>JANFAM010000005.1:10427500-11775833 GCA_024362665.1 Prunus padus | reverse complement strand
GTGTACTGATGTTGACTGACGCATGCACGAAGTCATTGTAGTCGTGTGCATGAGGACAAGTCCAAATGAAATGGAGGCTACTTTTGGTAACGGCAAATTTCATTTTACTGCTCGACTTAGATTTTACGTTAGTATTGATTTTACTATCACTTCCATATCTATGTTAATAAATGTTGATACTATCTTGACCTCACCTCATTTTTAAGCAAACCCACACCAATAGATATGTGATCGGCTCACCATACCACCTCCAACAGATATGTGATCGGCTCACCACCACCTCCAAAGAGATATGTGCTCGGCTCGGCCTCATGGTCTTACTTGGGGTTTCGACACCATGCGACCTAGCGAAAGCCCTAGATCGATAACCAAGTAAAGTCGATCAATGATGGCCAAGTAAAAGTCGATCAATGATGGCCAAGTAAAGTCCGATCGATGAAGGAAGTAAAGTCGATCAATGATAGCAGTAAAGACCCCAAATCAAGGATGGCCACACATTCTCTACCACTACTTAGGCTATAAAAGGAGCTCTCCACCTCCAAGCAAAGGCATCACCGCCACTTCTCCAAGAGCTCTCCTTTTCTCTGATAAAGGCTCTCAAGCCTCTCTCTTTCATACACAATGTAAACCATATTCAATACAAATACAAAGCTCTAAACCATAGTGGATGTAGCCTCATTATGGGTGAACCACTCAAACACTTGTGTTATGTGTGTGATTATGTCTTAATCCGTTAGGTACAAAATCACCCGTTAACATTTGGCGCCGTCTGTGGGAAACGCAGCAAAGATCCATGTCGTTCTCACCATTTTTTACTGATCATGAAGCACCTTCAGCAACCAAGGTAACAAAACCTGGTTCTCCCTTATTTCCCTTTGGTGGTGGAGGTGGAAGTACCGACCACATTGCATGGTCATCTACCACGTCAAAGTACCGACCACCTTGCATGGTCATCTACTACGTGGAGGTACCGACCCGACCACCTTGCATGGTCTACCACGTCGAAGTACCAACCACATTGCATGGTCATTTACTACGTGGAGGTACCGACCCGACCACCTTGCATGGTCTACCACGTCGAAGTACCAACCACCTTGCATGGTCATCTAGTACATGGAGGTACCGACCCGACCACCTTGCATGGTCATCTACTACGTGGAGGTACCGACCCGACCACTTGCATGGTCTACCATGTCGAGGTACCAACCACCTTGCATGTTCATCTACTACGTGGAAGTACCGACCCGACCACTTTGCATGGTCTACCACGTCGAACTACCGACCAATTTACATGTCTACCATGTCGAACTACCGACCCGACCACCGTGGATGAGCGCCGACCACTTTGCATGGTCGCCCGCCACCTTGTATGGTCTACCACGTCAAACTACCGACCACCTTACATGGTCACCTACCACATGGAATGACCGACCCGACCACAATATCTCCAAATATGTCCCAATGAGAAGGAAAATTCTCCATATATGTGCTTGGCTCGGCTTAGGCGATGACTATCTCAAACACAAGTAAGGAATTACACATATCCATTATTATCTGATTACCAAGTATTGTGTGCATTATTATCGCCACCATGACACATCATATACATTGTCGTCATTGCATGGCATACATCGCCACCATGACACGTCATATACATCGCCATCATTACATGGCATACATCGCCATCATTACATGGCATACATCGCCACCATGAAAAATGACATACATCGCCATTATGACATGACATACATCGTCATCAAGTCATCACAAATACAAACATCATCATTACTAAATATTGTGATTGGCCCGGCCATACTATCTCTCCATATTGTGATTGGCTCGGCCATACTATCTCTCCATATATGATCGGCTCGGCTTTATTATCTCCATATTGTGATTGACCCGAGCATACTCTATCCATATATGATCGGCTCGCCCTTATTATCTCCATATTGTGATTGGCCCGGCCATACTATCTCTCCATATTGTGATTGGCTCGGCCATACTATCTCTCCATATATGATCGGCTCGCCCTTATTATCTCCATATTTTGATCGGCTCGGTCAGACACTGGTCTTACTTGAAAGTTCCCAGCCAATAACCTATTCTCGACTATGAACTTGGGGGCTTCTATTGATACCATGCTGACCTCACCTCATTCTTAAGCAAAACCCACACCAACAGATATGTGATCGGCTCGGCCATATCACCTCCAACAGATATGTGATCGGCTCGACCTCACCACCTCCAAAGAGATATGTGCTCGGCTCGGCCTCGGACTGGTCTTACTTGGGGTTTCTCGACACCATGTCGACCTAAGCGAAAGCCCTAGATCAATAACGACCAAGTAAAGTCGATCAATGATGGCCAAGTAAAAGTCCGATCAATGATGGCCAAGTAAAAGTCTGATCAATGATGGCCAAGTAAAGTCTGATCAATGATGGCCAAGTAAAGTCTGATCAAATGATAGCCAAGTAAAGACCCCAAATCAAGGATGGCCACACATTCTCTACCACTACTTAGGCTATAAAAGGAGCTCTCCACCTCCAAGCAAAGGCATCAGCTGCTGCCACTTTTCCAAGAGCTCTCCCTTTTCTCTGATAAAGGCTCTCAAGCCTCTCTCTTTCATACACAATGTAAACCATATTCAATACAAATACAAAGCTTTAAACCATAGTGGATGTAGCCACATTATGGGTGAACCACTCAAACACATGTGTTATGTGTGTGATTATGTCTTAATCCGTTAGGTACAAAATCACCCGTTAACAATACATATTTACTATTAATATCATGAAAAAATGGTAAGCTTTGCTTAACTATTGACCCATTACCATTAAGGTAAACGAATATAATTATGGATGCATGAAAGACATAATGAAACGAATATTTGTGTATCATAATGCTAACTAATGAACCTTAGATAGTAAACGATGAACTTCAGTAAACTTTAAGGTAGTAATGTGAAAAACTACTCAATAACTTTTTTAATAATGGTAATTTAATCCAAGCTTTGGAATACAAGTTGAATGCATGGTTTTGGTTCATGCCCTAAAAAAATTTGAAACCCAATTACTTCATCAATTGACCAAGAAAACTGAAATTAGAACAAGTTTTTGGAACCTCATAAAATTCTATTTCAGGAAAAATTTAATGAATTTGTTTTTACATCAGCA
The DNA here is from genome assembly GCA_024362665.1 of Prunus padus. Classification (NCBI taxonomy): domain Eukaryota; kingdom Viridiplantae; phylum Streptophyta; class Magnoliopsida; order Rosales; family Rosaceae; genus Prunus; species Prunus padus. The sequence goes on along the minus strand of JANFAM010000005.1, from coordinate 11,772,657 downwards.
ACTAAAAAGTTCAATGAATAATTAGGTAAAAATAATTAAATTTGTCAAAACTATTAGCAAGAATGAAGAAGTTCTCTTAGCGATGGGTGAAAATGATGTTCTCTTGACAGTAATTACAAGTAACTTGACTATAGTAATCACTAGAAGAGCAGAAAACTCTTTTCTTTGACGAGGTCTTTACTTTGGATCATTTATAGGATCATGTGACCAAGTCTGGTCAAGTGTCCAAGTCCTATTGTGTCTTGAAAACCCTTTATTAAAAGAATAAAAAAAAATTCTTAGTTAAAATAAGAGATCAAATGTCTTTCCAATTAGCACTCGAGGAATGTATACATCCTCCTCCTTTGATACAAACAATATTAGAGGAGGGGCTTAGGACATCTTCCTTTAGTCCGCCTTTTAATGTAGTTTGTATGAAACTCAAATGATGGCTATGATATCCGATACAATTTTTTGTTTCGCTACCTTTTTTTCTTTTAGAATATCATACATAGGGCTTTATAAAAAAAAAAATTGACTGATACGGACCCGTTTGGTATCCTACTCCAAAAAATGAACTCAAAAATCATGATTTTTTATTTATTTATAAACTTGTGTTTTTAAATACTGATTTTAGGATCTAAAAACTTGTTTGGTATTGAACTCCAAACTATTTTTAAGATCTTAAAAAAATTGAAATTAAAACCAGAAACCCTAATTCCCAAATTGAAATTAACAAGAGAGAGAGAAAAAAAAACTATAAAACCTCACTTTTTTTGTTTTCAATAATGAGGGGTGTTTTTGAGTGTTTTTTTTTTTTCAGTTTGGGTTTTTAAAATAGAGCTATAAAACGGATTTTTGGGCTTGGTACTTAAAATTTGTTTTTAAGTTTATAAAATTGAATCCAAATAATATACCAAACAAGCCCCAAATATCTCTTTGTTTTTGTTACAATTCTTTGTGGTACAGGTCAAAGGGGTGTCATATAACTTTCAATAAAAAGTAACGAACGCTATAAAGAGATTTTTTCATGGGGTGGATATTTACATCTTTTGCAAAACCTTCCTTGGGGTCAACAATAGATAATTGTTTTTCCCTTACCCCTCTTTTAAAGTTTTATGGGTTAGCAATTTTATAATAATGAGAACACTTTAAGTGAAATGTTATGTTATAGTACACAGTTGTGAGTAATTTTTGGATTAACAGTCATTCACTCACGTGATGTTCCTAATGATTTTATATTATAACATATATATTTATATGTTAATATTATATTCATTGGCGGACCCACATATACTCAAGTGAAATGTTATATTTATATGTTATAGGGAAAAAGCTTTGAACTCGCCGAGTTTGCCCCTCAGCTCTGCCTAAGAGGTGCCCACCACCTGTTCGAATAAATGCCTCAGCAACTCAGCGACATGTTCTTTTCTGTGTTGCGCTGCACGCAACGCGTGTTTTCTTTTTTTAATCCTAGTCAAACGACGTTGTTTTCGCCATGTCAAAAAAAAAAGGAAGAGTAATGTTATTTGAACCCACTTAATTGACCATATTAGCTTATCACTTTATATGGCAGCTAATGTGAATGTGATCATGTCACATCAATTAATGAAATTAGCTGACGTTGAATTATTAATTTTATTTATTATTTTGAAATTGATTCTTTGATCTGCCAAGAGAAGTTTTGCCCTAATATTGCTCCGCTCGTTCATGTCCACCACAACAAGAAGCCGTCGTCGCCAGACGCTTACTAGGTTGTCCCCAACAATGTGGTGGCTCTGTGTAGAAAGCTAATTTTGATAGAACAATCAAAGTCGCAAAGCTAGAATTAAATGACAAAGTCGATATCGAAAAGATGGAGGAAAATCCAAATCTATGATGAATCCTTATGGGAAGAACATCGAGATTTTTAGGAAAAATACAATTTCAACCACCTCTTTAGACAAATTTTAGGGAGGAATTAGAAAAATACAACTTCAACCATGCTTTCTATCCACCTCCTAAAATAGAGAGACTTTTAGGAGCTCCAAAATCTAATAAGAGATAAATGACTCTTAGTGGCTCCCTATAATTTAATGTTGCTTTATTTTATGAGTATTTTAAACCTTTAATTAATGATAACTTTTTTTTTTATAGAGATGGACTAATTAAAAAAATAGTAACATTTATGACTCCTTAAACTAGAAAGTATGATTGGAGTTAAAATTTTATAGAGAGCTCCTAAAATAGCTTTTATATCTTTTTAGTTAAATTTTAACTAAAAAATAAAGAACATGATTGTAAATTCTAATGAGAGGATTTGTCTAATGACATGTTTTAGATGTCATTTCAACTCGTGGAATCTTGACGTGTAAAATACCTAATGCCTTTGGGCCACATCCAAATCATATTCATTAAAGTAAGCCCCCAAACGAACTAATCCACTCATCCAAACATGCTCCTACCTTTCTAGAGTAGAACAAATTAAATTATAAATCAAGGATTAACATAAAAAACCGAAGAAGAGATTATGTTTGCGTATGATTAAAGCACTTTCAGACAACCAAAATCTCTCTTGCAAGCATTTGGTAAAAAAAAGTTTCTAGGAAGCTAACAAAAACGATTTCAATAAAACTGTTTATGAGCAAGAGAGCCTTCTGCAGAAACATTTCCATATATACAAGGCCCTCTCTTAGTTTCTTTCCTAGGGTAAATACCTTTATATTTTTATAGTAGACCACCGATATTAGAAATCAAGGATCAATCTAAATCCAGAAAGAAGAGATTCAGTTTGCGTACCTTGACAAGGTTGGAGAAGATAAGGATTTCCTTCCATGCGGCTGACAGGCACAAATCATCGTGTTCCGATCATCATAGCGGTTGCAAAAGGGTGTTGACTGGTTACCACTCTTGTCTGTTTTTCCTCTGAATCTTTCACCATAGTCATGTACGTTTAAGATCCAGTCCAGCACCACAGGAATCCTTCACTATCGTGTACATTATTTCTAGCTATACGTGTGTAGACTTCTAGTCAATCTTCACCAAAAAAATAATAAAAGACTTGATGGTGAAAGGCTGAGTTATGCTATCCACAGCATGATTTTGCTCCTTACGTGAGGTTAGGGTCATCCCCATTAGTCTATGGAGAAAATGTGGCTTACGTGCTCTTCTTCTTTGTCTGTACATCCATTTTTTTCCTTTGTTTATTTTATTCTCTTTTTGGTTTCATTCTCTCTGGAAAATTTCTGAAATGTGGTGTTTATTTTTTCTTGAAGGTGGGGTATCTCTGAGTTTAGTTCTTGCGAAATTTCGTATTTAATTTCATGCTGGAAATTGATTGGGTTGTTTGGTTGCCAACAAAAATGCTGAGACGTTAGTATAATTATGCTTTAATTCAATGCTCATGGCATTTTAGATAATTATTATCTCACTTATCCAATTGGCACTGGCCAAGAGGTTTTCTAGATCAAGAAAACACAATTATGCAGAGGAAGTTTTGCAGCCTGCTGTGATGGGTAACCTTTTGCAGTCAAAGAACAATGAAGAACCTTATCGTGCACAGTTCTCTATCCACAAGCTTCTAGTGTAATTAAATTAATTATGTTGATGCTCAAAATGGTTCAGTCAAGATTGAGTTCAACTTAGTGATGAGGTATGATGGCTGAAAGTGAGGACCTTCAGCATGTGTATGAAGATTTGGGCAAACGATAAATATACAGAAGACAAGATATACGTGGTTCATCCTTATTGAATGGGCTATGTCGGAGAAGTATATTCTCATTAATAATGTGTATTTTACATTTGTACAATGGGCTGGACCCAAAGATAAAGAAAAGTAGGGCGAACCCCATGACTAAATATAAAGCCCACTATAGGGGGGATCCCTTTCTAAGTGGAGAGTAGTCTCCTTTTATAGGTGAGGGGAAGTCTCCATCTCTTATAGTCTTCCGATGTGGGACTCCTAGTTGCTCAGTTAATCACGGTACCAACAAATTATAAAGATGAATTGGCACCTGAAACATCATTTTTATCACCTTAGTATGGTGTCAGTTGTAACTACATTAAAAATGTTAACTTGCTGTTTTAAACTGGAAGAACATCAAAATGAGTAGAAGCAATCCAATATTTTTGCACCAGATTGCTTCAAAGGATGAGAAATCTTTGAGATCAATGGCTTTGATTTACTTGTGGATTGACGTAAAAGAAGCTGTTTGGTGCTCAATCCCCGAAAAACCCAAGAAAGCCATTTGACCTTTCTATAGCTTATGCCATCCAAATTTCTAAATTTCACATAAACCTAGAGAAGAAAAGTTCCCATTTTCTTTAAGAAGTCTACAACTATTTCACGCGGGGAAATAGCATTACTGAAAGAGAAAACCTGAAGCCTTATTTCCACATAACGGAAGAGCGTGGTCTTGGAGTCCAAGTTGGAATTAAATGGATCAAGGGATGCCTTGCATTGAAGTCTTGATTCTTGACAAAGCTTTGAATTAGGGATGGCAGAAATCCCGTCGGTCCCGGCCCTAACGGGGAAATTTTCGGGCCAAATCGGGTGCAGTGGGAAACCCGAAAAAAAATCTCGACGGTTTCGGGTATGGTAAATGCATCCCCGTCCCGAACCCGGCCCGAAATATATATTTATATTTTTAATTAATAAATATGTAAGTATTATTTAATTTTTATCTCTAACCCTAAGTTCACTTCTCATAATTTTTCCTAATCTTCTTAGTCTCCATCCAACAGCCGCCATCTCCTCTCTCTGTGTCTCTCTCCCTGCTCCGGCAGTCACAATCCCTCTCTCTCTCTCTCTCTCTGTGTCTCTCTCTCTGTCTACGTTCTGATTTGTAGTCATTGAGGTTTGTAGATTAGTTATGATTACTTGGTTTTTTCTACATTATGATAACTTTGTTATGATTAATTGGCTTTTTCTTTGTGGACTTTTTAAAGTTGTTTTCTTTCCATTGGATTATGATAACTTGGTTATGATTAATTGGCTTTTTCTTTGTGGTTATGATTACTTGGGTTGGAATGTTTGTTGTACTAGAGATGTGCTATGAAGGAAGTTTTTGAGTCGGCATATTTCACCCATTCTCTCTGTTTTTTTTTCTTCTCTTCTACTCTCTTTCCTTCATGACCTTCAGACCTCCATATCCTTGAATGAAGACGCAAGGGACGAGGAGGAGGAGGAACATGATGAGGAGATAGACCCAAAGGAGCCACGAGGATCTGCAGACTAAGCCTCTCTCTCTCTCTCTCTCTCTCCATACAATACAAACATGAAGGTTTTTCTTTTCTGGGGTTGATTTTTATTAATTGGACTTTTCTTTCCCTTTTTTGTTGTTGTTGTTGTTGGTAGATACTGAGGTAAGATCCGATTGAGACAGAGGAAGTCGTTTCTTCAGCTGCCTTCAAACTGATGGCATTTTAGAACTTTCTAAGGGCCTTTTTATGGTTCTTTTAAATTTTTCTTTTTTTGGGATGTAATTTTTGGTGCTGCACTGGACTCTGCTCAAGATACTTCAAAATCCAGCAGATAAGCAAGATATTATAGATAATGGATGCTTGTGTGCATCAACAACTATCTATTTAATTTATGATCTTATAAGTCACTGAATTACTTGATGCTTGCTTTGTACAGGCATACATGGAGATGGAATTTTGGTTAAATTTTTACGGCGGAGCTCAAGCTTAAAATCTGCGGAGGAACATCCTTCAAAATCTGAAATAAAAATATCGGGGATTTGGGGCGGAGTACGGGGATGGTCCCCCGGCAGGTCTGAGGCGGGGATTCCCGAAACCTATTAAACGGAGGATGGGGCGGGACGGGGACGGGTTTGGGAATCGGGGCGGGGATGGTATTGGCATACCGGACCATACCCGCCCATTGCCATCCCTACTTTGAATGCTATTGAGTCTTGTTGCATAACCATCCCTCTCCTCCAAGTTTGAATGTATTTTTTTTTTCTTATGGTTTTTTTATCTTATGTTTTTTTATATTTTATAATATGTAATTTATTGTTTTCGTTTTTTAGAGATATTATTTTTGTTTTCTGATTTGGTTATCTTTGTATATGATTTGTTTGTTTAATTGAGGAGAAAAAGGTTGTACTGCGCATGACTCAAGGTATGATGAATTATGATTTGTTTGTTTAATTGATAACTTGATTTGCATTTTGATTAGATTAATTGATATTGATTTTCGTGATATTGATTGACGATTTGATATGAATTTTTGTAGACTAATTGTGTAATTGACATGGAATTTGTTCATTAATTGATATACTATATAGAATATAGTCAATTAGTGATAGACCTAAGACTCTTATTTGTTTAAATTGTACAGTTATGGAACGGTAAAGTGTCTAAATCCTGCTTTGAATAATACGGGTAGTTCAAATCCTCGTTCAAATAATTCGGTTATTTCTTTTGAGCTTTTAGCCTCTTAAATATTGCCATTTTCCTGAAAAATTCATGAATCCGCCATTGAATATACTTTAGGTCCATGACATGTTAATTATAACACCTAAATTAGTAATAATGAGAATCACACTTTTGAATTCTTTCGGAATTACAACATTGATTCCAATCGTTATGGGTTAGATACGAGAAAGTTAGAAAATGGCTTTTTTTGTAATGAAGTCAAGTAAAACTTTGTAAATTGTCAAAAGATAAATATGCATTGCTCACGCATCCACTTTTTATTTCAATCTTCCTACTCGACCTATTAAAGGTAGACAAGAGATTGGCTCAAAACAAAAATAGTGGGAAGAAAAAGAGGAATATGACTATTAATAAAGTAATATAAAAAGTGGTCTAATAACGACCTAAGTTATGAATTCAACCCATAATTTGCTTACTATACACAATTTGAAATGATGTGACGTTTTGGTGAGCATGTAGGGTGCTGTAAGCAAATTACAGGGTACATATAGAGCATGTTATAACTTTAGATTATTTTTTTTATACAAATAATATTTGAGGATAGAAAAATCGAACATAAGACCTCGGGAGCATCCGTGCTCAAACTACAATTAGTTAAAGACTAAAAAGAATAATTATATTTGGGTCTAACTCGTGGATTTACAACTGATAATTTATAATATCACTCATCAAAAAGGAAAAAATAATTCATAGTATAATATATCAAAAAAGCTAGGCGTTGGATTGACATTGCATGACCCAGAGGGTGGCCTTCCTTTCAAAAAGAAGTCACTGCATTTGTCAACCATTTGACAAACTACAAAGTGTACGCTTTTCGACTGTATTTGGTCGTAAAGTCCATTGGTTTGCGTTAATGGGTTCAAGTGTAGCCTTTTTACAGCAGTCTTTTCAGATGATAAATTTCAAGAAATTTCTATAAACAAATACATTTTAATCAACAATTCTTAACAGTGGCTCAAGACCTACTTGTTTGGTCAAAGAGAAAACCTTTTGGTGGGTTAAACTTAAACTAATGGTAATGAGGGGTAGCAAGTAGAGCGATTGCACATGGCCTTTGATTTTATAGGTTTTTCAAATTTTCGGGTCGTCTATATATGTAATCTTAAATTTTTAACTTAATAAATTTTTAAAAAAATTAACAAACATATATAACCTATCAAACCCGAAAAGAAAATTGATGATTTTTCGGGTTTAATGTAAAAGTTCCAAATCACCAACGAATTCTCATAACTAAAACTTATCGTTAATTTACAAAACCATCAAATTTGAAATCTCAGGGCCGCCTTGGTGGTGTAGCGAAATAATTGATATTAGACTTTACATGATATGAGAAAACAAGAGATCAACTTCATGATGCATGCCATATATTACTAGTACCACACGGCGGATACATGTAATTTGTAAATGCAAGGTTTGATTATAAAGCATCACGAGGAGAAGCTATTTGACCATGGCAGCTTGTTTTCAAATATAGTCAGTGGCCACAACAACATCCTTGATTAGAAATTGCACACATCAATGGCAAGTGATGTGAGCTTTAACATTTGTTCCCCGACATAGACGCACAAATCTTGAGTTCATACTAAAATTCGATAAAATTTATTTACACTAGAAAAGAAAGTCCTTTGTTTGACCAAACCATGTATGTATTTAGGAAGGCTTCAAACTCAGAAAACAATATATTGACCAAAAAAGAAAGACCGAAAAAGAAAATTCAATGGATGTAAACCAGCTGGTCGAACCATCTATGAAGAAAGTGGTACTAGCATCCAAATATACGCAGCTGCATGAAAATTCATGATATGTATAAAAGTATGCAATAAATCATATTTAGGTAGCTATAAGTTTCTCAAGACTCAAATCTCACCAATAAGATCGAGTCGGGTCAAACCACCCAATAATTGCAGTCTACTCATTCTAGAGCTTGGAGCTCAACAAACCCAAGTTCACGATTTGATTTGTTTGTTTATGTTTTTATGATGTGAGAATAGATTATTCGAACTTTAGATGTCTTTCAATAAAATAGAAAATTCAAATCGTAGCAAGTTTACAAACACTCAAAGTTCTCTGGACACCTCTGTTTTTATAATTTTAAGTTGTAATCATATCTCTTTGTAAAATTATTATAAATGGCATAATGAACTTCTAAAATCTTTTCCAAATTCTCTGAAAATTAAAACCTTTACCCATTAGCACCTATCATTTTCTTGCTCTCTAAACCCTAAACCATCCAAAACATCATACTCATACCTTCAATAATGGAGGAAGTTGAGCCAAAGTGTGGGGTATAAGTTTTGCGTGTAATGAGTTAATGTTACCACAAAAGAAAAAGGTTAACAGTTTGGGTTTCAGAGTAATTTAGTTGAGTTTTTGGTGGATGGGATATCTTAAATTTGGTTGGGTGTCTAAGAACATTTGAATTTGAGCATAGGTGCCTCTGTCAATTGGCCTGTCAAAGAAGTTTTTGTTCACTTTTTAACAAAAACTCGTAGGAAGTTTGGTTGGAGCTCATGCAAGAGAAGTAACATGTCACTTTTAAATGAAAAACTTGATATTTGAAATTTAACCACACACACACACACACCAAAAAAAAAAAAAAACTTCATATTTGAAACTAAAAAGAAATTGGCATACCAAAAAAGAGCTCTACCCGGCAGATTCAAATCAATTTCTTGAGAGATGATAAAACATGAGATCAACTTCTGAGCTACATTGATTCAATCCACAGAAGACCCAAATTCATTTCAAATATTAATTTTGGTACATCAACAAGTAATTAACAAACAGAACTTTTAGTAAAAGTGACTACAAAATCAAGCTGTGATTATACAGGGTATACGAACCAATACAGCCTAAAAATACACATTCAAAGTAGATTTCCCTCACTTAAATAGGGATAACTTTTACGGTCAGGAAAGAAAAATTGATCATACATATCTCATGCAACTGAAGCCAATTACCAAGGCACAACAACAGTAGTGAGCCTAGCTTTCCTAAACGACAGCCGGTCTCCAAAGCAAAACTTACCGGGAAATAGTTCCACATCTGTTTTGAAAAACAGGGCCGAGAACAGCATCATGAGATAAAAAGCTAACGTCCATTTGGGCATGATGCAAACCATCTTGGCAATCTCATGACATGGTTCATTTTGAGCTCTCTTTAATTAGGATTCCACAGTAATTTTCGGGTCAGTGCGGGAGGGGCTAATCCAGGAATATCTCGAATGTCCTTGTTGTTTGGATGGACGAGCTGAATAGTTAAAGATATAAGAACAGTTTAACCATATATCCACCAACAACGGCAAAACATAGACGACTGATACAAGTTAGCAAGCTCTTCACCAGATAAGAGGAAATAAAATTCCACAATTGAACGCAAAATATTTCATTTTCCTAACTAGGAAATTCAAAATCTACTTAAATTTATAGTAATATTAGTTGGAAATTATTTCAGAAATTTACTTTACCAGCCAAGTAGATACAGTCAAGTACACCTTATCTCTTCAAAGTACTAGCTTTCAGTTCAAGGATATGCTACTTTTAGAAGCATCAAATGTACTTTCAAATTTCAAACAAATAAAGCATAATTTAGGGCCCATTTGATAACCATTTCAATTTTAGTTTTTAGTTTTAGTTTTCATTTTTTGTGCTAGAGTATAGAGGAAAAAGAGGGAGGATGGAAGTGAGAATGGGAGTGGAGATGGGATTGAGAGGGAAGATGAGAGGGGAAGATGGGAGGGAGGAGTAACAAAATTTAAAAACTGAAATCTATTTGAAATTGTTTTCACTTTTGTTATTTCTCCCTCCCATCCTCCCCTCTTATTCTCTCTCTCAAACTCATCCTCACTTCCATTCTCCCTCTCATTTTCCTCTATACTCTAGCACAAAAAATGAAAACTAAAAACTAAAAACTAAAATTGAAATGGTTATCAAACGGACCCTTAAATTTTTTTATTTTAGAACAATAAACTCCCTTGAAGCACAAAGGGACCATCAGAAGGCAAATAACATCAGTGGCTTCCACAGCAATAAATGAAGAAAAATGAAAATTATGAGAATAAAACAACATTACTTTTCTAGCATCTATCAGGCTATAAGTTACGCAACAAATATTAAGAACTCAATTATGTAGCTGTAGATGAGAACGCAAAATCTTCTATCTGTGGAGTTTAAAACAATTTATAAAAACAAAACTAGATGCAAGCAAACTCCATACCTTCACAATAATGATGGCTATGACTCCAATGACAACCAGGACAAGTAATCCCATAATACACCTATCCGTTGCAACCTAACAGTAAAGAAAATGGGAAAGAAAAAAAAAAGAATCATATTTTTTTTTTGAATAGAGACTGAGTAATAGAAATGGGAAATATCATCAACATATGACAAAGCAAGTGGATAATTCAGAAATTGACCTGCCTACCAATTTCCTTGACCAGCTTAGTAGCTTTCTTGATTGAGAAATGGATAGAGTCCAGCTCGTTGACAATCCTACTCATTTGTTCAGTCTAAACATGAAACATTAAAATTTTAAAAATTAAAAATTTAAAATAAAACTTTAGTTCAATGCCCATGCAATTTTCTATAAGGAATATGAAGTAAAATAATTGAAAACGATCACATACTTGAGCTTTGAGAGATGCTGCTGTCTCTGTTCCAACATTGATGGTCTCATGAACGACCTATTACAAACAGGAACACAAAGATAAGTTCTACTTGAATCACTTCTAACAACGCCTGGGAGCAGGAACAATCTTTTTCTTCCAATAATAAAATTGGACCTTTTTAAAATGTACCAACCTTTTTTGATCTCTCAATCGCTTGATCTGTCTCATCCATCATTTGGTTTCCATTATCAATAAGTTGTTGATTTGTCATAGCTGCAAAATATGTGGACTCTGGTTAAAAAATAATTCATCTAGAATGAAGGAAACAAAAGGTATGACGCCTAAGAAAATGCATTGGTCATCTTCAGCATTGCATCTGAACAAAATACTAATGTCAAAGTTATTGTGTAAATGCATACTAATTAGGAACTTCCCTAAATGTTTAACATACATTACTTTTCTTTGTTAAATCAAGTTTAACCTCTAATCCTACACCAATCCATCCAGGCCTTTTAGTTCTTGATCCAACCAAAGGCTTATATTGATTATGCAGTCAGTGTTGTCACCAGTGAACAATCTCATATCGACTCCAAATTCCAATTCTTCCAAAGCTTCATATAGTCACTATAGTCACAAAGCCCAGCTGGTTGAAAGCAATAATTGGTTTTTGAAGCACTACTGTATCCGAATTAGGCATCTATACAAATTTCAGGTAGCTACAGATGCATTTTCAATATAATATCATTAGAGTAAAAACCTGGGTACTTGGTGTTTTTTTGAATAGAAACGATTGTATTGATAATCAAGAGGATAAGATATCCTCGAATAAACAACAAAAGAACCACTGCTACAGAAACAGGGAACAAGAAACAAGCAAAAACAGGGAGCAAGCCAAAAAAGCTAGAACTACCCCACCCGCAAAAGCAAACCTTAGGAGAACTCATCTTAAGACAGCACTAAAGTCTCTCAATATACTAGAGTAGTGGTAATCCTTAAAATGCCCAGTAACAGAAGCCCAAAGAGAAGCCCAAAATTTTACTCTATCCCATAGATGATCAGAGGTCACTCCAGCAAACTCTTGGAAAATTCTTCTGTTGCGTTCCATCCATAAATTCCATAACATAGCGTGAACAAGACAATCCCATAAGGTTCGAGCTCTCTTCCCCCTCCCGAAAACAGAAAGGTGAGTTACTGCAACGTCCAGTGAACATAAGGTCTTGTATGGCTCAAGATGTGCATTAACCACTTAGACTTACAAGTACTATGATATAGTCAAATTCACCTATAATTGATTTTATGAACCTAACTTATGACAAAACATTCATTAACACCACCATGCCAATTACATAATGAAACCAAGCAAATAGAGGAAAAGTCGAAATAGCTGTATTTCAATTGGTGTCCCAATGTCCAGTGAACATAAGGTCTTGCATGGCTCAAGACATGCATTAACCACTTACAAGTACTATGATATAGTCAAATTCACCTATAATTGATTTTAAGAACCTAACTTATGACAAAACATACAGTAACACCACCAGGCCAATTACATAATGAAACCAAGCAAACAGAGGAAAAGTCGAAATAGTTATATATCAATTGGTGTCCCATGATCTTCCAAAAGAGAGAAAAGAGAGGGAGAGAGAGAGAGAGAGGTCTTTATGAAGAAAAGTTGTATTTCAGTTGGTGTCCCTCCCATATTTTCAACCATATATGTAACATGTGTCATGTGCCTTGTGCCAGAACATGACCCAAGCTTGTAACTATCCCGATCCCTCTCTCCGTTATAGATAACTATCTTTTTCTTTTTCCTTTTTTTTTCTTTTGGAGTCACCTTTCTAATGCTTTCCCTCAAGTGTCTATTTTCTCCTCCCCACATCAACCATGCTCAATTTACCTGGTGATGTTATGGCATTCCTCATATGTATTTGTATAAGCATGAATCTGTGAGTGTGTTTGAGTGTACGTGTGCATTTGCACGAGCATTTGTGTGAGAGCTATTTATAAGACCAGGAATTATCAGCTGATGGGTCAATTATTAAAGTATACAATGCCGAATTGCAAGTTAACAAATAAATAGATATTTGCTTACACGAGGCTAGCAAGACATTCTGTTCCCCATATTCCTCGGCTGGCCCATCAAAGAGATCAATTTTCTTGTTTTCAAGGTTCGACGCATATCTGCACCAAAGACACAACAAACGTTTTCAAAATTTCCTATAAAGAATAAATAAATACATTTACTTGTAGTACTAAAACAATATCAATTTATAAATCAATTTTGACCTGAAAACAAACCAGTACTTTGACTCATCCAAGAGAACAATAAAATAGTTCTTTTTCAACAAATAGTGCTATGTATTATCTTTCTGTACTGTAAAAGTCAGGCTTCCTCTGCTATTAGAAGAATGATGATGAGATGAGAAATATGTCAAATATTAGGGAAAACATCGCATGACCACTACCATCCAAATTAAGTTATCCAAGTGCACGTGTGCATCTCTAATTAAAAGTATAGGAAATGATAGGACTCTACTAATTTGGAAACACATTCATGAAGACATCCGCGCTAAATATTGGGTATATATGGGAACAGTAGATTGGAGAATCATATAAATTGTATAATTGTGAATTAAAAACTTTATTATTGGAATAATTATGAATTAACAATTACGACTCAGAAAACACGGCATTTTACATCACCAGTATTTTGGTCTCCATATTGATATGTAATCAACATATGAAATCTCATACATCAATGAAATATTATTTATGTACATATGTTATGCAAGCCTGCGATAATAGATGTTCAAGTCAGACCGATACAATGTACAGGCACACTCACACAACAATTAATGTAATTTCTTGCTGATGCTAACTTACTGCTTTTTCAGAGCCACATATGAATTCAACTCTTTGATCTGCACAAAAGTTCCAACAATGGTTAATACACTTAACATGTAAAAACAACAAATAGACACAAGAAGACAATTAAAAGAAAGGACAATTAGAAAAAAAAAAAAAGTAAACATGCAGACTCTGTATATGAATTAAGAATTGACAACCCACCATTGTCTGCTTTTTCTCATTCAGCATTCTACTGGTGTCTGGGTCATTTACTCTCTCAATATTCTTGACTTCTCTGTCAAATTCCTTGATAAGCCTGAAAGCAGATGATATTCATTACTGCTCAACTATCCTTAACAAGACAACAGACAAGATATTTCAATCCCTTGCAAATAATGGAGCAGGATTAATGACCAAATGTCAACTTAGTTAAACTTCATCAAAACTTCCAGCATTAGTCACAAATTGTAGAAATATTCCAGTTCCAAGTATAATATTTGTTATAAGAGACAAAATTTTATTAACAAAAATAGATGAGTGCAAACTGAAATATAAAAAATTTGCAGTTGAAAAGGAGTCCGCTGACAACCGAAGCTAAACAATTATCCAAAAGTCAATTAAAATGGAAACAAACAAAACCGCCCTCCTACCATCCTAAATAATGGCAGGCCCCCAATCTGCAAAATAAGCAAAATAAGGAATTTTGCAAAATTCTGAAGAAACTGAAGCCCACAATGTGACCAAAATCAATATTTATCCCACAAAACTTCCTTCCCCTCTCCCTAATGCTATCAAATATCATCTAAATTCTTTCTAGCTACAACACCCAAAGCACATCCATCATACCACACATCCCTAGGACTACACTATTCTTCCTTCCCCCAAATGTTTGTGCTCACAAAACAGTGCTATGAAAGATGCTGGAACTACCCAGCTTCCTAGTCTCCCAAACAGTCTCCACCCTAAATGTAAGGCAAATGGGCAATGAAGAAACAACTCGTCAGCACTTTCACCATCTCCATAATGGACAGGCATGAGGTCCAAGTGAGATGAGAACGGATATGAGATCTAAGCAAGAAGATTGGATTGAACCTATGGCACAGTAGCAAGTCCATTCTAATCTTTTGATTTCTTTTTTAAATATTGAGACTTCACTAATGCCAAAAGTCAGTGCAAAGAGAACATGAACATGCCATCCACAGACAACAACCTAAAGAAAAGGCTTCGTACAAAACTCAACACAAGCCTCTTAATACATCAGGAAAAACAACTAAACGAGTTAGGATACGGCTGCTCTCCAATAAAGAAGTATAGCTGAAAGCAAAATATCTCTGAATTCTGACAAAAATGAAGCCCAAAGAAATGACCAAAACCTGATCTTAACCCAAAGAACCTCCTCATAAACACCCAAATTATCCTCAAAGATCCGTTTATTTTTTTTCCCGCCGTAACACCCAAAACACAGCTATACTACACCACTCAAAACTTTTTGCCTGCTACCACGCACCCCCTCCACAATCTAAACCACAAATTTTAAGTCACGGGACAGTGAAGAAACAAATGATTGACAATCACTGCTAGCTTTGGACATTACACACCATTGAGGAGACAAACAAACTTGTGGTCTTCTCCTCTGCACTGTGCCGCACGTGTTAACCCGTCTCAGTGACACCAGCCACACGAAAATGTGGACCTTCCAGAGGCACCTTAACTTTCCAAATGTTCTAATAAGGATGAAACTTTCATGAGGACCCCAATTCCACCTTACACAGCTCTAGCAGCATGTTAACTTACACCTTCCAAAACTGCCAACAATGCCACCATATCCCCTGATTTCAGCTCATTTAGATTCCTTCTGAAACCGAAGTTCCATCTCAAAGGTAACAAAGAAGAGACTGGAGCATAGCAATGAAAGCATTGTTTATTGTCTGGCAGGTCTATCACGTTCCTAGAGTTGTTCATCAAAAGTTAAGGGGATTAAGAAATAAAATTGTCAACTGGCTAGGACCTATCCTAGCATACATAATTCAGAAAGCCTTCATGGTAAAGTTTTCTGAGTAATGAACTTCTTTCCATTGGTTGAAGCAACTTGTAAATAAATAAGTTTAATCAACAAGAAACTATCCAATAAAGAGTTCCTTTATTTATCATCATTTAACTTACAAAATATTAGTTGAGGAAGAGCTACCTTTGATTCTAATTTCAATAAAGTCAGCTCTTAATTTATTCACAAACCAAGTCCAATCAAACCAATAATAGTGAAAATAAAAAATTTAGCATTCTACATCAAGATCAAATGGAGCTTACTGTAGTGAAATTAATTTATTTTATACAAACTGACCATGTGTTAATACTTAAGATAATTGCATCACCTCCAATCACCATCAAGAACCAATTTACCATTCAATAACTCTTAGCACACATATTCACCAACTTATCAACAACATTGATTGACATTAAGCCCACATTAACTTTCACAACAAATAACGAGGATCAAACTATGAAAATACCTCTTACAGTCTCGCATCTTGTCAGTGAGCTCTTCAAGCTGCCTACTTTGCCTATTCGAGTCCTTAATCTTCTCCAGCTTCTGAAACCCATTTCTGCAAAATAATAATAATAATAATAATATAAATCACGAATCCTAACACTAGCATTAGACTTGAATTTCCAAGAAGGAACCATAAAACACTCTGAAAAACAATCCTTTAATCAACCCAAATCCAAACAGAGGCATAAAATGAAAATGCTCACGATAATGCACGGAAAATGTCAGTGATTTGGCCGTCGATCTCCGCCAGCTCTTCGCTGATTGCAGATAACGGATCCATCTCTCCAATAAACAACAATCAAATCAAATCCTTCAGATCATCACAAAACTCAGATTCTGGGAAGTTCCCCAATCAAATCCAATCGGCTTCGAAGCTCAACCGACGCAAAATGCAAAGAATCAAATCTCAAATCGCCTTCCAAATTAATCAAACCAATAAAATCGGACAATCAAAAAATCCAAATCCGCGATCAGATCCGAGGCAATGTAGGTTGCGATGGCGATCGAGGAGACCAAAATCGAAGGGTCCCCGATCTGAAAACCTCTTCTTTATAATTTTATAAAAATAATACTACAGGGGCTTCCCTCCTCGTGATTTACAGAGACAAATTTTTTATATTTTGGATTTTTTCTTTGGTTTTTCTTTTTTTTCTTTTTTTTCTTTTTGTGGGTTTTGATGGGGGGAGAGGGGCGTTTAAAATTTACGACAACATTTTTGGCCGTTTAAAACGCTCATTTCGTCGTTAGGAAACTTAGGATGGGACCCTGTGGCCCGCCAAGAAAACACGCGTCTTTATGCCGTTTTGGGTACTTTATTGCAGTGGTATGGGCTGTAGCCTGTAGTAGCCAGCGGTTGGAAGTTTTTTTGCCAACGGGAAGTGAAATCTTATTATAAGCGAACTGAAACATTAGCATCCTCTTCTAAACAATTAAGGAAAATGCTATGTTTATTATATTTTTATACCACATTGTGTATCACCTCTCTAATAAAGATTTATCAGTATTGTATTGGTGGGCTCCACCACTATTAGAAAGGTGCTATTGACTAGGTGTATTTTTCTATGTTTATTAAGAGCATCCACAATGAGCTTTCTAAACCACCTCGTTAGACAACTTTTAGGGAGAAATTGGAAAAATACAACTCCAACCATACTCCCTATCCATCTCCTAAACCTGAGGAGAGAGAAAGGACTCCTAGTGGCTCCCTATAATTTAATGCTGCTTTATTTAATGAGTATTTCAAACCTTTAGTTAATGCTAACTATTTTTTTTATTATTTTTTAATAGAGATTGACCAATTAAAAAAGAGTTATAACATTTATGACTCCTAAAAAAAAGAGCATGATTGGAGTTTAAATTTTATATAGAGCTCCTAAAATAACTCTTATATGTTTTAGCTAAAATTTAACTAAAAATAGAAAGCATGATTGTGGATGCTCTAATAAAATTCATATTGTGGAGTTTTTTAATATAAATTTATCTCGGCCGACTTTGGAATCCTGATTCCGCCACAGCCCCAAGAATGACCATCCCCCACCTAGGCACAAACGACACTACCAAATGGGCAGCTTTGTTACAAAGACGACTAGTATGCTCAACCCATCTGACTTGCTAGCATTTGGATCGATGTGGAAAACTATGCCTTCAATTTTTAAAATCCAAACAATAATGTAGTCATTTTTCTATTTAAATGTACTTTAAAGAAAGTTATTGCCCACTTTTTTCAACAAATAATAAATCTTGTTAGTAGTAAAAAAAGATTTAAATGAAGTTGTAACAAAATTACAACAAAAAAATGCAATACATAAGTCAAATTTGGCGTGGGACCATCTCAGCTCGTTTAGTGGCTCGGCACGAGCATGGCCCGAGCTCATATGGACTTGGGTCGTGGGTTCGGGTGGGCAAGCCCGACACGACCCATTTATTAAATTGGCCGACTCTAAACGGGACGGGCTAGCCCAACATGGCCTATTTGACACCTCTAGCACCAGGACAAACCTACAACCTTGAGGCGAAATGACTTACGCGTGGCACCCAATTGCTAATTGCCACGTGTATGGATTTAATTTTGAAAGTGCACTTTGATTTGATATAAGACTTTCACATATCATTCACTCTTACTCAATACCCAAACAAGTAAAAGAGTAAAGACACTACCTTCCTTCAACTCCCCAATCACTTGTACTTTTATTCTCTACAAAAACAAAAACCCACGTTCCAAAACAACAACAAAAAAACCCATGCTCCAAAAGAAAGAAAAACAAAACAAAACAAAAGGACAATGATAACAAGAGAGAAAAGTTCAAGCCTTGCTAAATTATGCTCGGCAGGGTGACAGCTAGCACCAACCCTTTTTTTTTGTCAAGAAGCACCATCCCTTGTGAGTCTAAATCTAATGCACAAAGTTGTGGTTTGCCAAACTCAAACTTTCATCTTCTTTGTAATTTTGAATTAACAAATTGTCAACATTTTGTTTTTCTTTTCCTGTTGAAAAATTGTCAATTCAAAATTACAAATTGTCAATATTTTGTTCTTCTTTGTAACAGAGGGCCGTTGGATTGGAAGTCGTACAAAAACAAATTTGCTCAAAGTCAAATCAAAATCAAAACGATTGGCCTAATATTTCTGTCTACGTTCAAATCAAAATCAAAACAAATTTTCTCCATGAATAAATCAGAAGCATGGGTTCAAATCAAAATCAAAACAAATTTTCTCCATGGATAAATCAGAAGCATGGGGATGGTTGTTGTGCCGCTGAAGTCAGAGGTATTGTGGCGCCGACCGATGGGAGGAAGAAGAACACGTTTGGTTTCATGCGGATTTACTTTTTTGTTTAAGTTAAATTGATATGTCATTAAGTAAAAAGTAAAACAAAACATATTTTATAAAAAAAATTTAGCCCTTGGATCATCCAAGGGTGGGTCATTACAAGACTCTTGGACAATAGGGGTCCAAGAAAACGGGACTGATAAGTTGTATAGTATGAGTTTTTGTTATTTGTTGATAATATATTAATATTTGTGGGTAAGCTTATGCTACTATTTTTGTGTTGCATTGCATTGTTGTTTTTTTTTTCTTTTTTCGTAAGCTTTTATTTATGTATAAAGATGCATTTAAGGGTAATGTTCATTACGTCTATTGACTAGGTGTATTTTTCTATGTTTATTAAGAGCATCCACAATGTGCTCTCTAAACCACCCCCTTAGATAACTTTTAGGGAGGAATTGGAAAAATACAACTCCAACCATTGTAACAACCCGACCCTAACTCGGAATTAAAATAATAAAATATTGAGGAAAGGACGGAATTACCCTCGAATTAATTAATGGTTTAAAAATGTATTTTTTGATCGGGAAAGAATCTGGTGAAACGGAGCGCACCGTTGCGTCCGCCACCCCAACCTCCTCTCATCTCCCTCAGTTCATCCCCGAACTTATCTCCAGTCGAAAACGCGTCGAACCACCGCTGTGAACTCAAAAGTCACCGAGGGATTTCGCCGTCGATTTCGCATCTCCGGCAGCCAAATCGATCGCGCAGGGTGAGATTCTTCATCTACTCATTAAGTTTAAGATGTTTCTACAATTACTTTCGAGGAATTTTGAGGATTGGATGAGATTGGATAACCTAGGGTTTGGGGACGATCGGGTCTGGTTTTCCGGCGAGTTTCCGGCCGATTCTCGCTGCTAATCAACTCCTCTCGCAACCCCGAACCTTTTGGTATAAAGCTTGACCTAAGTTGCGACGATTTTTCGTCGCCGGAAAATTTGATCAAGCCACCCAACCTGCCGGCGCGTGTGGTGGCGCGTGGGCAGGGTGGTGGCAGTCCAATTCAAGGCTAAAACAGTTCCCGTAATTCGCTGAACGCATAGGTACCTTCGAACGAATTTTTGGAAATCGTTTGGACGTAAAACGGAATTTCCCAGTTAGAATTAAATAGGGTTAATTCGGGCTCAATACCTTTGAACCATCGAAACGTAACGAAACTGATAAACTAAGCTATTGGGACTTTTAGAAGCCTATAGAAATTTACGGAACGTAATTTGGAGGTCGGAAACCTATTGAACGAACGAATCGAACTTAATTAAGGATTTAATCGAATATTTAATTCCGGGATTATTAAGTTAATTAAACGGCTTAAATTAGAATAAAATGGGCCGGAAACCTTTCTAATCACAATTGAACACTTTTAGGCCCCGGAACCCTTTTTATCCAAAGTTTGAACATTTTGAGCCCGGGGGTCGGTTTATTTTAATAAATTACTATGCCGAGCTATTTTTAATTACTAAATGGTTTTAATTGTAAATAGGTACTCCAGCTCCGCCGAAATTACGGGAAGGACCTTTGAAGAGCCAAGCGAGCTCGGACAATTTGTGAGTGGACTTTTATTTCTAAAATTTGTTTTATACAATAAAGATTTATTAAATGTTTATTCTGGATTTGATTATTAATAAAGTTAATTATAAATGCTCAATTGAACTTAACTAATTTTCGTAAAAATCCATATATATGCTTTTCATTCCGAGCCTATGATAGGTATTGGAAATAAGCTTTATAATTATGGAAATTGAATGGCTCAGAAAGTATGAATGGATTTTGTGCAATAACAGTTTTATTAAAGGATCTTTAGAGATTCAATATTTTTCCAAAGAATATTTTTAAGAGGCACAATGAAATTTAACTGATTTTTCTGGATTATTCATTCATGATTTCTATTTCGGCCATATATTAATTTCGTGAAATGAACTGTATGATTTATGTGGCTAAGCATGGAATT
This sequence comes from Prunus padus, assembly GCA_024362665.1. Taxonomy (NCBI): domain Eukaryota; kingdom Viridiplantae; phylum Streptophyta; class Magnoliopsida; order Rosales; family Rosaceae; genus Prunus; species Prunus padus. The sequence continues at coordinate 11,751,477 of JANFAM010000005.1, read as the reverse complement.
AAATCGGGAATGATATTTATATAGTAATGTTTATTTAAATGTTTATTCCTGAATTATTATGGTTATGAGTTTCAATTCTATTTATAAGTTTTATAATTGAATTAAATTGATTTCCTTGAATATCTATTTATGAATTCTATTCGAACTTATGATTGATTTTCGGGAATAAGGTTTATAAAAGTGATTTGAGGATTTGAACGGCTTGGAAAGTTAGAATTGGATTGAAATTTATGATTTTTGGGTTTATGGTTTTGGAAAGACTTGAGGTTTTATATTCGTGGTTTTAATGATGATTTTAAGGAAGGTTTTCAAACCCTAGGTACCCTATTGTTGTTCGATTACATGTTGCCTACGATATAATTTGGTTATTGGTGATTTTCCGGTCTACGGACCAATATTGCCTTCGGATTAAGTCTGCGCGCATGACTATACGCCCCACGAGTCTCGGGGACGCCGGGACCGTGAGGAGCGAGGACGTGGCTCGGAATGACTATGTGTCACCGAGTCTTACGAGGACGTGGCTCGGATCGACTTTGTGTCACCGAGTCTTACGAGGATATGGAATAGACGGATAAATGTTGGAATTGACGGAAAATTGAGGAAGGGTACACCTAGGTAGAAATCTAAAAGTTTTATTCGGAAATTCTTATTTTAATTATTTGTTTGCTGGATTAAAACGTTTTGGTTATAAACGGAGAAATTCTATGCTTTGAAGTTCATATAAAGATTGATTTGGATATTCTTATTTCAATGGCTTTTTATTGAATGGAATTGGTTTCTTTTATGAAACGAGAATTTCTGGTTTCGTAAAGTATATATATATATATATATATATATATATTATATTTATATTGCGCATGCTTGGTTCTTTTTAGTACAATTTATTATAATTGTTTTTAAATGTTTTAACAGGGGTTAGTATGTTCATACACTATTTTCACAAACTTTCTTTTGGGTCCACTCACCTTTTCCAATGTTTTGTGCCCCAGTGTCGTAGATCGGATCCGAGCACCACCACCACCTTCCGAGACTTTTGTGTAGGAACCCAACCCGAAGAACTTTGTGAATTAAATTAGTTTAGAGGCTCGACAATTGCCCTGAATTTCTGTAGGCTGAGGCCAAATCTTACTGCTTTTTTATGTGTGAGCTTACCTTGTGCGTCTTTGAACGTTTGGTTCTTCAATGGGACTTTTATTGGAGGTGTTTAAATTTGGGAATGAGCAAATAATAGGGAGACTCTGCGAATTTTCTACAGGTCGAATCTTAAAAAGGAAGTTTTTATTTTGAATTATGGTTTAAAAGGGCAAATTGGTCAATTGTGCCGGCACCCGACAGTGTCGGACAAGCACATAGCTTGGCACGAATTCCAAAGTGGAATTTGGGTCAGTCCTGTCAACCATACTCCATATCCACCTCCTAAAATAGGGAGACCTCTAGGAGCTCCTAAATCTGAGGAGAGAGAAAGGACTCCTAGTGGCTCCCTATAATTTAATGTTGCTTTATATAAAATGAGTATTTCAAACCTTTAATTAATGCTAGCTATTCTTTATATTATTTTTTAACAGAGATGGACCAATTAAAAAAGAGAGTGTAGTGGTTTGGAGCATGCTCCACCCAAACAAGGTCCTGGGTTCGAGTCCTAGCAAACTTGTTGTGTGTGTGAGTCTAGTATATTATCGCCCCTCTCAATAGGAAAGGTCATCCAAAAAAAAAAGTTATAGCATTTATGGCTCCCTAAACTAGAGAGCATGATTAGAGTTTAAATTTTATAGAGATCTCCTAAAATAACTCTTATATGTTTTAGTTAAAATTTAACTAAAAAATAGAGAGCGTGATTGTGGATGCTCTAATAAAATTTATATCGTGGAGTTTTTAATGTAAATTTCGCCCGATTGACTTTGGAATCTTGAATCTGCCACTGCCCCAAGAATGACCATACCCCGCCTAGACACAAACGACGCTACCAAATGGGCAGCTTTGTTACAAAGACAACTAGTATGCTCGACCCATCCGACTTGCTAGCGTTTGGATCGATGGGGAAAACTATGCCTTCAATTTTTAAAATCCAAACAATAATGTAGTCCTTTTCTATTTAAATGTACTGTAAAGAAAGTTATTGCCCACTTTTTTCAACAAATAATAAATCTCGTTAGTATATACATAAGTAAAAAGATTTAATGAAGTTGTTAAAAAAATTACAAAAACAAATGCAATACATAAGTCAAGTTTGGCGTGGGCCCATCTTGGCCCGTTTAGTGGCCTAGCACGAGCATTGCCCGAGCCCATATGGGCTTAGGCCATGGGCTCGGTCAGAATTGATGATTTTCATAAATGGACAAGCCCAACACTAATGGGCCGACTATAAACGGAACGGGCCGGTTCGGCATGGCTCGTTTGACACCTCTAATGTCAGAGCAAACCCATAACCTTGAGCCGAAATGACTTATGCATGACACCTAACTGTTAGTTGCCACATGTATAAATTTAACTTTGAAAGTGCACTTTGATATAAGACTTTCACATCTCATTCACTCTTACTCAATACCCAAACAAGTAAAAGAGTAAAGACCCTACCTTCCTCAGCTTCAACTCCCCAATCTCTCGTACTTTTATTCTCTAAAAACAAAAACCCATGTTCCAAAACAACAACAAAAAACCCATGCTCCAAAAGAAAGAAAGAAAGAAAGAAAAAAGAAAAGGACAATGACAACAAGAGAGAAAAGTTCAAGCCTTGCCAAATTATGCTCGGCAGGGTGACAGCTAGCACCAACCCTTTTTTTTTGGTCAAGAAGCACCAACCTTTGTGAGTCTAAATGCACAAAGTTGTGGGTTGCCAAACTCAAACTTTCATCTTCTTTGTAATTTTGAATTAACAAATTGTCAATATTTTGTTTTTGCTGAAAAATTGTCAAAGTTGTGGGGTTTAATTTTTTTGGGGTAGTCTGCAATCTGCACACCACAGTGGGAAAAGTTGAAGAAAAGGTGAGAATCCTAGAAAAATGAAAAATTCTGCTTGTAGGACTACTTGTCATATATAGCCGTATATAGGTCTCTACTCTCTACCCTGGAGATTAAAAAAAAGTACCATATGGGCTGTCAAAGTTCGTGTCTTATCCTCATTGGTTGAGAAATATTCTTTTTCTTTTTTTAATATTTGACATGAAGTTCTTTGTTTTTTTGCTTTCATTCACAAGTTACTTGATCATCATAAATTATCATCAGTCACAAATAATTTAGAGGATAAAACCCAAATAGATTACCAAAATTGATAAATTTAAGGGAAATTTGTGTAAATACTATTTGAACTTTGAGGCACGTGCGTCATCATCCTTTGGACTTTTAATTTTAATTTTATTTCATATTAAGAGGGGCGATAGTATACTAAATTCACACACACACTACATGAATGCTAGAACTCGAATCCAGGACCTTACTTGAGGGAGTAAATACTTCAAACCACTATACTAGTGAGTCTTTTGCAGACCTTTCAGTTTTTCTGATAACAAATCAGATAAATTTTGACCCAAAAACAAAAAAACAGACAAATTTGTTGCTTATCTTAGTTCTATGTGTTCCTTAGAATTGCTGATGATATTTAACACAAAATGATACTGCAGTTGCAATTATATCAAAATATTCATCAGTTTGAATTGGTCACTGTAGAAGTTGATTGTGTATAGTTGTTCATTTTTGGATTTGCTTGTAGGTTTAGCTACCACAGAAGCAAGCAAGGGCCAAAGGGTTCTATGATGTCTTATTCCTGGATTCTGCAACTGGAAAAAAAACATTTAGGAGGTTAAATCATGCAATATTTTCATTGTCAAGGTGCAATTGAAAATTTTCCTGAATTAGCGGTAATGGCAGCTTTCTTTTTTTAAATTTTTTTTTATTTATAAAGTTCATGTGGTAATAACGCACATGCCTAAAAATTGAGATAATAGTTACGCAAATTTCCCTAAATTTGAATTAGTCAACAAGAAACGATCGTATAATTTAGAGTTCCTTTCTTTATCATCATTTAATAACCTATGAAATATTAGTTGGGGAAAAGCTACCTTTGATTCAATTTTCAATAAAGCCAGCTCTTAATTTATTGATTGACAAACCAAGTTCAAATCAATCCCTTAATATAGTAAAAAAGTAAAAAATTCCCATCCTACATCAATATCAAACAGACCTTATTCTAGTGAAACTCATTTATTTCTTTGCCTACCAATAAGTCCAAATCCAAATCCAAAAAGAGGCATAGATTTTTATTTTATTTTTAAATAAAGCCTAAAGTTTTTATCTTATTGAGGAAACCTCTTGATTCTTTTTGGGTCAAGTAGATTGCTTTCATTGAAACCCTGAACAGAAGAAGCCAAATACAGAAGAAAGACTCAGAGAGTACAGAACGAAATCTTGACCGTTCATCTGCTCCTCTTCTCCTGACGTGGACACCATCCAGACCGTTGATTTCTCCACCAATCACCGCTCTAGTTCCCAGTTTCATGCAATGCAAGCACCAAAACCTCACCTGTTGTCCGATTTTACTGTAATACCCCCTCGCGTCCTTCTGTTTCTTGGTCATGATAGGGCCAGCTTTGTCCGAAAATAAATTAACGCTTTACAGACTCCAATTTGAACTCTCCTTTTTCAACTCTCAAAGACCAAAATTCACGCTTACGAAGAAAGAAGGAAAAGCGTCCGGCTCCTTTGCTCTCTGGCGTGGCGTGGCGTGGCGTGCATGCTCTGAAGCACAATCACTCTCTCTTCGCGCCCTTTTGCCTTCCTCTGGTCCTGCTCACCATCACGAAGCTCTCGTTGTGCTCTTCTCTGTTTTCTCTTTCTGCAAGTTCGCCATTTTTGCTGCTTGTAAGTCTCTCTGTCTCCCTATCACTCTGTTTTGCCGTTTTCTGGTGTGTATATGCATGTGTTGTATGATTTTTGTGTATGTGGGTATGCGATTTGAGGGAAAAGAGCTGGCTTTGTGATGATTTTTCTTTGGTGAGAAAAATTAAATCTTTGGGGTTATTGTGATAGGCTGTAGCTTCTTCTCTTTGCGGTTACGTGTGTAGGTGTATATATATACATATGCATGTGTTAGTTTGATTTTGATGTAAAAGAGCTGACTTTTTTTTTATAATCTTTTGTGTTTTTGGTGGAAAAGGTTCAATCTTTGGTGCTCATGGACTATAACGCGCCTGTAGCAAGGAGGACACGGCTAAGTGAGGAGAAATACTGGAGGAAGTTATGCGAGAAACAGGCTGGGAAACGAAAACTCCGTGATGGGTCTGATAAAAAAGAGAAATCACGTAAGGGTTCCAAGGAATGTGATTGTGTCTCTGTGGATGACTCTGAGGAGAATGAGGAAGCCAGTGTGAGTCCATCAACTGGAGGCAAGGAGAAGAAGAAGGGTGGGAAAAGAAAACTCCATGATGGGTCCAATAAGAAAGAGAAATCACGTAAGGGGTCCAAGGAATGGAATTTTGTATCTGTGGATGACTTTGAGGAGTCTGAGGAGAATGAGGAAGCCGGTGTGAGTCCATCCACGGGAGGCAAGGAGAAGAAGAAGGGTGGGAAAAGAAAACTCCATGATGGGTCCGATAAGAAAGAGAAATCACGTAAGGGGTCCAAGGAATGGGATTGTGTCTCAGTGGATGGCTCTGAGGAGAATGAGGAAGCCAGTGTGAGTCCATCCGTGGGAGGCAAGGACAAGAAGAAGAGTGGGAAAAGAAAACTCCATGATGGGTCCGATACGAAAGGGAAATCACGCAAGGGGTCCAAGGAATGGGACTGTATTTATGTAGATGACTCTGAGGAGAATGAGGAAGTCAGTGTGAGTCCATCCACGAAAGGCAAGAACGAGAAGAAGGGTGGGAAAAGAAAATCTGCTGAGGGGTCTAAGAAACAGAGGTCCGGTTGTGATGATTCTGATGACGGTGGAGCGGCCAGTGTGGAGATCCTCAGTGAAAGTTCATTTGGAAGGCAAGACAATGATTCTGTGGGTTTTGATCATGTTGAGAGTGCCGGATCAAATGGAAAGAATTCTAAATCTGGTGCTGTGGACATTGAGAATTTGTGTCCAGTTGACGTGGAGGATAGTGATGATGAGGTGGTGTATTTGGGTGAAGAGAAAGTAGAAGGTTTTGGTTGTTCAAGTACAGAGAGGAGTGATGCCAGTGAGGATACCGCTTCTGATGGCTCAGATGAATCTTGGAAGAGTAGTTCTAGTGAGGATACTATTTCTGATGCCTCAGATGAATCAGATGATGAGTCTTTTGAACAAGAAAAGTCTGAATGTTCTGTATTTTCTGAGGAGTCGAATTCATGCAGTGGAGAGGGGCATGATGATGAAAGAGAGGTTACCAAGACAAGTTGGAAACCAAGAAAGGGGAAAAGTGTTGAGGGTGATGTTGAGGTGAAGAAGGGGAAGGACATTGATGCTAGTGAGATTACAAAAGGAAGTGGGAAAGCGGGAAAGGGGAGAAGTGTTGAGGTTGGTGTGAGGAGAAAGAGAAGGGTTGGGTTGGATAATGCAGATGATGACATTGATAGCAACAAAGATGATCCTATTCATTCTGCTCAAGAGTTTAATAGTGTTGCAAAACGAAATCGTTCACGAGTTAGTCGAAGAAGTGAAAAGAAGAGAATAGAATCTGGAACTGTAAATCAACGACTTTGTGTTGATGAGGATAATGAGGATTCTTCTTCCGGGCATGATAATGACAATGAGGATGTTGATGACGCCAATTGCAATGGTCCGAGAACTAGGTGCAATGAAAAGAAAACAGGGTCTGATGATGATAGAAGAAATGATGAAAGTGACAAGACCTATGGTGGTAGTCCAGAAACTGAGCCTAGTAAATGGAACGCTGTCCACGGAGTGTGCAAGAAGAATAAAAGGGATATCGAGAATCTTACTAACAGAAGGTCCATGCGGGCAAAGAAGGACTGTAATGCTTTTAAGATTCTTGTAGATTCCATTTATGGGAAGGGAGAAGGGACACTGGAAGGGTCAGTTTCCTTTGGAGATGAAGGCCCTAAAGATGAAAGAAATCCACCAGAATCTGAGATGACAACTCTTCCACTTAAGTTTACTTTTCCATGGGAGCAGTCAAATGTACCAAAGAAGTCAGAGTGTGATCCAGAAGAAAAAGAACTATGGGACGATCTTGAATTTGCTCTCAGAGCTTCTGAGATTGGTTCCCCTGATTCTAATGTGGTAGGTTGACATAAACAACATTGTTTGCACTCTGCTCCTGGAAAGTACATTTTTGTTTCTTGCACAAGATGTTTTATTGTAAGTGAATGTTTGATTGGCAGGTTGAAAGTCAAGATTCACTCCCTATTGCTAACGAAGTTGAAACAGTAGCTAGCCTCTGTAGGAGAGGGGTTCATCAGCTTATACTTGATGAAGAGATTGGACTCAGATGCAAGTTTTGCTCTTATTTAGATCAGGAGATCAAGTATATTTTACCAGACTTCGTAAGTCCTGCAACTGTCTTATGCATGTTCCTTTCAGTTAAGACTGATTATGTTAGCATTTTTCATTTGCACTAAAACTTAGAATCTAGTTATTATTATGACAACACTGCATGTAGAGCATTCTGTGTTGTTTGGAACATGCTTTAGGATGCATCCTTTGTTGGCAATTTTATCCGTATAAGTTCCAGATTTAGAGACTTAGAGCAAGGGCTTGCTTACCTAGCTGGGTCCATTATTTGGAATGAAACTATGACGTGTTGACGTTCCATTCCCTGTAACTTGAGTTGGCCAAGTTTTATTGGATCTGAGAGCAAACTCACTGTTCAAGTTATTGACCCAATTGGCATATTTCAACTGTTATTTGTTATTATTATATTTTTATTGTATTTGTAAATAGCTCTTGCATATGCTCGGACTTGATCATTGGTTTAGTTCATTTGGTTACTCAAAGCTTCTGGTCTTTAACTTGACAGTAATTATTTTTTGGTGTAGTTAACTTGACAATGCTTTCTTTCTTTGATATTGAGAGGATCCTTCATCCTCGGATGGGGTTATTTAATGATCTCATTGGTGGGCCATTTTTACTTCTAAAAGCTGCAACTTGTTGATTTTAGTCATTCAAATCAGAATTATCAAGTTAGTTATGGTGAATGTCGTTGGAATGTTTCTGGCCAATCTCAATTTTTTAAAAGGATTTCTTGAGTCTCGTCAAATATGTTGCTTTGAATGATTTAGTATATCTTGGCAAAAAAAAAAAAAAAGATTTAGTATATAGGGTCTGATTTTCCGTTCTTTTACTTTCCTTGTGTGCTTTCTGATACTCCGCACTTATCAACTTAATTGTCATGCTTTAGCATATCAGATATGTGATTTTTCCCTTGTGTATGTTCATTACAGATTGACTGCCCTTATGGAAGATTTGGCACAAGAGGCTCCGAAACATACAATAGGTCTATCTTTGATGAGCTTCAATCTCATGTTTCTGATTCTGATCGCCATTCTGGCTGTAATTCTCATCCTCATGTTGAAGGCACAGTGTGGGACTTAATTCCTGGTGTTAAAAGTAGTATGTATCCCCATCAGCGTGAAGGTTTTGAGTTTATCTGGAACCATATAGCGGGTGGTATTCATCTTGACAAGTTGAAAAAGCCAAGTAGTGTTGGTGGGAATGGATGCATCATATCACATGCTCCTGGAACAGGAAAAACTCGCCTGACCATTGTCTTTCTCCAGACATACATGGAGTTATTCCCAGATTGCAGGCCACTTCTGATTGCTCCTCGTAGCATGCTCCTTACGTGGGAAGAGGAGTTTAAAAAATGGAAGTTTGACATTCCGTTTCACAATCTTAACAACTTGGAGTTATCTGGCGAAGAAAATCAAACAGCTGTAAATTTGGTGATGCAAGCTCAAGGCAGGAAAAGTGTTAACAAAGAGAACAGGCGAATGCTGAAGTTGTATTCCTGGAAAAAGAACAGAAGCATCCTGGGGATTACTTACCGGCTGTTTGAGCAGCTTTCTGGAGCACAAAAAACTGGCTCAGCTGACGAAATGGGGAAAATCCTTCTTGAGTTTCCTGGTCTTGTAGTGTTTGATGAAGGACACACTCCCCGGAATGATCAAAGTCATATGTGGAAGGCTTTGTCAGAAATCAAAACAAAAAGGCGTATTCTGCTCTCTGGAACTCCGTTTCAGAATAATTTTCAGGAGCTATTCAATACAATCTGCCTAGTGAGGCCCACTTTTGCAGCCTCGATTGATTCTACTAAATTCAGTAGGGATCTTCCCGGAAAACGAGGCCGGAAAAGCAATGGGGAAAAATGGAAATGGATTTCTGTGGCCAGTAGTAGTGGAAAAGTTGCTGATGACAAAGAAAAACATGCTACAGAGGTCAAAGCTCAGATTGCGCCATTTGTCCACGTCTATAAAGGTTCTGTGCTCCAAGATAGTCTTCCCGGGTTAAGGAACTCAGTTGTTGTTTTACACCCAACCCCGCTACAGGTGGGGTTTCATAAGAGAATTCAAGGGGTGAAGGAACTGTTTCGATATGAAAGCCTAGAGGCTTTAATATGTATTCATCCTTCCCTCTTGCTTAAGGATAAGGAAGATGCATTTTCTGCTGACCGGGGTAGGTTAGAGGAGCTTAAATTAAATCCCGATGCTGGAGTCAAGGCAAAATTTGTGATGGAACTCATTCGGCTCAGCGATGCTATGAAGGAAAGAGTTCTTGTTTTCAGTCAATACCTTGATCCGTTAATCCTTATAAGGGATCTTCTGAAATCTCTATTTCAGTGGACTGAAGGGGAAGAGGTGCTGTATATGGATGGGAAATGTGATATGAAGCAGCGTCAATCCTCGATGAAGGTTTTCAATGATCCATCTAGCAATGCCAAGGTATTACTAGCTTCAACTAAAGCATGTTCCGAAGGCATAAGCCTTGTTGGAGCTTCCAGGGTTGTATTGCTTGACGTTGCATGGAATCCATCTGTGGAGAGGCAAGCAATATCCCGTGCCTACAGGCTGGGACAGAAGAAGGTTGTGTTTGTCTACCATCTCCTCATGGACGGAACTAACGAAGAGGATAAATACAGTCGCCAAGTTGACAAGAGTCGTTTATCTGAGTTGGTGTTTTCTGATTCAGACAAGAAGGCTCTCGAGAAGGAAATCCGAGCCACAGTTTCAGAGGATAAAATCTTGGAAGAGATGGCTCAGCATGAGAAACTGAAGCACATATTTAAAAGCATAGCTTTACTTCATGAAGACATATACTTTGAGCAGCTAGGCCAGTCAACTTTTGGTTAAGATTTAAAGAAGACAAGATCAATTGAGTTGATTCTGATGATCTCCGATAATTAGTGTGTTGTTGTAGATAGTCAACTAATTAATGATTCTCTTTCCTGTATTGTAAAGACAATTAGCACAATATAGGATCTGGTTTTCTACTTCCTTGTATAAAGCTATGAGTAATTCCTTGTGCTGTAGTTGTCTTCACTCAAGGTCTGCGATACAAGGATCACTTGGTTCCTTCTGTCATGGTTGAATGAGAAGGTTTTGTAGACTCCTTGTTATCTCCCATGGAAGGAATGACTACGGTTTAGTGTTTGGAATGCATGAGTTCATATCAGAAACACTCCCAATATTTCCCTACACTTTGGTTAAAATGGTTAGACTGCCTCTTAAGCGTTTTAGTGATCGTTGTTCATTGTGGAATACTGGATTGATACAATGTGTGAAATCAACTTGCCAATGACAATTGCTAGCAATGAAATTTTGCATTTCCATGACCACGAAAGTCTTTACTTGTCGGCGACATACACAAATTGTTGCTCCTTCATCAGATTGCAAAATAGGACTGCTTAGCCAACTATAGAAAGAGATTCATCAAAAGGGAATAAACCTTTTTGTATTGTGAGAGATTAGGATGTTAAACTTGTTGGAGATTTGGCTCACCATAGATGCAAGCGGAGGAGGAATTCGAAGTGTTCGCAGGATGCGACCGTCGCAAGGTTGGTGCGACCGGTCGTTTTGAACAGTCGAAAAGCTGGGAAATTCGCAGGAAGCGGCCGGTCGCGAGTTTTGGGCGACCGTCGCATGGAGGCAGATTCGAAGGTGTTGAATCTGTATAAAAGCGACCGTCGCAAAGAAGCGCGGCCCAGTCGCATCTTGCTGTCTTGAATGTTTCCACGTGTTTTCAAGGTGCTTTTTCACATGGGTCATTGTCCTACCCAACTCCATGTGCCTCCAAGAGACTTTTATGAGTGCTAGGACACATGATAGCTGCTGGGAAAGTCCTAAACAACATTAAGTATAGATTGGTGGGTTGTATGATTACCTACCACTTTGTGCTTTCCTTGAATCATGGATCTGGTTTTGGGTGGCTGGTTTGCCACATGTTGGAGACTTTACAGGGTGGCTGAGGTTGGTGGGATGCTTCTCACTTGTCTACTTAAGTGGGAAGTGCAGACATTGCAAGAGAGGCTCAAGAGAGGAGCCAAGTGCTAGAGTTTGAGAGCAAAGGCTTGAAGAGCACAAGGGGGAGCTTCTAGCCCCAAGTGGGGGGCTGGGAGTTCCAAGTGCTTAGAGAGCAAGAGAGCTGAAAATGCAAGGTGTCCAAGAGAGCTAAGGCAAGAGGGCTGAGGCTATGGGGCAAAGGGGAAACACAAGGGAAACAAGCATTGTAAGCTTTGCAAGAGGGCAAAGCAGGGCATCAAGGGTTTGAGCAAGGGTGTGAGAGAAAAGTGAGCTTGGGGAGAGAGTAGTGTTCTAAGGGGTTTTCTATGTAAAACAAAGTTGTAACATACTCTTTCATTAGTGAAATTTCTCAAGGGGATCACCAAGAGGATGTAGGCAAGAGTTGGCCGAACCTCTATAAATCTTTGTGTCCATGGTTGTATGCTTGTTCCGGAGGTGTTTGCATTCAATTCATCCGTGTATGTTTGTGTGTGTGCCAGTCGCAAAGTCCATTGATAACAAGTTCTTGGGGAGTTTCCGCAATCCAAGAGGTCTTGGAATGCTCTGTCGCTCACCGAGTGGCATCCGGGATCGTTGGTCTAAACGAGAGGGTGCCAAGGAATCTCGTGTTGGAAGCGAATTGCACAACAAAACTTTAGGTTACTTATACAATGTTATCTGCTTCTGCATTTACTTGAAAGGAAAGGATCTGTTCTCTTTGGTCATAGGGCATCTATGCCTACTTAGAATGTCCCTCAATATACTTTGATAGAATATCCGGTATGCCATTGCAGTAGTATACTAGTATTTGTGACTATGGCTGGGTTTTTTTTAACGAAAAAACCAAAAACCGCGATACCCGTACGCTTCTATTACCTCAACTCATTGGGAAAGATAACACATTGCATCCCAACCCTTCTATTACCTCGACTCTTTTTTTTCTATTAGTTGGTTCCTGTTTTGTTAATGCAAAAAGATCAATCTAAAAATGTTTTCCAAGACAATGCATACGCAAAAGATGATTTCCATGATACATATGAAACACTACAAGCCTTGAGTAATTCAAATAAAGGAGATCATCAAAGCCCAATAGCACACTGAAAAGCAATTTAAACACGTCTGAAGTTTGCTGAACTTATTACTTGCCTTCCTTAGCGTTCCCTTTCCTCAACTCCATTGAAGTGGGTCGCAGAAGAAGAACAAGAATGAGGAGGCGACCTGGAATTGGCGGCTTGCAGACAGACAGCTGCTGCTGCTAGGGTTTGTGGTGATTCTTCTCCATCATTGATTAATGCCATTAATTACTGAAAATCAATTAACCAAGCAATGCTGGTTTTGCAGGACCAATATCGGTTGTTAGGCGAGAATGTCGCCAAGATTAGAACCGATCTCATGAAGGAACAACTTACCACTTTTCGAACCCAGTTGGAAGATTTCGCTCGAAAACACAAGGTCCCATTTTGTTTTCAATCATTTTCAGATGGTAAATTATGTGAAATATTTCTTTGTTGGTATCAATTTGTGTTGTTTGTGGACGTGTATTGTACAGAATGATATTCGCAAGAACCCTGCTTTCAGATCACAATTTCATAACATGTGCACTAAGGTTGGAGTAGATCCCTTGGCCTCCAATAAGGGTTTCTGGGCAGAGCTCTTGGGGATTGGTGACTTCTATTATGAACTTGGTTGGCACCTTCTTTTTAATCTCTTTGCATATCTGCAAGATTGGCTGTTAATATTGTTGTTGCTAAGATTATTTAGATATATATGTTCCAGGCCTCTGTTAAGTTGCAAATTCAGTAGAAGAGGTTCACATCCTGAATTTCAGGTGACTAGGCCTAAGGGGCTTGAATTCTTGCCACATTTTTGCTAAGTGACAGAACACTGTGGCTAGTTCTTTTAGGTTGTTAGCCTGGTGATTGCTGGAAGGCCGATTAGGTTTTGTTATCATTGTATATGAGTAGTTGTAGTAGTAGTCCTTTTTGATCTGATGATTGAAACTCTGTATTTTATGATTTATTATGATGCCTTCGACTCTTAAACATTTCATAAAGTTTGTCTTAAGCAGTTCATATTATATCTCTGCAGTAGTTAGTACCATACTATTATGATTGTTGACTAAGTGATGCATTGTACTAACAACTGTTGCTTGATTCCAGGTATTGGGTAATGGTTTTGAGGTGATTTCTGTTGGAAAGCGAAAGCTTGTTCGTTCTGTTCCAACTGAGTTGAACAAAGACCATAATGAAATTTTAGAGCTAGCCCAGGTTGCAAATTTTTGTTTTATCTTCCTGCTAACTTTGCCAGGAGTATAAATTTGAGCGAACTTATTTGATTTTTACCATCTAGATGGGTTACTTGCGCTTATGTTCCGGTTCTCTTCTCTTAGGCTCAAGGATTTGTGATTGTTGATGAGGTAAAGAGACGGTTATCTTGGACCACTGGCCATGCAATTGATGCTTTCGACACTTTACTAGATGTAAGTTGATGACATTTACTAAACTACTCATACTATCCTCTCTTCCCTTCAGTCTATTATATATACATACTAGGATTGCTGGGGCTCAAGAAACCCTTGCTTTTCTCAGGAGGGTCTTGCAATGATTGATGATGGCCACAAAGATGCTGTTCGCCGATATTGGTTCCCTTGTGTATCTTCCATCTCGACTCCAGGAGGAGCTGACACTTAACAAACATGAGGCTTCTCAATAATACCGAAGTTCAAAAGGGTTATGCGTGCATACTGAATGATGGCTGATTTATCTGTGATTTCCTTTTGTAATACTAGTTGGTCAAACAGACTGCTGATGGACAATGTATTTCATCTAATGAAGGAGACATTTGCAGGGAATACCTCATGTTACTTCTCTCTATGTTACAAATAGTTTTATTGATGAAGTATATTGGAAGATCATGATGCTCTGCAATGAAGCTGAACACAAAAAATTTGTACTTTCTATAATCATATATATATATAGTGCCTTAGTCATTTTTTTTTTCTGGTCTGTGCCTTAGTCATTGTAAGACCGTTAACGCAAGAATTATGGAGGGAAAGCACTCAGGATGGAGCTCACAGCCACGGCCCTGTGATTTGCTAAGAAAAATCAGAGGCCCTCGTCAATTTTTATAATAAACAGATTACTTAATCAAAATGAGCTGAAATAAGTGTTCATCTTCCATTTTTGATTAACAATAAAGGCATAGAAAACCAGAGATTTGTGGATGTTATGTTGTCAGACTATCAACCACATAACGACATTAACAGACAATTGAACTCTATCATAAATGTACAAGAGATTTATGCAAGGTACCAGTTACTGATTACCTGGTTCGCCGAATCTGTTTCAGATGTTTTGCTTAGGGTTCTAGTAATTGTTCAGCAACTTCTGCAAGAAAACAGACATGGGTCTAAGAGAGATATCTATTACATGCACGCAGCAACCTTCTGTGTTTTCAGGTGAATCTGAGTTATTTTTCATTTCCAATGTCAAAGAATAATTCTTAGTATACGGGCTGTAAGATATAGTTCGTTATGAGACTTGAACTTGGATTATGATAAATGGTATTCTTCTTTGTACAGTAATCAAACCTTGGTAAAGCATTGTATTTTCCAAATTATCATGGGCATATAAATTGAGCCCTAAGATTTGTGATAAGATAATATGGAGAACATAGTGTATTTGTTTAGATGTGATCTTTGCTAATTGGAAACTCTTGATGCATTATGTCCACGGTCTCTCCAAGTAATTAGTAACATTCTCTGCTTAATTTGCAATGCAGATCAGTCAATTGTAGACCGCGCGATCAAATACATATGCATCCTTATGCAGTGTAGTCGCCACAATCTGAACGCAGTGGATACTCTTATATCGGCCTTATCTAAATATATAGCTATTTATGTATATTAATGTGCCCCAACATGTTATGGTGATTAGCTATTTACTTCTTGTTGCACTTGCATCCTTTTGGCAGGTGTCTGTAGGAAAAGAGTACGCATGAAAATTTTGTTTGATTTTCGAAGACAAGAAGATAATGACATACATTGCTGCTTGATTTTGCATAAAGAATCAGGTAATTACTCGCTTTCTTAGCAACCTTGATGCTTTAGCTGGATAGCATTTGATTTTGATGTGTGTTTCTATGAACAAACCATTATTTGTATATATTTTCTGTACAGTTTTCAACGATTGGCAAATGACCACTTGTGCAACACAAACCACTGCATCGTTATCACGGTAAGCATAAGGGCTTGTTTTTGGCCAAATAACTCCATTGCTCCTTGACACAGCTTTTATTAAATTTCTATGTTGGCATTACTATTTCTTTTGGTAACTTTAAGTAAGGTTCCTTATAACCATGCCAGACAAGAGGAAAGCGGAAGCCGTGTTACGTAGATGCTACTTACAAATAGAAGTGCCAGAGTGGAGATAAGACTCTGTTAGCTTTCTTGTTTCATCCATCATATGACTGGATTAAGTAACATGAAGTAGTTTTGTTCTTTTAGATTGGAACTACAATTGATGCTGGAAAGAGGAGTGAAATTTGAGTTAGAAGCATTGTCTGTGCATGAACTTAACTTTTTGTCGGCCGTGTACATACCATCTAAAATTCAAGGTGGAGTATACATCTAACATCTTCTACATCTGTGCTTGTTAGCTTGAAGGAGAAAAAAAATTATAGGATTTCTGCAAAGCATAATCAACATTTTCATTGCAAAACCATTGTTTAGGGGACAAAATTTGATTAAATGTCAGTTAATCGCATCCGAAGTCTCTGTTTTTCCTTTTTTTCCCCCTCTCTCTTACTCGGTGTGGCTCAAAAATGGGTGGACATCCAGAGACTCATTGTCATGTTATTGTGATGAATGTTTAAAGACAACCGTCCTATCCTATATTCACACTTATAAGTTATATCTCTGAATCAGAATTAAGAAGTAAAAGTCAAAAAGTAAAATTTATGTAAACAGTAATTTCACAACTGGACATAATTATTTCGTCGCAATCAGAATTACAAGGAATATCGAGAAGAGAGATTTTAGGAATTAAGTGAGAATGTGACAGCCAAAATACAACTACAAAAATATACAAATACTTGTAATTATCTCAACGAAAATTAATTTATAAATGGTGACATAGAAAAAAAGTCAAGGATCTATCCTCATGAACCTTTCAAGCAAAGCTGCAAGAACCATTGCAGAAATTTTATCAGAATTTGCTCTGATGGATTCTTCCATTGCACAAATGGTTTCTTGATTTAGTTTTAATCATATTGGTCTTTATAAACTTTATTCCTGCAATTTGATATACATATATAATTTTTTTGCAGACTTGTGTTCTGAAAGTGAATATGAAATGTGAAGCATGCAGGACAAAGATCTATAATGTCTTGCAGAATATCTATGGTATTTTTCGTTTTTCGCCTATTTTTTTTTTCTTTTCTAGAAAATAATAGTTTTGCTACTGCATTTGTTTTATTTTTATTAAGGATTTGTTATTTATTTACTTCTTTTTTTGAAATTTAGGTGTCTATAAAATTGACATAGATGCAGAGCAAGGAACAGTGAAAGTTCCAGGGAAAGTAAATCCAAGTACACTTCTAATGGTGCTTGATGGGTCAGGGAAACATGCAGAGCTAAAAAGTCTTACGTTTGATGGTGAGGTCAAGGACAACTACGACTATTTTGGACAAGGTGGATATGGATATGGATATGGACATGGACATGACATGGACATGGACATGGATATAACCCTTATGCAGTGCCACCTTATTATCCCTGTCCACCACCAGTTGGAGGGTTTGATCATTATGATCCAAGTCGTCTCATAATGGTGCCATTGTCGCCGCCGTTGCCGCTGCCATTACCACTACCATCACCGTCGTCTTCGGTTCCACATCAATCTCAGCCACTACAATTACAATCACAATCACAATCAGTGCCACCACAACCACCAGCACTTCTGGCACCACCTGCCGGTAATGCTACAAAGAGGGTGGTGAAATCAGAGGCCTGCTCGGGTAAAAAATCTATATGTTCTATCATGTAAGGTGCTGGAATAAGTCTAGGTTGGTATAGGGCTCAATGTCTATTAGTTAGAGCAAAGTGTTTTCTTGATGATGACATGCATTTTGTAAATTCCAAATTTGAAGTTTGTGTTTATTTCCTTCAACTTTCATGTGAGAAGAATTTTTATCTAAAGTGGTGAATACATGTACAAATTGTAGTATAAAAAAGATAAGATTAGTCGGAGTGGCAAATTTGTTCACGATATTAATGTGACAGTGTTTCATTCATTCGAACTCTAAGTCCACCCTGAACTTTAACATGTATACTGCCATATTAATTGGTGAACAAAATTGATGGCTCTATGTAAAGCATTATTTAGCAAAAGATGAGCATAAAAGTAATCTTCACTTGGATTTCTACTCATGAATACAAGATCACTTGCGTATCAACTAAGAGACAAAAGGGATCAATCGAAAATAACCGTCTTCCGTTAGTTTTGCTTTAGGGGCAATGTGTTTGATAAAATGCCTTAATGCAGCCAATTTTCCTACGGAGAAACGATAGCCGTTGTATTTAACCTGCACGAAGACACAAAGCTTCTTCATCTTGCCTCTACGCATTGGCAGAGTTCATATAAGGGATATGAATTACAAAATGGACTGATTTGGATGCCTGACAAATTTTATGGATGTCTCCCTGTGGTTTTAGGTGAAACTCTCTTAACAAAAATGAGCTTTACGTATTCATTTCACAATTCCATATTGTTCTATTGGTTGGTTTGGTTTTGTTGCTCTTTCTTTTCCTTTCATATTTTAGTTTCATGTGTTCTTCTGTTAGTTTTTAGCTCTCTCATTTTGCATCTCACTTCTTTCTAATAATGTTTCCCTCTTTCCCTTTAATTGAAAACATTCACATTTTCCCATTTTCCCATTTTTGGGGGGTCCAAGTCCAAACAACTGCCAAATGGTTTGGAATTTGAAATCATACTGATCAGGAACTTGACATGGGTAAGTCTGATTTTGTTCAGAACTTGAGATAGGGCTACAAAATTATCCCAGCTGAATTGAATTTCTATGTTTCGGATACCTCTTCCATATTGCTGAGTATAGTGGATAAAATGGGTAAGACTAATACTTGCAATATAGTTTCTTATTGGTATGGGTTACCTTTAGGCTATATTTAACAAAATTATTTGAGTCAGTGGTGTATAACTCAATTGGTTGAGTTCTTTCGCCACCACCCATGTGGGCAGAAATTTGAAATCTCTTAGCATCCAATAAATAGTGTATATTGTGTAAACTCACCCTCCCCCTATCGCTTGTACTCAAAACAAAATTATTTGGATTCACATGGCTAGGGTTTCAGTGTTTCACCTATGTTAATTCTCCAAGGCCTAAAGTTTGTCAAATTCCACCAAACAAAAAGATTGTAAGTCAATGGGGCCCGCCGGAGGACAAGTATAGTTGGTTAATGCTGGATAAGTATAAACTCCAATGCAGGACAAGTATAGTTAGTTAATTGCCATTATCATTATGTAATATCTGAAGCTTGCAGCAGTCGCTTTAAAGCAGAGATTCATATTAATGCGACTGTCTGTGTATCATGCGCTATGTTAATTTATTCTCAGTCTCTCTTTGGCAGAGCAATATCAACAAGGTATTGATTCAAATTCTGACCAAATATTTTTGTAGAGAATGACTCCGTGACATGCTTTCGAGCTTCCGTACCCATTCTCTGTGCTATCTGTGGGTCTTGAATGAGTTTAGCCATAGCCAAGGAGAATTCTCTTGGGTTACCCTCACAAAGAAATCCTGTTACACCATTCTTAACTGTTTCTACAGGGCCCCCACTATTGCATGCAATAACAGGTTTGTGAGCCGCCATCGCTTCCAGAGGAACAATGCCAAAGTGTTCATCCTGCATTATTGAATACAGCATGTCAAATTCATTTCTTCACTATATCCAATCAATGGAACCAAAAAAAGTAATTAGCACCTTTGGCGTATAAAGAACACATAGGCATTGGGAGAGAAGTGCATTTCTTTCAGCAGTTGAGCAAGATGTGATGAAGTTAACCTGACTAGACACTCCTTCCCTTTCTGCTAAACTTCTGAGCTCCTCCAAGTACTCAACATTTTCCTTCAAGCGCTTATCAAAACCACCTAAAACAAAAGACATGTATCAATTTTTTCACCCGTATGTGCACAAGTCATGCAATTCTCTATCAATCAAAGTATGAAATGATGTTGGATTAATGTATCAATGTCAACCGGTGGGCATTCGAGTAGGCATTGGATCCTTTGGTATATGGCCCAAACAAATATCATCAAGAATTACCGAAAACAAGGACCAAGCATATCTAACCCGGTAGCTTGTTTAGTAATTTAAAGTCCTTTTTTTTTTCTTTCAAAGGGTGTACTTACTAATTAACATAAAACATCCATCAATAAGACTACCCAGGCAGATAAATAAGTAGGAACTTGCCTGCAATTGTTAAGGAAGCTTCAGCCAGATTGAGGCCTTGAAGCACATCTCCTCCTAGGGTGCGAAGCATAGAAAAGGCCAAAATTGCTAAGTCTATATTCTTTTTCTTCTCAAAACGGTTGATGGACAGAAAATTCAACCTAAAACAAGGAAATAAACAAATAACCGAAACTGTAAATTACCCGATAAAATTAAAAGAAAAGTCATCTAACAAATGGTTAGATATGGAATCATAAAAGCATGCCTAAAACCGTTAGGTACCAACAGATACACAAACATGTTCATTACTTATAAGAATCGGTGGGTTCATCAAACTGATTCACATTGACAGCTGGGTAAAGAACAGCTGGCTGAACTCCTCGCGCATCAAGACGCTTGAAGGTCTTTGCAAACATAGATGCCGTAAATTTGCTATTAACAAGAATCTTATCTGCAATTCCTGCAGCAGTATCATTTAAAAAAATAATGTGGTAAGAAATAGCTGTATACACACAACAAAAGAGCACTAGAGAGATGCAGTCCACACATCACATAAAAACAATAAAACCAAGAAATGGAATCAGACCAGTTGTCATTTCTTCTATGAAGTCTATCGGTTTTCTATATATCTTCCTTAGAATAGTTGTATGTTGAGCCAGTAATAAATCTGGAAAATGGCAATAAAAAAGAACCTGTACACAAAGATGTAACACATAAAACAAATATAATAGCAAACAATGCTACATAACAATTCTTACAAGATAGGTGCAAGCACCTTTGTTGACTTCTTTAGCTTCAGCAATGGGATGACAACAGAAACCTGATCTGCTAGTATCACATCAAATGATGGCCACATGACCAGCACACACAGAGCAACAAAAAGGCACCGCAGATATGCACACAAAGCATGAAGATGATAGAGTATATGTCGGGGTAGGAAAGTGCCATATACAGTCACAGGAAAGGTACCTGGCAAACCGATGACATTAAAACATCAAAATATGCACTGCTTTAGAATGACAGCTAATCAACACCAAACTGAGAACAGGTTTCCCAAAAAGGAAGCAGAAAGCATAAGCCATCTTCCAACTCTAAGGTCTAACACCCATCTGCCTATTTAGTAGTATTATGCGATAAAGTTCTCAAGGCAGGTTGTATTTCTAACCATGGTACTCCTAGAAATACACACACACAGCAAGACTACTTGAACCTGAAATCTTTCAGTATTCTACTGAGACATATCTTCTTGTATATGTATAAGTCTCTGATTTCAACTTTCAAACGGCATTACAATTTGATGTAGGATATGGGCATGAGTTTTAGTGGTTGCCAAACACACTCCTATTTGATTTATTGTACTGTAGACATTCCAACCGTAAGTAAACCCAACCACATTTTCACAAATACAATGATTTCAAAGATAAATTTGAAGTACAAAAAAGGCACACCAGAAATAGTCTCCTCAAAACATCGATTTTTGTCATGGTGCGCTGTGAAAACATGAACTTTATGCCCATGGGATGCAAGTTCCACAGCCGCATCAACAATTAGTCTTTCAGCTCCACCTGCACATCACATCACAACAACATAAGGCCAAAACAACTTCTTTACAATCTTCAATGATAACAAGAAGAAATAGAAATTACCTATACCCAGATCAGGATGAATAATAGCAATATTCAACTTTGAGCTTCCTTTCTTTGCCATTTTCCAACAAATGAAAGATTGTCCAGTTCCTGGTAAATTCTCATTCAAGGAGAATAATGGGTCAAAACTGGATCCAGATTAGAGATAGGAAAATAGAAGTATAATCAACATTACATGACATGAACTAGTGTAAAATTCACAAACATGGTGTCTCTATGAAATCAAATACAAGATTGAAACAAGGTAGAATTAACTTAAAAGACAAATAACCCATTGGTAGGCCTATCTACTAAGGGGGCGTTTGGTACACAGGACTGGACTGGACATGACTAAATTCAAGGACTGGCTTGGATTGGCTTGGCTTGGACTAGTCCAATCCTATATTTGGTGGAGTGCTGGACTAAGGGGCAAAATAGTGTTATTTAGCACTATCCTATGTTTGGTGCAATCCAAGACAAGACTATATTTCTAAACTATAAAAATAATTATTTTAAACATTAAATCATTTTTTTTTTCTGTTCTTAAATATGAGTTATAAAAATAAATAAATCCAAAACTAATTTAAACTATTACAAACAAATACATATCCAAAAGTCATCAACAGGCCCATAGAACCACTCAACCTCTCTCATCTACGGCCTCTCAATCCTCAAAGAGAAGGTTCACCAAGCCAAACCTGTCAGCATCCTCATATCCCCGTGCAGAAAGAGTTAAGACTAAATTAGACTGAAGACTAATTGAATAAATGCAAATGAATGACCAAATTAAGCCCAGGGATTACATAATGCACACAATTCTATGATATCAACCCCGACAAGCAAATTAAACCAAATGCATTGCAAATTCAATCCAACTCAACTTGATCACCAAATTAATCAAGCGAAGCACACCCAACTAAATTACCCAACTTGATCACCTAATTATTCAAATGAATTGTTAGAACCTGTGTCTGACTTAACCTTCTCAAAACAAAACCCAACATCATATCACAATTATCAATCAGCTGATGAACAATAGAACAAGAGTCTTCCTTGGTGCATGTAGTAATTGCATACATCAAACACTAGACCCAATTGACCAAAAAATACATATTTATCCTTTAATACAACCAACAAACTTCAAAGCTTTCTCACTTACAAAAATATACAGTTTTCAAGAGTTTATAATCAGTTGAGTATAGTAATCAGACACTTTATTAATGGAGATGGCCTTAGTATAGACATGGAACACAGATGCAGTACAATTTACTTTCATTCAATTTCTACACAAAACTAATCTTTCAGATTGATAAGCGATTCATTGCAAACTGAAATTCCAGAGCCATGAGCATAATGCCAAGAAGAAGAATATCATATCAGCACAGAATTGAATAGTGAAATGAGCATACTTCAAAACACAAAAGTAGGTCTTAGAAAAGCTTAATTTCTCAAGAAACAAGCTTCAGCTCCAAAGTGATTGAAAACAACATTTATCCTAATTTTAAAACTTCCCCACCTTCTTTGTGATATTGAAACAGAAAACCAACTCTCACATAACATATAAATCCAGCCTATTTTTCACCACCTACAAACTGAAATAATACAATCACAGATGTACTTGTAAACCCAGAAAAAAAAAGAGCTAACTTTAGAAAAGCAATAAATGGGTCCTTCAGATTCAATAGCGTCAATAACAACCAAAAAACAAAAAGGAAAAGGAAAAATCACATATTGTAAGCTGCAAAATGCAATTAGACCACAATTTCAATCCCAACTAATCAACAATACGACCAATACAAATACGAATATAACACATAAATATTTTTCTTCTACTTCCCAATTACGATTCATTTAGAAATCACAGAAAAAATTAAAAAATAAATCCAACGGAAAAAAAAAACCAAGATCAAAGAAGCAATAAAGGATGAATTATAAAGCTAGTAGAGCTTACCTCAACAGTGAATCAATGAAAGCCTTAAGATTTGCACAGAGTAAGAAGTAACCCCAATCGTTAAATCTTCACAAAATCAATATTAAAATCAGTGGCAAAAGTAGAGGAGAGAGGAGAAAGGAGAGAAGAGGCGAGATTGAGGCAAACTAGAGAGGTAGATGAAAACCCTCGCTCATGAAACTGGAGAAGAAGACGAGAGCTCCAGAGCGTGAAGACGAAGACGAGCGTGTTTTGTTTTCGAGAGAGATGGCCTCGTTATTTTGGGCCGCCTTATTTTAGCACTGCTTTTTAAATGGGCTAAGATAAGCCCTGTTAATGAGCTTCTTGAATAAGCTTATGTTTGGTTCATGACAGCCTCTCCTAGTTAGAAACGAAGCGAGTCGTGTTTGCGGATTTCGTGTCGTGTTCGTCACAACCCGTTAAAAAGCGAATCGACCACCGACGGTTAAGCTAACGGGTGGGAAATATTAAACTTCGAACCCGACCGCTTAAATTCGCGAAAACCCGACCCGACCGTTAAGACTAATGAGTTATTTTTTTGCTCATTTCACACGCTTCACCCATTTAAAAAAATAGACTATATTTGTTAACAAATTGTTAAATGAAAACACAAATTAGACAATTCTTTGTGATAAAAGAATAATATATTAAGTATTTGAGAATAATTAAAATAATAATATGGAGTAAAAGGAGGATGCTATTGGTGGGGCTAGATTGTATTTGTAATCAATATCAAAATAATCCTAGGAATTTAAGTAATTAATCAACAATGTAGAATAATAAGAGCATAAACAAAATAATAATATGGAATGAGAGATGTATGTCATTGGTGGGTTAGATTGTATTTGTAATCAAGAGTAAATTAATCTTAGGGATTTAAGTAATTAGTCAACAATATAAAATAGTAAGAACATAAATAAAATAATAATTTGGAATGATAGGAGCATGCCATTGGTGGGGTTAGATAGGGATTTTATAACGTAAATTTACAAAAATACCCCTGCTCATAACGGGTTAACGGGTTATTCGCGAAAAATATCGAAACTACCCGTTAAGATAACGGGTGCTTAAAGGGTTCACCGTTATCAACCCGACTGATAAGACCAACCCAAAATCCGATAATTTCGTGCGAATTGGTATGGGTTAACGTGTCGATTACAATATTGCCAGTCTACTCCTAGTCCCCGAGTCATTCTATAGTCAGGGCCTTATATATGGTCCTTAAGTGAGTATCTATAATGGTTGTATAAAGCCCTCGCTATATAATTCTTGCCTAATCTCCTTCCCTCTAACAAACATGCCCTAAGAGAACTGAACCCTAGTCTAGTGCGAATAGAGGGAATCATACGTTATTGCCCGGGCATTTGGTGAATTTCCACTTATAAAGTCTCACCTCACTAATCTCTTCTGATAATTTTGTATTTTATGTCGAAGCTATCCTCCTCATTATGTTAACAAACTCAATAGTCTTTCATTTTTATAATAAACACCCAAATTAAATACAAAAATTAACAACTTGCAAAGGTTGGAAAAACAAATAATCAAAGAAGTCGTAAAATTTCCAACCAACGCATATCAATTATGATCATGAAAATCGCCTAAATAATAAACTTATTGGATATATGCACATATATTATGAATCATGAGTAGTGATCTCTTGATCACCTAGTGACTAAGGATCTGTGGTCACCCACCGTTGGATTTAAATCCAAGGTCCAATAGAGTTTCTTAAAAGGAGTGCAAAAGTAAGTGGGCGCTTTAGATTTAAATCCAAAGGTGGGTGACCACAAATTCCTTGGTCACTAGGTGACCAAGAGATCACTACTCTATGAATCATTTGGGCCAAAAACTCAAACTGACCAAACGGAAAAAGAGAAGAGAAAGTGCATAAAAAGAAAGATGAGAGAGAGAGAGAGAGAGAGAGAGAGAGAGAGAGAGATGAAGCCAAGCTTTGACTTACCAACTCTACTCGTGATAGATAGGAACATTTGCAGAGAGAGGAGACTGGATTAGCCGTCATTTGGGTGACTTGAAACATTTTGTCGAGTTGAGCACAAATGAGGTTTTGGGTCGAGCTTTGGGTTGGGTAGGTACATTGAAAAACTCTTCTGCCCTATTGAGGTTTGAATTTGAGACAACATGCATGCAAGTTGGATATATTTTGTTTTCGACTAATAATCCATTAAAAAAATTTATGATAAAAAAATAAAAAACAATCCATGAAAAATAGTGAGGAGATAGAGATTAGACAAGTCAATAGTTGTTAAAAGAATATTAATAAAATAATAAAATATTTATGGTCATATTATTCTTTGACATACTCAAATATCTTGGAGCACCTTTGCTGATCTGGACATTTTGGTCATTACATTCTCACACCTTTAATTTTTTTTTTTGGGTCAATACTGAATTTCATTTCAAGTCAAACAAGGCATGCAAGATACAAAAGAGATGAGAAAAACAGCCAATTAAGAAAGCATATCAACTGTGTTAATGGCTTATGACATTGCTATGAGCCGAGCCTATTCAAGAAACACCACGTGGCCATAGTGGTTGCCTTTATACTGACCCGACCAGATGGACTACCTCGGGTATCGATAAAAGGCCTCCTAGAGGAACCTGATAGGAAAGAATGTGAATCCAATGGTTGGGCATCCGAACACCGACCCGACCACTAGGATGATGTGTGTGCCCAGCGACGCATTAATGTTAGACAGGCATGAACATGCCCTGTCCAGTCAGTTACTTCATTCGTCTAATCCCACAGCCTGGCAATGGAAAGGGATCAGTTAATGTACTTAACATCCAAAGCCAAGTGTTGCCTTTTCTCCTTATCCCCTGATAAACAGCCTGGTGATGGAAAAGGATCAATTAATGTGCCTCTCATCCAAAACCAAGTGTCGCTTGGCCACCTGATCCCTGTCAAAGAGCATGGTGATCAGAGGAGGTCATTTAATGAAGTCCAGTCCCACCAAGGGGAAGAGAGACAAATATCTCCCTCTTGAATATCTTTGATTCTCTTTCTCCCCTATAAATACTCTCCACCTACATTGGACAAAGGTAATAACTCTTTTCCATACCTGAAACCTCTCCATCCTAAAAACACTCCTAACTTAGCCATTTGAGTGGGTTCAACTGGGATCTACCTAGCCTGTCCCTATTATGATAATTACTTGAAGTGTGCAGGTTCTCTCCAGGAAATGAGTCAAGCACACCTGCACCATCAACATATCATCCAATCAACAAACTGAATATATACTACCCAGCAAAGATAGACGTCCCATAAAAAAAGTTATCAAATAGGGGGCATAGTAGCCCATCAAACACTAACACCTGAACCAGAGACAGTGGTGGTCGTGAAACCCAGCTTTCCAGCTTCATTACTCTAACACCAATCAAGGCTGCCTCATGAGCAGCTTGATTAAGACGTCTGCTAATCCAATTCCATCTCACCTCTCTAAAAGAGCAGCAAGCCTTCGATATTTCTTTGAGTAGGGGCAAAATCACCACACCTTGTTCCTCACATCTATCTTCACTCCATTGATAGTGACAGGACCCGACCCGAATTCCCCTCGGAATCCGTGCCGAATCCTGTGGGTTAACCGACATTATCCCAATGTCGGGCCCGCTTACTAAACAATTACCCTCTTCCCGAAACAAAGAAAAAAGGGCCGAGGCTTCTGCCAAAAATCAGGCAGAGTCTCCTTGAAAAATGTATAATCCCAAAAGTTTTAACTTGATAAAACAGAACAGGAATGTATACACCAACTGCCAGCATGCATACAAAGTACAACATAGGCCTCCGACCTTCAAATTCAACCATAATGGGAGATAACAGATCAATTCTAAGAGTATGCGAGTTTAAAGCAACATAATTCAAAGTTTAAGATAATGGACTTAAAGTCCTACAATCAAGTCGAAGCTCAAGAAGAGGAGCGCTCGGCCGGATAGTACGGAAGCAACGACCAGGGCCTGGGGGCGCAAAA
Source organism: Prunus padus (assembly GCA_024362665.1). Classification (NCBI taxonomy): domain Eukaryota; kingdom Viridiplantae; phylum Streptophyta; class Magnoliopsida; order Rosales; family Rosaceae; genus Prunus; species Prunus padus. The sequence goes on along the minus strand of JANFAM010000005.1, from coordinate 11,724,030 downwards.
CAGAAAATTGTGAGTGGACAAAAACAAAGTTTTCATAATTCAAATTAATGTGCTAACCCCACCGTTTCAAAAATGATGCTGAAATCATATAGTTCAAATCACCTATATACATAATCATTCAAATTCCAATAGGCGCAACATAACAACATAATAATCATATCATAGTACTGTTTCCCATTCTTTTCTACTCTCAAATAACCACATGCTCATGGGCAATACAAGCAAGGAAAGATACTCACTAAAAGAAATATGAATACGAAGGTACAAATACATACATATGGGTAATATAGAACCTCAACACCAAATACAAGTACCGGGGAAACAATCCAACAAGGGATTGTTTGACTAGACACCGGGACAGCACCATAGTGGCCCCGTGCCCTGGGTTGAGCCTTCCAAAAGGGACTAAGCTCGCTGGCACGTATGGCAGAATCCTCACACCCAGTTAAGGAATGCACCGGGTATTCGACATAACCAAACCGTAACATAGTAACCGTATTCGTAAGAACAGAGGGAGGTACATAACATGGTGCCAACATCACTCCAATCAATCACAACTCAATATTCAATAATCACATATTCAATCACTTTTCAATTTCCAATCCACACACATGTACCCAACCCCAAAACGTCAAACACCTAGACATATATACATCTATCAATCAAATAATCAACATATATACTCAAAATAAGGACATTACCGTCCAAACATATAATCCATACTCAAAATAGTCATAAGCAACAAATAGCAATCAATCCTTCAAATACTTTCAATAAACTATCATAACCGTCAAAAATCCATATTCAAAACCGTATTCAAATCTCAAGTCAAGAAACGTTAAATCATATGCATGGTTGTTTATTCTTTGAAAGATATGTACATTTAAAACAAAGTCCACTCACAGATAGTCCCAATGGGTTGACCCTGAGAGGGTCCCGCCTGAGGAGCACGAGGTGCCTGAGTACCTAATTCAAGAATACGAGGATTAATTAATAAACCGAACATTGAATGACAACCTTCAAATCAAACCCTATCTAATCCCGACTCAAAGTGTGCGTACGCTCGTACGGATAATTCTAAGGTCAACTACGGTCTTTAAATGGTGAAACGATCTCGGGAGACGCACGGTCAACCCTTGGTCAAACTTCCCGAATATGGTCAACTAGGCATGCGGGGCCCACGACCTCCAAACTTAGATATGAAGGTTCCTACAGGTTCATTACGGCTTACAGAACATGTTCTGAAAATTTGGTCTCGATCGAACCGTCGGATCGCTCACAATTGCACGATCGGACGATTACGATTTACCTAACCCTAGGATTAACGATTTCGGAGTAATCGAGACTCCAATTCTCGATCCGCCAATTCCTATACGATCTTGAAAATACGAGGAACAACATACGTGAATTCGGATTCGATCTAACTATCTGAACACATCGAACCCGAACAACGCATAATAGGTGTAAATCCATTCGAGGTTCAAACGACGTCCGAATCGGAATTCGAGCACACGTATGCACTCAAGACAATACGAGGATCGCATCGAATGGAGACACAACATTGCAACAGTACCCACGCTCGCCGGCTCGTGGGTGGCTTGATCAAATTTCGGCCACCGAAAAATTGTCAAAACCGGCCACAACCTATACACTAATTGAATCAACTCAACCTCACGAGTCCAAATCTCTAGTGAACCGGCCAAGAATCGGCCGGCAACTGGCCTGAAATTCGATACAAAAATTGGCCAGATCTAGGTTCGTAGATCAAACTACCTAGGCTCGAAATCGGTTGCAACCAACCATATAGATAGCTAGAATGGAAGGAGGGTGTTTGATTTCATACCTGGATCACCGAAATGCCGAAACGAAGTCGTGAAAAATCGGCTTTGAACCAGTCGAAACTGTCGCCAACTTTCGAGCTCTCCGGTGGGGAAGTGCGGCTGGTCGTGACTGGGGCCTCATGCTGGTTCCAACGGGACCGGTCCGGTGCGCCGCCGTGGTCTAAGGAGAGAGAAACGAAGAGAGAGAGAGAGGGAGTGCTCGTAGAGAGAGAGAGAGAGAGAGAGAGAGAACTCACTCTCTGATTGGCTGATGGGTTTTATAATATTTTAATAAATTTTTGAAATGACCAAAATGTGCTTTTCGCTTTCCAAAACTTGGATCGGGGCGTGCCACCCGTCAACAAACGCGTTTCGAGGAGACGGACACAATGGTGCAACTCGTTTCGCCAAATTCTTATCCAAAATTAAAGTGACCATTTTGCCCTCACAAATATTAAATTCCTATTTTTATTAAATTAATTCCTTTATTTTATTTTTAATTCCTTAATTCATTTAATTTAGTTTCTTTTAATTAATTTATTTATTTTAGGTCCGGGACGTTACAGATAAGGAGTCTTGAATCAGTTTCCATAATAACTTCTCTATGCCCAAGGTTAGCAGCAAACACAAGACCTTGGATGACCGCATTGGCCTCAACAGCAACCGCATAATCGCATATAATAGGGCCAGCCAAACACCCTTCAAATTTTCCATTAGCATTCTTGATAATTACCCCAAAGCCTCCTTTGAAGGAATCACTTACCCATCCTCTATCTATATTAATTTTGACAAAATTTCCATGATGGAGTATTTAGGAAGCAGGGTCAGCACTTGTTGTTAGTTCAGTAACATCATCAACGTCAGTCTTCGGCCACACGTCAATAAACTCTCTTTTGGCACATAATGCTTTCTCAATCACCACAATTTTCTCAATTATGCACTTCTCAATCACAGCTTTGCATTTGGATTTCTATATTTCCCACACTGTAAAACTCACAAGCATGAGCATGTTCTTCTTCTCCTCTTTTATGCAGGATTTGATATTAAGTAACTCACTTAACCATATATCAATAGTACGAAAGCTTTGGGTATCAATACGGAGACAGAGAAGAGAGCCAAACCACACTGCCTGAGTCCAAGGACAAAGGAAAATAACATGTTCAATGGATTCCTCGAACTGCTCACATATAACACAAATAGGGGACTTGCAAATCTTTCTTAAATACATTCAGTCTCGTCGGAACTGCATTCGATATTATATGCCAGAGAAATAATTGAATTTTTGGTAGGGTATGACACTTCTAAATTTCTTTCCACACCAGGCTAGAGATGTTATGTGATGTGTGAGAATTTCCTCCAGCTAGCACTCTATGTACTTAATGTAATGTGTGGTACCATGATTTAACTGAGTAAACTCCATTGGACGTCCAAGGCCAAACCATACGATCTAGTTGCCTAAATACCCCAATTGGCAGAGCAAGACTTCTTTTTTTGTTTCCATATCAAAGTATCTACTAACATTGTCCAACAGCCAAGAGCTGTTATCCCGGTCAATTAACTCCGACACCAATTGAGGAGCATGGGTTAGAACAATACCAATAGGAGTAATGACCCCAATTTGAGGGACCCAATTGTCAGACCAAATGTTTGTGCTTTCACCATTCATAATAAGCCTTTTAGCTTTACTCATAAGAGCATCTCTGCCATCTAAAATGATCGACTAGATCCAATAGCGTCTACTTCCCAGCACAACATCCTCGAAGTCACAATCAAGATAGTATTTGGCTTTCAAGAGCCACACTCATAAAGCTTCTAGGTTGTTGAGAATTCTCTAACTTTGTTTGGCAAGAAGGGCCAAATTAAAGTCATACAAGTCTCTAAAACCCAAGCCACCATCAGATTTAGCTATTCCAAGATTTACAATGAATTTTGGCCTCACTATCAAACTTGCCCCACCAAAACTTAGCAATATTGCTGCTTATATCATTACAAATAGATTTGGGGAACCAGAAACACATCAAATGGTAGGCAGGTACAGCCAATGCAATTGCTTTGATAAGAACCTCATTCCCAGCTAAAGAGAGAGTACATTGCTTCCAACCATCGATTTTTTTAAGCACTCTTTCTCTGATGTAGGCAAGAGCCCCCTTTTTAGATCTCCCCAAATCATGGGAATTCCCAGATACTTTCCAGGATTAGCATCACCATTATTTCAAAGATCGATCTAATTAGAGTCTTCACCTCTGCTAGGGTATTTGTACTAAACAACAAGCTTGATTTTTTATAATTAATAAGTTGCCTAGAAACCAAGTAGTAATCATCTAATAACTCTTTTAACCTCCTACAGTTCCCTTCCTCAGCGTTAACAAAGAAGAGGGAGTCGTCTGCGAAAAAGAGATGTGAAAGTATTGGGCTTCTCCTGGACTATTTGATCCTTTTAATATTGTTTTCCTCCACCTTTCTAGCCAAATTGCAGGAAAAAGGTTCGCATACCAACAAAAACAAGTATGGAGACAATGGGTCACCTTGGCTTAACCCTCTTAAGGGTCAGAAAAAGGAACCAAGTTGACCATTAGTCAGCATCGGGAATGAGACCGCACGAATGCATAAAGCGATCTCCAGCCATGGGCTATTTCCCAAACATAGCCCTAAAATAATGCAAAACCCATCTCCAGTCATGGGCTAAACACAATTTTGGCCAAATTTGGAGGGCCACATTTGGCCCTTTAGCCCTCCAACTGGGCCACATTTAGCCTAGCTTTGGCCTAGGCCAAATTTTTTTGTGGGCCCCATGCATGTGCTTTTCATATTGCACATTGAAATCCATCCACTTTTTTATGAGCCCCATGCTTCTCAAAATAATAAAATATGAATGATCCTAAAATATAGCCCTGCATGGCTGGAGATGGAAAATTTTAGCCTTGCACTATTCTTTAAAAAATTAATATTTTGGAGGGCTAAATTTGTAGCCCTAAAGTACATTTAACCCTATGACTGGAGATGGCCTAACATAATCAGCTTAATCCATTTTGTCGCAAAGCCTAGTTTATGGATGAGAACTTCAAGAAAGTCTCATTCGACTCTGTCATACGCATTGTTCATGTCTACTTTGATGCCCACTTCATAATTTCGCCATTCCCTTTTCATTTTTAAGTAATGGAAAGCTTCGTGTGCTATAATCACATTGTCATGAATATGGCGATTAGCAACAAAGGCATTTTGCATGTCTGAAATAAGAGATGGTAGAACCAATTTCAGTCTATTACCAAGTAACTTTGAAAGGATCTTGTAGAAGGTGTTGCATAAGCTAATTGGTCTTAAATGGGATGTGGATTTGGGAGCCTCCACCTTCGGAATAAGTGCAATGAATGTTTTGTCAAGCTCTTGAATTTGAACAGCCCTAGTTTGAAAGTTAAAAGCAGTGCCGGCCACAATCTTATTCACTGTTTGCCAGAATTTTTGGTAAAATAACGCCAGGAAACCATCTGGCCCTGGGGCTTTTAAAGGGCCCATACTGTTAACCGCATCCTTCACTTCCTCCATATCAAAAGGCCTACAAAGATCATCATTCATCTCCCGAGAGACAAGTAGGGGCACATGGTTTAAGATATTGCTCCAATCTCTAGGACTTGAGGATTGGAAAAGATTGATAAAAAAAAATCATGAAATTCATTTTTAATTAGCTTTTCACCAGATATCCATCTTCCATGATCATTTTTAGTCTCCAAATTCTATTTCATTGCCTCTTCTACACTGTGGTTAAATGGAAAAAGTAGGTGTTGGAATCCTCAGCTTTCAACCATTGCACTCTTGATCTCTGTTTTCAATAGAGCTCTTTATTCTTCCAAAGCCTCAACCTCTGGTCTCCACCACACGTTTATACCTCCTGCAGAGCCAATAAAATCAATAGCTATCCCTTTTTTATATCTACGCTATCAGCGAAGCTGTGTATTATGGTGGTGATTTTTCTTCGTTTCCATTAGAAACACCCCGTGGGATTTTTGGAACGTAAAAGTTCCTTAAGATACAAAATTGTCAAGGGTTCCCTAACTCTTGACAGTTCCACGACAATTGTATCATAACTCCCTTGTAGCTGATTTGGGCCTACCACCACAACCTTGGGAGGGGGGTGGGGAAGAATCCTCCAAACCCATTTTGCTCATATGTTTCTCCAATGCTTCAAGTTCTTTCGAAGGGCTAACCACCACCTCATAGAGCTGATCCTTCTTTGTTGTTTTTCTCGTCCTCCCTCCATCTTCGTGACGATAGGCACCGCTACTAGCCTTCACCTTTCGCCTACGCCCGAAACCTCCTATGGTGGAAAGTCTCAGTGAGCCAACGTGAATATGACTAAGAGAGATTTTAGCCTTCTTTGTTGGAGCCAATTCAAACTCATCCAATCCTGTTTTCTCACCCTTACTTACAGCTAGTGTGCTTGGTCCACCTCTAGCATAGTTGGGTTGGCTAGATTCCTCCACTTCTTCAATAATAGGCCCAGGATCAATATGCTTCCCCTATCAGTGGACCAATTCTCACACATCACTTCAATGTTGGGCCAATCAGTTGCAATGTTATTAGAGTGAGAGAAGGCTATTTGGAGTGGGAACCAAAACCAACTTGTCATTAGACAATATTTTGTGTGTTTAATTTCAAGGTTGAAATTATATTACTAGTCCATGAAAGGGGACAAAGTTAACTATATGTTAAGTTATATGACACGTGTTGAATAATTAGAGAAGGGACACGAAGAGGACACCAAATTGGGAACATTGGATCCGCTCCCATTGCCAAATGACTATCTTGGCTAGACATTTCCTCTTATATTATGGCCTAAGCCATAATAAAGGTACAAAGTATGAAACAGAGTACGTAGTTAAAGCATCTCAAAGAGTAGTAGCAAACTGAACTATTCAAATTAAAGTTTGTTGACTTATGGGGCAATTTGAAAAGGCTTATTTTCTACTTTAGTAATTTATGCCCCAATAGACTCTTCAATTCAATTAATGCAATGTTATGGAAAAGAATGAAAACATGTGAAAAATATTTATGTATTTATTATTTGAAAAGAAAAAAATACATGTTTTTAACATTTTCAAGGTAGGTTTTGTTTTTCCAAAGAAAAATTAAATGTTTTGAAGAGTCAAGGTTAACTTACCAGTCCTGAAGAGAGAGAAAGAGGTTGCAGTTTTGATGACTGAGTTTGACAAGACTGTTAGAGAGGGTTTTGATAATGTGGCTCACATATTTTAGTATTCCAAAGCTATTGGAGATGCTTTTAGCATACCATAACAAAATGTCTTCATTAATGTTCCAAATACTCAATGACATGAGATGAGAACCATTTTTTTTAAAGAGAAACTCAATGACAAAAAACTCAACAAAAAATAATCAACTGCATTATAATTACAAAAAAATGCCATTTACATTTTTGCTCACCACTTTAACTCAAGGGGTACCATCACCACCCTTTTTAACACTTGACACTTGTCCATGAGTATAACCATAGTTCCACGAATACAAAACAAAAAGTTAACAATGGTTATGCCCATAGACACGTGTCAAATGTTGAGAAAGATGGTGATAATACACATTAGGTTAAAGTGGTGAGCAAAACTTACAACTTTATACAAGAAAGTAGAAAACCATATATTGTACTAATTGTCTTTATAATACTGGAAAGAGAATCACTAATAAATTGACTATCTACAACACTAATTATCGAAGATCATAAGAATCAACTCAATTAATCTTGTCTTCTTTGAACGTTTCACATATCAAATTCACTCCATAGTTACAAACAAGAATTCCTTTTGTCACAGTTCTTAACTCACAAAAAGTAATCATGTTCCTAATTAATTGCATATTAAGCCACAAAATATGTGACTATTATAAATTCATGAGTAATAATATTTTGAGTTAGGTGAATATTAGTTTTATTATATATTTATTATATGCCTAAAATGACTTGGGTAAGAGCATCTATAATAGGGGTGGCAATTTCCGACACGACCCGATACACGACTCGAAATCCGCACGATTAAATTTTTGGGTCATTTTCAGGACAAATCCCATTGACCCGTTTATAAACGGTGGTTTCGAGTCAACCCGCTAACCCTTTAAAATACCTATATAACCCGTTTATTAAACGGGTCAACCCGCCAACCCATTTCTTTTTTTTTCTTCATTTTCTTCATTTTTAACATTTATTTTATTTATGTTTCTCAATCTTCATACATAGAGAGAGGCAAAATGCAATTACAATTTTATATTAAAAAAAAACAAAAAACAAAAAATGCAATTACTTGATTAAAGGACAAACTACAGTAAACCCCCCAAACTATAGGGTCATTTTCAAGTTTATACCCACCTTTAGAGACATTTATGAGTACATACTCAAACTCCCGGAAACCTTACAATTTACCCTCCATTAGCCAAACCATTAGTTAATTCGTTAAATGCTGACGTGTCAAAAGTGGGAACTATTTTTTGATGACGTGGATTTCCAAGTGGACCAAAAATGAATAAAAAATTATTTTTAAAAAAATCTCTCTCTCTCTCTCCCGATTTTTTCCCCCAGATTTCTTCTCCCCTTCCTCCCAATTTCTTCTCCAGATTTCTTCTCCCAACCCAGATTTCTTCCCCCACCCAATTTCTTCTCCCACCCAATTTCTTCTCTCTCTCTCTCTCTCTCTCTCTCTCTCTCTCTCTCTCTCTCTCTCTCTCTCTCTCTCTCTCTCTCTCTCTCTCTCTCTCTTTCTCTCTCAATTTCTTCCCTTTTCCTCCCAATTTCTTCCCCCAGATTTATTCTCTTCCCCTAACCCACTCACACACTCTCTCTTTCTCTCTCTCATCAACGTCACAATCTTCATGTTGATGTTATTCATTCACCTTTCTTGTCTATAAATCTCACTTGGTCGATGTTCTTGTTGTATCAAACTATTAACCCTTCTATTTCTTCACTCAGATCCGTCTTCTTCACCTTCACTCTGTTCACCATATATATAACCCTCTTAAGCCCCTCCACTGAAAACCCACCTCAGAAAACCCCATAGTTTCAAACCCAAATGCCTATTTCGCAGACCCTTCATGAGCTCTGAGCCCATTGTCAATGGCGGAGTTCAAATCCACGAGCCATAGATTACCAGACTTCTTACCAAGCATGAACTTGAAATATGTGAAATTGGGTTACCATTACTTGATAACCCACTTTTTGTCATTCAAGCCTCTTAGATGAACCCAGATGACATTCACCAACTTTGGCTCCAGCTCCAATACAATCTAGTCAGTGTCATTATTTTCTATGTTGTAATTGTTTTTGGATCCACCGTTTACATTATGACTCGCCCGATATCCGTTTACCTTGTGGACTATTCGTGTTACAAGCTGCCTTCGCATTTGGAAGTGAGATTTCAGTAGTTCATGGAGCATTCGAAGCTCACTGGGGTCGATGCAGATTTGGGGGTGGTGAGGTTGATGTCGTTTTTACAGGTGGTGAGGTTGATGTCATTTTTACAGAAGAAATCTTTGAATTTTGTTGCGACGATGATGGCTGGAGATGGGGGTGAGGTTATGGCTGGGATGGTTCTGGTTTGTTGGAGAAGGCGAAAGAGAGAAGAATTTGGATAGAGAGAGAGATTATGGTTTTTTTTTAATTTTTTAATTTTTCATTTAATATGTTTAATTTTTTTAAAATAATTTTTTATTAGTTTTGGTCCACGTGGAAGTCCACGTCTCCAAAAAATGGGTCCCACTTTTGACACGTGATCATTTAACAAATTAACTAACGGTTTGGCTAACAGATGGGGTAAATTGTAGGGTTTCCGGGAGTTTGAGTATGTACTCGTAAATGTCTCTAAAGGTGGGTATGAACTTGAAAATGACTCTATAGTTTGGGGGGTTTACTGTAGTTTGTCCATGATTAAATTATCAAAATTTAGGATTTTTTATTTGCTACCACTTAGTGAGTCAACCCGACACGACTCGAAACTCGCACGGGAAATTAACGAGTTAACTAGGGGTGGGCACGGTCCGGTTTGGACCGGCTCTCACCTCAAATCGAACTGGAATCGGATTATTTAATTGGTTCGATTCGGTCCGATTTTGGTGAAATTTTTTTAAAAATCCTGCCGGTTCGGTTCTCACCGATTCCGGTTTTTTCGGTTTTGAACTAGATTCTTTAATTTTTTTAATTTTTTATAACTTTTTTAAAAATACAAATTCCAACTAAAATTTTATTTTTGGGCTTGAAAATTAATAAATGATCCAATTTCATACAAAGAGAGATGTTTTGAAGTTTGATTTGGAAAATGTTAGTTATAACATTAAAAATGTAGCATTGGATTTAAATAATTTTGTAAAAAAATAAAAATTATACACATGTTAAATATATATATATATATATATATATATATATATAACATAAAGAACCAATAAAAATGACAATATGTTAAATATATATAAAATAAAGAATATAAATATATATAATATTAAAAATATATAAAAATAATTTCTATTGGACCGGTTCCTTAGGGTGAAAAACCAGAATTGGAACTGATCCAAACCGGTCCGGTTCGGTTTTTGTTCGGTTGTTAACTTTTCCGGTCAACACAAATTTTTACGGTTTTCCAGTTTAGTTTGGTTCGGTTTTGCGGTTTCACGGTTCCGATGCCCACCCCTAGATTTAACTCATAAATGGCACGTTTATTAAACTGATCGGGTTTAGGTTGAGTATTTTTGCAACATATATAATCCTGACATGACACGACCCATTACGAGCCCAAATCTACAATTGTGCTCCCTATTTTTTTGGTATAAAAATGTGGTTTAGAGAGCTCATGGCGTATGCTTTAATACATTTGTCTTCATTTTTGCATTTCAGTTTCAATCATTTCGATTTAAAAAAAAAAAAAAAAAAAAACTCATTTGGCTAAGATAATTTGGCATAACTGGCTTCAGTGTTCAGCTTTAAGTTTGGAGACTATTAAAAATAAAAACAAAAACTTAAAAAGAATTTCCGTTGCCGGGACTTGAACCCGGGTCTCTCGGGTGAGAGCCGAGTATCCTGACCAACTAGACTACAACGGAATTTGTTGTACTTTTCAGCTCCAATTTATTTTTAATGACATGGTTTGGTTCGTTGGTGATTTGGCTATGGGTTAGTCTATAGTGAGGGGTGTTAAAGTGTGGAAATGGTGAGGGGTTTCCATCTCACCATCCAATGCACATGCTTTGTTGATGGTGAGATGGAAACCACTCACCATTTCCACACTGTTAACATCCTCACTATAGTTTCACCCTTTGGCTATAGGGAGTTTCTCATTAATTTGGGCCCTTTTTGACCTCAACAAAGACTTATTTGTTTGGTTTTAAACCCAGCTGGGTTGACCCGCTTTAAAATGATCCAGCCCATTTGGGCTCTATAAATTAGAACAAACCAAGTTAGGGTTTTCCTCTAATGCTCTGAGAAGTCAGTACAAGCCGCTTCAGCCCTTCACAGCCAGCGACCCTCGTACCCACAACAATGGTACCTCTCTCTCTTTCTCTCCCCCTCTCTCTACGTGTGGACTGTTTCTCTCTCTCTCTCTCTACTTGTGGACTGTTTGTTTCCACAGAAATTTGTTTGTTGTTCAAGTTTTCTGGGAAAAATGCTCTGTGATATAGGCTTGATTTTTGTGCAACCAAATCGTAAAAGCTTCTTGTTATCTTGAACTAGCTCTGAATTAGGGAAAATGAAGAAAAGTCTTGATTTTGGGTTGTGGTTTTAATTTCGTAAGATTTGTTAATTTAGTTTTTGAAAATGTTATGGATGAATTTTATTGCATATTGATTTGGTATTCCAAGCGTTGTGTGTTTATAAGAAATGATATTTTTTTCGCAGACTAAGAGGACAAAGAAGGCGGGTATTGTTGGGAAATATGGTAAGTGCCTAATGCCTTTATTCTCATGTACTATTTTCTCTGTTATGCTTCAGCCTTTGAGCCATATATTGATCTCGTTTCAGTCTTTCCTATTTCTTGTGTAATGGTATTTTATGATTATATGTCTGAAATTCATTGCCTCTAGTGGTTTTTTTCCTTGTTTGATATGCAAATTATGTTGTGGTTTCATGCTAAAACATTGAGTTTCCAGTATGTTAATAGCTGAGATTAGGTGTAATGGTAGGATTGGTTATTGGAATTACACCTGATTTTTTCCATTTTCTGTTTTGTTTTCTCGAAAATTATATGAGATGGGCTTCTCTTTTTGGTAAGAGAAATATTTGTTCCTATGTTGCTACGCTTATTTGTTTCTCTGGGCAACAATGCTGCATACCATGATCTCCTGATGGCACGGTGTGTTTAAGTTTTAATTCTGCATTGAAGTGTATATGATTCTATTTTCTGCCGTTTATTGCAGGAACCCGTTATGGTGCTAGTCTGCGTAAGCAAATTAAGAAGATGGAAGTCAGTCAACACAGCAAGTATTTCTGCGAATTTTGCGGCAAGGTAGTGAGGTTCTATTTCCTCATCAAATTTAGTCTTACTTTTGTCTATTGAAAAATGATAAAATCTTTGATTTCCTTGTTTGTATAGTATGCTGTGAAAAGAAAGGCTGTTGGAATTTGGGGATGCAAGGACTGCGGAAAAGTGAAGGCGGGCGGTGCCTATACCTTGAAGTAAGAATCCTTTTTCGCTTTTGTTCAAAGTTACATTAATTTTCACTCCTAGTAATCAACTTATTGATTTTCGTTTTTTCTTAACAGCACTGCTAGTGCTGTGACGGTTAGGAGCACAATCAGAAGGCTGAGGGAGCAAACTGAGAGTTGAGCTGGGGTTACTCCACTCTACTACGCTCTGAGCATTTGAAGTATTGATAGACTTTCAAACAGTTTTGAGAATGTTTCTCCTTTTGTTTGCTTATATTTTGAAGAACTTGTTAGATGAAAGGCTATGTTGACTTGTAGTATTTGTTTAATCTGAGATTTTTAGCTTCCCTGTTGGAATTTGGGTGTGTTCTCAATGCAATCGAAATAGTTTCTGGATTTATGTTTAATACTTCGAATGGTCTTATGCTCTTTTTGCGTAGTGGTTTGGATTATTAGTTTTACTTGTTTGGGAAATAAGTCGTTGTACACACCTACATGTTGGCAGATCTTTCCCTTGCTGCCAGAGATCTGTTGACTACAATCTCAATATACTCTCCACTGGCGTTGAGTTAATGGAGAATTGGCTGAAAGACCAGCATCTGCTGCTTGATTTGCTTCTCAACGAACCAAAGCATCACATGAATTGTGAGAATGACTGAATTTCCACAAGAATTGGATACCCCGAACCCGAAGTTGGCTCTCTTCCATCGTGTGTTTGTAGCCATCCCATCCACTAATGTCCCTAAGTTATAAGAAACATGGGTACATTATAAACATGCCTGTGTTCCTTTTTCGGCATTTAATACATCAAAGGCACTTTGTTTTCATCATTAGAGAGAAAAAGGAAAGGGGGTCACCGACCTAAAAACCTAAAATCAATCTACAGTGGAGTCTTTGTGATCCTCCAAACACTAATTTTGGCATAAAGGAAGTGAAGAAAATTAGGCTGCAAGTTCATCCTCATATACATTATACACCACCATTTCCCCGCTTCTTTTTCCTTTTTTTTTTTTTTTGTTTCCAGGAGGGAACATTGTACACAAATAAGTCCAGACTGGATATTCTTCATCCAGGCACAATTACATACAATAATAAGCAGTAGCTTTTACAAGAGGACGCAAAAATGTAAACTCGAACCATGGACTAACTTCAGGAACCTTCGTGCTGAGTTGCTAACCTTGGTTTATAGCTTGAACACTCTTACTCATCCTATGTACATATTTTTGAGGCTACAAAAAGGGGAAAGCCTGCCTGCTCCTCAATCAGCCATATATATCAATGACTGAATGTGGTTCCAGGCAGGTACCTCGCATTCCCCATCACAATATAAATGCAGACGAAAGAAACAGAAAAGGAGAGACAAGCTAACGACCGGTCTGCGTGGTCTTGTTTCCTCGTGCTTCTGTGGCTTTGTCTAACAGTAAATAAAAATACGCTGTGATGATTCAGCCGCAGAAGCATGATGTTGATGCTGAATGGTCTGTAAAGATGAGGCAAGCTGCGGGGTAGTGCTGTTGCCATCATTGTTATAATGGGTGTATTTGTTTCTGCACAGCCTTTACAGCTGCAACTCTTGCAGCATTTGCTGCTTTATTAGCTATTGCTACGGCTTTCTTCACCCTTTCATCCACTTTGGCCACTTCATATGCTCTCTCAGCAGCTCTCTGTGCTTCCTGCTCAAAAGATGGTTTTTAGTGAGAAAACTATCTTTGTGGTGAGGACTTGTGCACATAATTGTTTTTTGCAGTTTGTCTTCACATAAATCAACTTTTGAGTATTTCTATTGCAAAGCTGTCATTCTTTGAGGAAAAGCTCTGGCAGCATAACGTTAAAACCAAAAGCGAGTCTAACTCTAATGACTGATGACATCTATAGTGGAAGTAGGTACAACTCATGCATCCACAAACTTCCAATAGATTCCAACAAAAATGCAATCATGAAGCTCTCCATAAACAAGAAGGAGACATCTACTACGTCAACTCACTGAGTTCAGCTTCCAAGTCTTTGTAAAAACTTCATGTTTTATTGTTTAAAAGTTTTTCAATTTTTTCATTGGGATCATCAAGCAACTAGAAATTTAGATAGCAGAAACGCTCACTGAGTAGAAAGTTATCCTCAACAAGCAAAGCTAATCTAAATCAATGGCTGCTCCTTCACACACCAATTAAATTTTAGTGAAAAGAAAAAGATCTAACTGGTTGGTTCTGATGGGGAATATTACTTGTATGACAAGTTCATTGTGGGTCAGTTTCAAAAGCATCAAAATGATGTATACAAACTTTATCTGCAAACAAGAAGATATAACTTATTGATGGTGTTTTACTAAACTTTTAATTAATAACCAAGTCAACAACAACATACAATACAAAATACTTTGCACAAAGCTTGTCCAGCTAACTTATTCCAAAATATTTTATGGTTGTAGACCATCACATTTCTGGCAGAATTTATTCCAAAGAAATACTAATACCACAAGAACATAAAACACAATTACCTGGACTGCATTAAGCACTCTGGCATGGTTGACAGCACGGGGAGATCCAGGATGGGTATTTTGCACACTGGGAATATCTAGAACCCCATTTTGCCAATGCCCAGATTGTGTTTCCCCACTTCTGAAAGTGTACATACCAAGTCCCTGCTTTCTTCCTTCGTGCCAGGCTCCTTCATACCGGTGCCCATTCCCAAACTGATATACTCCAAAACCGTGCATCTTGTCAGCAAAATATTCCCCAGCATACCTATCTCCATTTCTGCACAATCACACGTAGCAATCAGCACTGATGTGGTTTTGTGAATTAACTTTCACTTGCATATATCAAACGATCACCACTAACCCCACCTTCCTTGGCAGGCATATGCTTGAAGACCAAAAATGATTGAATGCACTTCTCATATAAAAGGTTTTCTTAACATGTGTGAGATCACACACACAACACACATAAAACACACAGACACGACAGTCAAATGGAGGAAACTAAATCAGTTTTCCTGTCCACAGGTGCCGAAAACATCAGCAACGTAATTAAGCATATAAAAGAACAGTGGCCAAATTCTATGGCTGTCATTTATATATTTTTTTTAAAAAGGAGATTCAAGGGACCCTGTAGAGAATGTGTTGGTGAAGGCAATAAAGTATGAGATAGGTTCCAAACTCCATGAGGCTTAAAGACTTAGCTGCCTTTTTTCTTCGCCAAAAGACTTAACTATCTTTTATTCTAGGTATTCTAATACATATCCTGGTCATAACCCAGAAAGTGAATCCTTAAAGTATTGAACTTTTTGTAAATTATGAGAAGAAACCATGATAGGTATAACAACTTAAGGCCAAACAGACTTGACATCTATGAACTCATGACTGAAAGAAACAAACTCCTAGCCAAAGAGACAAAACTAACTAAACTTGGTACGAAGTGCATAACTGTTCCATTAAGCTCATAATACCTAAAACCTTAGACAACCCTGACCAATATGTATAACTCTAATATTTCTACAACTTCCTAAAGGAAGAATATTTTGTAGGTTGAGATTTATTCAAACCATTTGTTCCCATGTTTCACCTAAGTAGAATACACACAGGTCTGATAAGTCCTGTTATGAATTTTGCAACTGAACTTCCTACTACTGTAAAAGAGTACGGGTAAACTGACCTACAAGCTAGCGCACAAATTCCAACACCAGATCAAAAGACGAAATAGTAACTCATGGAGGGTACATAATCATTTCAATTCCATCAACCTTTCCCACTGCTTCACGCTGGAAAACATAGGCCATCATCTACTTGACTAGTGTTAACAAACTAACTCCAAACATCAATATCAGACCACATAGAACAACATCGCCACTGATCAGTGTTTATTTCAAAACATCAATATCCTGGAAATCCAAATAACATTACATCACACACAATAACCACATCTCTAAAAGAAGAGAGTAAATTTACCTGAAATGATAATGACCTAGTCCATGCTTGACACCCCACTTGAACTCCCCAACATACCGGCTCCCGTCCTCACACGTAAGTATTCCACACCCATGGCACTGCCCATTAGACCACTCTCCAGCATAAACATCACCAGCGAAGAATCTATAGACCCCAATCCCATGCCTTAACCCCTGCCTATACTGTCCACGATACCGGCTTCCTCTTGCCCAAGTCTCCACACCATAACCATCATACTTCTCATCTATCCAATCACCTTCATACCTCCCACTCATATGATAGTAATAAACCCCACTTCCTGAACACTTTCCTCTATCAAATTCACCCTCATAAACATCCTTATTACTATAAACCTGCACCCAAGACCCAGAATTTGGCCTTTTCTCCAATTTTGGCTTCGGCCCAATTGACCAAAGAACAGGCTGAGGGTGCTTAGAGACGCAAGAAGATGAACAAAGCTTAATTGGCAACAAGCGGGAAAGAAACAAGCGAATTGGAACAAAACGAGGAAGTGCAATATTCAGAGAAATCAAAAGGGCTGCCGAGAAAGCGATTACAGAGAGGAAATCAAGAAGGAAAGACCGGCGAGGACTTGTGATGAAGTAAAGGGAAGGCACTGAAAGGAGGATAAGCAAGCGACAGTGGACTCTGAGCAAATGGGCACAGCGGAAATGGCGAAAAAGTTTGACAGCCAGTGATCTCGTGGCAAAGGGAATGATTGCAAGTGAAGCAGAACACAGAAATGAATGTGAAGAAGAAGAAGAGCCTGAATTCAAAGAACTTTGGTTGTGGTGGTGGTGGTGGTGATGAAGAGAGGAGAGTGTAGGAGAGTGGGAAAGACTGGAAGGTGTTTGGTTCATTGTACTCCTTTTGTGGGGAGCTGAGCAAAGGGCATGTGATGGCAAGAGAAACTTGGAGATGGGTTCCTCATGGAATTTGAATTGGGTGGGATTTTGGTGAGGTTGTGTTGGTGGGTTTGGTGATGGTGAGTCATGTCTCTGTTTGGGTTGCTTAGAAATGATCAGGTGGGTAGTTTGGTGACATGTGTCGGACAAATTGGGTATCCGGATAACTGGATTCGGATATGGATTTGGAAGTGCTTTTGATGAGGAATTGGATGAATTCAAGTGTTGGGTTGGCCCCAGCCTCTGCTTTTCTTTACTTTTCCGATCTGCGTTGCATTTACATACAAATTCTTATTCTTCTTCTTTTTCTCTCTCTCTCTCTCTCTGAGTGGCTCTGTGAATTTAGAATACCCGTGGGTTTTTGGGGTTCCCTAGATTCAGAGCAATTGGTGCATATCTGTGTGTTATGTTGCCGTTTCCTGTTTCTGTGCTGTGGTAATCATGTCCGGTTTCTGGCAGAAACCGACCTGAGGTGGTTTGTTTGTTCTTTATACAACCCCGGGATTATAGAATATTTGCTGAAATGCCCTTGCTCTTTCTTAAATTTGAAAAAGGAAACACACGTAGCAATATCCGATTGGATAACGCTGACTGAATTTTCTGCTGGAAGATCACGCTGACTGTATAAAACAAGGATGATGCTAATGACGTTTGTTGTTTTTGTGTCGCTTGCCGTGAACTTTGACAATTGTAACGTTTGATTGAACCTCATTAATTGTTTAATTGGAATTTCATATGCATTTGATGATGATGTATTCTTAAAGCATATAGTTTTTTTTGGTATTTTAGAAGATCTTTACATAGTTGTGCTAATCTTCATAATTGATGGCCATATTTTATGATAAAAGAAACTTTTAATTTCAATCTTCAGGTTTGACTCTTGATCAATCAATTGGTTCAACATTCTGCAGATAATCAGATAGTGAAAGGAGATGGAGCTCTCCATAATGAAGCCAAATTCTTACTACTGATGTGCTGCTGCTGTCAAGAGTTCCATAGATGTATAAATTGTTTTGTTTTTTACACAAGCAAGTAATTAGAAACACGACCTCGTGTACAGAAATAAATACTCTTAATTTTTTCAACAAAAAAATAAATCAAAATAGTTCCTGTTAAAAGAAAAAAATATATAGAACAATGGGTAATTGCCCCGGACATAGGGGAGACCATTTGTACAAATTTACCGATCCCATGTTTCATACTCTGTTCCTACCCCTTTCTCTCTATCTTGCTCATCTTATCGAGGGAAAGGAGTATGAAACATTACATGTTAGTTTTACTCCAAAGTTGCACATCAAAGACTCCCAACTTTCTGTTTTCCATTTTTAACTAGTATATCTAATTTATAACTTTGAATTCTATTCCCCCAAAAAGCAGAACTTTTGGAAAGCAGCATTTTGTGTTTAAAAGGAAAGAAACATATTAAACAAAGAAAAATTAAAGAATATTAGGTCAAAAATGAAAATACCTGCACGCAGATGGTATATATGATTACTATATTCCAACAATTAAGTGCATACATCCTACTGTTGACTTGAATCTAAACTCATTAGACAAGAATATTAAGACTAAACAATACATTCTGAGGATAGATAGAAGAAAATTGTAGTGAGATGAAGTGGCTATTCTCGGAGTGTCAATAATCCAACTTGAGCTAATAAGAAAATGAAGAAAACAAGTCGGCAGAAACCACTACAAAGTACTTATTAATACTAAAACCAAACTGAGAAGTTCTATAGAAGCTCACCAAGATGCAGCTAAAATTGAAAATGAAGCTTGGAATGGCAGCAAATTTGATTGATAGTGTATCCGAGAACACATTAAGAGGGAATCTATATTGTGATAATTTGGAGGAGTAACTCCACCGCACTCTCAAGAGCATTAATGACAGAGGGAAGCGAGTCTCACATGAACTCCACCACCCTAGCTGAAGCTTGAAATTCCAGCATCATGGCTTGTGAAGCTTGAATCCGAACACTCTAGGAACATAGCTCTGTGATGCCTTCTGTGGCTTCAGGTTCCCGTATGTCATCAAGAACAGGTGAGGAAATGTACTTCCGAAGTAGGCTCCATCAATGTCTAGATAGAGTTAAGTAACTCAGGAATTAATGCAGGCAAAACTAGTGAGCATGGTGTTGGACCATGAAATTGAGCCAACCCCATAATGATGTTATAGACGACTAAGTACATGACATGATACTGATAAATGCAAGGTGCTAGCAAAATAAGCAGTAATTTCATGTTTCTAACAAAAAATAAAGAATCAAATAGCATATAAAAACTTTAAATTGACTACACTAGACAACAGATATCAATAAGGAAACTAACAAAATCTTCTCAAATGACAAAACCAAGCTGTTATAATTAATCAACAAGAACATTGATGCTTAGCCATGTATAGGGAAGCAGTTTCAGACCCCAATGCCATACCCTTTAAAAAGACACCACAACAATCCACGTATAAATGCAAGTGAATCAGATGAAACAAATAATTTACCTAAAGGAAATATTGGAAAAATGGTTTCAACCTACTTGCCAGTTTCTAACTTACAATTATAATACTTCCAGGACAAAACCTACAAATTAAATTTTAATAGAAATAACCCCAATCTCAACTTAAAACAAGATGTTAATGCTCAGCTTCCAGACATTTAGAAGCCAACCAGCAAATGAATAAACACCAAATGTTAATGCTCAGCTTCTTGACAAAGTAGCTGTTTATGCAGCCAACAATTGTAAATATAGGTTCAATACATAAAGGATACTACCTTGATACTTCGATCGAGGGTAGTAGATATCTTCACACTTGGGGCAATATATTTTTACAGTGCTTGACCGTGGGATATCCGATTGGCCAACTGGGAGGCAGGGTTGTCCGCAGCAGAAAACTCTTGGGCATCTCCCAAAATCATAGTTTTTGTACTTGTCTAGCTGTAGATCCAATAGCACAATTCTAGCCAGTTCACAAATTTTACAGTCAAGAAAGCATGAAATTTTCAAACAGACAATCAAGAAAAGAAACTTACCATGGCCGCCATGCCTTTGCTTGTCAATATATATCGAACATGAATTAGACCATAAAGCATCTCTGCTGCTGATTCAATCAATTCATTTTGTTCTTCTGTGAACATATCACCTGCCAAAAGTATATATCAAATAGGCAAAAAAACCAAACGGCTGATCACACAAATAGTCATATATAATTTAATAAGTGGGGGGTAGGGGAGGAGGGAGAAACAAGATGTTCGTTCTAATTTTTTTTCTAGACGGTAGAATTGGGTCTGGATTTTTTGTTTTTTATTTTTAAAAACAGATTCAGAAAGTAGCTTGTTGAGTTCAAAAAGAATCATCCCTTAAAAAGTTCGCGACTCCATGAAAAAGATTCATACAGAAATACAGATTGATCATATTTTCTTTATATAAAAAATATAGCTTAATCATATAGCTGCAAGAAAGAACACACATGGAGCCAACGCGTAAAAATTTGAAACATCAAGCTTACCGTGAGAAGATTCAACATCCAAAATTAAATCAAGTGCATAATCATAGTATGGCACTTGACCGCTTAGCCCGCAGAGGTTAAAATCATCTTGTATGTAATCATCATCAACTTCGCAAAAAAATTCATTTCCTCGTAAATTGCAAAACCATGAGATCCAAGATGTGTCATCCCCATCTGAACCACTAACATCCGACTCTTCACTGTCTGTTTCAGATTCCTCTGCAGTCAATGTAGATACATTTCCATTAGTAAACTTACAGAACTGGTAGCCTATATCTATGAATAGG
Organism: Prunus padus; assembly: GCA_024362665.1. Classification (NCBI taxonomy): domain Eukaryota; kingdom Viridiplantae; phylum Streptophyta; class Magnoliopsida; order Rosales; family Rosaceae; genus Prunus; species Prunus padus. The sequence goes on along the minus strand of JANFAM010000005.1, from coordinate 11,702,949 downwards.
CAAGACAAACCAAACAATACCAACAACAGAAAGTGCAGATGAACAAAAATATAATTATAAACTAAACAGAGTTCACACATTCTGTTTTTCCAAGAGATGTGCAGCCCAATTTTACAATACCTACTCGTCATAAATCAAACTTCACCAGAGTAGAATAAATCACATATTTCAAAGAAGTTTAAAGATGATAAATAGTGTTCTCAGTGCAACCCTTCTGTCCATGGTAGCATGTATCAATTTTTTTCTTGGGGGTAGGGAGAGCGAGATAGAAGCAGATATTTAAAATCAAGAATAGTGAATTTCCTTAATACTCAATAGTAATGAAAAAACAAGAAACCAAGTTTTCAAACAGTTTGCAAAGATACTTGTAAGAGAATGAACTTCAAATACGAAAATTACTCTCTATCTTGAGACGTAGTTTACTAACATTGCTCTTTATAAAATAGGGATACATTCAAACCACAAGAACAAAATTTATCATTAAACTCCAAATCAAAAGGATATAACACCAAACTGTTTGGTATCACTCCCTAGAAAAACCCATATCCTATTACAAATGACGGACTCTAGCAAAAGTTCAAGTAAATTTCCCAAAAACTAAGCAATGCTCAGTAACTTCCGGATTCTGGACCTGGCAGTTTAATGGACAGTAAAATTATGTGAAGGAAGGGATGGGACATCCGACAGAACAACTAACTAGTTGAGCCACAAAATTACAGCTTTTCTTGTATGGATAAGCCTGCTGAAGAGACAAGACGGTGACATTAAATCATGGGCAGACCGCTATAGAAACGGATATAATTAAGGTTTAGCTGTCACAACAAATAGATGGAAAGCTCATACAGAAAGTCCGATTTCATCCTTTTGAATACTGCTAACGTGTTTCGATGACATAAAACGGAACGCAATTCGTAATATGTGTACAATGCATTATAATTAAAACAAGTATGTACACAAACCCAGTTGATATCATTAAGGGGAAAAAAATGCGAATCCATTTCAAACCCTTTATCTATTTTTTCTACACTCGTGTTAATGCAACAAACCAAAGTAAAGCATAGATTTTTAACATATCAACGATGTTGTCCTAAGCAGGCAATCGATCTCTACTCTTCTACTTTCATAGAAACCCACAAAAAAATCAAAACGGAAACAAATTGAGCAAGGAGAAGGCATACAATTCCAATTAATCAAATTAACATAAACAGAATTTCAGACCATCGGAGCAATTGGTTTTGGCGAGAGAGGCAGAGGCAGAGCGAGAGTCTCTGTGGTCAGATGGAGGCTGCTTTCCCCCCATGATAAGCGGCTTATCCTTGCCATTGATTGCCCTAGAAGTGGACGGCGAGGATCGCTCGAGCTGCTTGTCCAGAGCGTCATTGATCCGCTTCCGATCAACGGCGGGCCCCACCTCCGTCGTCTTCGACCCACCCACCCCTCGCTCCCTATACATCTCTTCTTCTTCTTTGATGCCCAAAAAATTTCTCACCCCAGCATCGAAAATTAACAATTAACCCCCAAAAATTACTAAAATTAAAAAAACCCTAGGGCTGAGGGTCTAGGGGTTTTCAGTTTCGATTGCTAACTCATGCCGCTCTGGAATTCGTTCGTTCGGGTTCGGGTTTTCGGGTCACCAACTCAGCTTCGAGAGAAGAATAAGAGTGCGAAGCAGAGAGAGGAAGGAGGGGGAGAGATCGGGGGAGGCTTATAGTTATATACGGAGGGTGTTTTGGTAATTTCATCGTCGTTGGCGATGGATAGATGGGCTAGCAAGCGAACGAACGACAACTCGTTTGGATTTATTGTTGATGAGGGGAGATCTAGAGTTTGGTCGTTTAGATTCTGCAGAGAGAGGGAGGATATGGACACGTGTAAGGTGATTGGGAAATGTTGGGGGGATCGTCAGGTGGGGCCCTGTTGGGTAGGGTTAGCCAATGGGAGTGGAGCTGTCGCCAGAGATATTTTCGCTGTTTATGGTTTTAAATTAAATTTGATTGATTAAAATTTAAAAGCAAGTGAGATTAAGCTGGAAATTAACGGGAAATTAATGAGGAAAGAAATTGGGTTGACAACTTGACATTCTTCCTTCCTTCTCCTTGAGGCAGGGGAGGGGGTGGGGCCCACGGTGGTAATTGAGTCATTATGATGGATTGTACTATTTGTCACGTGCAAAAGAAGTCGGCTGGTTTTGATTTGCTAAATAACAAGGGTAATGATTTTCCCACTCCTCTTTTATCCACTTACACTCCTTTTTTTAATAATTTGTATATTCTCACTCCCATGATATCTTATAGTAAAATATTAATAGGGAGTGTAAGTGGATAAAAGGTCATCTATTCTATCAGTTATGATCTCTTTGACCCTTAGGATCCAAGGAATCTATGGTTACCCATTGTTGGATTTAAATCCAACGGCCCAATAGAGTTTCTTAAAAGAAGTGCAAAAATAGGTGAGCCGTTAGATTTAAATTCAAAGATAGGTGACCATGGATTCCTTGGACCCTAAGGGTCCAAGAGATCATGACTATCTATTCTATAAAGTGATATTAATTCCACCCCTTGTCCTATTTCTCTATCCATTTAATCTTCAAAATTTTAAAGACAAACTTACCCCTTTATAAAGTGACTTCTAAGGACACCTCACATTCCCAGGAAAAAAAAAAAGGAATTTTTGTAGAAATGTCACCTGAACTAATATCTTAATTTCAATTTGTCACCTTAAAGAAAAATTTAAGAGAAATATCAAAATCCAGGATTTATCATCTGACTTTAATACCATCCATTTTTAAGGATATTTTAGTCTTTTTATTTTCAAGGAAAAAAAGAGAGAAAATAGACATATCTCTCACTTTCTCCCTTTCTCCCCCTTCCCAACCTCACCCACCCCCAAAACACATCGCATAGGACCCCCTCCCCCTCTTCTCTCTCTCTCTCTCTCTCTCTCTCTAAGCATCAGCGCATGACCTTAAATTTTTAAAGAGAGGTCTGATTTTTAAAAGCTAAGAACTCAAAAAAAAACTAAATATCTTTATAATTTAAACAATACTAATGTTATTCATAATTAATTGAAAAAAATTACAATTAACCTACAATTGTTGTCAAGAGGTTTCATATCATGAAAACGTCGCATTATATTTACATTACTAATACAAGAAAAAACATCTTTCTCAATGTAAACAACCAAGCTATCACTCAACCATTGATTCCCTATTTTGTTACGCAATGGTGTTTTCACAATATTCATAGCTGAAAAAGCTCTCTCAACCGAAGCAGCTTGCAACGGTAAAACCAATGCCAATGTAAGAAGTAAATACACATAGTTGTATATTCTACTCTTTCCGTATTCACCAATTTTTCTACCAGATCAGCAATTCCGTTCAATGATGAAAGCTCAAAGGTCGCTTCCGCATATCAACAATATAAAGCCCAAGTTGATCTTCAAGCTTCATGAGGTCTCGGTTATTAAATTCTTGAGGGTAAAATTTAGCAAAACCGAGTATTTTTGTTTGTCAAAAGCTGCAAAATTATAAGCAGGACTCAAACATGCCATACAAAGAAGCAATTCAAGATTTACCTCGGTGAAGCGATTATTCGATTCCGCTTAGTTGCTTATCAATGATAGTAAGAAATAGGTCCACACGATAATAATGGCGGTTTGTGATTTTTTGAGCTTTACGCTGTGATCTCCTTGTGGTACAAATAAATCATCCATGTTATGAACGTCAATATCATTGTTGCCACAAAATATTGATACTTCGCCAAGCAAATCATCAAAGTCATCATCCCTCACGGATTGTAGCTTTTGCTTACATCTTTGGACCAACATCATTGCATTCACAATATCTTGATCTTTCTTTTGTAATGCCTTTGACAAATCATTTGTAATTCCCAATATAAATCTCATCAAATATAGGTGAAACACAAAATCAAAAGTTTGTATTTCTTTCAATAACCTATTTGCTTCACCTAAATTATCTTGGTTGATATCATCAACAATCCATTCAAGCACCTTCACCATGGGATGAAACATAGTATTAATACTAAGTAAAGTATCATAATGTGAGTTCCAACGTGTATCACAAGGACGTTTGAGACTAGTCTCTTGATTTAACCCTCGCCTGCTTTCAAGATCATCAATTTCAAGAGCTTTCATAATATCTTTTTGTTGTTGCTCTCTAAGTGCATCACGACGCTTACACGACGCTCCAATAATATTAACGACACTACTAGCCGTTGTGAAGAAAGTAGCAATGTTTTCATTTCCCTTTGCCACGGCTACAAGAGCTAGTTGTAGTTGATGTGCAAAACAATGGACATAATATGCTTGAGGATATTCTCTCAAAATCTGTGTTTTAAGACCATTGAGCTCACCTCTCATATTACTAGCGCCATCATACCCTGTCCTCGTAGCTTGGACATGCTCAAATTTGTTGAAGAAATCAACTGCTCAATTGCCTCTTTCAATTTGCTACTAGTCGTGTCGAGACATATTGGACACCCACAAACCTTTCAATTACTTGCCCTTTTTTGTTCACATAACGCAACACCACCGCCATTTGCTCTCTTCTTTGAAACATCACGTGATTCATCTACCAATATAGAAAAGAATGCATTGTCCATATCACTAATAATTGCATCAATGGTTTCAATGGCACAAGAACTGACAAGATCTTTTTGAATTTTAGGAGCAATATACTTGAGATTCCCTGGAGCGTTATCAAACACAACGGCACGAACTTTCTCATCATGATCGGCAAGAAATTGCAAAAGCTCCACATAATTACCCCTATTGTTAGATGTTTCGCTTTCATCTTGGCCACGAAAAGGAAGACCTTGTCGCAATAAATATCTAGTGCAATCAAGTGCGGCAGTTAATAGAATACGATAATTAAGACGAGCTTGGTGCATGCGCTTGATCACAATGGTTTCAACGTGTTGCTTCTGATTCATTAAATCTGTACAATGTTGTGTAGCTTTATTGTGAAGACTTCCAACATGTCCAACATGGTCCCTAAAATTCTCGAGTCCCTTCCTCCAATTTTTAAATCCTTTCTCAGTAAAGACATCGCTTCCAGCCTTTCCTTGTTTATCAAAGTCGCATTTAAAAAGATAACAATGAAGACAAAATGCAGCATCTTTTTCTTTACTATACTCCAACCAAACAAATGAATCAAACCATTTGACAAGAAAACGTCGATTACTCTCCCTCATAAGTGTTTGGGGCATGTCATTTTGGCTTTTAGGCTGACAAGGACCCCTTTGTAGATAGGCTCTTCGGATTTGTTCTCGAAAATTGGGATTATAATACGTCATTGGAGGTCTAAGTCCGAGTGGTGTAGGAAGATTAGCCAATATTTCATCCAACTCGGTGACCTCCGATCGTTTTGGACTACCCGAATTATTCAAGGGAGGATGTGAACTAGCCGGATTATTTGAAGGAGGGTTGGAACTAGCCGGATTATTTGAAGGAGGGTTGGAACTAGACGGATTATTTGAAGGAGAATTTGAACTCATTCTCTTAAAGTATCGTTCCATAACTGTATAATTAAAACAAAATAAGGGTTTTATATCTATAACTATGACTAATTGACTATAATTTATCAATTAAATAAACAAATCAATATCAAATTATCAATTAAATAAACAAATAAAAATTAATTATACCTCAAATAGCGTGTCACGTAGTCTCTTCCTCCTCGAGTTTGCTCTTGATCTTACTAATACAGAGAGAGCTAAATAAGAAAAAAATTATTAAAAAAAGAATAAAAAAGAATAAACAAAATTGGTGTTTGCTCAAGAAAAAAAAAATGCATCTGACTTACTTTGGATTGGCGTACTCAAGAAGGAAAAAAAATGTAGGATTCTTGTGATGCACACACACTTTGATGAAATTTGGTGATGTTAAATTGGTGTTTTATAAAGAAAATTATCAATCCCACTTAAATAAGGAATTCCCAAAACCCAATTGAATAAAAAGAACTCACAATTAAAACCCAATCCCACTTAAATAAGGAATTCCCAAAACCCAATTGAATAAAAAGAGCTCACAATTAAAACCCAATTAGGTAAGGAGTTATAAAAGCCCTTTTAGAAGCCCACGATAGGCCCAAAGACATTAGCTTTCCGCTTTTGTTTAAAACCATGGTCCAAAACGACGCTGCTTTTGGCCAGGCTTCGTTAAAAAAGGATCGCGCACGGTACAGCGACCAAAGCAGCCGCTTAGTTCGCTTATGATTTCATCGAAAGCAGTTGCGTGCATCTCTGGTCCGAGCAGAGGTGCAACTCCGGCATTGTAATGAATTTTTCCGACGACCGGAGGTGCAAGTGCACCTCCTTGCGCCCGCACAGTCCGCCATCGCTAAGCATGTATAAATTTTTTTATGGTGTTCATTGAGCATGTTTGAAATTTTCAGATACCTTATTTAAAACTACTTAAGCTTCCCACCCAACCCCTTTCTTATCTTCATAGTTTCATTAGCTTACGCCATTTCTGTTGAAGGATCTAAAGTTTGGTTGGTCATCATATGTTACATATGCTACTGAATTGTTGGTTTGGTAGCTGTCCTTCCACAAATTTTCAATATGCAAATAGAAAAATACCAAAAAGAAAAAAGAAGAAGAAAAATGTGGACTCGGTTTGGGTGGGTTGAGGAAATTTGTGTGTGGAGGGTAGGTGTTCCATGGTAGAGAGAGAGAGAAGGTGGAAGGGGAAGAGGGAAGGGGGAATGGATTTCAAGGTGAGTGAGTTGGTTGGAGCCGCAGGGTGGCGCACATGGGATGGGGGAATGTGATTTTTTTTTCATTTTTAATTGTTTAAAGGATATACAATTCTTTTTATAATGATTTTTCCATTTTAAAAATACCATTGAAAATTGAAAAGACTAAAATACCCTTAAAAATGGTTGGAAAATAGTGTTGAAGTCATATGACAAATCATGGACTATGAAAAATTAAGGTAACATTTCTTTTAAATTTTTTTTTAAGGTGACAAATTGAAACTACAGTATAAATTCATGTGACATTTCTACAAAAATTCAAAAAAAAAAACGGGAGTCAATTAAAGAAAAATTCAACGTTTTTGCATCCTTTCTTCTTCTTTCTTTTTTCTCACCTCAAAATCTCTTTTCACATATCAAAATCTGTTTTTGCTGATTCTCCAAAATCCAGGCCTGCAACTACGTATGGTACACCATTTCAGAAGGGTAGCAAAGCCTATATCAAAACCATTTCTCTCATCCCGAGAAGTCACAAACTCTATGTCTATGTCTCGAGTATGGAGTCTGGACCCGAATATGATGAGAACTACAAAATCTATATATTAATGAAGCTAAAGTTGTGGCCACCACCAATTAATTTTACAAGAGAAAGATGAATTTGGTAATTGGACGACAAAACATAAAGGACATTGCTCAAAGATATTAATCAAGCAAAAGTTGTGGCCATCAATTAGCTTTCAATGAGAAAAAAAACTTTTCAATCGGACGAGAAAGAATGATGCTTGCAAAGATATTAAAATGAGGAAAAACAGAAGGGAGAGGAGTTTCACGTTGGTTGCTTCTGACAATTGTTTTTTTTTTTTAAAAGAGAGCAGAGAGAGGCGGAGGAATGGGGAGGGGGAGGAGAGAGAGTTCTGGATAAATGTTTGAATTAATAATTAAAGGGTATTTTAGGATTAATGGTGAGTGAAAAGATATGATTGTATTTACATGATGGGTGAGAAAATAAGGTGGATGGAAAAACAGGACAAGAGGTGAAAATAGCAATACTCATTATATATATATAAAGTGAAACATTCAATAACCTTCAAAATGCTCTTCGTGAAGTAAAATATTAAAATATAGAGATTTGAATGAAAGAGGGTAAATGAGTAAAACAATACTCAATAAAAAAACTTTCAAAAAAAAAAAGTCAATTAAATAAAAGAGCAGTTAAAAAATAAAATAAAAAAGAAGAAAATGTGTAGAAGAAGAGCAGTGAAAAATATTATGTAGACAACCGAAAAAACTTGCTTGCACCGGGAATAGGACAACAGTCCTATCCCCCTCCAATCGCAGCCCGCCACATATTCACACTTTGTCAGTTCTATCCCCAGATCAAGCAAGTGTGCAAACAAGTGTTTCTCGTAGACAATACTCAATTTAAATATATATATATATATATATATATATATATAAATATGGGGCGGATCCATGACACCATGTTTGTGACACAAGTTTTGACACAAATTTTGAACCAATAGATTTAAGTCCTATTAATGGCTCAGATTAAATCTCACAACTAATTTATTATTATCTTTCTAATAATACTTTTATTCAAATTTGTGTTATTTTAATCTAATAATTATTAATTACACGGTATATATCCAAATTCTACATCTCCCTTCCTCCATGCCCAGCCTTGGTAATCTCCTCCATAGCCTCGATGTGCCAAAAATTTCATTTGTGGCAGCAGGCTGGGATCTTGGGAGAGCTGCATTTACCCACGTTGCGCCTCCGCTCACATTTTTCCAATTTTACATGTGCCCTTTCTCTCTTCTATGCATTTTTGTTTTTCCTACTGGTTTCTGAAATCTTGTGTTGTCCGTTTTGGTTTCAGTTCTCCCTGTTGAAGTTGACTGTGGCCCACCACACTCAGTGAGAGCCTCTGTGGCTCGCCATGAAACCGTCCAAAGTGATCCTTCAGACCAGTATAAAGGTCACAGTTTGGAATTGTTGCTAAGTATTTTCACATTTTTATCATATTTGGAAAAGAATTTGTTTCTATTGGAGGCCCATCTCTATAGCCGTGAATATCATGCATGTTTCTATCTTCTGTTAGTTGAGTTTAAGAAGAGCAAAACAGCGGTTGCAGTGAAAGTTATAAACAGTTGATTTTGAAGTAAAAGCTCAGAATCATTTTATACAGAGTGCTTCAACAATTCATATTTTGAGTGGAGAGAAGTGTTTTCTGATCCTAACGATCCATGTTCGTTGGGTATTTTCTCGAAATCATCAAGGCCATGGAGGAGATTACCAAGGCTGGGCATGGAGGAAGGGAGATGTAGAATTTGGGTACCGTGCAATTCATAATTATTAGATTAAAATAATAAAAATTTGAATAAAAGTATTATTAGAAAAATAATAATAAATTAATTGTGAGATTTAATCTGAGTCATTAATAGTGCTTAAATCTAATGGTTCAAAATTTGTGTCAAAATTTGTGTCAAAAACATGGTACCACGGATCCGCCCCCATATATATATATATATATATATATATATTTAAAAAAGCCAATATTTTTTTTCCAGATAATCTGTACAGTTACCAAGTTGAATGAACCTAAGGGAGATCAAAATCCTTACCAATTAAACTAATCGACATATGTAACTTTTTTTTTTGTTGGGATCAACATATGTAACTTGAAAATTTATTTATGTATAATTTTATTATTGTGCTTTACTCTTTTTATGTTTTTTCACTTGTTAGAGCAAGAACAACATGGTGGACCGCATCAGTGAGATGCCCCTTTAAATTCTTGATAGTATATTGTCTCTCTTGCCACTAAAGGAAGTAGTAGCTACTAGCGTTCTTTCAAAGTACTGTCGGTATTTGTGGGCGCTACATCGACACTTGACTTTGATGCTGGTAAAACTTTGTTCGGCTTCATAGACCTCAGTCGAACATTACAAGACGAGGAAAGCCTTGGTTACGTCAATTGGGTCAATCATGTGGTGGAACAACATACTAGCCTTAACATCGAACTATTTAGGGTTTGCTTCAATCTAGATCGCCGCTTTACAAGTTCCATCGATAACTGGATTCAATTTGTATTGAAAAAGAGAGGAGTTCAAGTGCTTGTGCTGGATTTTGTTATGGTACATGGTGATGTGAGCAGAGATTTTTGATACATTTCATTTATTCAAACTGGCTCTACAATAAACTTGCTTATCAGTAATGCACCCCTTCTGGTTGAGGTATCCATTGATGGTTGGAATGCCACCACACCACAGGGACTTCATGAGGAATACCTTTACCCAACTTTCATGTTGTCTTTCTCAGCTAGAAACTCTCATGATGGATATTCAATTTGTACTGGTTAGTATTTATAGTTATGATATCTTTTTTCCTTGTGGGTAATCAGTGGGGTCTTAGTCAATTATCTTCTTTGATGAAGGCATCTCCTTACTTGCAGAGACTTGTATTGAAGGTATGTTTCTGCTTGATTCGTAGACTAATTCATAGGACGGTCGCGTACGTGTGCAACTTTATTTGCCTTGGAGTTTATACAAATTAAGAGGTCTTTCCACAACTTCTAGCAAACCTTATAAATTTTATCCCCTTTACTAGTTTCACTCAATTAATTTTGTAACTCCCACCAGTAATGGACGTGAGAATACAAATTCTATATGATCGATCGCATAATTTATCAGGATAGAGGGCAAAAAAAACTTGTGAAAATATATTTGAGCTCTATAGTATCTTACATGTGCATAATCTCAATCAGTAAAAAAGATTTACTTTTCAAGTATTCTTAAGATGTTTCAGTTGAAAAAACCAGCAAACAACTAAAACAAAGTGCTTGTTACACATAATGTACATAGAAAGTAGGTATATGCTACACCACTAGGTTATTTTAAAAGAAAAAAAAAACTCTCAAGAACCAGGACTATATGCACTTAAGTGCTTCTTAATCCTCAGCAAAGTACTTCTCCTCAGCGTCATGGTTGGCTTCCCTCTGCCAGTGATCATCCAAGGTCTCGTCATTGTCGATTTTTGCGTAATCTAGATACTCATTATCTTCTCCCAACAAAAACTTCTGCTGCATGATGTGGGTGAACTGATCCATCTGATCTTGCAACTCTGCTGCAGATACAGTTGCTTGCTCACTGCGCTCTTCTGTGATGGTTTGAACACCATTGGGCGCATCCAGACGATCCCCAGTTTGAGCACCATTGGGTGCATCTGGATGATCCATAAGCACCTATAAGAGACAAGGCAAACTAAAAATGTCAGAACAACCTCCAAGCTATGTTGTAGCAACTAACAAGAGCCAAGTAGATATCTAAATCATTACAAGCATTTAAATCATACAAGAACCAAAGAACAAAACATTAAAAAAAAACATTTTCACCAAATTGGTTGAGATTACTATAACTTTAAAGTTTCATAAGTATAGCACACAGTATTAGAATAAAAACAGTGATGCTCACTGGATAGACCACTGACATAAAAAATAAAACCAAAAGTAACTTGTAGCACCATTAACTTACCCTTGTCTATTTTTAAATAATTATTTAGAATCCAACTCGAATTCTAGAGATAACGCAATCAAGAAGTTCTTCCATAAGGCAGCAGATATTTTGTTATTACTGTGATACTTAACAGAAGAAAACCATAGTAAGAGAGAGGGATCTGAAATCTTAAGTAATAGCCATTGATTCTCATCATAACCCACTTCTTTTAAAAAGTATATATTATGCACTAGTTTTTGGTCATTAATATCTCACCGGACAAAACTCCAAAATTCAACAAAGAGAACACAGACAATCACTATCACCGTATTGTTTTCATGTTTTATCATGGAATGTGGCAGTCAGCACAAATATTGAAATATACATAGAATATAGAATGTGGCAGTCAGCAAACAATACTTCTTTAATTTTGCAAGAATAACTTTTAATTGTTTAATAAGTTACCTCTGCAGATTGTGCACCCCTGTTAGCCTTCTTAGCTTCTTCTTCCTCTTCCTCCTCCTCTTCCTCTTCTTCTTCTTCTTCCTCCTCCTCCTCCTCTTCTTGCTCTTCTTGCTGGTTTCTCTCAACACCAACCCAATCACTCTCAGAAACACCCAACCTTTGCTGCTCCCCTCTAATCTTTGCAACCAAAATTGCTTCCTCTGCCCTCCTCAACAACGTGTCTGACCACCTCTCCCCAGGTCTGGCCATGCTCCTTCCAATCGGATCCTGAAACTTCCCTACATACTCGTGATGCAAGTATGGCTCCCTCTCCCTCATGGCATCTTCTGAGAAATAATGCCCATCAAATATCAGTTTATTCAGATATGCTCGCCTCCGGTTCTTGACTGTAACTGACCTTGACTTCAATTCATCTGACGTTGGGCTCATTAAACTTCTAAGATGATTCACATGCCAATTGATTTCATAATCATCTTTAAGCACGTCAAACTCCTGGAGCTCATCAAAAGTCAATTTCGATCCATAACGTTCTGAAAAAACAAATCAAGAAAAGGGTATTAGCAAAAATGGAAATGAATTTAATTTGAATTGTTAGATTACAAAGAAATAGTTCAGCCTAATTTCCAATGAATCGGAAGCACTGCAGCATAGCAATCAACATACATTTTGGCATCTTATGTTTCCTGTCATTCGAATCCTCAAACAATGATAATATGCACTCAACCTGAGGCTAATTACTCATACGAGTCTTTGCTTTGGCTTGCTTAAGTGAGATTAACAATAGCAAGAACCTCGAGAAACACGTCAACTTCAAAGTTAGATTCTTTATCTTTTTCTGCCCAGTTCTCTCAGCATACAAATAAAGAGGCTTGTGGAAAGAAAAAGAAAAATCTCCTGGTTTTAAACGCAGCTGACCTAAACCTAAACAATCTCCTTCTTTCTCCTTAATCTTCTCCAAAACGAAAGGAACAATTTTCATCTTTTCAACTTTACACTAAATTTGTCCAGAAACCAATCATCAAGTCAGGGTTTTACTTCAAAACCCTAATTGAAAACGTTCAGGGTTAGAATATACCAACATAGAAAGCTCGGAGAGTGGGAGAGAGAAATCGGGGTACCTAGGAAAACAGCGACGTCGCGAGAGAGGAGGTCGAGGAGTATGGCCTTGCGCAGGGAGGGATTGACGGTGTTGGAGTGTAGGGCACGAGGGAAGTAGAGGCCCTCCATTGACGATAGCCTCTCCGATATGCTCTCCATCGCTTCGCTTCTCACTGCCTTTCTCTCCATCGTTGCTCTTGCTCTCTTCCTCCTCTTTCTCTCTCACTGAAATTTCTGGGTTCGACCAACACGTGAGGATCGCATGGAATAAAATTGTGTCCCTGTTTGGGTGTGGTGTGGGGAGTGTATTCAAGTGAGGTTTTAATAGATTGTAATTACATGATTTTAATGTGATGAATTTTAACCGAATTTGTAATTATATGATTTTATTTATGATTTTAATATATTACAATTACATGATTTTACGATGGTATATTCAATTGAGATTTTAAAAGATTATTTTTGGATAAATAAATCTTGTGGTATTCAATAAAGACTTTTAAATAATCTAAACAAGTCTTGTAGTATTTCATTAAGACTATTGAGATTTTTTAAGAGAGTCAAAATCTAGTGACATTCAATCAAGACTTTAAATAAGTAACAAAAAGTCTTATAATATTCAAAAACTTACTAATTTTGAAGGATTTTTTAAATGTAGAATTATGTGAGACTTTTTAATGGAATGTATAAATACCAAACCCTATCTCAAATCCCACCCTAACCCATCAGACTTTTCACGTTTTTCTTGTCTGTTAGAGAAGATGAACAGACATGCATTGAGCTCTTCGTGTACCAAGTACTTCTTCCTTCAAATCATGTTGTGCTAATCTTCTTCCCTTGTTGGTTTAAGAAAATCCTTGAAAACTTACCTCTTCTTTTTTGATCTTTCTAATTGGGAAAGATGTCTTGAGGATAATAGAGGTACGTTGATTATCTTCCAGTTTTCAAATTTCATTGTGTCTGTGTTCATGGTGCATGTCTGGTGTTTACATTGAGCTTGAAACAGGAGAAGGAGTTGAGTCATGGTTATCATCACACAATGGTTTTCTGCCAGCCAATGATTTCACAGTTCGACCTTGTTTATTGTGCTTGTTTTTATTTTCTGCAAGCATTATCCTTCGAGTGATGTAACGTGGCCAAGTTGGAACCCTGTGCAATCTGTCATTCATCAGACTCCAGAATTGTCTTTCTGATGCCATCAAATCAATGTTATTGTTATTTTCCAGTCAATTTAGCGGTAACAGTATTTTGTTATTGCAGGGAGACAGTCATATCTCAGGAGCTGCACACTTGGGGGGATTATTTCAAAGTCTCCACATCGATTTTGTTCCTTCCAAGAGATGGAACTATGCTTCTATTTATGTTGGTTGTCATTTCTGGGAATGCACTGTTGTAATCTTGAATGTTGTCATTCTTATTTTCATCTTTGAAGGAAATGCATTCTTCTAACCCCATAAAATGACACATCAATAGCAACCCACAACTTGAGAGCGAACACATTTTTGTCTAGGTCGGCTGCTGTACTTGTGGATAATATATGGGCTACTTTTTGTCTTTTCTTTTAGGGCACTTCTAGCAGCCCCTAGGGTTGGGCGGGGGCGAGGGGCAAAGCCCAAAATCAAGTTCCAACAGCCCCTAGGGCTCGGGCTGGTGCTGGGCCCACCAGCTAAAGCTGGCTCTTCTTGCTGCTGCTCACAAGGCAAAGTGACGTCACGATACTTTTGTTGAAGTCGACGTAAAAATATTTTAAAAAATCCAAAAAATTTAGAAATATTTTTTAATACATACCTATCAATTTTATTATTATTAATTTCATACATACAACTAAAATTAATCCCATGTAAATAAAATAAAATAAACAAAAAAATGAATAGTATTTGCCCTTTACCATGGCAACTGCTAGAAGCACACATTGCTTACATTGCTTTTTGCAAGGGCAGCCACTATTCACGTGAATAGTAGCTGCCCTAGCTCCCCCCTTGCCATGGCAAGAGTTTCACTGCTGGATGTGCCCTTAAGGGTATGAAATTCTGGGTTCATTATATCTATCGGGCTAGGTATTTAAAAAAGTTTCAAATTTTGGTTTGGACTTAAGCCTTATTTAGTCAGGCCCAGATATAAATCCATGTGGTTCAAATCTTATAAAATCTTATAATATAATCTTTAAAATCCAAAAGTTAAAAATCATGATTATACAAATCCATCAATAAAATACTTTAAGTCATTACATTCTGATTAAATCCATTGGATTTTTTTATCCTTAAATAGTTTTTAAAAATCTCAATTGAATATACCCTTTTAAATCCCGACTTGAACTTGGGATTTAAGTCTTGACTTGCACTTGGGGTCTCGACTTGGAATTTAGGAGGGTGTATTCAATTGAGATTTTAATGGATTGTTTTGAAGCTTAAAAGTACATCGGTATTCAATTAAGATTTTTAAGTAATCAATAAAAGTTTGGTGGTATTCAATTAGAATTTTAAAATAATCAATACAAGTCCGGTGGTATTCAATTAGGACTTTTAAAAACCGTGGTATTCAAAAACTTATTGATTTTAATGTATTTCATTAAATGATGTATTGTGTGAGACTTTTGAGTGTGTGATATAAATACCAAATCACATAACAAATCCCACCCTCCTATGCATGATTCTCATATATGCTATCTTATTTTTTTCATCACTATTTTTCATGCTTTCTACTATACAATTTTTTTAAAAAAACTTTTCATAAGAGAGACGATAAAGAAACATTAACAAGAGAGAAGATTTTGCCTCTTCTGGAGTTAATGGGCATTTTCCAATGGCTATTCTTTCCATGTAAACAAGCTTCTTCGGAGCAAAATTATCATTTCGATACTTTTTTCAGAATCTCCTGCTCTTTGGGGATGAAAATATCAAAAGCACATATGTTAATAAGTCATCACATAACATTAATTTTTCAAAATATGAACTCATTAATTGTTTCAAAATCTGAACCGATGAAACAAATAGTTGTCAAATGATTTTTCAAGAATAGCTAGTGTAAAGGCATAACTACTTGGGTGGCACTCTGGACCACTTCACATATTCATGATGATTTTCTATCTACATTCTTGATTCATTTCTGACTTGCTCTCATGCCACAATCATGATATTTCCTTGTATATAGTGTAATGGTATATGCCTTTAGGTTATGTATTTATGTGAATGATGTTGGGTGATAGAGTTCAAGCTTGTATAGAAATATAAGTAAAATCCTGTAATTACAATCTATTAAAATCATAAGTAAAATCCTAAGTGAATTAAAATCATGTAATTGCAATATATTAAAATCATAAGTAAAATCATATAATTACAAATTCGGCTGAAATCCATCACATTAAAATCATGTAATTACAATCTATTAAAATCTCAATTGAATACACCTCCTTTAGATTAAGTGTGTTTAATTTCAAGTTGGAAAAAAATGTCCATACATAATATTTTGTGAATTTTTCAAAAGAAGTATAAGAAATTGAAGTGAGACCATTATGATTCTTAGGTAGAACGATAGTATTCGACTTAGTGAAAGCCTAGAAAATCATTTTTGAATTTTTAGCCAAAATGACCAAAAATACCCTTACGTGTGAAAATTACCAAAATACCCTTGTAGGCCAAAAAAAAAGAAGAGAAGAATATGAAACGTGCAGGGCAACATCCCACTCTTCCTCCCAATTCTTTCCCCCTTGCCTCAAGTTTTCAAATCCACCATTATGAAAGGATACGTCATCTAGCCTAAGGGATCTTCCCTAATCAATATGATTTTATTAGAGCTACGGAAAGTGGGATGAATGGAGGAGACAGTGAGAGGGAGAGGAAGAGCAAGAAGCTTGGAAATGTTCTTGAGTTGGTGTTGAAAGGTGAGGATATTTTTTATTTCAAGTAATTTGTTAATACATGGATTTAATTCAATTTTTATAGTTGTTTCAAGTCTTTTGACAAGCAGGTGTGAAGTTTGGAGTGAGTTCGAAGCTATAGGAACGATTGGGTGGGTTAGAATGGATGAAATCAACTTCTAACCAAATCTGAAAATTTGCTTTTTCTAGAAATTTTCAGTCCGCAAGCCTCACTTTGGCTCTTTTTTTCTCGCAATCCTTTGAGTGTTTGAGGATTCCATTTGTTGGGTTTTAAACTAGACTTGTCAAGGAACAAACACAATTGGTTTCGTCATATTTGGTTAAGTTTTGCTATGTCAAACGAGGCTGCAAATGTTTGGAGAAAAATATGTTTTCTGCATAATCTGCAGAAAACCAGCCACAAGCCTAACTTTGGAGCTTGATTTCTCTTTCGTTTTAGCTCCACTTTGAGTGTGGTTTGTTGGGTTAGAAACTAGAGATAACATGCTTTAAAATCGTTATAAATTTGTCCTTTTCCACTGAAGTTTGGTCAGTCAAAATGAAGCACACAAATTGAGAAGAAATAGGATAAATTGCAGTTTTTTTGGAGAAGATGAACAGTAACCTTAGCCAAGCCCACTCGCATCTCTGGTGAGTGGCGGTGCATGGCGGCTGTTCCGACATCTTCCGATGCGATATTTTTAGTCCATTCGACTCGATTCGAGTTCGATGGTATATGTTTGAGTCAATCCGAGGTTGTGCATCGAGGCAGATTTTGTTTGAAGTGTCGGTTGATGTGGGGCCCATGGAATCCAAATGGTGACTTTTGGACAATGGGTGTCATTGGCCTTGTTTCAGTGTTGACAAGGCATAGGAAATAATTTTGGACGAGATTTGACCACTTTGGACCTCGGGTTGGTTCCAAGGGCATTTTCATCATTTTCACACAGAATCTTTGAAATGCGTAAGGTTGAGGTTTACTAGTCTTAGGTGAAATAGAGCAAAGACTGCTCAATAATAATTTGGATTTGAATTTGTTCAGGAATTGGATCAAAAGTGTAGATTCGACGAATGCAAGAACTTCCGAATGGTAAATTGGTACTTTAGCTAGCTGGACACATGGAAGGGTTTCCTGATTTCTCTATGATTGGGCTATGTCACCTTTAATCTTGGTGCTTGTATATAGTACTATAAATATGAATATTATTATTGTTATTTTGCTCGGTGAATATTATTTGATGTTTGATGAAATACTATTTGATGTTGGGTGAATATTATTATTGATGTTGCTTCATGGATATTATTTGATGTTGGGTGAATATTATTATTCATGTGATTAAACTTGAAATATTATTGTTATTATCTGTATTATTATTCCGCAGAGAGAAATGATGTTTGAGTTGCATTACATATGCATCATAAATACGGTTGTGTTTTGGATTTGTGTTTGGGTCGAGGTATATCTAAGGGGTGGGAGAAGGCCTTAGATATATTTTAGTAAAAATGTGGAATATATTTAGGTGATGGGAGCAAGGCTTGAATATAGTTAGGTGATGGGAGCAGGGTCTTTAATGAAAAGTGAAAGTTATGAATTCGTAAATAGAAAATGGGGTATGGATGGGCGCTAATTCATATTTTAGGGTATTCGGAGTCACAATGGTAAAACGCATGGTATGGGGCATGCAGCCTTGTTGCCCTAAGGTATGAATTAGTGGGTGAGTGAGTCCATGGCATCATTGCATATGCAAATTTATTTATCTATTTTGGACTAGTTGTATAATTTATGTATCTTGTGTTGTTTGATGCATGACACTTTGATTAATTGTGATACCTGACCTTGAGGGGTTTGACGGTACTCTACTGGGCATTAGAATGCTCATACCTTAATAAATTGTGCATGATTCAAGGCGAAGTTTGAGGAAGCGAGTTTCAACCAAGCTACTAGGCTTTTGTTGTTGATTTGTGTAATTAATATTTGTAAGTAGTCAACCGTTTGATAAGAATCCTAGTGTGTATTTAACTACGAGCTACTGCGACTCTAATTCTATGTTATTAAGTAAATTTGTATTATTTGTGGCTCTATTTCTCATCATATTATGGTTGTAGGATTTTATTCTTAACTATGGTATGACTCATACCCTAATTTGGGAATATTCCTTATTCTCGAATCGAGTCGTGACAGGTCGATAGCCATAAGACTTAGGGTTGTCAAGCTCTTAAACAAGTGAACTATGGAGCTTGAAGCTGGCCCGAGCAAGTGAACTGCGGGACCCAATGTCGCAAAGTAATCAACCCTAGACTTTAAGGCCTTTGGTGCAAAATTAAAGTAAAAATGAATCGTAATTGGAAGATAAACAAATTGATTATATTTCAAATAAAAATAATGGTTAAAATAATAATTTTCATACATGGGGAGATTGATTTCATTTTTGTCAAGAGCCAAAAGGAAGGGTGAAAATAGTAGGTCAGATGGAAGTGTCACTTGAGATTAATCAAAACTTACATGAAAGGTGGGTTTAGGGTCAAAATTGTAACCCAAAACACTTGTGGGCTTGTCTAGAATATATTCTAAGGCCATCTCCAACTCATGAGGCAAACCCAAAATATTCCAAATTTTAGCCCAATTCCCCTCCCAACCCAAGAAAATTAAAGGGCCAAAATTTGGAAAAACCCAAATTTGGGGCTAAATACCAATTCAATTTATTATTCTGGAAACTTTTTCGATGGAGCCCACTAAAAGCTGACGCAGGCCATGTGTAAGCAACTGTGAAAGGGCCCGCGCTGCTGCTGCTGACCTCTTCTCCCCATGTGTCGTGCGCATGTGATGTAGCCGTTGGAATCCAACGACATAATTCAGACAACCTTTTTCTTTTTTTCCAATAGTAACCCAAATCAACGATTTAGATTAAATTCAATCTATTTTAACGGTAAAAATAAAGATTCAATGGCTGAAATTTAAATCCAACTGTCAAAATAATATTTTAAATTAATCTAAATCAGATCCAACCCCAAAACTCACTCCAAACTCTATAAATACCCACCCATTTCAATTTTTGTGGAATTTCAATTTTTAAGGTCAAATTGTTCAAAAAAATAAATTATGAAGTTATTTAAAAGGATTAAATGAAGAAAAGTTATCCATTTAAAAAAATTAGACTTAAACCATTCTTAAACAATTTAATAAAGTTGCGGATTTAAAATTTGAGTATGAAGGGTTGGGGGAAAAAACGATTTGTGTCTGCACAAAACCCAAATAGTTACTTTTTGGAAGGGAAAAATTTGGGTTTAGCGATGGTTTTATGACAAAAAAATTTGGGTTGGAGAAAGCCTAATTAATTAAGTTGGATGGTTTTACAACCAAGAAGGTTGGATTTTTTTGTCCAAGTAAGTTGGATTTCTTTTATTACTGTGAAAAAAGATCCAATTTCCTTTTAATTTTGTATGCTGAAAATAACAAAATATTTTCAAAGTGTACCTTTAAAAAAGCTAGGAAAACTATATAAAACCTCCCAAATTATAAGGTCATTTTCAAGTTCATACCCAACTTTAGAGACATTTACGAGTATATACTCAAACTCCGGAAAAACCTACAAATTGCCCCCTTTACACAAACCGTTAGTTAATCGGTTAAATGCTTACTTATCAAATGTATGAAATATTTTTTAATGACATGGACTTTCATGTAGACAAAAAGATATTAAAAAATTATTTATTTTAAAAAAATTAAACTCATTAAAATTTAAAAACCAAAAAGAAAAAAAATCTCTCCATCACTCTCCTCCCAACCCTCCCCCTAACATGACTTAGCTAGCCACCCCAAGACCCCAAGCCACCCAAATCAGCACCTTAGCAGCCCAAACCACCCTAGCCAACCGAACCACAACCCACCACCTCATTCTCCTTTAGTTTTCTCCTCCTAACCCCAACCAATACTAGAGCCCTAGCCAATAGATATGAGGAGGAGATCTGCGCGTCGTCGGAGACGTATGGCAGATTCGGCATATGGATTCACGACCACATCGCTTAGTTTTCGAGGTTGACGGTGACCCCACCACCTAGGTTTTGTAGATCGAAGGTTCGCGACAGTGCTAGGTGATGTTGTTAGGGTTGGGTTCATGACGGCGTCGACATTTGGGTTTGGTGAGAAATCGATCGGCGAGGATGGCACCAATTTTTTTGTGAAGGACGTTGATGTGGGGAGGGTGGGTTGGAGGTTGGGCTGGAAGGGAGGGGGATATCATAGAGAGTGGTGGAAGGGGGTAGGGCTATCTTTACTTCTTATTTCTCTGGGGAAGAGGGTAGGGTTGCGGAAAAGATGAGTTTTTGGTTCTATCAGCCCAGCACCCCTCCTAATCTCCCATTGCCCCTCCCGATTGCTCATCGCACCTTCCGATCACCCCGAAATCTCTTAGCCCAACGCCACTCCTCTTCTCCACGTAGCCTCGCCTCGAGACGGATCTATTATGGGGTCACTGGGGTCAAACGACCCCATGGAAGCCATGGAATTAGTGTTGGAGGTCCACTTACTGGTTGTGTGACCCCATAGAAGAAGAAGAATCGCTGCAAGAAGATGAAACGACTAGAGGAGCAGAGTGGAGGTAGAAGATGAACCCAAGCGTCGTTTTTAAAAACTCCTTAGGCAAAACGACGTCGTTTTGGCCCAAGGAATTTTTAAAATGACCTGGTCAAACGACGCCGTTTTGGTCCAGGTCTTATTAAAAAAGAAAAAGAATCAGCCCCTCGGTATTGCTACTACCCGATACTCCTCCAAACCAAACCCACACAAAATCGGTTTCTTCTCAACCCTAACCTCCCAATCTCCCCTCCTCCTCCAAACCCATAACCCCCATCTCCTCCATTGTTGCACTATGACCCCATGATGTGAGATTCTGGATCCGTCACTTTGCTCGCCCTAGCCCCATCCCCTTTCCCTCCTTCCCTGAAATCTCTCCGCCCCCTATTTGTCTCTCTATCTTTTACATCTGGTTCGGTCCAGTTATGCTAACACACCCATACCCCCACCACCAAGCCTCATACCCAGATATGCAAGTGGCTAGACTCCAGATTGTGAAACAAATGCAGCAACCTCCAAATTTAAATTTATTTTAAATGATCCAACCATTTGGACTAATATGGAGGAATCAAAATCATGCCCTTGAAAAAAATCGATAGCCCATTTTCAAAACGCTACTAAGTTCTCGAAGCCCAAAGTTGCAGGAGTTGGGGATTTGAGGTTAATTTGTGTTGGGGAGGAGAGAGATGGGGGGAGAGGTGATGGGGGTTGGGCTGGAACAAGATGGGTTGTATGGCTAGGATAGGTGGCCTGGGTAAGTTATTTGGGGATGTGAGTGGAGGAGTTGGGTGGTGGTTTTGGTGGCTGGAGTAGCTGGGTTCGATGGGTAGGCTGCTTGGAGGAGAGAATTTTAATTTTTAATATGATTTTAATTTTTTTATTAAAAAGTAGAGAATTTTTTATTATATATTTATCCACTTAGAAGTTTATGTCATTAAACAGTAGGAGCCATATTTACCACATCAACATTTAACAGACTTATTAACAGTTTAACTAATGGAGAGAGCAATTTGTAGGGTTTCCGGGAGTTTGAGAATGTACTCGTAAATGTCTCTAAAATTGGGTATGAATTTGAAAATTACCCTATAGTTTGGGGAGTTTTATGTAGTTTTTCCAAAAAGCTTAAAGTTAGCTTCGAGCCCGCTCACCGGGTGAACTCGTTACCGAGTCACCTTCCACACCAACTCAGTCTCCCACATACAATTTCCAGCTCCAAACACACAGACAGAACTTAACAAAAACCAAAAATCGAACCAAAACCCACAAAAAGCTTAAAGGGGCTCTTTCGATGGATTTTTCAAAGCAGCACGAAGATATCTTCGGCCAGGACTATGATGACGACGACCATAATACCCAAGATGCGCCCCATTCATCCTCACCGTCCTCCTCCTCATCATCGTCGTCTTCATCATCTTCATCGTCGTCGGCTTCTTCTTCATCCAACGGCAGCGATGGAGGCGAGTCCAGCAGTGGCAATAGCCCAAGCGCCAGCAGTGCCGGTGGTGGTGGTGGTGAAGAAGAGGAAGAGAATGGTGACGAGGCTGATAATTCAAACGCCGCCAACAGCAATGAGTTTAACAATAGGGGTTATTTTGGAGACGGAGATAAGGATCTGTTCGGGTCTGATAATGAAGATTTCTGTAAAACCCCTGCTACTAGTCCTTTCCTTATTCCTGGTAATTACTTTTGTTGTTGTTGGTGTTTTGTATGGATTTGGTATAGTTTTCTGGTATTTTAGTTGCTTATTTTGTTGTGTTGATGGTTCTTCTAGCGTAGTAAAAACATGGGTACTTAGCATTTTGGTTGCTTATTGAGTTATATACGTATATTCATGGTTTTGTAGCATGCCCAAGTAATTTTCTTTGATGCATATTTTGCATTTTGGTGACTTGGTTGGTTATTAGGTCGTGTTGATGGATTTTCTGGCTTGCCCAAGTGGTCTTCTTTGATGGGTATTGGGTATGTTTGTGTGCTACCCACTTTTCTTGTGGCCTCTATTTATTTCAATAATTTCTTTTCGTAGTGTTGTGATTTTGGGACTGCAATTTTTGTTTCTTTGGAGTGCCTCTTTGTTCTGACTTGCTTACGTTGGGAGGGATTAATATCAGATACTTTCAGGCTGAATTTGTTTCAATACAAGATATAAGCTGTTAATGTTAAGGTTTCAGCCTAAATGCTTAGTTTGCTACTCTTTCTGAATTTTTGGTACTAAAAATCTCCGTACTCATCAAACTATTCTTGGCAGTATTGCCTGTCATACGCAATACTAATAATCAGGGTAGAGGAAATTTTGGGCGTGGTCGTTGGCAATCAGGGCATCCAAATGACAGAGGTGCAGGCATCCTTCCCCGACCTGGACCTTATCCACAGAGGCATAATTACGGTTATGGTTCAAAGTTCTCAAATGGTCATCGTGATGAACGATTTGTTTCGGATCTAAGACTTACAAAGAGTGAAGAAACACTATCGAGAAAGATGATTGCATTTCAGGAAGTAAGCATAAAACACTTTTAAGTCGAGCACTTTTAAGGTTGATTTATCAATGGTGCATGGAAAGCATAAAACATATCTAACTCTTATGTTTTAACGAAGACAGGTTTTTTATTAAAATGTTTTAACTAAAAGTGATTAGCGGGACAGCCTGAATTTCAGACTCATTAGTTTATTCCCTTTCAATAAATTATAAAATAATTTCCGTTAAGTGTTGCATTGGCTTTTGGTTCAACTGATGCAAGTAGTATTAATTGTATATTTCCGCGCCAGTTCGGTAAATTTAGTTGTTGTAGCCATTACTTGTTGATAAGGCATTTAATCCACATGTTGAAAAGTTGTCCTTGTCAATTGGCTGGTGCATGGCATATAAATTAGTTGTTTTTTCCTCCGCTAATTTGAGAATTTTATCCAATAGCCCTGTGAACTTGCTTGCTATAGTCGGGTAGAAGGTGGAGATGTCACCTTTGATGATACCAGCTTGGTAAGCATTCTGTAGCTTGCTTTCTGAATGGGCCATTCTTTTGTTAGGTTTGTCTCATATATGGTAGTCCATGTCAGTCGTTAACTCATTTATATTGTTCTTTTGTCAACATTAGAGGCTTTTCAAACGTCTTATTACTGAAGACATTGGAGCCGATCTCAATGATGGTTATGATACTTTTATTGGAAAGAAAGGTATGCTTTGTGTCTAAATTATTGCGACAATTTTATTAAGAGTTATGTCTTGGAGTAAGTTTATTTTTGTTTCTTTGGGGTTATGCATATGAGGGCTGATTTTTGCAGGCAAATTTGTGTTTTTCCTTTTTCTGTTTTTTCCCCATCTAAACCAGATTTGGGCTCTCAAGGTTTTGGTGACCTTCTTGCCTGCATAAGAGACAAGAATATTCCACTTCAAAATATTCATTTTGTGGTACGAAACATGTGCACTTTAAATTTGTTATTGTATAATTCTCTCATTCAGTTGTTAACTAATAAATTTGTTCCTCTTTATTTTCTCTTTGACAGACTTATCGTAACAATCTTAACAAGGTATCTCCCAGTCACTTTGCATAATTTTGTTCTCAAGATCATTTTCTTTATTAGGTTCACTGGATATTGTTGATGAACCATGGATTAGTTATAATTTGGAGTGTAGATGTGTTGTAATCTTGGATAAGATGGTACAAGTTCCAGCAGTGCAATATACAAATCAATATATAAACAGACTTCTCATGGCTGTTTTAAGGGGATGCTCAAGTTACTGAAAGAATATCTTTATGTACTTACGGTTATATAAGAACCAGATTGATACAATTAACTAAAAATGGGGCATCCACCAGAAGCAACATACTAGAGACGCAATGGTGTATAATACCTCAACTCACTGTTTATTAGTCTAATATTTCACCCGTTGTCTTTGTAGGTCAAATAAACAAATTTTTGTGTGTGTTTCAAGTGCTTCTCTCTTTTCTGTAGATATTGGCCACTGCTTATATTCGGCACGAGCCTTGGGAAATGGGAGTGCATAAAAGGAATGGGGTTGTCTATCTTGATGTGCATAAACTACCTGAAAGGCCACAAAGTGAATTGGATCGTCGAAGGTACTGGAATTTCATTTCTTCTTTTAGAAATTTCACATGGTTTTTCTAGGATGATAAGGACCATGTTCTTGGATTAATTGAAATTTATTCCCTGGTTTAGGCAATGGAGTTATTGAAATTGCTTCCCTGGTCTAATCAATGAATTCTGTTGCCTAAGAAATACATTTATAAAAGACCATCAATGCTTGCAAACATTTGTACTCAAATGTAAGGATGAATTAATTATTTCGAGTTTTTACTATGAAAAAAGGGGATTTTGATAAGGAGTGTCAAAGCTTGTTGCTTTTCATTCTTGCTGGGAAACTATAATATAGTACTGAGATGTACATAAGAGTTTGTGCACAAGTGATCTCATAAGGTATATGATTTACTTTACTGAATTTAGGCATAAATGCTTCCTTTCAGCCAGGATTAAACAGGAAGGTACTGAGGGAGATGATGAATATTTTATTATTATTAATGAATACCTCAGAAGCGACTTGTAACTGACTTTTTGTTCTACTTCTTCTAACTGGTTCAAAATTCTTAAACATGTGTAGGCATGCTTCTTTCCATTATTGCATATTCTCAATTTCAGGTGTGCTTTATGCAAATGTTATCTTTTCAACTTAGGTGTTACTGGGGTTATTGTTTTGAGAGTCTTGCCACTGAAGATCCAGGGAGAGGTGACGGAGGGATACATCATGTTGATGCCAATGTTGAATTCTGTTCTGTGATCAAAACAAAATTAGGGGCCCATCGTATTCTAATGGGTGCTGAAATGGATTGTTGTGATTCAACTGATGATGGGAGGAGGTTTTATGTGGAGCTAAAGACAAGTCGTGAGGTTGACTTGCTTCCCCCTCCCATTCAATTCTTTTTGTTCCCTTCCTGCCTGTAAATTCGCCTTTTACTTTTGCAGTTGGATTATCATACAGAGGAAAGATTTGAGAGAGAGAAGCTCCTCAAGTTTTGGGTACATTTAACTAACTATGAGAAATTAATATTTATGTCTCTCCCATTGGTGCATTCTTTACTGTACTGTTTTCCTACATAGAAATACACGAGTCTTCATGAGCTTGTATTAGAGATTGACATGAAAAGTTGCATAATTTGTTTGTGCTTGGGCTTTGTCTAATTTTCTCAGGGAATTGGGTTTTGTCATTGTCTCTGGTCCTTTCCCTATTTATATTTTAAAAATCTGTTATTCGTAAAAGAGTTAACTCATCTATTATATTTGCTGCAGTCTCAGTCATTCTTAGCAGGTGTAAATTCTGTTAATTGTAAAAGAGTTAACTTTCTATTTTATTTGCTGCAGATACAATCATTCTTAGCGGGTGTTCCCTATATTGTCATTGGGTTTAGGTAACCCCAATTGCTACTTCAGCCTTTTACTTTCTTGCTGCTTAGACAAATACTTGTACAATTGCTACTTAAGATGGTTTAGATAGCAATATATATTAAAGGCTGCAAAAGAATGGTAGTTCTTATAATTGACATAAATACAGGCTTTGAATTTGTAGAAAACTGAGCAATAATCACACATTCATTGTATAGTCCACATGCAGTTTCTTGCACTGGGAGAGTTTGTGGAAATTCTTTTATGTTCTGCTCTACAAATTTAGATCTGTTTAAATATCTTTTTTGTTTTTGTTTTTGGTTTTAATTTTCTCATGCAGGGATGATGCCGGTCGACTCGTCCGCACAGAGAGACTAAGAACCAAAGATATAACGCAAAGAGTGAAAATGAAGAACTACTGGCAGGTGAGTTTTGTTTTCTGCGATGTACATGATCGCCAAGTATGCACCCAAGCACCTTCCTACCCGTCACACTTTAAAAAACATTTGATTTAAGTAATCTGACTCACATCATTAGTCCAATTAGTCAGGAGATGTGCACTATAGTAACTATGTGAACCTGAGCAAAAGCTGTCTCAAGTTGTACATGATGAACACCTCTGTGGTCATCTTAGGATTTGAAGATTATTGCTTGCGGCTGTGGTCAATAAATGCTCTCTTTTCACTTGTAATGAAACTAGTTGGCATTTCTAATGAATGTGGTTGGCAGGGAGGAGTTTGCTTGGCATTTGCTGATGAGGTATTATGCTGGCTGTACGGGACAGTTAAAGAGAGTGAGTTTTTAATCTTTTTTATCCTTTTTCCTATGAGCTCCATTGGTTGCCCAATCAACAGGAAAAAAAAGTATAAAGATAGCATCATCTTATATTGGAACCTTTTGTCTTCTAAGAAAGAGTGGGGAAGGAGATCCGAGAGAGGATGAAGAAAACACATGTTTTTTAAAATAAAGACTGAAAGCAATTTTAACTAGTTAAATCTGTTCTTCCTCTTCTGTATCTCTTATCTCATTCCTCTTCCTCCCTTCTAGTTTAAAGAGAAAACACTAATTTTTGAGAATTTTCTTTCAACTTTTACCATAGCAGAAATAGTTGTGAGTTTAGATTTATGTTTAATGCAGCAATGCTTCCTCTGCAATCAGATGGAGCATTTCTTAAAATAATGAATGTGCTAATTTTGCATGTTTTGCTTCAGATGAAGATTACATATTGCAGTTTGCTCCTCCTTTCAACCGTTTGGAGCTTTTACAGGCCCAATCTTGCCCTGAGGAAATCACTAACCATGTTCAGCAATTGTAGACATCCAGTGACGCCTGCTATCTGAAGAATAGAGAGAGAAGTAGGATGAGTTTATATTATTGATTACGTATTTTCGTCGTCGTTCTTGCTTCAAATTAATTGTAGCTTTGAGGCAAAGAACTTACTGTTATCTTATGATCAGCTACCCCACAATGGCTGTGTGAAAATTGAATACCCTTTTTTTTCTTTTTCATAGTAGTCAGATCATTGTAATGTGGCCGAGGTCACCAGTTGAGAAATTATATTTCTGTTTCTTGTTCCTTCACCCCCTCTTTTTTAGTGTAATGGCATCTGAATATGTTACTACTTACAGAGAATAATTTCAGGGAACACTGAAGTTAAAAACTCTTATAAAAATTAATAATTTTTGATAAAAAAATCTAATTGTCTTCTTTGCTTGTCAGATTCCCTTGGTCAGGTTAAGGATTTGATCTTCAAGACATTAAATAAAAGATGACACAAGAAAATAAATCGGATTTACCAACAAAATATTTTTCTTCTTGTGAAGTGTAAACTACGAACTTCCCCTAAATCGGATTTACAATTAAAAGGTAGAGTTAAGCCTAAAGTTACCATATTTGAAGCAAAATTCATTTTTTTGTTTTTGTTGTGAATTGCAAACTACTGAGTCTTGACCGTAGTAATATAATTACTTTGTGGTGGGTGCATTTTAACTTTGTCGCTTATGTTCTAATCAGAAAGAAAGAAAAATGATTTGTTGCGTATGTAATATAATTTCTCACCACCTCCACTCAAGCGATCTCCACAACCACCTCTGCCACCACAACCACGGCTGAAGCAGAAGCTACCGATACCGCGGTTGAAGATATCGGACCTCCGCTGCCACCACCGAAGAGACGGCCAAGGTCTTTCACCGGTGCAGCCACCACAACCATGTTCTCAAAGTTTAGTTTTGCATGATTTTTTGTTGCATTTTTTTTTATCAAAGTTTTTATTTATGTATACAGACACATTTGTCTACAAAATGTAAGGCTACATCTGTCTACAAAATGTACTTATTTATGCTTATTAAAATATATTTACTGGTATCGTTGAGTTTTATTTCAATCATATAATTTTATTTTGTTTATTGTATCATTTTAACCCGATTTGCAAATACTGAAAAATTCTAAACATCCAGTCAAAACCCTGTCAATTTTTTTGTTAATTTTCTTTCTAAATATAGTATTAGGTTTAGCTGTATTTACTTTCAATTTTCAAATCTTGGTTCCACATTGCCTCAACTAATTAAGTTTACTTGATCATATGCCCAATGGGTCTAGCCTAATGAAAAAGAGCATTGACTTGCAAACCAATTATTTGAAGTTTGAAACACTCTTACAATTTGGACTATCGCTTGTATTAAAAAATGAAAAAATTTACATCATCATAAAGGATAACAAGTGCAATTATCGTGTTCACAATCTCCAACAAGTGCCTCTTCATTTTGCATACAATATTTCTTAGAGCAACTCCATCGGTGCAGACCAGTGCGGGGGGGATGGGTCCCACGGCCTGAGCCGAAAATGGTGTTCGGGCTCTTGGTTGCCTGGCAGGTAGAGGGTCCCAAAGACATGCGGCAGGCCCTCGGGCTCCAATCGCTGAGAACATTGCCAGAGGTGGTGATGTCGGGTATTTTCCGACGTCACCAACATAAAAATTATTTAAAAATCTGAAAAAAAAATGAAAAATCCAAAAATTCAGAAATATTTTTTAATACATACCTATCAATTTTATTATTATTAATTTCATATATACAACTAAAATTAATCCCATGTAAAAAATAAAATAAAAATAAAAGTGAATAGTATCTGTCCTTTGTCACAGCGGATAGAACGAGCTTTCGCTTTGCGCAATCACTATTCACATGAATAGTAGGCTACTTCCTCCTCCCTCCCCCTTGCCATGGCAAAAGGCAAATGGGTGGAGTTGCTCTTAAGAGTTTTGTGCACGAGTCTCCACTACACAGGAGTGGTATTTTTGTTATTATATATTATTTTTTGAAAGATTCAATCGATAAGAAAAACTAGTTTATCCCAACAAAATCATTAATGGCTAGCTATAAAAACAGCAGTATGTTGCGGCTCTCCAACCGAAAAAGCGAAGCTACACAGAAATGCATGCCAATCCAAGTTTGCTAATTTTGTTGTTGATTTATGGACTACTACTGTCACAGTCGAGTTACATGGTTAAGGCCACTGATGGTTTCTCCGGCCTTTCCACGAATGAATTAAAACTAGTGTCAAGATTCCTCCGGAGATCCCCACCCCCGGCACCAAAACCTCATGTTCCACTTCATTTCTTACCACGACCGAAGCGGTTTCCATCGCCACTGCCCCCGCCACCACGACCACACGAGCGGTCCACAGCAACGCCACCACAGCCATGTTCTTAGGCTAATTAGGTAGTAATATTGTTAGTATCCATCTTTCGCTGTTGATCATGATGGTCTTTTCATTAATCTATGTTTTTTCCGTTTGCATACATCCATATATTTCAACAAGTATTTGATGTTTCATATTGTTTTTACCTGAATTTGATCTCGTCTTCTTTTAATTAATAAATTAAATTAAATAACTATTTCTCTTCATGACATATTTCATAATTAATAATATATCCACCCGCATAACAAAGATGAATGACTTGTGAATGTATCTGATGAAGAAACTATGAGATCAGTGCTTGCAATGAGAGAATGTCTGTAAATTGCTGACAACATAAGAACCTTCATTCAAATTCAGAGTTTTCTTATTCAACTTCCCAATAAATCCTGATTGTTCAGGAAGAATTTTAATTGTCAATGCATATTACGTGTGCTGGAACTTCCAGCACTTTTAGTCAGTGCTTTGGTAATGACATGAGTAACAATTCCAATGGGGCAGAAAAAGAGGCAAAGAGAAACTGAATGCCGGGTCTCAATTTCATTTTCCCGTCCATCGCGAAAAACCTGCCTGGATGAATGAACAATGAGTGTTAGAACTGAGAAAGTCACGGACACAAGAGAGGGAGAGAGGGAGAGAGGGAGAGAGGGAGAGGGAGCTACCTTGCAGCAAAGAGATCAACAGCCAACAAGTGAATCCAAGCAGAAGCTAATGTCATCTCGTTGGAAAACATCCTTACCATACCAGGCAGCTGCACATAGTACATAGGCAGAAAAGAAAATTTTTATAAGAAATTTTCAAAACCCATCAGAAAAGATTACCCAAAGTATACACGCTAATACACACCTCAGGAAGCCAGTATTTACTTGCAAAAATCAACTGAAGTGTTTCAGGAGTCCAAGAGAGGTATAGTAGATAAGCATAGAGAATGCCAAGGACAATATACGGTATACTACTTTCCATAGAAATTTTCGTCTGCATTTTACATGAGTTGAAATAATTGGGTGCATCAGTCTGAGTTCAGAAAATCGTCAAGAATAAACAAATGGATTTTCAAATGAGAGTTACAGGAAAATGTTATTTTGTGAGATATATTGTAAAAGTCATAAAGACTCAATTTGAGACGAATTATGCCATCCATACATTGACAACCTGAATTAATTAATACGGAAACCAAGAACCAGAAAACAAGGAATTTAGGGAAGGGAGTGTAGCAATTTGGAAAAAAGAAAGCATATGCATATATAGCCCAATGCACTCATATAACAGCTTTCAATCGTTTACACTAATCTAAAACAATTAATCTACAGGATGAACTAAAATTGCTACATTGAATGAGAATCAGAGGACCGAAATAATTACAGAAACATACTAGTTCAGCTTTAGGTGCCAGAACCATGAGGGTGTAAAATGGGAGAACTGCAGTTGTTCCCAAAGTAAAAGCAGTGCTAGCAATTTGAGAAGTTGCCAACCCTGAAAAAAAGAACATGAATTGTATTTTATCAGTAAGATTTGAAACTAAGTGTCCCTCTGGCCCTCCCATCTCTATTATCACTCACACTAACATGAGGAACTTAAGATCAAATGTATGGATCACAGAAACAATTAATGGCTAAAAATTATTCCAGATTAGACAAAATAAGAAGATTTTTAACTTCAAAAGCTATCAACCTTATATGAATCATATGACGAGGCTACTAGGGATCTATTTCACGGGATTCAAGTTCATCAGTAATTACAGAAATTGCCAAAAGACAAACCAATAAACTTAAAAGGTAGGGGGAAAATGTTGATACCGGATGTACCAAAATATCAACACCACAACACTAGAAAAAAGTTATTGGAAGAGCCTTGCAGAACTTGATATTGCAGCATCATTTGCAACATGGAACAACAAGAACAAGTCATAAGGACATTTACAAAAACAGTTATCTAGCTTGGGGTGCTAATGTTTGTGTGACTTTGATACTATCAGTTTGGCAAGCACGACATTCACAGTAATTAACTACAGTAATCAAATAATCATGCAACAGCTCAATTCTCAACCCAAACCTGGTGGTCTCTAATTTCATGAACTCCTTCAGCCTAAAATGCAGTAACTGTATCCAAAAAGTGAGACCTCAGGACTATAAAGCTTGCAACAATGGACGGTAAAGCATTTAAACATTGTAAAAGTTCAGTTAAGGACTAAAAAGTGACATGTGGACACCATAGGATCCCCTTTTTTATGCCCCCACGTCCCTAATAGTTGGTGGCAGTTACATGAAGGAAAAAAAAAGGAGTGAAACGGACTGCTTCCCAAACAATAAAGCAGAAATTAGAGAAGGAACTTCAAACATTTAGAAGAACTCAGCCAACCACTACACAGGGTGAAAAACTGGATTACTATCATGGATGCCATTGTTAGGATATGCATTTGTAAGATTTTATTTTTGTCTTTTTTATTACAATGGCTTTAGAACAATGAAGGTAATGTGTTAAGCTAAAACAACCTTTACTTATGTTTACACCTCTGAAAGGATAACACCTCAAGAGTCGGGTAGAAATTGGATCTGAAAACCATGTCAAAACTTTCATTCATGTATGCAAAATTCATAAAGCCTTCAATGAGGCTATCACATTATACTATAGTTCGTAGTCAAAATTAACAATATTGGTGGCAATACAGAGATACTAGATTCGCTTGAGTCTTTATTTCATGCTAAGAACTACACAACTAGATGTTACAAGAACATTGTTGAATAGGCAAACTGTTTTGTAATGTTGCTGCAATTGTCAGTCAATTTGAAATTCATACATATGAACTCATAAATATATTTTTTCTCACAAAACTGACAAAAGTTGTCAAAGCTAGTTGTAACTTTCTCTGTTTATATAACACTTGCACATTGTTTTGCATATATGTTGGTACTTGAAATTCAGTTCTACCAAAACCTGCTAGGGATTTTTCCATTTCCACTGTTTTCTTGCACTTAAGTATTTTATGCATAGGATACTTATGTGCTTTGGTCTTCATACAGACTTTTGCCCTCACATACCTCTGCGAAGACCTGTTACTACCAATGTATAATTAACTACCAATGTATAATTAACTCAGCCATGCAACATTACAAACGATAATAATTAATGACTAAAAGGAATTAAAGTGGGAGAAGGGATCACATGATGCATATACTCCTGAGCTTTTTCGAAGTGGAATGGATCTCTCAAGTTCTGGTCTCACAGAAACTCTTGAACCTCCCACAAAACTCCAGTGCTTGTGTAAGTGAGCTCCCACTGTCACAAGCTGTTGACCAACAAGTTCTGTGCTATTACTTCCGAGTGAAAAAGTGAACCTTTGTTTCCTTCCATCACTACTCCAAGGCCTGACAATCTTCTTGCCGCAGTCAATCTATCAGAAACAGAACTTAAATAGTAAGAGAAGCCCACCACTGACAAAATTATGCGCAGTGGCTAAACATGAGATTGTTTATGAAAATAGTCACAAGTTATCCCGTACTTCAAACTCATTACACAGTTAAACAGTAAAATGAATTGATCAATAATGCTTCAATAATACAGATAGAAGAACGACAGCAAAAGCACAATAAAAAATTACATGAGCAACCCATCAAATTGCAGCAGAAGGTTCATACAGCATATTAGTTTAATGACCCCTCTGAGCTCTAAACTATCATAAGTGATATTCAATGAACCAATATCACTAACTTTTTCAACTCAAATTAGTTGCTTTTATTTCTAAATAAGTTTCCAGGTTGAAAAATTAAAGAGCGAACAAAGAGAGTAACAATGCCGGTTGACCCAATCTGTAAATTATTGGAACCACGCTGGGAAAACATACCACCCCTTTGGCATGGAAAGAAATTTTAGCACAAATAGATCAAAATGCTAACTCTGATCTTGTATCTTGGATTGGATGGACTACTCATAACGAATTTCAAACCATGCCAGATACCCATTTCAAGTGGATCAGAAATTCATCCAAACCTACCATAAAACTACAATTTTTAAAGAAAAAGATCACTGAAAGAAAAAAAGAAGTAAAAACCCAATTAATTGGAGGTAAGAGAAAATGAAGCTTGAAGGAAAAACCATACCTTGGGTGAGAGTGGAGATTGGCAAAGGCAAGAAGAGAAGGCCATGTTTGTTGCGAGACCAGAAAACCCAGGAAGACAACAATAATGGCTGCTTCATTCGCTTATTAAATCCTGCACTCAAATCAGGAAAAGAAGAAAAAGAAAATAGAAAGGAAAAAAAAGAAGAAGAAAGAATTGAGGTTGAATAATAGAATAAAGTAGTAGGGTTGGTTTCCACTGAGAGAAACACAGTGCAGACACGAAGCTCGCACAGAGAGAGAAGCTAAAAAAGGAAAGCGGGTAGGAGAGCACTTCACTCTGTCGGGAGTATTTTTATTTTTTCTCGCTACTTTAACTTAAGCTGTATTCTCACCATCATCCTTAATACTCAGCGTGTCATGGGCGTAATTATAGTTAATTTTTGCTTTGTATTTATGGAACCAAGGTTATGCCTATAAACACGTGTCAAGTGTTGAAGATTATGATAATGAGCATACACCTTGAATTTAAGTAGTGAGCAAAAATGCACCCCACTCTATCCGTATGTAGTGAGTGTGTGTCAGATCAAAACATATTTTTTTAAAGTCATCATAAACAACTTCTATTATGGTTTGTTTCCTAGAATGTTGCTAAACACACCCAACAATCTCATCACTACACACGAACTCAACTTTGTTTTTTTGTCTCTCAATTTTTCCCTCAAAGGAGTTTCTTTCATGCGTTTCAAAGTTCGGGTTGGGGTTTAGCCTAATTAGCTAAGGCCTAAATATAAATCATATGATATAAATCCATATGGTTATTTCAAATCTTATAAATTTTTATGATATAAATCTTTTAAAATCCAAAAGTAAAAAATCTTGATTATAAAAATCCTTAAATAAAATCTTATAAATCATTACATTCCTAAATAGTCTTTTAAAATTCACTGGACTTATTTATCCCTAAATAGTCTTTTAAAATCCTAATTGAATACAACCCCTATAGTTCAAGTGATTAAGAGGAGTGACCTCAATTTGAGGTTCTGTATTCAAATCCCATTTTTGAATATCGCTTGTATACAAAAAAAAACAAAAACAAAAAAACTATCAACTTCCCCATTTTATTAATTTTGTATGCTTATTTCTTTTAAAGGGCTTTTAGGTCTAATGGTCTCTGAATTTTGACCGATAATTTTTTAGTCTGATTTCCAAAATCGTTCGTGGTTTCCTTTCACCTAAAAATTAAAAATAAAAGCTAAGAATCCATTCGTATATGTTTTTGGAAGACCGTTTTCATTTTCTATTTTCACCAAATATGCGTTCGGCACCGCGAAATTGAGCTGTGTTTTTGAAAATGAATTCAGCAACCATGAACAAATATTGAAAACGAAAATTTCTCGTTCTCACGGGCTTCCTTTTTTTTTCAACTCTCATTCAACATCAACTGAGCCTGTAGGTGTTTTTTTTTCTCACCTATCTCATCTTTATCTTGTCTCTCCGATATTGGCTCTCAATCTCCCCATAACAACCCACTACTCGTTCTGTCAATTAACAATTATTTAAGAAAAACCCACATCCACCATGAAAGGAGAGCCTGCCTTAAGCAATTGGTTATTTTATTTTATTATTATTATCATTTTCACATCTGCGCTTTAATGGAGGACTAGAGAGAGAGCAAGCAGAGGGCAATTTCCGATTTTGACTCCTCAACAGTATATTATGTGGCTCAAATTTGTCATAACAAAACTAAAGTTGAAGGACACGAAAACAATTTTGAAAATTAAGGGTCAAAAGTGTAAATTGAGTCAAAATTCAAGAACCATTAAACCTAAAAACCCTTATTTAAAAATACCTCACAAACACAAAGTGAAAAGGAACAATAAAGAAACCAGCCATGCCCGTGCTAAGGAGGGATAGATGGCTAAACCTGGCAACTTCTTTAGACTGAAACTCTGTTGAAATGCAAAGCACATCAACACCAAGAACAATGTGGAATTAATCGACTAAGGGTATCTTGGCAACCCCTTTCAATGGTGAAAATGAAAGTGGATTTGTTAAAAATAAAATTCAGTTTTGAATTTTTCTTTCACCACATTTTAAAAACATTTGATAAGAAAAACTCAACACTGAACCTGAACGCAGTCGAATTTTTTTCGAAACATATGTTACTAAAACATCTTTTGATTAACCAAGATTGGTAAATTCACTATTTGACAATGGATCTCAACGCTTAAATTTGCTGCTCCAATATTTCAACCTTCAATGCATATATTTCTGAGTGTTTTCCATTTATATAATAGTTTTGCCATGGACATTGCTCTTTATGCAATAATAATTCAATCCCTGTTGAAATGAGGACAGCGGGGAAAGTTCTCTAACCTGGGAAAAACCTTAGAATCCGTCTTTTTTGGACGGAAGAGGTGAGTAGAAAGGAGGCGAAAATTAAACCTTCCTTTAATCGCATAGGTTCAGCCATCAAAGTCATGCATAGTCTTAGACAATAAAACATCAAGTCCTTGCAGAAAGATCATGAACAAATTTTGGTATATGTTTGGAACCAACGTAGCATTGACGGTTCCATGGTTACTAAATAAGTTAAAAACATAATATGATTCTTTGTTTTCTCCGAGGAAAAATCCTACTAATTTAAACCATATTACAAACTGGTGAACTACAATGCTAGCGATATTAGAGAACCAAACATTCATAGTTGCCTTCATAGGTTTCTTCAGTCACTTTTCGAGGCCTTCCCCTCCCTCGCTTTTGTTGCTGTGGTTGGTTCTTTAAGGTCAATTTGATCCTTGCTAAAGTAATTTTTGCTGTCAACTTACGGGGCCTCCCTTGTTTTCGTTTTTCTGGTTGTTCCTTCTGCTTCTGGCATTTAGCAGGCAGTGATGCATAGCTGGTTGCAGCTGTAGCCAGTTTTGCTTTAGGAGGCTTCCCTCTTCCTCGCTTCTGTGGCCGCCGGTCAGCTGATGGGGACAAAACCTCCATAGTTGGGTCTACACTTTCCTTTGGTCTAGGAGGCTTCTTATGCTTTTGATGTTTCAGGTGCTGCAATTCATCATGGTGCATCTTTTCTTGGGATTCCTCACATTGGTTCTGTGAGGGTGATGATTCTGTCATGGACACACTAGGATCAGATTGTGAAACACCTTGGCTGTGGGATCGTAATTTCAGATGGCGCTGCAGCTCTTTTATTGTTTGGGACAATTCATCATGTCGATGTCGGTTCTTCAGTTGAGATGAATCATCCACTCTCGGCTGTTGCATTTGAGATCTTCCACTGTTTGAAAGCAATGGATACTGCTCATCCAGAGATTGTGAAGGTGACAGAACTGCCCTAGATCCAGGCAGCTTTTTGTCTCGAGGTCGAAGTTGCCTCTGCTGCTGTGCGGGGCCTGTTTTCGCTGCTGAGGTCTTTAGCTCCTGAGGCTTTTCAGCTTCTTGAAGGTTTGATATCAGGGTATCCTGATGCCTTGTGGGTGGTGATTCCACCATCGATGTAGTGATTGACTCTTCAGATTTGGACTGCCTTTGGTGCCACGGACGCAATTGCCTCTGCTGTGCTGGCTCCTGTGTATTTTTCTGTGCTTGAAATGACAGCTTAACTGCAAAATGATCAAGCTTCTTACCCCTATCCTGTATTTCTTCTCTGGGCTGCTTCTCGTTCTCAAGTTCCTAGGTAATACAAGAAATTGGAGTCACATTAACATCTATTGGTCAACACGCATATACATATATATATATACAGAAATTCTCTTATGCGGATATCCGGACGTTATTATCGTGCGGACGCAGTGTATTCTGTACTACCCCCGCCTTGCTTTCCTGCCTATTTACACATGCATCCGTACGTTCCGCATGTTAATAAATATATATACAGGAGATGGCTACCAATAGATGTTATATATATGTAAAAAAAAAAAAATCACTTGAATCTGAAACCATAGCAGCCAGTCCCCTTCATTGAGGGATAGGTACCAATTCTAGAGAAAATTCAGGGCTGCTACCTGGCATTTACGTGCCTTTGGCACCCCACAACCAGATTCAGATGTCTTTTTATGCCGAGGACGCAGCTGCCTCTTGTGATGCTGTGATGCCTGGAGCAAATCAACAGAACTGTCCATAATGTTTGGCTCAGATTCATGAGCCTTATAGCCTCCCTCAACTGACAGTAATTCGACATCTTGAGGTCTTTGTGGCTTTTGAAGTTCTGGTTCCTGGTTCTTCAGTTTCCGTTCCAGTTCCTGGTCTGGTGGGTGCTTGGGGACATCCTCACAACTTGCAACTTGCAGAGAAACGGACGGCTTCTGCTGACAACAAAGGTTGGGATTGCAGGCAGCACTATGCTTTTCTTTCTCATGCTTTGCTTCAAAGTTTAGACAAGTCTTCTTTCCAACATGCCTGGATATTTCTCTGATATTCTCAGCTTCCATTGTTAACAGTTCCAATGATCTTTCTAAGTTTCCAATCTCCTCTTGTTGTGGCAATTCAACATCAGGAAAAGTGTTAATTGATTTGTTTTGGCACTTGGGCATCTGCGGCTGACTATCATGGGCGGCTAGCTTTCCATGCTTTGAAAATAACTCCTCTAAGTCTGTACTAGGTTTCTGACTGCTATGGTTTGATCCCTCCCTTATGCTAGACAGATTTTCCAACAACTTCTCCTCAAGCTTACGTGTCCTCATCAACAATTCTACATAATTTTCCTGTTGATCAACATAAATACAAAAAACAAACATGCCAGGCTTAAATAAGTTGAATCAATAGGTAGTGGTTGCATTTTGTACTACATAAACATTTCAACATTTACCTCAGACAAAAATGATGAACCATGGTGGGGCAGTTTTTGACTTGTAAGAGAAGGGCTTGAATTGATCGCAGTAGCTGCATCTTTCTCCTGCTTCTTTGATAATAACTCCTGCATATTGCTGTTTATGAAATGAGACTGGCACACGTAAAATAGCCAATAACACAACTAATACTGAATACAGAGAGAAAATGGCTGACCGAGAACCAACGATTTGCTCTCCTGGTTTAGTCATCTTTTCAATTATTTCAACTTGTTCCTCTAGTAACTGAATCTCTCTTTCAATTCCTTCAATTTGTAATTGTTCTCTGGTCACTTCACATTGTTGTTCTTCAGATTGACACTGTTCTTCAATAAGTTCATCCCTTTGTGCTTGAATGTTTTCTTCAGTCACTTTATATTTCTGTTCTGCATTACTCTGCTTTCGAAAATTCACTGCATTTTCTTGCATTTGTTTTTGAATTTGTTGCCCATTTGCTTCATCTGCATGTTCATTTTGTTTCTCTGGAGATCCATCAGCATGCTCGTTTTGTTTCTCTGGAGATCCATTTTGAGAGTCAATCACCATATTATGCTGTTCTTCTAGACTTAGTTCTTGACTTTGTTGCCTGTGTTCCCTCTGTTGTTCAGTAACTTCAACTTGCTCTTCAACTGCTTTATATTTCTGTTCTGAATTGTTCTGCTTTTCAACAATCACTGTACCTTTTTCCATTTGATTTTTACTTTGTTGTCCATTTACTTCATCATGCTGTTTATCAGGAGATCCCCTTTCACCGTCAATCAGCTTACTATGCTGTTCGTGTAGACTCAGTTCTTGACTTTGTTGCCCATGTAATCTCTGTTCAGTCATTTCAACCTGTTCTTCAGTCATTTTATATTTCTCTTTTGCATTATTCTGCTTTTCAACAATCATTACAACTTCTTGCATTTCAGTTTGACTTTGTTGTCCAATCAGTTCATCTTGCCCTTGATTCGGTTCAAGACAATTCTGCCCATGTTGTCTCTGTTCAATCAGTTCAACTTGTTCTTCAGTTGCTTTATATTTCTCTTCTGAATTGTGCTGCTTTTCAACAATCACAGCAACTTCTTGCATTTGTTTTTCAGTTTTTTGCCCATTCACTTCGTCTTGCTGTTCCTCAGGAGGTCCACTGTGATCGTCAATCACCTTACTGTGCTGTTCTTGTAGACTCAGTTCTTGACTTTGTTTCCCCTGTTCTCTCTGTTGTTCAGTTACTTCAACCTGTTCTTCAGTCGCTTTATATTTCTGTTTTACCACAACCATTGCAACTTCTCCTCTCACTTCATCACGTTGTTCATTTTGTTGCTCGGAGCATCCATTTTGATCAACTATCACCTCTGGTTCTTGACTCTGCTGCCTCCGTTCTCTATGTTCAGTTACTTCAAATTGTTCTTTAGTCGCTTTATAATTCTGTTTTGCCACAACCATTGCAACTTCTCCATTCACTTCATCATGTTGTTCATTTTGTTGCTCCGAGCATCCATTTTGATCAACTATCACCTCTGGCTCCTGACTTTGCTGCCTCTGTTCTCTATGTTCAGTTACTTCAACTTGTTCTTCTGCCAGTTTTTTATGCTCAATTCCATTTCTTGTTCTTCTTCCCCTACCCAGCCCACTACTCTTTTTTTTCTGCACTCGCTCCCTTCGAGAAACATAACCATTTTCTTCGGCCGGAAGCATATAACAATTATTTGAAGCACTCAGAATTTCTCCGCTCTCACTAAGTTTCTTCAAGTGATGACTCAAGAAACTTTCATGAGCCAATGGCAAACAGTCAAACCGCTCTCTAATAATTTTTGATATTGCGTCTTGAGTCGACCCCCCTTCCTCGTTCAACTCAGCAATTGCCCTCTGTATCATCTGCCCAAATATAACATTCCAAAAGTAAAAAATATGGAACAATCAGAAAAAGTCTTACTGAAGAAGCATTAGTAAGGCAAAAGAGTGTGGTACCACAGCATAGGTGGGATGATCAGGTGAGCAAAACACAGGATAGAATCCAGAAAGGCATTGTTTGACGCCATTCATGTGATCCGGTGTGAGGGTCTTGGAGGGGTCTGAGCTTGTGAGTTTCTTCATCAGAGCATTAGCAAGCTTGTTTATAATTTCTCCCTGTTAATTACGTTGAAACATTTTATAATAACAGGAGGACCAAAATTTGTAAGCCAAAACTGATGCCAACTCAAAATAAAGGGTTGCAATACAGTCAACCATAAAACATAAGCAGGTACTGATCACCAACAGATGAGCAACGAAAAATCGGCTATTTGGTATATATAGTTATTTTTTTGTTCCAACCCATCCTATCCATCCTTATTCATATTGGTTAACAATAATAATCCTCCAAAACGGAAAAGATAATCATTAGATTTAACATCTCTTAGATCGTCGTATAACTACCCCTTCCTCTGCATCAACTTATGAATGTATCAACAATGAATTACTGTTTGTTCTTATAAGCTTGTAGACCACAAAATACCAATGTAGTGATGAACAATCATATCCAAGATCATTCAATCATTAAAAGGTCTAAATAAAAGATGATAAGAACCTATGTTGCACCGATACGGATACGGGTACGGCGATACGATACGACACGATACGCCGATACGGCAAATATCCAAAAACTAGGATACGGGTACGGCACCGATACGGCGATTAAAATAATATATATATAATATAAATAGAAAAATTGATATTCCAAAAAATATTAGTCGGGGTAAAAAAACTATGAGTTGGGCTTTCCCATTAACAGGCCTTTTCAGAAAACAGTATTGGGCCAATGGGGCATCTCCAAAATCTGGTGGGAAAAGGAAACAGAAACCCTAGAGAGTCAAGGCCTGGTTTGGTTTGGTTTATGAAGGTGTAACTTTCACGTTCATCTCCTTCTTCCTTCCCAAGTTGGGACACTGGCTACTAATTCAGACACCCGCCCTTCAAATTTTTCCAAGGCAAAAACAAAACGGAAAAAGACAAAAGCTATCGTTTTTTCTCTGGTTGAGTAAATTTAGCTTGCCCCCAATTTGATGGCTGCTAGAAAGCTGGTACGAGATTTGCACCTTTTTAGACAACCATTCTTTCATCACCTGACCTCCCAACAACGAGTTCGTTCCTTTGGAAGAGTTTCGAATCAAAGTTTGAAACTTTTTAGGTATGTTTTGGGTTAATTTAATCTATTTTTTGTTGGGTTGGGGGTTTTGAATTTGATGAGATAGGTTTCAAGCACGAGACTTCGGTTGATTTCAACTAATGGGTATTCGGGGAGTCGTCGATTCAGTGTGGTAGAAAGCTGGTGGGCACGGGAATTCAGTTGATTTCAACTAATTGCTGCTAGAAAGCTGGCGGTGGGTCTTCCTTCTTCTTCTTCCTTCCTCTTCCCGTATCGGTGCCGTATCGATGGAGTATCGGAGGCGTATCGGAAAGTCAACATCCCAGAAAAGTCTACGATACGCCACGTGGCGTATCGGATACGTATCGGTGCCGTATCGGCGCCGTATCGTATCGGAGCCGTATCCGATACTCGCATACCCCCAAAATCTGCCGTATCGGTGCAACAGAGATAAGAACACTAATAAAAAGAGCATCAAATATGTCACTTCAAAAAAGAGTGCTCCTCTTCCTAAAATGGATATGCACACATTTTGCAACCTGCTATCTACGTATTACACAATCTAAGTTTTGTGCCCAAGCATTGAGGATAGCTGAGTGTACTGAACTACAATCTGTCCTGTGTCCTAAATTAGGATGTGAGGACAGAGATAAATACTCGAATCCTTCAATGACCCGGAAGAAAAATTATAATGATAGTAGTATTGATAATAAACCACATCCTCATTAAAACATTCTAACACATTTGAAAAACAAAAATAGGCAAATACATTACTAAACTTATATAGAAAACTAGAACTGATTTTCCTACGCTCCTTCATACATTTCCAGTTTGAAACTACTTCATGCGCAGAAACCACATACAAATTCATATCAGATGTTTTTCTATTTTATTTGTGATGGTGTCTTCACTAATATATACTCACTCAAGTACCACCAGTTGCTAGATAAAATTTAAGAACGGGGTAATCTCAAGATGCGAGGGGAAGAAACTCTTGCATATGTATTTCGGGATACTAACCACGCTATCAAACTATTTTTAATTTTCATGTAAAAAGGTATTCTTTT
Organism: Prunus padus; assembly: GCA_024362665.1. Lineage (NCBI taxonomy): Eukaryota > Viridiplantae > Streptophyta > Magnoliopsida > Rosales > Rosaceae > Prunus > Prunus padus. Next base: position 11,659,600 of record JANFAM010000005.1, on the reverse strand, counting down.
ATTTTAATTTCAGGGCTTAAGGATACAATGGGATACAACATTGCATCCAGATTTGAATTTATAATGTTTCTAATAGTGTATAGAGTTCATCTGTAAAAAAAAAAAATATTGGCTAGATTAATAACTTACCTATTGCATCCAACACTAAATCTTACAGAAATTTGCATTTGGTTCAAAGTGTATAAACTATTGTGCTCTAGCAATATCCTAATGAGTTATATGCAGAGAAATTTCTTCACATATTCAAATTAAAAAATATAAACAGAAGGAAACAAACATGATATGGGTCTTTCTCTGTTTCCACCCCTCTTCCTTCTCCCTCTCTTTGTTCCTGCATTAAAAGTTAAAAAGAAAAGTCTTAGTTAAATAGAAATAAAATATATAAAAAATGTACAAAACTCAATTCTCAAATCTTTAATTCAAATGTGGTTCTTTACTCTGAATTATAAATTTCCTTCTCAAATTATAAATAATTAAAATAAATAAAATAAAATAAAAGGAGCTTCATATTCAGAAACTAAAAAGTAATTGCTACCCATTAATGGTTTAATGAAAAAGAATATAAATTTTGTGGAAATTCATAGTTTACCGCAGAAGATGAACATCCTAGGGAAGTGGCCATAATATTCTGAGTCTCAGACGAACAACAATCCTTCAACTACGTCACTGATGTTGTTTTAGTTTCTCTGATATTATTTTACATCAAAAAGAAAATTCTACACAAAGAAAATAATAAAAAATTATGAGAGCCGAAGGCGAAAACAGGAAAAGTTAAAGACACAGGCTTGAAACTTTGGAAGGAAGATCTTTTGTTTTGACCTTTTTGAAGCAGAGAGGGTTTTTGGGGTTTTGTAGTTTTTGTTTGGGCATCAAACACTGCACTCGTGCTAGATTTGGATTCTTTGGCGACTCTGACACGTCTTTTTATTTTATTTTAAGATAATTTATACATTTTTTTATAATAAAAAACAGTCTCACATGTTTAAGGGGGAGAGCGGGTGTAGAACATGGCTTATTTTTAGTTTTTTAATATATAATTTTTTAAACTTTTTATATAAGCGATATTGAGGAGGGGATCGAATGGGTAAATGCTCTTAATCACTTGAGCTCTTGCATTTTTAGCTTTTTCTTAAGTTTAAAAAATCTGTATTGAAATTGAGAAAATCACCATAGCTAATAGCCATGACAAAGTGAAATCTACAAGGAAATTACCCTTTTGCGACAAAACTTATCAGCGATGAACTATTTTTGATCGTTGATAGGGTGATTTTGCGACCAAGTTTCTAGAGTTGGTCGCCAATAGTTTCTTAACATATCCAAATATCAAATTTCAACAAAGGATAATTAGTCACGAAATAAGTAAGAATTGGCGACCAAATTGTTTGGTCGCAATGTTGAATCTACGATGACTTTGTATTTTTGGTCGCGGAAATCATGTGACAAAAAATGTGGTCGCTGATTACCATAATTTTGGTCACCAATTGAAACACAAACCACTTTGAAGCCCAACCCACAATGAAGTTAATCCAAACCACGTTGTATTACCAACAAAAGCCATTATTATGTTTATAAATTTAAAAATAATAAATTAATTAAAAAATCAACAACAACAACAACCACACCATCCACTTCCAAGCAAAGAAATCAAAGCTCCACAGCATGAGACTTTAGTTTGGCCCTCTGGACATCCAGCTGCTCTTGCATGTCTCTAGAGTAAACAGCTACCATCTCTGATAGTTGTTTGTTCTCCTCTTGCAGCATTTGAAGCTGGCGTCGCATCTCCTTTAACGTCTTTGCCCTCTCCCTTTTCAATTTTCGGATGACGCCCTGACAATCTTCAACAAAAATCTGTTATGCCACTAACTGAGCTCTTAGCACTTGCACTTCATGGGATTTCACAATAAGGCGATGACCCATACTTACGACTGACGCCCCACTTTGCACACTCAATGCCATGACATCGCTCACTATCCGGTTATCATCTCTTGTTCACAGTACACGAACATCCCTTGGAGTCCCTAAACTCCTCACAACTCAAATGTCAACATTGTTGTCAAGGAGTATTGAGTCGTTTACTGCAACCGGCCCTAGTGTGGAAGCAAAGTAGGGCATCCACACTGGTGCAACCCTTTGCCCCATGTCTAAGTTGGCGGAGCTAGGTTTAGATCGAGAGAAAATGGGAAGGAATACGCCATTTTATTTCGGAGTTGGAGGAAATAGGTTTAGATCGAGGGGAAATTGGAAGGAAGAAAATTGGCGAAGTTAGGTTTGTTTTTTTTTTTTTTTTGAGTTGTGATTTTGTGTTTCCCTTCATTTCCTTTTATACGAACCCTAACCCCAAATAATTTATTGCGACATGACCATTTAGAACAAACACATTCAGCAAAGTCGTCACGACTTTCCATAACACCCGTAATTTTCGCTTGGGGATTTACGGGGGCCTCTGTGTGTTGATACGTCTCACTTGGGGGTAGCTGTCACTCGTAATTTCTGAAACATCTATCAATCATGTTTCGTCATTATGTAAAATAATAATAATAATAATAATAATCATAACTTTGTCCGAGATTCAAGTGAGAAAGAAAAGAAAGAAAAAAGAAAGAGAGGAGAGAGAGAGAGAGAGAGAGAGGAGAGATCACTGAAAGATTAAAAAAACCCCCAAATAAAAAAGATCATCATTATCCTCTTCTCTCTCTTTCTTTCCGTTTGTTTAATCTCTCCCTCTCTCTTTTTTCCTCTTCTCTCTCTCTCCCTCTTTCTTTATTCTTTTTCCTTCTTCCTATCTTCTTCTTTTCTTTCTTCTCTCCGTCTGCTCCATTTCTATGTTCTTTCTTCTTGCAGCCAGCTATACTAAGGTTTGTGCCTGATTATCATCATGGTTGGTTCTCCTATTCCATGTGGAGCATGTAAATACTTGAGAAGAAAATGTGCGAGTGACTGCATTTTTGCACCACATTTCTGCAATGAACATGCTGCTACTCATTTCGGCCTCATCTACAAGGTTTTTGGTGCATCCAATGTATCCAAGCTTTTATCTCATCTTCCCTTCAGATATCGTTGTGGAGCTGCAATGACGATAGCATATGAAGCTCAAGTCATGCTTTGAAGATCCAATATATGGATGAGTTTCACAAATTTTTGCTCTCCAACAACAGGTTAATATCGATTTATATTGAGGTTGTATATATATAAACCTAACTGGGTGTTCAGATTGTATATTCGATTGATTTGATGAACATATATGTTTTTGTTTTGAATTGCAGGTGTTCAACTTAGAAGCACAGTTAGCTTCCCTCCACGATCAAGCTTTTTGTATGGCTCTACTCTTGCAAACCCTTTTGCAGTTTCGCTTCTCCTCCTCCTCCTCAAAGCCACTATTAATATTTTATTCACTTTATAAAAGCATGCCCATGCTTTATGTAGGATATGTTTTGTTTATTGTCTCAATGAGTCATGCTACCTGTAGCTAATTTTGTATTACTCTAGGGGGTCGTTTAGTACGGCGGACTGTCATGAATTGGACTAAAGCCTGAGACTGTCTTAGATTAGCTCGGATTGGACTAAGCTGGATTAAGTACTGACCTATGTTTGGTGCTGCGTCGGACTAAGAAGCTGGATTGTAAAAATAGTGAAGACCTATGTTTGGTGTTGTGTCGGACTAAAAAATAATTATTTTAATATTTAATAATAATAATTTTTAAATAATTAAATGTAAGTTTTTTTGTTATTATAATTACCAAATTGACATGTATATTTGTTTTCCTCCAAACCAAAGGCTTTTTGTTTGTTGTTAAAGTTATAAATTCCACTGAGTTTATATATAATTGAGTCCTTATTTGTATGCAAACACAAATAATTGGATTAATGTATCAATAACAACCACCTACCTCAACTCATGCTTCAAGAATTAATTTAGATGCATATATGCAAAACTTAGAAATTACAGTCAGAATTTCTTCATATATGCAAAAGTTAGAAATTCTTCCTATATGCCAAGGTCATCTACATGACTCAGTCATTTACATGGTTCAGTTCACTGCACACAATTCTACCATTAATATATACAAATAAACATCCACAATTTCAAAAAGAAACTAATAAGCCCCACAACCATGAACCATATGACTTTAATGCTAGCAATATGTGGTGTTTCCAACATCATATGGCTAGGCATTCCAAATCCCCTGTTTTGATTGGATTTTTCCCATTACAAAAAAAAAAGTAATTAGAAATATTATTTTGAAAGGATTTTTGTTTTTTTGGCACATCTTTTGAAAGGAAATTGAATATTGCACTGAAAGGGATAATAAATCATTTGTCATGTAAAGAGCCAAGCATGGTTATGTACACAACATCCAATGAACCTCTACATTCCCAGCACCCAAAGTAGTTCCAATGAAACAGAACACGATGATGAACTGAAAGCCATGCCAAATGATAATGGTGCTTCTCCTTATTGGTGCAAATATTCTGCAGAAGAAATAAAAAGACAGTTAAATTTTAAGTTTTCAAAATGTCTTGGTTGCAAACTCATTGGTCATGGAGTAAGTTTAAAAAACATGTCAAGGAGTATATTTATGCCTCAGTAATTAGCACACTAATGCAATTTACATGGCACAGACATACAATGCATAAAACTTGTGGTTTACCTGGAAAAAGGGACACGTCCTTTCATAACTGTGCACATAACCATATACTGCAATATCAACCTTGTACTTCTGCCAAGTTTCTGAAGGCTCTCCCTCCCCATTGGCTCCTCAAATGAACCTTCAGCCACATAAAAGCTCGCAGAAGAATAACCAAGTACCTGATGTGCCAGAAATATCAGCCATGGTTGTTTTTGTCTATCAACTGATGCTAGGCAGTTCTTAATGAACTTGAAGTTAGATCATGTCAAATCTCTCTCTCTCTCTCTCTCTCTCTCCATCCAGAGATTTCTAAGACAAGAGTACTTAATTCAAACTAAATTAGAAAAACCCAAGATAACTAATCATAATGGCATCAATCAATTTCATGATACAGACTACGGTGGCTGAAGGTAAATTAAAGAGGGACAAGGTCAATATAAAGTATGTCATTCGAAATCATCAATTCAAACACACCACAACCTGATCTCATATATCAGTAAATTAAAGAGCACATTCAAGCTCTCTTCATGGCTCTACTGCTCTATTTCTTCTTCTATCTTTCGTGGCCATTTTCTCCCCGAATCTCTGAAAAATATCTGTCAAATCAACCAACCCGACCTCCCTCAGTTTTTTCCCCACCTCCTCAAACATCCCACCCCTTCCTCATTTGAGTAGTAATGCAAAAACTTATTATAATCAAATCTAGGCACCTCAAGTCCTCTTTTGATCACTCTCTCCACATACTTGGTGGCTTCTAGTGACTTCCCTGCCTTAACCAGACCACCAACAAAAATGGAATCAAAATTCACAAGAGGATCCGATCCCTTCCTTCCTCTCTTAACCAAACTTATGTAAGCTAAATCCATAATGGCTTCTTTTTGTCTTTCCTTGAAAAGTGACATGGATGAATTAATATGGATAAGGGAATCAATATACATTACAAAGCAATGAGGACACAAAATAAAAAAACCACTTCAAACAAAGCATCCACCTCACGACAAAACTGATCACACAAATAATTGAACCTAAAGCATATACAAATAATTGAACCAGCACATAGTTGAAAGAACTAAATTACCAGCAAGTATAAGCTTATTGCACTAAATATGCTACTCCTCCAGCACATTCAAAGCAAGTATAACCTTATTTCACCTGGTTTACATGCAAAAAAGCAGAAAAAAAAAAAAATTAACAGCTATATGTATTTTTTTAAACGAAACGAAATTGAAGAATTGTTAGTATATGCAAAACTTGCACAATACAAAAGCTTTTCTTTTTAGCTTTCTGTCTTGTTCTTCTTTATAAAATCTCCATTTTATAGACAAAATATATAATAATAAAAAGTTGGAAACACACACTAGTGCTTGTTGGTGGGAATGTGTTTGCTTATGGTCTCAAGTCTGGAGTTGAAATGATTGGCAAATCTGAGAGGTTTTCCCAAGGGACGAAGTGTACTAGTCATTTTTAACGTAGAACATAGAAGCTGGCCTTTGTCTTTAACTTATTTCTTTCTTTCTTTCACATATTACTGAGAGAAACTAGAGAGAGAGAGAGAGAGAGAGAGAGAGAGAGAGAGAGAGAGGTGGTGATGGGTAACCACAAGTTTAGATTATCAGATATGATGCCCAATGCCTGGTTTCACAAGCTCAAAGACATGAGCAAACCCAGAAAAAAACCCAACAGCCCTCATCACTCCAAGAAGAAAAAACAACAGCAAAAACACACATTTGCTTCAACAACAAAATTTACAGAGCCATCAAAACCAAAGCAGCAGACAGTCTTACTACTTCACAAGGCAGCTTGCTAGCCCTGCCATAAAGAGCAGGGTAGCTTCTTTAACCACCACATGTCATGTTTCAAGAAATCATAACAACAAAATAACAATTGCAAAGAAACGGCTCTCAATATTAAACTAATGATCTGAGACAACACAATAATTTATCAAATGCTCCAGGGATGACAAACATACCATATCCAAAAATTGGAATAAATACACTAAACGAGAAAAAGATAAACACACCCATAATTTATCAAATGCTTCAGGAAACGAGACAAAAGATAAACACACTAAACAGAAAAAGGGGCAAAATACGAACAATAAGTTGGTCACCTGTGTTTTCCCCAAGCGAGACACGAGATCCACTTCATAATCCCTGTGCTTCAATGGTTTCCTCAGACGAGTGGCTATCTTGTTCTGGAATTGCAGCAGATGGAGAGTGAGCGTTGTGGGAGAGTTTGGGTTTCTTGGATCTCTTCGATTGTTCGTTTGAAGCCGACGCATGTATCAGAATCCATATCCTCTGCCATGGGCAAGTAAGGGAGGGAGGCAGAGGTACAGACAGAGAAAGGGAGAGCGAGAGAGAGAGGTCGCGGTGAAGTTGCAACTGAATCATGTAGTCGGAGTCGATGTTGAACGAAGAGAGAGGCGGACTCGCGTGCCTCTATTTAGCGAGCGGCTTATTTTGCGAAGCACGTTTCAGCTTTGGCCATGTTTGTTAGGACTCACTGGACTGGACTAGACTAAATAATGCTTCAAACCCATGTGTGGATTGAGAAGGGACTAAGTTAAATGAGACTATATAGTCCTAAGGGTGAAAAAACGGCTCGCTCGCTCTTCTAATATAGTGAGGAAGAAAATTGGTTCGCAAAATAGCACCTTCGCTAAACAGACTAAGCGAGTCCGACACAGCACAAACCAGTTTCTTCTTCTTCGTCACTTTGCTTCGTGATATCTTGGCGCAGCGTGTATCGACTCTGCCGCACAATTCTGCCATCGACCTTCACGACGGATTTGATTGCAGAAGTGAGAAGCACCTTAATATTTCTCCATTCTGAGGGCGCTATCCATGTGGGTCTTGATTGCAAGAGTGGATTTCTTGTTTCTGATGATGCCTTCAGGTCACCAGAAATTACGGAGCCTATGAATGTTGTGAACAACATGGTCGTCAACCAATTGAATGACTCTGTTGTACTTGAAGTGGGCTTTGCGGGTTTTCAACTGTGGATATCAGTGACATCGCAGATTCTTGAACCCAAATGCACCAAAGGTTTGCTCGTTTCTTTGTCTCATTTTGTTGCCATTATGGTTGGGTCAGAGTCCATTGGTTCTGTTCATAAGATTAATAGGTTTCAATCCTTGACGAATTGGGTTTGGGGGCTGAATGCTTCTGGTGGCACTCAGGTGGGTTATGCAATAGGGTGGTAATGCAATTCTTGATTTTGATCTTGGCTACCACATGGGCATTCGAGACAAAGGTAGTTTCTCAAGAGTTGCTTCATTGGAGGGCTAATGACATGCTTAGTCATGGGTTTGGCCACAAAACATGCCAAATTTTAGTCTTTTTTGCTGCTATGTTGAGTAGTCTAGCTTATCTATTAGATAGCTTGTCCCCTGTTTTGTAATAAATAGATGCAAGACCAAATTTCTGAATTTTTCATGTATCTCATGGTGCCAAATTTAATTTAATTTTTTCAACAATTGGATGTTTGAAGAATAAATGCATTATTGTTCATCTCTTGCAGGCTTGAGAAATTTTCCCATGTTTGGAGGTCAAAACAACTTGTGTAGGCAACCGTGCATAATTTCAGAGTTGAAGTTGATGGTGTAATCATAGTTGGTTAGGTTAGCTTCTTGCTTCAGTGTAAATGCCTTTTTTTGTTGGATGCTGGAAGTGCCTCTTATAATTGGCTAAGTTGCAAGATGTGGTGTCATCAAATGCTCTGCAAGAGGTTCGTCACATTACATTAGTCATATAAGTGATATGAATCATACACTGTGTGCTTTTGAACATTCAAATTGAGATAGATTTTTTTGTATGTCTGCAATTGACATTGACTTTTAAGCCTTACTTGAGTTTGTTGATTTTGATTGTTTGGTCTCTTGCAATCCGGATTCAGGTACTCTTAGATGGAGTGGAAATCCAAAGAAATGCATACCGCACTGAAGATCAAGGCAATAAAAAGTAAAGTTTTATCCTGTTATATTCAGTATTCAATTACTTTCCATGGATGGTCAGCATTGACTAGGTTTCTAATTTCTATTTTTTTCTTTCTTGTTTTTTTTTTCATGGTCTTCAATGGAGTTCACGTATCTAATACTTTTGCTTGCTGCATGGAGTTGTGATTTCTGTTTCTGTGGTTGATTTTGTCTTGGTGACTTGTGCTGTCATCCAAAGTTGGAAATCCTATTTTTGCTAGCATTTTGAGAACATAGTTTAAATGTTCTGAACCTCTTGCAATTTGTTTTTCGTCCACATACACACCAACTCAAAAACTCTGCTATTTATAAGAGATACATTGAAACAAACCCAAAATGGACCCAAAAAAAAACATGTTGGGTATGTATTAAATGCCATAGGTCGCATTCTCTCTCTCTCAAAGTTCACCATTGAAGTTCTCTGTTGGAAAATGCATGCTCACAATAATATAATATTTCAATGACTTGCTTATGTATGTGCGCAGAGACCCTAAACCCTACTGGTTGAAACTGAACTACCAATTTCTTGTGAAAAATATTTGCTGCACTTATATATATACTGCTTGTTTAGCCAAGTGGCTGGGGTGGGTGGCTTCAAGTTCTGTTCTGACTTTGGCCTAGGATCATGTGCTTTTATTGAATTGTTCAAAAGAAATTAATTCTGCCTCTGCTACTTGCTACTGCTACATGATCTCTACTTTAGTGAGTGTTTGTTTGTTTGTTTGGGTGGGCAAGAGTAAGACATAGTTCTTATGTATGCTGCATTTTGCCTGTGTTTATGTTATAAATGGTTTTCTAGAGTAAAGTTAGCTTAGTTTATGATCGATTGGCAGCCTTTCGTCTCTCTCATTCAATTGGGTCAGCCATTTGGCACCTGCTGCGATAGTGGGAAGGATTGGCTTTGTTTGGTTAAGTGCAATAATTGTTTTCTTTTCTGCTGTGGTGTTGATGAAGAAACAAGGGTAAGGGTTTAGAATTTGAACTTTCCTATTCTTACTTTTTAATTGAACTATCCCAATGTAGTTTGATTCTCTTTTAGATCCCCCTTTTTTTCCTTTATTATTTCATGTCTGAGCTTTGGCAAGCCATTCCATTAAGACTAAATTAGCAGATTCCAGTAATTGTATGTTTTATCTGATCTTGTCATCTTTTGCTACTTTTTCATTTTGCCAGTCCTCTGACAATCATAGCAACACAGTTGGTTTTGGAGGTCATAAAGAAGCTGTGAATTCCTCGAGTGGCAACGCAATGGGTCTCCGAAACTCGGAATGGTTACAGCAATAGTTGCTGCTGCAAATTCAACTGCTTTGAAGATATTTTTTGTAGTTTAGATTAGTTTGTTAATGGATTGTCTCTGGTTTCAATTGTACAGTTCTAAGCTAACTCTGCGAAGATAACATTTCAATAACATTTTACGTGTATTCGACTCACATATAGTAGATGTTGTGGCAATTGTTGTGACAACCTTATAAATGTCATTGTTGTGGCGATTGTAATTCCCTTGGGGTAGAGTGCAGTGTTGTTATTCCCACAATATGTTTTGTAATGTCCTATGAAATATATTCACGTTTTATCTGCTGGTTATACAACGGATATTGCTTGTATATCAACTTCCTAAGCTCAAAAAATAACATGGAGGGGAAATTTTTTCTTGCACATAAAAAATTGTATAATTTAACATCATTTTGAAATTGTGGATGTTTATTTGTATGTATTAACTTTTGCATGTATGAAGAAACTCTGACATTGACACCTATAGGTAAATTCTAAGTTTTGCGTATATGCATCTCTAGAAATTCTTGAAGCATGAGTTGAGGTAGGTGGTTGTTATTGATACATTAATCAAATTCTTTGTGTTTGCATACAAATAAAGACTCAACTATACATAAACTTGATGGAATTTATAACTTCAACAACAAACAAAAAGCCTTTGGTTTGGAGGAAAATAAATTTACATGTCAATTTGGTAATTATAATAACAAAAAAATTTACATTTAATTATTTAAAAATTATCAATTTTAAATATTGAAATAATTATTTTTTAGTCCGACACAGCACCAAACATAGGTCTTCACTATTTTTACAATCCGACTTCTTAGGCTTAGTTTGGGATTCTTTGTCACTTTTACAAAAAGTTGATTTTTTGTGCTTTGAAAATAATTAGTCAGAAGTAAAGCGACTCTCTATTTGGTAAACAATATTTTTAAAGTCTTGTTAGAACAAAAAGTCGTGTCAAAACTGTTTGGTAAATTTTAATATAAATTGTTGTAATCGTGAATATGACTAAAATAGACATGATGTTGAAAGTGTTATGCACTAATCATGTGGTGGTAGTGGTGGTGGTGGAGTGGAGGTGGTGGTGAAAGATATGTAGGTGAAGGTGGTGGTGAAAGAAATGGTGGTGGAGGTTGTGATGAAGGTGGAGGTGGTGGTTGTGGTAGTGGTGGTGGTGGGGATGGTGGTTGTGGAGGTGGATGTAGAGGTGGTGGTGTTGGTGATGGTGGAGGATGTGGTGGTGGTGGTGGTGGTGGTAGTGAAGGTGGTGGTGGTGGTGGCGCGTGGTGGTGGTGGTGTTAGTTGTGGAGGTGGTGATGGTGGAGGAGGTGGTGGTTGTGGTGGTGGTGGTGGCAGAGGATGAGGAGGAGGAGGATGTGGTGGTGGTAGTGGTGGAGGTTGTGAATGTGGTGGTGGAGTTGGATGTGGAAGTTGAGGTAGTGTCATTTTTTAAAATGAATGATGGTATTTTGGGAATTACAAAAATTCATTAAAAGATGATCTCTGCTTCTTTTGAAAGCACTAAAAGAATCCATACTACTTTTAAAAGTTCGTCCAAAAGCGCCATCGCTTTTAAAATAATCGGGATATTTTATTTTTATCAAACACCTTAAATCGCTTAACTTTAAAGTGAAGCGGGTTTTTGGCAAAAAAGCAATCCCAAACGGAGCCTTAGTCCAACACAAAGACCAAATGTAGGTCAAGATTTAATCCAAATTAGGCCAATCCAAGCTAATCCGAGATTTAGTGATTTAGTTCACCCACGACAAATCCGTACTAAACGACTGCATTGGCCTAGCGAGTGATGAGTTATTTTTACTGTTGAACTCTAGAATCCTATTTAAGTTAGTCCATCACCTTACCAAACATGCTTTTGGTGGAGTGCTCTCTTCCCCTGTAGCTAATTTGTAACATTGCATTGAAATCAAATCATCACATGCCCACTTCACCTGTTAACTAAAATAAAAATAGCAAAAGCCCCTCCAATATCTCTCATAGATTCGTTGCCCACTTCACGAGTTCACTCTCTCTATCTCTTCCTCACATCACATCATCACATGCCCTACATAGTTTTTTGTTTTTTGTTTTCAATCCTATCAAAATCTATAAAGTATGGTATGGTAATAAAAAAGAATTCCTATTGAAATAAAATAATCTGCAACATTCCATTGAAATCATTCGGGCTGCAAATGTTGCACTTTTTTTTCATTTTCTTTTTCCTTTCCTACCCTACCCATGGATTCCAAATCACACTTTTGCTTTGACAAGAGAATGCAGTTTTGTCCAAGTGATTTTCCATGTTTTGCAACCTTTTAATTCATTCTTACACATATTTGATTTGATATTATTATTATTATTATTATTAAATAGGGAAGAACATGAATTGGACGTCGATTTCAATTTGAAGATAAATTTAACTTGTAAGGTATCATATCATCCAAAAAAATTAATATAAAATAAATTCTTTTTTTCTTCTTCTTCTTCTTTTTGACACTCGAAAAGAAGACTTACAAGTAAACATAATTGGAAAAAAACTACAAAATCAAAAACAAATGTTGTCCTTGTGTTGCTTGCGACCATATAATTATCATCCCACCAAACATACGTGGTAAATGACGTTGAAAACAGAAAAAATTGCATGGATAAATTGAATACATGTACCTGAACTGAATAGATGCAAAGAGAGAGCAACTTTAAATGTTTTTTTTGAACTAGTCATCCTTTCTTTATCTTTTTTCTTGGCTAACCACTTTTCAATGACCCATATATCATTATCACTAACGGACACATTATATTTGAGTAATTCCTAGAATCCTAGGAAAGATAAAGACCAAGAGAAACTTGCCAAAACCAAAGGTCACTTGGTTTGTTTTCTTTGTTTGGAATTGGTCACTACTGCCATGAGTGATGGTTTGGAAAAACAAATAAATCCAACATAAAGAAGGCTGCCATTTCACTAAATCAAAAGCAAGCAGGCATGTGATCACATGCGGTGTTTTTAAATTCTATGAATGCTACATGCTAAAGTAAAAGAAATTTATGAGAGATGTACTATGGTTCACATGTGACACCCAATCACAATCATGCTACAGTAACAAGACGCAAGGCACTTCAATCTTATATATTCAAACCCCCTCACTCCTTCCCCACTGCCTCCATATCAAAACTCTCTCTCTCTCTTCAGCAAGCGCAAAATTGAAACAAGTCTCCTCCTCCCTACCTCCTTAATTAGCAAATTCCACACAACACCTCAAAACTCTCAACCATCATGCCTAACCATCAACTTGAGGTACTTAATTTATACATTTCAATACATGAATTATTTTTCTTTCATTTTTGACATTTCTTGCTACTAAAAGGAATATTGATGTTGTATTTTGCAGATGAAGGCCATGAAAAAGAAAAAGAAAAAGAAGAGGCATGATATCGTGGGTTAGCAGAAAGTTGGAATGGGAGGAATCGGTAAAATGAGGTATAAATGTTTTACATCTCTCGTTTGTGGCTTTGTGATATTACACTTTTGGAACGTGTTTTTATCCATTTTAGCCCAAGTAAACAATAATATTGATTTTAATGATTGGAATATCCCCAAGTTCCTAGCACCGAAATTTACAAGAACAAATGGTCAATCTCTACTTTTAAAAGTACAGCCCATATTAAAACAATAGAACAAGTCTATGCCCTTAGTAAAGAACATGAAGCATGTCAGTTACTTAATATTGAATCAATAAAAAAAACATAGGAAATATGGAAACAATTTCTTACATATTGGCCTAGTCTAAGTTGCCGTCAAGCCTTTAACGAGAATGGGTCTTCACGCCTCCATTCTATTATGTCTTCAAGATGGAAGGTTCACTAATTTTAGTGATAGTACACTGGGAATAATTAAGTCAAACCTATTTAACGGTCCAATTCACTTTGACTATTATCCAGATTTTACAATAAGCCTCAGTGATCTTCACATATTAAAAACTTTAACATTAAACATTAAAACTTCAGGATACGAGGTTTTACCAGGCACTCAACCATTAGCTTTAGTCTATAGAATTTATTACAAAGTCACCGGAACCAATATGAATTTTCAAGCCTTAATAAAAGTCCAAAAGATTCTTTGTTAATTCAAAGCAGTCACGCAAATGCTAATATAAGAGTTCCCCACACAATTAAATGGTCAGAAATAACTCTACCATTAGATTGGATATTAACAACTGAGAGTCAACCTACTTCTTTTTAGAACAATCTACAAAATCTAGATTATATCCAACAATACCTAGGATGGTACAGTAAATATTAATTTTGGAAATCAACAACCCAAATCTACAGTTCAGCTAAAACAATTGGAAACACCTAATCAATCTCTTAGGCGTATTCTGGCTAGACACTCTTTTGCTGGAGATTCCTCTACCTTAGAAAGAGATCTAGAACTTGAAAAAGAGTTAATCAATTTAAAACTAGAATCCCTTAGGAAAAGCTCACAAGTCAGTCATCCTTGCTATAGTAACACAAAGCAAACAGAAGAAAATGGATACCTAACTTCACCCACTCAAACAGACTTTGAGGCAGTAACATCAAACCCCGTTAATCATCAGTTAAGAACACTTAGTAAAGAATTTAACATAAATTGGAAATACCTTGATCAAAATTTAGAGTCAGAAGAAAGTATCGAAAGATGCAATCAATATAGAACAACCTACCCAAGTCAAGACCAAAGGCAACGAATGGAAAGCCTTTATGTTACAAACTAGATCCGAAATATTCTTCCTTGATTTTGTAGAAACACAATATCAAGAAAAGAATGAACTAAAAACTTTAACAAAAGAAAAATGGAAGAAAGAAGATAACACTGAAGTAACAGCCAGTCACCCCCCCAGTTGAAACAATAATAATTACCCATAAAAATACTCCAATCCTAGCAAGCCCCTTCAAAATACCGGGTCAAAAGGAAGATAATAGGAAGTAATAGAACAAAACAATTACACAAATCAGTCTAATAATCATGGGAAAACAGTTAGATAAGATTGAAACTAAAATTGAAAAAATAACCAATCAAGACGCCAAAAACAGAAACACCTCTAGTCAAATTTCAGGATATAAAACCAGGTCTAGCGATTAAGTCAAAACCTACAATGCAAAAAATAGAACAGATGCTTAAATAGTTAACTCCAGTTAAGGAAGAAAAACCATCCTCGTCAACCTTAAATGTCATAAAAACAAACATCTCAGATTCAGAATTGTTATCTGATAATGAATCCGATTCAAGTAACATATAAATTATGTCATAATTTGCAATTCATTTATTTAGTTGCATAAGTATTATTTCTCTTATTAGAGTATGTGTTTCTTTCAAAAGCATATTATTTGAATCCTCGATACCAATACAGAACCAGTGTTGGAGATGATGGTACCCTTATACGTGCTGTACACAATGTATACTCTAAATTAGACCCTGCATCACCAACAGTTGGCCAATTTGGAAATGAGGCACACAATTCCTTAAATTATGATAATTACATTGTTGGATTAAACTAACACGATTTATTGAATCCAGCTAACATGGTTTAAGGATGCAAGAAGAAATTTTAGAGAACCAACATCAGTTGCTGCTCGAACAAAAATGTCTCTTAGTAAGTGTAAACATATTTCACTATCAGTTTATAATAGAATTTGTTGGAGTTATTAGACTTATCAACATTGTTTTTCATTATAGCTGAATAGTGGATCATGTATGGGACTAATGCACCAACTGTGAGAAAGTTAGCGATCAAAGTATTATCACAAACAACTTCCTCATCTGCTTGTGAAAGAAATTGGAGTACATTTGCACTCATACACACAAAGCAAAGAAATAGGTTGGCTCATAGTAGGTTGGAAAAATTAGTTTATTGCTACTACAACATGAAACTTCAAATTCGAGATAAGGAAGCAGAAATAGATCATGTCGACCGTGGTGACCCACTAGATGTGTTTGATATGGCTGCTGAAGATGATGATACAGAGGGTAACCAACTTTATCAATGGATTAGACCTTTTCATTTAGATGATAAAGAAGGCAACCCAGCTCCAAGAGTTGCTGAAGAAGCACGTAATGAAGGGATAAATGTAGAAAGAGTATTAGAGGTGGAGGTGGGATTTAGCAGCGCTGACTCTTCGGAAGAACTTTTGCGCCCAAGACCAAGAAACACTGGAATTCTGCCTTATTCCAATCCTACACAACCACAAGATCCTACTGATACTAATCATAGCTGTAGTACAAGATCAGGAGACTCACCTACCACCGGAGGTGGGAATGATGAAAGATATAGTAGAGCTGAAGGTAGTGGTGGATATGGAAACTATGTTGGACCATCTCCTGGATTTATGAGCCCATTCATTAGTGAGGCAAACTTCATGCATGCAACACAAGATGAGGACCATGGGAGTAGGCGAGCAGGACCAGGAATTGGTGCCATAAGGAATGACTATACTCGTAGAGAAAGAGGCAAGGGGATTTTGTCGAGTCAAGAAGATGACTCGTTATTTATAACTTCGGACTCTGTTCAAGTGGGAAGTACCAACTATGGTTATACTCATAACCAACCATTTCCCTACCCTCCATATCCCATTCATTTTGGGATGGAATCGATGTTCATGGAAAGAATCCAAGACTCAATCTTCAAATGATTTTTCTTATGGACAATGTTAACCAATCTCGGATCCATATGGGTGGCATGTTAACAATTACATGCAAAACTATTTTGGGGATTTATCATTTAATGACTACTCTTCACAATACACTTACTCTACACATAGAGATGATGAAGATAGTGAAAAATTTGAACCTCATAGGAACTCTATGTGGTACTAAGTCACTCATGTATCTTACAATACAATGTATAAAGTGTAAAATATTGTAGTAAATCATTATATATAAATGATTATGGTGTGTTTAATCTTCTTTCATTAATTACAACACATTTTCTACAGTCACAGTGTTTATCAGCTCGCTATATAATCAACTTAAATCAATTAAATCCATCATGCAATGCATTTCCTTCCAATTTTTTGTGATAAACTAATAGATAATTGACTAAATAAACATTCTCTAAAGTTTCAATAAAAATTTCCAAGTTTTTCTTACAATTTCCTTGGTTTTTATCCAATCTTTATCGATATCGATATTTTCCCGATATTTCCATCGATATTTCCGTGTTTTTGAACCACCGATATTTCCGAAACCTTCGATATTTAAGGCCTTGTTCATAACAATGCTGAGTTAGAACGAGGAGTACCCAAACTAGTCATAAATTACAAACCTCTGAATAATGTGTTGGAATGGGTTAGATACCCAATCCCTAACAAAAGAGATATAATCAAAAGATTAAGTATATATGAACTCTTCACAATTAATACATGTTTTTTTCCCTTATATTTTGCAATGATACACGTATTATTTGCATATTTTATTTGAATTTTTCACATATTACTGAAAAATGACAACAAATAACAAAATTTGTATATTTTAAAGAAATTTTATGCATACAATATTTGAATATTTTTATATAATGGTTGAGATTTTCAACATATGTTTTAAGAAATTTTCCGAATAGTACACATACATATTTTATACATTTATATGTTTGGTTGGTATGCACCTACCAATTCGTGACTGAACGTTTGTGCGAAATTGATCATCTTGACCTACCGAGTCGGCATCGAGGTCTTCAGTGGCTCTTCTTGCTCCTCCTTCGGTAAGTAAGGAGTTCGTTCCCACTATAATATGCCAACCCATATAAACATGTTTTACTAACTAACTATGATTGATTAATTTTGAACAAGAAGCATTGTTATTTTTTTGTGAGAAGAGCCAAATGGAACTAGATAAAAGTATTTATGTTTTCTGTACATAAATGACGAGCCAAATGGCATACATACATATGCCATGTTGTTAGACCTTTATTTTAAAAATATTTATGTTTTCTGTACATTTCTTAAACCTAGATAAAAATACGCATTTGTTTAATGTAAATGTATTATTCTCATATTATATATATGTATGAACTCTTCACAATTAATACATGTTTTTCCCGAATATTTTGCAATGATACACATATTATTTGCATATTTTAACCGTATTTTTCACGTTTTACTGAAAAATGACTACAAATAACAAAATTTGTATATTTTAAAGAAATTTTTCATATACAACATTTGAATATTTTTATATAATGGCCGATATTTTCACCATATGTTTTAAGAAATTTTCCGAATAGTACACAGTGGTAGACCTACTGAGGCGCAAGGAGGTGCAGGTCACCTCCTTTCGCAGAAAAACGCTTTGGAGGTGGTGGAATTTGCATCTCTGACCTGCCATGGAAGTGCCCACAAACTGCTCGAGGAAATGCCTCAGCGAAACTTCTTTTTGTTTGCTTTGTGTTCTTTGGGTTGCTGCGTTGCTGCGTGCAGCACATCACACATATTTTTTTAAAAAAATCCTTGGCCAAACGAAGTTATTTTGAACCAAGGCAAAAAAAGAAAAGAAAAGATGAAGCCTTTATATTCCACAAAACCTGCTGCCAAAGTGCAATCAGTATTTTATACTATTATTGGTAATTTTCAATTTACTACTATGAAATTGTCCGTGTTTTAGAGTTCGATACAACAAGTTTTTTTCGTCTCAGTCGCATCCATAACATTTAATTTAGTATCAATTTCATACATTCGATAGTTTGACCGTCATTATCTCCGTTAAATAATGATGTGGCAATCATGATGCCGCGTGGACCATTCATATTTTGCCACGTGGACTATACAATAAAAATATATTTAATTAATTATAAATTTTGAAATTATCTAATATATTTATATAAAAAAACTAATAAAAAATAATTTTTTATCGAAATTTTAAAAGGTCATTTCCCAGTTTATGTTGGAGAGAACAGAACAAGGTACATTGTTCCCATCTCCTTCTTGACACATCCTCAGTTCCAGTGCCTCCTCCGCCAAGCCGAAGAGGAATTCGGCTTCGATCACGACATGGGCCTCACAATCCCTTGCGAAGAAGTCGTTTTTCGCTCCCTAACTTCAATGCTCAGATGAAAAAATTTCAAGTTTTTGAAGGTCAAGAGATTTGTGGGATTTTCATGGAGAAAGAGATGGCCCGAGATGAAGCACCATAAAGCTTCTCTTTTTTTTAACATCTTTTTTCTTCATTTATCCATCAATCTTGACTTCAATTTGTTGGGTGTTTTTTTTTTCTTTTTGGGGTTGGAAATTTGGGAGTGGTGGTTTTATTTCAACCCTTTCGAGATATGTTCGATTCTTGACTCTAACTTGAAACCCATGAACATAAGATGGGTTTGGTTACATTTTGTATAAATTAAAGTTTGAGATCCATTTTACTCACAGAGGTGGTATGTACCCTTTGAGAGAAATCTTACTACTGTTTTTTTAAAGGAATTAATGACAGATTTAATTGCTTGTTTGCCTTACCAAATCTCCCTCCCTCTCTCTCTCATACAAATTTAAGAACATGAAATTGGGGTCTGGGATCGAAGGGGAGAGAGAGAGAGAGAGAGAGAGAGAGAGAGAGAGAGGTTGCAGATAATACTGAGCAGGATATGCCCTTAATTGGGGTCGAAAGCCCTCCATGTTCTTTGATCAAGTTCTCACTAGGGATGGTCTTCCAAGTTCTTAGATCTGAAACCCAGATCTAATTTCCTCTGTATGTTTATTTTTATTTATAAGATTTGTCTCTCTGTCTATTAGGTTAATTTGATGTTTATTTGGTTTGTGATATTTCTCTTTCGTCAATAAAAGAGGTATTTTACAGTCCAGAGGATACAACGAATAATGGAGCTACACGTACGAAGAGGGGTGGGGTGGGGTAGGGGAGAAGGGCAAAGATTTGTTAGTGGCGATGGTGGAGGGTGGCTGTTTTCTGGAGAGATATGAAGTAGCGATGGTGGTGGTGCGATTTTGGTCGGGATGATGGAGAAGAAAAGAGAAAGGGGGTTTCACAGGGATGGGGGAGGGGTTGCAGAGCTGTGGTTGTGGAAGAGAAAGAAAAAGGGGGTGAGGAGGAGAAAAGGGCTCACGCGAGAGAAGAGGGAGATGGAGATGAAGAGAGAGAAAAAAAATTTCGATAAAAAATTATTTTTATTTGTTGTTTTTATAAATATATTAGATAATTTTAAAATTTATAATTAATTAAATATATTTTTATTATATAGTCCATGTGGCAAAATATGAATGGTCCACATATGCATACGATCGCCACATCATTATTTAACGGAGATAATGACAGCCAAACTAACAAATGTATGAAATTGATACGAAATTAAATGTTATGGACGCGATCGGCATTTAAAAAACTTGTCAGACGAACTCTAAAACACAGACAACTTCATAGTAGTAAACTGAAAATTACCCTACTATTATTAATAATTTAATACATAAGCGGAGTCCAACTTCACTCCAGTTGAATTGAAGAAGCCTTGAGGCTTTTGCAGAAGCCAGCGGAACCAAATTCCAATCGCAATGTAACAACCCGATCCTAATTTAAGTTTAAAATACTAAATTAGTAAAGGAAAGGACAATTATACCCCGATTAAATTAATGGATTTAAAATTTGACTTTCGCCTGAAAGAATTTGGTGAAACGGGTACACCGCTAAGGCCCACTATTTAAACGAAGTCTCAGGACGTGCGAACACCCGATTCCTGAGTCCAACGAACGCTTAGAGGTTTAAAACCCTATGGGTAATTTGGTACTTTTCAAAAGGGGTAAAAATTAGAAACCACGCTGCCAATCGCCAACAAGGCCAAACCCCCCAAACCCGCCTTCAACCTCGCGACGCCTCTCTCTCCCTCCGATTTCGCACTGTAGCCGGCTACTGGCCATTTCCAACCACGCGACCGCCTGCACTCACCACCGAACCTCCTCTCTCCACCCTCACCATCCCTTCCTTTTATTTTCACGGAACCACCTCGACCGTCTTCGCGAGCTCGAAAACCGCCTGGTTTTCTCTCTCTCGAACTCCTCCGATCCGGCCACCAATTTGATCGATCGTGGTGAGTTTTCTCGACTTTTGAAGTGCTCTAGCTTATTCTCAACTTGGCTTTGGATCAATTTGAGCTTGTGTAACAGATTTGAGAACTAGGTTTGGTGATCGGAATTCATGGTTTCCACGGTTCTGGCTCTGCTTCACCGCCAAAATACTCCTCCACCCACTCGATCACATAGCCATAAGCCTTGCCTGAAATTCCAAGATTTTCCGCTGCCGAGTGAATTTACTCCAAACCCACCCAACCTGGCCGCGCGGTGGCGGCGCTAGGCAGTGGCGGCGGCCCATTTTCGCGCTGCCAAAACTCTCTCGTGATCCTCCCGAGCGCTGCGGTATGCTCGGATAATTTTTCGGAGAACGCTTGAGTGTAAAACCAATGTTACCTAAGGTTAGATTTAACTAGGGTTAACTTGGGTTCGTTGGAGTTTGAACCGCTTGATCGTGAATCGGGAATTTTAGAAACCTATAGGAACTTACGGATCGCCTATTGGAGTTCGGGAACCCTTGAATGCCCGGTTGAACTAAACTAAAGTTTAATCGCTTATTTAATCCCGATACTCTTCCGACAACTCCAATTGTTGGAATTAAGTGTTTTTGGACCTAGAACGCCTTTCAAGTTTGAACACTTTTAGGCTCTGGGGTCGGGAATTTTTATTAAATTACTATGCCGAGCTTTGGTTAATTATTAAATGGTTTAATTTTTGCAAATAGGTACTCAAGTTCAAGTGGATTTTCAGGAAGGCCCTTCTAAGAGTCGTGCAAGCTCGGATCAATAAAGTGAGTGGACTTTTATTTTTATAAATGAACTTTGGCTTGAAATGATTTCTTTAATGCTTTTAGAAAACCGCTTTATTTCCGACTAATATTTATGAATTTCATGATGGAATTTAATTGAATAAATCAAATGTTCTTGATGATTGAACTCCTTGAGCCTACTATTGAAATTTAGAACGAATTGCATGATATTGAATTATGGATTTTAGAATGGCTCGAGGAAAACTTATATTTTAATTATATGACTACGAAAGGTTTCAAACCACTCTAGGTACCCTATTGATGTTGCCTTCGATAATTAAGGTTACCTTCTAATAATTATGAATTTGGTGATTACCCCGGTTCACGGATTCCATTGCTACCTTCGCTTAATCGCGCGCATGACTCACGCCCCATGAGTCTTGGGGAAGCCTCGATCGTGAGCGAGGACGCGTTCGTGCAAACTTTGTGTTTTCTGAGTCTAGCGAGGACGGCTCCTAAACTTCGTGGTTTTCCTAGTCTTGCGAGGACGCGGCCTGGCTTGACTTTGTGTCTCCGAGTTCAGCGAGGAATGGAATTGACTGGACTATAAAAAGAGTACACCTAGGTGGATTTTAGAGAATTGATTTGATAACAATTCTTTTTATGAATAAGAATTCATGTTTTAGTAAATTTTATAAATATGTTTTTATATGCATATTTTGATTTATTGTTCTGCTTATAGAATTGTGCTTAAGGTTTTAAATAAAGGGGCTAGTATGTTACTTTTAAATTTTCTGAAACTTTCTTTGGTCCATTCACGCTTTCTTTCAATGTTTTTCGCCCAGCCGTAGATTGTAGCCGAGCACCACCACCGCCCGTCATCACCACCACCAAATCCTTTGACTTTGTGTAGGGTCCTTGACCCGAAGAACTTTGTATTTAAATACTTTAGTAGCTCAACTTGCCCTATCGGGCTTGTGAGGCCCGAGGCCGTACATTTTATTTTCTTTCGTTGTGTGAAACTTAACTTGTGCTCGCGAACGTCAGGGAGTTTAAATTTGCGTTTATTGCGGTGTGAAAATTTGGGATTTGAGCCTTTTACAGTGGAGAGACTCCACTTAATTTTCGCGGTCGAACTTAAAACTATGTTTCTCAATTTCTTATTTAAAGGGCAAAATGAGTCAATTGTGTCCGACACCGATGATGCCTGACACGGACAGTGGCTTGACCCGGATTCAAAGCCTGAATTAGGGCTCGGTCTTGTCACGTAAAGGTCTTTTTTTTTTTTTTTTTTTCCTTATGTTTTTCTATTTATTATTATTGTTTTTTGATTTGGATCTCTATATTCGTATAATCAAGCAAACTCAAAGATAAAGAGGTTGTGCGGCTCACGATTTGAGATATTTATTTGTTTAATTGATAATTTGATATGCATTTTGATTACATTAATTGATATTGATTTTCGTTAGAGTAATTGATGATTTTATATGCATTTTATTCAGTTATGGAACTGTACTTAATCCTCATTTGAATATTGCCTATTCTCTGAAAAATTCCTAGATCCGCCATAATTATTAGTACACATATATATTTTATACGTTTATATGTTCGGTAGGTATGCACCTACCAATTCGTGACTGAATGTTTGTGTGAAATTTATCATCTTGACATACCGAGTTAGCTTCGAGGTCTTCAGTGACTCTCCTTGCTCCTCATTCTGTAAGTAAGGGGTTCGTTCTCACTATAGTATGCCGGATCTACTCGGTCAGATATAAACATATTTTACTAATTAACTATGATTGATTAATTTTGAACAAGAAGCATTGTTATTTTTTTGTGAAAAGAAAAAAAGGGTTAATGAGAGTGAAAAGAGCCAAATGGAACTTAGGAACCAAAGATAATTAGCATTATATTTTGTTGACCGCGCAAATCTCACGCCCTGATGAGCCGGGCCGATTGAATCTGCGTCAACACGGGTCGTCCTTCTTTGGTTTTGGATGTGATTGCGGGCGTGCCAGCACGGTCTACCGTGCATTCGAGGTTGATTTAGATGTGTGAGTGTGTCTAATACGCTTGTCTGAGTCCGACTTCACTCGAAAGCGATTGTGGTCGAGAAAGGAACTGATCTCAGTCGTAAGGTTCACGACCTGAGCTACAAGGCCGTTGGTGGTGGTGTCGACGGTGGAAACAGTTGGTGGATTTAGGTGGTGCTCCATGGCTCCGCCAGATGGCAAATACTGTATGATATATGGGATGAATGGAAAAGTAACCAAGGGTGGTGCTCCGGCGCCTCGAAAGATCGAGGGTCGTATGATATATTGATGAACGGAAGTTTCTTACAATCTGCCACTACTCTTAGGAAAGCAAGTAAACGTATTGAAAGTGTGTTACAAGAATGTAAATGACAGAAAAAAGATAAATTTGCTCTGTGGGAGGCTTGTGTGGTGTTTGAACCCTTTGAATGTATTCTGAGATTAGTATTTATAGGAAGAACCAGCTGATGGAGGTGGGCCCGACACCCTCGTGAGATGTGACTAGCTCAACAATAGTGGGTGAGTAGAGGCCGAGAAGCATGATGGTGTTACTACAGTGAAGTTCAGTTTCTCCTATCGTAGTAGTTAAGATCGGACTTCACGCTTAGAGAAACATTTAATTCCTCGATCTTCGGTGGGTAGAGAAGAATTTAATTCCTCGATCTTCTGTGGGTAGATGAGCATTTAATTTTCATGATTTGAGATGTATAATCTCACCAAATTGACCTCACCCATACTGTGATTTGACTGAAAAAGTGCACTGATGCGACCCCTACTTTCTCTCTCCACGTGCTTGGCAGAGTTGACAATCTTATCTTGTGGTATGATTCACACGTAATCTTTAGTCACTTCTTCATTAAATGAACTATGGGGCCTGTCTAGCAAGTGGTGACATCTTCTAGACTTGGGCCGAAAGGTGGGGCTCGGTCGCGTCCCTCGACTTACTATCACCGTGGCCGTGTTCATTCTTTTTCAATTTCTTTGCTCATACTGTAATGGCCTTTGACGTACAATTATAATCACCCGGTTAAACAATATTTTGGCCGTGATTTTATTCATTTGGTCGGCCAGTACGGGCCGAGATTTTTATGCACAAACAAATTTTGAAAAGGTTTTCTCTTCAAATATCCGACTTGATAACTCGTAAACAATTGAGTTGGGGCAAATTAGGGAAAATCAAGAAAGAAGAGCTGGTCCTGTGAGCCCAGCGAGTTGACCATTTGACTTGAAGAAACCGCGTTAAACCGTCTCAAACGCGTCATAAGATCTCGTAACTGTCAGAAAATCTTGGTATTTGCTTGCTTCAGGCCCATTACATGCCCAAATCATGTTCTAAATTTGAAATTTGAATAGCGCTGATCTTTAGTCGAATATTATTTGATTTCCAAACCTCTCTCTTTTCACAATTTGCAATTTCTTCATTCTCTCTCTCACTTTCTTCATTCTCTTTCTCTGTGAAAGTGAAACCCAGTTGCGTTTGAGTTCACTAACGAATTCAAAATCAGCGAAACCCTAAATCCATCCATCCACCCACTCTCTCATTCTGATCGATCGATTTTCAATTGATCGCCTTTTCACTTTCCTCAATTTATTTCTTTCTTTTCTGAGTTGTTGTTTCTGTGATTTGAAGAGTTGTGTTCTCTGTACTTGTTCTGGGAATGAAGGGGAAAATGGAAGGTGATTTTCAGTTTGGGTCGAATTCAAATTCTTTGGATCTTCTCTCTGAGGTTGCAGTTGTTGTCAAAATTTGGGAGGAAGAAGATGTTGAGAAGGCCATGGCCATGGCTGTGAGAAGCCGCTGCAACCCACTTCAGGGATTTGGGTTTGATGGGTATGTGGTTCCTGACAAGGCCACGATCAAGATAACGAATAGGGTTAGGGTTTCATCATCATCATCATCATGTGCCTTGGATATGTTGCTTCAAGTTACAAGCAATGAATTGATGGAGTTGAAAAAAGCCAACACCTTCAGTGGCATATGCATACCGAAGAAGAAAAGAACAAGTCTGAGGAGGGGGAGGACAATGCTAACTTCCTTTCCATGCCCTTCTCATGATTCCATCCCACTACATCACATACCAAGGAAGAAAAGGTCGAATATGAGGAGGACTAAAAGGGCTTTCTTGCCAGATTTTTCTCATGATTCCACCGTCCAAGTTATAAAAAAGGCTATGCAAGAATTAGAAAGGGTTTTGGCAGAGAAGGGTACTGTTGACTTCACACTCTTCCCACTCAACGACATTTGCATACCCAAGAAGAAAGCTGCCAAAGTGAATGCAATGAAGCTCTGCTCATTTCGGCTTAACTCCCCTTCCTGTTCAAGTACTTCTTGCATCAGCCAGGACTGTTAGTGCACTGCATACATATAAGGAGTAAGGTCTTTTAGTTTTGTTATAGAGATTCTTTGGGTTTCTTGCTTCTGAAACCAATTCATTAATTGATTACACTGTAAATCATTATATATAGTTGGTTGAATTTAATTGTTCTGTTTTTCTTATAAAGGATTGAATTGTATGTTGTTATCACTTCAATGGAATGAATCTTCAATGGGGTTCTGTGCATACTCAAATTGAGGCAAGTTTTTCTCTTTTGCTTTCTCTTCGCATGCTATTCTGTCTGCCTGTCCATTTTTATATCCTTTTCCTCATTAATTCATGCTTCATATTTGGAATTGAAAATTTTTAATTAGATTATGCATACGTTAATTTCTAATTATTGGTTGGCTAATATCATCATTCTAATTATGGAGGAGATGAGAAGAGATATCTTCTTTATTGTCTCATAATTTTTAATCTGTGGCTAATATTTGTGGTTGGTACCTATTGGCCATTTTTGTTATTGTGCCCCACATGGCTTTCATGTTTTTTTGGGTGAAGTAAAACATCTAAGCAATGAAAAAATCTCTATTTTGGTTAACTGGGGTATGATTTTGACAAACATGATACAATATTCATGAAGGATCAACTTTTGAGTCTTGGATCATCTAGTTTTGTACTTTCAGCAAGGTTGGATGATTTGTTTGGTGATTCTGTAGCGATTATAGTTTGAAAGAGGAACTATAGAGGCATGAGCAAGAAATGTCATGTTGGTGCAGTTAATAGCATATTGTTTAACCTTTAGTCAATTTGCAATGTAAAGTGTAAACAGCATATCCTTCTTGACTATGCACTGTTTACAATCAATCAAACATCCAACACCTTAGAGGATGCTAATTCTTCTTACTGTGCAGTATCATTACAAGTTGTTGTCTTTCATCCTTCAACCTCTGTAAAACTTACACTTATCTCTGAATATCTTTGTTATATTGCGTTAGTTCCCTTTCCATGGAGCTGTCCCTTTCTATGGAATTAGGCTCAGAAAATCTGTATAATTAATCTCATCACTAGTATAGAAAGTGGTGAATTTGTATAATTCCCCACTCTGTGAATTTGTACAATTATGCTCCTTATTGGTATAGAAGAATTGTCCCTCCACTCAGAAAATTTGTATATTTAGGCTCTGGAATAGTATGTGGTGAATTTCAACTCTTTCACTAACTAATCTTCAACTTTCCTTTGATTATTACTTGAAGTACTGGATTAATTGTCATATATGAAAGTGCAGCTTGTCCTTTGTAATTCTTGAGCAATTCTTCTTTGTGGTTCTGATTTCTACTTCCTTTCTTGAGCAATGATGAAGAAAAAGGAGCCAACCAGTTCACTGCCTCTGTGAAGAGGTTGTTCAGAAAATGCAAATGAGAATGAAGCACCAGTGGAGAGCATTGCTTGTAAATGAGGTATGATTCTTATAAACAACCAAAACTAATCTCGAAATTCAAAATTATGCGGTTGAAGATAAGAGAATGTTTTAGCTCACAATCAGACATATCACATGGACTTGTAGTTGAATTCTTATAGCAGCCAATAGTGACAAGCCTAAGCTCATGAGTCTATTTGGAGAGCGATGAGCAACAGAGTAATGAGGATGAAATGTATATTGGTGCAGTGCATAGCATATTTCTTGACCCGTTGACAATTTGATTTCTAAGCAGCATATCCTGCTCTATATCCTTCAGGCATAATTTTTGTTTTTAATTTGCTTCACCATGACGGCCTTCTTTTTGGCTACTTATTAATTAATTCGACCAGAACCTGGAATAAAGAATAAAATGTTAGTTGAAGAAGAATGAGAACTTTGTGTCGTGATTTTTCAGAAGTTTTTCCCTAAAATAGTTACATTAGGTTTCCAGAGAAAATTTGAAACACTAAAATGTTTTAGGTTTTGGTACACTATTAAATAAAGATTCTTTTCCTCAAAAAGAAAAAAGTTTCTAAGTTTTCTTTACATGGCTGTTCTTGTTGCTCTTTTCTCTCTCCCTATTCATTTATTTTTCTCCCCAACCTTCTCAGTTTCATCTCACTTTTGAGGGTATCAAATATCAGTTATGTGCTTGCTGCAACATTTTTGTACATGTACTATGTTCGCTGCATTGAAAGTCTTGTTTACCTGATTGTTCTTGTTGCTAGGTCTCTCTTTATCGCCCTCACCCTTTCCTCTTTTCCTTATCACCTCGCTTTCATCTCAGTTTTTGAGGCTTTCAGGTGGTTGTGTGCTTGGTGCAGGATTTCTGTACATGTACCATGCTCACTATACAAGGGAAGTTTCTCTAGAACTTAATGTTGATCTATATTTTGCTGTGAAATGTAAATCACACTTATGCATCCAAATCTTTCAAGCTGGCTAAGCATTTTAAATAAGTCTTGGATGGTCTCCCCGGTTTACGTTGTTTTTCAGCTGATCATATGAATTATCTTGATTGATGATTATGTATGGACAACTTGTCTGTCTTTTCTTGTATGTTTATTAAACTTTAAACTCTCTTGTATGAAAAAAGAGGTCGGTGTATTCTTACTCTTGTTAGGTGATATCATTGCTTCCTTACTCTTGTTTTGGTGTATTCTTACTCTTGTTAGATGTTTTCTTACTGTTGTTTGAAGGATTTTGCAGGGTTTGCAACAAATTGAATTATTGTTTGTTTAGCCAAAAAAAAAGTTAGAAAGAGGGTGAAAAAAGGTGTGATGATCCTAATTGGCTCAACTTCACATTCCCTGCTTGCAAAATGGATACTTCACATGCCCCATTCCCTTTATTCTGAAATTACGGCTAAATTCTGATACTTTGTTGTAAGAAAATACTTAAAGCATTTGGATGGAATGAATTTGATTCTTGCATTTACCAATTATGAAGGATGGAATTGTATTTGTGTAATCTCTTGGCCTCCAAACTAACCCTTGAAATACTTACGAATATTCATTCTACTAGACTACTAGTGAGCAAGACAATAATTTTCCGTGGAGAGTAGATCACCTTCTTAACTAAAAGCCAACCGCATATGCAAATTTGGGGACAATCACCAACACTTTTGTTAGTTTGTCAATGTCGTATTAATCTGCTAGTTTTCAACTTTTCACTACCATTTGAGAATTTGGTGCTCAAGTCCCGCAAGAATATTGTCATGATGATTCCGAAGCATACAAATATTCTTGCAGATTACCGATTGCAAAATCTTTGGAATTAACAAGAAATCATCTGAAATATTAAAGGGTTTGGATTGTTTCTTCTGCAGTTTTGAAACTCCATAAAGATAAAACAAATCCATGGCTTATCGAGCTTCCGAAGACATAATATAGTGCTGGGGGGATATTTGAAGATATCAGAAGTCTCCTGCAACAACTCCCTGGTTCTGTTTTTCAATTCGTTGGGACAAGCTAATCGCTAGACATGGATTACTTAATGCTTTTTCATGTGTTTGGTGAGCTGCAAATTGTTTATTCACGACGCCCTTAATTTTGATTCTATGATTTGGGGTTTGGCTCCATGCCCCCTAGGGTATTTCTTAAATGTTCAATCAAGTTTCCTGGTAACGTCGAGGTTCCTGTAAAAAAATATATAATTCCGTGTTTAATTAAAAAAATTATATAATTGAGTTGTTGTCCTCTTTGATTGATAAAGGAAGTTCTCTTAAATAATAGGGTTAAATTGGTTACTAAGTTTTACACGAAATTTCAATTTGGTCACTGAGATAAATTTTTCCAAATTGGTCACTGTATTATGAAAAGTTTACAATTTATAGACTTGCAGTTAGTTTCCGTTAAGTTGTTGGGTCAAATAAATTTTAAGCCCACGAGCAGGGTGTGCAAGAGCATAGCATTTGCTTGGATTTTAGCTAAAAAAATTCTCAGTGATCAAATTGAAATTTTGTGTAAAACTCAGTGAACAAAAAGGTATATTGAATCCAAAAACTTAACAGAAACTTAACGGCTAGTCTATAAATTATAAACTGTGGTTAATACAGTGATCAATTTGGCGAAATTTTTTTCTTAGTAACCAAATTGAAATTTCATATAAAACCCAGTGACCAAAAAAGTATTTAACCTTATATAATAATAAGGTAATTATCAGTTTACTACTACGAAGTTGTCCGTGTTTTAGAGTTCGATACAACAA
This sequence comes from Prunus padus, assembly GCA_024362665.1. Classification (NCBI taxonomy): domain Eukaryota; kingdom Viridiplantae; phylum Streptophyta; class Magnoliopsida; order Rosales; family Rosaceae; genus Prunus; species Prunus padus. Next base: position 11,629,426 of record JANFAM010000005.1, on the reverse strand, counting down.
GTTTTTTTGGTCTCAATCGCATCCATAACGTTAAATTCCGTATCAATTTCATATATCCGTTAGTTTGATCGTCATGTTCTCTGTTAAATAATGACGTGGCAATCTATGGTTCCACGTGGACCACCCATATTTTGTCATGTGGACTATACAATAAAGTAAAAAAAAATTCGCAGGGATCATTTGTGATAGGTGCATGGACCTCAGGGATGTTTTGTGATATATATATGTTACATTAGCAAACTAATGGAGTTTTTGACCGAATCTAACGGCAGAGACCATTTGTGATCATACATACTAACCTTGAGGACTACGAATGACACAAAAAAAAACATTAAGGATGCAATCTTATAGTTTTGTAAACCTTAGGGACGTTTTGTGATATTAAGCCTTATTATTATTAGGGAAATGCTAGGCTTACCATATTTCTCATACCACATTTATACCACATCTCTAATAGAGATGTGGGCTCCACCTCTATTAGTGGGCTCCACATGTATTCATGAGCTCCACCTCAATTAGAAATGTGGTATAAATGTGGTATGAAAAATGTGGTTAGCCTAGCATTACCCTTATTATTATTATTATAGTTGTTGTTGTTGTTGTCATAGTTAGGAGCGGAGATGAGGATTTTCCCACACATGTTAACAAGGTGTAATGGGGGTTTGAACTTGAGGTTACTGATCTGCAAATCCATACCATTTTCCACTATACTAAGGGCCAGTTTGACATTGTTGTGCTGTGAAAATAATCGCTATCAAATTTGCTGTGAAAGAAATCAAATGTGAGAGAAAGCAGTTTGGTGTTTGGTAAACTCTTTTTTATAAGTGCTGTTTGTACAATAATCAGTTTCTGAGTGTTTGGTAAATTTTTATGTGAAAGTGATGTGAGCTGTGTATAATGACTAAAAAGGGCATTATGTTGAATTGGCTTTTCTGTTCAAGTGTTTGGGAAAAGGAAAAGCACTTTCACTTTATCTTATATATATATATTTTGTATTAAATATATTTCCATCACACCCTAAATTTTATTTTAATTATAAAATAAATAAAGTTTCCATTAAAAATAAATATATTGTAAAAAATATGGTCATAACAAAAATTAAGCTAGTCATAAACAAGCAATCATATACATTTCTAAGTAGATGAACTCATTAAACTTGCAGCTATATGATTTCTCAATGCCTCAATTTCTTGTGTTGCAGGACCATCTTCTAGTTGTGCATCAACCTCTATCTCAATCTCTTCTCCTTGAATACCATTTAGGTCATCTTCACTTTCATCAAAATGACAATCGCGTTACTATTCTTCTTTGTCATCTTATTGCAACAAAAACATTATATATAAGCACAAAAGAAAATAATAGCTATACAGATATGAGGCTACATTTCAAAGAAGAAACAGTTATTAATTTCATCTATGAGGCTACATTTCAAAGAAGAAACAACTCTAAGCCTATCCCTGAAGGTTTGCCTAATTCATTCCCATGCCTCAAACTTCACTAGCTACTTCTCCAAGAAATTTTTTCTAGAATATTTACAACAGCAACTCGAACTGAAATATGTGTTTAATTTTAGTCTTTTCACTATGCTTCATTGACCATGAAATAAGGTACTATATGAATAAAATTTATCAAATGGGGCATCTATGCAGCACATAATAGAAGAGAGCATGGCTATAAACATTCTACACCCATTCTCTCTATCATAAAAAAAAGTTATCATATATTGGTAGGCTTGTCCTATGGCTAGAACAAATTCTTCTCAATTACTTGTCGCATGGTCATAACAAATTCTTCTCAATTACAGAGACAACAGAAAGCCTGTACATTAATCTGAAAAATTCACGGTCCTCAAGAAGTATCCATATAGCCCAGCCAGGTCAGTTTTTCTCAATTTTATGTTTGTTCTAAATTAAGCAAAAGCAGTAATGCTACAGTCAAAACAAGAATACAAATCAGGCACTAGATATTCCAAATCGTTTGACATTTTACAGTAGCTGCAATGGAAAGAAACCTAACGTCATTCTTTTCTAGCCATCTAATAGCATGAGACACAACCTCCCTCCTCTTAAACCTCCCACAAGAGACATGGAATCTCATTTTCTCCCAAGAATCCAGCCACTCATCACCATTATTTTGAAGATCCAACCAACTCATTTTCACCTCAAAATGATTGGCAGAAACAACTTTATCAATCAAACCATAATGTCTGGGCATTCCATCATCATCATCATATATAGCCCACACCTGCCCTTCCTTAAAGCTCTTATCCTTTTTATCTTTATCAAAATTATAAAAGTCAGAATCCTCCACTGCCATAATCTCCAAATGCCCACTCTTAGACACCTTGCTGCTCCTCTCTAATGCCAAACCTCTAGACTTATCGTTTCTCTAATGCCAAACAGAGCATGCGATAAGAAATCTACAAATCAAACAGTAAAACAGCTTCTCTAAAACCATTCCATGAAACAAATCTCTCTCTCTCTCTCTCTCTCTCTCTCTCTCTCTCTCATCTTCTTCCCCAATACAGTCAAAATAGCTATTACAGCTTTCCCTACCCAATAGTACAGCAGATTGCAAATCAGAAAAATCCAGCACACACAATGCATCAAACATCGCTCATCAAGGCATCAAAGCAGCAGAAACACCAAATACAAACAAAAATTAACAACAATCAGAAAGAAAAAAAAAACCCTGGAAATTAAACACAAAGGGAAAAAACGGAATTGGTAAGAAATAAAACAAATATCAAATTTACCTCAGTCTTGGGGCTTCTGCACAGTGCCTAAGAAGAAACTGAGGTCTTGGAGAATATGGGAGAATGGAAGAGATGTGAAAAGGAGAAGAAACTGAGTCGGAAGAGAAGTGAACAGGGAAAGAAGAGAAATAGACCAGACATATGATGTAAATTCTAAAGTTTTTGGAGGCTGTTTTCGGTATTATGAGAATTTCATTAAACACCCAAACTGATTTCCGAGAAATCAGAAATTGGAAGCAGCTATTCAGCTACTTCTCCAAACTGATTTCTCTGACAGCAATTTGGACCAAAAAGTGATTTTTATATTTATTACCAAACGGGTTGGGCTTCAAAAATTTTAAAAAAAATCACTTATTACCCCAAATAAGCAATGCCAAACGGGCACTAAATCTCATTGGAAATATGCAACATTATTTGGGTGGCTGGTTTTAATTATATGGTCTACATGTGGATTTCGGGCCAGTTTGGCATTGCTGTGCTGTAAAAATAATCGCTGTCAGTTGCTGTGAGAGAAATCAGTTGTGAGAGAAAGCTGTTTAGCGTTTGGTAAATTTTTTGTTAAAAGTGTTGTACAATAATCAGTTTCCGAGTGTTTGGTAAATTTTTTGTGAAAGTGTTGTGAGCTGTGTATAATGACTAAAAATGGCATTATGTTGAAATGACTTTTCTGTTCAAGTGTTTGTTAAAAGGAAAAGCACTTTCACTTATATATATATATTTTTGTATTAAATATATTTCCATCACACCCTAAAAATTATTTTAATTATAAAATAAATAAAGTATTCCATTAAAAATAAATATATTGTAAATAATATGGTCATAAAAAAAATTACGCTAGTCATAAACAAGCAATCATATACATTTCTAAGTAGAAGAACTCATTAAACTTGCGGCTATATGATTTCTCAATGCCTCTATTTCTTGTGTTGCAAGACCATTTTCTTATTGTGCATCAACCTCTCTCTCAATCTCTTCACCTTGAATACAATTTAGGTCATCTTCACTTTCATCAAAATGACAATCACGTTTGGCATGTCTTCTTATATAGTTATGGAGTGCCATGGTTGCAATAACTATTTTTACTTGTTTTGCAAAAGGATAACTAGGCATGTCTCGTAAAATACTCCATTTCTTTTTCCATACTCCAAAAGTGCGTTCAATAACACTTCTAAGTGAAGAGTGTGCATGCATCATAAAGCGAATTTCATACAAGAGACCCTCCGACCCATACCATACATAAGCAATGCCAAATAATAAGTCAAACTATGAATTATTTGCCCGACAACCCTCAGGTTTAACATGTTTTCGAAATAGACCTTACACATTCAGAAATTATACTAGAACTAGATGAAGTTTGTTTTAGTTGCACAAACACCCTCGCTATAAGTCCATCATGAGCCTAGCACTTGCATCAACATGAAAGAAAATTTAAATACCAAAATTGAAACAGCAACAATAACCAAAATAGTATCCAAACACCCACAAAGTTTTTTTTAATTTTTGTTTTTAAAAACACTTGTTATATTCTAGACACATCAATGTTCTTCCAATCACAATTGAAGCTAAAGAAATCTCAAATCCACCATCAAAATGTGAAGGACCAACTTTGTGTCTATTCCATCCATTCAAATCTTAATCTTCAAAGCTGTATCAACGAAGTGGATTGGTGGATTTCTGGGTATCAAAAGAAAAAATCTAATTCCAACTGCCAAGCACATCAATATACATGATCACAATTTCAGCAGACTATATTTTGACAACTGAATTGGGATAACCTTCTCAAAGTGTTATCCTTTCATTATAATGTAAAACGTTTCTAAATACTGTACCGAGAAAAAAAAGTTTCTGAACAATTGCCAAAACAATCAAGTTTTTAACTTTATTAATATTGTCTTGTTCTTCATCATGAACACTCACAAGCCCATATCTAATTTCACTAAAGAAATTAAGACAGATGCTTACATGCTACAATATTAAATGGATGGTTATTGTATTCCATGTTTAGAACTCAAAAAGGAAAAACTACTCACGAGCATGAACGATGATGAAATTAGTAGAAAAATCTTGAAGATCAACTTGATTAGATTGCTACGACGATTAGCAAGGTCTTGAAAGATGACATAAGGGGAGCATTAATAGCATATTTTTTTAACCTTTAGTCAATTTGCAATGTAAAGTGTAAACAGCATATCCTTCTTGACTATGCACTGTTTACAATCAATCAAACATCCAAAACCTTAGAGGATGCTAGTTCTTCTTACTGTTCAGTATCATTACAAGTTGTTGCCTTTCATCCTTCAACCTCTGTAAAACTTAGACTTATTTCTGAATATTTTTGTTACAGTGCGTTAGTTCTCTTTCCATGGGACTGTCCCTTTCTATGGAATTAGGCTCAGAAAATCTGTATAATTAAGCTCATCACTAGTCTAGAAAGTGGTGAATTTGTATAATTCCCCACACTCTGAATTTGTACAATTATGCTCATTACTGGTATAGAAGAACTGCCCCTCCAGTCAGAAAATTTGTATATTTAGGCTCTGGAATAGTATATGGTGAATTTCAACTCTTTCACTAACCAATCTTCAACTTTCCTTGGATTATTACTTGAAGTACTGGATTAATTGTCATATCTGAAAGTGCAACTTGTCCTTTGTAATTCTTGACCAATTCTTCTTTGTGGTTCTGATTTCTAATTCCTTTCTTGAGCAATGAGGAAGAAAAAGGAGCCAACCAGTTCACTGCCCCAGTGAAGAGCTCGTTCAGAAAATGCAAATGAGAATGAAGGACCAGTGGAGAGCATTGCTTGTAAATGCGGTAGGATTCCTATAAACAACCAAAACTAATATCGAAATTCAAAATTATGCGGTTGAAGATAAGATAATTTTTTAGCTCACAATCAGACATCACATGGACCGCTAGTTGAATTCTTATAGCAGCCAATAGTGACAAGCCTAAGCTCATGAGTCTATTTGGAGAGCGATGAGCAACATAGTAATGAGGATGAAATGTATATTGGTGCAGTGCATAGCATATTTCTTGACCTTTTGACAATTTGATTTCTAAGCAGCATATCCTGCTCTATATCCTTCAGGCATAATTTTTGTTTTTAATTTGCTTCGCCATGACGGCCTTCTATTTGGCTACTTATTAATTAATTTGACCAGAACCAGGAATAAAGAATAAAACGTTAGCTGAAGAAGAATGAGAACTTTGTCTTGACTTTTCAGAAGTTTTTACCTAAAATAGTTATATTAGGTTTCCAGAGTAAATATGAAACACTAAAATGTGTTAGGTTTTCGTACACTATTAAATATAGATTCTTTTCCTCAAAAAGAAAAAAGTTTCTAAGTTTTCTTTACATGGCTGTTCTTGTTGCTCTCATCTCTCGCCCTATTCATTTATTTTTCTCTCCAACCTTCTCAGTTTCATCTCGCTTTTTGAGGCTATCAAATATCAGTTATGTGCTTGCTGCAACATTCCTGTACATGTACTTTGTTCGCTGCATTGAAAGTCTTGTTTACCTGATTGTTCTTGTTGCTAGGTCTCTTTTTATCCCCCTCCCCCTTTCCTCTTTTTCTGATCTAATCGCTTTCATCTCAGTTTTTGAGGCTTTCAGGTATGGGTTGTGTGCTTGGTGCAGGATTTCTGTACGTGTACAATGCTCACTTTACAAGGGAAGTTTCTCTAGAACTTAATATTGATCTATATTTTGCTATGAAATGCAAATCACACTTATGCATCCAAATCTTTCAAGGTGGCTAAGAATTTTAAATAAGTCTTGGATGGTCTCCCAGGTTTACATGTTTTTCTGCTGATCATGGGAATTATCTTGATTGATGATTATGTATGGACAACTTGTCTGCCCTTCCTTATATATTTATTAAACTTTAAGCTCTCTTGTATGAAAAAAGAGGTCGGTGTATTCTTACTCTTGTTAGGTGATATTATTGCTTCCTTACCTCTTGTTTTGGTTGGGATTTCATCTATAATTGAAATTATTTCTTTTGAAAGGTTATATTCGACACATGATTGTTTTTTTTTTGGGACTCCTGAACAATGTTGTTTGAAAGATTTTGCAGGGTTTGCAACAAATTGAATTTATTCTTTGTTTAGCAAAAAAAAAACAAGGTTAGAAAGAGGGGTGAAAAGAGGCGTGATGATCCTAAATGGCTCAACTTCACATTCCCTGCTTGCAAATGGATACTTCACATGCCCCATTCCCTTTATTCTTGAATGCAGCTAAATTCTGATACTTTGTAAGAAATTACTTAAAGCATTTGGATGGAATGAATTTGATTCTTGCATTTACCAATTTTGAAGGATGGAATTGTATGTTTAATCTGTTCAATGGAATAAAATTGTGCTACGGTTTTCTCTCCATGCCCAAATTGAGACTCACACACTGTTCTGTCTATCAATTTATGATGCTTTACCTCAAATTTAAGTCGTCATATTTGCAATTGAAATTCATTCTTTAGATAGATTATACGTAACTTAATTTCTAATTGTTAGCTTAGTTGGTGGCTAATAAAGGGCGGAAAGGGGAAGAGCTATTTTTCAGTTGGTGGTTGATACTAATAGTTGGTCTCTACAGTCCATTTGCCATTAGTGGCTTTTGAATATTGGGAATGCTGTTGCTGGTCACAACATCAATTAAACGAGGCATGAAAAGTATGTGCTAAACATGTAAGCTTCAGGATGTGTATTCTAAAAAAGAAGAAGACAGAGTGGCTGAGGGAAAAGAAAATGTGTTTATTCATTGGAATATTGTGTCTCGTTAAAAGTTAAAAGTAGAGGCTTAACCAGTTGTCTGATAATTCATCAAACTATTCAACTTTCCATAGAAGTTGACTAAAGGATTGTGTATATTCTGAAGACAAAGGGCAGACGAGTGGTCTCAAGTTCGAATTCCCATGGCATTTTGATAGTGTGAGAAACCCTAATCCTTGCTTTGGACAAGAATTGCTTCTTTATGCATCCAACATTAATGTTTTTTTTCATTGAATGGAATTTATTCTAAAAGAATACTATACTATTAAACAGCTAGAAGGGTTTCCTTTTTCTTTTTTTTCCGTATAAAACAACAGAGTTTGGGACATCTTGATCCAAATGTCATTCATTAGCCATACGCCTTAGGCGCATCACTGGCATATCAATTCGATGAATAAGGTACTAGTTTAATTTGCTCTTGTAGTTGTATAACAATTCTAGTTTTGCTTTAATTTGAACTTACATAATATCAGGCATGAAGCAAATTTTATAAAGAATATCATTACGGAGATCACTAGAGGATTGAACAACACCTACTTACATGTAGCCCCCTACCAAGTTGGAATAGATTATCAGTGAATGCTTGGGCGTTGGATTCGATGATGTTCGCATAATAGGAATTTCTGGTATGGGTGGAATGGGTAAGACTACAGTTGCAAAAGCCATATATAACGAATTTTACGATAGGTTTGATGGTAAAAGTTTCCTTGAAAGGGTGAGGGAAAAGCAACTGGTTGGTCTGCAAAAACAACTTCTTTCTCATATCCTGAAACCAACCAACTGGTTGGACATCTTAAATATTCAATCAAGTTTCCTCGTACCGTCGAGGTTACTTTAAAAAATATAATTCCGTGTTTAATTATAAAATTATATAATTGAGTTGTCATCCTCTTTTTTTTTTGGTTGAAAATTAGCGATAAGATTAATGCAAGGACAAGTTATAGCAGGTCGGCAAGCAAGGCATCCTGAATAAAATCAGGAGGTTGCTCCCAAAAACAAGCATTCTGAATAGAAAGCGCAAAACGAGCCAAACAATGTGCTACGTTATTGCCATATTTGGAAACATGGGAAAGAGAACAATGATCCCATCGACCTAGGAGAAAACGGGCGTCATCAATGAAGCGACCCAGATCAGAAGTATCATTCTTGGGACCCTTGACAACAATGACAAGACCTAGTGAATCACATTCCACCATCACTTAAGTACCCACCAAATTTTGGGCAACATGCAGGCCTTCGAGAAGAGCCAGAGACTCAACGTGTGTCGCAGAAGAAACATGCAGGAAGCACCTAGCTCTGCCTCCCAGGAAGCAACCTTTATCTTCTCGCACAACAATACCAGCTCCCCCCACACCGGTGACATGGTTAAATGCCCCATCCACATTGATCTTCACATGACCAAGAGGAGGTAATTGCCATCTTATAGGATTCCTAGAGCAAGGAGGCCTAGCAACAAAATTGTGGCTGTGATACTCAAGAAGAAGGTTCATTGCTGTAGAAACAATTTTCATTGGATGACGGTAAAAATTTGACTAGATTCGAGCATTTCTTTCATTCCACAGAGCCCAAAGAAGAATCATAATTTGTTCAATGCGAGAGTTGGGGCAGGATTCAAAAACTCCAGCTAACCAACCCTTGAGGCTTTGTTCAGCCACAGTACTAAAACATACACCTAAAGGGCTGGCAGCCCACAAGGAGCTGGCAAACGTGCAGGAAATTAACACATGGACAACAGATTCCTCGGTCTTGCCGCAGAAAACGTAACCCAGAAGCTCCCCATCGACCCCACGAGTAATCAACTTATCCTTGGTAGGTAGGATATTCATCGCTGCTCGCCAAATAAAATGGCGAACCTTTGGGGGTACGCGAGCCCCACATATATGCTTCCAGAACTTGGCCCCAAAAGCTCTTTGATTGATAAAGGAAGTTCTCTTAAATAATAGGGGGTGCAGACTATTGCTCCAGTTTTATATTAAAAAAAGGGCGCAGACTCTGTTTAAACAGACAGCCCGATACCTCCCCTCCCCCAAATCAGTTTTAGCTCATATTTTTTTTCCAAATGTCAAACCCTAAATCCCCAAACCACCGGTGCACTTATGATGCATTCTTGAGCTTCAGGGGCACAGATACACGCAAGGGATTTACTGATCACCTCTACAGGGCTTTGGAGGTGGCAGGGATCCACACTTTTAGAGATGATGACGAAATCGAGAGAGGAGCAAATATTTCAGCAGAGCTTCAAAAAGCAATACAAGAGTCTCGAGTATCCATCATTGTCTTCTCCAAGGACTACGCTTCCTCGAGATGGTGCCTGGATGAACTAGTGACGATCATGGATCGTGGAGAAACTAATGAGCACATGGTTATGCCGATTTTCTATGATGTGAATCCATCCCATGTCAGGAACCAGACAGGAACTTTTGAAGAAGCATTTTCCAGACACCAACAGCGCTTCAACAAGGAGATGGACAAGGTGGAGAAGTGGAGAAAAGCTCTCAGAGATGTTGCAGATTTGGGAGGGATGGTTTTAGGAGATCGGTACTTTTTCATTCCCAAAATGATGCTTTTTAAAGTAGATTATAGTGAAGCTTTTTCTTTAATCTCATGGAGTTGTTAGATGGGCAGCACTTCTGTTTTGAAAGTTCATTTACTTAGTATAAATATCAATTCTCTTCTATAAAATAAAAATAATAAAGAAATAAGTTTCTTTTTGTTGAAAAGAAATAACTTATTGTGCCTTGTGTGTTTTGATATCAATAATTTATAGGTCCGAGTCGCAGTTTATCCAAGAAATAGTTGAAGTTATTGGAAATAAACTGGATCACACATGGAATAGGAGATTAAGAGTCGATCCCTATGTAGTTGGAATAGATGATCGTGTGAAAGGCCTAAACATGTGGTTAGAAGATGGATCAAGTGATGTTGGAGTAGCTGTAGTCTATGGGATGGGTGGAATTGGCAAGACCACCATTGCCAAGACTGCTTATAACCAGAACTTCTATAAATTTCGAGGTAGCAGCTTTCTTGCAGATATTAGAGCAACTTCAGAACTTCCCAATGGTTTGGTTCGCTTGCAAAGGAACCTTCTTTCAGATCTCCAAAAGGGGAAAGCAAAGAAAATATACAGCTTGGATGAAGGAATAACAAAGATCGAACGGGCGATACGTTGCAAAAGAGTTCTTATTGCCCTTGATGATGTGGAGAACTTGGAAGAATTCAATGCAATTCTTGGAATGCGAGAATGGCTTCATCCAGGAAGTAAAATAATCATAACAACTAGACATGAACATTTGTTAAAGGCTCATGAGAATTGTGCAATATTTAAGGTGGAAGGGTTGCATGAGTATGAATCACTTGAGCTTTTCAGTTGGCATGCCTTTGGACAACCCCATCCTGGCGAAGGTTACATGGATCTTTCAAGACCTGTAGTGCAACACTGTGGAGGGGTTCCATTAGCTCTTAAAGTTCTAGGATCTTCTCTCTTTGGAAAAGCTGCAGATGTATGGAAAAATGCATTACAGAACTTGGATGTGATTACTGAAGGAAAAATTCAAAAGATTCTCAGAATAAGCTTCGATTCTCTGCAAGATCATGACAAACGTCTGTTCCTCCATATAGCCTGTTTCTTCATAGGAAAAGAGAAGGATTTTTCAACTACAGTCCTTGATGAATGTGAGTTTGCCACAAACATTGGAATTCAAAATCTGGTTGATAGATGTCTGCTGATAATTGATGGATTCAACAAGTTAACCATGCACCAATTACTTCAAGACATGGGAAGGGGAATTATTCGCGAAGAATCGCCTGAGGATCCTGGAAAACGTTCTAGAGTGTGGAATAAAGATGCCTCTAATGTTTTGAGAAAATTAACTGTAAGAAATATCTTCTTTTATGTCTATGTATTCGTAATTGTGTTGTGCATGTGACAAGTTACTTACCCAATGTTCTTATTTGTTACCAGGGTACAGAAACTATTAAGGGCCTCATGCTCAACATTCCTATGTTAATAAAAGATGAGTCTTCTAAGATAATATCCAGTGGAAGTAACAGAAAAAGATTCCACGTTGAAGATTATGATGGAAACTGTTCAAGCAGCCGACGTCGGCTTGGTTTCTTCTCCTGGCAGTCAATTAGTTCTTCTTCAACAAACTCATTTCCTGTATCAAATGAGATAGGTTTCAAAACAGAGGCATTTAGAAGGATGCACAATCTTGAACTCCTGCTGCTTGATAATGTAAAAATCAGTGGAGGCTATGAAGATTTCCCAAAAAATTTAATATGGTTGTCTTGGCGAGGATTCGCTTTAAAGTCAATACCAACCAATTTTTACTTGGAAAATCTAATTGCTCTGGACTTGCGGAACAGCAGCCTCCAACATGTTTGGAAGGGAACTAGGGTATGCTACTAATCTCTCTGTCACACACACACAGACAAATTTAAAGATGATTATATATTTATAGAAACTAATTACTTCTTTTTTAAAACAGTCTCTTCCAAGACTGAAAATCTTAAATCTCAGTCATTCACATGGCCTTGTGACAACCCCTGACTTGTCAGGATTCCCTAACCTCGAGAGATTAATTCTTCAAGATTGCATAAATTTGAAAGAGGTGGATGAATCCATTGGAGATTTGGAGAAACTTGTTTTCTTGAATCTAAAAGATTGCAAAAATCTCATGAAGCTTCCAATAAGAATTAGTATGCTGCGATCTCTCCAGGAACTTATTCTCTCTGGTTGCTCAAATCTTGTGCTGCCTGCGAATATGATCGTTAAAAATCAGTCAGACTCTACACCTAGTGACATGAAGAAACTCAGTCTGTTATCTGCAGTTAAATCGTGGCAATCAATCCGATCATGGGTATTGCCAAGAAAAAATCTCCAACTTACCAGTGCAAGTTTGCCACAATTTTTAAAAAGCTTAGATATGGCATTCTGCAATCTGTCAGAAATTCCCAATGATCTTAGTAGCCTATCCTCATTGGAGTATTTGAATCTAAGTGGAAACCCATTTTTGAGCATATCAGTAAACACGAATGGTCTTAGTAAGCTCCAGACTCTTTTGTTGAATGAGTGCACAAACCTCGAAATGATTCCCGAGCTCCCACCAAGTGTAGAGATTTTGAGCGCATTTAAATGTACTTCATTGAAAAGAGTAGTACCAAACTTACCCAACATTTTAAAAACAATTAGACCTGCGGTTTTAAAATGCGAGAATTTAGTTGAATTTCAAAACGTGTTCAAAACGAGACCGTTGAGAAGCGTCGACATAGAAATGATCAAAGATGTCGGTCTGTTCAATTTGGAATCCATAGGAAGCACTGAAGTTGAAATGCACAACTACTTGACATGTACAACAAGGAAGGGTCCTCTCCAGGTTCTCTCTCTCCCTCTTTCTCATGTATTGTATAGTTTTTTATGATGATTATTTTCTGTGGCCTGTAATATTTGAACGTATATAAATGTCTCCATGCATGCATGAAACAGGGACTGGATGAATGTGGTATATTTAGCATATTCCTTCATGGGAGCGAGGTTCCAGATTGGTTCTGCCACAAGTCGAGCATGGGTGACTCTGAGATGTCTATAACTATACCTCCACATCGTAATTTGAAGATCCGAGGCCTAAATGCATGTGTTGTGTATGCACAAGGTAAGGTTGATGAGAGATTGTTTTACTTGGGCGTTCCCATTCTTCGCATCAGTAATGAGACCAAGGGTCTTAAGTGGAGCTATGTGCCAGTCACAATGGGGTTTCCAAAAGAGAAGGAACATATGTTATGGCTTAGTCATTGGCGATTCGCAAACGATGAATTGGAGGGTGGGGATGAAATACGTGTTTGGGTTGGAGGTGAAATACCGGATATGGAGGAATACGATATGTTGACGAAGGAATTTGGAATCCAGGTTGTGTACGAGCAGAATAATAATGAGGGTAGTGTAACTGAAGATATAACCACAATGTTCCGGCATGAAACAACTACCCCTTCGAGCCAGAATCAAGTCTTTGCTGGAGATGTGTCAGCGTCAGCATCAAGGTTTCATAAAAATAATAAAAATAAGGTGGGTGAATACTTTATTTGTAATCATTATTGACCGGGGCGGCCTCCAAGGGTCATTTGACCAACATTTTGAAAATATTTTTCTCTATGTTATCCAAATTGTTTTATAACTATACTTATTATTGAACATTCTCGCAAATGTAAATTGTCTATAATGAACATGTATATGATCTATATTTGTTTTCATGTCTTCATATGTCATTTATATGCGTGTGTCATGGGTAGTGTAACTGAAGATATAACCACAATGTTCCAGCGTGAAACAACTACCCCTTCGAGCGAGAATCAAGTCGTTCTTTGGAGATGTGTCACGTCAAAGATCAAAGTTTCATAAAAATAATAAAAATAAGGTGGGTGAATACTTTATTTGTAATCATCGGTGGAAGTTACACGTAGGAACAAGGTGGTCAATTGACCCCAAAGAAACCCAGAAATCCACTATAGGGTTTTTTCTATTAAAAGAATTAGTTTTTTTTTTTATTAGATTGTATTTTTAGTTTGTATGCTATTGTATCTGGGTAAATTGGATTAATTTTTGTGTTTATATATATATATATATATATATATATATATATATATATTCTTGATTGGTTGTTGGGATTTTATTTTGGTTAGTTTGAATAAATTAGGGTTTTGTTAGCTTGTATGATATTTTATTAGATTGTATTTGTTAGTTTGTATGGTTTTATCTATTAACTATGAATTATAATATTATAGTTTCATTTTGATGGGTCTATTTTGTATAGAATTTCTTTTAACATTTTACACGTTGACCCCGGAATGAAAATTCCTGGATCCGCCATTGACTATAAGTGACTTTTTTATGCCTTATAAATATAATCTTTAATCTTAATAGGAAAATTGAGGTTTCTCTACATCCATCTGGTAGAGTACCTATCCCGCTATCCTTTTCCTCCCACTAGTTTGAAATAAAGAAAACAATCTTATTGCCAAAATTTTGATTTCTGCAAGAAACTTAATACACAATTGAGCCAAAAAAAAAACAACAACAACAACATAAAAGAATCGTATCCAAGTCCTGTACATAACGTCATATTTGAATACAACATATATATGCATACATCAACGAACAAACAAAATGAATATTCATGTTTTCAAGGTCCCTCCCTCCATGATTCCATCAACCTATTGACGGTAAATCTTGTTATAATGTGTCAAAAATAGAAAATAAAAAGACAATATTTGATCACTAATCATGATTTATGCATAGGCAACAGCTCTTCGCTCTTATCTTTTTTACTAAACAATAGTTTTATGTGGAATACAACCACACACATACAACAGCAGCTGCTTGAAGTGAGATTCCTACAGTTGGCTCTTTCACTTTCAAATGGTTGTAAAACAATCATTCTTAGTAGAGCTGGGCATATGGGACCGAAAACCAGCCGAACCGAACCGGTCGGTTTGGTTTTTTCCTTCTTTTTTTGCCAACGGTGCATGAACCGGACCGAACCGGCCTTTATGGTTCGGCGCCCGATCCCCAATTTCAAAAATCGTCGGTGAATCGGACCGAACCGGGTATGTTAAATTATATGTAATTAAATAATTGTAATACACGTGGCTGATTTCTATTGGATTATGATTTTATGTTCTATAGCCCAGTATGGGTTTTTAAGGGGGAAAAAAAACCTATATATTTAACTTATTTTCAATATTAGTCTAGTCAGTGGCAGTGTACAGATTACCTTATTTTCATTTTCAACATTTAAGTAAATGCCTTTGTCATTTTACTTTTATTTATTTTTATATTACTCCATTTACTTAAGTTTACAATATAAATAAGGAAGTACCCCCCATTTGGATTCAAATAAAAATACTAGAAAATCAAATTCCAACCAAATCAAATTATGAAAAATCGATTTTAGTGCAAAATACGATTTAGGCTAAAAATGATGGCTCATTAAGTCAATATATACTTCATATTAATATCCCATAAAATCAAGTTTTCTTATTCGATGTGTGAGGAATAAAAGCCGCCAAAAATTATCTTGAGAAAATGATTATTCCGAAAACCCATTTTTCATACTTAGTCAATATTTTTACATGGCTTAATATCACAAAACGTCCCTAAGGTTTACGAAACTATCAGATGGCATACTTACATAAAACAATTTTTCATGTATGATATGAATGCATGAAGGGACCTAAGGTCAATCTAGGTAAAAAAAACCTTAGATGTTCAATCCACAAAAAAATTTTAGCATTTCCAAATTGCACCTCCGCTAAAAAATTCTTGGGTCCGCCAGTGGCTACCACAACAACCAAATCAATGCTCATGCAAGGGAGCGCAAGTCCATCTTAGAGGTCAGTCTACCTCCAACATGCCAGAAGATTAAAGTAGGTTTAGGAGCATTCAAGCCTCAACATTTAGCATCCATACATTTATACGTAATTAAAAAAATAGTTTTTCTATTTAAACCCTCACTTCTCTTTGTTTACCTCATATTCTAAGTTCACCCCAACTTCTAATTCAAATTTTCACAATTTCTAAGAAAACCCCACAATCTTCCCAAACTATCCCTAAATACACACCCAGCAAAAGAAATAAAAATAAAAAAACTCATCAACCTACACCCACCCCACACCCCAAAAAAAAACTTAACATGCATATTAGTGTTTTTTTATATAAATATTTGCATTTCAAAATGGTTTTGATTTTGTTTACCTCTGCATATGATCAAATATCTTATCAAAAATTGCATTCATGTGTGGGAATTGGTTGTATCTCTCTGGGTTTTGCAGCACCTAGCAGAACTAATCATTTTATTATTCCAGTGAAATCATTCATGTGTGTTTTGAACATTTTCAATTGATTTTCCAGGCATGAAATTGTTAGTGTTGTGACCGAAGCTAGGAAGAATGTGGAGAAATTCAAAGTAGGTGATCGTGTAGGAGTTGGGGTCATAGTGGGTTCATGCATGGAATGTGAGACCTGCGACCAAGACTTGGAGAACTACTGCCCTCGAGCAATATTTACCTATAACTCGCACGATCACGAATGAATAAAGGTCTTTGATCATAGCGTGCTCAATAATTCTGGGAGGAGTCCTAAACCAAGAATAATCTCACATTATATACCTCAATTGACGACCCACAAGCTACTATGTGCATACCTTATTAGGGTTTGTGAAGAGAAGATAAGAGTATAGTAAATTTCTTGGATTGAAAGAGAAGAGTAATCTGGCAATAGGGTCTAAAGGAGTGTGTTTTTCTAAAACTTAATATAAAGAGTAGTGGAGTGTGTATAGGTATTAAGTATTAAGTTGGATAACCTTTTTTGTCCATTTACACAATAATAAAACTTAGGAGCTTAATAATTTACGTATTGAGATGAACAAAGAAAAATGTGGAGTTTAAATAGAAAAACTCTTTAAAAAATCTTAACCATTCAATTAATCTAATGAAGATTAATTATTCCAACTCAATTCCAAATATGAAGCATTAAATTAGGGGAAAAGCATCATAAATTGATAAATAGACAGAACAGTGTGTCTCAATTTGGGCATGGAGAGAAAACCATAGAACAACTTTATTCCATTGAAGAGATTACACAAATACAATTCCATCCTTCATAATTGGTAAATGCAAGAATCAAATTCATTCTATCCAAATGCTTTTAAGCATTTTGTTACAACAAAGTATTGGAATTTAGCTGTAATTTCAGAATAAAGGGAATGCGGCATTTGAAGTATCCATTTTGAAAGCAGGGAATGTGAAGTTGAGCCATTTAGGATCACCATGCCCTTTTCACCCTCTTTCTAACCTTGTCTTTTTTTTTTGCTAAACAAAGAATAATTTCAATTTGTTGCAAACCCTGCAAAATCTTTCAAACAACATTGTTCAGGAGTTCCAAAAAAAATAACAATCATGTGTCGAATATAACCTTTCAAAAGAAATCATTTCAATTATAAATTTACTTTTGAGATGAAATCCCAACCAAAACAAGAGTAAGGAAGCAATGATATCACCTAACAAGAGTAAGAATACACCGAACTCTTTTTTCATACAAGAGAGCTTAAAGTTTAATAAACATACAAGGAAAGACAGACAAGTTGTCCATACATAATCATCAATCAAGATAATTCATATGATCAGCAGAAAAACACGTAAACCTGGGAGACCATCCAAGACTTATTTAAAATTCTTAGCCACCTTGAAAGATTTGGATGCATAAGTGTGATTTGCATTTCATAGCAAAATATAGATCAATATTAAGTTCTAGAGAAACTTCCCTTGTAAAGCGAGCATAGTACATGTACAGAAATCCTGCACCAAGTACACAACCCATACCTGAAAGCCTCAAAAACTGAGATGAAAGCGAGAAGATCAGAAAAAGAGGAAAGGGGGAGGGGGATAAAGAAAGACCTAGCAACAAGAACAATCAGGTAAACAAGACTTTCAATGCAGCGAACATAGTACATGTACAGAAATGTTGCAGCAAGCACATAACTGATATTTGATAGCCTCAAAAAGTGAGATGATACTGAGAAGGTTGGGGAGAAAAATAAATTAATAGGGAGAGAGAGAGAGAGAGAGAGAGAGAGAGAGAGAGAGAGAGAGAGAGAGAGAGAGAGAGAGCAGGATATGCAGCTTAGAAATCAAATTGTCAAAAGGTCAAGAAATATGCTATGCACTGCACCAATAGAAGTTTCCTCATTACTCTGTTGTTCATTGCTCTCCAAATAGACTCATGAGCTTAGGCTTGTCACTATTGGCTACTATAAGAATTCAACTAGAGGTCCATGTGATATGTCTGATTGTGAGCTAAAAAATTCTCTTATCTTCAACCGCAGAATTTTGAATTTCGAGATTAGTTTTGGTTGCTTATAAGAATCTTACCTCATTTACAAGCAATGCTCTCCACTGGTGCTTCATTCTCATTTGCATTTTCTGAACGACCTCTTCACTGAGGCAGTGAACTGGTTGGCTCCTTTTTCTTCCTCATTGCTCAAGAAAGGAAGTAGAAATCAGAACCACAGAGAAGAATTGCCCAAGAATTACAAAGGACAAGCTGCAGTTTCGGATATGACAATTAATCCAGTACTTCAAATAATAATCAAAGGAAAGTTGAAGATTGGTTAGTGAAAGAGTTGAAAGAGTTGAAATTCACTGCATACTATTCCAGAGCCTAAATATACAAATTTTCTGACTGGAGGAACAGTTCTTCTATACCAGTAATGAGCAAAACGTACAAATTCACAGAGTGAAGGGAATTATACAAATTCACCACTTTCTATACTAGTGATGAGCTTAATTATACAGATTTTCTGAGCCTAATTCCATAGAAAGGGACAGCTCCATGGAAAGAGAACTAAAGCACTGTAAGAGATAAGTCTAAGTTTTACAGAGGTTGACGGATGAAGGTCAACAACTTGTAATACTGAACACTAAGAAGAACTAGCATCCTCTAAGGTGTTGGATGGTTGATTGATTGTAAACAGAGCATAGTCAAGAACGATATGCTGTCTACACTTTACATTGCAAATTGACTAAAGGTTAAAAAATATGCTATTAAGTGCACCAACATGACATTTCTTGCTCATGCCTCTATAGTTCCTCTATCAAACTATAATCGCTAGAGAATCACCAAACAAATCATCCAATCTAGCTGAAAGTACAAAACTAGATGATCCAAGACTCAAAAGTTGATCCTTCATGAATATTGTATCATGTTTGTCAAAATTATGCCCCAGTTAACCAAAATAGAGATTTTTGAATTGCTTAGATGTTTTTACTTCACCCAAAAAAACATGAAAGCCATGTGGGACACAATAAAAAAAATTGGACAATAGGTACCAACCACAAATATTAGCCACAGATTAAAAAATTATGAGACAATAAAGAAGATAGCTCTTCTCTTCTCCTCCATAAGTAGAATGATGATATTAGACAACCAAATAATTAGAAATTAACGTATGCATAATCTAATTAAAAAAATTCAATTCCAAATATGAAGCATGGATTAATGAGGAAAAGGATATAAAAATGAACAGGCAGACAGAATAGCATGCGAAGAGAAAGCAAAAGAGAAAAACTTGCCTCAATTTGAGTATGCACAGAACCCCATTGAAGAGATAACAACATACAATTCAATCCTTTATAAGAAAAACAGAACAATTAAATTCAACCAACTATAATATAGTGATTTACAGTGTAATCAATTAAAGAATTGGTTTCAGAAGCAAGAAACCCAAAGAATCTCTATAACAAAACTAAAAGACCTTACTCCTTATATGTATGCAGTGCACTAACAGTCCTGGCTGATGCAAGAGGTACTTGAACAGGAAGGGGAGTTAAGCCGAAATGAGCAGAGCTTCATTGCATTCACTTTGGCAGCTTTCTTCTTGGGTATGCAAATGTCGTTGAGTGGGAAGAGTGTGAAGTCAACAGTACCCTTCTCTGCCAAAACCCTTTCTAATTCTTGCATAGCCTTTTTTATAACTTGGACGGTGGAATCATGAGAAAAATCAGGCAAGAAAGCCCTTTTAGTCCTCCTCAGATTCGACCTTTTCTTCCTTGGTATGTGATGTAGTGGGATGGAATCATGAGAAGAGCATGGAAAGTAAGTTAGCATTGTCCTCCCCCTCCTCAGACTTGTTCTTTTCTTCTTCGGTATGCATATGCCACTGAAGGTGTTGGCTTTTTTCAACTCCATCAATTCATTGCTTGTAACTTGAAGCAACATATCCAAGGCACATGATGATGATGATGAAACCCTAACCCTATTCGTTATCTTGATCGTGGCCTTGTCAGGAACCACATACCCATCAAACCCGAATCCCTGAAGTGGGTTGCAGCGGCTTCTCACAGCCATGGCCATGGCCTTCTCAACATCTTCCTCCCAATTTTTGACAACAACTGCAACCTCAGAGAGAAGATCCAAAGAATTTGAATTCGACCCAAACTGAAAATCACCTTCCATTTTCCCCTTCATTCCCTGAACCAAGTACAGAGAACACAACTCTTCAAATCACAGAAACAACAACTCAGAAAAGAAAGAAATAAATTGAGGAAAGTGAAAAGGCGATCAATTGAAAATCGATCGATCAGAATGAGAGACTGGGTGGGTGGATGGATTTAGGGTTTCGCTGATTTTGAATTCGTTAGTGAACTCAAACGCAACTGGGTTTCACTTTCACAGAGAAAAGAGAATGAAGAAAGTGAGAGAGAGAATGAAGAAATTGCAAATTGTGAAAAGAGAGAGGTTTGGAAATCAAATAATATTCGAGTAAAGATCAGCGCTTTTCAAATTTCAAATTTCGAACATGATTTGGGCATGTAATGGGCCTGAAGCAAGCAAATACCAAGATTTTCTGACAGTTGCGAGATCTTATGACGCGTTTGAGACGGTTTAACGCGGTTCTTCAAGTCAAATAGTCAACGTGCTGGGCTCACAGCACCTGCTCTTCTTTCTTTCTTTTCCCTAATTTGCCCCCAACTCAATTGTTTACGAGTTAGATTTGATAAATTGGCCCAAGTGGATATTTGAAGAGAACCTTTTCAAAAAAATTTAGTGTAAATGATAATTTTTTATTGAATGAAAATCTGATTTTCTACAATATGCGCTCGTTTGGTACGTCATCTTTGTCTTGTTAATTTTTATCGGATAGTATTAATCTTTTCTGAGAAAGATCGATCGCTTATCCATAATATTATAAGGCGTTTGGTCTTTGTTAGGATAAATAGTCTCACTAAGTTATCTTGTGTTTGGTGCTTTTCTGGATAACATCGGATCAGACTATTTTTTTTACAAAAAATTCTTTGATAATTTCAGTGGAAATATATACGATATAATTCGCATATATATAATTAAGAAAAAAAGAGATATATTGAAGCCCAACAATAGTAGGCAAGAAGAGAATCAACAACCAGCAGTAGCAACACGAAAATAACCAAAAAAAACAAACCAACAAAGCACCAAAAGTAGGAAAAAAAAAGTACAACAAGAAATACATAGCCGCATGTATTGTTCTAATCGCTTACTTGGGATGATAATTTGATTATTGAGTTGGATACCTGGAGAAGATGAAATACATAAAGAAAAAAAGGCAAGAAAAACTCAGCAGCATGTATTGAGTTGGATACACAGCCGCATGTATTGTTCTAATATAGCAAGAAAAAAAAGTCAAAAAGGAAAAACTCATGACCTAATTTCCACAAAAATTTAATAAAAGAGGAAATATATAAAGAAAAAGAAGATGAAAGAAGAAGCATATTGGAGAGAGAGAGAGAGAGAGAGAGAGAGAGATGGATACCTGGAGAAGAGTAAAGAGAAAAACCTTGGAGAAAATAGCAGAGATGAACCCTAGGGAGAAGAAGATGAAAATAGCGTCGTCGGATTTTTCACGTGAACGTGTGTGTTCTTTTTCTTTAACTGTATAATTAAGCGTGTATTATCTTAACCGGGGTGTGTGAGTTGTATTAGTTAGTCAGGTAAGGAGGGTATTAAAAGTCCAATCCGTATAAAATAGTCAGGTAATTAAATAATACATAAGTTGACACCAAACACCAGACATGGACTATTTACTCATATCTAGAATCTAATATAGTGTATCAAACGAGACCTATATATATATAATTTCCAAATACATAATTAAGATCACAGGAGAAATGCTTCTATATACATTTTTTTAATATAAGCGATTTTGGAGAAAGGAGATTCGAACAAACAATCTCGAATTCAGGTACAAACCCCTTTTGAAATGTTTTTAAACATAATTCACAATGTTTTTAAGTTCCTATGACTTTCCCTAGGTAACATGCATGGATTTCAACCATGCCATCATCAAGGGCCCTGTGATTTCAACCTTTTTTTTGGGGTCAAATTAGAATAACAATACCAGGGTAAAATGCCAAAGATACAACGCTAGTGTCCAAAGCTAACGGACAACCGCAAATAGAAAGACAGAGCATACAAATACAAAGACTATAAAAAACACAGGTAGGAGACGACCCAACCAACTGGTGTTGGCATTGTCAAATCCCTCACTAGTCCCAAACTAATAATGGGTTGGACAAGGTGATTTGAACTTGATAAAGGCTTCAACATTTGTTTGGCCCTGAAATAAATCAGAGTACCCTCCTAGATTTTAATAAAGGTCCTAGATTTGAATATATACGTGTACGAGTCCTTATCAACATAGAGATAACTATCTAGGATTTACATAAAATAGGATAGAAACGCATGAACTAATTTGAAGGACTTCTTGAAGAATTATCACAATCTGATAATTGTGCCAACAACAAAGCTTCTGGTAGTTTTCCCAAGCACAACAATTGTGCGACCTGCCATGTACTTACAAGTTACAATTACCATGATCGTACACTTTCGACAATTGCTCTATTCCCTCAATCACGAACCCAAAATCTTTATGCTACGTACCATAGCATTGAAATAGTCATCCACACCACTAGTGAAACATAAAGAGCTGCATTACCAATCACAATGTTTACTTTGAATCGAACTTGCTTGGTGGATAATCTACAACCCAAACTCAAGACTGATGTCATGGCAGAGGAATGCTGGTATGCTCGGTCTTTCACTTCCACAAAATTTGATATGCAAGTTGTCAACAGGAAACCCAGAGCTATTTTAGCATTTGGTCAGCCCAAGCATTGTCCCAACAGTATGATTACATTGCAAATCGGTGCTTTAAAATATACAGGAAGTGCCTTTTCTTATAGCAACTTTGGAAAGAGAAATTAGTTTGTAGTCAAGACTTAAATCAAAAACCCGTGTGCTATAAGTTTGACTACCAACTAATTGTTGCACCAATTAACTCGTGAATGCAATTAGGGTGCTGTTAAAAGAATCTTTAAAATTAACTGAATACACCCTATTATCAAATTATTTATTGAATTACTAATTTATCCTAATATAAAATGACCAAAATAGATATATTGAATTGTAAAACAAATGTAATTTTAATAAGTACACCATACTCATCATATTTAACCCTAGTCAATAAGTTCACTATATTGAATTGTAAAACCAAAAAGGTTTTGTAACTTTCATGACAAAGTTGCTCATCATCTTCCTTGGCCCCAAGACCAAGGCCCAGCCTTCACCACCGTAAAACAGTACTACTCATATGACCTACTTGTGGCCCCTAGACCAATTGACTACAAGCATTAACTTGTAGGGTTTCGTTATTGGTTTGCTGTGCGTGGGTAGTGTTGGGGATTGAAACTTAGACCAAAAGTGAGGACTAGTTTAGAATATTCTGGAAACAACTCAATACTTAAAGGACGTCTGAGTAAGAGCATCGATAATTCTTGGTTGCATAATTCAAGAACATGGTTAGGCTGATGTTCGTATATGGTTCAAACTAGTATACTTGATGCTTTCATGCATTCCCGATTTGAAATTGAATGCCTCTGCCTTCTGTTTCGTAGCAGATAAAGGAAAGTTGTATATGTGGGGAAACACCAAAGATTCTCATTTAGGAGTTCCTGGGCTTCCAGAGATACAATATAACCATCTCTGTTGAAGTTTAATGTTGTGTGATAAAGTGTATTACGGTGTATAAGGGGTATTTTTGGTAGTTAAATAAGGTGTACTTAGTTAATTTTATATTTTTAATTTAAATATTGAGTTGTACTTAGATCATAGGGTGTACTCAGTTAATTTTAGAGTTCCTTTAACGACACTCATACAATTAACATGTGTTTTGCATCATATATGGCTTTGGGAATTGGGGCCCACTTTGTCAAAATTAGGGTTTAGGAAGTGCAATCATCTTATTCTTTCCTTTTTCTTAGATTTAAAGAAAAAAAGATTACTGCAGATAAAAAAGGAAGAAAACCAATCTTTAGTAGTATGTATGTGTATGCACACCAGCACAAAAATACATTATTTTTCATATTTTAACCAAAAGTTTGTTTATTCATACAGGACAAATTAAAAAAGGTATGAAACAGAGCACACATTAGGGTTCATAATTTTTCCCAAATATATATATGATATGAATCATTTCCCCCGATCACCATCTGAGCTTTTCTGGGAAGTACTTGCCAATAAGAGATAAATAGTAAGGCTTTACTTTCTCAACATCAATTCGAACTTTGCTCTTGCTATAGAGGTCATATTTGTTGAATATTTGAAGCCACTTCAAATTCTCTTCATCCTCCTTGTTCATTAGGTGTTCATATGCCCCAGATTTGTGCAGAGGATAAAAAGAGTGATACCTAATGATGAACAATCCAGCCTGAGGCAAAGTGCTTCCATTTTCCTTGGCCACCAAGTACATGTAGTCATCATGACCCCATGACATCATCACATTTTCAAGTCCACATCCATGGGAGTAAATTCCATACTTAGAATTATATGAAGGGTTGTTGTGGTCTGGATTTTCCTTGAAGTACTTGTGGTGAACAATGGCTTCATCAAAAGCACACCCAAGAGGATGCGTGTCTCCAACCACAGCCCATTGAGGAAGCCCTCCAAACTTAGGAAGCAGAAGCACTTTTCCAAGGTCATGAATAAGAGCAGTCAAGTGCAGCCAATCTTCATTGGGATAGTCTTTTCTAACTGCTTCTGCTGTTTGCAACAAGTGCTCAATTTGTGGTTCATCCAAATCAGGGTCACTATCATCCACAACCTCATTCAGGAGCTCACAACATTCCCATATGCTCATTTCCACTCTATTCAACTTGCTATACTCCTCTCTCATCTTCTTCACAAAATCGTACGTTTGGTTAATGTGGTTCAGCCGGTAGAATTCCTCCACGCTTTTCTGCCTTTCACTTTCTGCATTATAGTCCCTGCAATCATTTCATTTTCATACCATGCATACCGCACTTTAGTTCATATTGTTCACTGAAAGAAATAAACACGTTGAGCCAGCTCGAATTTCTTTATCGAATTTGTTCACCAAATAATATGTATGTCTCATTATTTGAACATTTGAACAAATGAAATAACAGTCGCATCATTTGGTTGATAAATTTAGTGTACAAATTTGGTGAGTATACGTAATATAGTGTTTACGTAAAAATGTGAACAAAAGCATAATAACACAAACCTGAATGACTGCCCAAATGAATTAATTTCAGGGGCAATGAACGCATCGCTTGCTGGTGTCACAGCCATTTGTACGAAATCACCGGGTGCTTCTATATGACTCAAAATGAAACGAATTGAAAAGGAAGCAGAGAAGAAATTAAGTTGGCGCCCATCAATGGTAAAACATGTTGGGTTTTTATAGTCCCATAAAAAAGTCCTTGTGTGGATAATTATAAGAGCATTAGAGTCCTTAACTGAAAATCTTATCTGTCTTAAACCATTTTATCAGACTAATCCGAATGAAACGCTCAAATACAAGAGAAGCAATTGATAAGGCTGCCCATATTTGGAAATTTTAGCCTCTAGATATGGCTTGAAATAAAATCCTTCAAATTGAAGAAATATGTTTTTACTATTTTTCACTGACGATTGATACCAACGGCTTATCTGTCACCCTCTAAATTGAACAGCCTTCCATAACCATTAAAATTGTCAATGCAGTTTTAACATTATCTCTCTAGTGTTGTTTTTTTCTGTTACTTCTACGGTTTGTTTATTTTAGTGTTTCTTATCAACGAGAGAGGAGACATATTCGAATTTGAGACGTCTTATAACATGTTATGTGCACAGGACGCTCTTTAAGCGAAGTGTTTATATATACTCAAGTGCTATAACAGGAATATAAATTATCAACAAACTGTAAAATAAAGTCTTCATTCAAAATCACATAGATTTGGGACCTTTTAGCTATATGGTGGTTGTGGGAATAATCGTACCTCAATTTGATGAGTTCTTTACCGCACAGGAAATCCACATGTAGACCGTATAATTAAAACCAGCCACCCAAATAATGTTGCATATTGCCAATGAGATTTAGTATAGTGGAAAATGGTATTGATTTGTAGATCAGTAATCTCAAGTTCAAATCTCCATTGCACCTTGTCAATGTGTGTAAGAAAATCCTCCTTTCCGCTCCTAATTATATGGCAGCAACAACAACAATAATAATAATATTTTTACATTTCAATAATACAATCCTAAAAGCTGCAATTTTTTTATATAAAAAAAAAAGGATTTGACAACGCTTATATTCTCGTTGTGGATAGCCACATGACAACGTTCAAAGTGCGTTGTGAAAAAATAATTTACAACGTTCAAAGTTCAAAGTTCCTGTTGTCGTATCCATTTTTTGTTATAGTGTACTGTCAAGTTTTTTGTTTGACGGGTGTTTTTGTCCAATTTTTTTTGGTGAACCCAACTACTTTTCGCCTTCTTTGTTAGAAAAAAGAAGTACATTAATTATATGATATTATGTATAATAAAAAAAAAATAGGTAAAAAAATAAGTACTTAAATTTTTCATGCGTACATATATTACATCATATATGACTCATAGGATAAAATAATAAATAAATTATTATGATGGGTTGCAAGCAATTGAAAATGAGTTTTAAGGGATAAGTCAAATTTTCTATAAAAATTATTGCATGGCTTCTGCAAATATCTGTCTTTCCTAGAAATGGGTCGGGAAGCAAATCGATGAATTCACCTGGACGGAAAACAAAATTGTGAATCTTTGATGCTGGGTTCTCATACCCAACTATCTGATTATGGGAGATATTACTTGATCTTTTGTTTCAACTTTTCAAACCCGCATGCGTGGGAGCAGGCCTAACAAAAAATAGTTGAAAATAGGAGAAACATATATTGGCTATCCGTCCCTGAATATATTTTGCATCTCCAACCTGAAATAGTGTCTAAGAAATGGTTGATGCATTGTCTATATTGTTATGTGAGAAGAGAATATATATGTTTTTATTTATTTATACAAGCGATAGTATAAATTATTCTAAATTAATTTAATTTATCAAAGAAGGGATTCGAATTTAAGTACAAGGAAGCCCTGACCAACTAAGATCCTTTGTTGTTGGAAACCCATGGTCATATATATGTCGTGAAAAAAAAAAAAAAAAGAACCAGTCCAACAAGAATAATGAAATTATTCAAATCAGAAATAGAGAGATGAATAATGGATATTGCTCTTATATTATGAAAAAAAGTTTTATTTTATTTCATTCATATTGATATTCCAGGAAGGAAGAGCAACACAAATGCAGTGAGAACAAGAACATCTAACAAGGAACTGTGCAGGTACAAAATGATATATT
Organism: Prunus padus; assembly: GCA_024362665.1. Lineage (NCBI taxonomy): Eukaryota > Viridiplantae > Streptophyta > Magnoliopsida > Rosales > Rosaceae > Prunus > Prunus padus. The sequence goes on along the minus strand of JANFAM010000005.1, from coordinate 11,601,649 downwards.
TGTGCCAGGGGCTTTTATACAAAGTGGGTCGTTGTTGGGATCTTTGGACACACATCTTTCGTAGCATTGTTTGGCGTGCTCAGTTGAATCACATGGGATATCTGATTGCACCTGTCTGCAAAGGAAATTAGGAGTAATCGAGGGTCCCATACCCATCGCATCAGTAGCTGCACAAATGACAATGTAAAACAGTGTGATTAAACATCAATCCGCATAATAGTCAGAACAAATTAGGACGACGAAGAGAAATTATTTACCTGAAGCAAGAAGGACAAGGATGATCATGAAACTGTATCGGTGGAGTTGCTCTTACAATTAGTATTTTCGAGGAGGAGGAAATCTTAGGATAGCTTTATGATTGTCATTGACATTGCCAGCGGGTTGTATTTATAGGCTTGAAATGAGCGTAGGTTTAAACAAATACGTATCGTATTAGGTCACATAACAATGTCTTAATTGTTAATTAATGGTGGATATAACTCCATTTGGACTAACAGAAAATTATTTAGATTTTTCATGGGATCGTATTTATTAGGCTTTGTTCCACATACATAGAAACCGTATATGAGCTTTGTTATTAATTTGTATTTTTATAATTCAAAATTATATTTTTGGAGGTTTTGGACAAAGAGAATGTCAGAAGAAGTTCCTAGGAATTTTGTAATTACGCAAACGTCAAACCTAACTTTGTAACGGTTACCCAACAAAAAAAAACTTTGTAACGGTAACGTCTCTCCTTCTTTTTGAGTCTCACTTAATTCTGCATCATATCATATATGATATTTACTCTTTCATATTCATCAAGCCCTGTCTAAGCAAGGTTTTATTTCCCACCGAAACTTCAGTAAACTTCTAAGTCCCACATTTCAATATATTCTCTTTCTTCTCTTCCCATATAATAATGCTTCTTTTACTATATTTGTAGGAAAATGCTAGGGAGACCAACTTATTGAATGAAAATCTGAATTTTCTACAAAATATATATATAATTTCCAAATACATAATTAGGATCACAGGAGAAAGGAGATTCGAACATACAATCTCGAATTCAGGTACAAACCCCTTTGAAATGTTTTTAAACAGAATTCACAATGTTTTAAAGTTCCTATGACTTTCACAAAAAGTTCATAATTAGGATCACAGGTAACATGCATGGATTTCAACCATGCTATCATCAAGGGCCCTGTAATTATCTTTGGTTCCTAAGTTCCATTTGGCTCTTTTCACTCTCATTAACCTTTTTTTCTTTTCACAAAAAAAATAACAATTCTTTTTGTTCCAAATTAATCAATCATAGTTAATTAGTAAAATATGTTTATATTTGACCGAGTAGATTCGGCATACTGTAGTGAGAACGAACCCCTTACTTATCAAAGGAGGAGCAAGGAGAGCCACTAAAGACCTCGAAGCTAACTTAGTAGGTCAAGATGATCAATTTCACACAAACGTTCAGTCACGAATTGGTAGGTGCATACCTACCGAACATATAAACGTATAAAATATATATGTGTACTAATAATAGTGGCGGATCTAAGAATTTTTCAGAGAATAGGCAATATTCTAATGAGGATTAAGTACAGTTCCAAAATTGAATAAAATGCATATAAAATCATCAATTACTCTAACGAAAATCAATATCAATTAATCTAATCAAAATACATATCAAATTATCAATTAAACAAACAAATATCTCGAGTCATGAGCCTCGTAGCCTTTTCATATTTGAGTTTGCTTGATTATACGAATATAGAGAGCCAAATCAAATAATAATAATAATAATAACAATAAATAGAAAATACATAAGGAAAAAAAATAAAATAAAATAAAAAGACCTTGCGATTGGAATTTGGGTCCGCTGGCTTCTTCAATTCAACTGGAGTGAACTTGGACTTCGCTTGTGGATTAAATTATTAATAGGATTAACTACATTTTAATCCCTGCAGGTTTATGGTCAATTCAAAATGGGGCCCGAGGTTTTAATTTCATCAATTTCAAACATGACATTTCAAAATATGATCAATTTACACCGGCAATTACATTGACTGTCAGGTTCGACGTTAAATGCTAACGTAGCAGTTGTGGGACCCACCACAAAACCTATTTCTCTCTCTTCCTCATTCGACACAGTCACTGTTTGCACAGTGACTGTTTGTCTTCCCGGCTACACAACGCCCCCTTCTGGCCACCTCCTACTACGGGACCGGTCGAAAAATGACCGGCTAACCCGGGGAACAAGTTTTGTTCTCGGACCTAGGCCAAAAACTGATTGGAATTGGGTAAATCACGGCCAAAATAGTCGGCCATTTGGGGGTTTTAATTCGAACTCTTAAATCATGCAATCGATCCGAACTACATATACCAACAACAAGAACACATGGAGGGGATGAAAAACAATACCTTAATTGACGTCAACGGCAGCCGGAGTCGCCAGAAGGCGAAATCGTCATTCTCCCTTCCCGACCTTGCCCTGGTGTCATGAGGAACTGTAGAGGTCAGGCCTTGGCCTAGACATGGTTGCCGGAAGTAGCCAGTCATTTTCCGACTGATCCCGTAGTCAGGGGTGGCCGAACGACAGCGTTGTGTCACTTGGAAGATGAACAGTCACTGTTTGCACAATGACTGTGTCGAAGGGGAAGAGAGAGAAATAGGTTTTGTGGTGGGTCCCACGACTGCCACGTCAACATTTAACGTCTGACATGACGGTCAATGTAACAGCCGCTGTAAATTGGTCATATTTTGAAATGTCAGGTATGAAATTGATGAAATTGAAACCTCGGGACCTATTTCGATACTGATCCTAAACCTCTAAGGACTAAAATGTAGTTAATCCTTATTAATAATTGTATAAAATACTGATTGCACTTTGGTTGCAAGTTTTGTGGAATATAAAGGCTTCATCTTCTTTTTTTTCTTTTTTTTTTCTTTTTTTTTTGCCCTGGTTCAAAATAACGTCGTTTTGGTTATGGATTTTTTTTTAAAAATATGTGCATTGTGATGTGTGCAGCAGCCCAGCAACACAACAACCAAAAAGAAGTTTCACTAAGGCATTTCCTCGAGCATTTTGTGAGCACTTCCACGGCAAGTCAGCGGTGCAAATTCCACCACCTCCAAAGCGCTTTTCGGTGAAAGGAGGTGACTTGCACCTCCTTGCGCCTCAGTGGATCTGCCACTGTGTACCATTCGGAAAATTTCTTAAAACATATGTTGAAAATATCGACCATTATATAAAAATATTCAAATGTTGTATATGGAAAATTTCTTTAAAATATACAAATTTTGTTATTTGTAGTCATTTTTCAATAAAACGTGAAAAATACGGATTTAATATGCAAATAATACGTGTTGAGGCCCAAAAAAATGAAAAAGACCCCAACAACGTGTATCATTGCAAAATATTCGGGAAAAAACATGTATTAATTGTGAAGAGTTCATACATACATATGATACGAGAATAATACATTTACATTAAACAAATGCGTATTTTTATCTAGTTTTAAGAAATGTACGGAAAACATAAATATTTTTCAAAAGTATAATATGACAATGTGCTAAGATATGGTGCTATTCAATTTTGAAAGCAGGGCATGTGAAGTTTTTTTTTTTTGGTCGAAAACGCTTCAACCCCTCTGTAAAGTTTCAAAACAGTAGAGTCCTATTCAATTAGATTCCAATCGGGACAAAAAATAGGAAGCAACTGATTTTATTTGAGAGCGTTGTTATTTTCACCAATTTGTCCTATTTTTCTGCTCACCTTATCTTCAAAAATTTTAGGGTTAACATCAAAAGACTGATCGGTGCATAATTACATATCATTTTGTACCCTTCTAACTTATGATTTGGTTATGTTTTTGAGTTAAACTTGTGCTTTTAATCTATTTTGTGTTTGTTTCAGTGTAATAAGTTTGGGACTCATTTAATGCATTTTGGAGTCAAGTTAGCTCAAAACGGTGTCTGCAGATCAGTCAACTTCACGGATTGGACTCTACTTGCTCAAGAAGAACCAGATAATGAGCCATACTTCATTGGAAAGATACGGAAGTCTATTTTCTGGATCATTTTACGGTTCGTGATTCCGAGTTCTCTAGAGGAAGTTATACAAGTTTTGGCAGCTTAAGGTCAAAATCGGCAGGATCTGCGTTACTGGGCCAAAAATGACTTTTGAAGGCCTTCCCGAATTTTCCTTGAGTTGGGCTGCATATGCTTGGAAAGATAAGACAAAGAGCTTCAAGATCCATATTTTTGCAGATTTGTTAGAGTGAAGGAACAAGCCCAAATCGAGCCCACAAGCTGACTGCAATGCATTGTCATGCATGAGCTAATCATTTTAGTGGTGAATTGAGTGGTGTAAGTTGGTGAAGTGAGTGTGATTAATAAATTCAATTGTATAATCAGATTTATACTTCCCCTAGGCCTATAAATAGTGAGTTCTCCAAACATGTAAACACACCCCAAGGGGGGGAGCTCTCAAACATCTCTCTAGAGCTCCTCTCCCTTCTCTCCCTCAAATTCTCTTAGTTTTCTTTTTAGTTCTCAATTGTTTCCTTTAAGTTTTTCTTAGTTGTAATTTATTTTCCATTGTAATGTAATTTCTTTTCTTAAGTTTTCAAGTTTAATTAGTTTTCAAGTTTCAATTATAGTTCTTGTTCTTATTCATTATGCTTATAAGTTAATATGCTTGTTTGAATGATTGATCACCATTAAAACTTGTATGTTAGCTATCTTGGTTTGAATTAAGAGTAGACACCATGCATTAATTCAAATTGAACTATGAATAGGAAGAGTATGTATGGACATTCGACAATAGGGATTAGATACATGCTTGGTTGTTTAAAACATTCTTTTATGCTTAATGGATTTCTAATGCTTAATTTAGGTTCGAAAACAAGGATCTAATTAGGGAATTAGAAATACAAGGTTAGGACCAGACACCATGGCTTAATCATACTTTAGCTAGAATCAATCTAAGAATATGAATTGAACTTGGTAACTAATTTGCTTGAGTTAATTTCTTTTCTTTCTTTCTTGTTTTATTTATTTTCTTTTGGATTTCTGTTTTGTGCAGGGAATTAAATTGAATCAATCTATCATCAATCCTCGTGGGATCGACCTCGTACTTACACAAGCTATACTATCCAACGCCTCGTGCACTTGCGAGTTAACAAAGACCCCCTATAGGTTTGGGGTCATTCTCAATATCGACCCCGAAGTATCAATTTCATCAATTTACACCCTCAATGTTTTCAAACTTGTCCAATTTTATCCTTATGTTAAGTTGACCGTGTGGTCAATTGTTAACTGCTGACGTGGCTGTCATGTGGGACCCAACAACTTAAGTTTTTTTAACTTAAAAAATAATTTAAAATTTAAGAAATTATTTTTAAAATCCCTCTCTTCGTCCCTCTCTCTCTCTCCTTCCCCTTCTTCTCCCAGCTCTCCCACCCTATCTCTCATCCCCTTCTCCTCCGAGCTCTCCCACCCACCCCGTCCATCTCTCTCTCGCCTTTCCCAAATCCCCTCCTTCCCCTTCTCCTTAACTAAGCATTAATTCATAAATTCATAAAAAGTCTCATCCACACAGATCCTAAACCATTTTCAATCCAAAATTAACTTGAAAAACAGAAGACAAAATCAGACCCATTTAGAGCCATTGAAGAAATGAAAATGAATAAAAACCCAGGTGACAGAGTTAACACTATAAGCATGTCGGAAAGGCAAAAGCAATTATGAACTGATGCCAAGCAATGTATACAAAGCATAAAAACATGACAGTATGGAAGGCCCAAATCGAAAATGAGTTATTTAACAAAGAGAACAAGAAGTCTTTGATATCTAGGAAGTGTTAGTTGTGGAGCTGGAAGGCTATACAAGGATTTCAGCTGCCTACTAATGAGCCTACTGTTATGCATAGCCTGTTGAAGTTCCATATCATCATACCACCATTGCTCTAATTCGTGAGCCTTCAAAAACTTATGGTTTCCCTTTGACATCACAAACAGCTTTACTGCTACTTGACTATTTGTTGGATGCACATTCTCCTTGTCAGCATTCTTTACTTTTGCTCCATCATGCTCAGTATAAGAACAGCAGATGTAGTCACTGTTATTTACATACAAATGAGGAACCCATTTACCTAAACCCATACAAGGATTCTTCAAACCTGGAAAATTTTGCATCCAATTCTTCAATTCAAAACCAGTAGTCCAATCCCCCTCTTCATTGCTGATCTGAGCTCCACTTCTCAAAGGAGCATTGCCTTAAATCTCTTCCAAGCAAATCTTGCTTTCTCTCCGATATTTCTAAAGCTCATTGCTAGGGAAACAGAAGGCGGATTGAACAAATGAGTTTCCACATACATGCCTTCTTTGGCTAATGTTTTTCCCACTTGCTGAGCAAATCCAGCCCCAACCGACCTCCATACCCACCGCCACTTTCCCCAGCCTCAGACATCAATAATCAAACCCAGATTAAAAATAAAATAAAAAATTAAACCCAACCCCAGCTTCTCCACTTGTTGGTAGCATAATTGAAGGAATCTTCCGACCAAAATTTTTTTTTTTTTGAAGGAATCAAAGGCAAAATATGATTTAGGGAAATAGAACAAATCAAAGAAATTTGGGACTTTTGAAAAGAGTTTTCAAAATTCACGCTTAGGGAGAGAGAGAGAGAGAGAGAGAGAGGTTTGAAACTCTACATGGGTTGCTAGGTGGGTGGGGACAAATCTGGGAGAGGGATGGGTCTGAAAGCCCCTCATTTGCAATTTTACCATCTGCTTTCACGGAGGCGAATACCTCCTTTGTGAGAGAGCAACATAGACAGAGAGTGAGAGAGTGAGAGATTGCTTGGTTGTCGGGGTCTAAAGGGGTTGAGGTTTGGAGTGAAGCTACTGGGTTGGTGGGGTGTGGGAAGAGGCAGTCGGTTAGGGTGGGACTAGGAGGACATACGAGCAATAGATGGCAAAGTGGCTGGATTCGTCGGAGGAAATGAGGGATGGGGTGGGAGAGCTCACTACAAGAAAAATGTCTATTTGCGACAAACATTTGCGACAGAGGATGCGTCGACTTAAATAAAGGAAGATTTGAGCGCTAGTTATTGGCTCCACAATAATTACTTACACCTTGATAAGTAACGCCGCAATTAATGTCGCAAATAGGTTTGAAAGAGTTGCTACAAATGCGACACCATTTAATTGCCGCCGTATCTTCCATGACCTAAGCCCAAAATTTTCATGAGTGCGCCGGGCGCTTTTCCGCTGGTAACCCTTAGCCCCAAAACTTATACCCAAATCCTATCTCTACCTCTCTATCACATCTCCGCAACTCGCCATCTTCGCCTCTCGCTCTTCGATTTCTAGTGCCTTCTAGATTGCACAAAATTTCTCGAGTTCTCTAGATCTTAGTCTCGTGAAAACTCTCTACCTTCTCGTTCAAACCCTTACGGTCACCACCAGCGAGATAACCTTCGGTCCACCTTCTTCATTCTCTCTTGAGATCGATCGATTCGCTTCTCTTCCTCCTCTCCTCAATCGTAACCCATGGCGAAAGAACCAATTTCTGGCGGCTTCGGCTCTCCTCCTCTCCTCCTCCATGGCGTCAGCCTTCGCCTCCTCCTCCGTGGTTGTGGTTTCTGCCTCTTCGTCCTTCCAAATGTGAGATCTATAAATATCACGAACTTGTTACTTTTGATTCTCGTGTTTCTTTGTGAAATTGAGTATTGTGCTTGTTGGCCGAAAACTATAACATCATTTAACTTGTTATTTTTGATTCTGTTTGTGGTTTTTTTGTATCAAAGTTATTGATTTATCGCTTTGTGGATTTAGTTAATCTAGCTTGAAAATCTTAAGACTTGGATCCGAATCGTGTTTTGGGTATTTCATTTCTATATGATTTATCTCTTCTTTGTTTGTATGTTTTGAATTTGGTGGATTCTGCTTACTAGGATGGTTGCTTATTTTTTTATGAAATGGGTTGATTGGGAATCGCTGAAGTTTAACTATTTTGATAATATTGTTCTTTTGATTTTAGCTTAAAAGAACAAGATTAATTCAATTGTTTTGATATTGTTGTTGTTGATACTGTGGAAAATCCTTTGCATTACAATATACATTTTCTAGACTCGCACAATTAGAAATATTGATGAATGTGATTCTGCCGAATGATTGCACCAAAATTGCAAAGTAGGATGTAGGAGCACGAATGTAGAGTGTGTCTATAAGTTGTTGAATTGGTTTTCATGCATATATATTTTTAGGAGAAATGGAGACTTAAAGAGAGAAGTTATGGATCTGATAAGCTAAAGGATTGTCTAGATGTTAAAGATTAGTTGGAGCAGAGACTTTTGCTTTCTACTGTTGAGAAATTGAAAGTCTAAGAATCCTACTATCATTTCCATTGCTTTAATATGATTATAACTGAATTGTATATTTGATTGAACTCATAAGTCATCTTTGTTGATCTTTCGCAAATTTCAATATCCTCGCATTTTTTTTTTTTGTCCGGTGGCCTTTGAATTTTAGTTATATAAGATTAAAGTTATGTGCTTTCAAGTATTTGTGAGCTCTCTCAGATCTGGGTTTTGAGCAAAAATGACTTTATTGATAAAGCTTTGATTTGCAATGTATATTAATGGAGTAATAGGAACTCACGATCGATGCGCTTGCATGTCTCGTGTTAATGCATTTATGTTTGCTCTACACATATGATAAATTGTTAGAGAGATGAGACTTAAAGAGAGAAGTTATGGATCTGATAAGGGTTTAGGATTTACGCTTACTATCTCTAATTTTTGTATCCTAATGGAATTTCTTTGCATATATGTCTGTTTCTCCAAAGCACCAATGAAGAAAGCATTTAGATTTGATGTGAATGGTATGAATCTCTCTCATTTTGGTTTGGGAATTTTGATTTATTTGTAAATTAATTTTGTTGGGTTCAATGAAATTATGAGCTAGCTGCATTTGACTTGGTGTAAATCACGTATTTGGTCCACTTAAATCGCGTGGTCCTTTTGCTAGTGTATTGACCAAATGTCTTTGCATTCTTTGTTGCAGAGTATAGTATGATGTTCTTCCTTTTCTCCATGTCGTGGTCACCAAATATGAGTAAACATTTCTCTCCCCTCTTATTTTATCTCATTTTGATCTCAAAGTTACAAAACTTGTGTATTTTGCACCATGGTTCTTGACAGTAGCTTTAACCATCATTTTTAATTTCATCTTCTATATCTGTTTTATTTATAAATTATTCATGTATGCTATTAGATTAAATTCTTGCTTATGTGGCGCCCATGGCATATTGTTTTATGATTCACACTCATTTTATAGTTTTGTGATTGTTTTTCAGGTTGGGGTGAAGAATTAGCTGAGTACAAGACTACTACACTATTTTTTAGTCTATTTATTTGGCTACTTGAATATGTAATATTTTCATTGTACTGAGATAATATTTTTTTACACATCATGACTTGAGGATTTAGATTTATAATTATTGGTTTTGTACAGTGAATGTATTAAACAAAACTTTCAATTACATGAATGAAGTTTGAGAATAACCTTTATAGTAAATTCGAGTATCATAGTTTATATGCCAATTGAAACAATCATCCCATTAGCATTGTGAATGGGCATTTAAGTTAAGATACGGTGTTTTACAATATTAATAAAAACAATTATAATTTGGACTGAAAAGTCATATCATTTGTCATGTGAACATTTCATACAGCACAAACTGGGCTACAATAACCATCTTTGCGACAGGAACTAGGTCGCAAATAGTGTCGTAAAATTCAGTTTATATCCAACGCTAGTTTATTATGCGACAGTAATTTGCCGTCAAGCCGCAAGATCGACGCAATAATTATTACGATACTAGAAAGCGCCGTAAAAAGACGAAATTATTTACGACGCTTTTATTGCGACGCTGGCCAAAAGCTGCCGCAATCCGCCGCAAATCGGTTTTACGACGCTTTTTCCACTTTTATGACACATTTTCACTGTCGCTAAAAGCCATTTTTCTCGTAGTGGCTGGGAGGAGAGAGAAAGGGACGAAGAGAGGGATTTTAAAAATAATTTCTTAAATTTTAAATTATTTTTTAAGTTAAAAAAACTTAAGTTGTTGGGTCCCACAGGGCAGCTTTACGTCGTGATTAATGATTGACCACACGGTCAACTTAACGGAAGGATAAAATTGGATAAGTTTGAAAACATTGGGGGTGTAAATTGATGAAATTGATACCTCGGGGTCCATATTGAGAATGACCCCAAACCTATAGGGGGTCTTTTGATGTTAGCCCAAAATTTTAATATAAATTTACCCATTTGTAAATAACTTCTAAGGACAAACATCGATCCAAAAGTCAATCTAGAAGCTTAAAAGATCATAACTAGAGTAGAGAGATTTATGTTGGCCTATATAAAGGTAAAAGGTAACTCAAGGCCTAGATAACTTGGTACACTGGCCTATAATTATTTTCTACTATTCATAAATCATAATCAGAAGTTTGATAATCTCACCTCCGACTGGTTTTGCATGGATGCAAGGAAATCTTTAACTGAAGGATCATTTGGGTCAACCGCTGGGAAGCTGCAGAAACATTTAAATATATCATGTTATTAATGCACTGGTGGAGACACTTTTGCTGGGAACGAAAGAATAAAAAAAGAAGAGGATGGAAGAATCAAAAGACTTGTCAGCCAATAGTTTACTCAAATCTAACGTTATTTTTCAGCCAATGCACACATAGATGAATGGAGTATGGTCAAATGACCAGAAGAATTCACCTACAATTCTGGATTAAAGTCCATCAACACAACTTGATCCTCTCTTCATATCTCAATTACTAATGATTAACAAAGAGAATTTGCTTGAATTAATAATTAAATGGTATTTTAGGAATAATGATGGAAGGAAAGATATGATTGTGTTTTTTAAAATTTACATGGTGGGTGGGGAGATACGATAAGGAGTGGAAACAGCAGCACTATTTGAAGGGTAAGCTTGTTCTTTTCTTTTTTCGGTTTTTTCTTATTGGAATATCGTCTCTCTCGCGAGGAGAGTGACGTGTCCCAAAAGCTAAGGTTTTTTCTTGACCACCTCACCTTAGGGTTTTGATGGCACAGTGTCGTTTATTTTGTTTTTAATCGCAATTGTGGGACAAGTAGTGGCACATGAGTACGAGCATATGGAGATGGAGGAGCTAGGCAAATGTTTTAGATCCAAACTCAAGTTGTCGGATAAGGAGATTGTAGACACGCTAATTGGCTTTCACTATAGTATGGTAGGGGAGGTTTTTACCCATCGATCTGTGAATCGAGTTGCCTTTATAGAGCTCTTCACTGGCTTGTGGAGAGGAAGGGATGGAGTCTCGATTAGTGAGATTTGCGAGAAGAGATTTCTGTCGAGAATTGTTAGCTTGCGCGACATGCGGCGAGTCTTGGACATGGAGCTGTGGACTCTTCGAGATTCCATGATGCTAGAACTTGCGGCGGAGACATGAGAGCACAAAAGCCATGGCACCCCCCGACAAAGGGTGTGTTCTGGATACAAATTCATGGCCTCCCACCACTGAGTATGACGGTAGCGGCGGTGAACAAGATAACGTACCTACTACTTCTTCTACGAAAAATGATGTACCTAGTATGAATTTGTAGGTACCCAAAATAATGTACCTAGTATAAATTTGTAAGTACATTATATTGTTTTCATAATAATTTACCTATTATAGTTTATTGATAATATTTTATTGAGATGAAATTTGAGGGATTTTTTATTTGTAAAAAATTTAAGGATTTTTTTATTGGTCTAAAATTTAAGGATTTTTTTCATTGGTCGAAATTTTAGGGATTAGAGGGAATGCCCAAAAAAAAAATTGAATCATTGATATGCTATAAATGAGGAAGTATTAATTAGAATTTAGGGACTTAATGACATGCTTGAAAACCATCCGGTTGACTTATCTCAAGTCTTGTGGCAAATAATGTAAATATGTATGAATACTATAACCTTTTTATATCTTACGGGGATTTTAGTTTGAATATGGATTTTATACATAGATTTCAAAATTAAGGGGTTGATTTCTAGGAAATAGAAATTGTAAGGGCCTATATTAGACCAGCCCTTAAAAAAGTAAAATGAAAATACTACTTCTCTCTCTTCATCTCATTTTTCAGGAATATATATATAATGTTATGATCCGGCATTGTTTGAGATGAATTAATTATCTCTTTGCACAATGAGTTCTTCTCAGCTTTTTATTCGTTGGCATGACATATGCATGTCTCTGCAGTCTATACACCTCAAGATTGTACAAACTGTTCATATGCAGACGTACATCCTGAACTGGGCTCAAAGGTTTAAGAGCAAAAATCCTAAACTCTAAAACGACTTTACTTGAGGTGTAATTTTTTTTTTTTTATCAAGAGAAAATTTCATTAACCTTTAAAATAAAGGCACAAACAGCCAATGCAACAAAAACATATATTTTAAGCACGCACAACATCGACACAACAAAAATATATATTTGAACGTGCAAGATGAAAAAATAGTTCAATAATGATATCCAAGATGACGAGGGCCAAGACATGATCAAGATAATTAAGCAAGAAGAAAAACTCTTGTTCATCGTTAACTCTCGCATAAGACATTTATTAAATCATGAACAAGTACAAAAAGTAGTAGTTTTCACTGAGGCCAACTGTAGAGATTTTCCCAAAATTTAGTCCTTAGGCTATAAGAATATAGCCCTGTTTAAAAAAAGGTAAAGTGCGGTTTTGCCTCCTGAATTATAAGGCAATTCGAACTTACCTCCATGAATTATTTCATCTGCCGATTTAGTACCTTCAACTCATAATAAATAGTCAATTTCACCCTTACCGTTAAGTTTATCTAATTTCATCCACTTTTCTGTTAATAACAAGGACAAATTTGTAATTTTAACTTAAAATTCATAAAAATATTGTAAATAATTAACTTTTAGAAGAAAAAAATCTTCGGGGAGAAGAAATTGGTGGGGGTGGGGTTCTATGGGGAGAATAATTTCTTTTCTTCTAAAAGTTAATTATTTACAATATTTTTATGGATTTTAAGTTAAAATTACAAATTTGTCCTTGTTATTAACAGAAAATGGATAAAATTAGATAAACTTAACGGTAAGGGTGTAATTGATTATTTATTATGAGTTGAAGGACTTAATCGGCTGACGAAATAATTCAGGGGATAAGTTCGAATTGCCTAATAGTTCAGGGAGCAAAACGGCTAAAAATCCTTTCAAAAATCAACCAGTTGCAACTTGCAATGATGAAGGCACCGTTCTTGATCCCTCTTGGCCTTGTAAATGTCAAAGGTGCCAGACACCGATTTACCTAGAGAACTACTTACCAAATCAAAGTTGCAAAAGAAGAGGGTCGTATCCCAGGCATTGTTCTTAAAAGTGAACTCGTAAGTTTCGCCTAATGCGACTAGATGATCTCCTAGATCGTCGTCCCCGGATTTGCAATGAACTGTGAGAGTGGCGTTTGAAGCAAGGGCGGTCCTACAGCAAAGGCAAGGTAGGCAACTGCCTATCCCAATTTTTTTTTCCCAAAAAAAAAGTATATGTAAGCAAAGCTATTCCTACCCATCCTATGTGATGGTGTGAAATCATGCCTACCCAAGCCATTTAGAAGGGAAAGACTTAGGTCGATTTAAAAAAATGTGGTTAATGATGTGATAGATTGCATGTTGAGGTATTTAATGATGTGATAGTTTGCATGTTGAGGGAGTTAAATGATAGATTTCCAGAGCAAACAGTTGAACTTCTTATTCTTAGCTCAGCATTGGATCCTCGTAATTCATTCAAGTCATTAAATATTGGGCATCTATGTAAAGTTGCTGATAAATTCTATCATGCTGATTTCATTCCAAGTGACTTGAAAGCTTTAGAAATTGAGTTGAGGTATTTTCAAAATAATATGCATCGTCTTCCCTGCTTTAAGGAAATCACAACTCTTCTTCAGTTATGTCAACAATTGGTGGAAACAACTTTGGTAGAAAACTACCATTTGCTTTACAGGTTGATTCGGCTGGTGTTGACTCTTCCTGTTTCAACAGCAACAACGGAACGAGCTTTTTCATGTACGTATGAGAATTATTAAGAATAGACTTCGGAGCACCATAGCTGATGAATTCCTTGCTGATTGCATGATCCTCCATATTGAAAGAGAGTTTGCTAATAGTATCAATAATGCAGAGATAATTGAGGAATTTAAAATTTCTAAGCATCGTAGGGTAAAGTTTTAGATTTAAATAGTTTTGTTTTGTATTGCATTGCATTTACTTTTTTTTTTTGGTTAAGCTTGTATTTATGTATAGAGATGTTGATTTGAGGGTAAGGCTCATTACATCCCCCAACTAGATGTATCATTTTATTTATGAATGAAATTCACTCGTACTGTTGAGTTTTTAAGGTAAGTTTCGCCTACTTGATTTTTGAATCCTGGATCCGCCACTGGTTTGAAGATTCTAGTTGGTTGGTTATTCTTAGGTAAACCGTCCCGCCCAGCCATGCCGAAACCTGCAGGGAAGTTTGGTCCAATGTGAGGACCACCATGGCAACTAAAACCAATATGCTGCGGCTTATCGGATTGAATCTTGAGATTAGTCGGGTAAATTCTTACATGATGTGGGTGGATTAGATTAACAAATTTGGTCTTTATTAATGAATTTTCAAATACATTGAATCTAGTTATGAGATTTTATGGTTATTTTTTGTAAGGTATATAGCAGGAATGGAGGAAGTAAGGAATTGGAGAATTTAGAAATGGAGGAAGTAATGAATCGGTAAGATAAATTTGTTAGGAGGAATATTCATACGGAATAGATAAAGCTTTTGCACTTATTAACAACCAAGAAACAGGAGAAAATAAAGTTAGGTTGAATACAAAGAAATGTTAATGAGGACTTGAATGGACACATAAAATAAACGAGTGGTTTGATCAAATACAGGAGAGCCATCACCTTGTAGGCCATTTCGAATAGAAACATAGAAACACATGCTGCTCATATTATTAGACAACATTAATGTGTGTTTTTGCGTTGTGTGCTGTGAAGTATAAAGTTGAATTGTGTACAAATATAAATATATATATTTTTAGGGTTTGGGGTGTTTTGGAATTATCGTAAAGTGGTAAGTATATTTTTCTATGTTTATTATTTATGTGATTTTTATAGAGAAAACTCATTTGTTTTATACCAGCAATATTGAAGGAAGGGCCAAATTGATACAGGATATTGAGTGAATTCTCTTAACCACTTAACTTTAAGTCCAACAAATTATGTATTCAATTATTGGAATTCAATTGGATGTAAAGCATGCTTTTAGAGTCTCAAAGTATAACCAATGTGAAACATTTTTATGAACCTATTACAGTATTACTTTAGTAATATTTCTCTTCACTAATTATTGATATGACAGTGTTTCTCTTCGTATTATAAGAGTAAAGATGAACTAAAAAAGAAATACCAATTTAAAATCCCCCATTGGTATATATAATAATAATAATAATAATAACCAGAATTTTGGCATTTGTATGCACAGCTCAAATTATTGAAAAAATAAAAAATAAAAAAGAACAGAAAACTATTGGTTTGTGCATACGAAAGGAAAAAGGTTACATGTAAGAGTTCCAAAACACTTCAGCCCATCTGACGGCCCAGGCATTGTAGCCATATTACCAGAAGTAACTCACCAAACCCCCGAGCTCGTAAAACCCTGCTTCCATAATCTCATCCCTCCACTGCCCCTAAAACCCATCATCCCCTTCACTAACAGAGCTCCTCACCCTCTTGCCAGCCACCACCTCCTCCTTCGCTCCTCACCCTCTTTTGTTGTTTGAACACTCTGAAGCCAAGTCTTGACCGCCCTTTGCTTCAGTTCTTCTTCCGCTGCTTTGCTCCCGATTTGGCCACGGTATTTCTTAATTGCCCAATTTTTCTTCTTTAGGTTTAATTTATATTTTCTTGTAAATCTGTTTAATTTTTTCATTTTTGTTTTGTCGAGTTGAGAATTGAGCTTGGTGGTTGCAAGGTTCGGGCAATTATTAGCTAAAAATAAAAAAAAATTTATTAATAGAAGCTAAAAATATAATTACCTCTTGTGAAGTTGTGTAGGCTAGTGGTCTGTGTTGAGGGTTTATTTGGTTGCTGTGTACTGTTCTTGGTTGTCTCCATTTGGGTTTGTCAATTTTTTTTGTAGATGAATGAGGTTAACTATATGTTGGATTGATGGCAGGATCAATATTAAGGAGACGGTATAAAGTTGTGTCTTGGGTTTTAATGTTGATGTGGGATTTCAGCTTCTTCTTTTTTTCTTCAGGTCATTGGTTTTCAAACTTTTTTTTTCTCAATTTTGCCCACCAGGAGCTAATGTGCATAACTTGTCTAGAGTTTGTTTGAGCTGATGTGCGTAGAACTTCGGGAATGTGAATGTTTATGTTAACAACTGAGTTACAAGAATTATGCAGAATTTTGTAATTTGGGAGTTGTAGTTGTCTAAGATAAGTTTTGCTTAGTTGGGTATTCGAATTATAATTTATTACCTGAGTGTATGTTTCAGTTTTCTACATTTTTTGGAAGACATGTTGGCTGTTAATATTGTATACCACCTCAGCTTTCGTTTGTTTTGTTTTTCAGAATCAGAGAGATTGTCTTGTGAAAGATGAGTCTCATATCTCAAAATATTCCGTCGGCTTTTAAAGCTCGCAAGACTAATAGGGAGGATACAGATGAGCCATCATTTCTGCAAGGGAATGAACACAATGGAGATGGAAAAGAATCTAGTTTAGATATTATGAGGACAAAGAAGAGAAAGAAAGCACGCAAGGATGACGATGAGAAGGTGGCAGTTGAGCAGGAAAGGGAAATGAAGAAGCTGGAAAACTTTTTGTTTGGATCAATTTATTCCCCAGTTGAGTTTGGGAAGGAGGATGAGGAGGAAGCTGGGGACACTGTGGATACAGGCTCTGCTTTATTCTTCGTGGACCGTTGTGCAAATAGTTTGGCCCCTGTTTATGAAGAGGATGCAGACTTCTCGGAAGAGGAGAATAAGCAAAGGAAACCTGTCTGGGTGGATGATGAAGAGGAAAAGGCCAACATAAATATTGCTAAAGTTAACAGACTAAGGAAGCTAAGGAAGGAAGAG
Source organism: Prunus padus (assembly GCA_024362665.1). Classification (NCBI taxonomy): domain Eukaryota; kingdom Viridiplantae; phylum Streptophyta; class Magnoliopsida; order Rosales; family Rosaceae; genus Prunus; species Prunus padus. The sequence continues at coordinate 11,584,480 of JANFAM010000005.1, read as the reverse complement.
GATGAGAGTTTGATTTCGGGTTCAGAGTATGTGTTAAGATTGAGGGCTCAACATGCTAAGCTGAACCCAGGCACAGAATGGTCTCAACTTGGTTCAAAGTTGAGGAACAATAGATATTCTGATGATGAATCATCAGATGACGAAAATGGGGTAGTAGTGGCCCGTGGCTACAAGGGTGTAGAAGCTGTTGATGATCTTCTTCGTACAAATGAGGATCTTGTTGTGAAGAGCAGTGGCAAATTGTTACCTGGACTTCTTGAATATTCAGTACTTGTGAATGGAAATGCAGAGGAACCGTCTAAAGGTCCAATTAATTCAGTACAGTTTCATAGAAATGCTCAGTTGCTCCTCACTGCTGGGTTGGATCGAAGGCTTAGATTTTTTCAGATTGATGGAAAACGGAATACTAAAATAGAAAGCATCTTCCTTGATGATTGTCCCATTCGAAAGGCATCTTTTTTGCCTGATGGATCTCAGGTTATTATAGCTGGAAGGAGGAACTTCTTTTACAGCTTTGATTTAGTGAAGGCAAAGGTTGATAAAATAGGTCCCCTGGTTGGTAGAGAGGAAAAAAGCTTAGAAGTTTTTGAGGTTTCCCCTGATTCTAGCACAATTGCCTTTGTGGGCAATGAAGGTTATATCTTGTTGGTTTCATCTAAAACGAAGGAATTGATTGGGACACTCAAGATGAATGGAACTGTTCGCTCTTTATCTTTTGCCAATGATGGGAAGCAATTATTGAGCTCTGGCGGTGATGGACAGGTTTACCACTGGGATCTGAGAACAGGGGCCTGCTTCCACAGGGCAGTTGATGAAGGTTGCATAAATGGTACAGCTCTGTGTACGTCTCCAAATGGGACCTTGTTTGCTGCTGGTTCAGACAGTGGGATTGTCAATATTTACAATAGAGAGGAGTTTTTAGGGGGAAAGAGAAAACCTATCAAGGCCATCGAGAATCTTACAACCAAAGTAGATTTTCTGAAGTTCAATAATGATGCTCAAATATTGGCTATTTGTTCAAGCATGCAGAAGAACAGCTTAAAGTTGGTACATGTTCCATCATTTACTGTAATTTCCAACTGGCCTCCTCAGAAAAAGGCCCTACATTATCCCCGATGTTTGGATTTTAGTCCTGGCGGAGGCATCATGGCTGTGGGTAATGCTGCTGGAAAAGTGTTATTGTACAAGTTGCATCATTACCATCATGCATAGGGTGAATGTTGCGAGGGGCAGTAATGGATCACTTATAGGTAAGGTTTACCGACATTTCCAATTAAATTGGTCTAGAAAGACAGTTTATCTTGGGATTCACTTATAGGTGCCATTCTTCAAGTGCTAGGATGGCTTCTTTTTCCAGAAAAATTGCTGCTCTAGTTTTGACCTATAATGTATTTCTTTCCTTTTTTCCGGACATTGTACCAAATTTTCATTAAATTTTTTGGCAGTCCTTTTTTTGGTGGCAAGGTCTGCACATTTCATGTAATTCCCTTCTTTCATTCCAATCAATTTTATTGCAAGAACCGCCAATGTTTTCTGCTACACCCGTATTTTATACAAAACAGGTTGGTAAGCCACGAGTCAGGTGGTAGTAGGTATGGTTTTGAATCATATTGTGTAGGTGCAAGCGACCAGTTTTTGCAAAGAAATAGTCGCATAGGAGATCATGTATTGTGGTGCATTGTAATTTTTGCCTCTCTGCGCCTCTGAACCTCATTTGTACCCAAAACAAAATGCGTTATGAAGCAAATATAATTGTATGTCATATCTTATTGTTTATACAAAGCTGGTCTGTATGTACGCAGCAAAGTTCACAGCTAAGCCACCAAAATTGTCTAAACCAACCCACCTACCACCATCGCCACTGGCCGTGGTTGTCAATGGCACACTCTCTTCCTCTTCTAGGGTGGGAGGGTTGGGCGGGGAGAAAGCACTCTTAGAAAACCGGTCGGCTTAGAATTTCAATGCTTTTGAATCAAGCTTTCTTAGCATAATTTTACTTCAGAGTTTAACAGTAGTTTCATTTTACTATTCTTTTTTCCTCAGGTTCACCATCGTCAACTTTTCTGTGTGAAGGCACGGATAGTTTGGGAAAGCCCCATAACACTTCCTACAAACCCTATACACAAACTTGTATTCTGATAGACAGAAAACAAGAAAAGAAAAAAGGAACCTCGAAAAACATCTTTGCCCACTCCAAATTGCATGGTTATCTTCAATAATATGAGAAAAAAAATATATACATTATCTCACTTCAACAAGCATGAAAAAATCACCAACAATGGCTAGAAAATTTCCATTATATGGAAGGTGCTTTACAAATCGACCAAAAGAACTTACTACTGGGTGATTTTATAACCCATCGCAGGCAGCTCTACCTCCTTGCATCAAATATACCAATTTCCTTCATTTCTTTTGTTTTCACAGTTAATTTCAACCCAAAAAGAAAAAAAAAAACTACAAGCCACTAAAATTAAGCGCTAATGCAGGATCTTTCTAAGCTACTGCCTCTCACGTAGCAATCTCATCAACCTCAGAATTAAATACAAAACTTGGAAATGTAGTAGTAATATCCCTGCGTAGATAAATCATAAAATTTTAAGAGATTTATGAAAGAATGACATCTGTATATGAAATAGAAAAGACTTGTTCCATACCTAAGATAGGGGAGGGTCATGATCTTTAATAATGATGGATTCTTAGAGACAAAATTGTTCCATTCATATTTGTCAATCTTCCCATCTTGATTTACATCAGCTTCCAAGAAAGTCTGGCCACAAATAAGAGAAATTAAGTTCCAAATTAATTTTGTGATGTTAGAAGCAAGGGAAATTGGAAATTAGAAAAGAAAAAAAGAAAGCAGAGATGAAAATAAAATGCTGAGATATTCAGTTTAGTCTTATCAAGATACTGAAACACAAAGAATGACTCTAAAATGTATTCACTATGGATCTCCAAATCGGTACCCCAAAATGCACTTAAATTATTATATAAAAGTCTTGTGTCAATCCCAATGGACTGGCATTCATAAGCTCAAATAAGATCAGCTATCTGCTTTCCAAATATTTAACTTAACCGTGTTTTCGTGAAGAAACAATCTTGAAGGCTTCAATGAGTCTCACAAGACAAATGCATGTCATCAATGACAACTTACCTTGTCAAGAATTAGCTCAATAGTCTCATCAGCCAGCTTCATTTCAGACTCACAAAGAAGTGCAATTAACATTTGTTTGACCTGCCAAAAACACAAACAATGAAGATGTGGGCAAAGGAGGTTTAACATATCCATAAGTGAATAGGTTTGATTAGAAACTTGCAAATAGGTGCCACCATAGTAGAAAAGTAATATAAAAGTGAACATCTGAGAAGAAAAAAATACACAGACTAACTCCTAACCTTTAAAAGATCTGAAAAAAAATCTATACAGGAAGAAATATTCAGACCGCATCTATGGAAAAGGAGTTTCAGAATATTCAGGTGAAAAGAAAAAAAAAACAATATATGCTGGAACCCTTCCAATGGCATTATTTTTCATGTCGCCTCAGATCTTTATGCTCTCGATCTCAGAGATTACTAAAAAGAGAAACAAAATTTCACAAGTTGCTGGAAATTCACTTGCTTTCTTTTTAGAATTCTAAACATTATCTTTCCATTTCCTCATCCTTCTAATCTTTTATAAGGTTAGTTTTATAAATTCAATTTGCTGAGCCACGCAGACTACTAAATTCACTTCCTTTTATTTTATTTTTTGAGAATTCAAAATTTTTTTTCAACTCCTCATCCTTCTAGTGTTTTATAAGGTTGGTTTTATAAAATTCAATTTGCTGAGCCATCGATGCTCTACTTAAACCAACTTCATGATACAAAGATATATTTTACAATCTCGTTACCATGGTGGACATAATACTTCACCACCCCCGCCATCAGTTCTAGCTATGTGAACTTCATGTTACAGTCCCATTCCCACAGGGAACATAATACTTGACCACCCCCGCAACGAGTTCTAGTTTTGCCAACTTCATGATAGAAAGATACTGGTTACATTACCACTCCCACAGGAGACACAATGCTTAACCACCCGTGCAAAGGGTTATAATTAATTTTATTTCCTAAACCATTTGGCCATAACTAAATGAGGCATACAAAGTAAGAGGGGGAAAAAAACAGGAAGATGGACACCAACATACCTCTTGGCGCTCAATAAATCCTGTGCTATCCAAATCATAAAGCTTAAATGAAACTGCGACACAACATTAAAAAGAAGTGCAAATTTAGAACGTAGTATAGGTATGTAGAGTGCAGTGGCACATAAAAGAACCCTGCTCTTAGAAATACTTCTAAGATATTTATATGTCCTTTCAACTTACAATCAATCTTGTCCTCTAGTTGGGCATTGGGATGGAAGACATTGAGTGATCTCACAAAGTCACTGAAATCAATAACACCCTTTCGCTTCACATCAAACATATCAAATATCTGCACGTAGAGTTGGTTCAAGACCAAAAGTCAAAAAAATTTGCAAAAGGAAATTTAGAGAGCAAAGATAAGAGATATTTATCATCAGTCATTTTTTGTAACAGTGCAAACTAGGACAATAGAATACCCAGCACCAGAGGTCTTGTGTTCGAATCCCCTCCCCCAATATCACTTGTGTCAAAAAAAAATTAAATACAAGTTTTCTAATATAAGAATTTTCATTGGAAAGACCCACAAGTTTCATGAAATTAGTTTTATGTTCCTGGTAATATTTTCTAATTAATTAACAGCATTATTTCAATGTTTATACATATAAACATAATCTGCACAAAAAACTACAGAAATAATTAAAATGATAAAATACTTACCCGATTTGCGAAGAGATTTTCTTTCTTTCTATTCTTGAAAATGGCTAGCTGAAATTCTTCCTGCATAAGAAAATTCAATGTCACGTTTTCCTAATAGATGTGTGCATATAATGCTTTGTAATATTATGTTACTATAATAGATATTTAGCAAAACATTTTAACCAGATAAGTGTATATATATCTTTAACATAATTATGTGTAACTTATAATTTGAAGCTGATTTTGAAGATATTTGGACCCGAATTGTAAAGGCTAAGCTCCATGTTCATCAACATATGATACACTGCCATCCCGTTTAACGCTATTAAAAATTTCAATTATATAATGTCGATACTGTTAACTGTTATCCCATAGTCAGAACACCCCAGTCCTTTTCCATCCACTTTAATAAAAACTTGAAGTTCTAAAATAAAGAAGGCTGGGGAAGAGGAGGGGAGACAGTTAGCATGATGGTTGCAAGGAGATACATACCTTGTTTATCAACCCATCATCAATCACAGAACTGCTAATACTCTTATATAGCTCAAAGAGTGCTTCAACTTCACTAACCGTAACTGGGGAACAAAATGATATCATTAAAGGAAACTGAGTGAGTGAGTTTGCATGTGTGCGTTAGAGAGAGACAAAGAGATGACATGATGAGTTTAACTGTACTATCTTGTAAAAGAAAATTCTGGGATAAAATAAGAATTTTTTTTTAAAGCCCTTGATTATCCTTTGAGGCCATAATTGGGTCTATAACCCATCAAAGCTAACACCAGTTAATTGAGAGAGAGAATTTAAAGGTTCATCTCAAGAGGACTTCAATTATTCTCCCATATTTTGGGTTTTAATAGGAGCCAAAGCCCAATTCCTATAAACTAGAACTCTGAAGTAACATGGGATCAACTGGTCTTACAATTCAGACAAAGATTTTAAAAAAATTTATATTGGCTGAGACAACTGAAACAAGTAGGAGAACCTGATAATAATTAATTAAGATTAACAAACTATATAAAGGGCTTTCATTGTTAACCATAGATTAAAATCAATGCTGGTTGGATGGGCCAGCTATCATATCCAGAATTACCAGAGACTCGGGGACGTAAAAACATTTAGTCATCATGAGTCAAAAGGAGAAGTGCCTAGAACATCATGATAGGAAAAATGCAAAACCATTAACGAAACAGTGAACTTACAAGCTGTTTGCGAAGCAAGGCTCACTGGATCCTCGTGTCCAGGAAACTGCCGCCTTGCTTTAGAACTAAAACAACCCATTTAGAGCATTTATCCCACGCCAAAGGTCAGTTTACCCTCCCCTCCCCAGGCCTTAGGCCTCCTTTGTACCCAAAAAGAAAAACGGCATATTAGTGAAGAAGACAAAGCAGTAATTCTGGAATAACGCTTAGCATCACTAAAATACATCATCAAGCCCATCTTAACATTGCATCTACAGATACAAATTCAAGCATTGCCAAGCAAAAATAATTGGTAAATAAAAGAATCCCATAATTACATTGCTGGACTTAATTTGTAGCTCTAAAAAGTAAAAAAATCAAATGCACAAGGAATAATTAAAACCATCCATCAATTTGTTTTAAAAAAAACATTGACAACCAGAATTGAACTTATAACAGCCATCCAATACCTAAAAAAAATGACTATCTAACTGTTTGGAAAATAGATTAGGAAGAGAAAAATAAAGAAAGGTATAAATTATTTCACATACTAAGGTTCAAAAATGTCAAGCTCCATTTTTCTCTAAAATTCCTAAAAGAACTAAAGAAATAAATCATATTCCTTTTTCTTCTTAAAATATCAACCCAATGAAATAGTTCGATTGGACATAGATAAGCTCTAAGCAACAAATTAAGTAGTTAACATAGAATCGAACAAATGATTTGGTAGAGTTCATATCATTTTAGAGGTCCCAGTGAATGACAATCCTCGAATAAAAATTTTAATTTTCCTCACTCATCTTTTCTCCTCCTTTAATTTCCCAGCAACCAAACATAAAATTCCAAGAAAAACATCAAAACCAAAACCCAGATCACAAAACCCCCTGCATATCACAAAAATGAGCACTTTCTCAAAAACACACCACAAAAACCAAAACTACATCATACCCACAAAAATTTAACTCAAAAGGGACCAACTTTATCGCACAGTTTAAAGAAAAGCAAGGTAAAAGAGACTTACCGACCAAGAAATTGGCCGGAAAACTACAGCTCCGCTACCAATTTTGGAGAGGGAAATGCTTTTATATAGAATCAGAGAGGCAACGAACTGGAACAGAGGCAGAAAAACAGAAATGGGTTTATTGGGGAAGACAAAGAAGAGTTTTTGGAGATGTAAATCGGACGGCTGAGGTCGATCTTGATCACGAACTTCTCGAGAAATTCAAGCTCATTTGTCTAAAATAGGAGGAATTAGGAGAAATTAAAATTCCACCTAATAGAGCTGCTGGCGAACTTAGAAACAAAAGCCAACAAGGAAACGAATAAGTAGCAGGAGGAGGGAGGAGGACAGTCCAGGGCACGTGGGCTTAGAGCGCGTTATGGGAATTGGACTCTGTGGTTTGGGTTTTTTATTTTTTTTCAAGGGGTTTTGGTATTTGGTTTGCAAATCAGAATATTCCAATTGGTGATTTTATTTCCACCCCATTATTTACTATTTACATTTTATATTCTCTTTACACCTCACTAAAGTAAATTTTAGTCAAATTTAAAAATGCTCACTACACCTCATACTTCTTCCTAAATTGCCCTCACTACACTCCATTCCTAACTAATATGTGTAAATCTCATTTCATATCAAATCTCACCCCATCGCAAACTCCATCCTCTTCCTCTTGCAGACACACCCCATCACAAACACCCTACATTTTCAAACGCACCCCATCGCACACCACCTGCCTTTTCAAACTCACCCGATCGCACACCCCCTTTGCTTGGTTAGTTAGCTCCTCAAAGAAGTAGTTGAAAAAGGCAGAAGGGGTTTGTTCAGTTGTTCTCGACGCCACCCATGTCTTTCCAACTAAGGGCTTGTTTGGGAGTGTTTTTGAAATTACTAAAAGCGCTTCCAAATGGGTAAAAGCACTTTTATATTTTAAAAATGATGTTTGGCATAAATTGTAAAAGCTCTTTGGGTGGGATTTAAAAGCACTTGAAGTGGTTTTTTAAGAAGCACTCAATGTGCTTCTTGATAGAAGTGCTGCCAGGCAAATGCACGGGAAGCACTTGGCTCCCTTTAATGAAAATTTTAAAACACCAGAAATATCCCTATTTAATTTTCTAAAACGCCAAAATACCCTCATTTGTTCTGTCGCTCACTTCCCATCAGTCTCCATCGTGTTATCTCTCTCTCTTGGCCTCAAGATTTCTTGATAGGTTGAAGATCTGACTATCAATTGAAGGCCATGGCCATCCTTGCTCCTCCTGCATATCGTATTGTAATCATTAAAAATCATATGGGTATTCTTTGTTTTTGAATTTCCCTATCTGAGTTCTCTAATTGGATATGTTCTTCTATGATTTTTTTTTTAAAATTTGGATCAAACTAGATCTTCTCTGCTTTAGTGTGTAGGAATTGAAGTCCTTGTCATGGTCTTGAATTTTTTTTCTTTTTTGAAATTCGTATGCCTGGACTTGTCAATTTCTTTTTGTTTTGTTTCATGAGTAAAGTTTGCGGTGGGCTTGATTGAATTAACAGTTTCATATGTTAATTTGGGTCAATCTGTATTGATTTGTTTGTTTGCATACTATCTGGAATCAATGCAGCCAAAAGGGTTTTCATAACAAGCTGGAAAGCTGAAAACGTATTGTCTTTAAAATATTTTCTCAGTTTTGGGTTAAGAAATTGTAGTGCCATTGTTTTATAGTGCTTTCTGAAAACTGTATGTGGAAATATTTTAGGAAACTAGAGCCTAAGAAATGCTTTGTAAGTAGGGCATGTGTTCTCAAACCAATTCTTTAGGATGAAGGAGATTTGCTATACTAGTTGTCATTATATTCTCAAACCAAGCGTCTGGAAATTCCTGACTCAACCAAGAAGATACTGTGCATTTCAATATGCTAATTTTTCCGAGAATCAAAGAAAATATGATTATTTGATGAGTTTAAGTTGAATTGAACAAAGCATTCTCAAATTGCAAGTTCAAACATTCAATTATTTATCTGATATGTGATTCTAAGGTTAGTTGTTTTTTCAATGTAGCCTTCCAGTAATCAATGTTACAAATTTCTTCATAGATCCATCTCTATGTTATCTCCTTAATAAGGATGTGGTCTTTTTCATGGATATATGCCATCTTTTGAACAAAAAAATCTCTATGCTATCTCTGTTAACCCATTAAAATGGTACTAGTAAAAAAGCGCTTTTCATTTAGTAGCCAAACGTTCAACAAAATATCAAAAGCACTTTTATAAAGTGAAAAATCACTTTTATGTGTGACCTCCAAACAACAAACTGTTTCTTTATAGAAGTGCTACTGGCATAAGCGCTACTAGCATAAGCGATATTGGCATAAGCGCTTCTGGAAGAAGCACTCCCAAACGAGCCATAAATCTATCCAAGTATAGCTATCTATTTTTAATTTTTATACTAAAGAAATCAATATCTACTAAAGCCCAAAAGAGAAAGATATAAAAATCAGCAAAGAAATCAATAACTTCACATTATTACCTCAAATGAATTTATCCCATGTGTTATTATATTATTAATCGAAAATACCAAAAAGTGATATCCTCATTGCATGAGAATTTCTCTCATGAGGCTAAGCTCATGTCTGAAAATCCATAGGGTATTCAATTGAGTAAAGTCCATAAAAATTTGGATATATTCAATCAAGACTTGTAAGAACTCTACAAAAATCTAGGTGTATTAAATAAAAAGTCATCGATTTTGAATGAAATAAAAAAGTTGATGATTTTTTTTTGGTTAAGGAAACAAAAGTTACAACAGAAAACCTCTAGGACACGCAAGCCCAAAGAGGTCAAATTAGAAGCTGTTGACAACATATAAGGGTAAACAATTGTCCCATAATTTAGAAGGAGAAAGTGTGTACCCTAAACTAGCTAAAGCATCCGCCACAAAGTTTCCCTTGCGAAGCACATGTTGAAAACAAACAGCTTCACAAAAGAAGCTAATGATGAGCAATATCCAGTATAAGCTAACAAATACTCCAAGGACTTGAACACTTGGGTTGAACTGCATCAATGATTAATTTAGTATCTCCTTCAACAATAATTTGTAGCCCGCCTTTTGATTCTAGATAACAAATCTTATGTTTCTTCTTAGAGATTTTGACAAACGTTTTTTTCATCTATTACATAATGTGATCTAATGTAGCTATTACTGACCCAACCTTAGTCTTAACTTCCACTACCTCCTCCCCCAAACTTTTTTTGTATAATAATTGTCACCATATACGTGTTAAACATTTTTGCTTTCTTAAAGAAATAGAAATTTCATTTAAAACCAAATATCAAGAAACATGTGCAGCGTATAAAGAAAATGTTGCTAAAATATATTACTAACATAATAGTCACAAATACAACGAGAACTGAAAATCACTTTCCCAATTCGACTACTAGCATACAAAGAAGCACTTATTTTCTGGTCTAACAAAACTTATTTACTACTTTAATCCCAAAAAAACTTTTGTATTACTATATATTACGATAAGAGAACTAATTTATACATGCAAATCTATTAGCAAATACTTCTTTGTATGTTTAATTAGTACTTCTTATTTGGTCTAACAAAACTTCTTAATTTATTATATTATATACTATGTGGGAGCAAAAATTCTCCAACCAATAATGTAACGACACGTATATTAGATGCAAACGACACTGTTTCGATAACTGGTAGATGAAGTCATCTCTGCCAGGTCCATTGAGAAGTTGAGCCACGCTTCAACCCAATACCTTTGAAACCCAAGCAGGGTTGTATAAGGAAACACCTTCAAAATCAGGAATGGGATCAACCATGGAGAAGTAGTTGATCTAACCATTTCATTGATTCCCATATCTAAGTTCCTCGACTCCTGGCTTTTCCTTTTTTTGGTACGTACGTAAACATGCCCAATGATGAGAAACTAATCACCTCGAGACCATAAAAGCCTGCATCCATCAAACAAAGAAGGTAACATTCCTTAGAAGCAAGAACTTTACCTCTTTGGAGTTGCATATTCTAAGTCTAACTTAGATGTCGGAGACCTTTTGGCTCACCCTACACCAGTGTGTTAAAGGACTTAGTTGTCTTCATTCTTAGTTTTTCAGGTTACACAAGTCTTTTTTCAGATATTTTGGAATTTACATTCCACATTCCATTACGATAATAAACAATCATTTTGAATAGGCATATAAGACCTTGAAAATTAATCTCACTTCACAAATAAATCCACAACTATGAGAGTGAATAGGTTTTGCACGCTGAGTTATGGGTGATATAATGTGGAGTGACACTTGCCTGCATGAATGATTGGTTACCCTTGATTATTGAATATGACTCTCATATGGCTATTGGTCTTCTTTCTTAATCATGGAGGAGAAGCATCCCTACTTCTTATTCGTAAGCAAAAGCCAGAGGTTGTTGGAAAGTAGAGAAAGTTAATTCGTACTTGCCTTAGGGGCATGTGAAGACCTACTTTTTCCCAAAAACATAAGCAGATGACTAGTCGTCTCAGTTAGTCATATGAACATGGAAATTGTTATGAAATTTTCTGTCATATTCCTTATTTTGTCTTTTTCCTATATTATTATCCTTTCAAAATATCCACACTTCAAACCCTTGTAAGCACCATCTGTTGCTGATTCTTCAAATCTAGGAAGTAGGAGGTGGAAGAGCTAGATGGTGGTGGCAAACCTTTGGCTTCAGTGGCAGTTCATGGTGATTTAGGTTGCTCTATGAGCAGTCTAAAAGGATGACTAGTTGAACCTATTAAGCTGGTGCTAGAAAGTCTAGGTGTAGGTGGTAATCATGAGTTTTCTTCCTATTGTTAAGAAACGACCGATCATTCATCAGGAACCGATCGGTCGTTTGGGTCTGAAAATGGTGAAAGTGATTCTTTTGCGAATGAGTTTTATGCGATATCCTCATATGCCCTGTCATTGTCCCAATCATCTCGTGATAGTGAATCAAGTGAGGTAATTTTTGATGATCTATCTGTGTCAACTTATAAGTTACCACACGAACCACTCGTGGGAAACCTAAAGTACAATATTCTCCTGATATACATGCCAAGTCTAAATATCTCATTAGCTATTATGTGTCAACTCATTGTTTATCTAAGTCATATGCACCATATTTGTGTCAATTATCTAGTGTATGTGTGTCAACTAAGCTTCATGATACTTTATCTGATCCCAAATGGGCGAATGCCATGAATGTTGAAATTGAGGCATTCAACAAGAATGCAACTTGGGATTTAGTTCATTTGCCAAGAGGGAAAAAAGTTGTTGGGGTGCAGATGAGTGTTCACATTGAAGCATAAGGTTGATGGCTCCATTGACCATTACAAAGCTAGATTGGTAACAAAGGGATATACCCAAACCTATGGAGTGGATTATTTAGAGACCTTTGCCCCGGTAGCAAAGCTCAATATTGTGCGTGTACTTTTTCCTTTGCTGCTAATCTAGATTGACCCTTATTACAGTTTGATGTTAAGAATGTGTTCCTGCATGGTGACCTTGAGGAAGAAATTTACATGGATTTTCCTCCTGGTATTCATGTGACCTCCAAGGAGGGTGTTGTTTGTAAACTGCGAAAATCCTTATATGGGTTAAAGCAGCCCCCAAGAGCGTGGTTTGGGAGGTTTGATGCATCTATAAGCCTTAAATCCAATAGACGAGTGGTAGGTGAGCTGAGGTTAAATTAGATGAGAGTGGAAAAACTTTATCTATTTCGTATACATTTGTAAGATTTTATACCTATTTGTATAAAAGAAGTTTATTTACACCTCTGTTTCGGCCCTTTTTATTTTACCTTTTATTCATCACACATTGGGTACGGGATTCCCACTATACCTTGAGTCTAGAGTGTGACAAGGCAATTATCTTAATGATAGTTTGACATATCTTATACTGTATTTGGCATTTGGGTTTCACTATTTAGAGTAGAGTACCAAAAGGTTTATGCCACTTCCTTAAGTTGCTCAAGACCCAAGGATGGTATGTTGTAGTTATTCTTGGTTGTCTTTGGCCCTAATGAAACCAAAAAAGAAAAGGATCTAACTCTAAGCTTTTCTTTAATGTTTTTTACTAACGCAAGAAATTGGGGATTAAATTATTAATCTAGTGATATTTTACTTCTCAATTCTAGAAGATATCCAAGTTTGAATCCCCATGTTACATTGATAGAAAAATGAAAGAAAAGTGGGAGTCAAACTATTACCATGTAAGTAAGTTCTTTACCACTATGGAAAGTTCCTACATCTTTTGATCTAACTTTTAAAATGGCCCTACTTAATCAAGAGAATTTTTTTATTTGGGATTTCGAATTTTTTATGCTTTCGAACTTTATTGTTTCGCATTTCCATTTTTAAACATCTAAAAATCACAAATGATCATTGTGGTTAATCTTCTATGTCCAATTTAGTCTTGTGGTTTTAATTTTGTTAAAAATGACCTTGTGGACTTCACATGTTACCAGTCTTAGTTAAATCTCTACCTTTAAGGGTATTATGATCATTTTGAGTCTATTTCACCGAATTATGGACATTCAGCCAATGAAATAGATGCACAATGATCATACCATTGATGTTCCTAACGCACACAATGACGTACCCTTACACAAAATTGACTAAAATTGGTAACAAATGTAAACTACAAGACCTATCTTGACATATAAAGTAAACCACATTGACCGTTTGTGATTTTATGCCTGTTTAAACCATAGAAACACAAGGAAAATGTTTTCTAAAAATGTATAACTTAAGGGCATGTTTGATAACCATTTTGGTTTTTAGTTTTCAATTTCTAGTTTATTAGGAAACTTGTTCGGTAATCAATTTTTTATATTTTTTGTTTAAAAAATAACATAAATTTGTTTAAAAGTTGTTTGGTAATTTATTTTAGTTGGAAATTAAATATTTTTAGGTCAAATTGTGATTTTGAGGTCATAGAATGAAAGTGCATATTATAAAGAGTTCGTAGTATTTTTTGATGAATTTTTTGTAGTTATGATGAACTTTTGGTGAGTTTTGGATCTAGAGGTCTCAAGGCTCAAATTGGCTCCATACGCGATAGTCGAGCAACAGGATCCAAGTCGGTAGGTCCCAAATGCTTAGTTTTGGTAACTGGAATGCAATGTATGTGTGGTGATATAAAATTGGTGAATGATGGAGGGCAAAAGAAAAACATTTTCAAGTTGCTTTAGAAAATAAGGGTGATTTTGAAAACTAGTTTTCACTCTTTTTAAAACAGAAAAAGTAAAATGAAATGGTTATCAAACATAACCTAAATTCTTCAATAATTAGTTGCCTACCTTAATGGTTAAAAGTTCGATTTTTTCCATATTGAACCACAAGAGTAATATGAGAATTTCACCAACTAGCTATTAGTATAGTGGTATTTCTATTCCGAAAGTTGAAAGAGATCCCAAATTTGAATGTTGAAAGAGATCCCAAGTGATGTAGAAAGGACTTCAAAATTTATTCTTTGATTTCTCATATTATAATCTTGAGCAACTTCAAAATTATTCTTTCATTTGCTCCTCATCAAGAAAGCAATTTGATTTTTCCCTCCGGGACTAAACGCGCATCGTCGAAGACTCAAAGTCACATCCGACATTGACACACGGAGAGGCTGGCATATTGGACCGACCAAAGACAAAACCCACGTGAAATCTGTTATTAAAGTGTTTTTAATTATGTAAATTACGAACTTTAGCAAGTTTATAGGCTACGATTATTGTGCTTTCTATAGCTTATGCTTTCTTTAATTTTGTCACCTTTATATTTTTTATATGTTTCTTTACGGCTTCATGTTTATGCCTTCTCTTAATTTCCATTCAAATTTGTCACCTTTACGTTTTTATATATGTGTTTTATTTTTTCTTCTTTTACTTTGGAATATACTACTGGCATCATATGTGGTGCCTTTTGTCGGCTGGAGATCCATTGGCCCTGGGCTTGGCTTTCTATTGGACAAAGGGAATTGCTTGTCAATGTCTCTTAAGTGGGGCGATTTGTACCAGAAAAAGAGAAATTCAACATGGTTCATGTAGTTGTGGATGTCGACAAAATTGTTACCTCGCCGACAAAAGTTAAAAATAAAACAAAAATTTTAAGCTTTGCAAGAATTAGGAATGAGATAATCGAATCTAGAATCTCGAGTGCAAGGATAAATACTCGTAACAACATAAGTTACAAACCTGTTGCAAGCTTTGCAGGAATTGATATCAAAAGCAAAGCAAGCCATATGGTGGTTGAAGGTTAGGAGTTTTAACAAAATTCTCCATTTGAATTATTTATCTAAGAAGGAAGGAATGGATGAAATAAAAAGACATGTTCTAGGGCACCTTTAATTATCAAGATGCACTAAATGTTGTTGCCTAAATCAGAGGGTTGGAAGCTGGTCTGTGTCAACCCTTTGCGCCTATATATATATATATATATTCTTATGTAATCACAATTATGAAAAAAGTTGGGTGTTGGGACAAAGATCATGGAGACTTGTAGTAATCTAACCAGACAATGTGGGTCGTCTTCCTTCTTCCTTTTTCTTGTTTATAATGTAATGTACAAAGTCAATATCAATTGGTTAGGGGAGGTGTGTGTTACATGTAGGGTTGAAATTCTTGCACATATGGTAAGTTTCTTTATGTTTGCATTTATTTTGGGTATTTCCGTTTTGGAGAATGGGACGTTATCTTCATACCACCATTTGAGTCAAAGCCCAACGAAGACCCTAACTCGTGCCAGAATTGCCATCCATCACATTTATATATCTATCCATAATCTTCTTTGACTTTGTATCTTTGTTTTCTTTAGGGCAGCCCATCCGTATAAAAATGGATATATAATTGACTTTCTTTGTCATGTCTTGGACTATTGAATGTAGCACGCAAGTTCACATGTCTTGTTCTGCAATTTATTGAGATGTGATTGAGAGCAAGTTGAGACCAAAAGTAAGGCAAAGGCCAAAGTATACTACTAAAAACAAACAAACCTAATTAGGTAGGTAGCATATGCAGGGAAGTCAAATAAACCTAATTTTGAAAATCAAACAACTTTGCTAGAAGCAAGGAATGGGTTCTTTACTTGCCTTATACGAAGGACTAAAACCTAGTTAGCACCTACGTAAAATGGTTATCGTACGGAGCCCTCGAGGTTAGTTCAAGAGGTGAAGGATGATGCGGAAATAATCCGGGATATTGAACTAGATTAAGGATTCGATCATGATCATGGTACGTGAAGTTTTTTAATCGGATGCATGTGCCTAGGTGCCAATTAAATAACATCAAGAAAATAAAAGAATATGCATGAGATATTAACAGAGGGAGACCAGGTCTGATCTGAATGTGACAATATGAGGATGCAGACGATCGATATCTTGGCCTAGATGATGACCAGCTCAAACAGATTGCATCTTTGAACTAACATTTGCACATGTTCTAAGCTCTGGTATGCTTTTCACAAAAGATTTGAGCATTTTATTTTACTATTTAGATAATATATAAAAATTACAGTATCAGTTATTCAGAAACAGCCGTGGATCAAACAGGTACATGATCCAACTTTGAAATTTTTTATTTATTTATTATAGACCAAATAAATAATGGGTAGCTTTTGAAAATGACCATATTGGGCTGAACATGATCCATGGTACTTGGACTTATGTATGTCCTTTTTACATTACTTTAAAAAAATAAAAATACCATTGGGCTAAAACAAAATTGATCCATCATACTTTTGGGCTTTTCTATGGCCTTTCATATTACTTTTTCGAAATAAAATTAGTAAAACTTTTCTCCCTTTTTGTTCCCTTTTCACCAAGAGGAATAAAATATCGATGATATCGGAAATATCGGTAGTCAAAATACGGAAATTTCGATGAAAATATCTGGATATTATCGATATTTGATTACATGTCGTCAATATTATCGATATTTTGGCTGATTTCTAAAATATCGATGGTATCGGAAATATCGGTAGTTCAAAAAATACGAAATTTCGATGAAAATATCGGGATATTATAGATATTTTATTCCTTGCTTTTCACTTTATCCTTTCAGCTTTTTTTTTTCATTGAACTTGCAGCAACACTTACAAAAGAAAATCCATTGACGGACTCATTAAAATCTTACTTTATAAAATTCCCAGAGAAGGAAAATCCGATCAAGAAAAAAATTACCGAATCACCTCCAAATAAACAACAAAGACAATCAAAAGCACTGTTAAGACTGCATCCTATCGCTTTCTAGTACCCGCTTCAGCTAGGGGGGGAAATATCTTCCCAAAAAAACCGCAAGCCTTTCTTCAATCCAAACTAGGCCATGGCATGTGCAGCCCCATTTTCTTCACCTTATCCTTTCAGCTTTCGGTGATCTATGGGAAAGGATTAAAAACCAAATGGCCAATCAAAAGACAGAACACATTACTAGTTATTTTTATTATTTCTTCTAGGTTGGACCATGGGTTGGAACTTGGAACCAATCTTTGAGCTGGAATAAGTGGACCTGAGTTTGACTTCAAAATACTTTGTCAAACTTCTTGACTTTCTTCTCTTAATATATACGAACTTTTGTTGTTTCAATCTCTCTATTAACTCAAAATTGAGTTTTTATAACTGAGCGTTTGTCAAGTCAACATATATACACGAGTTTATGAACTCTAATTTTTTTGTTTTTAACAAATCAAAGACTAACTGTATTTATAAATCACATCACAAAGGCAATATAAATATAATAACCACAATGTATTCACATAGGATTACAATTAATATGGAGGGATTCAATGACAACATCAAACTCAAATGGTATATCTCCATTTAAAGTCATACAGGACCAAAGACAATCCGTCATAAATGCCTAAAGTTTGAAAAGCCTAATATAGCACTCATAACGCAAACTCTCCTGAAAATAGACCACAAATGCACAATTAAGATTTGGTAGAAGGCTGACCCAAAACAAAAAAAACCAACAGAACCATCGCCGCCGCTATGGAGACAGGGACAACACCACAGAAATTGCAACCACCCAAAAACTTACAACACCATAACAAAAAGAACGAACCAAAAAGCCCTAAATTCAAGCACATTTGGACAAAAATAGGGAGAGAGAGAGAGAGAGAGAGAGAGAGAGAGAGAGAGAGAGAGAGAGAGAAAAGAGCATTGCGGTGGCCTCTTCTCCCCTCCTAACCCCTAAGGCATAACGCACAAAAACTTACAACACCAAAACAAAAAGAACGAACCAAAAAGCCCTAGATTCAAGCACATCTGGACAAAAAGAGAGAGAGAGGAGCAGTGGCCTCTTCTCCCCCTCCTAACCCAAATGAAATGGCCCCCCAAGGCATAACGCACATTACTAATTTACTTCACCCCCCCTAATTCATAGAACCTTTAAATTCATACATGAACCCGATAACATGATATGAACACGCATGAACAGGTTATGTTGATAACAAATTTATTAGTAACTCGTTAAAATAATGAGTCGTGTTCATGATGACATGGAAAATTCGGGCATGCTAAACCATTCTCCATATGAAGATCAACATCACATAATTAACTAACAATGTCAATGCCCCCACTAATTAAGTGATGGATTGTGGGTTGGGGGCCTAGAACGAAGATTACAACGTACAAAGACACACAAGTTAATCCATTTCTTTAATCAACGAAAGCTGCCTACCAACTAGCACATGGGGAGGGACCCACCGACTTCGCTTATAGATTTGCTAAGAATATGATCACCCCATTGCTTTGCCCTTTGCTTACTAAATCATCATATCAAATTCTCATTCACGTACATGCACATCTTGGGGCGGCCAATAATTTTGTGCACTATTCAGGAGTAAATTTTTGTGTGTAACAATCACATCCCTCATGTGGTGTTAAAAAATTCATTCATATTATAATAAGTATATTTATTTAATAATATTATACATTAAATTCATGATATATGAATTGTATCTTATGTTAATATTAAAACTAATAACACCACGCGACGTTGTTGTCGTAACTCTAAAAAATATATTGATATTTAGAAGCGATTATATAATATCTTATAAAATTCTTTGTCATGGATGGGCGGTGAGAGTTGAGTTCCCATAATTGCTTCTTAGTTACCTTCCTGTCTTTATCTTTTTGCCAACCAAAATCCGCACTTAGCTAATATACAACACATTCTTTCTTCCTACTCTATCTTCCATAACATGCATAATCAGTGACGGATTTAGACTTTCGTTCATCTGGGGGCTTAAAAAAATCCAACTTATATATAGCCAAACAAAAAATATTTGGGCTTAAAGTGAACTTGGTGTCTGAGTTCTCCACAAAATTACAGAATGAGTGAACTTGGTGGAATCTTTATTCTTCTTTTATAACATAGGGTTTTTCTTTTTTAATATAAGTTTTGGGCTTAAAGTGTATGCATTGGATGAGCCATGTGGGGGCTCAACCTAAGGACCTATAAAAAAATAAAAAAATATGAGTTTGTGTGGGATTATACAGCTACAACTTTTTTGTAAGTGTGGGCACTTGCCCACACTAGTCCTTCATTGGATCCGCCAGTGTGCATAATCCTTGGGTCTTGAATTATTTTCCTTTTTGTTGCAAATATTTATCAATTAATTAGGTTGGATGGTACTTTTATCACATGACATTTAGTAGTATGTTTAATTAACTGTATGCAGCTAAAAATGTATTGGTCTAATGAACTTTATCTGATAAAGTTTTTCTTTGATTTAAAAAAAAAAACTATTGATCTAAATGGCCTTCGAGATCCCAAATTCCAGTTTCCGCCATAGTGGGATGGTTGCTAGTAGGGCTGGGCATTTGGAACCGAAACCCGACCAACCCGCCCAAACCAAACCGATCGGGTCGGGTTGGTTTGGTTTATTTTCAAATTTTTTTGGTTATCGGTTTGAACCCAAACCAAACCGAAGTCTATGGTTCGGTTTACGGTTTGCAATATCCAAACCCACGGTTTAACCAAACCAAACCGAAAATTTAAAAAATTATAATAAAAATATAATACATATTTTAAAGAAATTTATATATATATATAATATATAGTTTAAAGAAATTTATATATATATATATAATACATAGTTTATATATATATATATTACATAGTTTAAAGAAATTTATATATATGTAATACATTTTTCCTTCTCTCTCTCTCTTCTTTTTCTCTTCTTTTTCTTCTTCTCCATCTCTTCCTCTCTTTCTCTATTTTTCTTCCTCTCCTCTCCATCTCTCTCTCTCTCTCTCTCTCTCTCTCTCTCTCTCTCTCTCTCTCTCTCTCTCTCTCTCTCTCTCTCTCTCTCTCTCTCTCTCTCTCTCTCTCTCTCTCTCTCTCTAAGAAAGCCAAAAGCAAAACCGAACCAAACCAAACCACAAGTCCGGTTAACCGAAGTGGTCGGTTTTCATCACTTATGGTTTGGTTTCGGTTTAAAATAGCCAAACCGAGACGGTTCGGTTCGGTTTCGGGTTGAGCCCAAATGACCATAGGAAGGGGGAAAATGCCAAAATGGTAGAAGTGGGGTAATAGAGGAAAATGATAATTACTAAAAATTAATAGATAAGGAAAAAATGTCACACTGTTGTAAAATAGACTGAACGTGAGAGAACCACAAAATACGGGAGTGGAATTGCATTTACTTTTGCAATATTACAACTCATAAAACTCGATCTAGAATTTCTCTTATCTTCTTACTAAACAATTTTCTCTATTCCAATGCATGATGAACATTAACTTTGCCTAGGCAACTAGTTCACCGAAGTTTTCGGCTCAACACCAAAGTCAAATTGAAAGCATTTCACTTTATCACTACACTATTGCACCTATATCATTTAACTTGTCTCAAAAGCCTTCCTTTGCGTCACGACATCCATAATTCACAACACCCAAATTATACATTATCCCTTGGTCCAAACCTTTGTTTGAGCCAGACTCATCACATTTGCCACCATCCGTCGCCACCATTCGGTCACTACAAGTCTTCGCCGGCAGCCACCATCACTCTCTCAACCAACGATTAACAAACGAGTCGTGTTCATGTTGGAGATTTGAGTTTTCTATTGGTATACCAAATCGCTAGTACTTTACTAAAAAATTATATAATAATTACACAAATAAAAATCCGAACTTCCAAAAAAGATAAAATGTTTTCAAAAAAACTCATTTGTCACTAATAAGTTCACACAGTCGCAGTTGCTTAATTTACCAGTAAACAGATGGCAGAAGCAGCACACAGTTTCAAAATTCTCAACGTCGGCAGACTTACGATTGGATAATATTCTTTTTTATACAAACAACCAAAAACCTTGAAACTTTCCCTTCTATAGTCTTCTTCAACTAACGTAAGTCCCAGACATACACATACACTTTCCTGGGACCCACGCGGCGGTGCGCGTTAGCCCCACCACCCCTACACTTGTACAGTGTGAGACACTGAAAGTAACTTAACCTGCGCCCAGCTGGGTCCTTTGAAGTTGAAGCAGGAGCTTAAACCTACGCACCCCTCACCTTCTTCACAAACATAAAACACATGGAAGGAAAGCTTTTACAGTGTCAGAGTCAAATATGTTTATGAGCGCACTTAGAAGGGACCTCTTGTATGTCAATACGTGTCTTTTAATTCTCTCATAAAAACAAATCACTCTCTTGGATTTCTTCATATCTTTCAAAATAATCCATTTTGATTTTTTCTTCTTCCCATTTAAAATTAAAATCAGTTGCTTGGTTTGAAGACTTTTTGGACCAAACAGGAAGGGTTGGGTTGGTTTGAGGTTTGCCTAGTTATTTTGTAGCAGCTCCTTGCTCTTTTTCACGCGTGGTCTTCTTGCCTTGAAACAATCTCTATCAATTTTCTAATCTGGGTCTTCTTTCTTATCTCATCTGTAGCTATATTTTTTTTCATTTTGGGGTTCTTTTTTGTCTCTCTCTTTCTCTCTCTCTGCTGCTGCTGGAGATATTTTGTGCTTCATTTCTTGTTTGGTGAGTTGGGTTGGGATGGAGGAGAGGTATGAGGCAATGAAGGATCTTGGTTCTGGGAATTTTGGAGTGGCAAGGCTGGTCAGAGATAAGAAGACCAAGGAGCTTGTTGCAGTCAAATACATAGAAAGGGGAAAGAAGGTAATTGATTTTCTTTTGTTTTATTTCCTCTTATTTATTGATTGACTAATGTATGGAATTCTGGAAATGTTTCTACTAAGGGTTGCATGGTTTCTGATGTATCTTATGCTCTTTGGATGATTTGAGAGTCGGGAATTGAAATTTTCTATCTACTTTTTGAAAGCTTTACTGGGTTTTGTTTGAAGTTCTGTTTTTCATTTAAAATGGTATGCTTAATGCTAGTGTTTGGGGCGAGGTGGTTTTCTTGGTTTCTCATTCATCCTCAAAACTCTTGGTGTGAGTGAGCTCTAATATTTATTAAGTTGAACATAATGAGTATCTTGTAGTTGAAGTGATTTTTGAGTTGGAGGAGCAGAGGTGTTGGGCTCATAGATTTGGAAGAGAGGCCAAGTTGACCTCTCATTTGATTAGCTCTTGTTTGTTTTGCTTTTTATTTGGTTGTGAATTTGTGATGCTAAGTTCTTTCTAATTCCAGCTGCTGAATAATAATTATAAGTTTTGTTAAGACAATCCGTTTTACGACGCCGACCTTCTTCTCTATATACTTTTAGCTGGAAAAGCAGATCTTGAGTCTCATATCTGCAATAACCAATGCGGTTCTTGAAGTTTCAGTTGTGTAAAAAAGAAAAACTTGATGTTCTGTTTTTTTGGCATATACAATGTTCACATTCATACATTTAGCTTGTGTCTAATTTTCGGTTATATTAACAATCATGCAGAGTTGTGCCTCAAATTTTCTTGCACATTGAACATGATTGCTTGTTATATCATTATAACTTCTGAGGTTATAATTACATCCTTTTTATCGTTAACTAAAGTTGGATATTAAATTAGGGCTTGCTTACATACATATTAAGGCCTATATTTTCTCCCGCACATGTATTTTCAATATTTTGTATTCATTTGATATCGTTCTTTACATTTTTCTTCTCATTACCCTATAATGGATGTATACGCGATTTTGGTATGGATATGGACATTAATTCTGTTTTGGCTCTTTGGATTTCAGATTGATGAGAATGTTCAGAGGGAAATCATAAATCACAGGTCCCTGAGGCATCCAAATATTGTCAGGTTCAAAGAGGTATTCACAAGCGTTCATTAACTGTATTGTGTATGTTTCATGCACTTTTGGGTGTGTGTGTATGCGTGTAGGCATTTCTTTGTTCCTTTTTTTCTTTTCTTTTCAACATGTCATCATGGTATGCTAATTTTGGCCAATGATATGTGATTATGTGACGATAACTCTAAGCTGTTAATTACCAGTAACTGGAAGTGGCGCAAAAGAGCTACGATGAGGAAGTTTTGAGTTTTATATGAATGAAAGAATGCTTAAAGCATCAATTTTGCCTGCAGGTCTTGCTGACTCCAAGTCATTTAGCTATTGTCATGGAATATGCAGCTGGTGGTGAACTTTTTGAGAGGATCTGCAGTGCTGGTAGATTTAGCGAAGATGAGGTTAGCTTGTTTAGGTTATTTAGCATGTTTAATTGAAAGTCCTTTAGTTTTTCTGCATATGGAAATTATTTGTAAGCGTCCAGTCCATGACTGTGTTTGATGGTAATTCCTCTTCATGGCAGGCAAGATTTTTCTTCCAGCAGCTGATATCTGGAGTCAGCTACTGTCATTCCATGGTATGTTTATATTTGAAAAACAGAAAAAGAAAAAGAAAAAAAAAGAAGCACTTTTATTACCAAATGCTTTCCTGTTTACTGTTTATTTTCTTACATTTGCCAGTAATTTTACCGCAGGAAATTTGTCACAGGGATCTGAAACTGGAAAATACACTCTTAGATGGAAGTGCAACACCACGTCTTAAAATATGCGACTTTGGATACTCCAAGGTTTATGATTTTCTTGTTGAATAAGACTTTATTTTGTTGAGTCCAGGAAAATTATTTTGGTTATCTGTTGTCCAATATATGTTAATGTTTATTTACTACCTTACAGTCTGCTCTGTTGCACTCACAACCAAAATCAACAGTTGGAACGCCTGCATACATTGCTCCAGAGGTTCTATCACGGAAGGAATATGACGGAAAGGTATCTAGTTTTCATATTGTTTTCCAGGCCAGTCTCACAAGTTCAATCATGTTCTCGCATTTTACTTTATGTTGGACTTAGTAGTCTGACCATCTATGTATTAGGCATAAATTTACCCATTTTAATTACTTTCTAAGTTGGTACACCTTGGTAGATTGCAGATGTTTGGTCCTGTGGTGTGACGCTATACGTGATGTTGGTAGGAGCATATCCTTTTGAGGATCCTGAAGATCCTAGAAATTTTCGTAAGACCATCGAGGTGAGCTTCACCTTATTCCACACACATGGTAGTTGAACGTAGTGATCTTTAGGGCAAAAGGTTATGGTTTCCATTCCACAACATTTGATTTTTGCAATTTTTGAAACAGAGAATTATGAGTATCCAGTACTCCATACCCGACTATGTACGTGTTTCTGCAGGCTGCAAGCAGATACTTTCTCGTATTTTTGTTGCCAACCCTTCCAAGGTAAACCAGTTCCTTGATAAGTTTCTTATGTTTCCTTTTTATTCACTTGAGGCACAAGAACAATACATGGAGCTAAGCAGATGAGTATGAACAATATTATAAATGCAGTATCCGATGCTATTAAAATCAAATTCTGTTTTGTCTGATATAGAAACACCCTCTCAAGACTTAACTATATATAGATTCTGTACTGACAATCCTGTCCATGTCCTCGTGGCAGAGGATCACTCTTCCTGAGATAAAACAGCACCCCTGGTTTCTGAAAAATCTGCCAAAAGAGCTCATTGAGGCTGAGAAAACAAACTATGCGGCAGTGGAGCGAGACCAACTACAGAGAATTGAAGAAATAAATAGGATCATAGATGAGGCAAGGACACCAGGGCAAGGATCCAAAGCAGGCGGCCTAGCTGTTGCCGGGCCATCCGACTCTGATGATGTAGAGGCTGATTTGGACTCCGAAGTCGATGTCAGTGGTGACTTTGCAGTCCCTCCATGAGCATTTGGAGTTTGTTTACACAAAGCAGTACTTTGTTTGAACATTTATGATGTTGTTCACAATGTATAGTAGACTTTATGCTATACACATTTGTACAAATAATTTGACCATATTGATCTGGGGATTGAGGTATTTTTTACATCGTATGATTGTACTGGAACATGTTTTGATCCTTAATGTGATTGTTTTTATCTACTTCAAGAAATTATCTGCATAATTTAACACATCTAGTATTTTAACAAAACTATCTTGAATGCAAAAGGGCTTTAAAATCATAATAAATTCCAAACTAATCATATGATTGTAAACCTGAGCTTATAGAAATCTGTCATGGCGAAAAGGTAAAATCTGTTTTCACCTATTCTTTGGCTGGTAAAATCTTTTACTTGAGACTCACAAGCTGAGATTTTTTATTATAAACATTATAAATAAACTACTATTTTTGTGAAACTCTACAAACCAAGTTACAAACCAACTGATCTAGAAAGTTTTCCTCCATTATCTTATGGAGTACATTGATAATGCTTCTGTACAATCAACCAGACTTATGAAATAAATGTTGATACAAGTATTTGTTCTCATTCCTAGATAGTTTGGCACATACATAAAAAGGGAGTTCAGTTTTGAAGAAAAAAAATTAGGCTAATAGGTCTTTCAGTTTCAAGCCTACAATATTATGAGCGAAATCTACCGAAAAGCGTTTGGTTGAGTGGTCAGTCCTGTGGTAAGTTCTCACATGGTTTGAGGTTCCTCTCCTCATAGTACCTATCTAGCTATTTGCTTCATGCCTCCTAAATTCATTTATGAGAAATAAAGAACTGCATTCAGTGATTAAGAACAATAGTTACCCGTGCACTTAGATTTTCCTCCTCCCGAGTATCGCTTGTATAAACTGTTAGGAGCAGCATAGTTTGGGGAGCTGGTGGCCAAAAGTAGGGTTTGAAGTCTTTAGGCATATTCCCCCATCGCTTGAGAAAAAAAATTAGGCATCAGTACAAAGACTAAATTGGAGCCTAGTTTGTTTTATGGTGGTGGAAGACTCAAAAATAGGGTTGAGATGAGTAGGGATAGTGGGTTGGTTGGCGGAAAGGACAAGTATGACTAGACTCCATTGTACTGTTGTACATTGTGGGCTGCCCATCACTATGTGGGGCTTGTAATTACGAGAATCTTCTACTGCCCTACTTTTCAATGAATATATATATCTATTGGAAGGCATGTAATCAGTAGCGTTTGTAGTCCAACGGTTAGGATAATTGCCTTCCAAGCAATAGACCCGGGTTCGACTCCCGGCAGACGCATAAAATATTCTTTTTGTTCTTCTGCAAAAAATAACAAGAACATACAAGCCGTGGATTGAGAAATCTGCACAGGATTGGGTTATAATATTTTTTTAATTTATTATGCGTGCAGCGTGATTGACGGAATGACTTTGTATATTGTGTGGGTTAATTTCCACCTAATGAAATGAATTTCTTAAAAATTAACACTAAATTGATGTATTTCTAAAGAGCTTTGCATTACACTGGAGCGCACCGCAGCCTAAGGGTGGCTCTGCTCTGCCCTTACTTGACCAGTCCAAAATAGAGGCTTGGTGCCATAGAGAAAACAGAGACATTAGCACAATGTGATTCATGAAAGAGAGAACAAGTAAACATGAAAGAGAAAACAACATGATACATGGACATGTTCCATACCCTTTTTCACACGTTTGACATGTTCTATTCAGTCTTAATACACTTCTCTCCAATTAGCTCCAAGCCTTCAGCTAATTGATTGCTTGGAAATTACATGATCTCATCATTTCATTTGATTTTACAGTAATTATAATGTGGTTAATTTGGAGACTTGCTCAATTACGGGTATAAATGTGGAAAATACTTAGCTCCTTCATTGCAATGAGTGCGTAGAAATTATTCTTTTGTGTTTTTAATGAGTTATTTTTGTCGTGTGTGTCAAATTAAGGTTTACACGTAAATATTCTCAAACATGTAAAGTTATATTCCAAGCAGATTTCCACCTAAATATGATGGAGAATGTTAATGTTTGTCAACATCCAAGTGTTTACAATCATATTATTATTTGAAATCCAAAGGACATTTCCATGTTACCAGTCCACCAATAAGCCAATTAAAGTCAAAATAAAACCAAAAAGTGCTTTGAAATATTCAACATAAACAACAGTCCCCCCCAAAACTGCTTCCTTATAAGTGCACAAGCTAGCTTGCTGTCTATCTATCCCCCAAAACCCTCTGCTAGTAGAAAACTAAAGAGAGAAGAGACCATGAAGGGAAGAAGGCCATCTTCGTCGTCACCGGCTTTCAGGCTCTTATTAGTTCTTGTGGTTGTTCTTGGCATGGGGGAGGTGATCAAAATGGGTGGTGCAGCCCCAAGTGCTGCCCAGTGCCATGAGGAGAGGGCGCTTGCGGTTACTGCATGCATGCCGGTGGTGTTTGGTAAGCTTCCAACGCCACAGTGTTGCGAACGCGCAAGGGTCAGCCATACTGAATGCATATGCCCTGTCATCACCCCCAAGGTTGCAGCCACCATTCACGACATCAACCGCGCCGTCCGCCTCATTGAAGGGTGTGGTAGGAGGGTGCCTCGCCACTTCAAGTGTGGGAGTAAGAACCTCACTCTCTCTAATATGGCAAAATTTTGAATTTACACAAATCCCGGTTGAACTAAAATCTTGTTTATCTTGTAAGCTTGATACAAACAGAGTATATAGCGTACATAAACTAAGCTCTAGCTATTAGATCAGGGCAGTTTTATGCTTCCTATTTGTGGATTATCATGTTTTAATTTGTAATAAACTCAAGTTGTTTTTCTGTTCATGCTTTAATTGCAGGCATCACCACTCCATGATAGTTGGGCTCAGCTTGCCTCAACAATTGCTGCGTTTTCCGGCTACAAATAAAACGTAGTACCTATGTGGTCTGTCTGACAACCTTCTCTCTGTTAGGTTGTTGTAATAAAGTTAAATAAACAGATACCCTGTGTTTTAATTCAAGTAACATCATCATGATCAATTGATGTACCTTCGTGTTATTAGATTAACAGATGGTTTTCAATTGAATCCCTTTACTTTTTGTTTAAGTGAAGCTTGAATAGGGTGTTGGAAATTTAATATTATAATATTTATTAGATATTTTAATATTTAATATTTAATGTGTGAATGAAAATAATTGTTTTGTTTAAGTATGAAAGGTTGTTGACTATTTTGGCGTCAAAAAGCTCAAATAGAGAACCCGTGAGTACTTTTTTGTTTGGGTTTATTGATTGGCAGACAAATTGAGAAATCAATTTTGTCTGTGTCTTGCTCCTTTGTTTCCTTCGCAAGTCGGCAGCTTTAGGCTCTCACCCGTTGGCTTCTCAATAAATAGAAGAGCATGGCAGCAGCCGATGAGTAGAGAGTAAAGAGAGAGAGAGAGAGCAAAGAGTCAGTGAGAGAAGATAGAAGTGAGTGAGGGAAAAATAAGTGTTGGGCAGAAAAACAATTGTTGCTGTCATTGATTATTTTTCCCATTTTTCAAATTGTACTCAATTTGTATTTTCTTCATATTTTCTGAGTGTTAACGCTATTGTATTTTTTTATTGATTATAATGGAATACTGCGTCGTCTCCAAACTGGATATAGGCATTGCCGAACCAGTATAAATCTTGGTGTTCTTGTTGGTGTTGTTTTTGTTACTTTTATCTCATGCCAGTTGTTGTTTTATTTTCACTCACAATTGGTTGTCGTTTCCGCACAACAAGTGGTATCAAAGCTCCAGTTTTTCGATTGGGGTTTTTCGGGGGAATGAAAATTTGCAGGAGCTACAGTGATGTGTACAGTGACGTGCTACAGTGTTGTGAACAGTGTGAATAGTGTCGGTGCTACAATCCAGTTCCAGTGAATTGCTACATTACCGAGTAGATGGCTGGAGATAAAGACAAGGAGAAGGAGTCGGCATCGTCTTCATTGACACCTACATCCAATAGACATCTAATAGCTACTACGATGTTAGAGGTTGATAAATTCAATGGCTCTATTAATTTTGTTATGTGGCAATGTGAAGTTATGTATGTGTTGTATCAAAAAGAGATGGATATGGTTTTGGAGGATAAACCCGAAGATATTGATGACAAGCAGTGGACATGAATATATCATGCTTGTGCCTCTATTCGATCGTTCCTTGATAAGGAGTTGAAATACCCGTATATGAAGGAAACTTCTGCTAAGGAGTTATGGAGAAAATTGGAGGAGAAGTATATGACCAAGAGCGTAGAAAATCGGCTCTTCTTAAAGAAGCGACTCTTCCGATTTCAATATCATCTAGGTATTTCTATGCACGAACACCTCAATGATTATAATAAAATACCTTTTGATTTAGCAAAACTTGATGTCGAAATTTTTGACGAGGATAAAGCACAATGTTTGTTAAATTCACTGCCTGATGATTATGATCATTTGACAACTACTTTGTTGTATGGAAAATCCGAGGTGAAACTTGATGAGGTGTCTGCGGCATTAGTGAATCATGAGTGTCGTAAGAAGGAACAAAAGACTCAAAATTTACAAACCGAGGCACTCGTTGCAAGGGGTCAAACAGAGAAAAGAAAATCGGGGAAGTGGGGAAAATCTCGTTCAAAGTCACGAGGAAAGTTTCATGCTAAAGATGAATGTGCCTTTTGTCGTCAAAAAGGTCACTGGAAGAAAGACTGCCCCAAATTGAAGAACAAAGAGAAGGAGAAAACGGGTTCTGAAGCAAATGTTGCAAAATCCAGAGATGATGATTTCGAGTTTGCTTTGGCTAGTTCATCTGTTGATGGTCACTCCAAGGAGTGAATTTTGGATTCAGGCTGCATCTATCATATGTGTCCCATTCAGGAATGGTTTTCTAGATTCCAGGAGCTGGATGGTGGGAGTTATTTTGATGGGCAATAATAATGCTTGCAAAACACAAGGGATAGGCAAAATCTGCTTGAAGATGCATGATGGAACTGTCAGAGAAGTGGGGTCGTTTCTATGAGAATGAGATGACTAAGTTCTCTAAAGCTCTCATGAATTCGGGATTTGTTCAGGACCAAAATGAACACAACCGCATGAACCATAATTTATTAGGATTGGAGATGTGTGATTCCTATTGTCTCGGTTTACTACTGCGATGAACAATTCAAGTTCATTATATCCACTGCGTCACCAAGTAAATCCGATAGGTAGTATTCACTATGATAGGTTCAAGTCCAAAAGTCACCTCTTCATATGCATCTCTTTTCCGCAAGTACTCTCAATTTCTTTTAATTTTCATTCATGTGGGGGATTGTTGAAAATTTAATATTATAATATTTATTAGATATTATAATTTTTAATGTGTGAATGACAATAATTGTTTTGTTTAAGTATGAAAGGTTGCATCCGATACAATTGAACTAAGTGTAGCTGCATCTTTCCTTTGCATAAGTGGCATCATTTAGTGAATAGCCACTGTTATTATTCCAAAGGTCACTTGAATTAATTATATAAAACCCATATTGTATGGCTATCCAACTAGTTCTTACATGTGGAAAACTAGAGTATTCCCGAGTGCTCTAGTTTTGCTCTTTTAATCAATTCTGAGTGTAGTCTTGAGAGTACAAATATATAATTGGTTCGGCAGAGTCTTAAATTGAAGTGCTTCAATTTAGGTTTATCGATTATTGAATTATAGAAGATGGACGCCTATATAACCGCAAGTACAAAGGTAGGGGTAAAATCTGTTTTGAGGACATTGCAATTCTTGCAAGCCTCAATTGCTAAAGTTGTTAGTATTTCTATTTGTATTTCTATTTGTATTTGTTAATTTACATTGATTTCATGTAAATTTGTTATTGTATTTGATTACTACAATTCTGTTGAGAACTATTATTATCTTCAAATTTATATTTCCTATTGTTCGGCCAACATAGAGATGTGATATTATACATATTTTCAATTGAATCCAACTTCAGTGATTAGTAGAGATAATCTTCATTTAACACATGAGTGTATATGCTATCTGGAATATGATACGGATAGGAAGACATTAGAGTTTACAGGGATGTCTTATTTCAATTCGTCTCCACTGATGAGTGCAAATTCCATGCAGTGGATGGCATCGTCATCGTCCTCATTCTTCCTTCAAAATTTTCTCTGTTAGATTGTGGGACAAACGTCGGGCTGATCTACTTCAAATTGTTTATGTAATCGACCCGAGATTGGTTGTACAAAAGGTTTATAATCCACAAGCCCTTGTTGAATCTTTGTTGGTGTCTCCTATTTCTAAGGCAAGTGCATGTCTGAGGTCAGGCCATGCCGGAAGAACCTAGCCCGAGAAATGTTTCAGACTTACACTGAGAATAATTTCCACAACCATAAAGAGAGAAAGAAGGTCATCAATGGCTTTCGGGGTCTTCCTAGTTTTGGTTGTTCTAGCCATGCGAGAAGTGAAAATGGTGGGTGTTGCACCAAGTGCTGCCCAGTGCCACGAGGAAAGGGCGCTTGCAATAAAGGCATGCATGTCGGTGATGTTTGGCAAGCATTCAACCACGCCATAAGGCTCACTGAAGGGTGTGGTACGAAGGTACCTCGCCACTTCAAGTTTGGGAGTAAGAAACAACCATCTTTCCTTCTTTCTCTCTCTCTCTCTCCCAACTATATAAAATCGAAACGAAACTTGTGTGCTTTATCAAACTACGTTAATCTTGTTAGCTTGATATACATTGTCGGTCTTTTCTGCAATAGCTAATTGGAGAATATGGTATTGAAGCTGGTTGCAGGGTGTTTGGACCTGGTTGAAATCTGGTCGGGTCAGGCCCAAGATCCGAAATTAAATTAACAGTGAGCCCAAGTTATGATACAATGGTCCCAAATCATTATTTCGGCCTAAGTCATATTCCAGTGGGCCTAGTCGATAAGGTTGGCTAAAAGCCCAATATCTACACGTGGCCGAAAATATACATATGGCCGAAAATCTACATGTGGCCGAATATGTAAATCTGGCCTAGAGCACAAAAATAGTCGAGAGCCTATATGCGGCCGAAAGTATAGATACGGCCGAATGCATAAGGTTTAAATGAGGAGAGAGAGAATCCATAAGAGGATTTTCTCATATGTGATCATTCAAATATAGAAGGAATTATGCCAACTTGATGGTCAAACGAAGTTATTGTGGGAGAGCTTAATATGGAAGGAAAATCAAATAAAATGTTATTGTTTCCATTAAATCACATGCATGAAATAATGAATTGAAGATATTATGGAGCAATCATGATGATGGATGGAGCCAAGGTCAATGCCAAGGAAGGAATAAAACTGATGGAGGATTTGAAGGCCAATTGATGACTTACCAAATTGAGACACACCGAAGCCCCTATAAATACCAAGCTTTTGGAAGAGAGAAAGGACCCCCGACACAACACACAACTTGTCATTTTACATTCTTTTCAATTTCCTATCCTAGAAGTAGTGCAATGTAGCTCATAGTCTAGTTCTTATTTTTTCCGCCCTAGTTCCTATAGATTTCAATTATGTTTTTACATTATTGTTCTTGTTTTTTCAATTCTATTTCAATTATAGTAATTTCAATTCATGTCTTAATTTAATCTTTACTATTCTTCGTAATCTAGTTTACTTTCCGCACTTTACTTTATGCTCTTTACTTTACGCACTTGCATTTCAATTATTTAATTTATGCAATTTACATTATGCACTCGTTTTTCAATCACTTTACTTTATGCACTTTACTTTACATTCTTTATTTTACGCACTTTCAATTACGCACTCCCCCTTTAAATTATTTATTTTGCGCACTTTACTTTCCGCATTTGTCTTTTCAATTACATTTAAATTCAAGCACATTTAGTTTACGCACGTGTTATTTATTTCATTACACTTCACCTCCAATCTTCATTTCCACCCATTCTACATTATTTGGTTGCTCACATAAAGCCTTGATCCCGATGTAGTGAAAGAACCTAGGCCATGAGAAGGTTCCTTGTTCGGCCGAACAATCGTTTGATTAAAGTCAGATTTTGGATGCAACATCCACTCACATTCCATTCAAGCCAAATTCGTGGCTTGGTGGTGGCATGCCCCGCACTCAAAAAAGAAGAAGGACCAAAAAAACTCCTTCAATCGGTCTACCTGGACGAAAAGAGGGAAACACATGGTAGTTTTGTGCATGTTATGTTTGGACTAATATGCGAGTTTTGTGTTATCCTGAAGTTCTTTTGGTGTTGATATTTTCATTGCAAGCATCGCTACCCCATGAACAAGGACAGACCCAGGAATTTTTTCAGGGGTGGGCTAATATTTTTCTTGGATTTGGAAACTCTAAGTAAATAAAAAATAAAAATCATAACTTCTTCTTTTAAATATTTTAAAACAAAAAAATAACTAATAAAATAACATATTTTTTATTTAAAAAATCTAAAAGAAAGAAAAATCGGTTTTAGTGCAAACTACGATTTAGGCTACTAATGATGGCTCATTAAGTCAATATATACATCATATTAAAATCTCATAAAATCAAGGTTTCTTATTTGATGTGTAAGGAATAAAAATGAAAATGATATGCCCACTAACTAAACAGTGTACTTCACTAACTAAAGAAGTGGCTGCATTGAAAACTCAAGTTGTAGACACGCAACGTTTGTTGGATTATGCCAACAAACAGCTAGCAGTACTGAGGAAGAGGAACACAGATTATGCAAAGCTAGCGTGTGTTGATCGGTGCATAATTACATATCATTTTGTACCCTTCTAACTTATGATTTGGTTATGTTTTTGAGTTAAACTTGTGCTTTTAATCTATTTTGTGTTTGTTTCAGTGTAATAAGCTTATGACTCACTAAATGCATTTTGGAGACAAGTTAGCTCAAAACGGTGTATGCAGATCAGTCAACTTCACGGATTGGACTGTACTTGCTCAGGAAGAACCAGATAATGAACCATACGTCAATGGAAAGATACGGAAGTCTAGTTTCTGAAGAATTTTACGGTTCATGATTCCGAGTCTTCTAGAGAAAGTTATACAAGTTTTGGAAGCTTAAGGTCAAAATCGGCAGCATCTGCGTTACTGGGCCAAAAATCACATTTGAAGGTCTTTCCGATTTTGCTTGAGCTGGGCTGCATATGCTTGGAAAGATAATTCAAAGAACTTCAAGATCCATATTTTTCCAGATTTTTCAGAATGGAGGAACAAGCCCAAATTGAGCCCACAAGCTGACTGCAAATTGCTTGGTCATGATTAGCTATGCATGTGCTATTGTTGATAGTTCTTGGTTATGATTAGCTATGCATGTGCTATTGTTGATAGTGGGGAAGAAGTATGTTTATTTGTCATAATTGAAGTAGGTTGTGTAAGAAATAAAGAAAGCAAAAGTATCAAGTGGGAACTAGCCAAATGATGAAAGGAGATGGATGCTCATGTGAACTTGAGGTGGCTATGCAACTTGTTGTCAAAAGAAGAATATTGGCATGTGAGTTTGATGCTTTCCTTCTCCTATAAATAGGAGGCTTGGCTAACCTTCAAACACACCCCAAGGGGGGGAGCTCTCAAACATCTCTCTAGAGCTCCTCTCCCTTCTCTCCCTCAATTCTCTTAGTTTTTCTTTTGAGTTCTCAATTGTTGTAACAAAACCCTTTAAGTTTTTCTTAGTTGTAATTTATTTTTCATTGTAATGTAAATTCTTTTCTTAAGTTTAATTAGTTTCCAAGTTTCAATTATAGTTCTTGTTCTTATTCATTATGCTTATAAGTTAATATGCTTGTTGAATGATTGATCACCATTAAAACTTGTATGTTAGCTATCTTGGTTTGAATTAAGAGTAGACACCATGCTTTAATTCGAATTGAACTATGAATAGGAAGAGTATGTATGGACATTCGACAATAGGGATTAGATACATGCTTGGTTGTTTAAAACATTCTTCTATGCTTAATGGATTTCTAATGCTTAATTTAGGTTCGACAATAAGGATCTAATTAGGGAATTAGGAATACAAGGTTAGGACCAAACACCATGGCTTAATCATACTTTAGCTAGAATCAATCTAAGAATATAAATTGAACTTGGTAACTAATTTGCTTGAGTTAATTTCTTTTCTTTCTTTCTTGTTTTATTTATTCTCTTTTGGTTTTCTATTTTGTGCAGGGAATCAAATTGAATCAATCTATCATCAATCCTCGTGGGATCGACCTCGTACTTACACATGCTATACTATCCAATGGCCCGTGCACTTGCGAGTCAACAAAATTTTGGCGCCGTTGCCGGGATTGACGGCATAGTTTGGTTCTATTTTCTTTCCCTACTTGTTTTACTTTCCTTTTTCCTTTTCATTTCAGTTTTTATTTCCTAATCCTATTAATCCCATTTCAAGTTCTATGTTTGTTTTAGCAATATGAGATAGCTCAATAAAAAAGGAGAGAATGAAACTTCAATCATAAGAATAGAAAGTATGGAGTAGTGGGAGGAGTAGCTACCTCCAAATGCATCCATGCTCGACCTAATCGCTTCAAGGGGAGTATTCCAATCCTTTCTCTTTTACTTGTATTGTTATTTTAGTAATTTTAATTTTCTGTTTCTTTTATAATTTTAAAAAAATTAAAAAGATTTTTCATATGAGCTGACTTTTGGTAACTCCAGTAAGCAACTTCCGTCTATGCAGTGTCTAGGAGTTCTTTAAGGCGACACCTTCGGTGTCTAAGAAGTTTGGGTTTTAAGCGGGACCATTGTGACCCCTCCAACCTTCCGGAACCCCTGGCTGTGTTTTACGAGGCCCTTAACTGGTCATCCTAGAGTTGCTTGTATAATTGTGTGTTCTTAAATTAAATTATTTTTTTTTACAATAATAGTTTGGTTCAAATAAAAATTTAAGTTTGGGTATTGTATTCTTGCTTAAATAATAATGTTTTATAGTATGTGATTTTTTATTATTATTATTTTAATTTTTATGTGGTGTGGTTTGTTTGTTTGTTTCTGAGTGTTAAAAAAATTACTTTAAATAAGGCTGCATCACTAAAAACTTTTAAAAAAAAAAAAATTGGAACTTCTTTGTTTTCTTTTCTGTTTAGTTGTTTTCTTAAAAGTTAGTCTCTGTTTTTATTTTTTTGTATTATTTTTATTTTTAGTTTTAGTTTTGTGGTGTGGTTAGTTAGTATTTTTCTAAGTGTTAAAAATAAAATAATTTTTAAAAAAAAATTCACTTCAAACCAGTAGCATTACAACAAAAAACAAAAAAAAAAACAAAAACAAAAAACAAAAAAAAAACAAAAAAACAAAAAAAACAAAAAACAAAATACAAATAAATAAAACTTCTTTTTCTTCTTCTTCTTCTTCTTCATCATCATCTTCATCGGCGTCGGCATCGGCATCATCATGGCACGCTTCACGATTCCAAAATTGGAAACTTAGCCGTCTGGGCGTCATCCTTTGGGTCTTCACGCTTGACCTCTTGGGGCCCATCACTTGAGCTCCCAAAGATCGCACTTATGGCTGCACTCTTGGCTTGAGCACCACTTGTCTCGTGCTCTGGTTGCTTGCGCTTACCGGTCGCCCAATAGACTCGGCTTCGTGCGCATGTCTTTGGCGTACAAATCTACCATCGATGATAGTGTTTATTCTCCGCTGCAAACCTTCTAGCCGACGTCGATTAAACTCCACCATCCTTGTCCTCTCCTTTTTCAAGTCCCTTATAATGCCTTGACAATCCTCAACCACATTCTGCGATGCCGCCAACTCGAGCCTTTACTAGCTCCAACTCACGGGATTTCGCAATTAGGCGATAACCCACGATTGCGATAGTGGTCGTGTTTTGTGCGGCGGTGCCATGGCATCACCGACGATTCGATTGTCACACTTTGCGCCGAGCACTCGTGCATCTCACAGGAGTCACTAAACTCCTTGCGACTCCAAGGGCAACTTCGTTGTCCATGAGTATTGTGTCATTCAGCATCACGGGCCCTCTTCTTTGAGCCAAAATAGGGCATCCACGTTAGTCTTTGCTCCTTGACTCGACGTCTGAATTGGTTGAGCTAGGTTAAGATCGAGTGAAAATGGGAAAGGAGACGACATTTTCTTTACGATTTCTTTTCTTTTTCTCTCTTCTCTCTTCTTTTTCTCTTTTCCTCTCTCTTTTCTTCTTTCTTTTCTCTCTTAGTGTGGCTGTAATTTTTGTTTTTCTCCCTTAGTTTCCTTTTATAGATATCAAACCCTAGCACCACTCAAGCTCCACAGCCTTACGGCTTTCCCCGTCCCCAAAATAATTTGTCGCGACGCACCTTTTACGAACGAACGCGTTCAACAAAGTCTTCGCGCCTTTCCATCTTGCCTGTAATTTTCGGCAGGGAAGCGCAAAGCTCTGCGGCGCCTCTATGCGTCGACACGTGGCTCTTGCTTCGTTGCTCGAGACGACATATGGACCCTCGTTTCAGAATCCACCAATTCACGTTTCAAAAAATAAATAAAAAAACAAAAACAAAAAATTTTAAATTTTAAATTAAAAAAAAATTAAAACGTGTGGGCTTGAATTCATTGTGGGTCGGATTTCACCGTGGTTTGGGTTTCAAAATTGTGGGCTTTGGGCTTCAAGTTTTTGGGTTTCAGTTTGCTTAATTTGTGTGATTAGGGCTTACTTGTTTCGGTTTTTTTTTTTTTTTTTAATTAATTTTTTTATTTTTTATTTAATTTTTGTTGTTGTTGTTGTTGTTTGTTTTGTAATTTTTATTTTGTTTTGTATTTTAATTATTGTATTTTGTGATATTTATTTGCTTTAATACCTTTCAATTGTTGTTATGACATTACTTGTGCGTAATTTTTAAACATTGAGGACAATGTTCATTTCTAAGTTTGGGGTATTAGAGTTTAGCAAGTAAATTTGATTTTTCTTATAAAAATTTAAATTTAAAAAAAAATTTTGTTTTTCTTTTATTTTAGTCTTGCTTTGTTTTTTTATTTTGAGTCACTTTCCGAACACATATGATGAGATTGTGATAAATGTTTGCATGACTTAAATGAAAATTGGATTTCTTTTTATTTTTTCTCAAAAAAAATTTAATAAAAATTTTAAAACTTTTGGCATCGTTCTAGCATGATATGTTCGAAACCCTCTTTACACTTGCCATTTGTTTCATAATTTTCCAATTAAAGGATTTGCATGATTCAAAGAATTGTATCAAACATAAATTAAACTTGTATAACCGTATAATGTAAGCTTTTGAGCCTTGTGCTTCATTTCATGAGTGTTATACACATATTCTTATTTTCTTGTCATCTAAGTTGTTGTTTGATCTCATTATTCATTGAATTGGTTGAGCACTTAAAAGTTATTCATTCATATTCAATTTAATTACATGACATTTAAGAAATGATATGAAGGCCCTCTTTGGATCGTTTGTGCCTTTTAAGCTAACCTTATGCATGCTTTAGCATGATTTTCCATTGTTAACCATTTTGAGCCTACATGTAAACCTTTTCTTTCATTTAACCAATTATATTTCCTCACCTTAGCCTGAAAAACAATTATTTACCTTTCTAAGGAACTCTTGAGCTTTTATTGGGATGTGTTTTTCATACTAAGTTTTGGAAGAGGTGTTACATTACGAAAAAAAAATCACACAATTGGTGAAAGAAAATAGAAAAGTTGTGATTAAGTGGTGGTTGAATGAAATTTCATTTTTGGGTTTCTTTATTGGCCTCAAAATAAATTGGTGGTTGTTCAATTAAAAGAAAGGAGTGTGAATCCTTATAAATGGAGGTATAAGGAGTATTGAAAAAAAAAAATCCTCATTGTGTTGATTCGAAGTCTTGGAAACAATTGTTTTATGCTCTTACATTGTGAGTTCCTTGGACTTTGTTTTATCCATACCTTTCATTTCTTACTCACCTTACACCTTTGGCCTCATTACAACCTATGATAAAGACCTAAATTGATCCTAAATGTCATGTGATTGAATTGCATCCATTTTCTACTTTTAAGTGTTTGGCATCCTTCTTGAGATCATATTAATGCAAGTTCTTCATCTTTCTATTTCGAGTTAAGTCCCTTATGGTTTAACTCTAATCTTATGTTTATAACCGAGTGATGCATTGTAGCCCTCTTACGAGTGATTCATTTGTGAGAGGACAACTTTGGTGAGATTTGAAGTTGAATTTGTGCTTTGTATGATTTTGAAATTGTGTGAAAACTAAGATTGGAGAATTTGTTGCATTTGGCTATCACACTACTACACTTTGAGCATGTTATGTTTTGAACTTTGCCACATTGTGAATAATATCCAAAAAATGAGCTTTTATTGTTAAAACTTTTGAGTCATGTGCATGAGTCATTTCTCTTGAGAAAATGTTCGGAAATATTGTTTTGTATTTATTTTTGTTTTGTTTTTGTTTTCTAACTACTTTGTTTTTGTAGAGTCAGTAAAACGTTTGTGGGTATCGTATCTGTTAAACCCTCAGGAGACACAACTCCTCCTACTAGGGATGCCTGGAGGTTTAAAGGCTTGTTGCATATGCTCAATGCAATCGAGTTACCTGCGAAAATGGTCTAATTTATTTATTTATTTTTATTTTTGTTTTCCTTTTGTTTTGCTTGAGGACTAGCAAAATATAGGTTTGGGGTATTGATCG
This sequence comes from Prunus padus, assembly GCA_024362665.1. NCBI lineage: Eukaryota > Viridiplantae > Streptophyta > Magnoliopsida > Rosales > Rosaceae > Prunus > Prunus padus. The sequence continues at coordinate 11,544,720 of JANFAM010000005.1, read as the reverse complement.
GTGCATAATTACATATCATTTTGTACCCTTCTAACTTATGATTTGGTTATGTTTTGAGTTAAACTTGTGCTTTTAATCTATTTTGTGTTTGTTTCGGTGTAATAAACATGACTCACTAAATGCATTTTGGAGACAAGTTAGCTCAAAGCGGTGTATGCAGATCAGTCAACTTCACGGATTGGACTGTACTTGCTCAGGAAGAACCAGATAATGAACCATACGTCATTGGAAAGATACGGAAGTCTAGTTTCTGAAGAATTTTACGGTTCATGATTCCGAGTCTTCTAGAGAAAGTTATACAAGTTTTGGAAGCTTAAGGTCAAAATCGGCAGCATCTGCGTTACTAGGCCAAAAATCACATTTGAAGGTCTTTCCGATTTTTGCTTGAGCTGGGCTGCATATGCTTGGAAAGATAATTCAAAGAACTTCAAGATCCATATTTTTCCAGATTTTTCAGAATGGAGGAACAAGCCCAAATTGAGCCCACAAGCTGACTGCAAATTGCTTGGTCATGATTAGCTATGCATGTGCTATTGTTGATAGTTCTTGGTTATGATTAGCTATGCATGTGCTATTGTTGATAGTGGGGAAGAAGTATGTTTATTTGTCATAATTGAAGTAGGTTGTGTAAGAAATAAAGAAAGCAAAAGTATCAAGTGGGAACTAGCCAAATGATGAAAGGAGATGGATGCTCATGTGAACTTGAGGTGGCTATGCAACTTGTTGTCAAAAGAAGAATATTGGCATGTGAGTTTGATGCTTTCCTTCTCCTATAAATAGGAGGCTTGGCTAACCTTCAAACACACCCCAAGGGGGGGAGCTCTCAAACATCTCTCTAGAGCTCCTCTCCCTTCTCTCCCTCCAATTCTCTTAGTTTTTCTTTTGAGTTCTCAATTGTTGTAACAAAACCCTTTAAGTTTTTCTTAGTTGTAATTTATTTTTCATTGTAATGTAAATTCTTTTCTTAAGTTTAATTAGTTTCCAAGTTTCAATTATAGTTCTTGTTCTTATTCATTATGCTTATAAGTTAATATGCTTGTTGAATGATTGATCACCATTAAAACTTGTATGTTAGCTATCTTGGTTTGAATTAAGAGTAGACACCATGCTTTAATTCGAATTGAACTATGAATAGGAAGAGTATGTATGGACATTCGACAATAGGGATTAGATACATGCTTGGTTGTTTAAAACATTCTTCTATGCTTAATGGATTTCTAATGCTTAATTTAGGTTCGACAATAAGGATCTAATTAGGGAATTAGGAATACAAGGTTAGGACCAAACACCATGGCTTAATCATACTTTAGCTAGAATCAATCTAAGAATATAAATTGAACTTGGTAACTAATTTGCTTGAGTTAATTTCTTTTCTTTCTTTCTTGTTTTATTTATTCTCTTTTGGTTTTCTATTTTGTGCGGAATCAAATTGAATCAATCTATCATCAATCCTCGTGGGATCGACGCCGTCTTTATACACGCTTTATCTTATCCAATGGTAGATGTGACTTGCGAGTCAACATGTGTCATGCAAGTAAGCAGACATAGTCAATTAAGATGATGCAATATGGAGAGTGTGTTTGTGGCTGTGGTGCATTAACTTATATGGAAATTAATATGCTTTGAGTTCACGTATTTATTTATTTTTATGTTTTTGTTGTTGTTAAAATCTTGTGCTTAGAATTTTAGGGTTTGATTTGATAATGACTTGTTAATATATATAATAATGGCTTGTTAACATGATAGGCATAGGCTTGTTACCGTTGTCAGTGTGGGCTACAAAGATTCATGTCTTGTCTGCTTTTTTTTGTCATAACATAACCATGACTAGTTTTTGGAAGCAGAGAGAAAGGAGAACGGAGAAGCCAAATCGTGTTTTATTATTTTATTTGGTTAGAGAGAGACTGAATGAAGGTGATAATGTTAAAACAAGAAAAGACATACGCATTGGCTAATGGGTAAAGTGATGGGCTAATATTAAAACAAGAAAAGATGCACTCGTTAAAAGACATCCAGCCCAATATTTATATGCTCAGTGGTGGGCTAATATTTTTTTTTGATGAAATAACCTTATAAAATTTTTACTTTGTTTCAGAACTTTGAAATTTTGCCCTAGGCTGGAGCCCACTCTAGCCCAGGCTGGAGCCCACTCCAGCCTACACATGGGTCCGTCCTTGCCCATGAAGTTGGGCTTCACTCAGTTGCTGCATTTCTCAGGCCACAAGTCTAAATAATATTATAGATGTGGTTTCCAATTACGTCCCACATGTGTGGTTTAATTGGACAACCTTCTATCTTAATTTAGGTTGTAATAATAAAGTTAAATAAATGCCTGTTTGTAATTCTAGTAACATCATGATGAATTGATGAATAGTGAGTGTGAATTAATGTTTATAATTCGATATGTTGCTGATTATATAATATCTAAATCTCTGATGTTCTGAAGTAGTGAAAAAGTGATTGGCCAAAAGGGATTGAAAATTAATCTGGAATGAATGTAATGGTTGAAGAACTTACCGAGATTTGAACTCATAATATCCTCGAACAAAATAGAAACTGAATGTCACTAAACCAAAAGTGTGATCGCTTATCCAGATTAAAAGCAGTCTAAACTTTTATACTTCAACAAAAGAGAAACTCCAAAGTCTTAAAACCAAATCAAGCCTTATATATATTGTGCATGCAAATCAGGACTATGGAATGTGATTGATTTATAAGTAATACCCGCGGAGGGCCCGCCGCCCTACAACACACATTTTGACAACACAAAAAAATGTATATTATTATTATTATTAATTGAAATCTAGCTCTGCTAACAAATTTAAAAAAAAATTATAGCTAGCTATCTGTGTGAAGTAGGGGTGGGCATCAAAACCGAAATACCGATACCGTCCCGAAACCGTGCCATTCCGTGCCATTCTCGTGCCAAACCGTTTGGTGTTGATCTTTGAAACGGGATGAAACCGTGTCATCCTTCTTGTTTGGCACAACACGGTATCAGTTGTGATCCCGTTTGGTGCCATACCGCATCAACGATAACCAATTATTATTAAATTATTAGTCCCCAATTATCAAATCCACCAGTACAATTTAGACCCATCTTCTTCTCTAATCTAATTACTGCATTTAATTCAATTTTTGGCCCAACTCTCTCAGTCTCTCGCTTTCTCTCTCTCTGACCAACCAAGCACCAACCGACCAAAGCACCCCCAAATCTCGACTGTGCTCTCAATCCAATCCAATCCAATGGACTTCATTTTCGGATTAGTGCTCGGAATTCTAGTTGGACTCGCAATTATCGTGGTGTTTGTCCGCTTAGAGAACCACCGATCCAAGCTCCGTTCCGAACTGGCCACAACTGTAGCTGCTTTTGCTTGAATGACTGTCGAGGATTCTAGAAAGCTCTTACCTTCTGAGTATTACCCTTCTTGGGTCGTCTTCTCCCACAGACAGAAGTTAAGCTCCCAACTCTACCTCTTTCTTCATCTACTTTCTCTCACTTTCATCTACGGTAGCCACAACGGGACTAACATATTTATTTAAATTCTTTTGTTTTTCGTTAAAATGGCTCAATCTTCATCTTCAAAAGATCTGGCCCTATGTTAATGAGGTAACTCCTTTTGGGTTTTGCTTATTTTGGTTGGATAATCGGAAAGTAATCTCCTTGAATAATCTCCTTGAATAATCTCCCTAAACCAAAGTCCATGCATATGCTGCTATATGAGTAATTCTTGTGAAATTAATGTGTCTTAACATGTTCTTGTTATCTTCTATTGACGTATTATATTTCCTTCTTCTTTTTGTTTATTTGGAGGAACACACTGTCGAAACAGAGGCTGGAGAAGAAGTGAAAATAATCCTACTGTCAGCGGTATCAGTTTTGATACCGAACCGTACCGGTCCCGTTTGGGGTCGGTATGATTTGAACGTCCTGGGAAAATCCTTCATCCCGTGTCATACCGTCCCGAAACTTTTATCCGGTATTGACATCGGGATGACCTCCATCCCGTGTCATCCCGTACCGTGCCCACCCCTAGTGTGAAGGTCTTGACTTTGTTAATTTACATGGCGAAGAGTAAGAATGTATATAAATGTTTTCCCGTCTTCACACGTGTGCAAAATGGAGCTGCACGTGAGGGTCTAAAGTCCGATGCTTGTCTTAACACATCCAAGTCGAATTAAGTAAATTAAACTGATTACATTAATTATTAACTGAAGATGAGAAATTTGAGCTTATGATATCTTCAATATCGCTTGTATCAAAACTTTGAGATATGTTCCATTTTGTCCCCTGAAAAATTGGCTCACAATGCTAGCTTAAGTTATGATTTTGTTGGCAAAAGACCCACTAGTGTAGTGGTTTGGAGTATTTACTTTTTTAGATAAAATCTTGGGTTCGAGTTCAAGCATCTGTATAGTGTGTGTGAGTTTAGTATACTATCATATCTTTTAATAGTAAAGATCCTAAAAAAAAAACAAAAAAAATAATTTATGATTTTGTTGTAACGTACGTGGGTCTGCTCTCATGGTCCAAAAAGTAGGCTGGACTTGGGGTAGGCCGGGTCGTTTTCTAGACCTGCCTAGTAAATACTTTATATTAATTTATGGATTACTCTACAATAACGTGGGCAATATTGATACTGAGATTTTACCCCACTTACACTTTTTTCCTGCACACAATAAAATAAAATAAAATGTGAATACAAACACATCAGTTTTAATTTCTCACTTTAAAGACAAATTTAAGAGAAATGTCTCCTTAATTTTTCAAAATCCATGATTTATCATTTGTCTTTAACACCATCCATTGTAAGGGTATTTTAAAAATAGAAAAATCATTATTAAAAAAATTGTATATCTTTTAAACAATTAAAATTGAAAAAAAAATCTTACCTTCCCCCATCCCCTGTGCCCCATCGGCGGCTCCAACCAACCTCACCCACCTTGAAATCACTTCTCCCTTCCCTCTTCACAGCCCCTTCCTCCATTCCCCCTTCCCTCTTCCCCGTCCTCCTTCTCCCTTTACCATGGAACACCTACTCTCCACACACAAATTCCCTCAACCTACCCAAATCGAGTCTGCCTTTTTCTTCTTCTTTTTTCTTTTTGGTATTTTTCCATTTGCATATTGAAAATTTGTGGAAGGACGGCTACCAAACCAACAATTCGATAGCCTATGTAACAGATGGTGACCAAACAAGTTTTAGATCCTTTAACAGAAACACAATGGCATATGTTAATGAAACTATGAAGACAGAAAAAGGGTTGGATTTTTTAATGATTATATGTTAAAGTTTTTCTCTTTCTTTTGTTTGCTTTTGCTACCACATCCTTTTCATTTTTCAATATAAAACTATATATATATTTTTTTCAAATTTCTAAATTTCTAAATCTCTAACATTCTAAAATTCATCATTCTATGAAAGTAAGAAAGTAACCATTTAATGATATTAGTTATTAGCATCCACGCATGTCCATATAAGTACAAATAAAGTTTAAAACCATGTGAATTTTTTTATTCCAATCCAACATTTGTAAAGACGACACGTTTTGATTTAGTTTGAGACAATTAAATGAGCACAAAAAAATTGCAGTTAAATTGAAGTAGTATTGTGTAGTTGGATTTTATAGACCATTTGACTTGTAGATGCGCCCACCCCTAATGCACAAATATAGTTTAGAGAGAGGGGAAGAAAAGCTAGGCCTAAGAGCGACTCCATCCGTGAAGCCCAGGCAGGGGAGGGGCGGGACCCACGGGCCCGAGCCCAAAATCATGTTTCCAGCGGTGGGTTCTTGCCCGGCATTGTTGGGCCCACCACTGGCTGGCCTTCGAGCTTTGAGCTCTTTCTTGCCAGGGCAGTCGACGTCGTGATTTTCTTGACGTGACGTAAAAAATTTTAAAAAATCTGAAAAAAATCCAACAAATTCAAAAATATTTTTAATACATACATATCAATTTTATTATTATTAATTTCATACATACAACTAAAATTAATCCCATATAAAAAATAAAATAAAAACAAAAATGAATAGTAGTTCTTGCTTCTTGTAGCGGATGAAAGCGAACTGCGCTGCGAGGCGTATTCGCGTGAATAGTAGCTAGCTCCCCCTCCCTCCCCCTTGCCATGGCAACCCCTAACAGGTGGAGTTGCTCTAAAGGCATTGATTAAGTAACACCTAATTTCATTGATTAATTACCACCTAAATGCATTGATTAAAGTTAAACATCACCTAAACAAAAATAGAAGGCACAAAGATCCCCTAAAAATTACAAACTAAAAGCAAGCATCCTATCGACCCAAAAAAAGAGAGCAAAGCATCCTTGAATGAGAGAACAATATAAAATGACAAAGACAACATTGACTCAGTCGAACCAGTTCCCTATTCCAGTGTTGCCCCTCTTTTTTCTCCATGATCAATTTTTGTCATAAGTCAACGCCAAAATCTCCAAGCACAAATCTTTGCCCATAATTCAGACCAGAGAACCCAAATCCCCTTCCGGGTCTCACTCTTCTCCCCCAATCCTCAAATGGGTCGGAGGCAAAACGACTCAGAAGCCACCCATTGCTCTCCTCTCGTCCTCCTCTTGGTGGGTTTGGCTTCCTGTGCTCTGGTCTACGCTGCCCTCTGTGTAGTGCTTAAACCCAATGAAGCCTCTTCATTTTCCGAGCTTCAGTCCCTGGAATTGGTGGAGGAGGGTGGAGGTGTTGGTGTGGAGGGAGAGAGTGGAGGATGTTGCAGAGGGACTGAGAATTTGGAGCTCTGGGGGGCTGCTGTGAAGTGGGGTTCAGAGTTTAAGTTCAATTCTTCTGAGCAGTGTTGCAAGGCATGTAAAGCCATGTGTACTGGGACTGATGGGCCTTGTTTGTGCGATAGCTGGGTTTTCTGTGGGAACAAGGAGGCATGTGGCTCAAAATTTGGTGAGGTAAGTTGAATGTGGAGCCTGGTTTTTTGTCAAAATTGATTACAAATTGTATAATTTCTTATGTTAGTTTTGATTTGGATGGCATTATATAAGTTCAGTTAGTCTTGAGCTATGTACTTGATTCCTTGAGCATATTTTCAAAGTCTGTGTAGAATAACATAGGACTTCCCATTCCCATTCTGTGAGCATATTATCAAAGTCTGCATTTTACCATCCAATGAATTGTGAGTGCGCATAGTTTGGATTTTCTTTTTTGAATATTATTCTAAATCTCAAGTGCTTAAGTTTTGAATTCTTTGTGTTGAAACTTTGTCACTTCAGTGCTGGCTGAAGAAACAGAAAGATACATTGGCTCCTGAGCGGCTGGAAATACGGGAAACAGTTAGTTGGACTTCTGGACTCATCTTTGGGAGAGGAGAGGTATGAAAGTTTGATGAGCACTTTATTTTTATTATTCTTGCTCTTCTTATACTGAAACTTGTAGCAATCTTAAGTTTCAATTTCTCAGCCAGTAGAAGTTGTTGCTACAAGAACTATTAATCAGTAGAACTGTTCGAATATAAGGAATCAAAGTCCTGTTTCTTTGAAATTTTCTCATTATTGGTAGAGATTGAATACTGGTTCAGATAACAAAAAACAAAAAAAACAGAAAGAAGACTTGTTGTCATTGCATATAGGAATTTGATCATTGTCATATATGCCTATCAACCTGCACATGGATTGCATCTGGCAAAGTTTTGGACTTATATTTCTATCAACTTGTTCTTTTTGTTTCTTGTTAGTTCCAGTATTCCATGTGCAATTTGATAGGCATATAAGTCTAAAACTTTGCAAGATGTATTCCATGTGCAAATTGATAGGCTGCATATATGAAAATATGATAAAAAAATCCTGTATGCAAAGACAACAAATCTTCTTTCCTTTCTTGAAAAAAATAAAATTTCTGAACAAGTCTTTTTATCCAAAGAATATGACCTTTAATCGCATATAGGTGTTTCCTTTAAGGTGGAGTTCTTAAGATGGTAAAAGCTATAAACCTCTGCTTTTAATTATGAATGTCTTTTGACTAACACAGATAACAACATCTGTGTTATAGTTATAAGATCCATTAGGTAAAAAGAAAAAGAAAATTCAATTGAATTTGGTGGATTCACTCTGTAAGATATAAACTAGGGTGAGCCACCATGTTCTCCATCATTGTTCTGCGTGGGACTGTAAGTCTCTGTACCTCCTGAGCCAGTTCATGACCTGTTACAGGATGAAATCAGGTCGTTGTTGCTTTTCACACAATTGCAGTACGTGTACCTTCAAAATAATAGCACATGTTTTTTTTTTAGATTAGGAAGAAGACATGATAGGGCATTTTCTTAGTAACTTTCCACGTTACAATTGCAAGGGTTCTGTCATTCTTGTAGTCTTTGACTCTTTTTTATTGATTATGTTTCCTTCTTGTTGGTTCTCAGAAATTGGTTGTATTTTCAATTTATTATACTGTTGATGTACCTATATTTTCTCTTTGTAGGGCATTGTTGGCTTGGAAACAAAGTATGGAACTCTTCATATAAAAGTAAGTGTTAATGCCATCAGAATTTTCAACTCCCTTTTCATATTTATTTTTTATTCTATAACTTATTATATGCATCATAAAACTGCGTTTAGAAACTATTTGCAAAAGGAACATGAATTCTTAGGGGCGGACTCTAGAGGGTGGTAATCAGTCTGAGTACAACCTCTAGAGTTAACTTTTTTGCGTCCATAAATTTATGTTCATTTTATTTTTCTGACTTGGTTCAATAAATCAAGAGGGGTCCTCCTAGACAGGCATTGCTCAAAGTCTAGTATCCCCGTGGAACTTGATTCTGAGTTTTGGCTCACCCTATTCTCATAATGATTGGATAGCATCATGAGAGAACATTATTCAAGAGCAATGGTGGGGTCAGGTTTTCATACTTACGGGGCCTCTAACGTTATTCAAATTTCCCTTAACAAGACAAAAAATCCTTTTGAGAAGTAAACTTTAGAAGCAGTGACGGAGCCAGGACTTCATACTTACAGGGCCTCTAACAAAATCAGCAAAATAAGCCTCTAGTCCATTGATTTCAATTATATACTGAAACTTACTGGAGGGTTTATCTTTGTTCCAATCAGCAGAGAAATTAATCAGACCAGTTGACCCAATAGAGAGGGGAAAGAAAAGATTCACAAACCTTAGTCAACTAGTCCCCTAGCCCGGTTGAGAGTGGAGATAAAACTCAGAAGTTTTAGCTCTACGGATTATTATTAATTTCTATCTGTGGTGGGTTGGAAGGACAAAAGAGGGAGGGAACAAAAAGTCTGTCTGTCGTGGGATAGAACAGAAAAAGAGATGGTAGGACTTTTTGAAGGTACCCCTGGTCTTATTGCGCTTCCTCCCCTGTTTATAAGTCTTTTATTTCGCTTAAAAAAGAAACAAAACAAGAAAACTTTATGTCTTTAAATTTGGTGTGCATGTTAGATGTATTCTGAATGTGCAAATTAAATGATATGAGCTTGTAATCTCTTGTGTTTATATCTGTTAAAACATGTTATCTTGATAATTTGTGGAGGCCTTTTAGAGAAAGTATGTGTGTACCTTGCAAAGAATAATGTGTCTAATTATGAGTGTTCACTGGAAGGTTCGTTGCTTTGATGTGCTAACTGTTATAATTTGATACAACGTGTATCTCTCATAAAAAAAAGACATGAGTTTTTGTTATTTGGTATATTGTAAGGACATGCAGTTTGCAGAGTGTTAATTTTTTCCAATCTGAAGAAAACTTCAGATTTTTGCTCGTCATTTATGCAGGTTTATATGTTTCTTTGATTTATGCCACACGCTAACAATTTCTAGTTTTAATATTCATTTATGCAGCTTTTCCCTGACTGTGCCCCTCATTCTGTAGCCTACATTCTTGAGTTGTTGGCATTGCGCCATTGTGCAGGCTGCCAGTTTTATCGTGCGGAGAGACGGGGGCCATCATGGGATTCAGAAGGAAACCACATAAAAAATGTATGGCTTGATTAAATTCCTTTTCCTTTTCTGAAGTTGATTTTGCATTTCTAAAGTTTCGATATGCAGTTTCATATCACCTATGCTTTCTCATGGGAGATGTGCTACCCAAATTTGATGTTTGTATTGACTGTGGTAATACCAGGTTTGGTCTGAGTGTTCAATATATAACGTTCTTCTGTGTATTTGCCAGGCTCCTTTTGGTCCTCCTTTTGCACTGGTTCAAGGAACACTCGATGCCCAAGGAGTGATATTTAAGAAGATTCCAACTGAGGTTTGCCCAACCATAAGAAGGGGTTCGGTTGCGTGGATTGGTTCTGGCCCTGAATTTTTTATAAGCCTTGCAAACCACGAGGAGTGGAAAAAAGAATACACCGTCTTTGCTTCTGTTCTTCCAGAAGACATGAACATCGCTGAGAAAATTGCTCAACTTCCCACCACAGCTGATGTTTGGAATAGTATCAATGTATCTGTCTTGGAAAAGCCTGTTCCCTTGTTCTTGCGAAGAATGAAGACAAGTCATGGAGATCTCACCACAAACATGAAATCAAATTAAAAGAATCTATACAACATGCGGTTTTCTGTCCTTATTCTGAGTTAAATTTGCGTTGCTCGCATGGAGCAAGAACACATCAATGGGGCCATAGAGAAAGTTTGTGATTTAATGTAACTAACTTCATTCAGATATCAGATCAAATACCAAGCAAAGGAATATTTGTCCAAGTTTATATCATTTGATTATGGCAAATGGTGAGTAGCAGGTTTCTGTTTATGTAGCTGAGCAACTATTCTTTTTGGGGAGCAGGCGGAAAGGAAGAGGATCCTCTCTCTTGTTTGTGCATCTTTCCCTCTTATTCGCTTATTTTCTCAAAATTCAAATCTGAACGTGTCACTTCATTTAAACAAAATTTGATGGTTATTTTGGTCATTGAAAAAATCGTAGCTTAAAAGAGAATTAGATAACTTCCACAAAACCTTAGGAATATCAAAAGAAACAAAGAACTTCAACCTAAGTAATTGATGACATAGTCAAGAATTCAATCAAGAAAACTGACGGCAGGAGTGAAAGAGGTATGAGGAAAAGAAGATTGATCTTTTAAAACAAACCCGACACTAGCTCAAATCGATTTTTCTTAAATGGTCTTCCACACTATTCTAGTTCTTTTGCACGACTACTGGAGATGGCAAATCATGAGGAGACCTAAACTTTTTATATGTGATGTATTATTATGTACAAAGTAAATTTTAAATTGGGTAAAGTGCGATTTTGCCCCCTGAACTATAAGGCGATTCAAACTTACTCAATTATTTCGTCTGCCGATTTAGTCCCTCAACTCGTAATAAATAGTCAATTTCTCCTGCGTTAAGTTTATCTAATTCCATCAATTTTTCATTAATAACAAGGGCAAATTTGTAATTCTAACTTCAAATTCATAAAAATATTGTAAACAATTAACATTTAGAAGAAAAAAATCTTTGGGGGAGAAGAAATCGGTGGGTGTGGGGGTTACGTGGGGAGAATAAATTTTTTTCTTACGAAAGTTAATTATTCACAATATTTTTATGAATTTTAAGTTAAAATTACAAATTTACCCTTGTTATTAACAGAAAAATTGATGGAATTAGATAAACTTAATGGTAAGGGAAAATTGACTATTTATTACGAGTTGAGTGACTAAATCGGCAGATGAAATAATTCGAGGATAAGTCAATCATTTAATAGTTCGAAAAGAAACGACTAAAAATCCTTTTAAATTGTTCAACTCAACTTGGGTTGTAATTTAGATAGATTAATAACACTTCGCTACATATCTTTAGTTTGTAGATATTTAATAACATCAATCACCGTAAATTCGGTAAGTAGTTAAGAGCAGCTATCATGCATCCGAGATTATGGTCGAATTCCCCATTTCATTTCTTAATATTACTTGCATTAAAAGATAAAAATAAATTAAAATAAAAAAACAACCGGGAACTCCAAGCAGTTGCATCAGCCTAATACATCAGCGCCAAAGCAATCCTCCCCAAAACCCTCTGAAAAACTTGGTCTCTCTCCACTCTGCAACTCTTCAACTCTCCTCCTCCTCCTCCAAATGGTCCAATTCCACGAGCACATAATCACAGAACTCCTCGACGACCCACAAAACGGCAGCGGTTTGGTCATAGTCTCCTCAGGCCTCGGCCTCCCCAAACTCATCTCCACCCTCCTCCTCCTCCACACACCTTCCCAGGGCACCCTCCTCATCCTCTCTCCGCACCAACCTTCCTTCAAATCTCAACTCCTCCACCATTTCCACCCAAACCCAATTCCCGAAATCTCAGCAGACCTCCCCTCCCACCATCGCCACTCTCTCTACACCTCCTCCAATGTCTTCTTCATCACCCCTCGCATCCTCATCGTTGACCTCCTCTCCAAAAAACTACCCACCTCCCAAATCGCCGGCCTCATCATCCCCACCGTTCATTCTCTCACTGAAACCTCCACTGAGGCTTTTATTGTCAGGATCTTCCGCTCTCTCAACAAAACCGCCTTTGTTCGCGCGTTTTCTGACAAACCCCACTCCATGGTTTCTGGGTTTGCCAAGGCTGAGAGGATTATGAAGTGCTTGTACATCAGGAAGATGCACCTTTGGCCGAGGTTTCATGTTGATGTGTCGCAGGAGTTGGAGAGGGACGCTCCGGAGGTTGTCGATATAAGGGTGCCAATGACCAAACACATGGTGGGCATTCAGAAGGCGATCATTGAGGTCATGGATGCTTGTTTGAAGGAGATGAGGAAGACCAATAAGGTTGATGTGGAAGACTTGACTGTGGAGAATGGGTTGTTTAAGTCGTTTGATGAGATTGTGAGGAGGCAATTGGATCCCATTTGGCATACCTTGGGGAAGAAGACTAAGCAGCTTGTGTCTGACTTGAAGACCCTCAGGAAGCTCTTGGATTACCTTGTTAGGTACTTGAAAATCTTGGTTTTTACTCTTTCTGGGTTTGTTTTGCATTTGGTTTGCGTTTTAGATTGGTAAGAGATAGATATGATTCAATTAGTAATTGGGATTTGTTGCACTTGTTTGTGAATTAAGGATTTTGCTTTGGTTTTGGTTTTTTTGAGAAATAACTGTTGGGTTTAGTAATGGTGATTGATTTTGAAATGTCGTTATTTTGGTAGATATGATGCGGTAACTTATTTGAAGTACTTGGATACACTGCGAGTGTCGGAGAGTTTTCGATCGGTCTGGATATTTGCAGAGTCGAGCTATAAGATATTTGAGTATTCGAAGAAAAGGGTGTATCGATTTGTGACGTCAGGTGGTGTGATGTTGAGTGATAAGGGTAAGAGTTCGAATGGCAAGAAAAGAAAACTGAAGGAGGATGATAATAAGGAGCAAGGTGAGGAATAATAATTGTCTCTGTGGTAATTCTTTGATTATTTTGTATTTTTGAACCTTTTTGTATTTGCATATGTAGCAGTTGGTGGCACTTCATCGACCAGTACAAGTAGTGGGGTAGTTTTAGATGAAGTTTTAGAGGAGGCACCGAAGTGGAAGGTCTTACGTGTGAGTGAGTGAGTTCCCATTTTTATGTGGTCAAAATGTTATTCATCTTTTATGAATGCACAGCCTGTTGGATCAATATACCATTAAACCGTATAACGAAGTAAATATTGGTTGTGATCCAATTCTAGGCTTTTTCTTCTGTCAATTGTATCATTTGCTTCTAGTGTTTCAGTTTGAATGACTATAGGGATGATAATGAAGTTGATAACTAAAGCCATAAATTTGTCGACATTTCAATGTGCTAATTTAATTGCAGGAGGTTCTTGAAGAGATAGAAGAGGAAAGACAACAGGCTTTTCCAAGAGGAGAACATCTGGTTGAAGAAGATGATGATGATGATAGTGGCATTGTTCTAGTGGCATGCAAAGATGAACGCTCATGCATGCAGCTTGAAGATTTCATTACCAATGGCCCACATAAGGTTTTCTTAATTTCTTTTTCTAAGTTTGTTTCCTTTGGCTTGCATTGTATATTAACTGTCAAATAAATGAAAACTGGAAAGGGTATGCAACCTTGGTCTTGATTTGATTGTTCAGTCAAGTATGAAATTCTAATTTGTATATTAAGGTTTTTTTTTTTCTTAAGGAAATTGCATTTGTGAATAGGTTTGTAGGCATTGTTTGTTCAATGAGATAAATAATCGTATAGTTTCATACATTTTCAACCTCTTTAAGCAATCTAAGAGTGGCTGGGCATTAATTTTTATTTTGTTCTATAAATTTTTTAAATCAATTAGCTTTCAAGAATCAATGGTGCATAAACTTGTATAAAAGCTGATCAACCAACTTGTTTAGGTCATGCGGGATGAATGGGAAAACTACTTGCTGGGCAAAGGAGAGCTGCGTGACTTGCATACACGGTTTAAAAAGAAACCAAAGAAGCCCAAAGGTTTTGGGATTCTAGATGGGGTTGTTCATGCACCAACCCCACAGAATGCAGAAGCTAGTAGCATAAACAAGCAGGAAAATGATGCACTTTTGGCTGCAGCTGCTGAAATTAGAAAGCGGGCTAAAAAAGATGATGCTGTTGGAGATGATCCTCAGTTTCCTGTTAGTGGGAGAGGACGTGGAAAGGGAAAGGTAGTTCCTATAAAACCCCCACAGAATGCTGAAGCTAGCAGCGGAAAGAAGCAGGAACATGATGTGCTTTTGGCTTCAGCGTCAGAAATTAGAAAGCACGCTAAAATAGATGAGACTGTTGGAGATGATCCTCCTCTTCGTGGCAAAGGGCATGGAAAGGGTAGGGGAAAAGTAAGGAATAAAAAAGGCCCAGCCAATGTTAAGAGTTCGGGGAATAATAACGATGATAATGATAAAAAAGAAGCAATATTGGATAAGCTTGTTATATCTGATTCAGAAAACGAAGGGCAAGCAGATCAACTCAATCAGGTGGGGACAGCTAATTCTAGTGAAGCAACATGCCAGGGTGACACTGTTGATCAAGGGGTATTGAGGAAGCATACTGGAGAAGTTGATTCCATTGTATCCAGAAATGCTAAGCCACTACCTCCGGTGCACTTTTATGCTCTAGAAAGTGGTCAACCCATACTTGACATTCTGAGACCCTCTATAATTATCGTTTACCATCCAGATATGAGTTTTGTCAGGGAAATTGAAGTCCATAAAGCCGAGAACCCCTCAAAGAAGCTGAAAGTTTATTTTCTTTTCTATGAAGAATCTTCTGAGGTGCAAAAGTTTGAGGCAAGCATAAGAAGGGAGAATGCAGCATTTGAATCTTTGATCAGGCAGAAGTCACTGATGATGATACCAGTTGATCAGGTTTGGTTATTTTCCAATTTAGAATCTTCTCTGGGACTGTTTGCTATCAATTTTATACAGTCTGTTTCTGGTATCGTTACTGTAGTTTTATATCAAATTTGCTAGTGGGTAATGTGAATTTGCTTCAATAAACCAAATATAGCTTCTAAAAACTGTTTAGGATTGCCTTCTTGTTACTTCTTAGTGCTGGACTTTTAGCCTTCTACGTGGACTTTATGAACTATTGCTGCATTACTATTTCTCCAAACTACTCTTGAGTATACAGGTGGAAGAATAGTTTCTTCTGTTCACTGTGCGTAGTTCAATTTATCTATTTATGTCTTTCATTGTACAATCATTTGAAACATATACTACTGGCACTGGGTCAAGTATGTGTTGCATAAAGACTAATTTCCCAGTGAACAAGGCCTGCTGGTGGAACCATTATTCAGTACATATTTCTTGGATCATTCTATTTATCTTGAATATTACATTCGATATGTTGGTTTTGTCGTGTTTTTAATTATTTGCGTGTTTAGACCCTTCATGGTGTAGTGCTTATGTTCCTTTATTTGAGTGGGTTTTGCCTGGATTTTACATTAGGATGGGAACTGCCTGGGATTGAATTCTTCCCTAGAACCTCAAACTTTGTCATCCCAAAACTCTGTAACCAGAAAGGCAGGGGGAAGAAAGGAGGTTGAGAAGGAAATGCAGGTGCATTTCTTTACCCTATGTTATGTTTTATATCTCCTTTACCAGCAGAACCAGTTTGTTTAAGAATTCTCAACCTTTCAGGTCATAGTGGACATGAGGGAGTTCATGAGCAGCCTTCCAAATGTTCTCCACCAGAAAGGCATGCACATAATACCCGTGACGTTGGAAGTTGGGGATTATATCCTTTCTCCACTAATATGCGTGGAGAGAAAGAGTATCCAAGATCTTTTTATGAGTTTCACATCCGGTCGTCTTTATCACCAAGTGGAAACAATGGTTCGCTACTATAGAATACCTGTTCTCCTGATTGAATTTTCACAGGATAAAAGCTTCTCATTTCAGGTAATATGAATCATATCTGTAGAGATGGATCAATTGGTAGGCCTAATGCTAAACTGGTATATTTTGTTGGATGTTTGGTTGCAGTCTGCAAGTGATATTGGTGATGATGTCACACCAAATAGTATTATATCTAAGCTGTCGTTGCTTGCTCTACACTTCCCCCGGCTGCGAATCATCTGGTCTCGCAGTCTGCATGCTACTGCTGAAATATTTGCTACTCTTAAGGCAAATCAGGATGAACCTGATGAAACCAAAGCAATGAGAGTTGGTGTACCCTCCGAAGATGGAATTGTGGAAGATGATGTAAGGTAAGATGCATGATTTTCAACTGGTTTTTGCATGTTGCAATCTTAGCTTCTTAAGCTTGTATTCCGATCTTTCATTCTTTTGGAGGGCATAGGGAGACTTCACTCTTTTTAGTAGAGCATGTAGTCTACACAAGGCCTCCTTGTGCACTTTTCCTTAAATAAATAATCAATGCTGCATATTTATAGTGGAATGTAGTCACTAGTGGAACCACATCAGTCTGTTCCACTGAAATACTTATGTGCTTCCGCATGCAAAACCCTCCTCCCTCTCTTATGGACCTCAGTCACTGACCTGACCATGGAGCTGGGTTTATTTGGTTCCTTCATACTCCTGATGTAAATCTGATGGTATAGTGTACTAAATGTTCAGGGCTGAAAATTACAATACGTCTGCCGTGGAGTTCTTGAGACGACTTCCAGGGGTGACAGATTCGAATTACAGGGTCATAATGGACGGATGTAAGAGCTTGGCAGAACTTGCTCTTATGCCCGTGGAGAGGCTAGCCGAATTGATGGGTGGTCAGAAAGCTGCTCGCACTCTCAGAGACTTCCTTGATGCCAAGTATCCAACCCTGCTATGAAGATTAGTAGTAGCATAATTATACCTATATAATTTATTCATTGGTGGTATTGTTGCAATGATTGATTACTTTCCTCCCGGATGATCTTGTCATTTGAAAATTGTTGTTGAGTTGAAGGGCTTCTTTTGGCCATTTCATTGTTTGATTAGTCATACGTATAGGATATGTAGACAATTAATTCAAAAATTAATTGTCATTACTTTAAATATTTGATTTATCTAAATTGATACCCTTTCTGGCATTGTCGCTATTTTTAGAATTTCGAGTGTGGTATTGGCACAAGGATTTCACATTCTCACTATAACCTATTGAAGCACAAATTCAATTAGACACAACATCTATCTAAGCTGTGAGGTTTGAGCGGCTACCTAGATATAATTGGTAACATTTTCAGATTTTAATTGACTATCAAACTAAATCAGATTCAAGAATTTCTCGTGTTCTTGTTTGGATTGAATACATCTAAACTTTCAGACTTCTCAAAATCTTAATTGAATACACAAAACTTTTAAATTCTTTTTGAATTCATTAAAATCTCAATTGATTACACTCCTAGAACTTTACTATTATATCCATTGTTAATACTTTGGTTCTTTTAGAATATGAGTTGGTAAGAAAATGTATTTTCTCATATTTTGAATGCATCATCGAATCCTTTTTATTTTCTTAAAAAGAAAATCAAACTCTCTTTATCCCTGTATACATATAGATAAAGATCATTATTTTACTTTATTAAATAAGAATTCGTGTTGCAAGAGAGTTGTAACTGAAGAGTGATTGTTGAAATAAGATGATGTGGGGAGTAATTTCTATGGAGTCCATACGAAAAAACATTTGATACCCCTTTATATAATAAATAGACAGACAAACAACAGAAAATCTTCTAATAATATCCGACGTCACAGTCTCTGACTGAAAACTGAACTCCAGAAAGAACATTCTGATATGGCTCTGACAACCACAGCCACAGGCTCTGCTAATCTCACCACCCCAAAGCCCTTCCTATCCCGTACCACTATCACCCCTCCACCCACAAACCCTCTTAAGCTCCTCAATCTCCCCAAAAAGCCCAACCCCACCACCATCGTTGCCTCATCAATCTCCTCTTCCTCTTCTTCTTCTTCTTCTTCTTCCACACTTTCATCCGCCGCTGGGCACCTTCTTGGGCCTCAAGAATGGGCCTTGGATTCGTGGAAATCCAAGCAGGCCCATCAGCTGCCCGTTTACCCGGACCCGGATGAGCTCCGAACCGTTTTGACCACCTTGGAGACGTTCCCGCCAATCGTGTTCGCCGGAGAGGCCCTGCGGCTGGAGACGTGGCTGGGCAAGGCCGCCATGGGAGAGGCTTTTTTGCTGCAGGGTGGAGACTGCGCTGAGAGCTTCAAGGAGTTCAATGCCAATAACATCAGAGACACCTTCAGGGTCTTCTTGCAGATGGCCATCACTCTCATTTACGGTGCCCAAATGCCCGTAATCAAGGTCCCTTTTTCTTCTTCCTCTGGAATTATCATTTGGGCTTTTGGTGAATTTGTTGGGTTTTTGTTTTGATTATCGGGTTTTCATTATTGTCCTTTTTAGGATTATTTTATGTTTGCATGGGATTGGCTCTGCACTTTTGAGTCTTTTTGTTTATTAATTACATACATATTCTGCTTAATTATCAGTTTAGTGATTTTGTTTTGTGTTGGTTTTTATTTTATTTTATGTTTTTGTTTTTTTTTGGGGTTGGGGGATTAGTGCCCACTATATTGACAAAAGTTTGCCCCACTCACTGTATTGACAAAGGTATTCAATGATTTTGTGCATTTAAAAGAAAGGAAAAGAAGTTGTAGTTTTGATATAATTGGGCTTTCATGAATCATGATATTAGCTAAATGCTGACTGCAACCATCTCCTCAATGCCTATCATGGCTGCTGAAAATATACTGGAAAGAAGTGAAATGTTTGAATCTTATATTGGATTGGGGTGGATTAATTTACTGTAGTACTGGCTGCTGCATACACTCAACAACAATGACAATTGAGTTCATGGTTGCCTTACTAGATTCTTTAGATCATGATTTGTTAGGTTTCACTACAACATACCTAAACATTTAAATAGATCTTCCATAGAGAGTGTAGTGTAAAGGGTGATATGGTGGAAATTCGTTTAATCTTTTGCAACAACGTAATGTTGTTGATGATTTTGATTGCAGCTATCCTTGTCATAAGAAATTGGTACTGTAATTGCCAGGAAGTCACTCCCACTTATTAACTAAGTATACCTGTCAGTAAACAAGGCCCACTGATTCGGCATATGCAGCTTCACCACAAACAGTCTAATCTGATATTTACTTTATATGACAGGTTGGAAGAATGGCAGGCCAGTTTGCAAAGCCTAGGTCTGAACCATTTGAGGTTAAAGATGGTGTGAAACTCCCAAGTTATCGGGGAGACAATATCAATGGTGACGCGTTTGATGAGAAATCCAGAACACCAGACCCACAAAGGTTACTCAGAGCATACCTCCAATCTGTTGGCACTCTGAATCTCCTTAGAGCATTTGCCACTGGTGGGTATGCTGCCATGCAGAGAGTCGCAGATTGGAAGCTTGACTTCGTAGAGCATAGTGAGCAAGGAAACAGGTATAAATCACATCTTGACTTTCATGTGATACTTCCAATCGTGTCTTTTAGTTTTCTTCCATTTAGCCTGCACTTCTGGGAATCTTTTGTCTCTGAACGAGCCAGAAAGTTACATACCAGTCAAGCAAGCAATTTTCATTTTCTTAGGGAGTTAGCACCTCCATTTTAGTGGTCTCAGATGTTACAAGGCATGCCAGAGGTTGCCAAGAATTGGGTTTTGTCATTTAACCAAAGCTTCTCTGGCGTACTTTGCAAAATAAATATTTCATCGGCTAAAAATCAAGATGGTGGAGGTAGACACCTAGAAGTTTCTGCTACATTTTCTTATGTGTCCCAGGTTTCCTATTATCATCCCATAGTATTGAATTCTAGATGTGAAATAGTACTTCACTATACACATTGATGAAGGTTTGTTTCTTGTTGCTTGCAATGATTTTCCCCGGCTGAGGATAGGTACAAGGAACTTGCACAGAGAGTAGATGAAGCTATTGGATTCCTTAATGCTGCAGGGGCTACTGCTGACAATCCGATAATGAATACAGTTGAGTTTTGGGTATCTCATGAATGCCTTCATTTACAGTATGAGCAGGCCTTGACTAGAGAGGATTCAACAACAGGCCACTATTACGACTGTTCTGCACACATGCTTTGGGTAGGCGAGAGGACTCGACAATTGGATGGAGCACATGTTGAATTCCTTCGGGGCGTATCCAATCCTCTTGGCATTAAGGTAAATTAGCTGATACTTTAGAATTCAAAGAAACAATAAAATATGGGGATTGTTTTATCAAAATGTTATTTTCGTGATGTTTGTCTTGTAGATTTTGTGTATCATAGTTTAGCAATAAAAATTTTTTTCTGCATTTTTGTAGTTAGTATGGTGTTGTAAGAGGGGTAAAAAGGTTGCTAAATAGTTTGCCTTCATTAATTAGGCACTGATGTTTGAAATTGTGCAGGTGAGTGATAAGATGGATCCAAAGGAGCTTGTGGAATTGTGTGAAATTCTCAACCCTCATAACAAACCTGGTAGGCTGACAATAATTACCAGGATGGGAGCAGATAATATGCGGATAAAGCTCCCGCATTTGATCAGAGCTGTGCGTCAGGCAGGGCTTATCGTCACATGGGTCAGTGATCCTATGCACGGGAACACTATAAAGGCTCCGTGTGGGCTGAAGACACGGCCATTTGATGCAATCAGGGTAAGTACTAAATCAGTGGAACTAAAACTCTGGTCATTCTATATATTTTATCACAATGTGAGTTGTGAGTTGCTCATCTACTTTACTGATTACTTGGAGGTGATCTTCTTTGCCTCAGGCTGAATTGAGAGCTTTCTTTGACGTCCATGAACAAGAAGGGAGCTATCCCGGAGGAGTGCATCTGGAGATGACTGGGCAGAATGTGACGGAGTGCATTGGAGGGTCGAAGACTGTGACCGCCAATGACTTGACCTCTCGCTATCACACACATTGTGACCCCAGGCTGAATGCATCCCAGTCACTTGAGCTGGCCTTTTTAATAGCAGATAGGTTGAGGAAAGACAGGTTAAGATCTAAGATTGAGTTTCAGATCAATGGTACTTCTGCTGCGTAAGTTTTTGCAGTTTTGTTTCGTTCGTCACTTCTTATAGATTTATTTATGTTCTTCTGAAATCTGAAAACATCTTCTGGAATAATGAAATTTGGTACACATAAAAAGGCATGACCTTTGAGGAATTTCAACCCCCCCTCCCTTCAGCTGCATTTTATCTTTTCAGTTTTAATAATTTAAGACAAATGACAGACTAATTATCAGACCCCTCCACCAGTCCAAATCCCAATTATGCTTCATCTGATCATCATGAAATTCATACGACTCGAAATGATAAATGTGTTCATGGCATGGGAGAAGGAACAGTGGCTTAAACCAGTTTTAACATACCGAAAGATGGTTTCTTTCAGAAGACCAATGGTGCATATGGTGAAGAAAAAGTTCCATAATGAAATTAACAAAAGACCAAAAGGAAGAAAATATTGTAGATTTGCACATGAAGTTTAGTTAGAATTTGTGAAGAAAATATTTATACAAAAATAAGACAAATCATGGAATTTATATCAGATTGATAAATGATGCATGAAACACTCAACAACAATGTGTATTTTGGAATAGAATTTATGCGAATCTAGTATATAGCAAAAGATGCAAGAAGTCATCAACATGGGATCCGTGGCGCAATGGTAGCGCGTCTGACTCCAGATCAGAAGGTTGCGTGTTCGATTCACGTCGGGTTCAAAACTTTTGTTACTCTTTTCACATTTTTGCTTTCTGAGGCCCAACCCCAAGTCAGAAAGTGCTTTTTCTTATGTTGCGCTTTTTTGAGCTAAAAGCCCAAAGCCGATTTGAAGCCAGAGCAGAAGAGTCTAATCTGATCAGAGAGAGCAAAGCAACCACCGCCTGTCCCCCACAACACAAAAAAGCACTTTTTCCCGTAGCGTGGGCTCAGCTGACTGCCAGTGGGGGCGTGGTGGTACACATTGGCCTATAGAGGCGGAGAGTATAGTTCTCTCTCGAAGCCTTGCAGACTGTGCGCACCGCTTCACCTGCGCACGATAGCATCACCAACTCCACTGCCCCCACCTCTTTCTCCCCCATTAAATCAACAATGCCATTCCCAAACACCACAACCTCCCTTCCTCTCCTAACCTACGCTCCCCTCCTCCTTATCCTACACCCCAACCCAAACCCAAACGCGCCATGGCCGCGCCCCCCCAACCCAAGCCCCGCAAGTTCCCGCCACCCTGCTGGACCAACGACGAAGCGCAAGCCCTGATCTCCATCTACAAGGACACGTGGTCCGCTCTCGGCCGATCCAATCTCAGAGCCTCCGACTGGGAAACGGTGGCCGCCGCCCTGGCTAGCCGGTGCCCGCTAGTATCGCCGCCCAAGACCGCCATACAGTGCCGCCACAAGATGGAGAAGCTCCGGAAGCGCTACCGGAATGAGAAACAGCGCGGTTCAACGCATCCGGGTCGGTTTCTCTCTACCTGGGATCTTTTTCGGCCCATGTTTGACTTGGAATGTGAGGCTCCTGCGCTTTTTGGGTCCGACCCGGATCGGGAAACCCGGGTAGGTGTTCAATTTGGACGTGGATTTCGGGTGAGAAAGGATGAAAATGATAGGTATTTGGCTGAATCTGATCGGAACTTGAGCGACCCAGATGAGGAAACCCGGAAAGGTGCTGGCTTTGGAGGTGGGTTTCGGGTCAACCTTGGTGTTCGTGGTAAAGGAGGGGAGAATTCTAGTTTTTCAGCTGGTTTTGATCGATATGTGAGTCGTGGAAATGATGGGGCTCGTGGGTTTCCTGTAAAATCATCGGGTGATAGGAATTTGGGGCCTTCAGAATTTAGGAGCAAGAGTTATGGCAAAACTTGTAATGAGAAGTTTAGCCCCAAGTTGAACTTGAAGCGTGATTGCAGCTATGGAGCTGGTACAAGAAGTGGGTTTTATAAGAAATTTAGAGGGGGTTTGGATTCTGATGGCGTTGGGAAAGAGGTGGAGGATCCGATTGGACAGATGGCTTCATCGGTTGAGTTTATGGGAGAAGTGTTTTTGAAGATGGAGAAGAAGAAGATGGAGATGGCAAGGGATATTGTAAAGATGAGAATGGAGATGGAAATGAGGCAAAATGAGCTTATAATGGAGTCACAGAAGCAGGTTTTGGCTGCCTGTGTGGATGCATTGTTGGAAAGCAAGAAGAAGAAGAAGAAAATGAAGGTGGTGTCACCTGATTCCTAGATATGGGGCTGAGGAAACCTGCTAATTTGCTCTTCATTCTGTAAGTTCTCTTTTGATTTGAATGCTAAATCAGCCTCATGTTCCACTTCTTTTTATTATTTTAAAAAATTTGATGAATGATTTTTTCATGTTTTGTGTTGTGTAGGTAAATGCTTGTATAATAGGATGGATGATGTGCCTTAACAAGAAGTAAGATTTGTAGGCAAATGTTCTTAGTTGTTATAGGTTGGTGAATTTGGCTAATTTCTTTTGTGACTGATTCACTGATTCAAGGTTTGGAAGATGTTAGTTGGTAGACTTTTGGGATTATGACTTTAATCTTCTAACAGTGAAATGCATTTGTGTTTCAATTCTATATTGTTAGATGCCGTTCTTCTTCATAGGTTATGCTTTTGGCAATGAGGCAAAATGAGCTCATAATCAATCATTTCCAATATATAAAAGAGAAATAATGGTAATTATCTCATCAATCAATGCATATGAAGATGTACTTCATATGACATAAACAATTTTTCATGGAGCTTGTGGATCATGTATCTAAGAACATTCACAAGTGCGTTCGAGGTTCTATGTTCGATTTTCTCCTCCCCATAATAACACTTTTGAAAAAAGAATTATAAACAATTATGTTTTAGTAAACGTGTTTTTTTAAAAAAAAAAGGGGTAAAATAATGTTTTCAATTTAGTAGTCTTGTATTTCATAACCATTAAAGTGGGTTATCACAAGCTATTGCAAAGAAAAAAGAAAAAGAAAAAGAAAAATCAATTGTGGCAATGTCTAGCAGTGGATGGAGAGACAGAATAATGGCATAGAAAATTTTGAACACTGAAACTCCACTTTTATTGAACCATGGACTTATTTCAATACAATCACATCATAAATGTGCCTTGTTCCAACCACATTGATTGATCTACATAATTATTGGGGGCTAGGAGCTTTGATGTTGCCTTATATATTATATATTTGTTGGTGGAATCATGGAAGTGGGGGGACTGGATGCTTGATGTTGCAGTATTTGTTGGAGCAGTCATGCATGCAACTTGCCATTTTCTTTTTATCTGGCATGACGAAACACAAACAAATTCATATTCATATGAAGAGGCAGTCGAAAAGAAAAATGAGATATATAATCCAAGAATGATATATATATATATATATATATATATATATATATATATATATATATGCAGAGACAGAGAATGGCAAGTTGAACACATAGCTGCGGTGGCAATTTACAGGTGCCAATGCAATTTTGGTAACATTGGTTGATCATCTGCTAGACCTGGCAAACGTGTCGTGTTTGCGGGTTTCGTGTCGTGTTTGTGTCAATCCGTTAAAAAAGCGAATTGACCCGACCCGACCCGTTAAGCTAACGGGTGGGAAATATTAAACTCAAATCCAACCCGTTCAAATTCGCAAAAACCCGACCCGACCCATTAAGACTAATGAGTTTTTTTTTTACTCATTTCACGTGCTTCACCCATTTTAAAAAAATAGACTATATTTGTTAACAAATTGTTAAATGAAAACACAAATTAGACAATTCTTTGTGATAAAAGAATAATATATTAAGTATTTGAGAATAATATGGTCTATTAAAAAAATTAGACAATTCTTTGTGATAAAAGAATAATAATTAAAATAATAATATGGAGTGAAAGGAGGATGCTATTGGTGGGGTTAGATTGTATTTGTAATCAATATCGAAATAATCTTAGGGATTTAAGTAATTAATCAACAATATAAAATAGTGAGAATATAAATAAAATAATAATTTGGAATGATAGGAGTATGCCATTGGTGGGGTTAGATAGGGATTTTATAATGTAAATTTACAAAAATACCCCTGCTCTTAACGGGTTAACGGGTCATTCGCGAAAAATACTGAAACTACCCGTTAAGATAACGAATGCTTAACGGATTCACCCGTTATCAACCCGACCCAATAAGGCCAACCCAAATACTGATAATTTCGTGCGAATTCGTGTCGTGTTAACGTGTCGTGTACAATATTGCCAGGTCTATCATCTGCACTTGCATATGAAGTCGATATTGAAAGTACCATAATCCACAAACAGCTTGCTTGCACACTCTTTATCTCCATTTTCGAAAATTTCGTAGTTTTTGAATACGATCTCGACTTATGAACGCTTCTATAGAAATTGTTGTACTTCAAAATATCTCGGCAAATCCAAGGATTCGAACATACTTTTTTATAGGTCTCATTGTCTAAACCTACCATTGAATTATTTAGACAAGTATGTATAGTTAGATATTTACAGATTTTATTCCTAACTTACAGAATCTCATGAATACTATTATAAAGAGTATGAGGCAAGGAGTCATATTGTATTGTAAACAATTTATGATTTCTTGCGTTGCATTATGGTTTTCTGGACAGCTTTCCAGAATAACACAAGAATCTCTGCTTTATTTTTGTATTGACAATTTTTAAATCTTGAAAGTGCTAAACTCATTTCTGAAAAGGGGCAGACGGTGAGAGTGAGAGGAGTGGATGGGGTTAAGAATTCATTATTTTTGGGTATAATTAAAATTGAACTTTCAGTTTGTGTTTTAAATATAAAGTTATTTTTTCTTAAATTGAAGCCTTGTGCAGTATTTACCGTTAGATGAGATTTAACGGCAAGTGATTACGATGTTCCCTGGACCCTGGTGACCAGGTGAACGAGACTGTTAAAACAAATTCCAATGGAAGGTAATTTTAAAATTAATTACAGCTTGTGTTTACAAGTGAAGCCTGAGTAGTTGCATTCACCTAACCATGGTCACACAGTCTTATAATGATAAGTTAGTGAAAGAAAAACATACAAAGTTCTTCCATTTCAGCACCCTTCTGTGGACAAAGTAAATTCTTCTCAAGTGTACTTAAAAAACAATGAAAAAAAAACAAAAATATATATAAAGAACTGGGCTAAAGTCGAATCTCTCACGTAGGCAAAAAGGCCTAACCATTTTGATATTTAGAGATACTGAATTTGGATTGGGCCTGGCTCCCAAAATCCAAATCTTGTTGGCTGGGTCAAATCTTAAATATCCAGAATGGACTTTGGGCCAAGTCCGAACCAGTGAATCTCAAATAAGATTTAGCCGGTTTTTTGTTGTTGTCAAAGTTTGGATGGGAGAAGAGGATGTACAGTTGGACTTCGAACTTGAGACCACTGATACGCAAACAAATACTCCTGAGCTTTCTCAAGAAAGGTTCATGATCTCTCTTATTATGTAGCTCTACCATCCATGTAAGACAAAGCAAGCATAGTTTAGTTTGTGTTTTCATTATTGAAAAGGAGATTTTAGTAAAATGAAAAGTTGAGTTTGCTAGAGGTTCAGATTTTCCCTCTCTTTATATTGGATCCTGAGGTTCTTTAGTGTCTCCATCATTACTTGCTGAATGACCCCAATCATCTTGTCCACTCCCATTAAGAGTTTCATGATGATGGTAGTAATTCTAATTAGAGGACCTGAATTAAAGTCTCGAATGAATTGCCACCCAAAATACCGTACCGACTATGCCTATCTTTGACGAACCTGTACCATAGAAACTAGCGAACCCCCTACCCGTTCCCATTACACATATCGTATCGTTTATCATATTACAGGTACCGTATCATTTCTCGATTCAGGTAACACTGGTCTTTTGCTATGGCATTTCTATGCGCAGTTAACTTTGTCATTCTATTTGATTGGAATTCCTTTTTGGTTGATTGGAATTCCCTGAACTCAAGTTAAGTACCACAAAAACTGCATGAGAACCAAAAAAAACCAGAGAAAAAAGAAGTAAAAGACAGTAACATAATTAGTCAAAGCACTTGAATGTTGTCCAGCTTTGTTTGTTGCACAGCTGAGCTTGGATCCACTTCATCCTCACCAGTCCCCATCTCCTCTGCCTGATAAGTTGAGTGAACACCATACAACAGATAGAACAATGTTATAAAACATGACCATATCGCAAACCGTTCGAATGAGAACTTCTTCATTGTTGTCATGAGGAACAGATTAAGAAAGATAGACAGTGCAGCAGGCCATGGCATGAAGGGCATCGACCACCCGGTGGAATGGCGAAGGCAAGGAACTGTGTAGTTGAAGAAGGCAATGATGGTGATCATAGACACTCCGAAAAGAGGTAGCCCCCAGCGTTGTTGCTTAAACTTCCATGACATGGCAAAGCCAATGGCACTAGATGAGAGGAGGAAGAGGAACAAGAGAGTTTGAAATGGGGGGTTGTTGCTAATGGTCACATATCGCCGGTAAATGAGAGCATTGGCCACAAGGTAGAACACCAAGAGCGTGCCGATGGAGATCAAGTCTATCACTATTTCAAGGTCGGTGAAGAGTGCAATTGATGCTGTGCAAAGTCCTGCATCATAGGAAGACAAAAGAATTCATCAGGTTGTCTCTGGTTTTATACTGTTTTTTCGTCAACTGTTTCTGTTTTTGTATGATTTGATGAGAACTTAATTAGTGATGTTCATATATGAAGATGGAATTGAGGGAAAAGAAAAAGAAACAAGAATAAGTGGGAATTTATTGGCAAAATGAATGCATGTTTCACACCAACAAAAGCATAAATATATTAAAAGTATATGAGTAAAGAGGGGGTAAAAATTATTCTCTATGTTGTTCCCTCCATTTTGTGTGGCTCATTTGGAAGTGGAAACATACGTCAACCAAGGAAATTTCAATGTTTTAGTTCTGTTTCCATAGCAATGTTTGGTTGTCTAACAAGTCATATAATGGGAGATCAACTTTTCCTATAAATTTAATTAATATGGATCCTTCAAAAAGATTAAAAGGTAATGCATATAAAGAGTCGAACTCTTGTTGTAAGTGTTGAATAAGTGCTTGATATATAATTTGGCTGGTCATCTACCCACCCTCAGAGAAATTTTTATATGCGTCGGTTATATATAAACTTAACCTTCCACAAAAGGATGTGTGATGAAATAGTGACATTTTCTTATTGAAGGTAAAGCTTTGGCTTTGAGAAAATAAATACTATATAATATACATTTACATATTCATATTTTGATTTGAATGTATTTGAAACAACTAATTTACTATCTACACTTATGAGTGTTCTTTCTATCTTGGGATGCAAATGGAATAATGATTCATGGATAAGCAAAGCAATTATAAAATCATATATGCAAAGATTTACTTAATTACCCAAGAAGAGGGTGGCATTCATGGGTGTGCCTGTTGAAGGATGCACCTTGGCTAACCATGAAGGCACCAGCCCGGCCCTTCCAATAACACAAAGGTACCTAGCTTGGCCTAACATGGCAACCAAAAGTGAAGCCACAATCCCCAAGCTTGCACCTGCCCCAACCAGATTACTTGCCCATTCCCAACCAATCTGTCTGAAAGCCATTGAAAATGCCACATTCTTTGATATCTATGAACCATTTGAAGAATTCCAAATCATTAGGAAGATGCAGTATTTGCTCAGAACAAAACACTTTAGTTAATTGTGTCTTTCTACCATGTTTCATTTATAGCATTTTTGTGTATGTAGGCTAAAACATGCCGGTGTCTATATCGGAAATTTTCTCGTTATATGGTAGAAAGTGTTCCTGCTAGTTCATTTGATGAAGTAACAAGTTCTTAATTACTTTACCTCGTTGTAAGGAACCATCAAACACAAGGACAAGGCCATAAGGCAGTAAAGCACGGAGGTGATGACAACGGAGCCAAGTATTCCGATTGGCAAGCTCTTTGAAGGGTTTTGGATCTCTTCTGCCATGGTTGAAGCTGAGTCATAGCCAATATAGCTCAAGTAAACTTTAGCTGCCCCATCAAGAACACCTCTAACACCATAAGGAGCAAGTCCTTTAGGCTTCACCAAGTTGTTGGTACTCCCATTGCAGAAGCCAACAATTATAATAAATCCAAAGAAAACCACATGGAAGACTGTCATAATAAGGTTCAATAGGGAGCTTTCCTTTGTGCTGCAATCCCAAAAGAAATTAATATATCACCCATCATTTTAAAAATCCACTGAAACAAAAGATACCATCACTAGATAACCCAATACCACTTTAGGAAATTATTATCAACAACAGTAATGGTGATGGTTGCAATGATAATGTATTATAAATAAAAAAAACTTGGCAGCTGATAAAGAAGATATATATAACACTAAATAATCCAAATGCCCACCAACTCATTCCTAAAGAAGGTCTAGCTAGTTGCAAATTGTTGGGCACCTAGATTGTGAAAATAGGAAAGCAATATAAGGTAGAACAGTAGAAGTAAGCAAACAAATAGGTAGGAACAGATCAAAACCTATGGCAAAGGCAGAGAGTGAGAAGAAGAATAAGAGCAACAGCTGGGAAGTCCAACATATTATAGCCCTCTACCAAACCATCTACTTTTACTCTCCATGTCTTTGGATCATTTTCACCAAATGCAGAGGATAAATAATCAGTAAAATTTCTTGCGACTGCAGCGTTTGACAATACGTACTCCATGAGTATATTAGCCCCAGCAAAATAACCCACAAACTCACCTTCACATAAAAATGAAAGTAATTAAGAAAGCAGAAAATGAAGATTTGATATATTTAGCTAGAACCCTTACAACCAATAGGGTAACAATGGATCTAATGGTTCATACCAAAGGTCAATCTGAGATAACTAAAGGCACCACCAGCAACTGGGATTTGAACAGAAAATTCAGTGTAACACAAGGAAGAAAGAAGGGCTGATATTCCTGCAACGATGTAGGATATGAAGACAGAAGGGCCAGATGTCTGTAAGGCTACTTGGCCTGTTGTGACAAAGACTCCAACACCAAGCATTCCTCCAACACCAAGGGCCATCAAATCATACCACTTGAGTTTCCTTTTCATGTCTGCCCCAGACCTTTGCCTCACTTGGTTAAGCTCTTGGTCAGGGGTCCATGTGGCCAGCATTCTCTTCCTAAGCCTGTGGGGTGTTTGAGAAAGGGAATGGAGATATTTGGAGAAGGAAATGGTGGTGGTGGTGTTGGGTGCAGAAGTTTGGGTGGTGGTGGCCATGTTTGTGTAACAATTAAGGAAGTGTTTTGGCTTCCATGGGACAACTGGGTGTGAAGGTTTAAATATGCATTTGGGAGATGATATATTGCTTGATTCTTTCACTAAAGGTTGATATGTGAGAACCCAAATGAGTGTCCCCACCTTTATTGAAAGCATGCACCTAGTTTGCCCTTGGCCTTATTGAAAATGACAATTAAACCCTCCTCTCTCTCTCTCTCTCTCTCTCTCTCTCTCTCTCTCTCTCACACACACACACACATACAGAAACACACATATAGTACATACTTAATGCACATATACAAACAGCTTTTGAGTGTCCCAAGAAGTACCTTCAAAGAGGTTCTTCTGTTATGGGAGAGAGCATGCAGAGAAAGGTAGAAAAAAGGCCCAGCCATTTTGAAATGAGCTTTGAAAGAGGAATCATAGTGTGAAGATTAGAAGGGACTTTGACCCAATCTTTTTCTCACCAGAAACTTTGAAAAGATGTGACAAGCATCCATTCAAACTTTGTTAAAGCAGCTAAAGGTTTCCTCTCACAGTGTCAAGAATAATTGGACTTGATTCCTCAACAGAATATATAAATATGTTGTCATGCACAGTTGCTGCTGATACAGTTGTAATGTACAGCATCCAGAAGATATCCATCTATTTTGGAGCAATAGACATGTTAGTGCATTATGATTGATCAATATCTGTTTTTAATTTTTATTTCACGGTCTTGATATGCTCTATCTTAGATGATCAACTCAAGTTAATGGAGCGCTGTGTTTATAGTCAATTTAAAATTCTGTTTAAGGTGCCAAACGAGTGGTGTTAGAGAACTCTTGTAAAAACTTGCCAGAGAGAGAGAGAGAGAGAGCTTTTTCTAAACAGTTATCTTAATATTAATTTTGTTAAGAGTATTATTCCATATCGGAAAAGTAAAGCCTTTACACTACAATATATAAGATTTTAGACTTCTACGCCCATTATAAATTGGTTTTCGATTGAATGCTCAAATTCTATGGAATTCAAACTTATTAGTCTACCATTTTGAGTTATTAAGCTTTGTGCACATTTCATAACATATACTTTTCAAGAAAACATATAATAATCAAGTCTTTTTGAAATAATACAAGAGGAAATACTCATGAATATATACATCATCAGAAACTTCACAAAACATATAATGACATCGAGGTCTTTTATATAAAACCCCACACATGCCCTACTATAAAGATGATTAAGTTATCGACAGTATCAGTGATGATAGTAATAATGAGATGCAAATATGTTACCTAAAACCCCCAAAGAATATAGCCATTATTAACAATCATTCGTGGATTTCTCATTGGCTTTCAAATTTTCGCTTGCTCTTACTTTAATTACGTTTTCTAGGCTATTAGTCCCATAGCTAGCTCTAAGGTTTACAATCCTGGGTTTAGTGCCACTAATTTTTCTAATTTTTAGCAGGTATATTCTACTTACTAGACGAATTTAATCTATGTGCCCATCATGTCCCTTTCAAGCACAAGCTTCTCATCTTAAGGTTGTGAGAGAATTTGGCTCCCTTCAACCTATAGGAGTTCGTCAAATTACTTTGCTAGCAGCTCAAAAGGCTTTATGTAGCTTTCAGCAATAGAAAGTGGATGCATGGGAATCTGTTTTAGCAGTTGACGGTTAAATAAATAAAACAAATTAACGTTTAAGTGGTGCCCTAGCTATCATCACAATGTGAAGATTATCTCTTCTCTTGTTTGTTTGTTTTTCTCTCTCTCATATTCTTTTGTTAGTAAACAAAGTCAAAAAGAATTCTCTTTTATGTGAATCAAATCAAACATATATAGGCATATAGGCATATAGGCATTGAGGATTAAGAAGATGAGCAGAATTAGCATTATTATCCACTTCAAGTCATCATAGCTAATCTTTGTTCACCCCGATTTGAAAGGCATCGATAGCTCAAGAATATTTGGTTGGGATTAAGTGGTCCATTTTGCATATATACACACGTCACAATGTGATACTACAGAAGATATTGCATTTGCAGGCAACTTTCTGTCAAAGTCTAGATGGATTTGGTGAGGGTGTTACATCAGCTATAAGCTTAGGCATGCACTTGAGACATATGTATATATCAGGAATATATATAGTCATATCATATTGCTTGAATTAGTGGTTATCTAATTCCTAATTAATTTGACTTTCAAAAAGAGAAATCATTACAACCATATAAATTTGATGTAATTTGTGAAGGTGTACATCCAAGTAAATTGCAAGGACCTTCCAACAGCTTGAGATCATATATACAAGCAGGGCAAGTTCATTATAAATTTAGTCAATACAACTTGAGCTCGATCATGTCAAGCTCGAAATTATTTTTTTTTGCTCATTCCAACTCGGCATAAAAGAAACAAATCAAACCAAACCAAAACTCGATAAAGTTTGAACAACCCAAGCTTAAGCACTATGATATTCGCCTTGGTCGGCTTGTTTAAACTCCTACAATAACTAAGCTCTTTTTAGCACTTAAATTTACTAAATCATCATTAATTCCTAATGTGGGGTTACTTATCATTTGTATGAAAATTTTCTAACAACCCACTATGAGCATCATTGTTCGTACTCGCAGACAATTTAATGTTAGACAATGATTCTTTAAAATTATCAAAGAATGAGTCAACAATGTATATCAATTAAACATAGATCATGTGACATGCAAGAGCTATATATATTACTATATTAAACAACCCGTAAATCCCAAAATATTGCACTTTCGAAAAATGGGTAGACAATGTATATCAATCTAACACATAAATGATACAACGTTGGTGCCTCTTGTCCATGACATTGCCCCTTTGCCTGCCCCATGCACATCTTATAGTCTTTAGAAAATTCAGAAATTAAATAGAGTTAACGATTTGGTTTTAATATTCTAAAGCATTTGGAGTCATACATTATATGCAGTATGAACTAAGATGAAAGAGAGATTAGGGTACAATTTGTGCCACTAAACATTTATTGGATTATAAAAACACAGCACACTATAGTAGGCATAATCACATAACTATAATAAGAAAAGCATTAAAAGAATGGAATTTTTCTTATGCTTTTCAATGTGATTGGATAGTGAAGCTGCACTCAGAAGGGTGGTAGGAAGCAGTGGGAGCCTTTTGCTTTTGATTATTTTCTCAAGTGGGTCATCCATTTTTCCATTGACCTCATTCCTCACCTCTCCTCCATATTGAGTGTGGCCAATGTCCCTTCTTAGAGTTTTTTTAATGCCAAAGGAACATATATATATATATATAGGGTCCTCCTGTTATACTTGAAAAGTTCTTTGTTTTATACATCAGAAGAGACAATATATAATAGTAATAAAAAGGTGGAGAAAAAGAATAGTATAGGGTCGCCTATGGAGGAACAAAATGCCTTTCTTTGAGGGAAGGAATCAACATGGATAATCCTTAATTAATAAGTTCCTTTTGCGCACTCTAACTAAGGTGTAAGCTTTCTAAGGTATTCGTACATTTGAGGATAATATAATGTTGGGCTGATTTTATGTTGGCAGACTATGTGACCCGGGATCATTTGATCAGATTGCTTTGCCACAATGTGTAATTTAGATTCGCAGTTTGACAATCTGGCAAGAGAACACTACTCATGCTTCTTTATAATTAATTTATTTTGACATCGACTATTAACTAGAGGCCTTGGATTACGAATTTAAATGCGCTTTATATCTTTATACCTTTGGGGGTTAGTATTAAGCAGCACCGACTAATGCCAAAATAAGTAGAAAATCCAATGGAGATAGATGGGGGAGAGAGAAAGAGTGCCCTGGCTACTACATAGGATAGAAACCAGAAAGCAAAGTTTGTTGAGTAGAGATGATATTATGAGAGAGACAGAGAGTAAGTTCCAATATATATGAACAAACTCAAGCATGATCATAGCAACCAGGCTTTTTATAGGGGATGTAACATGAACTTCACTTCTTTTTTCTTTTTAATGGAGAGTAACAACCTGAAAAATGTCACTAGACGAACAAACATTAATGCTCATTTATTAGACACTAATAATGCTTTTAGCCACCTCATGTGTCACTGATTAGCAGGGGCGGCCCTGAGGGTGTGCAAGTGGTGCCACCGCACAGGGCCCCCAATTTTTAAAGGCCCCGAAATTTTTTTACATGTATATTATGTATATTAATATTATAGGTATTATATATATAGTTGAGCATGCAGGAAAGTAACACAAGTGTGTATTTGGTTGAGTTGAAATTCATCCCCTTGATTTTAGTAGGCAAGTTAGGTACGAGTCCATATTATGTTATTCAGTAGTTGTATTTTTACATTTTTTTTTTATTGTTAACAATAGAAAAAAGAAAAAGAAAAAGGAAACACGTCAAAGAAGAGGAAAGCAATATATAAAAGCTTTCTCCAATTAAAAAAAAAATTTGGAGTGTATGTTTTCACCCACTTAAAACGAAACAAAAAAAATTCATGTCTTCTTCCTCTTCCATTTTCTCAAATTGAAACATTAAAACTTTTATGAATGTTATTTATGATTGCTATTGCATGCTAATAGATGATGAATTTTAGTTATTAAAAAAATAGTTTTATGGTGTTAAGTCATGGCAAATTTTTTTATAAATATTTTCATATTTGATTGAGGGCTCTTGTTTAAGTTTCGCACAGGGCCCTCAAAATCTCAGGACCGGCCCTGCTGATTAGACGCTATTAATGTTTATTGCCACTATTATGTATGTGAAGAAAATATATAGATGAAATGAAAGCATCCCACTGAATAAGATATATGTTGACATTATATGTTTATCATAAGTTAAACCCAACTTGTCTTATGTCTTTAGTCTCTGTGATGTGAGTAGCTAGCTAGCTTAATCTATATCCTTAATAGCAACTAAGAAGGA
This sequence comes from Prunus padus, assembly GCA_024362665.1. NCBI lineage: Eukaryota > Viridiplantae > Streptophyta > Magnoliopsida > Rosales > Rosaceae > Prunus > Prunus padus. Next base: position 11,509,164 of record JANFAM010000005.1, on the reverse strand, counting down.
AAGCTTTTGATTTCCAAACTAGGTATCCATTTACTTAAAGACAAAAGCTTTCCTCTTTCCTAGTGCCATCATATAAATCTTTATACGATCCATATGGATTTAAGCAGCCAGTGTGGTTTGGATATATTAATCCATGGTCGTATATATCATAATATCCCACTAGATAGGGAAAAACTAAAAGCATATGATCGGATATGATTATAAGCTCATTACCCTAATCTTTTTCTACCATCAAAAGCCGACATTCAGGGGTAGAAAGTAGATCATGAGAGGCCTCAACGCAACCCAAATTCTCAAAAACCATATCTAGCTCTTTGTTGAATTTGTTCAAAGATTCCTAGGGTGTGAAGCTCGTGGGGTTAATTGATTATTCTTTGGAACTTTCAATATTAAATGGCAGGGGCGGCCTGGTGCGAAGCAAGTGGAGCGATCCAAAGTTTTTATCTTAATAGTTCGTTAGACAAAAAAGAATGATGATTTTGCAAATTGACGATGAGTTAAGTTACAAAGTTGATGTAAGAGCTTGTAGCTCGAGTTGTTAAGAGCCTTTTATTCATGTGTTCGACTCTTTTCTCTTTAATATCGCTTGTATGAAGGAAAAAAAAAACCAAAAAAGTTACAAAGTTTATAATTTTGGGAATTCATGATGAGTTTTAGTTATAAAATTTTCTTTATGACATAATGCATGGTAAACAAAAAGTTTGTATATGAATGTGAGACTAAAGAGAGTGTCCCGCTATTGGTGTCTAACCCATTGGAAAATGACATTGACTTGCAGATCAGTGGTCTCAAAATTCAAATCTCCATAACACTTTGATAGTGTGTGTGAAAAGCCCCCTCTCCTTTATAAAAATAAATAAATTAAAAAATACGGCCCATAAATCTCAAGGACGACATGTTTAATGGTGGTGAGTCTTGTCTCACATTGAGAAAGAGAATTGCTTTACAAAATATAATGTCTTCTTGGAGCCAATGATTGATTGTGGAATTAGAAGGGGACATTCATGCCACAGAATAGTATTTTTGGGCAAAGTGTTTGAATATGAGAAAATCCGATTTAAACTTTTTGGCAAGATTGGTGGTAATGGAGGAAAGGAAATCCAACTGTGGAAACCAATCTCATTGAAAACTGGAATATGTGGTGCACAAAATTTATTGGGAAGTCAATGGGACACTGGTGTGGTGTGGTGCCTAACAAGGACCTTCCAACAGTCAACCACTCGATGATTAGCTTGCATCATCTAATGTTTCATGAAATGATTCGTAATCTATATTTAAGGTAGGTATTCTATGCATCACTAACTTCGAAGTGATCTCCATGGATTTTATGAGATAAATGGATTTATTACATCCACCTTATTGTTTACTAAATATTAATGCACTCTTCCACTTATACATTTTACCGAACTATCTATACCCTAACCTCAACCTAACCCTTGAACAAAGAACATATGTGGTTGCAGCCACTTGATATATATGCAAAATTAGGTATTATAGTTTAGTATTAACCAGCCCAACGAAGCTGGTTCGATGTGGACAATGAATCCGTAGAAACCAGAAGTCGCGATAGTTAGAATGGGAAGAGAGAAGGGTAAAATGGGAATGGAAGAAAAGATTTAGCTGGGGGCAAAACAGACTTTTTACTGTGTTGTGGAGAAAAAACTGAATTGCTAAATAGTAAAATGAGGGGCATTTTCGTCATTTCACTGTGCTTAGTAACAGTGATTAGTTGCATTGGGCTTTGGTATATATATAATTTAGTGGCACTTTTCTTTTCAACGTTGTAAGACTCTTAAGTTTCGATTGCTTCCGCACTCCTTCATTGGTTTTTAAAAATTAAAAAAGTCTAGCTCGTCGTGTCTTATCTAATTCTTTATTATTTCAAGCTGTATTTGGACAGTTTTAAAATCTATAATTATGGATGGGATACCTTTACTAAACAATATATATTTCTTATAGTTCTTATGGATTCTTTTTTGGTGTATGTTGATATTTATAACTTTGGATCTTTGTTGTAACAATTTGTTATAGTTGAACTAGCTAGGATGATTATAGTGTGGGGAAAATGAATGGGTCCTAGTAGAGTAACTAGGTGACATTACTTTTGTTTTATTTAACCTAGTTCAACTTGGTAAACTAAAATGATCAACCTATATATAGCCTTTTGCAAAAGGCTACGAAAAGGCCCACTAACTCCAGTACTTGAGCTCTTACAAGGCTATGCAAGGCTGAAGCATATGAGAAGGCAAGACGATTAAGTTACTAGCTAGGGTTTTTATGTGTACGTACCTTGTATAAGCTTTCATGTTAAGTCCACGTGAAGAAGGTGTCCTTAGAAGTTAGAAGGAAGATCTATATATATAGATTTTCTTCTATGTGGACGTCTAATAACGTGCATGACATCATATATTTTCTACTATACCAATTCTACTATGCACATAATCTTACACGTGAGAAATTTTCCATGAGACGGTAATGTCACGTGATATGCTCAATGAATGTTACAAAATTGCACCCAAACGTATAACACATGCACTATTAATACTTAATCTTAAACTCAACATATGTTAATCTAACTAAATTTGTATCACAGCATATCACGTGTTATATACATAATTTTTGAGAAACTCAAATCTTAAATATATATATATATATATATATATATATATATATATATATTATCATACAATACTTTCACTTCCAAATAAATGTGGCATATATTCTCAATACAACAACCAACCCCCCTGTATTTCACTTTAAAAGTAAGACTAATTCTAGCTGTAATGAAAATGATGGTTAATAACAGTACTTGAGGAAAAATCAAGAAATATTAAACCAAAAAAATAAAACAAGACAAAGATATAACGTATCAAAATATTTCTTTTAAGAAGAAAAAACAAGATTTTGGTCTGCCATCATTAAAAAGAACCCATCCATTTATACCTACAAAACAAAAGAGCATTAATCTACTTTCGACATTAAAAAAAAAACAACAATAAATTTATTAAAAAACCAAAAAACAAAAGGGCCTTGATAAAATAGTCCGGTCATGATCCACGCCAGAGACAATCTAATAATTTCTTTATCCCATGCGTAGCACAGTACCCATGGAAAGTGTTCTACTTGCCTTATTTGCGTATGAAATTTTTATATTTCGCACAAAAAGTAGGGTTTTCGGTGTGTTTCATGCTCTGGACGAGCAATCAATCTCTTGCTTTTACAAGATTTTGATAGAATATATAGTAGCCTATACCTAGAGAGGCACGCATTTTTCCTATGAAGTACTTGAAGTTGAATCATATATAGAAAGCTTTTGAAAACTTCATGTAAGACATGAATAATGAGGGTAGAACCCAGAACAGCTTTAACACCAATGCTAATCATCAGCGGCTGCAAAGAGCTTTTCCTGTTCTCAAACTTATCCATTAAATCGAAGTTTTGTTAGCATATCGATCCGTTGCGATTGCTCTTTCGAACCATTTGTTGGTATCGAAATTGATTATAAGGTCACTAAAATCGTTATCAATATATAGTTTTCAACTTTTCAATCGCCTTTTCATGAATGAGTATACAACTGACACTAGCATTTCTTTGTACATTGATATAATATCCATTTTAAGATATTAAACTCTACCCACAGTGAAAAATTATATTTGTATAATGAGTACCTCGAAGGAGTATTAAAAATTAACTGAAATATCAATTTTGTTTCATTTTTAAGTTAGTCGTGTGACTCATATCACATCTAAGACTTTACCTTTTATATTGTACTAATTTCTCACAGATGTAATATGTTGAAGCTCGCATGGGGTTGAAAGATCAGATACAGGGTTTGATTAAATTTAAACAGTTTTACTTTTCCCACCTTTTTTTCCATGATTAGAACTTATATCTAAAAGAGAATTCTTTTAATGAAATGTAGCTATCATAGATTGGTATCTAAATACCTACAAGTGCCCCAGGTGCCCAAACGGTAAAAATGAACAAGACTATACGGTGAGCTGTAAACTCAGACGTTCTAAATTCGAACTCTCACGAAAGCAAACGCACTCTGATTAACCTTTATACATGTGGTTGAGCTTAAAACCTTGTACATTATACATTTGCCTTGAAAGGCTGAAACTCAAGTGGCCTACTGAGAAAACTTTAATTTTTTGCGGCTCCTATATATAATTAAGTCTTTCGATCCTCGAGCAAAGGTGCAGCTCTTTCACTGGATTTGTTCCTCTTACTTAGAATCTGATAGTGTACTTTCCATTATGTGCCCAGCTAGCACCATGACCTTATTTTAAACCTAGGAATACAACATGTTTGGCTTATAAGCTGCAAACAAGATTTTTATTTTCTCTTAATAAAGTATAATTTCAGAACTTTTTTTATTATGTATATAATATCAAAGGTTTTCCTCTAAGACTTAGAAAGAAGAAATGAATGGTGTGACTAGCTCTGAAGACATTACAACCTGTCATCAAGCAGAAAGCTAACCTATAAAGTGCTCCATACCATTCCATACTTATGATCATGCTAACATGGTATTCCATAGCTGCCTATAGCTAGGCCTAGGAGTAGGGTTGGGGATTTTAATCCGTCAAAGATTATCCGTGCAAAATTTCATCCAAATTGGAACTCATTTTGCCACTTGATTATTGTCATAAATATTTCTTCCCATAAGTGATTTTGACCCTTCCAAAATCACTTCCAAACAAGCCATTGATAAGCGTGATTGAATTAGAGTAGATTTTTGCAAAGATGATATTTCAATAAAGAACTAAAAAGTAAACGGTTTGGATCACGAGATAAATTGTGGTGTGGGACAAAAACAGTATTGTATGGTGATGCAGGTTAAATGTTGAATTGTTCTTACCCGTTTTCCAATTCTAATTCTATAGTTTTTTTGTCACCCCGAAATTTCTAGTGTAAGACCACAGAAAGCGTCTTCTGTATCAGGTTTTCTTTTACAACTAAATGCATTTATAGACATCATCAAAATTACTAATCCATTAATCTATAAAGTTCAGAGGCTATGGAAGATTGCCATTTGAGTTCCAGTTCACAAATCTGTCTTGATAAACAGTATAAGTTGACATCTTAACGATATATGTGACTACAGTGGATTTCTATTCACATCCTTGTACAGCAAATATCGTGACCGGCTTTTACCCAATGCAGCATACCTGTAGAAGTTGCAAATTGCATTACAAATCTATTTGCTTTGGTTACATTACAATGTGGAAATAGAAAGAAAAAAGTTCCTTGTAAATTAAATGGAAATCAATAATTATGCATTTCTTTCCTCACTCACCATTGAGGCACAAACGGTGCCATCCAAATGGCATCACCTGCTTGAACAGGGTACCTATTTACAGAATAGTCATCAAAAGATGCAATGAGAATAGACTTTATTAAAGTAGCAGTAAAGGTAAGGCTTAGAACAGCAGGTAGAATGCTGTCATAAGTTGAAAACTGATAAGAAAAACTACTGCAACAAGCAATTCATTTGATTGCCACATTCTAGAAGTGGAAGACATGGCTCCTCAGAAATTTTATGATTGGTAAGGGGTACAAAACTTATATGCCGTCATCTTGTTTTCAGGGACTGATTTCATGCACAAGAAGTAGAATCTATGGTTGATATTATGGGCAACTAATTTCGATGGACTGTTTACAAAGAGTGATCCACCTGGATAGTTGACAGGTATGATTTTTCGGGATGTGTCATGTGAGGAGTATATTCTTTCATTTATTCAGCAAAAAGTGCAATTTCTGTGATGATTTTCACTTTCTTAGTTTCGTTGATGATTCCATTTGCATTTGCAAGCATGGTAACAAACTCTAATGCACATCTAGCATATGAAATGATAAATATTATAACCATACCTTATAAAATTGCCGAGCAAGTAATGAAAGTAAAATCTCATGCAGTATCAACAGTGAACGGAACGCTTACCAGCTATCACCTAAGCGATAAATACCCTGTCCCTCCAGAAGCAGCAAACCATGCTGATTGTAATGGACCTCCTACAATGTTTGACAGGAAAGCCTTTTCAAGCTGGAGACCCAAATAAATATTACAAGTACAACAAATTTCAATAAGTTTTAAACAAAGCTTTTCACAAACTAAATAGTGATTCACAAGTCAATTGAATGTTTCTTTTCAAAAACTTCAGGGCTTCCTCACTAAGTGATTGTAGGTTTAATCATTAGTGGGCAATTGTTGATTCCAGTGCTTCTCTTGATTGGTTGAGGCAAGCAACAAAATAGATATCATGCTTATTAGCTAAACATTCCAATAGTAATGGGCGGTAGAAAAATGTCATTGCAAAGAACTCTTTGGATATTGAGGATAGCCTTAACAGATAATTTCAAGTCAGTTACTAAACAATAGTTATTAAGAGAAAGAAGTATTACATTTTTTTAAAGAAAAAAGAAAGAAAGCCAGCACCAGAAAAGGCAAAACGAGTTTGGCGTTAAGCTTCAATAACTTTTATGTTTCTTTCCAGGAGTGACCAAACCAAAGTCAAGAGGATCAGCATACCTCAACTTAAACTAATTTCAATCCAAAAGAAACAAAATTTAAAGCCCAAAATAAAGTTTCTGAATGTGAATCATGGAACACAACAAGCATTAATTGACTAATACCTTCACATTAAGATATTCTCCAGGCTGGAAATCCATAATCTGCAGGCAAGGTCCCAAAAATGCGGAAAACTATTAGAGAGGGTGGCGAGCATGATTACAAAGATTGGACACAGATAAGTAAATGATGACTTACATGGATATTGAAGTCATAGGGTATAGATGTTGGAATAAGCTTCCTTAATTGAAAGACCTAATAATGGGTAAAAAAATAAGTGAAACACAAGGCTATGAAGTCTTAAATATATCATCATCACCAAACCCAACTAAAGTTAAACAATAAGAATGTATATATTAAATGACAGTGTGTATCAACAAGGTACAGTTATGCATTACTTAATTCTCAAAAACATAAATAATCTAATTCGCAAGAAGAAGAAAATTATATCTGGTGGAGAGATTTCCTCACTAATATGTTTCAAGGATTGAATTCTAGACATCCACAACATAATTCCATAGGTGGTTCTTTATGAGTTTATTTTAAATTGCCATGATATACAAAATCAAAACAAACCTATAGAAAAATTCAGTACTTACCTCCCCTGGAGTTTCCAGGAGTGGCTGCTGGTCTGTTGAACCTACAATCTGCTCAGTAGGTTGGTTTTCCAGAGAAGCATGCCTATATGGAAGCATCAAAGAGCACTTTAGCCACTTGAAGAGTACTATAATGGTTAATTGGAAAGTGAGAAAATGGTAATGAGATGTGTAAATTCGTGACCTCCTAAGAAAAACATTATTGGTTTCAGTAGTGTTTCATTATCAAGAAAACTGTCTAGGACAGATGAAGCTTTTCACTCCATTTGAATTTTTGAAATAGCATTAGTGCCATCTAAGGGAGATTTTGAGTGTACTATGTGTTCATCAAGCAATCATAATGCATGGGGAGACAAACCTTCTTTCGAATACCACAAGAGTGGCAGATCCATCACACTTGAGGGAATGATCAACATTAGGAGGCAGATAAGCATATGAATCCACCTGTGTTTCATATATGAACGAAATCAGACTTCTTTTCACCTTTAATGAAAATTCGCCCGAGCACCACCACCTCACAGATAATTAGATATGTCATTATTCTACCACAAAGGAAAAATACTTGGAACATCATTACGAAATGCACTAGAAGCAAAGCAGCATTCTATCAGATATCTAGAGTCCTTGGTTGGTGCAATAGATGCATACTTGTAGCATTCATATTGTCTATAAAAACAATGTAATACATTCCTACTAGTACTAGTAATTGGTGTTGCAGAAATTGATAAATAATGACACTTTTATGTTCTCTTTCACACAATTCAATAATATATCAGACTTCTAGCTGCCTTCATTGTACTTATAAATCCCAATGCCAAAAATCAATTAATCAAGTGTAGAAATTAAGTGGTGTTAAGATGTTCATATATCAAGTTGGGATCAATTTCTATAAAACTTCTCTCCTCCATCCTCTCTTTTCTCCCCTCTCATTTTCCATTCTGTTCATTCTCTCTTTCATACCCTTTAACCTTTCTCTTCATGCTTGTTGCTACCAATCAGCGTCCAAAGTTTTCTTTTTCACATGGATCCTCATTTCTCTGATCTCTTAAAAAGAATGTTATCAGACAACCCCTAGTGGGTGAGTTAAACAGAATGTACACAGGATAGTTGAAACACAACATATTATAAAGCAAATTAAGAGATAGGATAATTGCGAAATATATATACATGTTATAAATGGATAATATGTGTAACTTAAAAAAGTGACAATAAATACGATTATGTGCAAAAATGGGTGACCCAAACATGATATATATATGAAAAGAAAAATAAAGGACAAATGTACTAAATTAATAACGAGTCATTCAAATTTAATATCCACCAGAACTAGCAATCTCATGATGAAAATATATCCAGCTTTCTTACCGTTAATTTGTGGCTAATACCAGAGACATTAGTGAGAGTGACAGCACCCTGAACCACAAATATGAACCTAGCTAGTAGGAAATAATAAGTGAGTAATAAAGTCATGAAGTAAATCCTGAAATCTTATACTTAACTGTCCTATAGCAAAAATAAAAAATGAGAAAAAGAAGATGCCCACACCTTTCAGCATCATATGGAGGGAGTCCAGAGAGTGAGTTTTCTGCACATTGGAGAAAATAAACGTCAATTAACAAATTCCAATTCCATGTAGTAATATGAATGACACAACTATAGCACAGTGCATCCAACCTTGCATCTTCGCAAGGTACATTACAAAGTGTGAGCCCATAGCCGGTGTTATCAAATAGGCTCCCAATGTCATGGTCCTGTAACAGTAAAGAAGAACCATTCTAACAATATATCATAACGAAGAGCAATCTGTATTACTGCAGCAGTGAAAAGGAACTTTTATCATAATGCAGAGTAGAAAGTACCACTCAGGTAAAGGACTAAAGACGTGACTTTCCGGTGTTATTAAAGCATGGTCTCGTTTGTAAACACTACGAGTGAATCCTGGCAAGTCTGAGAAGAAAGAACCCAAATAAACCTCAGCTAATATTTAAATTTCCCTTAGCTGCATTTTGGCCAATTACACAGTCTCAAAGCATCCCATGAACTATTTCTTACTTTCAACATTTTTTCTATAAGCAAAATTTGACTTTTTTTTTCTTTTCCTTTCTCTCCGCAGCAACCAAACACATGTTTTGGGATTAAAGATAAACCAACCCAGCTCCATGCTTCTGATTACTCTACAAACTAATAATCACCAACAAAATCCACCTTCACATATAATTGCAAGCAAAATACAGATTTCTATATACTGACCTTGAAGATGAGAAGGAGAAAGTGTGGGATTGGTGACCTTCCAATACAAATGCTTTGAGTTTGAACCCGAGTCAACGATTGAAGGAGCAGAGCAAAATTCCTCTTCAGCCACTGCCATTTTGAGCAAGCCTGAAAAAGGTTGAAGATTGAGAAGCTCCATCACTAGTTTGAGAACTTAATAATCCGTTTAATGGGTTATATGATCAAATAATGGAAACCCAAGTAAGAAAAATAGTTGTACTAGGCCTATGTTCATACGCCAGACACTATGATCAAAACAACTTATTTCAATTCTCTTCTCATTTTTCTACATTTTTCCCGGTAATCAAACAGAACGGAGCAGATAAAAAAGAGATGTTGGGTTGAGTGGGTACTTAGAGTGGTGAAAATGATGGCAAGAGCGTGATTCATTGTGAGTCTGCGACTAGGAGGAAGTGAGGAAGATCTGGAAAACCGAGTTATGCTTGTTTGTTCAGTGTTCCTCCGTGAGTATGAGAAGTAGGGACTTTGGGCTGTACCAAAATTTGGACTTTGGGAAGAGAAGGAAGACTGACAAAGCATCCATTTTGGATCGTTGGTGAATTGCTGACTAGGATATTGTGGATGTAGTTTTTTTTTAAAAAAAAATTTATAGGGTAATTTTACTTTACTACCTTTTTTTTTGTCATTTGTTAGGAGGGGGAGGAGGGAGAGAAATATATTGGATTGTCTCAAGATTGTCTTCTACATGAATCGAACCCAAGTGCACTTGTAGGGAGGGGAGAGTTTGGCCCAGTTTTCCATTGTGGTGCCACCCCATGTACAATTTTACTTTATTACCTTAAAGTTTATCAACTTACTTTACAATATGAACTTTTTTTTGGTCCCACTTTCGTATATGAAATTTAATTTCCTATAACTTTCATACTTCTCATTAGTTTTTCCGTTAACAAGTCTATTAACTGCTGATGTGTAGTATGTGGGTCAACAAATGATATAAAAATTATAAATCTTTTTTTGGAAATAACCAAACAAAAATTTTCAAAAATTAGGAAAAAAAAGAAGTCATTTTGTCGTTCTTTACCCGCTCCCCTTTCCCCGCCCTAGCAGTCCCCAACCCCACCCCAAGCTAATCCATACCCACCCATACCCCCAATCACCTCTCCCTGAGCTTTCGTGAATATCGACTCACTCATCCTCACCATTCGAACCACCCCAAATCTAATGAGAAGACCCCATCTTACTTGCAGCTATGTTAATATATATATATATATATATATATATATATTTGCCCAAGTTCCAAACCCCCTTTAAGAGATAGGGCAATCGTCACTCATCACCTTCCTCCTCGCCGCCCACAGAGAAGGGATCCTGCTCCTGATCCAGTGGTGACAGTGATGGTTGGAGGGTTAGGGAATTCATTTCTTTTTTAAAAAAATTTTGATTTCTGGACTTTTTGTTGTTGTTGAGGAATGTGTTCGACCATTATTTGAAAAATAAGTACAAGCCTTTTGTTTTGGCTGATGAAGTAGATGAAGCTGTTAGGAATTATTGTCCAAATTTTATGGATTTTCTTCATGTTCGTGTCATAGATTCAAAAAACGACTCAACAAAATGAAGAAAAAACACATCCTTTCAAATTTATTGTGTTATAGATTTGTGCTCGTCGTTTTTTTTATCTTAAAAATCGAGTTGGTATGAAATAGGCCAAGAGATCAAATCGTGCGAGCGTGCCACCATTAGTACGGGAAATAGCCTAGTAGAAAGATGAATATATTAATAATATGCGACTCAAATAAACTGATTTCCAATCAAACCATTGTGCTATGAGTGGGTAACTAGTTCAAATTAGTTCTTTTCTATGCCTCAAGCCAAATGAGGACTTTATTATTTTCCTAGTATAAGAATGAAATCAACGGAAAGCAAAAGAAAGCAACAAAAGGTGCCAAAACAACGAGATTTGGTCGGAATCAAGACTATCACCACTTGAGATCGCCTCAGATAGCCTGGAAACTAGTCAGAACTCCTGGAAAGTTCAACTTCTTTTCGAAGAGCTTGGTGATAGCTTGTTAGAACTCGAAAGTTAAGCCAAAAGATGGCAAGAACTTGATCAAAAGATGAGAACAATCACAACTGAAATGTCATGTCAATTGGAAATAGATACCAGGGTCGGAACTGGCAGAGCTATAAGATTGATGTGGGAAGCATATTGTATATGTTGTGCTTTTGAGAGAGTTGGTGTCTTTGTTCTTCTCTTGATCCTCTTTATATAATGAATGATCCATTTGCAGCCAAGATTACTTGATGGGCAAGACTACCTGGCTTGCAAGACTTTTGATTGCATAATAATTCTTTTTTTTAGCTTATGAATGTCCTTGACAAATCATATCAAATCGCCATTAGTTGGCAAGACGATAATTGTCACTTAATATTTATTTGGTTTCAAATTAAACCAATATTAGCCATATCTTGGCCATATTAGGATTATCTCATAAAAACGAGATAATATCTTCAAGAATATCTTGAGTTTTCCTATATTTGGCCTAGATCACATATTTTGGCCATAAATGAGAAAAAAATTGCAAAATTTGGGCACAAACAAGAAGAAGCTACACAAACATGAGGAGGATGTTGTGTCCATCGCTTTGGAGGAGGATGTTGTGTCTATTGCTTCGGAGGAGGATGTTGTGTCTATCACTTCGGATGAGGATGTTGCATCTATCGCTTCGGGGGGGATGTTGTGTTTATCGTTTTGAAGGAGGATGTTATGTTTGTCGCTTAGGAAGACGATGTTGTGTTTTTCGCTCCGGAGAAGGATGTTGTGTTTGTCGTTCGGAGACAAAGTTAAAGAAACCTCTTTGATTATCCATTACCTGAAAATTTAAGTCAATTTCTCATGTTAACACATAACAAAATCCATAAAAACATAAAAGTACATCATAGTAAGTAACATCACAACAAAATCTAAGAGTACACGTAATTTTAAAACATAATAGAAAGCTAAACCATGGACAACAAATTGAAACGTATCAGAGTGCCTCAATTGGTATATATCATCGAAGTACTACATTCGACTCTTCATATCCATCAATAATGGGTGTTCAACCAACTTCTCAACAAATCTGTCATACCTGAATTAGAACACAAAACAAAAAAAGTCAATAAAAAGCATATAATAAAAAACAAAACTAAAAAACGTAAGAAAACTCACCCTACAGTGGCACATTCATCAAAACATTTGAAGAATTCATCCATTTATGGCCACGTTGATTTCATAAACAAATCAAAAGTGGACTTCAACATAGTCCGAAAGCCTGTTAAGTCATGCTTCTTCAATAAACTAGAACTTTGAGGCTACCAAGATTTATTCCTATCTCGATTATCTTGATATCATCGCCATAAAAAAAATATAACTTTCCTAACTATGAAGACCACCATGGAAAATTCACATCACTTTGACAACGACATCTCATATCTATCACAACATAGAGCCCAAAATGATACAAAGACTCGCATCATTCTCACGGAAGTCTTGCTTGAAAAAGCAAAAACAAAATGGGTATAAGATGTCTCTAGCTTTCGCACGTATCAAGTTAAACATGCACTCTGCATACTCCTCTAATGCACTAACATAAATCACCTTAACATCTCTAGCTAAACCATTTTCTCTAAAGAGAACTTGACCACCATAACAAAATCTCTCAGTGGAATAATTTGTAGTCAATGTAAACTTCCAAATCTCGCACCCAACTACAAGATTCCATGAACTAATTGTTTTGTACTTTGTTGTAATACATTTCATAAATTCCTCTTCCTTTTCTAAAGCTGGCCGTAATACTAGATAATTCAAATGTAATCTCAAACACATCAGAGTTAATATGTTCTATATTAGACTTCACAAATCTATAGGTTGCATTCAAAACCTAAAATAAACAAATAAAATTGAGTTATTCAAATAACTTACATATTTTAATTTAGGAGTCAAATACATAAGTACAAAAAAAAAAAGGAATCATAAACATTGTTTGGGATGAAGCTCCAATGAATCATAAACATTGTTTTGAAGCATTGGATAAATCACTTTATGATATTTTTTTCACATTTGAATAATTCAGATGATAATGCTCCATTTTATGGCAAACCTTTTTTGTTAGGCGGTGATTTTAGACAAATATTACAAGTTATTCAAGGAGGAACAAGAGAAGAAATAATAGATGCCTCTCGTAATAGTTCCTATTTATGACATTTTTTTAAAATATTCCATTTAAAAGAAATATGAGGCTGTCAAAAAATGGATTAAGCACTGAATAAAAACAGAAAATAAGTGATTTTGCTAATTGGATTATGCTCATCGGTGATGGTCAAATTGTTGATATAGATTATCCAAACGATAAATATGCATCTTGGATTGAAGTTCCTGAAGATTTACACATTCATTCATACACACATTCTATTCATTCAATTTTTTTAGCAACATACCCAAATTTTGACAAAAAATTTAACAATTTTGCCTATTTAAGGGAACGAGCCATTGTGACACCTAGAAACACAACTGTAATAGAGATAAATAATTATGCAATAGATTTATTATCTGGACAAAAACACACTTATTTGAGTTTGGATTCCTTATGTTCATCATCTGGAAATTCTAAAAACCTTTGCATTATGTACCCGACAGAATTTCTGAATAAACTTGAATTCAATGGTTTGCATTCACATAGTTTGACTTTAAAAGTAGGAATGCCTATCATGTTATTGAGAAACTTAAATCAATCTTCAAGTTTAGGCAATAGAAAATAATTAGTTATCACACAATTGTATGATAGAATTATTGAAGCAAAAATATTTGCTGGCAACAACATTGGCCACAGAGTTTTCATACCTAGAATAAGCCTTAATGCAATCGAAAACAAATGGCCTTTTATTTTTAAAGGCGTTAATTCCCAATTAGGACATGCTATGCAATGACGATAAATAAAAGTCAAGGTCAATCTTTGAAACAGGTTGGACTGTATCTTTCTCAACCGGTGTTCACCCATGGGCAACTTTATGTTGCATTATCTAGAGTTACATCAAGATAAGGTCTTAAAATCATAATAGACAATAATAAAGAAGTTCCAAACAAATACACTAAAAACATAGTATATAAAGATGTTCTTCAAAATTTACAATCAAGTTCCAACTTTTATCCATCCATAGTTAAACATTTCTATATTTTTTATATCAATTTTCATACATACCTGTATACATTTTTATACTAGCAAAAGTTATATTTTATTTTCAACTTTATAATACAATGAGTTTAGTTCAAATCCGTGATTTGGAGTCAATGCAATTTAACAAGAAGATTAGAGTCTGCGTGTGCAGAATGTGGAGACCAAAACTTATCGGATATGATGATAAATTCGGTGGTTTATAGTGTATATTGGTTGATCAAATGATGAGAAAATCTCTTTGTTATATTATTTCAGTTTAGTTATGATAACTTCTTCACTTGCAAGAATTAAATCCAACTGGATTGAATTTTGATAATGCATTTTCTACTCTAATTTTAAAATCGACTAATACATTTGCTAAAACTGAATTGAATTTTAATTAGTTATGATAACTTCATTTGCAAAGAATTAGATGCAACTGGATTGAATTTTGATTCAAAGTCAAATAATAGTTTATTTGAGTTGAACAATAAACAAAAAAATTCTTATATAATCTCAACATTATTATTTGTCTCTTAACACAATTTTTTTTGATCCATTTTTCTATTAATTTTGCAATCTAACACCCATCATTTTCAATAATTTTGACCTGTATATATGTGTATGTATGTCTTGATTACGTAATTGGTAATCATGGCAAAAGACCTACAAATGGATTGAATTTTGATTCAAAGTCAACCAATAGTTTATTTGAATTTAACAATAAACAAAAAAAATTCTTATATAATTTCAAAATTAATATCAGCCTCTTAACACATGTCTTTTTCATCCACTTTTTTCTATTAATTTTGCAATCTAACACCTGTCATTTTAAAAAAATTTGACCTGTATATATGTGTATGTTTGTCTTGATTACCTAATTGGTTATCATGGTGAAAGACGATTCAATAAAGAATCGCAGTTTTGTTTTTCGTTTTACGCTTTGTGGGCAGGTACCACAGTGGTGGCCTCCCCCTTTCCCCTGCTTGACACCCAGGTTCGAAACCCCATGGGTTTCTTTCCTCCTAATATAACAAAAAAAAAAATTATTACTTTTTTCTTGATGGTATTAACTTATTAGTTGATTGAGTTTTCTTACTTAATTATTGTAATGCATGCAAATCAATCATGCTTCTAATATTTCATTTTTAAGTTCACTGGTGTTTCAAAACTGCTTTGTTTAAATGCTTAAAGATCAATTCTGCTTTTGATATTTGGTTTTCAAGTAGGTTGCTTACAAAAATAAAAGAGAACTTTGGTTTCTTCCCATTTTTGTTAGTAAATCAATGCTTATTAATGAGACATAAACTAAATGATAACATTTCAATTTGTTATCTTGAAATTGAGTCTCAAAGTAAAAAAAAATTAACTATATATATGAAATCATGATTGATCATGTTGCTGCAACCAGGAGTGATATATCAATATATAAAAAAGATAATGCCTCCAATTAAATGCATCACACTTTAGGTTTTTTTATTTAAAAAATGTTAATCTCATTAGGTTGATCACAATCATCACACTCTAAACATAATGTCTTGCAATTAAATGCATGGAAGCAGTTGTAAACTAGGATTAAAAGCTCACCGAGTGCATGAAACATATTACACATCTTGTGTGACGACCCTGACCCAATTTATAAGATAAAAAGAATTAATTAATTTAATTAATTAATTTGGATAATTAAATATGAATTAATATGAATTAAAAGGAATTAATTGGAATTAAATAAGAATTTAATAATTAAGGGGCATTTTGGTCAACGATATTTTTGGGACGGAATTTGGCGAAACAAATTGCGTCATTGCGTCCGGCACGTCGAAACGAGTCCGTGGACGTGCGGAACGCTTGGATCGGAGTTTAAACGAGAAAAAGGACATGATGGTAATTTCCAAAATCAAATAAAATAATATAAAAAGGGGTTGACCAATCAGAAAGCGCGTTGCACCTTCTCTCTCCTCCCTCGCGTGTTTCTCTCTCCCCGAACCCGACCTCCACTCTCTCTCTCTCTCTCCTCGGTTTGGTCAACTCCGGCCACGGCAAGGGCCGGCACCGGTCTTGATCGAACCAGCTCATCGAGCCGGTCACGCTGCACGGTGGATCGGGACCGGAAAGCTCAATTTCCGGCGACTGGAGCGACTGGTTTCTCCGATTCTTTTCCGGCATCGTATGGCGATTTTCGGCGAGCGTTGGCGTCGATCCAGGTGAGCTTTCTTCCTCCCTTGAACCCCTCTATCTGTTTTCAAGATTGGAATCAATCGATTTGGTCTCAAATCGATCGGATCTAAAAGTCAGTTTTCGACGGTGTTTGAGGCGACGGTTCGGCCGTTTGCCGGCCAGTTCTGGGCTGGGTGTGAGCGGCTTCGAACTCCCCTCGTGGTGGTGGTCAGTTTGGTATTGGTAGTGTGGCTCGGTTCAACAGTTTTGAGGTGGCCAGAATCGCTCTAGCCATCCGCCACCCACGGTGGCGCGTGTGGCGGCGCGTGGGCCAGGTGTGGTGGCGTTTCTGAGTTTCTAATTGTTCCTCGTGTCGCTACGAACGCATACGTGTGCGCGGATTCTGATTCGGACTTCGTTTGACGATCGAACCGACGTACGCCTATTGCGCGTTGTGTGGGTTCGATGGGTTCGGACCGTTGGATTGAATCCGAATTCACGTATGTTGATCCCCGTAATTCTAGGATCGTGTAGGATTTGATGGATCGTGATTCGGAGTCCCGGATACTCCGGATCGATGACTTGAAGTTAGAATTAAACCGTAATCGTCCGATCGTGCGATCGTGAGCAATCCGACCGTTCGATCGAGACCAAACTTTGAGGACACATTGTTTAGGTCGTGTTGAACCTCTATGAACTTTCGGATCTAAGTTTGGAGGTCATGGGACCCACGGGCCCGGTTTGACCTATTCGGGTCGGTTTGACCAAGTTTGACCAGGGTTGACCGAGTGTCTCCCGAGGTCTGTTTGTCATGTAGTTGACTTTGTTGGACTTCTAGGAATGTCCTGATCCTTTTGGGAGGTCGTGGGCTCTGCGGGCCCGGGTTGACCGAAACGGGGTGTTTGACCGGCGGTTGACCGTGAGTCTTTCGGGGCGGTCCCACTGGTTTTAAGAGGTAGTTTGACCTTGGAATCCTTCGTAGGACGTACGTGCACGTTAAGTTGGGTTTTGTTAGGGTTTAAGTTTACGGTTCTCGTTCGGTTCGGTACTAATCCAATCTTCGTATCTATCGCTTTAGGTACTCTGTTTCTACTACGCAGCAGGCGGGACCCTTTTGGGTCATGCAGCGTAGGACCAATGGTGAGTGGACATTGTTTTCAACAAGCATGATTTGATTGAATTGCATGAAATGCATGAAAGGAGATTTAATGGTTTTAAATCTTGAATTGATTAATAGTTTAAGTGTTGCTTTGACTTTGGTTGAATTACATTTAAAAGGGTTTGCATTTGATGTATATGCATGATTTTTGGGTTGCCGGTTTATTTGTGGGGCCCTGATGGCTATATTTTATTATTATTTATACCTTTGAGTATTGAATGGGACGTAGTGACGTCTGTGGGTTTTGGCATCAGATTTCTGATCATTTATTGGGCTATTTTGACCTTGGGGTCATTATACTACTTATTTATATATATATATATATGTATATGTATATATATTTTGGGTATGAGATACGGACGTTTGGGGTCGTCCGGATATTATATTTAAAAGGGTTGCTATATTATAATTTAAATTATATATTTGAATATTTGGACGTTAGTATAGTCCGGTTGATTACGTATTCGGTTTTGGCGTTTAAACCTTATGAAGTATAATTACTTATACTTTGATAATATATATGTATATATTTATACATATATATATATTTATTTTGAATAAATGATTTGGATTAATGGGAATGGATTATACGTATATTTATATATTTATATATATATATATATATATAAATATGTATATGGGATTGGGCTTGAGTAATTGTATTTTAAAGGATCATTATGTTTTATGTATATATATATTTAGATATATATAGACGTATGTATATTTTGGATTATACGTTTGGTTTAACGGTATGTGTTTACAAACAAGTTCCTTATATTTTAATTATATACTTTTGGGTTGGAATGCCCTGTGTCGGGATGTGAGGTCCCTTCGGTAACCATTTTGATATATTTATATATTGGGTTTCTCATACCATTTGACATTTCTTTACTTGAAACTTTAATACGTTTTGACGTTGATTGAATGTATATTTGATTATGGTTTTAATTGAATATATGATTTCAATGCTTATGACTACTTTGGATTTATATGTTAGTCATTGGGTTTTGGACGCTTGCGTCCTGATGTTTGTGTTTTGGGTTAGGTACATAGTGTTTGGTTATGTATATATCTTTGTATATATATATACTGGTGATCGCGTGGCGATTGATGTGTGTGCATTTAGCACCCTGTATTGTACCTCCCCCTGTTCTGATATTGATGGTCGCATGGCGGCTGATATGATACAATTACCTGGTTTGGTATGATACGATCTGGTGCATACCTTAACGGGGTGTAGCTGTAGACCCTTGATTGGGTAGTTTGCGCGCGTAGGACAGATTTCTTTCGGAGTTATGGTTGATAAGTTTTTACCATATAGTCCTGTGAGTTTAGTCCCACTTTGGACGGCTCAACCCTGGGCCCGGTGTCTCGATGAGACTGTACCGGTGTCCAGTCAAATGATCCCCTGTTGGATTGTTTTCCCTTGGTACTGGTGTTTATGTTATGGTTATACTATACCTATACGCGTGAGTTAGAATTCATATTCATATTTCTTTTAGTGAGGATCGTTCCTCGCTTGTCATGCTTGTGAGCACGTGATTGTGAGAGTGGGGAAGTTGGGAAACTATTTACCTATTTCGGTTGCAGTATGCTTGATTTGACTACAGTATTTATTAGGTTATGTTTTGGATTTGAATCCTGAAACTGATTTCTTATATATATATATATATATATATATATGTTTATATATATATAAATGATCTGAACTGCAATTAATGTCTATATTGCTGTCAAGTTTGATTTGCTTGTTTTAAGCGAGTTGTTTGGCATTTTAAGGTTTGTTTTACCTTATGTGAATTTTATTCCCTCTTTATGCTTTTACGTTAATAAATCCTTTTGTTTATATTTTATAAACTTGTGAGGGATTTGTTTTGGGAGGTTATGCCTCGGGAAAAGTAAAAGGTTAGTTTATTCAGAAAAAGGGGTTTTAAACTGGAAATGTTTTCTCGTACTTTGAGATTGTACGGTTTTCAAATCAACCAAATGTATAAACGGTTTCATATGCATGTTTGGCATGATTTTAAATGGTGGGGTTAATACTTTGTTTTAAGTATGTAAAACCTTGTTTTTGTCCACTCACACTCTTTCTGTTTTGCACCCCCCAGACCGTAGTCGTCGCTTCGTACTGTTCGGCTGTGCGCATCTCTTCTCGAGCTTCGTTGGAAGGGTAGGATTGCCATTCTTGAACCCTAAACTTGTAATCTGTTATTCTTTTCCGCTGTTGAATTCTTAAACTCTTAGATTGCTCTGTATCACCCATTAGGGTTGAATTAGTTTGGCCGGAGGCCTGTTATGTATCTGTTGTATGCATGCTGGCACTTGGGTTGTGTATCTGTTGCTTGTTTGACAGGTTGAAGTTTTGGGCTAGTCCTTGTTTTAGGGGAGACTCTGCCCCTTTTTTTGGCAGAAGTCTTGGCCCATTATAGGTTATCTCGGGAAGAGGGTAACTGTTTAGATTTTGGGCCCGACGTGGGTTGGTGTTGGGCCCATCAACAGGGTCCGGCTCGGGTTCCGGGGTGGAATTCGGGTCGGGTCTTGTCATCTTGAAACAACACTAAATAAGTTGAGTTCTACACTTTGTACATTATATTTAAAATAAATCTGTCAATGCATTAAGTCTATGTTGTTTGGCTGTTTGAAATCGCTTTCTTTCTTTTTGACCGGATTTCTCTTTCTATTATCTAATGATGATACTTTATACACCAGATTATGCTTCCCTTGTATTTGTATTTTGTTGCTTTCAAGTATAATTTGTTTTTTTATTAACTTTTTTTTTTTCCAAATATGTAGACAAATGTAATACAATCCAGTGTCAAAGAGATTGACTATGATTTGGTTGGTGCAAAGATAAAACATGACTGCATTTATGAGATAACACATTTTTATACCGGCCGTAGCAAAACATCACACCAAGTTGTTCCACATGCTGTGCATTTGTTCTTCAATGCAAGAACAATTTTCACTGAGCTCTCAAGTGTTCACCCACAGATTCCACGACATCAGTTTTATTTTCTTGATTATGCTCAATTGTTCTCTCGCATAGACATAAATGACATCCTCACAGTTAATACTTTACATATTCTCCAAAAATATGCATTTTATGTATAATATGTATTTATCAACAATTTTTACGCATTTCAATAACATTATAATGCTACTTTCTCAAATTGTAAGATGTTTTGGGACATATCACTGCTATACAGCCTTTGGAAGAAAAAAAGGGTTGGCAATAGAAGACTTGAGACCAAATGTGAAGTTTACATTCAAAATATCAGGGACAAGTGCTAACAAAATGTTTATAAATTTTCAAACTATTATACCTGTTACTAAAATGCTTTTTCTTTCACGTCTGATAATTCAGAAAAGAGGATGTTAGAATAACACTATGGGGAGACACTGCAAGAACGTTCGATGTCCCAGCTTTAGAGCAGTTGGCACCTCCAATAATTTCAGCTTTTACAAGCCTCAAGGTTAAACAATTCCAAGGTATCCAACTTATTTTTCCTTCTTTCCATTATTCACGCTTCATCTCAAATAAAATAAAATCTTATTTGTCATTTATAAACACGCAAGAAAAACTGTTCTAAACAGCAACGTATCAACATTGATTTTCATCAATCCGAATATACAAGAATTGGTCGCATACAAAATGGTGTATGATTTTTTTTTATCATTTTTATACTAACATACAACTTCGTTTCTCCTTTAACCGAAACTAACAACCATTTTTTTATATAAAAAAAAACAAATACAACTTTGACGATTCTACAAACGCTATTAAAATGGTGTCTCCTTCTGCAATTCAATAGATGAGACCTCAAGAATTAAAAACTGCTAAAAAGCTATCTATACAAGAGTTAAATGTTCTTGATCCAGATCTATACAAGGGAAAAACATCAACTTTCTTCTTTTATCTCTCTATTATTCTTAATTCAACAGACAACCTTATAAATTATTCAAACTAGAATTTATTTCATTTTTCTCTTACCGCTATGTATTTGATAATTGTTATCATTATATTAACAAGTTTGTTTAAACATGTTGTAGGACGTTTTTATTTTATGCAGAGCAGCCATTAAACGTTTTGATACGCATAATGGATGGTGGTACAGAGCATGCCCATCCTACTACAAACAACTTAGAACCATTGCTCACAGTGACTAACTTTTGTGTCCCAAACACAACAATCAAATTCCTCTCCCTTGGTAATGCAAATATTAACAATTAGTTTCATCTTATTTTTTCATCAAGTTTAAACACAATTATCTTATATTATTAAAACATTACATGAATTTTACATATAGGTTAAAGTGGGTTTGGTTCTTGAGGATTCAACCGACGAAACCAATGCTATGATTATTGGAAGAGTAGCAGAACAATTGTTTGGAACTTCTTGCAATGAATTGGTTGTTCAGAAAGGTTATACCGACTAGCAAGAGTTTCCACAGGCAATTCTACAAACAAGAGGCCAATTTAAAATTTTCCAGCTTCGATTTGGAAGCATAAAAACTGATTCAAACAAAAACAATTTACTTATTCAAGCTGTGTTTGATGACAAAGTACAACTTCTTGAATTAGGATCGGAGACATTTGATAAAAACTTGGGTGAACATCAGAATAAAAAATTGCTACCCAAATGCTTCCGCCCACTCCCCCACTAATCTCAAAGCAAGCTCCACTTGCATCGCTCGCTGTCCCTGTAAACTTTAAAGTTATTATAACTTGAACACTAAACTTGTTCCGCCATTGAAGCCTTTGATCGAACACTTGGGAGATAGATCTTCTCTAAGATAACCGACTGCTTTATTCTCAAATTCTAGATTGGGTGTATTGCTTGATGAGTTTTTTTGTGTGTCAGCTCTTAGAGGGAGCTGCTCTATTTATATGCATTACTCAAGGAGTCTTGCCCATCAAGAAACTCCTTGAGGTATCCTTATTGCTATAGAACGGTTAATCCTAATCCTCATAGAACTAGAAACTCCTTTAGCCTTGTAATCCATATAGAACACTAATACCAAGGCTGCTGGTTGAGATATGGATTGAGTTCTTGATCAATCTTGAGTCTTGCAAACCGATAATGAATAGAAGACCAATTCTGTAAGGATTGGGATAATAAACTATCTTACAGTCTCACCCAACCCTTCTTTAGTGAAGCCTATTTTAGATTCAAAAAAAAGGTATAGACTTGCAATTAATAGAGTTATTTTCACCTATCTCACGAAGAAAAAACTGAAGAGGTTAGAATTTATATAATAATTAACTCCTTCGTACCAATCTTTTCACATTAACATTTACTAATACTTTTCTTTTTCCTCTATTTTGCATCTCTCTAAGTGATGTTGCAACTAAAAAGAAATCTGAGGAAACTATTGCTGTGAAAACCGTAGAAAATGTGTCAGATTCTGACAATTTACCAATTATCGGTCTAAAGAAGAAAACAACCCAAGGCAGTTCCAAAACCGCCTCTCCTACTCCCACATTAGAGTTTGTGGTCTTTCCTTTTCAATTCATTCATCTCAATGACATACACATTACATGCATAGTATTTTATTGTTCATAGCTTCTTTCCCCACTCAATTTCTCTATATTAAGTGGTAGTTGATTGCATTGAAATTGGTCAAAGTTTCCTTTTCTCATAATTGTCTTCAATTATGATTCAATTGCAAAGAAAATTTATCAACTCTTCTTCTAAAATATAATTTTTCCCAAACATCTTTTAGAATGCAATTTGGTCTGATTCCTTTGGGCTAATGTGTTTGATTTTAAAGCATTTGCCCTATATTAATTTTTTTGGTTCACACAAGTGATATACATATATTTCAATTCTTCCCGATTCTAATATTTAGTTGTTGCAAATTTTAGTTCATATTAAGAAACTTTCCTTTTTTATTTAATATAAAATATTTATCAAAGTTGGAGTATGGATATTTGATAACTTCAATGAATGTATAAATTTATTTACTCTTTTTTATTGATTTTTTAAAATTTTCTTATTTTATTAGAGCTCCCATATGAACTAACTTTCAATTACATTTATCAAATTCGAAACATCGTTATTAAATGTTTTAAATGTAATGAACAAAACTATAACTTATACCGTCTTATTTCTACCTTTATTCTACTTCTATAACATATAGCTGTTTATACATTATTACTACTTCTATAACTTACTTCTCCATTAGATTATTTTAATTCTGTAACAAACTTACTCATTAGATCACTAGGTTATCTTATTTCTGTTTATAGGTCATTAGGTGTTTATAGATTATTTAAATTGTGGTTTGTGCTGTTTATGTTGTTGGCCTTAATTCTATAACAATAGCCATTGTCTTTACTAAAATTTTCTCATTTGTCCGAACTAACACTTGTTGTTTACCAAGTTTATAGCTTTGGTGTTTTGGCTTAATTCTCTTATACAAATTTAATAAATTGTCACAATTGTTTTCAATTTATTATCAATTGATTCAATAAATTGAGCTTATACTTTTATCCATCAGATTAATAGAATGGTTGATGTATCTAAATTGTTGTTTGTTCTGTTTGCTTTTTTTAACTTAATTCTATCATAATAATTAATGCTTGCTATTTTCCAACTTTATGCCAACAGAGTTAAAACCTCTGCAAAGGAGAAGAAAGAACATCAGCTAGCTGCACAGCAAAGCCAACAAGAGCTAGATCCCCTTCCAAAAAACATCAAAGAAGAAAAATCTCCTTCCACCACCCAGTAAGATATAGATAAACACATGTACAAGCTCTTTTGAACAATACGCAGCTTAAGGCTACTCATATTTTGATGTTTTAGTAGCTGTTTGATTTATTAAAATATGCACGATATTTTAACATAACAAGCAACATATAAAACATGTTGTTAGTTTATTTTTTTGTAACTTAAACTTGCCAAACTGAGCATAATGACACTGTTTAGATCTCAATGTATATATAAATAGACCCAATATTTTAACATAACAACCAGTACATAGAACATCTTATTAATTTATTTTTTGTAACTTAAACTTGCTAAATTGAGGGCCAGTTTGGGATTGCTGTCATTTTTAAAAAAAGTTGCTTCTGCTGTGCTTTGAAAATAATTAGCTGCAAAGTAAAACAGCTCCATGTTTGGTAAATAATTTTTTTAAAGCGTTGTTAGTACAAAAAGCTGTGTTAAATCTGTTTGGTAAATTTTAATATAAAACGGTTGTAACAGTGAATAATGATTCAAATAGACATGATGTTGACAGTGTATGCGCTAATTATGTGGTGGTAGTGGAGGTGGTGAAAGAGATGGAGGTGAAGATGGTGGTGAAAGAGATGGAGGTGAAGATGGTGGTGGAGGTGGTGGTTGTGGGTGGTGGTGGTGGGGATGCCGGTTGTGGAGGTGGAGGTGGTGGAGATGGAGGAGAAGGAGGTGGTGGTTGTGGTGGTGGTGGTAGAGGAGGATGTGGTGGTGATGGCGGTGGCAGTGGCGGTGGCGGTGGAGGTGGTGAAGGTGGTAGTGGTGGTGATGAATGTGGTAGTGGTGGTGATGAAGGTGGAGGAGGTGGTTGTGGCAGCGGTGGCGGTGGTGGTGGAGGTGGAGGTGGAGGTGGTGTCATTTAAAAAAATTAATGAGGATGTGGCAATGGTGGTGGCAGAGGTGGCGGTGGCGATGGTGGTGGAGGTGGTAGCGTTGGATGTGGAGGTGGAGGTGGAGGTGGAGGTGGAGGTGGCGTCATTTAAAAAAATTAGTGATGGTATTTTGGGAATTTAAAAAACTCATTAAAGGCTTATCTGTGCTTCTTTTGAAAGTAGCTTTGAAAAGCAACCCATAGTTTGTTTTTAAAAGTTGTTGTCAAAAGGCCACTGCTTTTAAAATAATCAAGATATTTTATTTTTACCAAACACCTAAAACTGCTTAACTTTAAAGTGAAGTAGGTTTTTGGCAAAAAAAGCAATCCCAAACGGGGCCTGAGTATGATGCCACTATTTAGATCTCAATGTACATATAAACAGTGCCATGTTCCCTACATTCTGACGACTTTATACACATTTCACGCAATTTCAAAACCTCCAGCATCGCGCGGGCACTTTGCTAGTTATATCTAAATCAAAGTCCAAGTGAAAATGCATCAATGAAATTTTAGAAAACTCACTATTGCTTTGCTAAGTCATAAACAACACCCACACCCTCAATTGAATTTCCTTTTTTTTTTTTGCAGAGCTTCAACGATTGGCAGTAAAAATGATGGAGCTTTTCTCTTATTCATGGTGCGTCCAAGCCTAAGTCTACAACATGGGACCTTACTTGAGACTCTCGCTTGGGCCCGCTGAGTTCTTGGCTCACTTAATGGGTACTTTTTTGTAGTTGTCAGAAACTCAATGGGTTCTTGTATTCATCAGTAATTGTGCCTATGAATTCAATTATGAAATTGTTGAATCAAATTCCAATTAAAAGAGGTACCCATGAACTTGAAATATAATATGAATTTTGGGAATTTTGATTTGGTCTTTGAACTAGCGTGAGTAGTGAGATCTAGGGAAGTGGCAATAATTGGGAGGGTCAAAGGGAGGGGAGGAGAGACAGAGAGATAGTAAGATAACAGAGATAACGTCAATTTAGAAAATATAAATAAAGACAAAAATTTAGGGTAAAAATAAAGTGAAATACGGATAAATGCGTGAATTCTAAATGCAAAAATTTGAGATCGGTTAATGTCTCTCCGCCAATAATAAGGCTCATAAAAATTGAAAAAAAAAAAGGGCTCATAAAAAAGTAAAAATAAAAACTGAAGTCCTGTGCATTGATGCACGGTAGAAATTTCCCGGTTTAATTGTTCTAAACCCTAGGGTTTATCAGAACCACTTCAATTGAACATCTTCACCAACTACTTTTCACAGAGAAAGAGAGAGAGGAGCAATCTTTCTGAAGGAAATGTCTACAAGAGAAACAGGCTCTATGGCCGCTCTTATCAATTCACTGTCCACTAGCTTCAATCAAGTACCTCAAGCCGCTGTTCCAGCCGTCTTGGATTGCATTTTGTCTTCTTCTGGCTTATCTCCCTCCTCACTTTTTGACTCACTTCTTGATACTTTTCCCAAGCTCTCTGAGGTATGATTAATTTACTTCATCAAATACTCAGTTTGTGAAATGCTGCATTGCTATGTTGGCTTGTGGAGGAAATGCTAATTGAGTTAGATAAAGGCACTCTTTTGGGTTATAACGGAATGCTGTTAATTTGAATTGTGAAAAATACTAGTTTCTAGAATGATTATTTGGTTTAGTTGAGGTGGGTTTTTGGTTATTAGTAAGTTAAGTGACATAATGCTCGAGTTTTTCGTAAGTAAAATGCTGCATTACTATGTTTGTGGTACAGACAGAGCACTCTTTGTTTTCCTATCTTGAATAGTCAAGAAAATAATGTTGAATACCCAAGAAAGCACATAAGAAATATAGACAAGTCGGGTGACTTCTAGGAAACTCAAGTCCTTTGATTTGGCACACATTGTTGTAAATGATAATATGATGATAGCCTTTCCACTTCATAAATAATACTTGTAGTAAATGCCACAAAAAGTTGGAAGACTACAATAAAATATATTACCTTACCCAGCTTTCTTGTTGAAAATTGCCAAGTTACATATGTAAGGGGCTTCTTTTGTATTTAATGGGCTGATATGTCTGCAATTTGAGTAATACCGAGTTGCTAGAATGATTAATTTGGATTAGTTGAGGTGGGCTTTTGGTTTAAATACATGAGATGAAAATCATGAATGATTTCTTGAACTTTGTTGTTTATTTATTGTCCAGCTTGCTATTTTACTGAACATAGCGTGGTTGAATTTGAGCTAATGGTTAGTCAGGTTTGTTTGTTTTGTATAGGATCTTAAGATAAATGATGGCATGTTGGATTCCAATCACTGTAACTATCTGGCATCATTGGTTAGTGCACTTTGCCATCTATTAAAGAAATTCGGTAAGTCATGTCCCTAATTCCATCTCAGAAATGTTTTTCTTTTCTTATACAATGGTTGGAGTTTTATATCAAATGGTTGTGAAAGGTGGCTTTAATATCACTTGATTTTCACTATTGTTTATCTTTTTTTCTTTTGGTTACATTGGAAGGGATTGAACTTTGGACCTATCCTAATCCTAACCCATTTCCCCACCCTTCCTCACCACTTAGGCTAACCCCAAGGGATTTTATTGTTTTTTGATGCAATTAAATTTGAGTTTGGTACAGTGATGTTCTGATTGGTTTCCAACATGTTGTGTGATAACGGAAATATATATAATCTTCTGATAAATTGTAGTAGGGATCTTTGAAGTGCTTATTTGCTTGACCAAGTTTGGTATTTGAAATACAAAACTTCATCCTGTGTGTTTCTTCTAGTTAGGTTTAAAAAAAAAATTATACTCTTAAAATTTCTGACTGCACGTAAACCTATTTTAATTGATACTGGTAAGTATATTAACAAGCAAAGAGTAAACTACTTTCAATCCAGTAGTACGTTCAATTTCAACTAACCCACAAGTGACCCCTTGTTCTTGAACTGCATGCAACTAAACCAAAAGTGTGCACGTCTCATTGGAGATTAGGCAATTGGGTGGCAGAATGTTGTCTTAATTCTCCGATCTTTCTGTTTCCCGATGTTGTATTTTTATTTTATGGTTTCATTGCCAGCCCTTAATCATGATTTAATTTCTACCCGTTGTCATTCTCGTTGCTAAGATATAGTGGGAGAGGCTCTTTACTGTTTATTTCAAAGTGTGTAAGTATTGTGTTGGGGCTAAATATTCTGTTCAATACTGTTGAATATATTTTCTCTGTAGGTTCTAATCGTGATGCTTTGCAATCATTTATTTGGAGAAGTTTTCTTCCATTGATGAAGATGGCGCATATATTTGACCGCAAAATGCTTAACCAGGTAGACTTTTTAAAGCTTGTTGTTGTCAATTTACTGTCCTTACGAAATGTCATCTTGTAACGAGCTGTTGCTTGCTGTGCATGCTGGTGTTGGTTTTGTGCAATTCTGGTACTAGGTTACAGAATCATTTATTAGTGTTGTGATCGAGACAAACACTTGGGTAGTTGTGGAGGCAACCCTGGTGCCATATTTTCTAAGAGTAGTTGCTAGTTCTATGGGTATGCTTCAAAATGAGGTACCAGATATCTTTCAGTGGGTGCTGGGATCTATTGACCATGTAACTCATTTGGAGATGAGCGAAAAACACAGTCCGTCGCAATCTGGGTCACTTTCGCTGCAAATTTCATGCCACATTCTAACCTTAATCCTTGATGCTGCCCTTCATAGCATGAAAACAGCCGCATCCTCAGAATCAATGATTCCAAATAGGTGTTTTGATGCTCAAAATTTTGCTGGTAAATTGACTTGGGGTCTTTGTAGCTTGACTGAACGATTGCTTTTACAAAGTTTGGAACACCGGTCCTGTGCTACTGGCTTTCTCCTCCCAATAATTTTCAAAGCATTTTCTTCTTATTGCTCTTTTGAAATCTCAATACGTGGGCAGACCCTTATACTTTCAAGGTAGTTACTAAAATTTCTTCCAACTGCATTAGTCTTTATTTGTCTTCCTAATTTCACCTGCATTCTAGATATATTGTTTCGTATATGCATATATGGTTTTTTTTTTATACGTATAAATATTTTCTTTTATATATACGTGTGCATATTCTTTTATGTATGTATATATTGTTTCAGCTGAATGTACGTGATTGTCTTCCAGGAACAGTTTCTTTAAGAAAATTTGGGAGTGCTGTGGGCTGCTGTTTTCTCTTGGAACTGTGGAGAGAAGAGACGCTTATAGTGTACTGTCCCTGTATCTGTCTTTTTACTCTTGTACAGAAGAATGCGGAGATGCTGACACACGTGATAAAGTGGAAGAATTTGATATAAGAGCTGAAAAAGAATTTTGGGACGAAATTAAAAAAGGCTTGGTACTTGCATTATCACTTTTTTCGATTATTATTTAGAATTCATTGATAAGCTCATTAATCTAGCAGTTCAAAATCATAATAATCTTTAATTATTTTTATTTTATGAGTTTCACTGTTCAGGTTGATAAGGAGAGTTTAGTGAGGAAGCAGTCATTGCATATGTTCAAGACAGCACTACGGATAAATGAAGCAGGTCAATCCTCCCCTGTTTCAGAGGAGATGATATTACCTGAAATTCATTCAATGCCGCATGGCATGACAAAGAGGGAACTGTGGGCTGATAAGGAAGCAAAGTCACTGGGTGTGGGGAAAATATGCAGCCGAGTTGGGTCTTATCTGAACAGCCAGAAGTGGGAGGCATTTGTACTGCTATATGAAATGCTTGAAGAGTTTGGCACTCACTTGGTTGAAGCAGTGTGGAATTCCCAGGTGTGTTTAGATGGTTGTTGTGCTCTTCATGTCACCATGTACCTATTCTAACTTTCATCCAGATGAGATATGGTTATAATAGACTATATCAAATGTCTGCATGAGTATAACTTACTACTGATTTGGAAAAGTAAAATAATGGTTTGGCATTGATGAGGTCAGGTTACAATCTTATCAACATTTTGTATTACCCCATCTTATAACTAATTTTGTTTTCCAGGTATCTCTGTTGCTTCAATACTCTACCACACATCGTAATATTACAACCTCTGTCACTGGAGCAGTTCATCAAAGCCATATTGAAACCCCAGGCGAAATCTTTAACTGGTTAGCTATTTTGTGGGAACGGGGTTTTCGTCATGATAATCCTCAAGGTAATAGTGACTGGAATGCTCAACCATATAATCATTTTTAGTTTAATAGGAATGTTAGTTTACTCTAAATAACTTTTTCTGGTTTATTTGTAGAAACAAATTAATCTAGACATAATCCCCTTTTTTGTGTATGATGCAGTTAGGTGCTTGATCATGCAGTCATTTTTGGGCATTGATTGGAAGAATTATGGAACTCATGCAAAATCAGTGCCTGTATCTTTTGTTCTGGGTCCATTGATGGAAGGGATAAATGACCCTGTGCACCACAAAGAATTTGGTTTGTTATCTTTTTGAGTTTGCATTTACAACTTAACTTAGCATATTTGACCTTTTGTATCATATCATAGGTCACTTCTTAGTCTTATAAGGTAATGGTTCGTTATTTTATAGGTCATGCTTCTATGTTCAAATATCATAATTTTTGCAACTATTACTAATCTTCTATATCATGGTGGTGGATACATTATTATCTCATTTTGTTTTCTTCCTGATATAATCCTTTAAGCAATGATATTGATTAAGAGTGTTATAATCCCACTAGGTTGACTTACTACTCTGTTGTTTCACTTATAGGTGTAAAAGGAATATACTCCTCAATGACAATTGAAGGTGCAGCTAGGTTTCTATACCAATATACAAGTTGCTTGAATGCAGGGTATGCTACGATCTGCTTGATGTTTTTTCATCAATGAATATAATGTTATTAGAGAGCTACAGAAGAAGCGGTTTCTCATATGAAATCTAATTAGATTTCAGTTTGAGTTTTCTAGAATGTGTTCACTTGAGCATCTGAAGTAGGTTTCTTTGGGTAATTGCATTGTAATGTCAGCCTTATTCTCTGGTTTAATTGGCAGTGTTACATAGACAATTGAGTTTTTATATGCTAATATTTCCTCCACTGTGGTGCAAGTAAATAACATGATATGCAGGTTGTTTGTACTCATTTTAGGATGTAATATATGCATGCATACCTACATAGTCACATAGAATCATATATATATATATATAAAATAGCGATTTATTTTCTTGTGAAAAATTGAAGGCCCTTAGGGGGGGAAGGAAGGCAAAAGTGATGTGGAACTGTGTTGTGCATAGACAATTGAGTTTTTATATGCTAATATTTCCTCCACTGTGGTGCAAGTAAATAACATGATATGCAGGTTGTTTGTACTCATTTTAGGATGTAATATATGCATGCATACCTACATAGTCACATAGAATCATATATATATATATATAAAATAGCGATTTATTTTCTTGTGAAAAATTGAAGGCCCTTAGGGGGGGAAGGAAGGCAAAAGTGATGTGGAACTGTGTTGTGGTAGCCGTATTTTGCGTCAATTGGATGGAGTCGGGGTCATGTTGGGGATGACGTGAAGGTGGTGTGGGAGGAAGTTCGATTCTGTTTGTCATCACAGGCTGCGGGATACCTGCTTTTAGGGATTTATCTTTCCTTTTCATGGGGTTAGATTGGAGAGCTACTGCGAGATAGGATTGGTGTCTGTGACACTGGCTCTTCTCATTTCTTTAGAGCTGTGGTATGTTCTGTTCAGTTGGAGTGGTGGGATTTTGTTGTATTGCAGTGAAGTGGACATCTGGTCCACTGTTTTATTTAGTTGGGGGTGGTGGAATTCTGTTCATCAGATTGGAACAAAAAGTTTCTTTAGAGAAAAAAAAGTTTCATACTGCATGGGAAATTTAGTGCCTTTTCTGTGGAAGTCTCTATTGCTTTTTAATTGATTTCTGCTAGTCTCGTTTGGGCTTATTACTTTTAAACATGTGTATGGTACTCCTGATTGAATGTGTTTTTATATGTTTTGGTTTGTTACGTTTGACTCATATGTTGTAATAGTACCTGCTTTTGTTAGGTGTTGCACTCTTTTTATTTGTTTGTATTTTTTCTTTTAAATTTTAGGCAAGTGGATTATGAGATCTTCCTTGGCACTGTCAGAATGTGATAATTAGTGTCCTTAATCCGTTGGAACAAAAATGCTTCATAATATTTACATTCTCCTTATTGTTGTGTCTACCTTGTGCTGCCTTTCTTTTTCTTGTTTGGATGACTTCTTTATTCTGCAGCTGCTAGATTGTACACTTCAGTTCTTCTGGTTTTTCTCTTGTATACTTTCCATGTACTGGGGTTTCACCTTTTAAAAGATTTTATTATTTATCAAAAGTTACTTTGCACATTATTGTTGGGGCTGGAAATTAATCGCATCATTCATTTATTACATTTACAACTTGCACGTCAGTGTCTTTGCTCAGTTCAAATGCTGTCCTCTGAGAAATTTCTGTTGGGGTTGATGAGGTTGATATATGCTTTACTCTTTGTTACTTATGGTTGCAGGATGTGCGTCGCATTTTTGATCAATTTAGCATCTACTGCTAAGGCGCAATCATTTGGTAGAGCTGGATTGGTGTGCCTTGCTGAATGCATTTCTTCAACTGCTTGTCAAGTTCGAGCAGATGATAATGAAAGTGAAGCACAGTGGTCTGAAGATGCAATTCCTGGCATGATCCAAGTGGGAAATTCCCCTCGCAATGACAAAGTTGTTTTACTTGATGCTTTGAGATTTGTTATTGAGAGCAGCAAACAACATTTCAATCCTAATTATCGTCTTCGAGGTCTCTAATCACTAATCTGGTTAGATTATAATATATTGTCTTTTATATTGAATATTTGCATTGCAATGGTTATTTGTTAAAAGGCCAGAGCATAACTGATCGGACATCTTCATGGCTCCAGTTTGTGAAAAAGTCCTGGATTCCGCTGCTTCAGTGGTGTGTGCATGTGATGTGCCTCTTGATATACTTTTGCACTTCATTTCAACATTTCCATGGGAATTCACTGGCTATGGTGGTATGCTTTATCGTGCTCACTTTTTATTCCAGCTTATTTTCTATTTATCTGTGAAATAGTGAAATTACTTATGCATTTTATGCAAGTGTGTCAGACACATACACAATTACATGTATGTGCGAGTACATGCCGTATTCTTACTTATTATACATATGTATATACATGGCAATGTTCTCGTTCCAGACTGTCTGGCAACATCTGTGTTCTGGACCATTGATCAATTTGATTCTTGTCCAGATTCACAGTCTGATAACGTAAGCATTTTTCCAGCAAGATAAGTCTAGTAAGAGAACATTACCCTGTACATGTGTTATATTCATACATCATAGATGAGTACATGAAGATACATATACTGGCATGCATTCAAGATCCATGTGGTCCTCGATATATATTTTTTTGGTACTGAACATGTGATACTGATCCATAAACTTTGCCACATTAATTAATAAGAAAAAAGAAAGTGTGAGTAGTCATAAAGTTACCATCAATGGATATTGAGACTTGATGTATGCAATCTTGCGAGATGTTTACATTCTCTCTCTCTCTCTCTCTCTCTCCCAATTTCTAGGTTCCTTAAGAGTGAAACTACAAGAATGGCTTATGGGGTGTGGGAAGAAGCATTGTAGTGCCAACTGCTTCAGTACTGAAATGAAGCTTCTTAAGAGTATTCATGACTTCCCCAATAGGTTTACAAGTCGTCACATGGTTGATGATTCAATCACTTTTGATGATGAAGACTTGGATGCATGGGAATTTGAAGCGAAGCGGTGGGCAAGAGTGCTTTTTCTTGCATGCAAGGAGGAATATCAATTGATACCTATACTGACGGTAAGACATTTTCTGTGTTCAAATTGTGATTTGCTGTATGTTCATCCTTTGTCTTCCAGGTTTGGTCAGTATATTTTGACAAACCAAATTTGGTACATTTATCCTACTGTCAGGTATTGGAAGTACTCTTTTATGATTTTTCCCAGGATGAGGTTTTGACTTTATGTTTTTTCTGATGCATTCAGTTTATTCAAAATCACGGTCATGAGCTCTGCCAAGAAAACAATAAGTTGGACCAAATAACTGTGAAGTTTCTCATCCTCACCTTGAGCTTGGTTCTGGAGCTCCAGATGATGCAAGAAAGAGTTACTGAGTATGGTTCTAAAGTTAGAGGCAAATCAGAATTTCGTGTGCTTGAATCAATCGATCAGTTTGGCCATGCAGATGCTCTTAATTTATGTCAAAAGTTTACCAACATTTTTATTTTTATAATGGTATGGAGACCAAATTGCACCAAGCTCATAATTTTTTTTCCTCTATAATGTGCTTCCCCTTTAACTTGTCACTGTCTTCTGTTTGTCTCGCTTGCAGGAAGAGTTGGTTTCTTTTGCAAACTTGTCTTGTTCCATATTCTCATATAGTGATACCACTAAGACGGCAGATGCGATCCTTCCTGGTTCTGTGAGAGGAAAACTTGGAGGTCCTAGTCAACGCCGGTTATCATCTTCTACCACCACTCCAGTGTTGCAAGCAGTAGGATTCTGTGTCCTATTACTTACCTTTGGTTTACTTAAAAATTTGAAATGCAGTAGATCATCTGCAAACAAAGGGTCATTGTGTGCATTCTATTTTTGTTTAAAATGCCTAATTGTTGTGTACTTCTTCATCCGAAACTTAGGTGGGTGCAGTTCTGTGTTAGTACGACTAGACTAGTTAATATTTTTATAGGTTCCTGCATGGTGGAGTTAAAGAATGATCCTCTTTTCCCCCTCATTTATCATCTTTATCTCAATACTGGTGACTTCAAGTGTTTACAGTTTACCTTAGTCAACAATGTTTTGTTGTTCATGCACCTTCTGATGCATCTTTTTGTAGTAATTATTCTTGTCTATTCCATTTTGCACGCTTTTGTTTCTGTTCTTGCATCTTTTTTGGTGATTAATTTATACCCTTCATGCATCTTTTTTGTTTCTGTTCTTGCATCTTTTTGTCCGTGTTCCTTTCTTTCTGTTTGTTTTTTGGCTTTTGAGCTGTTTTCTTGCGTTTGTGGGTGGATTTCTTGTCCACTCTTTTGTTCCCCCTTCCTTTTTTTTTCTATATAAAGTTTCTATTAAAAAAAAAAAATTTATACCCTTCATGGGAGTTTCATATTTTAGATTATAATATTGAAGAAATATTTATTACTTTGCTTTTCCTGTTCACCAAAGCATTCACGCATTGTTTTGAATATGTGCATTTTTATCTTGTGATCTTTCACTAACCATTAAGTTGCCTTCTCATTAATGATAGTGGTTTTACCGAAGCACATCTTATTGTTGCTGATTTTTCTTTTCCTGTCTTCCTTCTGTTTATAAATAGATAATGTCCATCAAGGCTCTTGCAACTATCTCATCATGGTGTGCACAATTTAAAAGCCACGTATCACTTGACCTTGCTTTTAATTTTTTGTGGGAATTCTATTGGAAAACTGTTTCCTCTCCAGCTTGCAATTCAGAGGTATGTTGTAGATTGTGTTATATGAAGAAGTAGTTTTAAAGACTTTCAGTTTTTCATGAGCTAATTTTAGTGGCTTATCTGTATGCTCCAAAGCAGACTGGAGCTGAAATATGTCTTGCAGCATATGAAGCATTAGCTCCTGCTCTCACAGCACTAGCGTCTGTTTTTTCTCCTCAAGCTTTGGATCTGGTCAAGAAATATGACAGCTTGTTATCATCAGTTGGAAAACCTCTGTTAGATTCCTTGGTTATTTCTTTTCTTGAGAACATAAATAATCTCCTTGCAGTTGGAGTATTTGTACGGACTCGACGTGCAGTTTTAATGAATTGGAAGGTGAGGAATCTTAATTTCCTAGCTACACATTGTCAAAGACTTTAATAATATTTTTGTCTTATTAGTGCATTTCATACCATATGAAATATTGAAATTTCGTAAATAATACAGCCAAATGTGGCCTTGTTATTTTCAGTAGAAAATAAGATGCAGAAAATTTCTGATATTTCATTCATCTCCAATGGGAGGTATTTATAGCTATACAAAGGGTAGAGATGCAGCTGTACAAACACTAACACAGCTGTAAAGATAGCAGCTGTACTAACACTAACACAGCTGTACAAACAGCTATACTAACACTCACTAACACAGCTGTACAAACACAGCTGTATATTCTAACACTCCCCTCAAGTTGGTGCATGGATATCGCACATGCCCAACTTGTCTAGTGAAGTAGAGTTCCCTGCTAGAAACAGCATGAGTCATCATATCTGCAAGTTGGTCTTCACTCTTTATATACGGCACTCGAATGACATTTTTGCCAAGTTGTTGATAAAGTGTCTGTCAATATCAATATGCTTTGTTCTCTCATGATGTACTGGATTATTTGCTATTTCAATGGCAGCTGTATTGTCACAATACAAAATCATAGAAGCTTCTTAGGTTCAAACCAGTTCCCTTATTAGAATCTTTAACCAAATAAGCTCGATTTATGCCATGGTGAGTGCTCTATACTCTGTCAGTATGCTAGATCTCGACACAACCCCCTGTTTCTTACTCCTCCAAGTTACAAGATTACCACCAACAAAAGACACATAACACGAAGTTGATTTTCTATCAAGTTTTGAGCTGCACAAAGTCCCAGTCAGTGTAACCTTCCACATCTAAATGCCCATGTTTTGAAAACAATATACCTCTTGCCTGAGTATACTTCAAGTACCGAGAATTCGATCCACTTT
This sequence comes from Prunus padus, assembly GCA_024362665.1. Classification (NCBI taxonomy): domain Eukaryota; kingdom Viridiplantae; phylum Streptophyta; class Magnoliopsida; order Rosales; family Rosaceae; genus Prunus; species Prunus padus. Next base: position 11,471,939 of record JANFAM010000005.1, on the reverse strand, counting down.
GCACCTTGGTGTGCTTCACTTGGATTATGCACTGGTGACAACACTAACGGGCGTAAGGCAATTCGGGTCTTGTATGAGCCGAGATAAATCAGCTTTCAACCAACCTCGATACCTCTCTTTGTTAGTGGTATCCGATGCAGATAAATTGACAATCCATGGTTAACCTCCATTGGAGTATTAATAGGTTCACACGCCAATTTTCCAGTCTACGCTAGTAAATCAAGAACATATTTTTATTGAGATAAGAAGATGCCTTTCTTAGAACGTGCAACTTCAATTCCTAGAAAATACTTGAGAGATCAGGATCTTTCATTTCAAACTCTTTGGCCCAAGTAACTTTGAAGATTCTCAATCTCCTGTTCATCATTACCTGTAACCACCATGTCATCCACATAAACAATTAGCAAAGTAATCTTGCTGCCAACACAGAAATAGTGTGTGATCAGAACTTGAGACTGTTTAAAGCCATAGTTTCTCATGGAATGATCGAATCGCCAAACCAGCCCTAGGTGACTTAAGGCCATATAAAGCCTTCTTTAACACGCAAACCTTTCCCCCTTTAGGGTGTAAACCCTGGAGGAGGGTCCATGTAAACCTTTTCTTGTGATCTCCATGTAGAAAGGCATTCTTGACGTCAAAATTGTTTTTAGCGGCCAATCTAAGTTGTTACCAACGAGAAAGAACTCGATCGTACTCATCTTGGCAAGGAGAGCAAATGTCTCCCGATAATCGATCCCATAAGTTTGGGTATAGCCCTTTGCCACAAGTCGGGCTTTATACCTCTCTACATCGAACCATACGAATCACTTCACTGTGTGAACACCACTTGCACGGTTTTCTTGTCTCTTGGTAACTCAACCATCTCCCATGTAGTATTTTTAAGAGCCTTCATTTCTTCTACCATAGCAGATTTCCATTTAGGATCATCAGGGCGTCCTGAAATTTATTAGGAATAGACAGGAAGACAATTGTTGTGCGAAAGTCAAATGAGACTTAGAAAAGGCGGTGGTATGAAATATAGTTGGAAATGGGATACTTAACAATATTGGATGAAGGGAAACCAAATTTTTCGAGGAGGGTGACGATCACGTGCAGGATATCTTCTCCCACGGTTCTCATCATGTGAACCAAGGGAGTTTCTAGTGGAGTTATATGATCGATTCGGATAATGAGTCAATATCGGAAGAATTAGATAAGATAGGGATAGAAGCATGTACTGAAGATCGAGTCCCCGAGAAGAATCGGTCGATTGGATGGTAGGATCATAGAGAGGAGGATCCAAAGAAGGAGGTGGCGGTGAAACATTCACATGTTTCTTTTTCTTCTTTCAAATGTTTTCAAAGTAACGAGGTTCATGTTCGGCCAATATCTCCCCCTCACCTTGAGTAGGGAGAGTAGGAAGAACTTTAATTTCGGTTCAAACCACAACTTCTCCTCGTTCGTACTTCTAATCTCACTGAAGAGGAAGTTGTGACTCCCCTCGAGAAATATGATTCTGTTCACAAATTCAACATCCATAGACACATATGTCCTTACTAGAAGGAGGATGAAAACACTTATATCCCTTTTGAGATGGGGGGTATCAGAAAAACACACTTAAGAGCACGTGGATCTAATTTGTCCTGTGGAGAGAGAATGAACATGGACATAGCAAAGACAACCAAAGATTTTAGGAGGCAAATTAAGTAAGGAAGGGATTGAGTGGAAGTGAGACAATACTTTGATGGGTGTTTGATAATCTGGCACAGTAGGCGTTACGGTTAATGAGGAACGCGAGTCATGACAAGACCCCAGGCTTGTTTTCGAACTTGCATAGTAAAGCATAAGGACGAGCCACATCGAGAAGATGGCGGTTCTTACGCTTCTGCTATACCGTTACTGGGGGTGTGTAAGCGTAGTTATGCGGTGGATAATGCCATCTTCAGCCGGAAGAACTTTCGAAGAGAAAGATTGACAAACTCACGTCCATTATCGGAATGAAAAACCTGGATTGGACATGAAGCGGGTATTGATTAGTTGATGGAATTTAGGGATAATAGTACTAACTTCACTTTTAGATGTCATCAAATAAACCCAACACACTCGAGTGCAATCATCAATGAAAGATATAAAGTATCGACAGCCGAAGAAGTAGGAGTAGAAAATGGTCCCCACACATCGGTATGAATACGAGAAAAAGGAGTAGTACTTTTATTAAAGCTTGGTGGAAATGAGACCCGATGATTTTCGCATAAATGCAATGTTCACATCGAAGACTAGAAACTGAAACATTAGCAAATAAATGCGGAAATAAGCGTTCACCTAGATAGATAAAGAGGATGTCCTAAAGCGGCGATGCCATAGAAGAATTTTTCTCGATCTAAAACTGTATTTCCAGCTACACGAAAACCACGGCCAGATTGGATATGAGATTGCCCTGCCTCCTCAAGTAGTAGAGACCCCTCTCTCCTTACCGTTACCAATCGTCATCTTCGTGAGACGATCTGAAAGATACAATGAGTAGGAAAAAAGGTTCTTGAGCAATTTAAGCTTTGTTGGTAATTTGGTGATAGAGAGAAGACTATTAGAGAGGTTAGGAACATGCAAAGCAGAAGATAAAGGTAAAGTAGACGAAAGTGATAGGGAACCAGCCGCGGGCTGGGTGAGAGTTCCATCTAACCTTTGGGCGAATAGACGAGATGGACGGTGAATGAGAGGTGAACTGAGATGAGTCACTAGTCATATGATCGGTTGCCCTGAATCAATTATCCATGGATTTTTAGAAGAAATAAGCGACACTCCATTCTTACCTTTACCGAAATAAACTGAGATGGTTGTGATGTGTCAAGAGAGATTAGCACGAGAGGACTTTTTTCCCTTGCGTTGACTGCTTCAACTTGAACCATTACGGGTATCCTACAATTTTCCAAAGAGTTTCCTTCTCATGACCCTTACGATCGCAATGAGAACACTTTCTCTCTGAAAATGTTGAAGAAGTCGAGTGTTGTAAGTAGTAGTTTGCCAAGGTTGAGCCTATTAATCGCCAAGGCTGAAGCACGGGGTTCCTTCGGCAGCCATGGTGACGTGTTTGTGCTTCTCTACGAACCATAGAATAAGCTTCATCAATATCGGAAGAGGTGATGTGGCCAGAATACGTCCACATACTTGCCAGTCCAGTTATGATCAAGTCCGAAGAAATGTATAGACACGTTCTTGAGATGCGCTTCTTCAATTTGGCGAGAAGTCTCGATGGATTCTCCAAGTCATTCGGACTGACGGAAGTCAAGCTCCATAAAGGTGGAATTGAGTTCCGTGAAATAGATGGTCAATGGTCGGCCATCTTGACACGGGAAGGATTTTTCATCAACTCATAGACTTGGGAAGCATCGAAGCATCATGATCACGTTTTCTTGACGGTATCCCAAACATCTTTAAGCGGTCTCACAATGAATAAAATTCATCATGAGAGGGGCCATAGAATTGATGAGCCACGACTTCACTAGTGCATTTTCGGCCATCCACTTCTCAAATTTAGGATCTGAATCCTTTGGTGCAGTCCTAGTCCCGGAGATGTAACCATATTTTCACGGGCAGCAATATGCATCTCAAGAACTTTGGACCAAAGACGGTAATTGGTGCCATTGAGCTTTACCCCAATTGAGGAAGGTGTATCTTGCTGGAAATTCATCATTGGGGCAGATGTTTCAGCACCAAGAGAATCTGAAGTTTCTGATTTGTCACCCATAATAGCAGCGGAAATTTGTGTTTATGGTAGAGAGAAATAAAAAAAGGGAAATTTCTGATGTAGAAGTTCAGTCTAGCTGCAACTACAGAGCATACTCAGAGATTTCAGTAAGAAATGATAGAGAACACCAAAGTCAGGTATACCCTTGGTGAAGATGATAGAGATCTGTGGTAACACAGAAATAGGAAGGAATAAGAAAGTAAAAAAGAGCAAATTAGTATGCTCTCGATACCAAGTAGAAAATAAGATGCAGAAAATTTCTGATATTTCATTCATCTCCAATGGGAGGTATTTATAGCTATACAAAGGGTAGAGATGCAGCTGTACAAACACTAACACAGCTGTAAAGATAGCAGCTGTACTAACACTAACACAGCTGTACAAACAGCTATACTAACACTCACTAACACAGCTGTACAAACACAGCTGTATATTCTAACATTTTCTAATAAGTCGCTGAGTCTTTTATTATTTTCTGTCATTCCTAATTTTCTCTTGCATTTCAGTGCTGGTACTTGTCATTTGTGTAAAGGTGAATTTATTCTGTCTATGGATATTTAACTCAATACAAGATTTTAACTGGTTTGCTGTGACTGATGCAGTGGATGTGCCTAGAAGCCCTACTTTCAATTCCTAGCTATGCTTTTAAAAATGGGCTTCATCTGGAGGACAATAGCTTTTTCTTCTCGGGTGCTGCTCTCAGATGGATTTTTACTGATCTTCTTGAGAGGTACGAAATGAGAAGAGTTCAATGGTACCGCTTTCGTTACGATTTCTTCCCATTATCGTTATGATTTTGTCCCATTAGAGATCTAATTTTTGTTGGGTTTTCTATTGGGGGTTGGGAAGAGGGCTGTTACTAGCATCTGTCTTGTACAAACAAATTCAGCAGTTTGTGCATAAATTATTAATTAGTGTTTATATTAATGCAATTAGGCAATGTATTATTCTAGAACAGGTGGGTAGCTCAAGATCTCTTTGAATTACTTCTCATTTAAAAAAAATATATATTTATAAGAAACAAATTTCATTAAACAGCTAAAAACCACAATACAAAACTGAGTGAACCAGAATGAGGTCCACCAATGAAATAATACAGCCATCATAACAAAAGCAAACACAACCTCCTACAATGTAATACAACTCTATCCAACCACATCTCCCCAATCTAATAAATTTACAAAAAAAGAAAGATCCCTAAAGGCTGGAGAAAGAGTAGCCCATAAGCATGCCCAAACACTTGCTGTTGCCTGGTGTCTAAATGTTGTTTTGTAGTAGTAAAATTAAAGAAAAAGAAAGATCTCTCTTTGCATCGCTTCTCTGAATACTGGAGAAATATACTTTAGATACTCTCTTGCGTGCTGTCTGAATGTGGTTTTGTAGTAATAATAATGGCTATTGCTGATGGAGATTTTATGTATTCCTTTTTGACCCACCACCTTTCTTCTGTATAAATTTGCAGCCTTGAGAACGCTGGGGAAGGTTCCGTTTTACCAATGCTCAGATCAGTCCGATTAGTTTTGGGCCTATTTGCCGAGGGAAAGTCTGGTTTACTTGTCTCCTTATGTGATGGGGTGGATGCCCAGGTTCATTTCCAAACTCTTAGAATTGTGCTTGTGTGGATGCTCTGTGTCATGGTAGGGTAGCATATGGTTGTGATGCCAGCTGAATGACAGCCTGGATATATTTCTGTGGAATTTTACTCGTCAATTACCATTTAACTTTTAATACTTTCCCATCCCATTGTGAACCACTTTCCCTTGTTGGCACCCTAATTTAGGTGCTGATCCTTTTACATATTGTGTATAAAACTTTTGTAGGCCATATCATGGCTTATGAGAGAGCGCATTAATTTGGATGGGATTTTCTGAGGGGAAGAAATGTTTACAGTGTTTCTGTTTAGACATATGTCTAAGAACACCCAGCTAATTTCTTTTATCATGAAACGTCCAAATTTACCCTTTAATTTTTATTTTTATTTTAAAACTTACAAGAAAACAAACAAGAACATAGAATCCCAGCAGCCCCTTCCTCCTCCTCCCCTCCCACCACCGGAAACTCCACCACCACCGCGAACCTCTCTCTCTTTCTCTCTTTCTCTCTCTCCTCTCTTCTCCACTTTCTGATTCTCTTTCTCATTTCCGACCATCTAGAGTGGCCGAGATCAGAGTCTTTGCCTATTAGTGGACACCAAATCTGCTATTCTTCATGTTCTGATAAGAAAGCCAATTGTTTTTTGGAATGAAATTCTTTTGTTTTGTAACTTTCACTGTGTTGATAGAATAACTAATGCACCAATTTCAAATCCATTTCCCATACGATTGAATGGTAGTTGTACATATATGTGTTATTCAAACAATGAGCCTTTTGTATCCTCGGACTCTGAATAGCACGGACTCTCTGTTGTACTGTATTGATGAAATTGTTACACGAGCAAGTTGACTCCATTATCATTACAGTTGAGGATCGCCGCTAATTTAATGTTGATTTTGAGAGAGAGAGAGAGAGAGAGAGAGAGAGAGAGAGAGAGAGAGCAGTTAGGCGGTAGTGGTGGGAGAGGAAGGAGGATTTGGGCTAGGTTTGTCTAAATTTTTTTTATATAAAGTTTTTGCTGGGACTGTGTACTAAGTTTCGTTAGGTGTAATACTGGGGTTTATAGTGTTAAAATATTGCGGGGTGAGGTTCAAATACAAACCTCAATGTTTAAGTTCGTTTTGTATATTGCTTTTTAGTTTTCAACGATTTTGGAAAACTATTTGGGCTTTGAAAGTTACACCTTAAGGAGAAAAGATTTGCATAAAATTACTTCATGCTTGCTGTATCTCTTGGAGTGGTATAATTGCATATATGCTCCAGTCATTTAATGTCCTTGTAACTTTGGTGGTACTTAATTCAGTGTAAACGTCATTTTGAAGGGAATTCTTGATGGAGGTACTGTGGGAATCTTAGACTGAGATTTGACCCGTTAATTTAGTTCTATTAACCTGGGGACGAAGATAAGATTTCAAGCCCAGGGCATAAGCTAATCTTGTGTGAGGCTGATATTTTTGTTCCATTGGTGTCAAATGGTAGAACGAGTCCCTGGAGGACTGAGGATGGCTTTATTGTTTGCCTTTGTTCTTGCTTTCTTTGTGTTGAAATGCCCATTATCTCTCTCTCTCTCTCTCTCTCCGAGGCAAAAATGATCCTCTTAAGAGATTATGAAGGAATGGAATGTTTATAAGTCACCAGTACCATTTTATAGCATTTTCTTTAGATTATGTTTTGTTGAAGTGAAATAGCTAAACTTTCGTTTGACTCTTGGTTAATTCAGATGATGTGGCAGTTGGTTCAGTCTTCTTGGATATTGCACGTCAGTTGCAACAAGCGGAAGGTTGCACCTATTGCAGCACTTTTGTCTTCTGTTCTGCATTCATCCCTATTTAGTGAGGAGAGCATGCATATAACTAACGGTGCACCTGGGCCTCTGAAGTGGGTGTGTGGTCTCTCTCTCTCTCTCTCTCTCTCTCTCTCTCTCTCTCTCTCTATATATATATATATATAATATCTATCTATCTATCCAACTATGTACATATATTGTAAGATAGATATATATGTACGTGTTTACATATTTGAACCATTCTCTAATGAGCTGTTTGAATAAGTGTGTTAAACTAAAACTTAACTTTTAATCCCAAATAATATATCGATAGGGTTGAAAATGAATCTGGCGCAGCTTTGTCGCACAGCTTTTTCACACAGCTTTTTTAGCCCTTAGATGTTTTATCATCTAAAGGTTGAAAATGCATCTGACACAAAACAAAAATTTCTTTATTATTATTCTATTGGTAACATTAAACACACTGCCTGAGGCGTGTTTAATTTTCTTCACATAATTTGTGCAGTCACCGTCTCCTTTGTAGTTAATCCTTTATCTCTCCCCGTCTCTCACCATATTTTTCTTTCACCTTCCTCCCTGTTAAAAATCTGGCATCTTCTTTGTCTACTATAGATAAGAATCAATGTCAGGAACCTATGCTGACTAGTAGGATCTGATTTTTAAATGGAGAGTTGGAGAGTGCACTGGGGGAACTTTAAAATGAAAAGAAAATGTGCAGGTGTCAAGCAAAGACACCCACACACCTGCATCTCTCTCTGCGTCTGTCTCAGTCTTTCTCGCTTTGGTCTAAGCCCTTCTGGCCACCTCCAAATTCAGTTATGTGCTTGCTTACCATATGTCCTCTTAATCTCTGATATTTCTTATCAAATTGAAATCTCTTGTAATTTCCTTTAAATCTGACATCAAACTTAAGCTTTGCAGATATGGAAATCTCTTGTAATTTCCTTTAAATATGACATTCCTTATCAAATTATACTTAATTCTTTAGAAACCCATTCTTTAATTTCCTTTCTTCTCCTTTCCAGAAACAAATGCTTCCTTTCTTTTACATCTTAGTCCAGAACAAGTATCCCTAAATTACACTTGTCCAAATACTTATGTTGTTTCTGTTGATTACAAGTGTACAAGTATAAGGTTATTGATCCTGTCTTGATAAGTATAATGTTTTGAGCATCATCTTTTTTTTTTGGGTCATAAGAGCATCATCTTTTAACATCTTTTTTTCTGACAGTTTGTTGAGAAAATTCTTGAGGAAGGCACAAAAAGTCCCCGTACAATTCGTCTTTCTGCATTACACTTAACAGGGCTGTGTCTATCATATCCTAGGATTATAAAGTACTATGTGAAGGAGCTGAAGCTGCTGTCACTACATGGTTCTGGTGAGTTACACATCTCATATAAACTTCTCTTTGTCAAAAGAAAACGTTACACATCTCATATGATTAAGGTGTGTTGATATTTATATTGTTTTCCATTGTCATAGAATATGATTTGTAACATGAATTTTTTTCCCAGTTGCATTCGATGAGGACTTTGAAGGTGAATTAGCTGACAATCATGACACAAGGACTGAAGTTTCTTTATTGGCAAAAGGCCCTGATACTGAGCTGACCAAAGTAGGCTACATAGTAATTGAATTTAATGTTGGTAATATATTGTGGCACTGAACACGTATCATCTACCTTTGACAAGGGAATAACTCCGTTGATATTCATACGTAGCTTTGGGGCACTTTCAATAGTAGAAGCTAGTTTTGGTTATCATAGAATTTTTAGCTTCACATAACTAGGAAACTTCAATATAAGCCGGCTTTCCATTTAGAAGCAACTTGCTTGTCGTAGGTAGTTTGTTTTAATATTCTTTTTGAACTGGGTCATGTTGATGACCTGGACCTTTGAAGGAAATCATATACAAGTATGATAAGTCTGCATGAGATATTGTTCTGTTTGATATTTTCTTTGCTTGGACCTTACTTGAACATCATTAATTTTTTTTTAATCACAACATAAAGAGCATATTTGTTTGTCTTATTCTGGTTCATATTGATTTCAGGCATTTTTAATCTCTTCAGGTTACCTTTTAGGGAGTTTTGAAGTTTGTAGTCTAAATATTTTTTGGAATCTATTCTCAGGAATTTATCAACACAGAATTGTATGCACGTGCCTCTGTTGCTGTTCTGTTTTCCAAGCTAGCAGACTTGTCCGATTTGGTGGGATCACCAAATGAAAATGAAGATTGCCGTGCAGCTTTGGAATCTGGAAAAATATTTTTGCTTGAGCTTCTAGATTCTGCGGTATTCATATGTCTTCTAATTTATAGCTTTCCCATGTCTTTTGTGTTTAATAGAACTTTCTTTCAAAAAATAAAAACACCTTACGCTAATGAAATGATATTTTCTTGCAGTTGCAGCCTTCAGTTTTGTTTATACCTGTAGAGGCATCTGCTAATTTTTTTTTCTTAAATACCTTTTGGATGCGTTCATTGCTTATCATGTGTTTTCTGTTTCGCTGCTCATCCTTTCCTGTGTCCTAAAAGATACAGCAGGTTGACCTACCAGCATAGTTGGACTTTTATCTTCCCAAAAAATTTAATTGCTTGCTCCACTCTGTTACACTTTTGCTGTCACAGTTTTTTAATTTGATGATTTAAGCTTGTTGAAGAATATAAGTCCCACATCGGAAACTTGACAAAATAAAATACAATATATAATGAATGGTTCCACTACTAATATCACCGAGGCCTTTTGTGATAAAACCCCACACCTACTGGGCTTTATAGGTGGTTAAGTTGGGGACAATATCGGTGTTGCTAGTAGTGGGCCGCTGGCCCGTCTCTCTGAAATTTAACAAATCTTGCCTACAAGGTTTCGCTGTAAGGGTTGCGGTTAGGTATGGTTTTCGTGAACTTTAATTCCCAAATAAGGTCTACATATTTATTAGGACCTTGAGTTGCTGGACCCACACAATTTCCACATAAAATGTTTTGACACTGGAATCCTCTCTCTCTCTCTCTCTCTCTCTCTCTCTCTGTGACTGTTTTCTCCTTTCATTTTCTTGTTTGTTTTATTATATTATTTTTTCCTTAATAGATCTGTCTTTGGTCAACTCCTATGATTAAATATATCATTCAGTCAATCATGTTGTTATTGCTAGCTTGTATGGTTTTTATTGTTACAGACTTCCAGTTACATTACATGCAGTGCATTCTGCATAAAAAAGTTTAGGTGCATATTACTTTTGTTTAACAGAATGGCTAAAGATTGTAAAAATGGTGTGCTGATGTTGATCATTTGCCAATGTAGGTAAATGACAAGGATCTTGCAAAAGAGCTGTATAAGAAGTACAGTGCAGTGAGTATCCTTTCCCTTTAAATTGTTGAGAATAGGGACCTCAGCTGAAACTACTGAGCCAGGGCAATTGTTTTTAGTTGAAAATAGAATTAGAATGGGATTCTTTGAATGGCTAGTGAAAGTTGTCATTGAGAAAATAATAATGTAAACACAATCTGCAACTATTTGTTTGGTGTAAAATCTTCTAAACCTACTGTTGAAGATGCTTGAATGAATAATTAGACATGTCTACATTGTGCTTATTCAATAAGAATATAGGTTATGGATGGTTGGATGGTGTTTATAACCTCTCTGTTTATTATGTTTCCTTATTCTTTTTCTTTATTTTTGTTTATCTTAACAGATCCACAGGCGTAAGGTACGTGCGTGGCAAATGATATGTATTTTATCACGTTTCGTCTGTCAAGATATAGTTTCGGAAGTTGCACGCTGTTTGTACATATCCCTCTATGTAAGTAAACGTTGTCTCATATCATTGCTCTGTGATAGGGACTACAACCTTATAATCTTTTTTGTAATGGTTGTCCCCTCAAGTGGAGAGGGTTTCCTCTGTGATAGTGTTCACTTTTATTGCTTGTTGTATAATTGTACAGTTGTGATGGTACACATCTGTTATTTTTAAATTAATTACTTGTAAATTTAATGCAGAGGAACAACTTACCTGCAGTTCGTCAATACTTGGAAACATTCGCAATTAATATGTACTTGAAGTTCCCACCATTGGTAAGGCTTTCGTTAGTGGTTTTACATTGCAAAAACAACCTCTTTCACTTTCATAATAATTGTGAAGGAGAGGGAGGGGAGTATGTGTGTTTAGTTTTGTTAATCAAGGACTTTAAGGATGTTTATTTCCATATGCAATGTGAGTTGTTGTTTGTCAGATTGCAAAATGGTTTTCTATAAATTGACTTGTAACTGAAAGTGGACTTTACAAGCTACATGCACAAGCCTGTAGAGAAAAAGGCTTCTGCATTAAGCAAATACTTACTTATTTGGTTCGGCTCAGGTCATAGTTTCGTGTTGACTGTTAATAACAGTGCAAGAGAAAGAGGGTTAACAATCGGCTTAGGATGGTTTATCTAATGCTCTTGCTGTCTCGATTTTACTTGGTATGCTGCTTAAGTTTATTGCCCTATTCTGAAGGGGACTTCTACACCTTTTTTTTTCCTCGTCATTAATAATTACTTTATATAAGACACATCTTCTGTGCAACTTGGTTTTTATTACAATATATTTTCCCCTGGGTTTTTAATAACATATTAGCACTTGTGGACTCTATGCTCTTTTTATATTTTCTACTAAATTTATATATATACAGTCCGGCTCACCTAAGGACCTAAAACTGAGGTCCTATAAGGTCCTCTTTAATAAAAGCCCTTAGATTAATCTAACGGCATATATAGTTAATAATCTTAAACCTCACTAATGCTCCTCTTTTTACTCAAACCCTCCCAGCAATCTTCTCCTCCTCATCCTCTTTTCAGTCTTGTTGAACATAGGTAGGCATAACCCACCTTTTCAAAGGCAACTTCTTGCTGGGGCTATTGTTTAACTTGATTTCAAATTGGTTCTTTGAAAATTTTTTTTTTCAGAAAATTTTGTCGCTTGAATTTCCAGTGAAGTTTGCATAGTTCAGTACATGTTTCAGCAACAAAGGAATAAATTTCATTTTTTTTTCAGAAAATTGTCTCTTGAATATCCAATGGGTTGATTTCGATTGAACCCATCTTTGAGTTTCGCATCCGAAAGGTTCATATAGCCGTGGTTCTTAACGAATATGGTGGAACCACAAGGGTATGCTCTTCATTGATCTTGAATTTAATTCCTGATTCTTAAACACTAAGGGGGGCACACCCGTATGCATCCAAATTTTTTGCATTAGAAAGCTACACAATCAAAGAAAGAACATCCAAATTGTTTTCTGATGAGTAATACCAATTTGAAAAAAAAACATTCAAAGAACAAATTTGAAATCAAATTTATCAACAGACTCAGGAAGAAGTTGCCTTTGAAAAGCTTGGTTCAACGAGACTGAAAACGAGGGTTAAACCTAAAAAGAGCGAAAGAGAAGGGGATGAGGAGGAGAAGATTGGTGGGGAGGAAGGAAGACAAAAGCATTGAACGTGTATTCCTTTTTATTTTTATTTTTATTTTTGCAAATTAAAAGAGATTGTTTGAGTAAAAAGAGGAGCGTGAGTGAGCGTTAAGATTATTAACTATATGTGCCCTTAGATTAATCTGAGGGAATTTATTAAAGAGGACCTCACATGACCTCATTTTTACGTCCTTAGGTGAGCAGGACTGTATGTATATATGTATCTTATCAGTTGTCAAGGATGAAAATATCGGCCGATTTATCCCTTTTTTTAGGTGTTGATATAGATTCAAGGGGTAAGCCTATTTCTTCCCCCTTATCGGCGATATATCCTTGATAACCCCCGATATCCTTGATATTTGCCGATATTTCCCGATACCAGACAAATAACCCAGAAATTTGTCTTCAGTTTTGAAAGTAATCATAGGTCCCAGCCACTGAATCAGTGTAAAAAACCAAGCTCTAATACTTAGTAGCTTCTCCTTTCTTCGCTTCTCAGTCATTTCGGCTATCTTTGGCTCTTCCTCTACTCTCTCTGGTTGATCGGTTTCTTGTGTGTTTGATTTTATTTTTCACCTAATCTTCTATCTCTCATTTCCTTTATCATTAAGTCTGATTCTTGTAATATAATGTTGGGTTATGTATTAATGGGTTTGGTTGGATTATGTTTGAATAATGTTGTCTTTGTTGTGTTAAGTCTAATTGTATTTATTTTCAGGATTTTCATAGCGCATTATATGTACACGTACATTTCATCATATGCATATCTTATACTTGGTATATTTTGAATTTTATTAGTTCAATACATTCATTGATAATGTGCTTAATATCTATTAAAGTTTCACTTCAAAATTCTGTGTTTTTAAGCCATTATCTGTCTTTTTTGTCGATTTTCCCCGATACCTAAAACGACATCAATATATCCCCTGAAATATCCGTAAATTGAAGGCCCGATAATATCTGTATCGCTGATATTTTAATCCTTGGTTGTCATCATGATAATACCATAACATGTTTTTCCTAGCTATCTTGGAGCTCACATATTGGAGGTCTGATGTTTAGAGTAAAACACAATATGGTTAATGGGAATCTTGGTGGTCTATGCACCTATTTTAGGTGTAGGAGCAAAACAATAATTAGGCTAATTATTTGCTACAGTAGGGTTTAATTATTTTCATTGGTTACTTGTGGGATTTTTGTTTACCTCATAACAAAAAAAAGAAGAAAGATTGCTGAGATATGGAGGCTACCCATTGTAATTGAACCTTAGTTGTGCCTGTTGATATTGGAATACGAGAATAAACTTAAAAGTTGTCTTGACCTTTTTTCTTTTTTTGTGGTCGCCAAGTTGTCTTGAGTTTTTGCTTTCAGTTTCCTACTCTTTTTCTCCATGTCCGGTATTAATGCTTGGTTAAGGATTGCGTTTCTGATGATGACAATGAAATGAAAACCTAGGTCAACATATGCCAAGGTTTTGACAATGATGTATTTTGGCATATGTTGGGCAGTTCAGATTTCACACCCACACTGTATGGTGGTGTACAGCTGGAATGAGAAAAATGGAATGTGTACGTTTGTACCTAATTTGCTGAAAAAGTCACAGTTTTCTGAAAAGTAAACAGTCCAAAGTAACCAGGCTTGGGTTTGCGATAAGCAGGTAGTTAATTAACTGGTTAATCATGTGGTTAGACTTGGATGGGCTTTTCTTTTGAATGGTGCTGTCCAAAATGCAGCCTGGAAGTCATGAATTGATAATGTTAAGTGTGAGTACTATGTTTGTGGAGTTAGGATCAAGGACCTAACTCAAGGATGAGGTCTTTCAAGCCTGTTGGGATTCTTGATTTTTGTCTTCCATAAGTTTTTGAACAAGCTTTTGGGATTTAAAAAATCGAAGAACCGCACTTATTAATTCCTACATTATTGCTGGACTTGCAGGTTGGGGAGCAACTAGTTCCTGTGCTAAGAAATTATGAGATGCGGCCTCAGGTATATATTCTTTTGGAGTCATTATGAGTTTATGACCTTTCTTCTCAATCTTTTATTCTTGCGGTTTTCTTATATTCTTAATGGTTGAAAAGTGCTACCTTTAGTACCTCTTGGAATCTTAGTATTTAGGAGCAGGAGATGTATTATAAGGGAACACTATTTCTTAAGAACTACATTTTTCGTGATACCTACTGAAGAGCTGCTCAGGATTGCAGTTGCCCGTTGACCACATACACATAATGTTTCTTGTAGACATAATTTAGAATCTCTCTTTTATGCAAATTCAAGTTGATGAAAATTATAGAATATTTGCAATAAGCTAGGACAAAAGACATCTAGACTGAAAATAAAGAACAGAAATATCATAAACTCCTAAATTGAGCAGAAATTCATAGCTCATGGGCTCTCATTCCACTTGATCATTGTAAGTGCATGTATCCAGTTCTTGCTAAGAAGAGTTAACTTTTCTTTAATTCCTTGTATTTGGGTACATAACTAAATATAGATAGAACATTACATTTCCATTGACATGACATTGGTTCTATTAGCAGTTTATAGCTTTATTTTGAGAATTCTACTTTTTACATATACTCTCCCCTTAGGGTAATAACCTTTGATGTATGGTAAACATCTATTCTACTAATTATTAATATTAAGACATTAAATGCAGGCGCTCTCTTCTTATGTATTTATAGCAGCCAATGTCATACTCCATGCATCTCAAGCTGTTCAATACAAGCATTTGGATGAATTACTTCCTCCCATAGTTCCACTTTTAACCTCACATCACCACAGCTTGCGTGGTTTTGCCCAGGTTGGCTGATTCAAAGTTGATGAATAGTAAATCCTTTCTATTCTTTCTATTCTGTGTGTAATGCCTTTTCATTTATTGTGAGTTGATTCACCTTGCAGTTACTGGTTTACCAAGTTCTTTGCAAATTTTTTCCTCCATTAGACTCTAAAGCCTCTGAAACTATGACTTTAGAGAAGAGGTGCTTTGAAGATTTGAAATCCTACCTGGAAAAGAACTCTGATTGTATGCGGTATGATATCTCAACATGATTTTCCGCACTAAAGTGTACTTCACCTTCTTTCTTATTATTTCTTTGTGATAAAACGGGCAATACAAATAATCTATTCCAAACATTTTATCTATTAAAAAGTTGAAACATCTATCTCCTAAGCTAGCTTTTCTCAATAATTGATACTAGTCTGTAGTTATGTCTGATGTGCAATTTCATCAATTAACCTGGCAGTGGTGGCAGTGGCGGCAGTGGCTGCTGTTATGTGCCTGGGTTATATGTTAGGGGTAATGTTTGGAATGATTAAACGTGTTGAAAATAGGGTTTCAAATAAACCTTGTTAAGTTTCGTTTCCTTGCCATTGCAAAAACTTCAAATAAACTATTGTGCCAAGTGTACTTACTCAAAAGATAACTTGTTAATTGATTATAAATCTGGGATACTTATGGGGAGTTTGTGGGTCCAATACTTGTTTTCGGGGTATAATGACATAGAATTTGCTGCGAGATTGTTTTTTGTTGATAATAGTAATTTGTTAAAAAGAGAACAGAAAATTCCAGTTATACAAAAAATATACAATGCTAATCATGAAGAGAAATAATCTATAAAATCCAGAAAAGAGGTGAAAGAAAAGCTGAAGAACTAAGCATCCATGAAAGCAAAAACCTAAAAAATGATGCCTTGATCTCCATAACGGAATTGTCCATACCTTCAAAAGTACGTGTGTCTTTCCCTCCGAATATACCACAGGAAGCCTAAAGGGGCAGCCTTCCAAAGAGCACTTTCACTTTTCTTCACAAATTTACCATTACAAGAATTCAAAACGTCAATTATTCCAAATATGATATTTAGATCTTTTCATATTACTTCATTAAATTGGAAGAATAATCCTGTTAAAAATTTTTTATCTGTTTTTTCTTTTGTTGTTTTGGTCAGTAAAAGCCAGCAATGCTGTTTCAGTGTAACTTTGATCGGTCATTAAAAGACAAACTGTTTTCTAAGAAATAATTTTTTTAAATGCAAATGTAATGAAATATGTAAATTCAATACCCAATCCTAGTCCCATTCCTCTATGAACTTCAATCATATTTCAACAGCTATTTTTATTTGCACGCCACGTACACTCACCAACTAAAAATAGTAGAGAAGGTAGTCAATCAACTTCAATGCAAAACATATGTACAAATGTATGTGTTTTGCTTGCAATCAAGCATAGCTTAAATAAACAGACTTTTGTTCGTGCCTCTTATACATATGATTATAGTGAGATCTGACATTAATTTGATCTGTTTTCATTTCAGCCTACGAGCATCAATGGGAGGATATCTTGATGCCTACAGTCCGAATAGCTCTGCCACTCCTGCGGGGATTTTCGTTAACCGGGTTGAGGTGGGTCTTTGGTTTGTGATAGTTAAGTTATAATATGTTTGGCATTAAGTAATACTTTTAGCATAGTGATTCTTATCAACTTCCCTTTACTTTTGCATTTCTATCTTTTCCTCTTTTAAAAGTATTTTTCAATTAAATAAGTAATAAGTAACAGTGAAACCTTCTAGGAAGAGAAACACGAATCTGAAGCATAATCAAATATGAGATATCGACTCAAAATATGAAGCAAGAAGAGAACGCATATCTTCTTTCCATATAGAATAAGATGCTTTCATTTTCATGTAGAAAACAACACAAGCTGTCTCCTCACAGTTATTGTCAGTTCAAGCTGTGTGTATAATCGTTATGTTTGCTAGTCAGTATTTGTTTCTGCTTTTGGTAAATGAGGGGTATCTGAATCAAATTTTCTTTTGTTGTATTAAAGGAACTCGAGTTTGAATGTGTACCAATGTCCTTTATGGAGCAAGTGCTCAACTTTTTAAATGTAAGTATATTTTCATTATCTCGTGAAGTTTTCTTCTATGTTCGGTAACTCAGATTCCAGTATTGCAGGATGCCAGAGAAGAACTTCGGAGTTCAATGGCAAAAGATGCCGTGACTATTAAGAATGAAAGCCTAAGATCTGATGAAGATGAAAACTGTACAAAAATACTGTCTAATGCTAATGAAGGAAAATTGCATACCCAGCTGCCTAAAGATATTTCACTGGATTTTCAAAAAAAGATTACCCTCTCTAAACATGAGAAGCAAGACAAGGCTGTTAATTCCTTCTTGGGCAACCAGGAAACTTATAAACAACTTGCGGGTATGTACAAACTTGGATGGATAGCTTATAAGGTGCTAATTGTTTTTTGAAAAGTCAAAATTTTAATGGAAAAATGCCTACTTATCTCAACTTTTTCTCCCAATCCACATGGCTCATGTTATAACCACATCACTTAATTATACTAAGAAAGCGACAATGCTATAGAACCCAATGTGAAGATGGCACATAGGTTGGGAAACTGTACAAAGATGTTGGGTTCCATAGCACTGTCCATCTTAAAAGACTTCTCTAGAAAAATTTAAAATTAATGTAATCTCATGTGCAATACAACAGAAATCGAGAAGGACGATAAGCTTCTTGCTCAGGTGCTGCAGTCTAGAAGTCTGGCAGCGGAGGGAGAGAGAGCAAGCAGACAGCATCTTATCCTTGTAGCATCTCTGCTTGATCGCATACCTAACCTTGCTGGCCTGGCACGAACTTGTGAGGTGTGTGATGGGGACTAAAAAGGCCATTTTTCCCACTCTTCTTCTCGTTGTATTATGTGTAGAGTTTTTCAGACCAGTTTCTCATACATCAATGTTCTTGCCAGGTATTCAAGGCATCAAGTTTGGTTGTTGCAGATGCTAGCATAGTACATGACAAACAGTTCCAACTCATCAGGTTTGTTGATAGTTCTGTACCATCCATTTGTAACTTACATTATATATATACCCATACACTTAAAGAGTCTTCGTGGTTTTTTTGTTGTTGGTGTTTTTTGTGTTTTTTGTTTTTTGTGTGTTTTGGTGATTTCTGGAGTTAAAATGGCTTGAAATCAAGTCTGGTACTTTAAACTGAAAAATGGTATGTTTGGTAAACTCAGGGTTTAGTAACACCTGAAATGTGGAGCATGATCCTTCATCAGTAACCCCCCAAAAAATTCCAAAATAATGTTAATTGTTCACTAAAGATCTCCTTCTAGCCTGGAGGTTCCCAATGGTGGTACATCTGTACTGTGCCTCACATTACTTTGCAAAACAAAATTTTCCACTCTGGTGGGCCACTTGGTGGCACAACATATGGATTTCTGGTGGGCAATAAACTAGATATTTCTTCAAACTTTGGTTTATTTTTAAGTAAGATTACGGTCGCTGACCAATCTTGAGATGTGGGGCCCATATAGAGATGTCCAATAATTGGAACCTTCTAGATCCTCGTTTAAGAATTATCCACTATCTAATATATATATATATATATTATAGAAATGTATATCTTGCCAATTAGGTTCTGTTTGTCTACTATTTTTGTTATGAGTCACAAACTGATCTCCCTCTCATCTGATACAATATGGTATATTTTGGTTATTATTTTACCCAATAAAACTTTTGTGTTCTATTTTTCAAATGAATGTCTTAGTAAATTAATTCCTCAATTTTTTTCCCCAGTGTGACTGCAGAAAAGTGGGTTCCTATGATTGAAGTCCCAGTGGATAGTTTGAAGGTTTTCCTTGAGAGAAAGAAACAAGAAGGCTTCTCAATTTTGGGACTAGAGCAAACTGCAAATAGCATACCTCTGGACCAGCATATCTTTCCCAAAAAGACGGTGTGTTACTCTCTGAACCCAGTCTTTCATTTTAATTTGCTGACTGTCATTGCATTGCATTTGGGAAAGTCCAGTTCACCATATTGCAATGCATGATATATAATCTTTTTTTTCTTCTTCTGTGTATATACAATATCATTGTGGCAGCTATTTATTCAATGGAATTTGTAAAAGGTGTTTCATTTCCATCATGAGACATTGTTGCTTTACTCATTTGCATCCATTGGACAGGTACTGGTCCTTGGGCGTGAAAAGGAAGGTATACCGGTGGATATCATACATGTTCTGGATGCTTGCCTTGAGATTCCACAGTTGGGAGTTGTTAGATCTCTTAACGTTCATGTCAGCGGCGCCATTGCTCTGTGGGAGTATACTCGACAGCAGAGATCCCAATAGGATTTTGTTTCTAAAAGCCATACGTGCTCTGTTTGGTTATACACAAGGAAAACCTGTTCAACCCAAGACTAGAGCAGCTTTTAACAGTCAATTTTGCAACACAGAATTCAGAGGCAGTTGTCTCATTGTTAACTCAAAAATGTTGTTCATGGGAAGATAAAAGGAATTCAAAGACGGGATGTAAAGGGGGGACAAATTAGCATGGAAAATTGTCAAGACCTGCTTATATTTTGAGTTGTTAAAGAGTGGAGGAATGTGGTGTGTTAAAACGCATGAATCTGTAGGTCTTTGGCTGCTCACTCATTGTACCAAATTTTTCTGCCATGGAAGATTCCATGAGGTTCTTTACACCCTTAAGTAACCCTGAAAAATCATTACTTAGTTTATTGTGAATTCTTATGTCTAAATTGTTGTACGATATTTGGAACTTGGGATTCCGTCGCAGCTTCTCTTTGTAATTTTACTTTGTCATAATGAAAAAAACGATAATATTCTTGTTAAGGAAAGAGCGATGAGCCAAAAAGCTGATTCACTGGCTTGTTTACAAGAAAAAATGGTCTTTGTAAAAAAAATTACATGGGATGTTAACTTAAAGTTTCACTTTCGCTTTGTAGATGAGAACATCTTGGAAAAAACTCCTTGCTGCTTTTGCACCTGAAAGGGTTTGAGTTTAGGTTGAATTTTCAAACTAATTAGCAACGTGGCTCTTATAACAACATAAATAATGATCTAAAAACCAAATAAATATAATTAAAGTTTTCAATTACCTTCAAGCTTTTGATAACAGCTATTATTTTGTTGCTGGTAGTAGAGCCAGTACGCTTTTTTCTTGTCTTCCTGTCTTTCTTAGCTTGTGAACTTGTAAAAAATCTAAACATGTCTGGGATTTTCCAGTTGCCAAAGCAGATTGGAGCTTTTGAAATCTTATTTGGCTTTCTTCGGACAGCAACAATCTAACTACAACAACTTTATCAGTCAATCTGTAAAGACTATAACATAAAGTAACCTTTCCTTAATAAACTTTTTAATAGTCATTGCTGATCATGGCCTCTCTCTAATTCACATCTAAGCCCAAGTTCTTTTGATAAGCTAAGTGCATGTTTGGTAACCCTATTTTTGCTTTTGTTTTATCTTTTATAATGTTTTTATAAATAATAAAAAATTATTAAAGGAGGTTAGAAGGGAAAGGGAGATAGAGAGCTATAAATTAGAAGAAAGAAAATATCTAGAATGATTTTTTGAAATAAAAACTAAAAGTTTTTTAATTATGCCGGACGAAGACCCCAAATTATGAGTTTCTTACTTTAAACTTGATACACTTTTGGAAAGGGCAGCAAACTCCTTCGAACCGAACAACTTTTTATTTTATTTTATATACAAGTGATATTGGGGAAAGAGAACCGAACAACCTATTTGTCCATGAAAATGAAAGCTGGTGTAAAAATTGATAGCAAATTTGCCTACTTTCTTTTTAATTTTCTCTAGTTTTTTTATTAAATGGGCTCACTTGCTTTTGCAAACCTGTTGACTTTTACTCTTTATTAATGTTTTTACCTATTTTTAAGATTATAATAACTCATTTATTTAGCACATCGGGGGAAATGAAATTTAAGCAAAATTGTCAAATTGCTAACCAAATATAATTCTGATGTTTTTCAGTTGACATCTCAGGAGACGCAAGTTGGATATTGCCACTATTTAAATAGAAAAGAATGATGTTTGTTAATCCAACGACTCAAACACCAATACAATACAAGATTATGCTACTTTTTTTTTCTCTCCTCACTATGGTTTCCCTTCTTATATTTTAAGAAAAAAAAAACAGAAACCAAAAACGAAAGATGTTATCAGACGAATCCTAAACTTATGATTAATCATTCAACTATAGATGAGATTATGAAGTCAATTTTCTCTGTTTCTAAACCCTAAATTACATCCAAGAAACTTGTCTACAGTAAAAAAGTACTAGTTGTGACACACAAAAAAAAAAGATAAAGAAAAGGAAGGAACCTGGGCATGAGATTGTTGACTATTGGTATTGTTAGGCCTTGGCTTTAAGGCTGTGGAAGCAGCTGGTGCTGATCTAGCAGATTGCCGAAGGTGTTGAGAGTACTGAAGGAGCTCAGCTCTCCTACTAATGTACCCTCTTCCATCAGCACCACGCCTGTAATGAACAACCTCTCTCTTGATGGTGTGATGAATATGATGATGGTTATTGTGATGGTGGTGATGGTGATGGAGACGGTGATTTGAGAACGTCCTCCTCTTCGGTTTCTCCACATACACACTCACCAACACTCGTTTCTCTTTGCAGCATGTTCCCTGAAATTCAAGTGATCAATATTAGGTTAAGTGGTATTTCTCTTTTTCTTCGAAGAATAAAATATCTCATACTGTCGAGTTTACTTCAGGAAAAAAAAAGTGCCAAAGCGCATAAACTATTACCATTTTGGTTGGCATGGAGAGGGAGAGAGAGAGAGAGAGAGGTTTGTTGCTTGATGGTTAAGAGGGATTTATAGCTTTGTGTTGTGTGTTTCTAATATGTGGTATTGGTTCTGATGGCATAGAACATGTGAGGCCAAATAGAGAGGGCCAAAATGATTTCTTATATTCCTTTGGTTGAAACGAAACCTGTTTCATTGTATATATTATCCAAAGGTCCAATACAAACCTGGCCATTATGAATTTTATAGAAATTAATTAAACCAAACCAATGTCGACAATAACAGTGATGCATATATATTTCGATAAATTATTGTGTGTAATGGAAAAGTCTCTTTTACATGCCATTGCCGCCCAAATTTACATGTACATATTGTTTGTACCTTAAACCAGATGAGAGAGCGAGTTTTAGAGCATTACCTTGTTAGGCTTGGTTACTCTGCAAATTTTGCATGTGATTAACAATCAGGCCCTAGGGCTTGTGAGATATACAATCGAATGGAAGTGACAAGACTAAGATCATGATTTATTGTTCACCAAATTTTTATGGCCCTAATATTATATGTGTATTAACTCAGTGAGTAATTAAAATTTAAAAAAAAAAGTTTATATACTATATAATGCATGAATAGAAGGTCATAGAACTCTAGGACCCCATCGCCAAGGTTCACCTTGGGTTCCTAAAATCTCAGAACTGGCCCTAATTATTAGTTGTACCTTCTATAATAATGGAGCCAACCCAAGAGTTTCGTAAATGTTTGAGTAGCATATTTTAGTATCATTATCATAGTGGCCGTTTATTAACTGCTGTTCGAAGCACTAACCGGATCATTGTGAAAATATAAGGCACAAAGGTATACAAAACCAGGCTATGGATTATCTACTAACAATTTTTTTTTAATGTTTACTCTGAGCAATATACAAATCCAAGAGTGACTCAATGTCATTTGATCAGTTCTAGTGGTAAATATATAAACCATACATATGGATGCTACTTCGATTTTTAATGTATGGCTCAAAATCAAAAGTCAAGTAATGTTAAAACAAGCAAATCCATAAAACCCTCCCGCAATGTTGGGTTTTTTTTTTCTTTTTTAATACAAGCGATATTGAGAAAAAAGGAATCGAACCTAGAACATCCGGTATATGAGTAAATACTCTTAACCACTTGAGCTTCAAGCAAGAGCCCCTTGCTCCGACCATGTTGGTATGAATAAAAGAGTTGGGTCATTTTTTGGAGGGTTTTGCTACCATTGACATAAATATAATAGGTAACTTGTTATTGGAACAAAATACTAGTGAACAAAACAAAAGTACAACCCAGTTTGTACTTCTAAAGTAACTAAGAAATAAGTTTGTGGTTTTAAAGTTAGATTTGCTGGGCCTTTTTTACTTATAAATAGGTGAATTATGTTTCAAATAGCTTATTATTAGGAGGGGTAGGTTAAATTTGAGAAACATAAGAATATATGAATTGAAAAAAACTTTCAGGCCAAATTTTCCCTTGGCATTTTATTATGAAATTAGCCACACCAAAAGAAAAAAAAAACATATCTCAACGGAAGGGGATATAAAACTCAGCCAAATATGAATAGAATATTGTGTTGTGTAATTTGTTAATATTTTTCACCTTGTAGACATAGAACCTTTCTATTTAAACCAATTTCTCCCCATGCTCCGTCTCTTGTGTGATTTGTTCGTATTTGTTACCTTGTAAAGTAGAGAAACCTATGTATTTAATCCCCATAATTTTGTATAAATTGGAAAGCATCTACGGATTCAAAACCGTAGGGAAAATGAAATAAAAGATGTCAAAGCTTTCAATAATACAATAGGCTTATAAACCCTAGAATCTATCAAAATCCTAGATTAAAAAAGATATATATATATATATATATATATATATATAGTTATTCTCTTATCCGGATGCATTAACGTGTGGACGTACGGATGTATGTGTAAATAGGCAGGAAAGCAAAGCGGGGGTAGTACAGAATACACTGCGTCCGCACGATAATAACGTCCGGATATCAGCATAAGAGAATTTCTGTATATATATAGTCATTCTCTTATCCGGATGCATTAACGTGCGGAACGTACGAATGCATGTGTAAATAGGCAGGAAAGCAAGGCGGGGTAGTACAAAATACACTGCGTCCGCACGATAATAACGTCCGGATATCCGCATAAGAGAATTTCTGTATATATATATATATATATATTGGGAGGATGGGAGAATGGAAGTGAACATTTTTCAAACTATATATAACTGAAGAAGTGTCTCTACAAGAAAGGAAAAAAGCGTCCCTTCCTACTTTGAAAGTTTATGACTAGACACAATTATTTCATTTATTTGTTTTAAATCTTGTTGCATTTCATTTACTTCACAAGAATTCAATTATTTGGCTGGACCAAAAGTTGAATGTGTGAAATTATTGTATATTGTTGATTTAGACTCGAATTTACGAGCGAGTTTTAAAGGAAAACTTCATAGAGGGGGGAGGAGGAAGAAGTGCGCGTCATTGCTCCTCCTCCCCATCTTCTCTTCTCGTCTTTTCCTTTTAGGTTAGTGAATAAGTCCACTGGGGCATTTTGAATAAAAAGCTCTTTGTGGTGGTTTCTTCTGAGCCATGGTTAGATTAAAGTTCCCCATCACCCATTTTAGTCTATATTCTCAATCAAATCCTGCTCTCAAAACCCTCTCCCTAATGTCGCTTATGTTCTCTAAATTTGATTCTGCATCGTCTTTGACGAAGGTTGCTACAAATCACCCAATTGTTCTTTAGCAAGGTTGTTGTTTTCGTTTATTTATTCGCTCTTATGCGCAAGTAGATCACTGGAAATCATATTTTCCCTATATCTGTTATGGATGCGATGGTGGGTGTGGCCGCGACGGCGCTTCTTTAGGTGGTGGTGATAGGGTTCATCTAGGCTCATGGGTTGTTTTAGGGTTTTGGTTATGTTAGGTTTGTATACTTTGTTTAAATTTATGGTTAATTATGGTGATGTGGACTAGTAGTTTTAGTGCGGTTTTTGCAATTCCACTGTATTCTTAATTTAAATATCATAGTCAAATTTCATAATATTATGAAATTTTAGCTTTTCGATACTGACGAAAGCTTCAAAACAAACAATTCTTTTTGCACACATGCCAAACAATTAGTCTAGTGATTATTTTCTTTCTAAAATTAGCAAACGTCTTAATTGAATCACTCATTCCTTATTGAAAAAAATAAATAAATAATTATCATGTGACTTTTTCAACCTGGTTCATTGAAGTCAATGTGATATTTTAGACACCCCTGTTGACTATCGTGAATCAGGCAGCCAACTATAGGACCTTGGCTTGGGCCAAGATCTGATATGAATAGGGTTGAGTCTCCTCGAATGGACATCCTTCGTTTACCCAGATGGTATGCACAACTCCAAGAACAAGTTATCAAAGAGGTACAACTAGTGTGGTACCAACCAAATCCTCTTTGATGTCAAAGTCAGAAGTAGAATGAACTAGTGTTTGAAAGAGTGAACGAGTAGGATTTCTGGGCAAGTAAGAAGTTAATACCATTAGCTAAATTTAAGTGAAGATTATTTATAGGAGATGAAGGGGGAGCATATCTCCTTGAATTCAGCTTAAGGAAGATCTTCCGCCACCCTTCTTACTAAGGTGAGAGGGTGGCTGTAGGCATTGGTTACCACGCTAATTATCTGGGGACCAGTTGTTGGATGACACCTGGGCCGGATTAGAAGTGCATTCAATGTTTCCTTCAGTATTGCTCTGAAACCTATGCGAGCTAGATTGCTTATAGAGGCAATCTATGGTGGCTTTTCCAGTTGTCTTTGATTTGCTTATCCTTGATTCAATCGAGAAGTGTGAAGGAGTTAGAGCATCCACAATGGGCTCCCTAAACCACCTTTTAAGACAAATTTTAGGGAGGAATTGGAAAAATACATCTCCAACCATGCTCCCTATCCACCTCCTAAAATAGGGAGGCCTCTAGGAGCTCCTAAATCTGAGGAGAGAGAAAGGACTCCTTGTGGCTCCCTAAAATTTAATGTTACTTTGTTTTATGCATAGTTTAAATTTTTAATTAATGCTAACTATTTTTTATATTATTTTTTATAAAGATGGACCAATCATATTGAATTTAAAAATAACTATAGTATTTATGACTCCCTAAACTAGAGAGTATGATTGGAGTTCAAATTTTATAGAGAGCTCCTAAAATAACTTTTGTGTGTTTTTAACTAAATTTTAACTAAAAAATAAGGAGCATGATTGTGGATGTCCTTAGTGTCTAAGTATGCGGCTCGGGTGGCTTCGATTGTGAGTGGATACCACCGAGCCGACCAGGTGTGATACCCATGGTCTAAAGATTTGATCGGATCGGTTGGTTTGCTTATTAGACTATGACGGGTCGGGTCAATCCATGGAGGTATCCAACTGCTTAGTCATGTGGCACCATACTATTGGCTCGGTAATATGACGTGTCAACAACACCCTCACACCAAAAACAAAATAGAAGAAGTTTTTTAGCTAATAATATTCAGGGTAACCATATTCTTGAATTTTCCTCTAAAAAATAAATAAAAATGCAAGTAAAATTCTTATCGACACTATCGAGTTGACCGATTCGTCCATGTATAATTTTGTTCGCACGAATAAATGAGGCACAACTATTTTCAATCGACTACCCAATTAGTTAACAAATTATGAAATAAATAAATAACAAACCACACAATCATGTTTTGATTCTAATATGCTGACAAGTATGTATGTTTTCTGGAAAATATATATATATATATATATATATATATATATATATATATATATATATTTTTAAGGATATGATATTATTGTACCACATCTTGAACCACCTCAGTGATAAATATGAGGGTTATACTTTTATTAGAGTGATGGTATATAATGCAATACAATAATGTAGTTTCTCTAACATTACTCTTATTTTTAATCAACATGTAGAATTGTTTCGAACTTGGAATTCTTTTAACATTGGGCTACGTGGGCAGTAATTCTAGGCTTGGCTTACAATTCTATCATTCTCCAACCTCTTGGATTACCTCATTGTTGGCTCATTTGGCTTCAGTTGAGCCACATTTAGTGCCAAATCACATCGCATTGATTGTATAATAGAGTAGACTTTGGAGGGAGAAACATTTGCTTGCACCGAGGATAGGACAACAGTCCTATCCCCCTCCAATCACAGCCCGCCACGTGTATATTTTCTGACAAAGTATAGACACGTGGTGAGCTACAATTGGAGGAGGATAGGAAAAAGCAAGTTTTTTTCGCTTTGGAGGCTCATCATTGGCAGAAATCTGCTTCCCTAGCAACTTGGGACCTCTTGATGCATCTTTGTCTTGCCTTTGGCCTTCGGATCCACTAGGACCTATTTTGCTCTTCTTTCAACAGTAGCCAAATTTGCATTCACCATGTGGGTCTGGGCAGATGGGAAAGGGTCCTTGTTGATTGGACTCTTCTCTGGAAACTTAAGAATTCCTCTATCAATCCAGTCCTGCAAAATGCAATTGTTAGTTTGTCCAGACATAGTGCCACTTTCAATAGTTGTTATTCTTAAGTTTATTAGCCGATCCATCGATCAAGTACTTCACAACAATACAGAAAACAATGAATTGTTAGTTGCATGAGTCCACACATGGTGTCACTTACAATAATTGTTATTTTTCAGTTTATTACCCAATTTATCGATCAAGTCCTACACAAATTCATAAAACAATGCAATTGTTAGTTGCATGAGTCCACACATGGTGCCACTTACAATAGTTGTAATTCTTAAATTCATTAGTCAATCTTTCGATCAAGTCTTTCACATCAACGCAGAAAACAATGCAATTAACTAAAGTCAAAGTGGCCCAGTTAACACCACTTTACCCCAAATTCAAAGTGAGACTAGACCATAATTTCATGGGATATTGAAGTAAATAAGCCTAGTTATTATTCTTAAGTTCATTAGCCGATAAAATGGCATGACCGTGTGATAACTTAATATAGTTTTCTTTTAAAGGTTGGTCAAATGTTTGTTGGGCTTTTAAAATGTCAAAGGTGTAAGTTTTGTTCCAACTCCTTCCTAAGTACTACTCGTGAACTTAGAGACTTAGACCATCGTCGTTTTTGGCCAAATTGATCTCATCTGGTTCATCCTCATCTTCTTCTTTATTTTGAACTTTTGAATCATCCTCTTGTGTGGACGACATCTCTAGTACTCATCGCTTAAGAGAGCTTTATATCGATCCATATAAAGAAGATGATTATAAATATCACGTAACTGCATGCCCTTAAAATTGTGAGTTTTTCTATTTAAACCTCACACTTTTCTTTGTTCACCCCAATATTTAAATTATTAAGCTCTTAAGTTTTATTATTGTGTAAAAAGACAAAAAAAGTCATCCAACTTAATACTTAACCCTAGTACATCTATACACACACCCCACACCCCACCACTCTTCATATTAAATTTTAGAAAAACACAAACACATCCACACCCTATTGCCAGATTACTTTCTCTTTCAATCCAAGAAACCTAATACACTCTCACCTTCTCTTCACAAACCCTAAATACGGTACGCAAATAGTGGCTTGTGGGTTGTCAATTGAGACATGTATTACAATGCTTCACATTTTTATCTTTCCAGTTTGGAGTACTGGGCTTTTGAGATTCTGGTGTTATTAGCAGGATTGATGCCAAACGCAGAAAAAACCACTTCACTAATTGCAATGTGGTAAGCTTTCTGCTCTAAACTTATGATTATTTCCAATATCCCCAAGTAGCCTTTTCTGATTATATCTTCAGTGTGAATATCGAAGCAATTGCATACATGATTACATATGGCCTCAGTGATGCTGCAAGGTTGGTTGAACAATAATTCCCCAGGTTGTTCTTATTCCTTCGAGTTTTTCGATATCTGCATTCTATTTCATACCTTGAAACAAACAATACTTCTTGTGGTGTAGCGCATGGGTGTCAAATGAATTGGGAGCAGGCAATCCTGGCAAAACCAAGAAGGCAATGGCTGTGACTCTTAAGCTTTCTGTGCTTCTTGGTCTCCTTGTTGTTTTGGCTCTAGCATTTGGTCACAATATATGGGTGTGGGGTGTGAGGTTGATGAGTTTTTTAATTTATTTTTCGTCTGAGTGTGTATTTAGAGGTAGTTTTGGAAAATAGTGGGGTTTTCTTAGAAAATTTGAATTAGAAGTTAGGGTAAACTTAGAATATAAGGTGAACAAAGAGAAGTGTGGAGTTTAAATAGAAAAACTCAAATTTTTTTCTATAGTTGAGCGACAACCCACTTTGGTTTAACTTGACAAATTAGTTCTTTGGCTCTTCAATTAGTTCTGGCCGCTTTTTATCTTTGGAAATACTATTGGGCTAACTTAGCATAAGTCTATTTCATGTTGGCAAAGATAACTATGGATACTTTCGGATTTGACTGATAGAATCTCTCATATGTAAGGGTGGACACGGTTCGGTTCCATCCGATTTTCCTCAGAATTGGAACCGAAACAGGAACTTACACATGGTCCAGTTCGACTCCACTTTTATAGAAAGTGTCTAGAAGAACCAAACCAAACTGAACCTATACGATTTTGGTTCAGTTCAACCTGATTTTCGGTTTGGAAAGAGAAAAATATAAAGAAGAGAAATAGGAAGAATAGAAAAATAGGATCCTAAACAGATTTTTTTTTTTTGGCTACTATAAGAGATAAAATAAGAGAGAAAGAGGTAGAAGAGAGAAATATGTGAAGAGATAAAGAAGAAAAGAAATAGAAAGAAATAGGTGGAAAAGAGAGAAAGACGGAAGCACAACAAGAACGGGTATGGTTCACCAAAAAATGAAAAAGAAATTGGACTGGAGTAATTATTTAGTTGGGTATAAATTAAAACTAAGACATTTGAGTATTAATTGGGCTAAAACTAAAATTAAAATTAAAACTAATTTATTAATTGGTATAAATTAAAACTAAAATATCTTAGATATTACTTGGAGTTACTAATGTTATTTGAATATTAATTAGGCTTCCTAATAATTTTGGATATAAATGAATAAGTAAACTTAACATCGTTTTGGTTCAGTTTAGACCAATGTTTTCACAATAAGAACCAATCCAAAGCGGTCCTGTTTGGTATTTGAGCTTAGGTTGACTTTTTTTGTCAACACAATTTTTTCCCTTTTTTTTTTTAACTCGTTTCACTATAGGGATGGCAATTTTCCCCATGGGTAAGGGTCTTCGCGGGAATTTAACCATAATGGGTCGGGTATGAAGGATAAGAAACAAGTACGGGGACGGGTTCGGGGAATTTTTCGAGTATGGTGCTCAGGGAGGGGCAGAGATGGTATTCTAATCCCCGACCTAAACCCTCCCCGTTTAGAATATATAAATTTTTTTTCTTCATATAAATATATTATTTAAATGTGTGATGGTGGTGCTATCTATATAATGATAATCATGTCTTGAACATGTATTAATTTGTTTAAATAATCTATATTTTCAGTTAATAAAAATTGAATTGATCCATATATTGTGTGCATACTATTTTTTTTCTCATTCAACAAAGTAGCTTTTTATTATTTTATTTTTTTCGGTAATGGGGCAGGTGGGGAAATCTGTTCCCTAATGAAGGCTGGTATGGGGAATCCCCAATTTGAATATTACGAGTATGAAGGCAGATATGGAGGAAAAATGCTTAATTGGGATGAGGATAGGAATGGCATAAGCAACCCTAATTCGACCCATTACCATCCCTAGTTCATCGGTTCAAATGCCCACAGTGGCGGAACTATATGAGGGCCTAAAGGGGCCTGGGCCCGCCCAAAAGTTTGATTATATTTGATATTTGGTCCTTTATTTCTACATATTTTAAAAAGTATATATATTAGTTTGGCTTGTGGCCCCCTCACAATAAAGAAAAGATGTGTTTCTCTTTCTAAATTAAATATATATAATAATCATCACTTGATCAAAGATTGTGAGCATTTCTAGACCCACGCACCAGGTTTTTCCATTAAGTTTTTCAACTTAATAATAGCTTTGGTTTCTTAAAAGTGAAATATAATGTCCATCAATATATTAATAAATAAAATAAAATCAGCCAATCAAATAAAGTTTCAAAAAATCTCCTTTATCAAATAAGAAGTAGACTTTTACCCAAATAAAAAAGGATTGCGTTTTTAAACATGAACTTACTTTGAAGCAATTGCACACAACAAAAGAAAATAATTGAATTTGGTTGTTTGCTCTCCAACCTCCTTCAAAATTCTTAATTCCAGGTTAGATAACTTTACATAGTCATAGTTTTTTTTCCTTTATTTATTTACTTTTTATGAGAATATATTTGTATATGTT
Source organism: Prunus padus (assembly GCA_024362665.1). Classification (NCBI taxonomy): domain Eukaryota; kingdom Viridiplantae; phylum Streptophyta; class Magnoliopsida; order Rosales; family Rosaceae; genus Prunus; species Prunus padus. The sequence goes on along the minus strand of JANFAM010000005.1, from coordinate 11,440,428 downwards.
TATATGAGTGAAAATTGAAGTTTTCATTGTTATAGTTATGTGTTTCGTATCTTATATGTTCTATGCAAAGAATATGATTTTTTTTTGGTGGTATAATTTATGAATCATGTCCTTAATAAAATTTGTAATTGATTTATAGATGAAGAAACAACCTAGAATTGATGGATTTTTCAAAAGAAAACATACTGAAGTTACCTCATCTGTACCTGATTCTAATATTGAAACAGTAGCATTTGAAAATCATTCTGGATCTCCAAGAATTGAGACTACTAACAATGAAGTTGATATTAGTACTTTAGAGCGCGACCCAGGGCTACGTCCACAAATATGGAATTATCCTGTTAATCAACGTGACGAAATTCGACGAGCTTACATTAACGCCGGTCCATACCAAGCTATACTTTCCAAGTATCCAAAATCAAGATCAGTAACTCATCAGCGTAGCTTTCAAAGTTCATGGTTCAAACTATTTCCTTTGTGGTTAGAATATTCACCTCTGAAAGATGCAGCTTTTTGTCTACCGTGCTATCTTTTTAACAAACCATTTGGACATTCTGGGAAAAATACTTTCACTCTTGAGGGATTTCAAAGTTGGAAGAAAGTAAGAGATGGAAAAAATTGTTCTTTTCTAAATCATGAGGGGAAAGATCCTAACTCCCCTCATAAAATTGCAGAAATATCATGTTTGGATTTGATAAATCAATCCCAGCATATACAAAAAGTCGTTGAAAATTATTCTTCCCAACAAATTGCAGACAATCGACTACGACTTAAGGCAACAATTGAAGCAATCAGGTGGCTTGCATTCCAAGGATGTGCTTTTAGAGGCCATGATGAAAAAAAGAATTCAATCAATCGTGGAAATTTTCTTCAAATGTTAGAAATATTGGCTGCATATAATGAAAAAGTTGCTAGAGTTGTCTTAGATAAAGCTCCCAAAAACGCCTCTTACACATCACCAAAGATCCAAAAAGAAATTTTACATGTTTTTTCAACTAAAGTGAAGAAAGCAATCTGTGAAGAAATTGGGGAGTCAAAGTTTTGTATAATTGTTGATGAAGCGCGTGATGAATCCAAGAGAGAGCAAATGGCTATTGTGTTGCGATTTGTTGACAAAGAAGGTCTTATTCAGGAGCCTTTTTTTGGGCTTGTTCATGTAGGGGTGGGCATCAAAATCGGAATACCGAAACCGTCCCGAAACCATGCCAAACCGTGTCAATTTCGTGCCAAACCGTTTGGTGTTGAAGTGTAAACGGGATGAAACCGTGTCATCCCGTTACTATTTGGCACGACAACGGTATCAGATTTGTGATCCCGTTTGGTGTCATACCGTACCGAACAGTATAGGTAAATAATAACCCTAATTTAATTTCAGTTCCTCCTCTCTCTCACACAGACATTTCAAGTTCGAATCCAGCTTTGTTTCTCCTTCGTCCTTTCCTTTCCTTCCTTCCCTCTATCTATTATTCTCTTCTCTTCTCCTTTCTCAATCATGATTTGAAGCCGTAATTCCCTAATCCTCCACCATCGATCGATCTCATCTTCTTCTCCTCCTCCTCCTACTCTCTCTCTCTCTGTTCTTCTCCAAATCGGTGGAAAAGTAAAGCCCCAAAGTCTCTCCGAGTTTCTGTGTAGAAAAATCAGGGGGTTGAAGATCGTATTGTTGGTAGCGGAGCTTTGGGAGGCGGCTCTGGAACCGAATCTTCTTCAAACCTGTTTCCCTCTGCTAGCGATTTCTGATGCCTTGTAACCATGCTCAAGCATCAGACCATTTGGATTTCAGGTGTGAAACGGTTTGGTGATGCAGCCAAAATTTTGATCCAACAGTTAGTGAAAATGGTTTTGTGCTCAAAGAGAATATGAGACTAAATTACTTTTAAGTTTTTTTAAAAATAAAAATAAAAATAAAAAAGGCCCGAAGGAATATGAGGCTAAATACGCTTTGCCCTTGACTAGTTCTGCGCTTGAGTACTCTGTCTTCTCCATATATTATCTTGGTTACGTGTTTGCTTTGTGATAGATAATAATGGAGGGAAGAATAAGATATTACTAATTGTAGGTGAAGGTGCTTTCAGAATCTTGGAAATAATGGTTGCTTTTAGAATATATAGTTAAGAAGATTTATGTATCAAACTACTGGTTTTGGTTTTGTGTTTTCAAAATTGAGAAATTGTTCTGGTTTTGTGTTTGCATGAATCTGAAACTGCTGTTTGATACACTCGATTTCTGAAATTTTGCAGGATTTTTTACGGTATCAACATTGATACCGAATCATACCGGTCCCGTTTGGGTCCGGTATGGTTTGAACGTGTTTTCAAAAACTCCCATCCCGTGTCATCCCATCCCGATTCCCGTATTCGGGATTGACACCGGGATGACCTTCATCCCGTGTCATCCCGTACCGTGCCCACCCCTATGTTCATGTGTCAGACACTGAGGCATTAACTCTGAAAAAAGGTATATACTCTATATTGTCTCATAATTCACTAAATATTCAAAATATTAGAGGATAAGGATACGATGGTGCAAGTAACATGCGAGGTGAATGGAATGGGTTATAAGCTTTGATTTTGAATGATTGCTCATATGCTTACTATGTTCATTGTTTAGCACATCGATTACAATTGGCATTAATTGCATCATCAAGAGAAGTTATTCATGTTCACCACTTTTTCACTAAATTGACTTCTATTGTCAATATTGTTAGTGCTTCATGCAAGCGTAATGATGAACTAAAAAATGCTCAAGCTGCTAAAATTGAGCACATGATTGCAATTGATGAGCTTGAGACTGGGAAAGGAATTAACCAAATTGGCACCTTACAACGTGCTGGTGATACTCGTTGGGGTTCTCATTTGAAAATCAATTACTAGCTTGGTAAATATGTTTAGTGCAACATGCACAGTTCTAATTAATATAATTGATAACGGAACTACTTATTCCCAACTAGGAGATGTTGATGCAGCTTATGAGGCAATGACTTCATTTGAATTTGTCTTTATCTTACATCTTATGAAAGAACTTATGGAGATCACTAATGATCTTTGTCAAGCTTTGCAATGTCAATCCCAAGACATCATAAATGCCATGAATCTTGTTTCTTCCACTAAAGCACTCATCCAAGAATTAAGAGATGATGGATGGGATTCTTTGCTTACCAAGGTGAATTCTTTTTGTGAAGCACGGAACATAGATATCCTAGATATGAATGCTCGTTATGTTGCAAGACGAGGTCGAGCTCGCCATCAACAAGATGATTTTACGATTAAGCATTATTACATGATAGATATTTTTTATGCTGCAATAGATTCTCAACTTCAAGAATTAAAAGCAGATTTAGTGATCAAACAACAGAGCTGCTTATTCTGGGGTCGGCTTTAGATCCTCGTGAAGTGAATAAATCTTTTAGAATTGATGATATTTGTCAATTGGTAGATAAGTTCTATCCGCAAGACTTTGAAGATCATGAGAAGATAGGTTTGAGAAGACAACTTCAACATTTTGAGAGTGACGTCGTTCGACTTCCAGAGTTCGAAAACTTGTCAACAATTTCTGATCTATCTCAATGGATGGTAACGACTACAAGATCAATGGCATATCCACTTGTTTATAGAGTGGTTGTGCTTATGCTTACTCTTCCTGTTTCTACAGCAACTGCATATCGATCATTTTCTGCTATGCGTATAGTAAAAACTAGGCTTCGTAACAAGATGGAAGACGAATTTCTCACAGACTCTTTGATTATGTACATCAAAAGGGAAATTGCAGAAAAGTTTAGCATTGACTCAATCATAGATGGTTTTTGAGATATGAAAGAACGACGAGTGTTATTTTGATACCTAATTGAATAAACAATTATTTTCTACCTTTTATTTTTCCAAACATTGTTAAAGTTGAAAAATTGAAATTTTTTAATGTCTTGTTTGGTTTATATGTTGGCCCCCTAACACATAAATTCCTGGCTCCGCCACTGAATGCCCACCCCCTACTCCTATAAGATTAGTTTCATAATTTTCCAATTAAGGACAGTATTCATATACCATGTGCTTCATAGTTTGCTTCACACTCCTATAAGTTTTGTTTCATAGTTTGTCAATTAAGGATGCTTAAGAGCAATCTCAATTTGAGTGTCTCCTAATGAGTTATCTCATTCATTAGGCCATAATGCGGCCAATATTCTCCATGGTGGATTGAGGACCGACATATTCTGAATATGGGCACCAATATACCGGTCGACTAGTTATCCTAGCCAGTGGCAGTGGTTGCAGTTGATTTCCCCCATGATCACCTATTGGACAATCTTTACCTTTTCCTTTTTTTTGGTGTTTCACCATTTTGGCCAACCATAGTCTCCAGTACCTCGCCCATACTTTAATTCCAGTCACCTTAAATGTAACCGAAAATACTTGGTCGAACTCATTCATTTTGGCCCCGGCCTAGTTGACTCCCATTTATTTGTCTGCTATTCTAGATCTAGTCATTACCAATCACCATAATAAAGCTCCACTTCTTGTTAGTTTCAGTTTCACCTGTGCCTTTGATTATTTAGAATAATTTAGACCTTAATGATATGGTCACGATCATAGCACATAAGACAGATACCAAAAGCAGCCCTCATGTGAAGAAGGATATGTTCATTGGTCATATGATATGGAACAAAATATCTAGAATATCTCGATATTTCTATTGAAATTTTTGTGTTTTTGGATTATCGATATTTTCGATACCATTGATATTTTAGACCTCCATGGACCAAAATATCGATAATATCGACAACATGGACCGAAATATCGATAATATCTCGATATTTTCATCGAAATTTTTGTATTTTTAAACTACCGATATTTTCAATACCATCAATATTTTAGACATTCTCATATCCTAATAAACCAACCTTGCTGTCACTTTCTACTTTTCAACATGCACTTTAAAAGATGTACTGTCAGAGTCCAATAAGGAAAAAACAACTACACCATTTTCCAACAATGGAAATACATTTATTTTATTTATTCTTCAAGGAATATAAGTTTATAAAGATCCCAGCTTTTAACCATACTTTTCAGCTACATATCCCATCAATTAAATTCTATTTTGTTTTTTGCATATATAATTACCATTTGCTTTACCCCATCTCATCTTGATCTTGTCTTGGTGTTCTTCTGGCTTGCTTTTAGCTTCTGGGTTTTCAGTGTTTCATTTATTTCAGGCACCCATGAATGCTCTTGCAGCCACCAACCGCAACTTTCGTCATGCAGCTCGCATTCTTGGGCTGGATTCTAAGCTTGAGAAAAGTCTTTTGATTCCCTTTAGAGAAATCAAAGTAATTGTCTTTTGCTTGCTCATTCCATAAATTCTTCCTTCATATTTGGTTTTCTTCTTTTTTGGGTTTTTATGATGTTGATTTTGCAGGTTGAGTGTACAATTCCAAAAGATGATGGCACTCTGGTTTCCTATGTTGGGTTTAGAATCCAACATGACAATGCTCGTGGGCCGATGAAAGGAGGAATCCGTTACCACCCTGAGGTTTATATTTCTTTCTTCTTTCTCTCTCTTCATCTTCTTGTTGGTATTATATGTCAATGTTGATATCTCCCGTGAATGTCCAAGTTGATTTGGGTTTCTGTTCTCTGACCTAATTGAATTCTTAGTCTGTAAAAGTTGAGCACTTTAATGGTTGAAGGTCATAAGAATGTTTGTTTTATTAAGTAGATTCATACTGGTTGCAGTATTTGTATAAAGTGAGCTCATAGTGTTTTTGTGTTTATGCCAGGAAGACTTATCTATGTTTTATTATGTTTAATTATGCTTAATAAGTTTCTCCTTTCTGTACTTTCCTTTTCAGTTAGTTATCGTTGTATCAACATGAAAACATAGACTACCCTGTTTCCCTTTTAAGTTCGCCGACACCATAAATCTATTAAACCTTTTAGGAGTATGCAACATTGGGAAGGGGAAATCTGAATGATAGCGACTGCCGGATATATTACCTAGACCGTGCTGATTGTAGTAGTAGTAGTAACAGCTACATTCAATTTTATTAGGAAATTGACAAATTAATTTAGACGTAAAAAGATGTCCTTAACAAGTGTTACTGCCATCAGTGTTAATACAATTCTGCTTGCGTACCAAACAAAGAAGGTGTTGCTTCAAGCAGTAACTGCCATAAGAACTTGAAACATGATCTTTATGTTTAATGGTTTTCCACATATGACCTTAAACTCACATATATAGAACACCAAAATAATTTTATTGTCAGTGAAAATGTTCAACTAGCTATAAATTTCATACACATTGTATTAAATTATTTATTATTGATGTTTCTGCAGTTAATTCTTCATGCATACAGATTACCAATCAATGAACCACATTTGTCCTGCAGCAGTTCTATGCCCATCTACATTTTCCTTTATTCCTGTGGTTTTTAAATAAGAGGAAAGACTTCTGGATATGTAAACTCTATATTTTGATGAGGATTGACTTTTTTGTGCACCCAAATTTGAACCACTGTGGCAATTTAGTGAAACTAAGAGCTGACATGTGTTCACAAATCTTAAATTGGTATTACCTATGAATCCTCTCGTGGATTGGCACAATTAATATCCACATGCATTTAAGCTTTCTTAATATACATCGTGTGCTAAAATATCAAATATCCAATGGTGCAAGGTTGACCCAGATGAAGTGAATGCTCTAGCTCAACTAATGACATGGAAGACAGCTGTAGCAAACATTCCTTATGGTGGAGCTAAGGGTGGGATTGGGTGCAACCCAAGGGACTTGAGTATCAGTGAATTAGAACGGTTAACTCGTGTGTTTACTCAGAGGATCCATGATCTCATTGGAATTCACAGGGATGTTCCTGCCCCTGACATGGGAACTAATGCGCAGGTATCTTTCCAGTCAAACTAAATTGATAATATGGCCTTTGCTGATGGAAATGATGAAGATTTTGTTATGTTTGATGGAAAGTTACACTTTTCTTAATTCTCAAATATCACAGACAATGGCTTGGATTCTTGATGAGTACTCAAAGTTTCATGGGCATTCACCTGCAGTTGTGACTGGAAAACCTATTGTAAGTATCACCCACCCTAAAGTGCTTGTAAAGTGTTTGTAATTGTTTCCACTCAATAGAATTAAATGATCCATATAAATTTTTTTCTTCTATTCATAATGTTGCCAATTTAGGATCTTGGGGGTTCACTTGGAAGGGAGTCTGCGACTGGACTTGGGGTGGTTTTCGCAACAGAGTCTGTACTTGCTGAATATGGGAAGTCAATTTCTGGTATGAAGTTTGTTATCCAGGTATTTTCCTAAATCATGATCAAAACTTCTTTGTCCTTGGCGTCTATTCATGATGACATGAATATGTGTTCTGCTTCTAACCATTTAGTACATTGTTTCGCAATTATGTTGATACATTTTAGGGTTTTGGAAATGTTGGATCATGGGCAGCCAAGTTGATCCATGATAGAGGGGGTAAGGTCGTTGCTGTAAGTGATATCACTGGTGCAATTAAAAATCCAGATGGAATTGATATTCCAGCTCTGCTGAGATACAAAGAGAGCAACGCAAGTTTGAAGGAATTCCAAGGGGCAGATGCTATGGACCCGAATGACTTGCTTGTTCATGAATGTGATGTTCTCATTCCATGTGCCCTAGGAGGAGTCATTAACAAGTATGTATTCTGCTTCATTGAGAACATCATAAAAGGTTATGTCCAAATACTTATCAGAAATTTTGTGTCAAAAGCCCCACTTGTGGTGGAGTCAAAAAATTGTATACCGGTTTTCCTGTTTTTGATAATAGTTTATTCAAATTTTATATTTAAGGGAAAATGCAGCTGATGTGAAGGCAAAATTCATAATAGAAGCTGCAAATCATCCCACTGACCCTGAAGCAGATGAGGTAATAAGATAAATTCACTTTTACAAACTTAAATTAGCATACCGGTCGCTGAACTCGCATACTTAGGTATACAATGCCTCTTCTACAGATTTTGTCCAACAATGGAGTTATTATTCTCCCCGACATATATGCAAATGCCGGTGGAGTGACGGTGAGCTACTTTGAATGGGTTCAGGTAAATAAATAGCTTAAGATGTCCTTTTTGTCAAATTTAATTCACAAACATTTCACAAATATAGGGAATACTTCTTTTTGTATCATTTAGCCTTTAATGATAACAGAATCCCCATTGTAACCCTGTATGACCTCTATTGTGATATATGGCTTAAAATCCTCCCGTCTCTGGTCTGCAGAATATTCAAGGATTTATGTGGGAAGAAGAAAAAGTTAACTGTGAGCTTAAAAGGTACATGCACAAGGCTTTCCTTGACATCAAAGCAATGTGTCAAATTCATAACTGCAACTTGAGAATGGGAGCTTTTACCCTTGGGGTGAACCGGGTTGCGCGTGCTACGAACTTGAGGGGCTGGGAAGCATGAATTTACTTTTTATTTGCTATGTTTTTTGGCCCATCAGATGGTTCTCTTAGTCGTTACGAAAAAAAGTAAAAGAGAAACTTATCTTTTTTGTTTCGGTCGTGCATGTAATGGGAAATGAATGAAGGTAATGGGGTTGTTATTTGGACTAACTTGAGGTTTAAAGAAATAACAGTACTTAGTTTATTAACATTCAGAATGTACTTAGGTTTTTCACATTCAGAATTTTATTTGGCAATCAATTTTATCCCGTTAAACAATTCAAACATTCTTCAAGTACTTTCTTGGCTTTCTTGACCATCTCTTTGATATTGCTAATGATCGACGAGAGACCTTTTTGAAGTTCTTTCTTGGCCTAGTCAGCTCCTCATGGGAATTGTTTCCATAAGTTAAGTAAGCTTTCGGCTTCGGCTACCGTGACTAGTACATAGAACATCAGGATCATTATAGCCTGCAGGAACGATCATAACCCCGAAGAGGCTTCGGCTTCAGTTTCAGATACTTTCTGAAATCATATCATTGGGCGTTTGCCTTGAATGCAAGCTACCAAAATCCCTTCCGTGACGAACCTAAAATAAAAGTAAACTAACAAAAAGGAAGCAGACAATATAAAAGATGAATTATAATGGATTGACATGCATATGTTATGTGCAAAACGTAAAGCCAAATTTCATGCTAGAAATCCGTAGCTTCGGGAAATTTTCATGGTGTAAAAAAGAACAGATGTAACAATTAACCAACTCCTATTGTGATGCTCCACAGCATGCTTCCAGGATTCATACTTCACTTTACAAAAAGAAAAAACGGAAGCTATTATTGGCACTCCACAAAAGTCATCATGCTCCTCCACGTGTAATTTTCAAAGTGCCAATAACGGATCATTTTAGCTTTTAGGCAAAACAGGGCAGCCGGCTCATTGAAAAATGTCAGCGTTCAACCTCCATGTCAAAACTTGAAGGCTCATTTGTTGATGAATGGTTCTGATGGGTTTAGCTGCCTTTTCTGTCCTGGAAGCAGTTTCAGGTCTTTCTAGCTAACATTTAAGATGAAGTTTCCTTCGTTTCCTTTCACTCATACCACTATCTGGTATATGCTTGCGGATCCTTCTCCCCTTCCTAAATTGAGAATTTGACGGAGCCATCAAAGCCAGCACAATTACCCTATTCGACGGAAGTTGTGAACTTTCTTGTGGACTTTTCTCAATGCACTTTTCTCTTGTATCTTTCCAAACCACCTTCAGCTTATAACTTGGTTTACATTTATCTTGTCTCTCCATTTCTTGTACAGCATGCCCCTTGCATTTAGGTTGAACCTTGTCTCTAATAACTTCAGAAACATTCCCTCCCAATTCATTCTTATGAAACTCTTCTTGAAGATCCTCTCTTATTTGTTTTACACGAGTCTTCGCTGTGTTCGATTGTGATGGTTCATCACCCATACATGACTTCACTTGACCAAACTTACAAGCATTTCTTCCACAGAGAGGAGGGAAGTCCCGAATGGCTGATACTAGTCTTCTCGAAGGACATTTCTTCGCTGCAGTCTTCTCAAGACCATTTCCAATAGAAACAGGAAAGGATCCATCAGGTGGCGAACCAAAATTTCTATCTGAAAGAACAGCAACCATCTCTTCCTTTGGAGTAGCCACGCCAAGCTGATATGGGTTCTTCAGCAAATAAGATACTTCATTCTGTAAGGCCGTTAAAGATTCAACCGTCACCACAGTACTAGAAGCCGTACCAGTCATCAAGACAGTCTCATCCACCTGACCAGTTGACAACATCAGCTTATCAATCTCCTGTCCATCACCATTCTTACCCCTTCTCAGCAAATACTCAGCAGTACCAACAGAAGCTACCTCGTCAACAGGTCTCAAATTGTTTGACAACTGATGCATACTCTTCAGCAAATCAGATGCTTCATGCTCCAAATCTGTCACAGGTTCAATCATCTCCACAGTACCAGAAGCCTTACCATTCATCAAGTCGGTCTCATGCACATGATCAGTTGAGAGCATTAAGTTTTCAACCCTTTTTCCATCAACATTAGTATCCCTGCTGATCAAACTCTCCGCAGTACCAACAGAAGCTGCCTCTTCAACAGTTCTCAAATTGTTTAACTGAAGTAGATTCTTCAGATAATCAGATTTTTCATGCTCCAAGGCGCTTACTGATTCAACTGTCTCCACAGAATCCACATCATTACCATTCATCAAGTCAGTCTCGTCTCCCTGACCATTTGAGAGCATCAGCCTTTCAACCCCACGATGTCCATCAACATTTTTATCCCCACTAACCAAACTTTCTGTTGGTACACTGTCGGAAGTACCCACAGAAGTGGCATCCTTAGCATGTCTCAAAGAGTTCAAATGAGCAAATCGTCCACACCCCAGGGGGAAATCACGAACAGCAGATACTATCTGCCTCTTGAACTTAGGTGACTTGGTATGGAAAAAGCACTGACCATTTTCCATGGTAAATTGTCCCAGTCTTTCCTCAGAAAGACTTACATCAAGCGCAGCAATTATTCTTGATGATTCCAAATGCTTCGTCGCCTCTACGACCCCCATTCCAACTCTTAACCCAATGGAATGAAATGCTCAAAAACCTAAAAGCACAGTAATTATTAAAAACACACTTATTTGCAATGGTCTAACAACAAAAACAATTAAAAGCTACAAACCTCACAACCCACAAGATTACAACTTACAAGACAATGTTTAAAGCACTCAGGAATCCGAACCCCAATTACATCCAGAGTGCTCATGAAAGGATGTAAGAAAGGGGAGATAGACAACACCTTATCAACTCAAAGAATCCAACTTTGGTCATAAAAACTAACCCCAGAAAACATGGAAAACAGACTAAAGATACAAACAACCTAATGTTCATAAATACGGCAATGTAGTTTATTTTTGAGTACTTTCTCGGCACCGAAAACAGAAACCAAAATTCAAAGAACTTGATTTACATCCCAACAAACAAATAAATGTGCAAATAAAAAAAAATCAAATGAAAAAATAACCACAATGCAGAACAAGAAAAAAGAGAAAAAAAGATTACCAGAAAATCTTCGAGTATGAACAAACGAGCGGTGCGTTGATGATTCTTTTTGAAACCGATGGTATGATTCGTAAATTGATTGTAACTTCGAGGTTGAAATGGACACTGGAAGGAGGTTTGGGTCACAGACAGAAAGAGAGATCATGGAAAATACGAATGGTTTTTCATGGAATCAAAGACTCGAAGTCAATGCATGAACATTCAACGACATCAACATGGGTTTTAAAGGGTTCTTTCTTCTTTCTTTATTTTTTTATTTTTTTGTGTGTGGCTATTTTTCATCGGAATTTACCTTTTCCTTTCATTTATTGCAAACATAGTCTTTCATTTATTGCAAGCATTTTTTTTTCATTTATTGCAACTTTGCAAGGGTGGGTCTGCTTAATATGACTAGTTCATAAACTTGTTAAGGTTATGAACTTGTCAAAGTTATTTGATGAAATAAGAATATAGTTGTTATTTTCTATATGTTGGTTGGGAGACAAGTCATTACTTTAATGACTTCTACATTGAATGTAAGGGTGACAAGTTTCGATGTTACACCAAATCCCAGTGTTGACCTGCCTCAAATGGGGACTACCGGTCACCATTCTCACGCCCATCGCCGACATGATATAGGGCGGGGATGGGGACAAATAATTTTTATAGGGATGGAGACGGGGAGGGCAAACATGAACCCGGCCCTACCCCTTTGCCATGCCCATAATTGAACTGGGTTGGACCATGCACACGGTAAATCCTTGAATGCATATGCAGGACAGGAGATGTATCTGTGGCTTTGGCTTTTAGCCTTGCTAGACTAGCATGAATGCAGTTGGTGGCTGCTTTAAGTGGGAGGTCAATTTTAGCCACTTCTTGTGCCTATATAAAGGAGGTGGAAGAAAGGCATTTGTTTATTAACTCAAAAGTGTTTCCAATGGAGAAGCAGAGGGAGTTCAGAGAGCAAATGGTGTAGAGTCACGGATTCAACAAGGAAAACAGATCCACAGTAAATTTCGAAGGTGACTTGTCACTGTAAACGCACAAGTACTAACTAACAATGAGGGCCAAAATACAAAGGTTGAATATGAAGCTTCATTCTCCACTAGCACAAAGAAATTACAGTAACTCAAATGAAGGAAGAAGAAAATAACCTACATTCAAACTGCCAAACATCAACAATTCAACTACTTATTCTTGGGACTGCTAGCTGGGGTCTCATCCTGCCAGGTTGCTTGCCATTGCTTGTCATAAAATGTTGTCTCGTCCAGTAGCTTCTTTAGGTTTTCAACATCCTCGTTTTTGCGGATCAGAAGCACTCCCGACACAGCCACGAACAATAATGTTTTGCAGAAGAAATTGCCCATTTGGTCAACTAGACCTACTCCAGTCAAGCTATCAACCAGATAAGCCATAAAAAATCCTACCATAGCAGCACGACCTGCATAAAACCCAAAGGAGCAGAACATATATTAGTCTGAGGTGCATTGCCATTTCCCTCATTACACTTCTTTTAAATTCGGTGGATCTGAACATACCATTGAGTAGTTCAGCTTCAGGTAAATGGTATCTCTTTATCCATGCCCACCAAGGTACAATGGAGGTATCAAAGAATACAGGGTTCTCATTACTGGAAGATTCCGGGTTGTCCTGGAGCCATTTTCTCCTCCTAGCCTCTGAAAATGGTTATGCAAACTAGTGCATCAGAAATCAAGTAATTTCTGAAATATCAGAATGATGCAAGTTACTCATCAAAGAAACAATTATAACTGGATTCTAAATTCACCTCATCTGTTTCTCTTCTTTGCGAAAGAAAACTTTTAAATTCATAAAATTGTCAGCTAAATACAGGGTGCACCAACATCTAACGGATGCTCCTTTAATCCTACTCTATTTCAGGCAGCAATTGATGCTATATTAAGAATCAACAAAAGACTTGGATAGATGATCTTACTATAAAACAATTATTAAAGAACTACAGAAATTCACGCTGCTGTGAAACTATAGTAGGTATGGTTCATATCTGAAAATGCAGTAAGTAAACTAGACTCACAACTTGCTCTTTTTGTCAATGGGACAGTTATTTCATTCTTTATCACTGTAAGTCTCAAAAAAAAAAAGGGAAATGAAAGTCTAAATCTTTGGGAAATATCTCCCAACTTCTTATGTGAACAATTTCTTTTACTTACTGTTTCCAATTTCCAAATTTAGCCCGAACACATTTCTTAATTGAGGAACAAGGAAAGAGTGCATCTACATATTGCATAATTAGAACACAACCAGATATGAAGACCAAAACCAACATAAGAAAATAAAGCAGCATGAAGTGTGAGGATCAAAGTAGACTAGTCTGAGAAAAATCAAATTTGGGTTCCTGACAACTTACATAGAAATCTCTTCATCTAAGTTTCAAAACTTTTGGGGATAAATCACCAATTTATCTGCTCTCAAATTGACATGCAAGTTCAGAAATCAAATTAAACCACTTGGGTCTTGCTCTTTCAGCAGGTATTCCCATTCTACACATAAAATTCTCAATTGGGCCTAATCATGCTTCTCCCTCATCCAATACTTGTTTCAAGGATCCGTATGGAGCAGGGGGGAAAACTAGAAAATAGTATGTTCAAATTTAACATTGGCGTTATTTTCAATAGAGTAAAACAATAATTAAAAAGAAATTAAATCTCCTTCCAAATCAAACAATTGCATCAGAACTAAACAAAAAGAAAAGCATTAAGAATTATAGACCAAAAGAACAGATACCCAGAACCCATACCAGCATCAATAACAGCATCCCAGTCAGTTTTGCCACTTTTCTCAAACTGCTTCACATCCCAAGTCCCATTGACCCATCTGCTGTCCTCAAACAAGCCGACCACCTTCACCTCCTCAGCCGGTGCAGCAGCTGACCCATTAGCCCCAGCAGAGCTCTCAGTCTTCACTAGAACAGGCTCGATGGGTTCGGGGACCGTGGGCTCTGCTTCTGGCTTCACAGCAGTGGCAGCTGAGGCGAGAGCTCCTGCTCCATTTTCAGCTGAAGGTTTTGTGGTGAAGAGAGGGTTCTTGGGTCTGAGAGAGAGATAAGGCTTGTGGGTCAAGTGGGGTTTGGAGTAAGATGAAGAGGGAGAGAGGGTTGGGATGTGGGTTGTGGGAGAAAACAAGGCCATGGAAATGGACATTGTTTGTTTGATTGATTGCAGGAAAAAGGGGATGTGAATTAGAGCATGGTGGCTTTACTTGAGCTATCCGAATTGGCCAAAATCCAAATGAGAAGTTTTGTATTTTGCAAGCAGCTTAGTGGTACAGGTGTTTTATTATGTAAAGATGAGGTATTTTATGGTGCGGATGGTAGTCAGACGATACCATGCACATGCGCCTTCAACTACTCTTTTGTTTCCACCTAAAATCTTTTTCTAAAAGGATTTAGAAATTTTTACCTCATCATAGAGTTAATTTCACACTAGGCCCCGTTTGATAATGAAGGATTTGATGAGAATTTCTCATGTATTTTCCTAAGGAATGGTAAACGGAAGATTCATTTATCATATTTGGTAATGTTGGGAAAGTAAGTAATCAAAAAATACCACTTTATTTCCGTTCTCATGTTTGGTTTATGTATGAATGTATAATAAATTTTTTTAGCTTTTCAATTATACCCCTATTAGAAATATAAAATCAGAAAGAATACCAATGGTCTTTGTTGTTGGGTAAAATTGTAATTATAAATTATTAACGAGGACAAATTGATCATGAAAAAAGTGCATACATAAAATAAAAATTAATCTACTAAATTGTTTCTTCTTTCTATTGGAATATTCAAAATCTAATCTAATCTAATTTATTTTATAATATTATATATCATACAATATACAAATCCAATAAATAAAAGATTGAGGAGGGGTTCGGCACCACTCTGATCCCCTAGTGACTCTGCGTCTGTGTTAATTAACGGTGGTCGAGCGATGTTTCATGTCAAAATATCAAGCCCGACTCATAGGGTGTGAGGACTGGGCCACCACACAAGGCCCAATTTTTGGTTGGATCATCCTCTTTGTTTGCCGCAAGCAATTAATAGGTTGACAAAGTGCCAATATGATAATAATGCAACTGTGTGATGTAACAATATAAGAACAATATTCAATAACTCAAGATAGAAAACTATCAATATGAACTTGATGAAAGTGTTCTCTCTTGTAATATCCCAAAAGAAATTAAAGGTGGACTTTCGTATTTCAATGAAAAAAATAATATTATAGTGAAGAATGATTATGCGTATTTTATCAAGTGATTTTGGATTGAGAGTGTAATTTCAAGTTGGATAAAAATGTCCTTACGTAACATTTTGTGAATTTTTTTAAAGGACATTTAAGAAATTGAGGTGAGACAATTATAACACTGAGGTAGTATGATAGTAGTTTACTTAACGAACACGTAGGAAATCGTTTCTGAATTTTGGGTCAAAATGACCAAAATCGTTTCCAATAGGCAATATATATATACCTATGAATTCCCTCTTGAATTCTATTGTGTCTTTCTCTTGAAAATTCTCTCTTGAATTTTTCTCTCCTTAATTTAACCTAGCCTAAAAGTCCTATTTATAATGTGTAGGACTTAAGTTACACGTTAACTAGGAATAGGAAACCAAAACCCTATTTAATTAGGCTAAGAAATCCTAATAAAATAAGAAATCACGTCAAAATAGGAGAGAATCACGCCAGCCGCTTTGACTTGTTGTGTGTCTAGGAACTGCTGCTTGAGCGCACCTCCTTGCCACTCGAGCGCCTGGGTTCACCCCAAAAACTGGGTAATGCCTCTCAAGCGCCTGCATCTTCCGCTTTAGCGTCAATACCATCTTCTTCTCCAGCCGTTGCATCTTCTTCATCTCCAACCGGTCCTCCTTGCAGCCATTTTGGTTCGTTCTTTCCTCCCTCATCAAGATGAGCCAAAAACTTCAACACTTCGCTGGTGGTTATTGTGGGACCAATGGTACAAGAGAAAATGAAGTTGAGTGACAATCAAAGCCAATATTCAAGTTTGGAGTAGACAATTAATCTTTAAAAAGCCATAAGTGAGAACTACCTAAAATGACCATTTTACCCTTATATTTGATAGAAAATGTAACAAGTTATGAGGGTACAGAACATAAGTTCAGAGACTACATGAATCATTTTTCAGAGGCATAAGTTCAGGGACTATTGCTTTTAAAAAGTCTTTCCCAAAACTCTTGAAAAGCTAGATAAGTTTAGGGACTACATGAAAGTCAGATTAATGACATGTGTCACATGAAATCCATATGGGGGTTTATGTAAGAAAAAAATTGGCTTATCAAGTCGTAAAAAAAAAAAGGTTAACTTGATAGTTTGACTGACGGAGGAGGAAAGTTGATTTTGCAAGATTAGTGCAAAATGTAATTGACCTGCACGTTTTCCGATCAAAAAACAATTGGTAAAGATCACTTAATCTCAATGCCATTAGAATCCTCTTCATTAACTAGTAATGATGAAGATGAAGAAGATTCGTTCTTTAATTCAATAGGAAACTCGTCTGATCGACATTCCTTTCGAAGAAAGTTGTGAAGTCCAGCACAAACTAACACTAGTTCTGTTTGTGTCCTATATGGGAATGGAGGTGCGGACTTGAAAATTGTAAATCGTAATTTATATATACCAAAGATCCTCTCAATGACATTCCTTAAGGACGCATGACGAAGATTGAACAACTCAACTTCATTTGCAAGGTCACGACCTTGACCTGAAAACTCTTGGAGATGATATCGAACACCTCGAAATGGAGCCAAAAATTGGCGTCGATTTGGAAATCCACAATCCACAAAGAAATATTTTCTTGATAATTGAATACACATATTTTAGTATCCAATGTATGATCTAATGTAAACAGTAAATGAAAAAAAGAAAAAGAAAAAAACCTTGTGGCACTTTAAGTCCATTCCTCCTTGTTAAAGCATCATTTAGTACTCTTGAATCATGAGTTAAGCCTTCCCACCCAATAAGCACATATATGAATTCTAAATCAAAGTTACAAGCTGCTAATACATTTTGTGATATTGTTCCGTGACGATTACGATAGCTGCTTACGTCAACTTCTGTTACCATTGCTGGAATATGTGTGCCATCAATAGCTCCGATGCAATCCTGAAATAAATTCAAAGTTTATATTTTGATTTAAAAAATATTACATAAAAGTAAACAAGATGCACAAGACAACACTTACCTTAAAGTTAGGGTAAAACCTTGTACTTTCCCTTATTTTGGCTAGCACTGCAGATCCACTCATCCCCAAAACCCACTCATTCCCAAAAACCACTCATTCCAAATTGTAGGATATCCAACTTGAGCACTCTTCAGGGGACATCAACAAAAATGCTTCCTTCTTTGTAGTAGTATTCAACAAAGAAAGGGCTTTATAACAAGCACGTTCATCCACATTTAGGGTCTCCTTAATGGCATCCCATATATAACTCTACCTCTCCATATCCTTTTCCCTTTTTCCAATAGGCTATGGACTCCCTTGAAGTTGGTAGCAATTGAATCAATGCTAAAACTAATTTTGTCCATACATATCTCATATTGGCTACCATTCCCTTCACGCTATGGTCTAGTTCGTTTCCTCTAGCTTGAGCTTTCTAAGGGACCTGTCCAAAGATTGGCCAGAAAAGGTAAGGATGGAGAAGAATGTCCGAGTGGTGGATTTTGGTGTGATGCTTCATTATGATTTGGTACAAAGACTTGAGTGTCATTATCATAAACACAGTCCTCTATTCCAACTTGTCTATCTTCCATCCCAAAAATTCTTGCATCAGTACCATCACCCAATCCTAATGAGTTTTTTTCCAATAGCAGTTGCATTCCTAATGACAATTTGCAAATCCTCATAGTCCTCACAAGTTTTTGTTTGAATATGCCTATGGATTGGGTGGGACTACAAAAACAACAATTAAATAATAATTATTAATAATGAATTATGTACTTAAGTTACCACATAACGCATTTTGATAGTTTCATTCTCTTACGTGCCACATGTATGTAATGTTGATGTAATAAAGGGCCCCAAATTGCTTTTTGATAGTTTCTGTCTTTTGTTTTGTTCTCTTGATCAGCATTAGGATTGTTCTCCACCACCGAATTTTACACACAAACGCAATTAGACGAGGTTCGAGATGAATGGGCATGTCATGTGCTAGAGTGGATTTGAGTTTGAACATTCTCCCTGCTGTTTTGGTAGTATTTTGCTTATTTATATATGGATGAATGATGGATTTTGGTTTAATGCACTACTACAAATATGAGAATTAACAACGAATCTACAACGGTTGGCTCCAAAACCGTTGTAGTTGTTCTTCCACAGCGGTTATGCCATAACCGTTATTAAAAGGGGTTTTTAAGTGTTGTGGTTTAGGGTATGTGGTTTTCCGATTTTATCTCACAACTTTCCATAACGGTTTTTGTTGCAACCGTTGTAATTGAGGCTTTTTAAAAAAAACACGGAGTGAACAGTGACTCAAAAAATTTTCTTAAGCCCCGATATAGTTCTCATTATCACTTCTATCTCTCTTAGGCCCCGATATTTTTTTCTCAATATTTGTTGCAGCCGTTCTCATTCTCTCTCGTGTCTCCCTCTCTCCACGGTTTGTTCTTCCCACCTTGTCACCTTGCCTTCGCACGACCATAGACAGAGAGACTACTGTCTTTCGCATCTCCCACTCTCACGCTCTCTCTCTCTCTCTCTTCCCTCTCCCATCTCTTTCTCTCCCTCCTTCTAGTTCGGTCAACAAAGGTCATGAAAATAATTTTAGGGTTCTTGATTTGGGTTTAAATCTAACCATTTGGGTGTTTGCTTTGTCGCTCTACCTCAATCACCAAAAGGTAAAGAAAAAAATTTAGGGTTTCAATTTATTTCGACACTATTGTGATTTGGGTGTTAACCATCTCTCTTTATTTCCTCTGTAGGTGCTTAGCTTTTCCATCTCTCTTGCCCTCTCTAATCGTGTGCGCTCACTACGAAGCTTTGATAGGTAAGATTTCTAGAGTGGTTTTCTTTCATAAGAACTCCCAGTCGGTCCCCTTTCTCAGTCTCATGCCCCCTTTCTCAGTCCCCTTTCTCATGCCCCTTTCTCGGTTCCCACAAACCCAATCCACATATCAAAAGACATCGGACACTTTACGAAAAGAAAATGAAGTTCTGAGTCTTATCATTTTCTCCATGTGCTGCGGGGAACATGGGTGGTGCGGCACCACAGCCCAAACTTTGGACTTGGCCTCCAAACGACAAGTATTTGCAGCCTTTAAGTTGAGAGTTGATATCACTTTTGCTTTGCATTCAAACCGAGTATAGTCTTCAAACCTTGAATTCAGTTTTGGTGTCTTTTTCTGCATTTGAATATTCGTGCCATTTCCCCTTTTGTATGACATTTTCTGCTAATATTGATAACACCAAATAAAAATTTAGTTTGGTAATTGTTGATAACACCAAATAAAAGGGTTAGCTCGGGGATGAAATTGAAATTAGTTAATGAATGGGTTACCTCTCCTGGAAGTGAAGAAAAACTGAAGCAGCGGAGAGAGAGAGAGAGAGAGAGAGAGAGAGAGAGAGAGAGAGAGAGAGAGAGAGAGAATGAAAGCAAGCGGTGGACACATATTGACGTGTTACTCTCACAACTCTCTTTGAAATCCAAAACTCCAAACACCACTCTTAACTACATGCACCTTTGCAATGCCCCTTTTTTGTTTTCTAAGCCATTTTTATCACTTGGATTTCTTAAACTAATTCATTTCTTCACTCCCCAAATTGCATTCAATTAATTAATTTTTTATTTATTTAAAAAACTACATATGTTCTGGATTTTCTCTTATTCTTGAGGATTGGAAACCTTAAGGACATAATTCTGGATGCCAAATCCGAGAAATTTTCATATCTAATAGTCTATGCGTCTATCTAGTTCGGTGCATGTTGTAGGTATCAACATATTTATAGTCCTTTTACTTAGTGTGTATTGTCTAATAAATAAAGGGCATGTTGTATAAATGGTTTGCTTACTTGAATCCTCTTAAATCCTCTTAAATCCTCTTATTTCATATTCTACTATGTTGGCATAAATCATTGGATGTTGACTATTGTTAATGTGGATGTTCACTATTGCGAATGACGGGTTTCTAATTTCGTAGATCTCATGAGTGATGGGTTTTGTAGGTAGAAACAATGGCAACTCCAACCCAATCTCTTTGTCATGGCTCTTTTTCCTTGTCCGGAGGCACATCTCATTGGAAAGTGTCTCCAACCCTCAAGATGTAACTTTTGGGTTTCTCATTTAATGCACAAATTTATTTCTCTTCTTTTGTTATTGTTCTTTTTGCTTTGTGTTGCTGTTGTTTTGGGTTGCATTGAACCATCCAAGAGGCAAAGTCCTCAACTTGAATTTATTAGTCACATTGGTGCTCATGGGTTCGATGATTAGGCTTTCATTCTCCGGTCCCAAATGATAATTTTTTATTCTTCTTTTATCTTTCTTCTATAAGATTTTATAAAAAGGAAGAAGGAAAGATTCGCATTGTGGGTCCTTTTGAAATTACATTTCTAGCAAGTTTTCTCTTGTTCCATATGGGTGGGTATATTTCTTTGTGCGTAAGTAATTTTGATAACCTACCAGGATCTTGAGCCACACGCATTACGAAATCTGAATTTTGGTGTTTAATGTGTTCTATTAGCATTATTCCAAGTATTATATGAATCTTTGTTGTACGAGTCCTTTGTTGTAAAGTGTTGTTGGTATCACCCATCGTAAATTAGGAAAGCTTGGGATCATCCATTGTTCGTATTAAGAATCTCGTGGAGAGCTTGAGGTCAAGTCAAGGGTAATTTTCTCTGTTTCTCTAGCTTTCCTTTTACATAGTTTTATCAAGCCTCTAATTGTTTATTTATATCGAAGCAAATATATCACCTCGCATAGATGATGGAAGTTCAAAAGTAAATAACCCAAGAAAAATCTTGAAGAGGAATATTTTTCACATGGAGACGAAGGTATGCACAAATTTTACCTGGTTTTTTTTTTTGCTTTGATAAGTGAAATTTTCAGTCAAATTCTTTAAGATCACGTTCCACTATATTTGCATGTATGTATTAATCTTGTATTTCTTCATTCATTGTGCTTTGAACCAATATATAAGCATGAAATATTCCTCAATCTAATTTCCCTCTGTCATTTCGCCGATTTCGACCACCTTAAGCGTGCTAAAACACCACAGCTGTGCGCGTACTTGGCACAATACCATTTGTCATGAAAAATCATGAAAAATCAACTTTCTTCGACAAATGTCCAATTTCCTGCTCACGGCTTGACGGAGTCTCAAGGTGTTTTAGCGAATAGCACGTGTGGCCTATAATTTCTTAATCATAGCTTTTTTAATTGTTAGCGAAGCTCAAGCATTGCAATTACTAAGTGTGTGCACCAACTGTTTTCTTTCTTCCCTATTTTATTACACTACAGCCTGTGGCCCTACAATTTCTTTATCAAAACTCTATTTTTGTTCTCATAAGCTATGAAGCACAAGTATTACTATTTGATCTGGTTTTCCACAATTGTACCATCTTCCTTTGGTCTCCAAATTTGTAGTATGAAAGGGTTTTTTTTCTCTTGCTTTGTTGAGTGTTAATCATATCGGAGGTGATAGCTGTGATTTGAATGTGGTGAACTATCTTGAAATCGAGGTGATGATATCGAAAATTGAAGGCTTTTTGCTTCTATTATGGTCGGCTTCTTCCGCCTTTTCTTTTAGTTGAATAGATTATCGTGGAACCGATATCTGATTGGAATCCTTTAGAAAGATAAGAAAATTGGACCTTTTTTCTTCTTTTAATTTGTATGGGCTCTAGGACCCACTCATAGTTATTGCCACATTTTTCCTATGTCTTTATCGGTCCCATCATGTATCCCTTTTGACTTTGTTCTTGTTTTGGTAGCACTTCCAACATTGCATCACATCTTCTTGACATTTAAGTCGAGAAAAAAGGATTTCTTAGTATTTTCTCTTATGTATGGAATATGATGGATACAAAATGGAAGATAACTCGAGGCTAACATGTGTAAGGTTTTGCTAATACGCTTCTAATGTAGGAGGATCAACGGAACCGAGAACAACCTTCGGAGTTACGGAAGTTCGGGATGAGAGTGGATGCTCTTCTCGACGTGCTAGGAAGGGGGCTCTTGGAGGTGGTTTTTTATCTGAACTTGCCGGCGAGAGGTTATTGACAAATCTGATTCATGAAAGTTGCCCGGCTTCGTGCAGAAAAAGGTGTACAGTCTCTAACGTAAGACTCATTTTTCTATGATGGTACCGTCATTATTAAACTCTGAACTCCCAAGTGCTTTACGTTTGACTCTGAGTATTTTGTGTTTTCCCCATTCTTATCCTTTTTGTTGCCATTGGTCTCTATATGAAGAGAAATTTGGAGTTCTCTCTTTGAAAATACTTTGTAGATAAACGTTTATTGGGGTTGTTTTGGGGAACTAAATTTGTAAATTGTCCCATGAAACTTGAGCTATTCTTAAATAGTATTTTGGGATATATTCAAAAAATTTGGAGATTGGAAATAAGCTGATTCTATCATTTTGCGATATCAAGTTTAATTGTGCGCCTCGCTTTAGGAAGTTGGTTTCTTGGTTTTCTTCGTTTGCCTTTTTGTGCTCTTGTCCAAAGAATCACAATTCAATCGGTTTACTGAAAGTTCCTTAACCTTAATTCAGTTAGGAAGATGTAGATGTGAGATTCCATAGTATCGGTGACATCAAGCCTACGAAAACTATCTTGATTACGAAAGAAAAATCAATGAGTTGAAGTGGAAAAAGAAAAAATGCGGGAAGATATGAAGAGAGAACAAGCATTATTGGACAACGCAAGTTCAATTTTGATAGAAAGAAGCAAGATTTTACAAATTCTGTTGATAGCTCATCATATGCAACTCGGGTAACAATCATAACATATCTTAACTAACAATGAATTGCAGCACAACTGTAAAAGTTACTTGCAATGTGACTTGATTGACGAAAAACAAAGAAATGATTAGAATGATCTTTGGATTCTATGACTTATTATTATTTTTCATTCGAGTCCTTTGGTAGTATCAAACACATTTTTTGTACCATTATTTCGTGACATTAGAGTATGTGAGCAGTTTTATAAATCATGGGTACTGCACTAAAGCAATAAACTTACCATTGCGGTAGAGGGTAGCCCCATGCCGTTGTTGAATAGTTAATCATACGTATGCGTTTGTTTTATTTCCCTGCCTAGTGAATGAGTTTATAATTGTGGTCCTTATTTATAATGGCAGCATCAATTTGAGGAGTAGCAGCCAGCGAGTGACCTCAAGGTGACAATGACAAGTACACGATGCACCATGAGTTGGACCATATAGAAGGGAAGGGAGAGCCTTGGGCACTTTGCTTAGTTGAGCGTGTTTGAGAGAGTCATGTTTTATCTCTTTGTTTTTTGAAGCCAGGAAAATTGTAGTGGGAAAAACATGAAATGCATTTCTTGAGTCAAGTGCGGGGCTCGTGTTGTTCAATTTTGGGCTTTGTAGAGCGAATTAAGGTTAAGGAACTTTCGATTGTGACTATGTGGATAAATTGTATGCATCAATGGCTTTCAATTTTACTTTGACCTTGAATTTGCTTAACCAAATGTACAATAAAATCCAACAATTAATTATAAGTTTTTATTATTTTTCTTTTGGACAAAGGATAGGATATGTACAAAGAGACTTACAATATCTCTAAACAAAATCATTGTGGAATGTGATAAACTACAACGGTTATAGAGTAAAAACCGTTGTAGAAGTCGATACACTACAACGGTTATAAGTAAAACCGTTTGTAGAATGTGATAAACTACAACGGTTATAGTAAAAACCGTTGTAGTATGTGATAAACTACAAGCGGTTATAAGTAAAAACCGTTGTAGAATGTGATAAACTACAACGGTTATAAGTAAAAACCGTTGTAGAATGCTGATAAACTACAACGGTTATAAGTAAAAACCGTTGTAGAATATGATAAACTACAGCGGTTATAAGTAAAAACCGTTGTAGTAGGTGATAAACTACAGCGGTTATAAGTAAAACCGTTGTTAAAAGGTCATATTACTGGCCGGTCACTCTTGATAACATGTTTTATATATGAGAATCAACAACGCGGTTTTCTTAAAAACCGTTGTTGAAGTGACTTATATTACAACGGTTTTTGGCCGTTATCGTAAGAAATAGGTAGAAAGCAGCGATACCTTTGCTAACCTCCAACGGTTTTCGAGGACTTCTCTACAGCGGCTAAAAACCGTTGTCTATTAACTTTTTGTAGTAGTGATGGCGGGAGAACTCATAAGGGAACATATATATGTATGTTTTTGATGTTGCAATGGCAACATATATGAAATGGATGTGATGTCTTTATATTTTGAGACATAAACTAAGTAAAATGTGATGTGAAACATGGAAATTGCTTACACTTTACTAATAACAACGATGTCTATTGTGTATAACAATCTTAGTTTTACCATAACAACTGAAGTTAAAAAATAAAAACAACATCAGCACTCCATGAGAACTGAAGCCTATAATTAGAAGGGTCAATAATATTTGTAGAAAGTCAAACCATTTGGAGGCTTTACACTTTAGCACATACAAAAAAAATGAAGGCATAAACCATAATTTGCCACAATAGTAGCATCTTTTCTGATGTGGTAAGTCATAATGCGCATCAGTAAAAACAAAACCCTTGATGCTATAATGAATATTTAGCATCAGTGCTAATATATTCCATGATGCTGTTAAAGGTTTAAGGCATCGCAGGTCAATGTTTTTTTGGCACATGGTAAAGACTTATGCATAAGAGATTATGTAAATAGCGATGCCATAAATAACCTTTAGCAACGGATAATATCCGATGCATATGACTATATCATACGCATTGGTTCTCAATACTTCAATTTTTTGGTACCTTTAGCAACGGATATTATCCGAAGCTAAATGTTATTTTTTACATATTGGAAGAAGGAAAACCAACAAGAATATTGAGAAAGCGTACCATTGGAGGCGATTCGTCTTCTGCGGAGAAAAAAAAAACACGTCGTATGAAATCTATGGGGTGGAGGTTGGACTTATGTTGGCCTTTATTATTAATAACTAAACCCTAGAAATTCTCCAAACTCCAACACTTCATTAAATCCTTCCAAATCTATCTCCTTTTGAATACAGGTAAATTTATTTGGACTTTTTCCAAGTCCTAATTGAATACACCCACATTTAGATGGACATTTTAAAAGTTCAAACAAGTCTAAATTGAATACACCCAAACTGTTATAGACTTTTTAAAAGTTTGTATAAATCCAAATTGAATACATCCGGATTTTTAAAATCTTTTTAAACTTTCCAGAATCCTAATTGAATACACCCCTCTTTGTGCTTGTTAACCTAAAGGATAACCAAGATTAGGTTGCATAACTTAGGTAATTGGCTAGTAGCCTTATTCAGGTACTAGTTAAATACCTTAGGAGAATTCACCTAAGTGCCTTATCGAGAACTTGGGTAGGACAACTTCATTACCTATTTTGAGAATTACATGCTAGCCTCCACATTGATCATAAGGCAGAATGATCATTCCCAATACATGGTACATAGGAATCATACTCCATCTTAGGACCTACGTGGTGGATCCCGCATGAATCCATAAACATGATGCTTTACATAAATGCAATTCTAGCATCTTTTGTAAATATCTTCTCTAATATACTTAACGAAAAATATACACTTCCTCTAATTTTATAGTCTTTCCTTCAAGTTACAAGTTTATTCCAACACTCAACCAACCAAGCATAATTTCATCCCACTACTAAGCTTATCTCAGTTCATTAACTACATTGAATTGCTAATCCATTTTCTATGGAGTATAACAAAGAGTGTTGTTATTTCCACTATCTTGTCATATTACTTCATCCACCTTATAATCAAAGTTTTAAAGACAAATTTATCCCTTTGTAAAATTACTTCTAAGGACTTAGATAAAAAAAAACCCCCCAACTCTCCCTAAAGTAAAATTAAATAATAAAATAAGATTTTCTTTATTAAAAACAAATTCTCTCACCCCTTCTCCCCTTCCCGACCCACCCCCAACCCATCCTTGGAATCTCTACAGCCACCCCTAAGCAAATCTTGAAGGAAACCTTAAGATGAGGTTGCCGCCATGAAAGCTTGAAACTTTGCTCGATTCTTAAGCAAGACCAAGTCAGGGCATACATGAATATAACAAGTAATAAAAGAATGAAAATTTCAATTTGATTTTTTTGAGAAAAATTGAAGCTCACGAAGACAATGGAGGCTCTGGTTTGCAGGGAGAATAGTAATATAATGCGTGTAAAGGAAGGGAATCATGGAGAGAGACTAAACGGGGTGGGGGAAGGAATGGTGGCTGGGTTGCTACAACTTGCAAGTGAATAGTGGCTAGGGTTGAGGGCTTCATGGGTTGGGTCAGGAAGGAGAGACTTTTTTATTTTATTATTAATATTTTACTTTATTTTGGTTAAATTAATAATTAAATTATATTTTAAAACTAATAGTGGGTGGAAAAATAGGTTTGTGTTTTTTCAAATTTACATGGTGAGTAGGAAAATAGGACAATAGGTGGAAATAACACCACTCATAACAAATTAACCAAGTACATTAATTCAACTGCTAACTAAAACAAAATGGGCATATCCGCATACAAAATAAAATCAACCAATCCACAACAAACAAGAGATTCAGCCCTTAAGTCAAAACCAGGTTTAACAATGTGACACCCAAAACTTCAAAATGCGCATCCATATTCCAAATAAGCAAACTATTACAAATTACCAAAGTAACAAAATGAATTGGCATAGACAGTGCCTCCCAACCCTGAGTTGGCAAAGTTTGTAATTAGGACAAGTCTATAAACCCAAATTTGGGTATTAACAAAACGAATTCAGGTATGAAACCTATAAATTTGTGAAATCTAACATAGAACCTATTAACTTTGCAGTGCTTGAGATTATATTTGGATTATCCAATAGTAAGGCTAGCTTTAGAGAAGGAAGAAGAATTTATGAAATGTATTGCAAAGGAGTATGAAAATATTAGTTCACGCGATCTTATAGTTGCTTGTAAGATTTGGAAGTTTACCTTGACTCCAGATTATTCCATCGAGGAATTTAGTTATGATGGTAAATCTCTACTTAGAGAAAATGGCTCACCTAGGGATGTCAAGATGATTTCTTTAGGCACATTAGAGGAGTATGAGGAGCACGTGTTTAATTTGACACGTAGTGTGAAATGTGGAGACATTTTATACCTTTTTTCTTTTTGTACAAGACTTCAACGAGAATGATGTGCCTCTTTGCCACATACCCCAAAATCATATTTGTTGTAACAAGGCACATCATTCTCGTTGAAGTCTTGTTCGAAAAAACAAAAAGAAAAAAGGTATAAAATGTCTACACCTTTCACACTACGTGTCAAATTAAACATGTGCTATGCATACTCCTCTAATATGCCTACAGAAATCACATTGACATCCCTAGGTGAACCATTTTCTCTAAGTAGATATTTACCATCATAACTAAATTCCTCGATAGAATAATCTGGAGTCAAGGTAAACTTCCAAATCTTGCAAACAACTATAAGATCGCGTGAACAAATATTTTCATACTCCTTTGTAATACATTTCATAAATTATTCTTCCTCCTCTAAAGTTGGCCTTAATATTGAATAATCCAAATATAATCTCAAACACTGCAAAGTTAATAGGTTCTATGTTAGATTTCACAAATTTATGGGTTGCATTCAAAACCCAAAATAAATAAATAAGTTAAAATTTGATTTTGATTTATGCATTACTACAAATAAAATTGTTTGCAAAATCAAAGATGTTAAACAAGTTAATAGATGTTAAATGCCTGCTTGCGCAAATACCTTCCAACTAAGTTGCTTTGCTAGGTCCATAGCTGTTACAAGGTCTTCATCTTATGCTCGTATAACCTTATCACGATCATCATCTTCATACTACACAATTTTTCACCATTTAAAATAATATTAGGATGAGAAAACTCTAAAGTCAAATTCAAAAACCTTTTTAAAAGACATGTAATCAATCTAAAAAATACCAAAATTTGTGGAAGGTTGTTGCAGTTAATGTCATCACCCATTCTCTGAATAATTGCGATCATAAGGTATGTCAGACTCTGAATATCTAAAAAGAAAGACAAAACAGAAGACACTCATTCAAGTAATAATTTTAGCCAAATTGTTCTTTTTGAAAAGAAAAAATGTTTATTTCAAAGCTACCACAAACACAAATATATACACACGTAAAATTATGAGTAACTATGACAATGAACTTACTGCAAGTAAATCTATGCATCATGTGATAGATAAATTTGAAGACGGAAAGAAAAGTGACCTCATCTTTTCTCCTCCAGAAGCAACACTGAGATGACAATGAGGTTGTGTAAATACATATAGATGTAAAAAAAATTGAGTCAAACATCATGTTGAAATAGAGAAGATACACATATAAACAAATATACAACCTTCGAAAACCCTCATCTTTATTCACCAA
This sequence comes from Prunus padus, assembly GCA_024362665.1. Taxonomy (NCBI): domain Eukaryota; kingdom Viridiplantae; phylum Streptophyta; class Magnoliopsida; order Rosales; family Rosaceae; genus Prunus; species Prunus padus. The sequence goes on along the minus strand of JANFAM010000005.1, from coordinate 11,411,305 downwards.
GACAAAATGCCAAAACAATTGAATCATAGAGTTTGCGGGCTCATCACCCAATGCATCAGTAATACTACTTGATCCATCAATCATTTTGACCTTGTGAACAAACAAAATAATGTTAACAGTTTGTTCTTTGGCCAAGAAGGAAAATAAACAAACAAATAAAAAATTAACTTTAATGATTTAAAAGTAGGTAAAGACTTACATAAGCCACAACAACAAGAGTAATATCAGCTACATCAACAACAGTAACCATATTTCCACCTATAAACCAACATCATCCATACACATCAGAAACTAAAAATCTCCTTCAAACCATACAAACAAAACTACTCTTACTATATCATCATCTTACCTTCATCTACTATAGGAAGGTGTAAACATTTTCTTTCATGCATTTTAATCAATGCATCACAAACTGGTGTATCAACTATGGCACATTTTTTATTTGAAGTCATGACCTATTAATCAATTCAGTTACATAAGAATATTAAATCCAGGAGAAGTAATAACTTCTGGCCAAATAAACACGATGGCTTTGTCAATATCAAAGGAAACGTAAAACAAGGAACATGAAATACATGCACTCAAATGAACATTGAGTCATTGCTTAGTAAATAAAGAACCTTATTAATTTTTTGTGGGTAAACTATGTTATTAAAACATTCTCCAAATATGCAAGGTTTAATAAGAATTTTAAAAACAAAAGCAGCACTGACCGTCTGCCCGGATGTATAGTTTATTTCAAACTCTTCATCATTAACTCCTACAACTTCTCCATCCATCCAAGCTACCTCAGGATCCTCCACTCAAACAAGAGATCCAATCGTCAAATTAACATTAGCAGCCTATGTCGACAATAAGATAATCAATGCCTCTATAAGAAAGAGCAAGCTAGATCTTTAATTTAAAATCATCATTGACAATGATTTGATACTCAACAAGCATATTGAGCTAGCATTAGACAGCAAGACTATGATGCAATTAGAAAACTGTATTGAAAATAAGAATCTACAACAGAACTGTGAGGTGTTCCTTATTCTGTAACTGTATATGGGTGATAATTTATTCATTCAACTATTCGTCAAGTTTTTTGGAGTATAATATTCTCTTTACAAATAAAGTTGAATCATATAATTTATTCATTCAACTGTATATGAGTTGAATCATGCCCATCACATTATTATGGGGTTTAATAATCTCCTTACAAATAAAGTAGCAACCATAGACAACCAAAAGTTACAGAAAATTACCAGAAAAGAAACACAACCAGCAAGCCAATCCTTTACTTAGCCTTCAAAATCAATTCTGTCCAGAAAAACAAAAATCACAACATAGTTAGACAAAATCACAACATACAGAAAATTATGGTTCAGAGATATTACCTCAAAGAGAGAAAAATCGAGAGAGGGAGCGACTGAGAGAGAGCGATTGAGCGAGAGAGCGATAGAGCGAGATCGAGCGACTGAGAGAGAGCGATCGAGCGACTGAGAGAGAGCGATAAGCGCGAGAGAGAGTGGGAGGATCGAGAGAGCGAGATCTCGCGAAGAACTTGGCTGCATATTTGGTTTGGGGAGAGGAGGTTGAGTTGAGAGTGAGAGAGACCGAGAGATTGAGTGAGAGAGAGGCATAATGAAAAAAAAAAAAAAAAAAAAAAACGAAGCCCGTGGAAATGTTAGGGTTTTTGGATCCAATGTGGCAAGGAGCATAAATTTTTTAAAATGGACTAATCATCCGCTGACATGTGTATTACTAATTTTTTAAATAATCTTTTTAAAATACTTGGTCCATTTGGTTTTTGCTGGTTTGGAGAGAATTAAAACCGGTCCAACCTGATTCACCGGCAGTTCGGACGGTTTTTTAACTAGTTCTTTAATTTTTCAATATAAAAACCGAACCAAACCACCTAAAGCGGTCTAGTTCGGCCAGTTCAGTTGAGTTTTCGGTAAAAATGATCATCCCTACTAAAATTAACTGAGTACACCCTACAACAAAAGTATTTTTTGAATTACTAATTCACCCTAATATAAAATGACCAAAAATTATATATGAAATTGTGAAACAAATATAATTTTAATAAGTACACCATACTCATCATATTCAACCATAATCAAGAGATTGTTTAGTGCCCAACTTTGTGATCGTGCCTGGCAAGGCAAACTTTCACACAATTGTATCGGTGTACCACACTCATGACTTTGTCGTAGTTCCACAAAATTGCTTCGTTGGATGATGCCTTGGGATCTAAAAGCTGATGGCAACAAATCACTACTTTCTATTTCAACTTTGTTGCTTCCTTAAGGACGCCGTCTAACCATTCCAATTGTTCCTTTCCAACAGCTCCGTTGAACATAAGGAACATTCTCTCAAGGCGAGTGTGTATTGCTTAAGTTTCCTCCTCTCTTTTTTGTCATTAATTCTTACCAAACATTCTTTGTAGTTTGTGTTGTCATACCTCGTAATTTCAACCCTCTGTAGCATGGTGCTTTTGATTGTTGTTCACAATTTTTAATAAAATTGGAATTAATATGAGCATATTGCAAGTAATATGGCCTTGAGTGTTCTACTATTTTTTGCAATGTTCGAGATATGCAGAAACTCACTTTTCAACTTGATCTAATCTCTACTATTTTTTATAATAAAAAATTTAATAATAATAATTTCTACTATCTTCTACCAGAACAATATTGAACTTGAAACACTTCTTTTCATCAAATATAGAGGCCGAGTATGAAAGACATCTACTGGCCTTGCAAACCAACTTCGAAGATCACAATTTTGTCCTCAAGAATGTGAAGGAGACATGGTTGATTCCTTATAAAGAAAGATTTGTGGTTGCTTGGACGAACACATGTATTCATTTTGGGAATACAACATCAAATAGGTATGGTTGTTATAATTAATTTTTAATTAATATTTATTTAACATCCATTATATATTACTTCAAATGAAACATGTTGCTACAATATACATGGCGGAGACTACACATGCAAAGTTGAAGAAGCAACTTGGTAATAGCAAGTATACATTTGGAATATCATGGGACAAAATTCATCCTTTTAATAGAATTGCAACACACTGAGATAAATGCATCATTTGAGAAGAGTCTGTCATTTATGCAACATGACTACAGGAAAGAAGAATTCAAGGAGTTGATTGGTTTTGTATTTATTTATGCGTTGGGTAATATTATGATTGAGATGAAGAGGATAGATTATGTAAGGGTTGATATGATATCATGTGGTTGTATAATAAAATATACACGTGGATTGCCATGTGCACAATGAAGCAAGAGTTCAAGCAGACACATCGGCCCATTCCACTTGATTGTATTCATCCTTGTTGAAGAAAGTAGTAAGATTTGTTAGATCCCTGACCTATTGCTACACCGAACAATCCTCTAGAAAATGCATAGTTAGAATTATTTGTGAAGTGGTTTCAAAGTTGTAGTTCTGAGACAAAGAGACATGTTAGTATGAAGTTACAAGAGATTATGAATCCTGCATCTACCATGCTTACACAACCTCAAGTGAAGATTAAAACCAAAGGTTGTCCAAAAGTTGACACATCTACTCGACATTTGCCTTTTGCTTTTGAGGTTGTCTTATTTGGTCAAGATAATGCACACTCAACTGACCATATTGTTACCAAACCGCCACATAAGAAACCAAAGACCCTAAAAGCGACTAGTATGCAGTTTATCTTTTGCTAGTCCTCGAGCAAAACAGAAAACTAAAACAAGACTCGAAACAATCTTTTTGAACATTTTTTGAAGAGAGAACGATAAATGCACATGACTCAAAAGTTTTCACAAGAAAAGCTCAATTTTGAAGATCATTCACAAGGAGGCAAAGTTCAAAACACAACATGCTCAAAGTGTAGTAGTGTGATAGCCAAATGCAACTCATTCTCCAATTTCAGTTTCCACACAACTTTGAAAATCATACCAAGCACAAATGTAACTTCAAATCTCGCCAAAGTTGTCCTCTCACAAATGAATCACTCGGAAGAGGGTTACAATGCATCACTCAATAATAGACATGATAATAGAGTTAAACCATAAAGGACTTAACTCACAATTAGCAAGATGAAAAACATGCATGATTATGATCTCAAGAAGGATGCCGAACACTTAAAAGTTGGAAAATTGGTGCAATTCAACCACATGACATTTAGGATCAATTTAGGTCTTTACTATAGGTTGTAATAAGGCTAAAGGTGTAAGATGTGTGAGAAATGAAAGATATGGACACAACAAAGTCTAAGGAACTCATAATGTAAGAGCATATAACAGTTGATTACAAGACTTTGAATCATCATGCTTAGATATATATTCCCTTTTTTATTCATGATCAATTAGACTATAAATCCTTATACCTCCATTTATTTTGATTCACACTCATTTCTTCCATTTGAACAACCATCAATTTATTTTTGAGGCTGTTGGGTTCTTTTTTTGTTGGAAGGCTTAGCTGGGCCGGATGGTTGCTAGTCTTGAATGAAGCCTTCAAGTCTCCATTTCTGAGTTAGCAAGAACTAGGCCCCAAGCATCCTAAAGGAAAAGCAAGTCCTAGGGGAGTACTTTGTTATACTTGTAGCGGCTACTTGTTTTGGTTGGCTTCAAGTGCAAATGTATATGAGGTACAACGCCTACCAGATGGTGGCATTTGATGAGATACGGCGGTGCCTATTTGATGGTGTACGGTGCTGCTAGACAGAGCTATTGGATGATGTGTTTACATTGTACAAAGATAGGCTTGGCATGAGAGTTTGCTTTGATGTGTCAAGATATTGGGCTTGGGATAAGAGGCTTGTGGTGTGGGAGCTAAGAATCCATAAGTTTAGCAAAATAGGGTGATTCGCTTGAGAAATGGATGATTATGGCAGTATATTATGGAAATGATTTGGGAAGGCTTGAGTTTGATACTTCCAACAACTTGCGGATGGCCTCGCTATTGATGTTGCTGGGTTCTTGATAAGGCTTTGGATGTTGTTTAAGACTTGAGGTGGTATTATAACAGAAAATGAGCATGGAGAGGTTAAGGCTTTGGTTTTATTTCATGTGTTGTTTAGCCATTGCCTCCTCCTTGTCTTCTTGCCATGATGAGATTTTGTTTTTAAATACATTACAAGGCTCCCTTTGACTCAGAAAATCTCACTTCAATAAGGTAATTCATTGTTACAAAATGGTATGGTAACAAGTAGAAATAAGATGACATCAAGTGGAGGTGAAATGGCCCAAACAAATTTCCAGAGCTAGGATCAATTGTTGGATTGGTTGGCTGGGCTATACTTGCTCAATGAAGTTCAAATTCGGATATGTTGTAGTCAACATCCATTGGAACAAGTTTCATGAAGATCTTCACCTTATCCGGGCACCGAAGCATGCTGATCCAAGGCCAAGAAGTTGACATACAAAAATGAGGAAAAACAAAATTTATAACCAATAATGCATTCTTAGCTCACTTTCATTCTAACCAAAGTAAAATCCATGAAAACACAAAAAGGAAGTAAAATGCTATAAAATGTCAAGAACTAACTCAAAATATTGGGTGAATAACATGATAAATCATGTGTAAAAATGAACCCAACACTTGTCACAACCATTGCCATTTGTGGAGCCAAGGAAGCCGTCTTTGAAGCTACCTGTAAGTAGTTACAATATTAAATTTGTATGATGTCTTTTATATCGTAATTTGGGCTCATATAATTGTAATATGCATGTCTATAGGCCTAAGCCCATTGTAAATGACTCTTGCTTAACACCAGAGTTTAACAAGTAGTTTCCTAAACATATGTTGATACATATTATAGGGGCACAAAATGTTAAGAGTGATGGTAACTGTGGTTTTAGAGCCATTGGATCATTGATAGGGTTTGGTGACAATGCTTGTCACAAAGTACGCAGAGACTTGTTGAAGGAGTTGAGGAAAGAGTCTATCATATATGAGTTAATATTAAATGGTAAGGAACGGGTACAACATATTGAGTATATGTTGGACTATTTTGAGGACTTCCCACTTCAAGATAGGTGGATGACTATACCAGATATGGGACACCTCATTGCATCTTGTTATAATGTAATCCTCATGACTTGGTTAGTGCGTCAGTCACTTACATTTTTTCCATATGAGACTACTCCATTAGATTTGATCTATCGTCGTGAGAATTCTGTTGGATTTGTTAACCACAACCACTGGATTAAGGTATAAAAAAAAAGATGTTTATGCATATATATGTTTGTTTACTATTCTTTTCACATAACTAGATTAATTTAATTTTTAAAATTTTACAGGTTTATTTAGAAGGTCAACACCCTATGCCACCACTAATGAGCGTTGGTTGAGATGTGCAACTATAACTACATCAGATTGGCTTACACCATATCAAGATCGTATATGTCAGTTTAGACTTATGATAATGACCCTATATTTATTGAATAGTTTTGTGAGGCATCAGATTGGTGACATGGATTATTATTTTCATTTCCATTATACCATTGGCAATTCTTGTTTTGTAAAATAAGTATAATAATTATGATGGTTTTTTGCTCATTTGGCTTCTTCCAGTAGAAAAATGTTATAAGAGAATTTGAGCCAAATACATAGTAAATAGGGTGTGTGCGTGTGTTGCAAACTCAGCTTGACTTTATTGATGATGAATCAAATACAACACACACACATGAAAGGCTCCAAAGACCTTTCGTATTTTTTTTCACGCCATATGATAGGAGGTTTCTCCCCCTCATCATCTTGAGTTTTTTTTCCTTCTCTCTAACAATAAAAAAAAATATATAAAAAAAAATTAAGAGAGAAAAGAAAAGAAAAAGTGTGTTGTAAAAGCTGTCAAAGATTTATAAACACTATTAAAAAAAAGTCAAAGTTGAGAGTCAACTATAAAGCAATGTTATAAGTATTAGGGTGTACTATGAGTATTTCTGGTAGTTTCATAGGGTGTACTTAGTTAATTTTACATTTTGATTAAAATATTAGGGTGTAATTAAATCATAGGATGTACTCAGTTAATTTTAAAGGTTCGTTTAGCAACATTCTAGATGAATTTTGATAATAATGTCATTACCATATATTATTCTACATTCTTCACACAATTTTTCTCATTAATCAATTAATAGATGTTAAAGCCAAATGCATCCGGAAATTTGAGACTCAAATTTTGAGTCCATTATTTAAGTAAAATCAACAATTAACTGAACTTTTTGACTTGCTTTCTCGATGCACAAGGGAACCACACCTCCAAAAAGAGGATGAGATCAGAAGTATGGGTCTATAGACCCCCATCCTTTCTTACCCATGTTCTGAACAAGGACAAAATTCCTTGTCCCCCAAGTGTTTAACGAAATTGCTCCAAGATGGGAGGAATGGACGGCGTATGCTTTTGTGTCCTTGGATTTGTATTTCCTTCAGCTTTGCTTTCTTTAGTTGTCGTTAGGGGTGGGCATCGGGACCAGAAAATCGGAACACCGAGCCGGGATGGAAAAACCGAAAAAAACTGTTGACTAAAAAAGTCAACAAATTGGCATTGAATCGGACTGCATCAGTTCCAACCTGTTTCGGTTTCGGTTTCACACCTTACCAAACCAGATCATATCAGACCGGTTGTGTATTATTTAATTTTTTTACAAAATTATTTAAATCCAATGCTATATTTTTAATCTCATAACTAATATTTCCTCAAGCCCAACTTCAAAACATCTCTCTTCTAGGCCCAATAACTCTCTTTGTATGAGATTGGATCATTTGTTAATTTTCAAGCCCAAAAAATAAAATTTAAGTTGGAATTTGTATAAAAATAATAATAATAATCCGGTCCAAAACCGAAAAAACTGGAAATCGGACCAAAATTGATTCAAATTGGACCGGCCAGTTTCATAATTTTTTTCACTAAAATCGGACCAAACCGGACCGGTTAAATAGTAAGAATTATTAGGGTTTAGTCAAAGAAAGTAAAATTATTTAGAAAAGGCCAAAGCCCAAGGCAAAAAGTGGATTGCATTTTGGCTTGGGTTTTGGCCTTTTCCTAATTATGAAATTTCGGGTTGGCTAAAAACGAAAGCTCCTAAATAGTACCGGTTCCAATTTTGATTTGAGGTAAAAATTGGATCGAACCGGACCGCGCCCACCAATAGTTGTCGTTGTATTGTCTTTCTCTGGCTTTATTACCCAACTATTCCTTATTGTGGTTGGGGCCCTTCACTTATAGCCTTGTTAGCGGCTTTTCACCGTCTAATGAATGCAACATCTTCGTTAAAAAAAAAAAAAAAAAGGGAACCACACCTCCAAATTGGGAATTCATCATGATAAAATAAAAAATACTAGTTTGTCCCCAAAAAAAAATCCCCAAATTGAAATGCTAAAGGATTCAATTCAAATATTAATAATTAGTCAATTTTATTGGGCTAAAGTGCGGTTTTGCCCCCTGAACTATATGGCAATTCGAACTTACCCCCTTAAATTATTTCGTATGCCGATTTAGTCCTTCAACTCATAATAAATATTCAATTTCACCCTTACCGTTAAGTTTATCTAATTTCATCCACTTTTCTGTTAATAACAAGGACAAATTTGTAATTGTAACATAAAATTCATAAAAATATTGTAAATAATTAACTTTTAGAAGAAAAAAAAATCTTTGGGGGAGAAGAAATCGGTGGGGAGAATAAAAAAAATTTTCTTCTAAAAATTAATTATTTACAATATTTTTATGGATTTTAAGGTAAAATTACAAATTTGTCATTGTTATTAACAGAAAATGGATGAAATTAGATAAACTTAACGATAAGGGTGAAATTGAATATTTATTATGAGTTGAAGGACTAAATCGGCAGATGAAATAATTCCACGGGGTATATTCGAATTGCCTAATAGTTCATGGAGCAAAACGGCTAAAAATTCATTTTATTGTCCACTCAATAAAAACAAAGAAACCAGTGAATATTTTGCCTAGTTTGTAACCACTTTTTGCACTTATTAATTATTTAGTTTGTTAATAAGAATATTAATTGTGTGTGCACTAAATTGACAATATGAGTTTCTAAAGATTGGACTTCGAAGGTATGTGCAATCAAATTTTTGAGGTTAACTTTGTAATTTACATAACGAAAATTTGATGATTTCATAAATTTTTGGATGGAAAATTAACGAAATGAGTAGTGTTTATGTAATTTCCGAAACATAAGGAATGTTAGCACATGAAAAATTTCAGGAGCGAAAGTTTACACAACCAAAAACTTCAAGGGTGTAAGTATAAATAACTAAAAATAATATCTCATAAGCTATTTTGTTACTATATTTATAAGTCTAGACAAGGTGCCAAAAGCGAAATATTTTTGCTTACCAGCTTTCTTAATAACACGTGTCTATTGACATAACAACGATTAATTTTTTACATTGCATTTATAGAACCATAATTATACATATAAACACGTGTTAAATGTTGAAAAAAATGGTAATAATACACCTTGAATTAAAGTAGTGAGCAAAAATGATCTCGTGCCAAAAGTCGCGTTGTCGTGTCAACATATACCCACTTGGCGAGAAAGCCCCGAAACACGTGTCAAATGTTGAAAAGAATTATAATAATACACCTTGGATTAAAGTGGTGAGCAAAAATGATTTCGTGCCAAAAGTTGCGTTGTCGTGTCAACATGTACCCACTTGGCGAGAAAGCCCCGAACAGCAATGGAGGAGCCCTTCTGGGATGGGAGCATTTTTGCTTACCACTTTAACTCAATGTGCATTCTCACCACAATTCTTATCACTTGACATTCACTTGTAATCATAGTTAACTCTTTAATTTTAATTTTTTAAAATATTTAAAATTAAAAAATAAAGTAAAATAATAATTAAACAACATTAAAAACAAACTCTCTCTCCTTCGCTCTCCCCATTCCCGACGAGACCCAACCCACCCCCACCCCCACCAGCCCCGCTGACACGACCACCAGCTCGCATACGTCCGGCGGCGACACCAAAATCCTCGTCGTAGATAACAACATCAAGCTCTCCGCTTTCACCTCCAAGCTTGCTTCCCTCTACGACACCCCAAACGACGTTATCTACTTCAAGTACTAACTCCCCGGCGAAGATCTCAACTCCGTCACCAACGACGAGGACCTCGACCACATGATGATTGAGTACGCTAAGCCAGCAAGGCTCAGGCTCTTCCACTTCCCTCTCAGCAACAACCCTCCCGTTAGCTTCGGCTCCAACGACACCAAGTCGGAGCGCCAGTGGTTCGTCGACGCTATGAATTCGGTCAAATCGGGTCTCCCAATGGTTCTTCTCCGACAGCTCCGGTCACGGCGTCGCCAACTAACCCCAATGGTTGTGGTGGGGTGCGTAGTTGAGGTTGAACGAGGTGGGGGAGGAGGATGGGATTGCTGCAGGAGAATGTGGTGGCTAGGGTTGGGTGGCTGGTGGGGGTGAGGGTGGGTCTCGTCGGGAAGGGCTGAGAGGGAAGGAGAGTGTTTTTAAAATAAAATGTTATTTAATTATTATTTAATTTTTAATTTTTAATTTTTAATTTTAAATACTTAAAAGATTTAAAATCAGCTAGTTAACTATGATTACAAGTATGGACATGTGGTAAGTTATAAAAGTATGGACATGTGGCAAGTTATAAGAAGGATGGTAATGGTAGACATTGGATTAAAATGGTAAGCAAGAATGGCCCTTCTGTGATGTCGTTTCAACGATCCCTGGTATTTAACGACAGCACCGAAAATTCATCCTACCGAGCGCTACTTGTCTGTCCCTTTCTCACCACACTGTTTTCTGCTGAATTTTCTACTTTTCTCGGGGAATTTTCTTTTCCCAGGAAAGATAGTTTTTCCGAGAAAAAAAGGTAGCTAGACCTGCCATTGTTTCTATCGACGCTTTTCTTTGGTAGTTTCCGTAAAAGAAACCCAAATAAATAAATAAATAAACTCTTCTGGGTTTTGATCATGGGCGGTGATTCTCCAATATCAGGTGGTTTTCTCATCTGTCTTCTAAATCTTATGTTTTATCGTCGAATTTTGTGTTGTTTAATAATCTGTTGGTCTTAATCATGGTATATGAAACATCGATTACATTGTGGCCTGGCTCAACTACTTTGCATATATTTTCTTGGGAAGGCTCTCAATGTGTTGAGAATTGTTCTGTTTTGTTAATACATTTGTGATGTCTTTGAAGATTAGCTGTTCGGGGAAAAGAGAAAAGGGCAATAAATTCCACAAAAGAAACCTTAGTCTGGATAATTTTGTGTAATATAAAAGGTATATAGGCAACATTTATGGTTTATGAAACATTTAAGCATATGCCGATATTAGAGCGAATTCCGAAATGATATAAGCAAGACAAGAATACGGGATGATGTGCGTATCAGTAATGAAATGAACCCCTCTGGTATTTGCTCAGATTTTGTGAATGTGATGCATGTTCCCTTGTATAACTCTGTTTCTCAAAGAAACGTTTATGTCCTTCAATGCCTATTGTATTAGCTTATGATGTCTTTTCTCAAATTTTCATGAGACATTAGTTTGCAGTCTTGTTTTTAGTATGAGGATGCTCCTCAATGCTTCTTGTTTCTGGGTTGTAGAGATGAGAGCATTAAATAATCAATTTGACTGCGAAAATGGAAACACAGTGTCTTCCAAGGAAGGGAAGGGAACGAGGCTATGGAAGAAAGTGAAATATCAACTTATTGAATACCATGCATTGCCTAGCTTTTTAAGGGACAACGAGTTCATTCTGGGTTATTACCGATCAGAATGGCCATTGAAGCAGGTGTTTCTAAGCATCTTCTCCATTCATAATGAGACTCTCAATGTGTGGACGTGAGTACTTTAGCTCAAAAACTTATTACGTTTTTTTAATCCAAGGCTTATTATGTTTTTATTTTCTCTCGTTCTTATTTATTATACATCTATGCGCGCGGTCAATACTTGCGCTGTGATACATGATTGACATTATATTTGAAGCTGTGCCTCTCATGAAAATAACATTGATTGCTGAGAAATCTTTTTTTTGTAGGCATTTGATCGGGTTCTTCCTTTTCCTTTTCCTAACCATATACACAGCAACAAAAGCTCCAGACATCATGGATCTTTCTTCCTTCCAACGTTTGCCTGACATGATTAGAAAAGCTGATTTTTACAAAATTCATCCAGAACTGTTGAATTGCCTCCCTTCACTACCCAACCTGTCTGATATTTATAGATTAAAAGACGAATTGAAGCCATCTTTGCCCTCAATGGATTTCATCTCCTCAGTTTCAGGGAATATAAGGGAACTTCTTGCCAAATGCTTGCCCGAGCGGTTCTCCCATGCCTATCAAACAGAGAATTCTGTTCTGGTATTGCCTTGCATCCTTGATAATGAAATGCAACTCTGCTTGTATGCTGTAATATCATGCAAAACTGTCATCCAGTGCTTTTCAAAGTTCATTCACCACATTTTATCTTCCTTTTATTCATGAATATTTTACCAATCTACCTTATACACGTTATTTTCTATTAAGTTTCTCTATAAAAGCCGTTCTATATACTTATGGGAACATACTATTTAATTTGAAGTCATCCTTTTGTTTCCATGTTCACAGCCTGATTCCTTTGTTATTTGTTTCATAACTGCAGCATGGAGTTACAGATGATGTGATGAACATGGTGGCCCCCCTTATGTATCGACCTATTACAAGGTGGCCCTTCTTTGTCTTCCTAGGTGGAGCCATGTTCTGCTTGCTAGCCAGCAGCACATGCCACCTCCTTGCTTGCCATTCAGCGCGCCTTTCCTACATAGTGCTTAGATGTGACTATGCAGGCATCGCTGCACTCATCGCAACCTCATTTTACCCTCCTGTTTACTACTCCTTCATGTGCAACCCCTTCTTTTGCAACCTCTACTTGGGCTTCATAACAATACTAGGTATCGCCACCATTGTTTTCTCCCTCCTCCCACTTTTCCAAGGACCCAAGTTCCGTAGTTTTCGTGCTTCTCTCTATTTTGGGATGGGCGTGTCTGGTGTCGTTCCTTTAGTTCATAAACTCATAGTGTTCAGGAATCAACCAGAAGCCCTTCAGACAACCGGCTATGAAGTGCTAATGGGGGTTCTTTATGGATTGGGGGCTTTGATTTATGCTACAAGGATACCAGAGCGGTGGAGACCGGGGAAGTTTGATATTGCTGGCCAGAGTCACCAGCTTTTCCATATCTTGGTTGTGGCGGCAGCTTACACACACTATCGTGCTGGGCTGGTGTACCTAAGATGGAGGGACTTAGAGGGTTGTTAACTTGTTACCATTGAGACTTTGGGGCCAGAATTTGATCATAGTAAGTGGGTCTTTTCTAGCCCTTCTTCTGTATTGGGGTTGGGTTCTTTTTGTCTTTGAAAACCTTCTTTGAAAAATTGAAACAAGGTGTAGCTTTACTTTTTCTCTTTGGCCATAATAAACTTTGTAGTGTCTTTGGTCTGAAAGTTTGGACATTTTTCTTTTATTGATCAAAACCTTCCAGCTATGTAATTACTAGTGTACCTGTTTAGGCTCCACCTGGTTTAGCAGGTTAGGACAAATCCCCACAATTTGCATCCAAGGGGCTTGCGTGAACGGCCAGCCTTGCAGTAAACGGTTCAAGTTTCATTGGAGGTGACAGTGCTGTTGATCCTTTGGAATGAGTTGAAAGAGGGAAAGCAAGAACCCAATTGTGGCGCCAAAAACTAAAGTCGTGAGTTTTGTACTTGTATTCACCAACTTCTTGTTCACCACTTTATCCGAAAAGCTCGTACTTTGTGTGTGTGCTTATATGTACATTTCTAATGTCTTCTTGCTTTTATAAACCAAGTTTCTGAGATGAATATATGTTCACTTTAATGTTTACTCCTTTCCGATCAAATCTTTGAGATATTTGAGGAAATTAAAATATCCTTAAGACGATGGTCATTCCTACATTTTCTATTGGTGTGTCGTTGAGTTGTGTTGGGTTAGTTGTGGCAGTTCCCTTAATTCGGTTTTTTTCTTAAATTGTACTCCAACCAAATTAGCCTCACCGCCAATGAATCGTTAATTCCCTTTATTATTTTAGATTTAGACACATAAATTAATTTATTATTATAAATATATCGTAATTTTGTAATGAGATAAAAATTTGCTGGGTTTGTGCAAGAACCAGAAGAAGAATATGCAATAATATGTTTTGGTTTGTTATCTAATGTACTTTAATCATCTTGTAACCGATGTAGCATCACTAGAACTCTTATATCCCTTCTTGTACGGCTGAAGATGCACCATCACTAAGACTCTTATATCCCTTGTCTTATAAATGTATGCAAGAACTGATGATGTACCATCACTAAGACTCTTATATCCCTGTCTTAAAAATATATGCAAGACGACCTCACACAGATTGAGGAATTCACTCCAAATCAGAAATTGTTTGGTCATTGAATTATATCACTGTGAAATGGCACACTTTTTTTTTTCTGGTCAAACAAGTGGCAGATCTTTAGTTTCAATTTTATAGTTGTTGAAATCCCTTTTCACATTTCTACCCTATTTTGGCTGTTGGTGATAACTAATGCGTATCTCTCATTCAGATTATAGATGTTGGTTTAGACATGTTAGTTACTTGCAAATTTCAGAGAAGTTATTGGGCTGTTAATTATCTACTGCCTATACAAGTAGTCTGATGTACTCCTTTTGCAGAACAGATTATTTTTCTAACAGATGATGTAGAGGAAAGGACAATCAATAGGGTGTTAGTTGGATTGGCGCAGGCCTCTAGTAAGCTCCCAAGTGTTCTTGGGTTCAAGTCCTTTGATACCCGTGTGTGAGTTTTCCGGGACAATAAATTAGCCATAGGGTCGATACTGAACATACAAGTTATAACCAATAACTATAGAATAGATGAACCCAAATTGCAGAGAATCCTAAAACCCCAAACACTTTTAGCAATCTGGCCAAAATACAAATCATACAACTGAAAAACTATTTGCTGATTTTTGCAGAGGGTATAATTGGACAAATATTTAAAGGAGATGCCTACCTCTGTGTGTAAGATTAACTAAGGCATAATTTCCTTTAAAAAGATTCATTGAAAGTAAGAAGGTGGTTGAGAAAAATGGATCAGACTGCTGGTCTTAGATTAGAGTTGCACCCATTGGAGGAAGTGGTGGGATCAAGGATTGAAATATCGGCCGATACACCGATATATCGGTATTTTCAAGTGTCAACACCGATACTGGGGGGTAAGGCCATATCTTCCCCTATATCGGCGATATATCCCCGATAAGTGCGATATCCCTGATATTTTGCCGATATCCTCAATATTTCTCGATACCCATAACAGAACCCAGAAAATTTTAAGAAGTTTTGAAGGCAATTGATGCAAATTGAAACCCAAAAATCTCTAATCCTTGCCAAGAACCCTACAATATATTAGCATAGGAACTAGACCTAGTACTAACTCAAATGAATCTTATGATGGCTATGGTTATGTCATGTCTGATTATAGTGGAACTAGTTATGGAGCTCAAGATGATGAAACAGATAATGGACCTACTAGTTGGGTCAATCCTAATTATCCCATATATGGGAGGACAGTAGGGAGCTCAAGAGAGACATATGTGCACCATGTTCAAACATGGCTTACAAACTGCTTGGGTTACGTGACTTGGTATGACTATTGTATGAATCTAGATGGTTGTTCCTCATTGTTTGAACCTTATAGGAGCTCTTCATTTATGTAGATGGACACTTATCTAAATCGTAATCCAATGTTTAAACAAACTATGGATTTATGCATGGTTTATTCATTCTAATCAACATTTTATTTTCAAACTTTTCATAACGCGCATTACATACCACTTATATTTCATCATATGTATATCTTATTCTTAGTAAAATTTGAGTTTTATTTGTTCAATATATTCATTAATAATGTACATAACATCTATGAGTTTTATTTGTTCAATACATTCATTGATAATGTACATAACATCTATGAAAGTTTTACTCTAAAATTATGTGTTTCAATGCCTATATCTGTCATTTTTGTTGATTTTTTTCCGATACCTAAAATGATAACGATATATCCCCCGAAATATCAGTAAATTAGAGGCCCGATATTATTTGCACGACCAATATTTTAATCCTTGGGTGGGTTTTGTTGCTTCTGAAAGTTTCCTGCTGGAGGAGGGGGTGGGCTTGGCCTGGTTTTCCGGCCAAATTTGCTCACCTTCAAATCTATAGCCAAATATAAAACACATAACATAATGTATCCTTTATCAACAATTGCTACATAAAAGTACAAATTAAAGGAAATGAGAAAAAAAAAATCAGGGTACAACTCAAATTCTCAAAAGGAATTCTAAATTTCGAAAACTGTTTCTGAATTGCGAACCGAACCTGCATGAATCTGAGATGGATGCATGAGCAAGATGGATGCAATGAACATAACCATAATGAGAAAGCGGACGAAGGAAGAGAGACCAGCCATTGATTATATAAAAATTATCTCTTGTTTGGGACTTAGTTCTTTTAGTTCTTACCCCTTGATCACAAACTATGGCCCTTATGATAATTATATAGTGAGTGTGAGTGCCTGAGTTGAGTAACTTTGAACGATTTAATTAATTACAAAGCGTGTGGAATGGGGTTAACTGGAATTAGGTCGAGATGCATATTTAAAGGTTAGTCCATGGAGAAATGATGTTACAAGTTGACTTTAATTTCTTTTAAGGGTGCCATTTAGGTATAAATATTCCTTGAAAGCACATGGATTCCTGCTTGAAAGTCTGCAAACGTAATTAAACTAGTTTCATAAGACCTTATATATTCCTTTAATTGTTTGTACGTACTATTATAGGAAAAAGTTCTCTTGCCATTGCCATACTACAGATCTGGACTGTTTTTATCATGTTCATCGTTTTGCGAATTCAGGGTCTAGATTCACAGTTTGATAATATATATATATTGTCTGACAACATAAGTCTGGAATGTTACTAAGTACACGCGTTTCCACTCTTAAGTTCCAATGACCTCTTAAGAAATACATATGACCCTCACAATTGCTTTCATATGAGATAAAAATAATAAAATTAAGCAAGTAAAGTAAAATGGTGTCACGCTTGATACTGTTATTGTGAGACTTATGATAGAGTTTGTATAGGAAAATACACTTTCACTTAGTTCCACATTGAAGGGGAGTTGTTTCTTTTCATGGTTTATAAGCACCAACGCTTTAAAAATACTAAATAGGATATGGGCCTAATAAAAGCAACGTTGGGCCTCAGAAATTCGTTTTCAAATAAAATCATTATCTAAAATTTGTATTCTATAATTTCATTCTATTGCACTGAAACACACATAACACTAATTATATACTTATGATTTTGTAATTTTAAACATTACTATAAGGGCTCTACACTCAAGTTTGCAATCTCCTGCAATGTTTACCCAATTTATAAAAGTAACAACAAAAATTCACAAATTAGAATTTACGTAGAAAATTTGTATTCCCAAACTTAAAAACGAACCCAAAAAAAGGCTACTTTTGAATCGTTGATGAATATGCGAACAACAAAAGCGTAAACATTTCATAAATTTTCTTTGACCATGGTTTTATGTAACAAACCGTCCCGAGATTTCCTTGAATTTTCAAAATTATAGCATGAATCGACCGTTCTGTCCTTTTTGTATAGTCACTTCCGTTCGGGACAAGTTATAGAAATTTTCTTTGCGCTATTACATAGAAATAGCTAATTCCAGGTCCTTGACTTGAAGCTCTAACAACTTCTTTGGCAACATCCCTAATCAGATTTCTAACCTCACCAACTTAGAGAGATTAACTCTCTCTCACAATCTGGTCAAATCCCTGGTTGGGTTTACATTTCCTCTCCTCTTTCAGTGTGGCATACAATGACCTTCAGGGCCTTGTACCATCTGGAGGCCAGTTTGATAATTTTACCATCTCCAGCTTAGAAGGGAATCCAAGATTATGTGGCCCTCCAATTATGCATCTCACTTGCTCTCACCCAGAATTAGCAGCTCCTCAAAAATCTTTCAGATACAGTTGTTTTAGAAATAAATAATTTAGTGAATTTGAACCCAATCCATGAACTCCAATTCATTTTGATAGAAGACCTATGTTTAAAACTCCATGAGCTGAGCTCCAATTCATTTTGATATTAGTTCTATGTTTAAAACTTTCACATACGATTAGCAAGGGACTTATAACTCAAACGATTAAAGTATTTATTATGTACTTTTGCATTTATTCAAGGTCATAGGTGACCTCCAGACTGCCCTCTTTAGGGTCATAACCTCTGGCTATGGGGAAGCTTTTGGTATTGACTTCAAACTCTTGTATCTCTACTTGTACAAAGTCTTATAAATATATGCAATACAGATTGAGGAATTCAACAATATTTCTGCTTATTTCTACATGGCAGAATTTATGGTATTCCACTTCTCGAGTATATCCTTTTCGTGTACATCCACAAGTTCAATTATATGCAGCATTGCACTGAAATTCCCACATAAACAGAGGTCATGATTTCATTTCTCTACGTAAACTAGGACAATGTTTCAACAGGGAGAGCTTTAGTTCCAATGACCTCTTAAAAAACATGACCCTAATTATTGCTTTCAGTTGAGATAAAAATAACAAAACCACGTAAAACGGTGTCACACTTGATACTGGTGCTGTGAGACTCAACGAAAGCATATAGCAGAACAATAGAGGTAAACCCAGTTTTATCAAGAAATAAAGGCCTTGTGGGAGGTGAAACCATATCTCAGAAATAGATGTCAAAAAGGCCATGGTGTTAAAAGCCAAGAAAGAAACGCATGCTGCAGCGGAGTGAAATGCAAAGTTTGATACTACATTTTCTTCAGCACTACTGTTCGTGGCTGCAGCGTTCCTTTTAAAATCATGAGGAGTTTCAGAGTAACCTTTTTGGATACCAGCAGGGGGACTGAGCACAGCTTGGAATGTGGCTGTTGCAATCAGCACAGCTACCACTAGTAGAGCGTTGCGGTTTTCATTTGACATGCAACATTTTGAGAGGTAACTACACATTATCCATTTTTCGGTCAGTGACATCTCTTTCCTCAAAGAGTCTACAAGAGAAGATACTCTAGGAAGTGAGGAAGCTTCCAAAGCTCCATTTCGGCATAATAAATCTATCATCTCTGTATTGTTAACTGGTCCTTGCAATGAGATGTCCAGAGCTGTTAAACCCTCCAAATTCTTGGCATTTAGGTCAACCCTTTTTATTAACAACCTCACCACCTGCATAATATTAGCATGCAAAAATCTATAATTAACTTCTGGCAGAATAGTATTTGTTTTTCAAAAATGAAAACATATTCTTCAGGAAAATCATACGGGAAAAGGTCAAAGATACCGGTTAGAGTATGGCTTAAATAACTGTCTTCTGAAATTTGGTTCTTTCATCTATGTAGAAGAGCTAAATGCTTACTATTTCAAGTTTGTAATCAGCTCTACCATATTTTTGAAGCTTATGAGTAGAATCTAACTTCTAAGGCAGCCATATCCTACTATCTCTGTAATATGATGCTTATGAGACAAAAGAATTTCTCTAAAAACACTCTAAAAGTTTTGTGTTTTGTGTTGATAATAAAAATAAAAAAAATAAAAAATAAAAAGATGACAGGTAAAGAAAAAAATGAAAGAGCAAAGGGGAAAAAAACTGAAAAATCTATCACATATAAATGTTTGCTTGCAGGTTGAGTAATTTAGGACATCTACTAACCTGAAGCAAAATATTACTCTATCACAGTTGGGGAGTGAGGGGACAAAAGCTTGCCTGGAATTGATTTCTTGTTGTTGCAATGTGCAAAACAGTGTTGCCTTCAACATCAGTCCACTGCAAGACCTCATCCATATCAACATGCTGAATCCATCCCAGCAAGACTTCGAGTGCTCCGGCCTTGTCATTCTTTGCAGCAATATGCAGTGCAGTTTCTTTCTGATTTGTCAGATCAATGATAGATTCTGGGCAAGCTGCTAGAAATTCAGCCAGAAGATCCAAGTTTCCAATTTCAGCTACATAGTGCAAGAGAGTCCTACCCTCCCTTCCTTTGACTCGGACAATGTCTCTATAGGCAGACAAGACAGAAAGCACTGTCTGTGTTTTCCCATGTTTCAAAGCCAAGTGCAATGCAGAGAACCCTTCTTTGTTTTGCTTCCTTGCAAATTGTGGCTTTAATCTCATCATCTCCAGGGCAAAGTGGGTATGCCCTGCAGATGCAGCTACATGCAAAGGCGTATGAACAAATGGAACCTGATCGATGCGCTCTAAAATACACGAATCCTCCTGTATCAATGCATAGAAGCCATCAATATCTCCCTCTTGAGCAGCCTTCATCAGCCTCTGATCCTTTCTGAGAAGTGACAAAAGTAGGCAGCTGAGAGAGTGTTATATAATGTTCTTAATTGAGAGCAACTATTTAACCAACAAAGAATGAAAATCTTGAAGTACGGTCTGCCAAAGCTAGAAATTAGAAATCACCTAAAGTTACTGTTGAGATTTTCAAAGTCCATACTGACTATTGAGGCAGTGATTCATGTTAATGAAGCTATGTATCTATGTTAGAAGTACTAAGAGCACCAATTTTTCATCAAATTGACTTCTTCAACCTTAAGTAGTGTGTGCTTAGATAAAAATATAAAAAATATAAACCTTAAGTAGTGTGTGAAGCCAACATTAGGAAGTGAAGCTCCTTCCTGAGCTCCAACAAAACATAGCATAGTCCTTATTCTTATGTTATCCGACGAGCTTTGGTGCTGTATGATGTCCAGGGCCGTCAAACCAGCCGAATTCTTGGCGTTTACGTCTACCTTAGAGTTTAATAAAAGCTGAACTTCCTGCATAATGGAATGAACCAATTTATTAAAATATCATTGAGTAAGCTGCAAGCTTCAACCAAAATTAAAAATTATGAAGATTTTATAAATTATGAACAAATTATTGCCCTGGTTTGACAGAATGCAGTATAGTTCCTGTAATTTTCATTCTATCAGTTCTGAAGCCCAAATTCAAACATGCAAAAGATATATCTGAAATTAACATCAACCATTGGCACAGCATCTTATTTCAATGAAAAATACAAACAAGTGAACTTACCGCAGGTTGATTTCTAATTGTTGCAATGTGCAGCAAAGTGTTGCCATCATCATCCTTCCAGTTCAATATCCTTTTCTCCAGTTGATGAACCTCTTCATAGCAAGCATATGTTAGCCATCTCACCAGCACTTCAAATGCTTCAACCTTGCCGTTCTTCAATGCAATATGCAGAGCAGTCTCATTTCGAATCGTCACATCCTCAAAGGATTTGGGGCATGATGATAGAAACACAAGCAAGAGTTCAATATTTCCTTCTTTGGCTACATAGTGCAATGGAGTCATACCCTCCCTCCCTGACACACGAACGAGCCCTCTATCAACGTCTAGGAGATGAAGCACCATCTGGGTGTTCCCATTTTGCAGGGCCAAGTGGATGGGGCTGAACCCATCTTGGTTTGACTTCCTAGCAAATGATGGCTTCAATCTCATTATCTCCATGGCAAACAATATATGCCCTTCAGATGCAGCTACATGTAGAGGAGTATCAACAAATGACACCCCATTAAGGTCCAAAAGTTTAGCATCCTCCTTAATTAAAGTGTACATGAAGTCTATATCACCTGCTTGAGCAGCCTTCTTCAACCTCGGATCCATTCTAAAAGACGGATTTTGTGACAGTCAAGCTGCTCAAGATATTGCTGTCTAATTTCTTATGCTGAAAGTAACCATATAGCATCTAAGATTCAAGAGGGACGGGTAAATTAATTTGTTGAAGAAACACTAATAACTTAGCCATACAACTGGACTAAGATATTACACAATAATTAACAAATATATGAACACCAAACAAAAATTGCACAAGAACACAAAATTTTCAGGCAAAAGGTAGAGGGAGGGAGGGTGGCAGCAAAACACAGAGAAGTTCATATAATACACAAAAGACAACTGACTCACATATTTGTGTAATTAAACACCGTATCTATATATTACCTACCATGAAGCCAATCTATTACATGTAAACTTAGAAGCAACTTCATAGTATATTGCTGGGAAAGCAGGAAGAGTCATCAAGTCAATTGTCGTCAAGGTAGAAGTCAACTCTAACTACAAGAACCACAAAACAAGAAACATAAGACAAAAAGAGATTTGTCTGGTGGGATGGAAGAAAATAGGTAGGGACAACTCATTAGTTCTCTGTGGTCCACCCCATGACTGTAAGGTCTTGTAGTTCCCCTTCCCCACACGGATTTGAATTCTTAATTTGGCATAAAATTCTTTGTTTAAGTTTTTTTTTCTCCGTTTCCCATTACCAACTTCTTCAAGTCCCAATTATGTCACTATCTACAGGGACATGAGCCGCAGTTTCTTTCTCAGTTCTTAGATATTCAAAGGAATTTCCAGGAAACCACATGAAAATCACTAGCCAATAAAGGCCGCCTGTTAATTGGCAACCGCCGACATTTAAATTCGTTTAGACGCACTGTTACTTGGAGTTGGAACTGAGAAGATGTTTGGTAATTTTCTTTGGAATGCTGAAGTAGGATCTGAATATTTTCTATGCTGCTACTACGCAATTACCTGGATTGCATTAAGACTTTGGCATGGTTGATAGCATGAGAAACACAAGCATGAAACAAATCAAGGGGGGAAAAGACAGCCATATGGGTTGTAATTGAAATCATGCTGACGTGTCGCTTAGCACTGAGCTTATACTACTACTATACACTGCTAACAACTACTGTAGTAAATGAAATCAGGCTAATGGCTAATCCACCTAAAGTCATACTGCTTCACACCAACAAGAGTACTGAGAAATATATAATATCATACTTCTTTGTTCTTTTTTCTTTTATACAAGCGATACTAGAGGAAGAGGAATTCGAACACAAAACCTCAGAACTAAAGATTATATCAAAAGTAGAAGTGAAAATTTAATAAGCTTAATTTCAGTAAACGATACATACTCAATCATCCACATATACAGTAGTTTTCACTTTCAGAGCAGAGCAGAAAACAGAGAATGTTGCTAGCTACCTAGCTAAGACCTAGGAAACAATAAAATTAAGGGTATTCAAAAAATATGATTATTTCAAGGGTTAACTACAGTAAACCCCCCAAACTATAAGGCCATTTTCAAGTTCATACCCATAGTTTGAAAATTCGCGAGTACATACTCAACGTCATGGAAAGTTACGAGTACATACTCTCCGTTAGCCAAACTGTTAATTAATCCGTTAAATGCTGATGTGGCAAAAATGGGACCCATTTTTAATGATGTGGACTTCCATGTGGATCCAAAACTAATAAAAAAATCATTTTACTATTTAAATTATTTAAAAAAAATTCTCTCTCTCTCTCTCTCTCTCTCTCTCTCTACCCTAAATTCTTCTCCTCTCTCTCCCACTCTCTTGCCTCCTCAAACGAACCCAGCCTCGCCCATTCGAACAAAGATCTTCATAACCCAGACCCATCTTCTGATTTTGGAATTCAAGCAACCTCACTCCATCTCAACCCCACTCCATCTTCCCTTCTCATTTGCTTCCTTCCACTACCTCAAAACCCCACTTTGCCCAACCAAAAAAAAAAGTAAAAACGCAGCCCAAAGCTGAACTGAGCACCATGGATTCTCAGATCTATGATCGCTCCATCTTTTTCCTCACCGTCTTCGCCATTGCTTCTCTCTCTACTTCTACCTCCTCCGCATTGCCCAACAACCCACAACCCAAATCTCACTCTCCAACATCATCATCATCATCATCTACAAAAGCGGCGGCAGCCACAACGACAACGCAAATCAACTCCAATTCCTTCCTCGTCGCCCTCCTCGACTCGCATTACATTGAGCTCGTCGAGAAGGCCCTCCTACTCCAGACCCTCGAGGAGGCTGTGGGCAAGCACAACATCACCATCTTCGCCCCGAAAAATGAGTCTCTCGAGCCCTAGCTAGACCCCGAATTCAAGCTCTTCCTGCTCGAACCCGAGGTACTCCAGATCCTCGTGGAAATAACAAAACCAAAAACCCTAGATCATGAAATTGCAGAAAATTGGGTAACCCACGGGAATTGGGGGATTCGGGAATTGAAATAGCTCAGATTTGGTGATGGCTGGGTTTGGTTTTGGGGATGGATTTAGGTTTAACGATGATGATGGTTTAGCCAAGGAAAATGGCCCTATAATTGATATTTAGGCTTATGGAGATTGGGTTTTTTTTCCGTGTTTCGTTTCAGCCGGGTGGTTCGGGGTTCAAAGGGAGGGAGAGAGAGAGAGAGAGAGAGAGAGAGAGAGAGAGAGAGAGAGAGAGAGAGAGAGAGAGAGAGAGAGAGAGAGAGAGAGAGAGAGAGAGAGAGAGAGAGAGAGAGAGAGAGAGAGAGAGAGAGTAAAATAATTTTTTATTAGTTTTTGGTCCACATGGAAGTCCACGTCATTAAAAAATGGGTCCCATTTTTGCCACGTCAGCATTTAACGGATTAACTAACGATTTGGCTAACGGAGGGTATGTACTCGTAACTTTCCGTGACGTTGAGTATGTACTCGCGAATTTTCAAACTATGGGTATGAACTTGAAAATGGCCTTATAGTTTGGGGGGTTTACTGTAGTTAACCCTTATTTCAATACCAAATGCTGCTTAATTATGAGAGAGAAAGCTCAGGAAAATATATACCTACCTAAGACAGGCAAAGAGACAAACAATATCCCATCTCAGTAGTGCAAACTATAATAAGCAAGAGATGATGGATGATCAGATCATGGGAGAGAGTGAGTTAGTTGACCATAGCAAGAGTTTAATACTCCTTGTCAGCGATGGCTGCTTCCATGAGATGGTGCGGGCGAAAATCCCCGTCATTGTCTAAGAAGGACTTGACCAAATTGTTGAACCAGCCACGCAACAGAGACCCCTGGACGAGGCAAATCAATCAAAGACAAATCAATCGATGGCGAATTCCAGTTGGAAATATCCCAAAACAGAATATGTGGCACGACATCATCACCGTATCCATTGTCCTTAAACATTCTCTGTATGGCCCCATATTTAGCCTCCCAAGCGCAGCTATCATAAAATCTTGAGGGTATGCAGTAGGTGAACACAAACAACTTCTTGATCATCTGCTCTGGCTTCAAATCTTCCTTGACAGCCACTTGGAGAATCATATCAAATATCTTTTCCAAATCCATTACAATGCCGAAGTCCATTCTCTTCAAAAGGGACAAGTTAGACTTAAGATCATCGCCAAGTAACGAATACAGGTGAGGATGCTGAGGCAAAAGAAGCTGATGCTTCTGCTGCTGCTGCTGAGCCTGAGAACCATCAGGCGAAAGAGGAACTGAACTGATCACCTTTCTTCTCCATGCCGGCTATTTACTCAGTTGAGACACCAAAAGTCCCAAACTCACGGACTGTTCTCTGCTTCCTTTACCCATGATTCCGTCAGCGAACTTTCATATTGACGAAAAAAAAGGGTAAAAAAACTGTGTTGACTAAAAAGTCAACAAACTGGCACCCAACCAAATTGGATTGGTTCAAATCGGTTTCAGTGCTAGTTTCACACCTTACAAAAATTGGACCGGACTGGCTATGTATTTATTTATTTATTTTTAAAATATTTTAAATTCAATGTTAAATTTCTAATCCCATAAGTGATATTTCATCAAGCCCAACTTCAAAGCACTTCTATTTTCTAGGCCCAATCATCTCTCTTTGCATGAAATTGGGTCATTTGTGAATTTTTAAGCCTAAAAATAAAAAGTTTAGTTAGAATTTGTTTATAAAAAAATTTAAAAAAATCCAAAATCGAAAAATCGAAAACCACATTGAAACTGATTTCATAAATTTTTTTTTCCCTAAAATCGAACCGAATTGTACTGGTTGAAAAGTACCGATTCCGATTTCAGTGTGAGTTAAAAATCAGACTGGACCACGCCCACTCCTAGGTGGTATTGACTAAGGATGACAATTGGTCGAATCTGGGGTAGGTATGTCATTTCCATCCCCATCCTCATTAAGCATTCTTCCCCCATCCATGCCTTCATACACGTAATATTCAAATTGATGATTCCCTATACCCACCTTCATTGGGGAACGGGTTTCCCAACCCTCCCCATTACGGAAAAAATAAAATAAAAAGCTACTTTGTTGAATGAAAAAAAAAAAGAGTATCATGAGCACAATATATGTATTAATTCCATTTTTATTAACTAAAAATATAGACTATTTAAAAAAATTAATACATGTTCAAGACATATCATCATTATAGAGGTAGCGCCACCATATCACACATCTAAATAATATATTTATTAGGAAAATAAATTTTATATATATTCTAAACAGGAAGAGTTTTTTTTTGGTAACAGAGGGGGCTAACGCCCAAGGAAACAAGACAGTCTTCTTTGTAAACAAGGAGGGTTTAGGTTGGGGATTATAATATTATCCTCGCCCCTCCCTAAACACCATACTCGAAAATTTCTCCGAACTAGTCCTCATACCCATTTCTTAACCTTCATACCTGACCCATTATGATCGAATTCTAGTAAAAACCCTTACCCGTGGCGAAAATTGTCATCCCTAGTATTGACTCCTTCAAAGTTTTATTCCATGCTATAAATTAGAAATCTCAAACCCTATTAAATTTGTCCAAAAAAAACCCTATTACATATTCCGACAAAAAAAGCCCTATTAAATATTGTCTAAAATTGTTTAGTTTTAGTTTTTTGTTTTAAAATCGAAGTTATTTTGCACGGCGCTAATAAGAGAATGAATTTTTGACACCAAAACAAAAAAAAAAGCGTAGAAGAACGTGGAAAATAAGAATAGCAGGCTCTAGAATTTTCCAGCTATACGAAACTTTCATACCATACACAAACCCTAAATTTCTTTGTGCGACTCTAACCCTCCATTTGGATGAGAGAAAATAACTCGGAATTTAGCTAAAAGTCGAGAATTTAAGAGGAGAAATTGACAATTCTCTTGTTTGGCAACTTAAGTGTGGAATTTATTAAATGACACACGGAAAAAATCGTGGAAATTGAGGCATCCAATTCCCGAGTTTAATTTCCACCAAAATAGGCGTCATTTCACAATTTCCTTAGTGCTGGAATTCATATTTTTCAGTGTGCCAACTTACATAAAAAAAAAATAGCACCAAATTGTTAATTAAAAAAAATAGCGCCAAAATTCATTTCACAATTATTGTTTGTACAATGATCTCTTTTATGGTTACGCTAGTACAATGATATTAAGATCATTTTAGTGTTAAAGAGCCTTTACATGATTGGAATGAAGAAATGCAATCTTATTTGAACATTATGTACAATGGAAAAGAAGTTGATTGGATCAATTCTGAATTAGCAAAAGTGAATTCAAAAAGTTGAACTTTAGAAGAAAATGGTGCGTTGGTTCGAACAATAAATATTTCAATTGAAGAATATTTTTTAAAATAATTGCTCTCAACTTGAAACACAGAGTCATTGGTTTTGACTATTACCGTTCAATCGAAACAATTAGTCAGCAATTTAACAGAGTCTTATATGCAATGATGAGAATTAGTGAAGAATACGTAAAATTCCAGCCAAGTACTGTTGGGAGTTCCGAAAGAAGCAAATGACATTGGTTTGAGGTACTTATATAACTAGAAAAAAAAATATTTTATTTTATTTTTCAACTAGTTATCTTAAGTTTCATACTTATACTGTTTTATATTTCATGTTTAGAATTGTCTTGGGGAACTTGATGGAACTCACATTCCGGTGACAATGTCAGCGGAAGAAAGACCACGATATCGAAATATTTAATTTATGTCATTTACAATTTACATGAGCTATCCAAATATTGAAATTTTCAATTTCTGTCATTTACAAAATTCGACATATATAAATCCAAACACTGAAATCTTTAATTGACAGAAATTGAAATGATGAAAATCTAAATTCCGTCATTTTAAAATTTCATGTAATTTGCAATTCTTTCGTCCAAACGGAGCATAATAGCGGCTCAATCATCTGGTATAATGGGGGATCGGAATACATCTCAACCTTCTGCCGCCGCCGCTCTGCTCACCTCCGGTCAAGATGCTCAGATCAATCCGTGGATGATGGTTTCACGCAACCATGAGGTCCTGCAGAATATGTGGGAGATCGAGAACTCTCTACGCGAACTTTGCGAGAGAAGGGAGATGGAGAAATCTCTGGGCGAACTGGGCAAGATATCGAAGATGGATAAATCTCTAGCCGCGCTTTGCTCCCAGCAAATCCAACTGGTCGATTTGACGAAATCAATGTCGGAGCAGCTTCGCTCACTACAACGCAGTCGACCTGAAACGGCGGCGATTCCAAATTCCACGGTGGATAAGGCCGTTAATCCTTACCCAAGGTCGGTGAATGGCTTAGTGGATTTCATCTTCTTTTCTCTGTAGAATTGTTGATGTTTTCCTTTTTTTTAAAATTCTGCTTAAGTTTTCTCTTGTTGCTGCATGCATATTTAATTATTCAAAGATTTTTGCTTGAAATAATAACCAGCTCCTCTCTGTTTCTTTGAGGCGTTTTCTTGCAAACTGTAGTGGGTTATTTTCTGAGGAATCGGATGTTATATTTTGCAATTCTGATCATTTATATATTCCATGAATTTAAATTATCAGGTATCAATTACTCTTTAATATTTAATGATAATGATCTAGTTCCATTCCATTCCATTCTCAGTTTGTTGGAAAAATGGGCAAGGCATTTTTACTGTTTGTATTTATTCAATGTATATATGCTTATTAAAGTTGATACTGTAGCTGCTTTGACTTCATTCATTAATTCTCTCTAAGTAGTTGGGTAGGTGTTTGAAAAGCTTAACTT
Organism: Prunus padus; assembly: GCA_024362665.1. Classification (NCBI taxonomy): domain Eukaryota; kingdom Viridiplantae; phylum Streptophyta; class Magnoliopsida; order Rosales; family Rosaceae; genus Prunus; species Prunus padus. The sequence continues at coordinate 11,382,393 of JANFAM010000005.1, read as the reverse complement.
GACTTGTTGTATATGTCTCTCTTCTCTGTCCAGCTTGCCCATGAATCATGCATCAATGACAGTAGATCCGGGGGTAGCTATTAGATCTGTATATTTATTTGTGTGTTTTGGGAGCGAAGAATTAACTAATGCAATCTATGAAGTGAAGTTCAAACACGGAGGAGTTGCTGGTGAACCCCTGGTTGTTGAACTAGTTAACAGGTTCTGTGAGGGTGAGAAGAATGGGGATGTTGGCATGCAGGAGGCTGTACGGATTTTCCACCTGTCCAATGTATACGTCACTACAAAGGACCGTCGATATATTATTGACACAAAGACTATGTCAAGATCTTCATCTTTCCCTCCTACCCTAGGCTATAAATCACAACCTATTTTTGTGTCTGCATATGGCAAACTGTATTGTCTTGCAAGTCCATTTTCCATGCCACCAATTCTGGAGCCCTCCTTCGAGAGATTTGATCCTGATACGAACATGTGGGAGAAAATGCCGCCGTATCCATTTTATAATGATTATGACACCCGCATGATTGTAACTGGTTATGCCGTTTGTTATGGCATTATTTTGTTTTCATTGTGTAGCATGAGAGAAAAGAATTTCGATGTCGTTGCATTTCACATGGCTAGAAATCAATGGAAGCCAGTGGAAGTTGATGATTCTGTGTATAATGCTCCTTTCCAAGGAAGGGCTGTGGTTGTAGGCAAAACTATATATTCCTTATGTCGGGGGGAAGTTATAGCATTCTCCTTGGGGCTGGACAAAGATGATAACGGTGGTGTTGTATATAACCTAAACCAACTGTTTATATTGCAAGGCCTGGAGGTTGCGAATCGACTGTTCCCATTCGATATGTGTTGGAGTGAGTGTTTGTTTCATTTGGGGAACAATGACTTTTTCCATGTCAAGACTGAATGTTGCAATGACTTGGTTCCATATCTTCATATCACCACGTTTCAAATTGTTGTTGGAGAAGGAGGGAGACATATGATCAAGAACATACATTCAAATGTTCAATCTATGGGTTTAGAGGACGTTGAATGGTGCGATCTGCTTTTCTGCTTCACGCTGTAAGTTTCCATCATGTTTATTGTGTTTTCATCAATAACATTAATTTGCCCGTTGGAATTCTGTTTTCATTTTGTATGTAACAAGGTTTCTCATTATTATGACTCAGTGAGTGCGGAGATTATGAACCTACAGAAGAGGGGAGCGTGACTAGTATGAATCAGCCAAAACAAGTAGAAACCAGCCTGGATGATAATTGTTCTGTGGTGAAACAGAGGAGAATGGCAAAGGTGAAGGAAGTGTGTTTACATGAAATCTTTTTGTTTATTTAATGACCAATGAATCAAGAGACTCAAATTTTTTTCATGTCTATTAGTATTTTTATTGGCCTTTGAGTCTAATTTCTTGTAATATAATTGGGTTTTGCAGAAAGAAGCTAGGCGTGGAATAGCTCCCAGGAAAATGATAATAAATTTTGAAACAGGAAGATGGGAGGTTGGCAGCCGGGCATCATGAAAGAGTTTATATGATAAGTAAGAAAGTTGTGATGTTTATTAGTTGGAAAATAGTGGGAGTTTATCTAGAATTGGGCGTTCCCTTACATGTTATTCATGTAAAATTGCTTGCTTTTATTTTAAACCTTTTGAATTTGTAAGGATTATACTTGGGTGTGAGTTCACTTAATTTCTTCAAGAATTTGGAATCTCCTTTCAGTTGTAACGTTAGCATATAACCCTGGAGTATCTTTTTTCTTAATTAGTGTTCTCCCTTGGGTCTCTACATTGTACATTGTATATTGTTCCTGGTCCTACCTACCCAGAGACCAACTCTGATCAAAAGAAAATAATCTCCCTAAGCATTTCCTTTGACTCGTTTCACTCTGTTAGCTAGATTGTTGACTCTAAAATAAATTCTGATTACATTTGGGTTTTATGTTCATTGTGTCCCTTGTTTGTTCTATTATATAAACTAGAGAAGGCTAGTGACTTAGTGGATTGAAGAATGTGTGCCAAAAAAAAAAAATTGTGTTTTGCACAGATGAAGAATATTTTCTTCCAGAGAAGACAAATGGTGTCCGTTATTTTCACCCACTCTTGATTAAGTTCATATCAGAAGAAAATGCAGAAATAACATTGATTATAATTATGTCAATATCTACAGCGACATGAGCTGCAGTTTCTTTCTCAGTTCTCAGATATTCAAAGGAGTTTCCAGGCAACCACACAAAAATCACTAGCCAATAAAGGCTTCGTTTGGACGCACTGTTACTTGGAGTTGGAACTGAGAAGATATTTGGTCATTTTCTTTGGAATGCTGAAGTAGGATCTGTATATTTTCAATTACCTGCACTGCATTAAGACTTTGGCATGGTTGACAGCATGAGAAACACAAGCATGAAACAAATCAAGGAGGGAAAAGACAACCATATAAGTTGTAATTGAAACCATGATGGCGTGTCACGTAGCATTGAGCTACTACTACTATACACTGCAAACAACTACTGTAGTAAGCGAAATCAGGCTAATGGCCAATCCACCTAAAGTCATACTGCTTCACACTAACAAGAGTACTGAGAAATATATAATATCATACTTCTTTTTTCTTTTTCTTTCTCTACAAGCAATAATAGGGGAAGAGGAATTCGAATGTAAGACCTCAGAACTAAATATTATATCAAAAGTAGAAGTAAAAGTTTAATAAGCTTAATTTCAATAAACGATACGTACTCAATCATCTGTTGGAGAACAATCAATATATAACCAAATAACAGAATATGACTTGGATAGATGATAGAGTCTCAAAGCCTAAGCACTGTGGCTTTGATTTCTGATGAACAGTGATATGATTTCTCTCAGTGATATTTATTACCCAAATATATATATATATTTCAAGCCCAAACCATGATGAGGCCCAACTTTGCCTCCACTAGGCCCATACCATATTTAGTATTTCTATAGTGTTGGTGTTTATAAACCATGGAAGGAAACAACTCCCTTCCAATGTGAGACTAAATGAAAGTGTATTCTTCCTATACAAACTCTAACTCTAACATCATCCACATATACAGTAGTTTTCACTTTCAGAGCAAAGCATAAAACTGAGAATGTTGCTAGCTACCTAGCTAAGACCCAGGAAACAAAAAGATAAGGGTATTAAAAAAATGATTATTTCAATATCAAATGCTGCTTAATTATGAGAGAGAAAGCTCAGGAAAATATATATCTACCTAAGACAGACAGAGAGAGACAATATCCCATCTCAGTAGTGCACAAAAACTTGGTTACTTATTAATTAAAATTCTACCTTCAAACTATAATAAGCAAGAGATGAAAATATAGTTTAAAGAAGTTTATATATATATATATAAAATACATAGTTTAAAGAAATTTATATATATATATATATATAATACATCTTTTTTCCCTTCTTCTTCTTCTTCTTCTTCTTCTTCTTCTTCTTCTTCTACTCTCTCTCTCTCTCTCTCTCTCTCTCTCTCTCTCTCTCTCTCTCTCTCTCTCTCTCTCTCTCTCTCTCTCTCTCTCTCTCTCTCTCTCTCTCTCTCTCTCTCTCTCTCTCTCTCTCTCTCTCTCTCTCTCTTTAAGAAAGCCAAAAACCGAAACCAAACCAAACCAAACCACCAATCAAGTTAACCGAAGTGATCAGTTTTCATCACTTATGGTTTGGTTCCGATTTCCAAAATAGCCAAACCGAAGACCTATGGTTCGGTTCCGGGTTGAGCCCAAAACCGAACCAACCCAAACCGAGCCCACCCCTACTTAAGACAGACAGAGAGACAATATCCCATCTCAGTAGTGCACAAAAACTTGGTTACTTATTAATTAAAATTCTACCTGCAAACTATAATAAGCAAGAGATGAAAATATGGGCAAGTGAAATTTGATTGAATTTGGTACATGAAAATAAAAAAGACGGAATAATAAGATGGAAATGTGTGTGCGTGTGTAATTAAATGGCGTACCCAGGATAGTAACTAAGAGTCACATGTAAACAATGGCAACAATCCAAATTCGAAAGTAAACAAATTGTATGAAGGAGTTATGTTATGGTAAATTTTATTTTTCATCTACTACATGCATGCAATTCGCGCCTTCCATTTTCCCCAATAGCTCTAGCTTAAAAGTAACTCATATACCGCTCAATGCCACTGCAATCCAAACTTAGTCTGCAAATACCACCTTTATCCACACATTTTGCAAATACAACCTATAAATGCGTATTTATTGGCCACTTAACACTTTTTCTCACTTTTTCTTTTCTCTGTCAGCTCTCTCTCCCAGTTCTCTCTTCCTCTCTCAGCACGCTCTCTCTCCATCGTCGCTCTGCGACCACGACCACTCTCTTTCTCTGCTAGCTAACTACGCCTCTTCTCACGAAGAAGAAGATCAAGAACAACCTACAAAACCCACAACTTTGCCCTCAAAACCCAGTTCTTCCTCTTCCTCTCTGTTTTCTTCTCTACCAAAATCCAAACCCCAATTTAATCTCTCTTCGAATCCCTTCACAACCTAAAAAACCCCAAAGAAAACCATCTTTTCTGAACATGACAACATGTCTTGGCATTAAGTGGCCATTGTTTGAGCATTTTGGTCCAATTTTGGGGGTTTTGAAGTCAGGGTCTACGTGCCCTCTTCAAGAACAGCTTCTCCAGAAAATAAATTGTTGGGAATATGTAAGTTTTTATGTTAAATTGAATTTGATTACTGAAATTGGAAATGTGATTGATTCCGTCTGTATTTTGTGTAGAAAGTGAAGTATTGGGATTGATTTTGTTTGTTTGAAACAACAAATGTATTTGTTCTTTGTCGATTGATTCTTGCATTTGGTATTGGAATTTTCTGTAACAACACATATGAACTTGTTATGATTATATCATAGTGAGGTAGCATTGTTGATTTGCTATTACAATTGTATTGTGGTTTTATTGTGGTTGTATTGTAGTAGTATTGCTTTTGTATTGCTATGGTATTGATGTTATATTGATTTTTTTTGGTGTTATATTGATATGTTACTGTAATTTAATAGAAATATATGCTGATATCATTTTTCTTTATTTGCTTGTGATTTGTGTAGGAGTGAGATTATTCTTGGCTGAAGTATTATTTACTATCTCTCTCTCTCTCTCTCTCTCTCTCTCTCTCTCTCTCTCTCTCTCTCTCTATGCTCTTCGTATTTTTCTCAACATTTATGTGTTAATTTAATGCCTTATATTGTTTTGGAACCATAACCATTGTCAACTCATTGTTTCTTTAAAAGATTGCTGTGAATTGTTACTCCATTTTCTTCTTTCCTTTGTTTTAAGATATTTTTGTTTGGAGAAAAAGAACTCTATTTTTGGAATCTAAAAGACTAGGTACTCTTGGTGAGTGTTTTCTGATCTGCAAGATCCAAACTTTATGTATGTCAGTTTACTACTTTTGCACTTGAACTTTGGCTGAGTCTAAAATTTGAAAAGCATGTACGTCAGTAGTGTATCTATATCACAAATCTTGGGTAAGAGGTATTCTGCAAGTGTGATAGCTTGCTCTGTTGTACGTATTCAAACTGCCTCAAAATATTTTCATTGGTGTCTTGAGTTCAATACCATCAAAAGTTTTTAAATGATAAGAAATTATAAAAAGCTTATACATAACAGACATATAGTTGAGTGGATATCTAGAAAGATGTCATTGTGCTTCAAATTAGCAAATTTGTGGGGTGAAAGCACAATGGTTGACATTCCATTCTGCATTTGATGAAAATAATTGATGACTTTGTATGGAAGTAGACTCATTAAATATCTTAGATTCTATCAATGAATGAAATATTTGCCTTTGAGACCTTCATGTTTTTTTGTTTTGTTTTATCAAGTATCTTATATTCTATAAATGAATGAAATATTTTGGTAGATTGGAGCTAGTGGATTTTGGATCATGACTTTTGAGGAGAACTAGCAAATAAGTTGGGCTTATACTTGTTATTATTAGGCCCAAAAAATCAGTAATTTGAAAGGACATCTAAGTGTCATAATGCTTTGTTTCATTGGTTCTTGTGTATTCTTCTTATAGCAATTCTATGAGCTATAGGTGAATGAATTCATTGCTTGCAGTTAGCTTGTACTTAGTAGCATGCAATAGTCATATTCTTAAGTTGTCTAAGAAGTGGAAATTATTTGGGCCTTTGAAATTCAAATTTGTTTTTTATTGCTTGTTTATTTCTATTTTATTGCTTGTTTATTGTCATTCTATTGCCAGTTTATTGATTTGTGGTGGACAGTTAACTTCACTGTTAATAATACTGAACTCTCTTCCCTCATAATAATTTTTTTCATTAATAACTTCATTTTGATATGGAGACCATATTTGTAAACTAAAAGAATTTGGGAAATAGCCTTAAATGCCACTATTTTTATAGTTTTAAGTGGAAATACCAAGTCTCCCCAAAAATTTTGCAAATACCACCTATAAATATATATTTAGTGTCCAGTTATTGTCCACTTAACACTTTATCTGAAATTTAGTTATCTCTAAGCTCTCTTTTCGTTCGCTCTCTCTCTGTCTCTTTCTCTCAGCTCTGTATTCTCTCTCTCTCTCTCTCTCTCTCTCTCTCTCTCTCTCTCTCTCTCTCTCTCTCTCTCTCTCTCTCTCTCTCTCTCTACCACAGCTCTCCTTCTCTTTTCGTGCAGAAGTATCCCTCTCACGCAGCTCTGTCTCGCTAGCATCTGGAAACCCCTCATCGACCCCATCTTCTAGGTATGTCTTCTAAATAACGTAAGGTTGCAGCTGCTTGCAACCTTGAAGCTCTACTCCATTGCTGACCTCCAATAGGAGTTCTTGATGGTCATTTTCTTAATATCTGTGGGATTCTATGAAATAGGTTTTATTTTGATTGCTTGGGTTGCTATGAAATTGGTTTTATTTTAATTGCTTTGGGTAATGTTTTTGAATCTTGATGCTCATCCGTCTGGGTTTTTACCAAATGCATTTAGATTGGTCAGGATATGTGAATCTTGAAACTTGGGATTTTCCATTTGATGTATTAGATTTGTATAGTCTAATTGTGATGATACATTGTTCAGTGCTGTGTTATTGGTGTTTTATTGATGTTGTGTTATTTTTATATTGCTGTTGTATTGCTGATATATTGTTGTTATATTGCTGTTGTATTGCCTGGTTATTGTGGTTGTATTGCAGTGATTTGGTCATGGCTTCAAATCTGTTAATGAAATGTTGTTTTGTCATGGTCAGAAATAGAGACAATTGTTATTCTGGTTTGCTACAATGGAAAATGGGTAACCTCAAAGAAGATGTGCAAATACGAAGGGGGTGACTCAAAAGGCTTAATAGTACCACGGACCATCACATTTGCTGAACTGTTGGATCGTGTGCATCAGATTGGTAATACAAACATGGAAGACATGGTTTGCTTAAAGTTCTCAATTTTGATGGCCTCAAATGAGTGGAAGCACATAAAGATTGAGAACGATGATGATGTGAAATTTTTTATGAAGTACAATTGTGAGGTAACACCTTCAAAACTAAATAACGTACAGTATAATGTTGTGGACGGTGATATGGACGGCCTGGTACATATGACGAACAACAGTTGTAGTTGTAGGAAGTTTCAGCTTGAGCAACTATCTTGCAAGCAAGTCGTTGTTGTCTGCCGCTTCCTGAACCAAAATGTATACTCCAAGGCTTCTCGATATTACACTTGAAATACTTGGTTAAATGCTTATTCGGATAGCATCTACCCGGTACAGCCTTAGGGAATGTGGGTTATTCCTGAAGATGTTCGAAGTCGAGTTATGCTACCTCCCATGGCGAAGGTCATGCCGGGCAAACGGAAGAAGCTGAGAATTCCCTCACAAGGAGAGGGATGCCGTACAAGAAAGTGCTCAAGGTGCGGTTCCACGGGCCACAATAAAAGCACATGTCAAAACAATATTCCACTGCGTAATGTATCTTAGACAATATGATTTGTGTTGGTTTGTTAGGTACTATCAATTTCAATTTTATGTAAGGTGGATTTGGTGTTATGTGGAATGTTAAATCTATTAAAAATGCATAATTTGGGTTGCATTGTTATAGAGCGTGGTATGTTCCCTATTTATATTGACAGTATAGCTATCGTATTGTACCCTTATTGCTTTCAGATTGCTATTATATTGCACTTATATTGTACTTATATTGTACATATATTGATCTTATATTGTACTAGTATTGCTATTACAATGTAAACTGTGCAAGTATGAAATAAAAGGGCCTGAAATGTAACTTCATCGGAAGCCACAATGTTAAAGTCCTTACAATGCAATTATTACGCAATTACCGTGATACTCCTACTACACCTTCTTTTGTGATTACAAATTCAGACGATGCATGGGGCAAATGTGGGGCAAATACAAGGTGAAATGTCCTATGTGTTTGACTGGATATAGTTGGTGAAGAAGCATTACGACTGTTAACCCCAACAGATTCCTCATGTCTTGCCAAGAACACCCTTGAATTGATGCAATGTGCCCAAGCCAGTCCCAAAGCTAGACTCACTCGTCTGCCTGATGTATGCATCCACTCCAACTTTCCCAACCTCACCCCATTGATTCCATGATGTGGCCCGATAAAATCCACCACTTGGTTGGTGACAACCACAGCCACCCCAAACTTATTTGCTAAAGCCTTCAATGTCCCTGATATCTTGAAAAATATTTCAGACCGCCGTTTCAAATCTGCCGGTGTTGCCTCATATTGTGATCGGAACAATGCAGCAATGGAATCAATAACAATGAGCTTGACAGGTAACCGGGTGTGATCAATGGCAATAAATGCTTGTATGCCTTCAAGGACGTGGATGAGTTGTTCAGCATCATGAACACCATGAACATATATGTCTTCCAATGCCTCCAACCGTATTAAGTTGGGGTATGATGCATGATAAAGTTTGGCTAGTTGTTGCAATCGACGAAATGAGAAGCTGAATTCTGTGAATATGTAGAGGGAGGAGCCCCTTAGTCCGCCATGTGAGGGTGGGAGCTGACCTCTTACGGTTAGTTGGAGACAAAGTTGCGTCTTCCCATAACCGCTCTCCCCTACCAATTCTGTTATGGAGTTGCAGGGTATCCCACCAGCCAAGCAGGAGGTTGAAAGAGGAAGTGGCATGAGGTTTTGTGGTGTCATGTTTCTATAATTGAGGGGGGATGTGATGGTGATGCTGGTGCAAGCCATGAATTGTATATATAGAGTCCATATTGAAGGTGTGTAATGTAGGCCATGTGACCTTTCAGGGATGTATACTTCATCCAGTCCACCTGAAATATTATTATTTTTTTAATTTTTAATTTTTTTGTTTTGTTTTAATTTTTGTTGTGTTTGTGGACCAAAAAATAAACAAAAAAGTCTGATGACGACCTAGTGCAATATTATCCTATTGTAACTCTATTGTCCTCTTATTGTGACTCTATTGTACTCTTATTGATATTATATTGCCATTATCCGTATGTGTATTGTCCAGTTATTGCCGCTATAATCATTTGAACTAGACAGGGATAAAGGAAACTGTATACGCATAAATACAAAAAGAGGCTTCATATTTCCCTCACATCCAAGTCCAAAACATACATAATACAACAAGAGGCCACCTCATAGTTACATAATACAAAAAGAGGGCACCTCATAGTTCCATTGTACAGGTTGTTTCCACAACATTTTACAGTGTCCAAAGTCATATTAAAGTACCAAAAGTTTCCTGCTGTTCACACATTCAGAGTTGCATCCTCTTCAATTGCAGCGACCGCCACCCATGAAATTCATGACCCCGCCCACAGTGATGTTCTCCCAGTTTCGTTCTGGATCCACTATTGTTGCAAACTTGCGAAATAGTTCGAATCCGGTTTCCACTTATTTTTGCTTCAACTGGGCCATTTCGTTACATTCCTTGAATAACATAACTGCAGTGGCAGGGCAATTTCAATTTTTGCTTTCATACCCTTTATATGTAGGAGATGCATACAGCATGATAACGAGACCGAATTGTGTGCTTTTTGATGACACCCCACCTAGCTTGGCCCTCCACAATTTTTGAAACTATGTCTGTATGGAGATTTTTCCAAAACATGGTGTTGCCTTGACATTGCTGCAAACCATGGACCAAGTCTGCAGTCAGTGAATTGTGCGCTTTTTAATAAATAAACCATCAAAATTGTATAAAATGTGTGTTAGACATGTACAATTACAAAATTAAAAGTTCACCTCAGAAACATAGTTCTCTAAGTATCCATACACAAAAAGAAAAGCAAAAGCTTAAAGAGTTAGGTTATAGCAAAATCCATGGCCCCATTTCTCTAAACTACACCTGCTGGTGGCAGGTTCCCATCTTCGCTCATTTCCGCTTTCTTTTAAGCAGACAATGATCAAGCACAAAAGAGCAAACTTTTAAAGAACTCATATTACACCACATATAGTTCTTTGCCCCTTGTTTAGACATTGAATATTCTTCCCCAAACTGAAATTCCAAATAATCACAAGAAAATATGAAAAACAAAGAAAACCTATCCATATCCAATATGCAAGCCCAAAAGTTAGTAAACAAAGTAAAAGCAAAATTATGTCAAATTAACAAATATTATTCTGAAACAAAAAGTATGATATGGTTGGGAGCATATAAGTTAAAAATGATATACACAGGTTAATTGTCTTAGACTTTAGATATCATCTTCAAGAAAGAAAATAGATACCGATTAGACTTGTAAGAACGTTAAATGCAATGGTCATAAAGACCCATAGTAAGCCACCAAATACCAATTAATAATCGCTACAAAAACCCGGATGAGACAGAGGTGGCTCACGACTCCTCATCCTCTTCAAACCTCTCTTCCTATTTCTTTTGTTTTCTCTCTTCTCGTTCTAAATCTTGAATGCAAACCAACCACATTAAATGCCAATCAAAACACACCTTTTCATTTGCCAAACACCTAAGACGAATATGGATGCAAGGCAGCGGTTTGGGTCTTGGGATTTGGTGGTTTTTGGGTTTCTAGGTATGACAAACAGAAATTGATTAAGGAGGAAGGAAATTGACATGAGATGGAGGTTGTGAGAGGTTGAGAACAAAGGGGAAGATGGTTGAGAGAGGGATGATGATAGAGGGTTTGAGGGAAAGAGAGGGAGAGGGTTCTGGAACTGAATGAGAGCGCCAAATTTGAAAACTAGTTAAACAAAAAAACAGCAGCACCCGAAAAAAAATTGAAGCAAACAATCATACATCTATGATGCCTAATAACCGTCATGAAATCAATGACACAGAACTCACGTTGTGAAAATAAAATTGTACGACGCAGGATAAACGTCCCAAAATCAATGACGCATAACAAACGTCATGGAAATAAAATTCTACCACGCGGACTCAACGTCATTAAATTGATGAGGCTTATCAAATGTCATTAAACTACAAAATACTTAATGACATATCTCTAATGTCATCTAAAGATAACAAAATCTATCACACACAGACCACATGATTGAAAACTATTTCAATGACGTGTTTGTTTCACTGCCGTAGAAGGTATAGTAAAAATTGCTTTCAATGACGCGCATTTAAAACAAGTCAGAAATAATATAATTCAATGACAGATATTTTAGACACCTCATTAAAAGTGTGTCATTGAAAGACATATTTGTTGTAGTGAAACATGAATAAAACCATAATAAACCATTAAAACCATAATAAACTAGCACTAAAATGTCAATACAACATCACTAAATCAGCAATACACCAGCAAAAAAAGAGCAATACAACATCAATAGCAACAACAAAACAACAGCAGTGCAAGCATCATTCCACAAACAACAAACCCATTCACTGTTTCAAACAAGGAATCATCCGAATCAGAAAATTTCAGAGAAACCCCTAAACCAATTTTAGAGAAACCCCTAAACCCTATACCCAAAACCCCTAAACCAATTTAAGAGAAACCCCTAAACCAATTTAAGAGAAACCCCTAAACCCTATACCCATTTCAGAGAAACCCCTAAACCCTAAAACAATTTCGAACAAACCCATAAAATAATTTCATACAAACCCATAAACCCTAAACCGTAAGGAAACATCGGTGAATAGTACCTGTTTGAGTTGAACGATGAAGTTGAGCTCCGTCTGAACAGATTCCGTTGGGAGAGGAAGAGGGAAGAGAGAAGAGAGTGAGAGCTGAGAGAGATGAGAGAGTGAGAGCTGAGTGACGAGAGAGTGAAGAGAGTGTGAAGAGAGTGTGAGAGATGGAGCCAAGAGAGAGCTAATTGGCGGGAGGTGAATTTCAGAAAAAATGTTAGGTGAGCAATAAGTAGACAATAAATATATATTTATAGGTGGTGTTTACAAAAATTTTGGAGAGGACTGATATTTCCACTTAAAACTAAAAAACCGGTGGCATTTAAGGCTATTTCCCAAAGAATTTACACTGGAGGACATCAAATTTACGTAGTGTCATTTGTTTGTCGTTATATTGTCTTCCTATTGCTCTCTTATTGCAGCCATATCACTTTTTTATGAAGCAGACCCAGAGTAAATAATGTGAGAAAGAAAGTAGCAGAAAAAGAAACAGAATACAAACACCTGTGAATATACACCAACCATATTAAGTTCTTTCCAACATATCGGTAGTGTCTCATACATTTCCAGACTCATTAGCATAGTGATTCTCTTTAAAATAGTAACTAACAGCATAAACTAAATCCTTATCTTCATTTAGAACTTTTCTGGGTTCTTTCAAGCCTTCACTCGCTTCCTAAATCACAAAGCATATCCAAAATCAGAACTGCAGATTGTAAAACACACTTCTGATAAGGTTTAGACTGAAATCATATCAAGTCAATTTATCCTTTACTTACCCGCTGAGCACTAAGTTTCAAATCATCAGTCTTGTATTTCTGCACCAAGAAAACAAAACACACCTTCAAACTCCACTATAAACAGAATATCCACAATCCGATTGGTTGTTAAAAAAAAATATGTGTAGACAATTCCAGTCTTTACTCTTGAATATCTCATACCCATTCCCAAAAAGAAGAGGGTGGATTTAGTATAGAGTACCTACTGTTGCAATATCTCATAAGAAAGGGGGATCAACGAATTTGTAACAGACAGAGAGTACAAAACCAATATCAGAACTCATCACTGTGGAGAACGACAACGGAGGTCGCAACTGTGGCTTGGTTGTGGAGTCGTGATAGTGGCTACGCGGTAGAGGTCAACAACCGAGGTCGTGAGTTGCGGCGGCTTGGCTATGGTCAAACTGATGGGTTGAGAGCTGGATTGGACAGTAGCGAGATGGCTGGCGAGCTGGAGCTGAGGCAAGATTTGGGAAAGTGTGAGAGAGGAGAGGAATTAGGAGAAGTTGGGCGTCAGAAAATGAATTTTTGAGGTGATAAAGTGTCAATATTTATGTATTTATATGAAGGGCAATTGAGTACTTTCATGTTGCAAAGTGAGTATTTCTAATTGAAATTTATAAAGTGAGTATTATTGATTAAGGTTTATGTTTAGTGATTATCTAAGTGAATTTCCCTAGAATTTTTGTTTGCTACTGCAGGAAAAATTGGCATATTTTCGAATAAACGAGCTCAAGGATGTTCTCACCCAGTTAGGCCTTTCAAAGCAAGGGAAGAAGTAGGTGAAATGCCAGAAACACTGCTTTTGTGTTGCGATGTTGGGTTCCCATAGATTGTGGATATTATCCATGTACTCACCTTACCATTGCATTCTGTGCCACAGTAACAGAGAAGAGCTTTGAAAAGTAAAAACATTCATAATCTACAACATATTACAAAAAAGACGTGACGTCCTTAATGGAATCACATACAATTATATTTTTGGAGTTTTAGAGCGTAGAGAATGTCATAATGAGTTCCTACCAATTTTCGGTGTATTTTTTGGATTTTTATTTCATTTATTATTATTTTTGTAAGTTAAATCCTAGAAAATTATTATTAAATGGTATGGAGCGACACATGGTGGATTTTTATTTCATTTATTATTATTAAAAAGTAATATAATAATATTTTAAGGTAAATAACAATATAATAACAATTTCGGATAAAAAGTAATAGAATAATAATTTTGGGTAAATAATAATATAATAATAATAATTTAGGGTTAATAACAATTTAGGGTAAAAGGTAATATAATAATCATTTAGGGTAAATAATAATATAATAATAATTCATAGTAAAAAGTAATATAATATATTTTAGAGTAAATAAAATTATAATAACAATTTAGGATAAAAAGTAATAGAATAATAATTTAGGGTAAATAATAATATAAGAATAATTTAGGCCTCCATAGTCAAAGACACTGTCATAAGGAATTTGTAGTAATTTTTGGTGTATTTTTTAAATTTTTAATTAATTTTTTATGATTGTTTAAGATAAACTTGGAAAAAGTGAACAAAATGACATGCGGCACAGTCGTAGGATGCCACCTATCGAAAACAATGACTGCTCTCCTTTTAGCTGTAGCCACGTGTGATTCTCTATAATTTAATATTATTTTTTTTGGATTTCACTACTAAAATTCATAACAAATAAATTAAAAATCCAAAAAAAAACATCGGAAAGTCCTACGAACTCCTTGTGACATTCTCTACGCAATCAAGATATAAAAATACAATTTCACTTAGAAAAATATAAAGTGATGACAAAAACTCACATTTATTTCTAAATAATCTACAACACTAGTTGATGCTCTATAACATAACACTCATGTTCTTTGATTCGACGATTATCATGAACATAAATATGTGGAATCATGATTTTAAACCTCCATAGTCAAAGACACTGTTGTACGGAGTTTGTAGCAATTTTTGGTGTATTTTTCTAATTTTTAATTAAATTTTTTATGATTTTTTAAGATAAACTTGGAAAAGGTCAACAAAATGACATGTGGCACAATCGTAGGACGCCACCTGTCGAAAATAATGACTGCTCTCCTTTCATCTGCAACCACGTGTGATTCTCTATAATTTAATATTATTTTTCTTGAATTTCACTTCTAAAATTCGTAACAAATAAATTACAAATCCAAAAATTACACTAGAAAGTCCTACGAACTCCTTGTCACATTCTCTATGCAATCAAGCTATAAAAATATAATTTCACGTAGAAAAATATAAATTGATGACAAAAACTCACATTTATTTCTAAACAATCTAAAACACTAGTTGATGCTCTATAACATAACACTCATATTCTTTGATTCGACGATTACCATGAACATAAATATGTTGAATCATGATTTTAGACCTCCATAGTCAAAGACAATGCCGTAAGGAGTTTGTAGCAATTTTCGGTGTATTTTTTTATTTTTAATTAATTTTTTATGATTTTTTTAAGATAAAATTGGAAAAGGTAAACAAAATGAAATGTGGCGCAATCGTACGATGCCACCTGTTGAAAACAATGACTGCTCTCCTTTCAACGTCTACCACGTGTGCTCAATAATTTAATATTATTTTTCTTGGATTTCACTTCTAAAATTCATTTTTTAAAAAATAAAAATCAGAAGAATACACTGAAACTTGATACAAACAACTTACGACATTGTCTTTGACTATGGAGGTCTGAAATCATGATTCCACATACTTATGTTCATGGTAATCGTCGAATCAAAGAACATGAGTGTTATGTTATAGAACATAATTTAGTATTTTGGTTTGTTTTGAAACAAAGTTGAGTTTTTGTTATCATTTTCAAATTTTATTAGTCAAAATTATATTTTTGGAGTTTGAGGGCGTAGAGAATGTCACAAAGAGTTCGTACCAATTTTCGGTGTATTTTTTGGATTTGTATTTAATTTATTAATAATTTTATAAGTTAAATCCTGAAAAAAATAATATTAAATCATATGGGGCGACACATGGCAGAAGCTGAATGAGGCGCAGTAAATGTGTCTGACGGCTGTCTTCCTGTCATTGCGCGACATGTCAATTTTTGATACTTTTATCAAATTTATATCTAAAAATTCATAAAAAATTAATTAAAAATCAGAAAAATACACCGAAAATTGCTACAAAGTCCTTATAACTTTATCTTCAATTGTAAAGGTGTAAAATCGTGATTCTACATATTTAAATTTTTGCTATCATTTTCAATTTTTACGAGTGAAAATTATATTTTTGGAGTTTTAGTGCGTAAAGAATGTCACAAGCAGTTCCTACCAATTTTCGGTGAATTTTTTGGATTTTTATTTCATTTATTATGAATTTTGTAAGTTAAATCCTAGAAAATTATTATTAAATGATATGGGGCGACACATGGCGGAAGCTGAATGGGCGCGGTCAGTGTGTCTGATGGCTATCCTCTAGTGATTGCACCACTGTCCATTTTGATCATTTTTCTGTTGTTTTTGTTTAAAAATTCGTAAATAAATAATTAAGAATCAAAAAAATACATCGAAAATTGTTACAAACTCCTTATGACATTATCTTCGATTACAAAGGTCTAAAATCATGGTTCCACATTTTGAGTTCACGATTCCACATCTTCGATGACAGCGACATGTGTCATTTCTCATATATTTTTATTATTTATCTTAAAAAATTCATAAACAATTAATTAAAAATAAAAAAAAGTACGCCAGAAAAGGTACTTGCTTTTTAGGGTAAATAACAATATAATACGATAAAAAAAAGTAATAGAATAATAATTTAGGGTGAATAATAATATAATAATAATTTAGGGTTAATAAGAATCTAATAACAATCTAATAACAATTTAGGGTAAAAAGTAATATAATAATAATTTCGGGTAAATACTAATATAATAATAATTTAGGATTGATAAAAATATAATAATAATTCAAGTTAAAAAGTAATAGAATAATATTTTAGGGTAAATAACAATATAATAACAATTTAGGATAAAAAGTAATGGAATAATAATTTAGGCCTTTATAGTCAAAGGTAATGTAAGGAGTTTGTAACAATTTTTGGTGTATTTTTATATTTTTTATAATTTTTTTAAGATAAATTGGGAAAAAGTAAACAAAATGGAATGTGGCGGAATCGTAGGACGCCACTTGTCGAAAACAATGACGGCTCTCCTTTTAGCGGCTGCCACATGTGATTCTCTATAATTTAATATTATTTTTCATGGATTTCACTTCTAAAATTCATAATAAATCAATTAAAAATCCAAAAATACACCGAAAATTGTTACAAACTCCTTATGACATTATATTCAATTAAAAAGGTCTAAAATCATGATTCCAAAATTTTGAGTTCATGTTAATTGTTAAATCAAAGAATAAGAGTGTTATGTTATAGAACATAATTTATGGCACGTTTACTAATCCGTAATCGGAATGAGAATAAGGAATCAGATTCCGATTATGGATTATACATGTGTTTACTAAAATTGGGAGGAATCAAAAGTGTGTGGGGCCCACACAAAAAATGGAATACAATTCCAAGATTTGGGTGATTTGGATTCCCAACATTGGGGTGGTATTTGAATTCCGGATTTCATCCATAATTGGAATGATAATTTTTTTCCCTTTATGCTCTCACTTACTTTCATTATTTCCAAGATTATCCTAAACCCTAGAAATAAAAACAGAATCATTTTAGTGTTAAGGATTAACTAATATACTTAATAGAAATACTTACATTTATAAATAAAAAAATACTTAATAGAAATACTTAAATTTATTATAAAAAAATAAACAAAATCATTTTATTGTGTCTATGAAATAAAAAAGCAATTTAATTTTTTCTTACTATTATATACTATGAGTCATGATCTCTTGGTCACCTAGTGACCAAGAAATCCATGGTCACTCACCTTTGGATTCAAATTCAATGGCCTAATAGAGTTTCTTAAAAAGAGTGCAAAGGTAGGTGGGCTATTGAATTTGAATCCAAGGGTGGGTGACCATAGATTCCTTGGTCACTAGGTGACCAAGAGATCAGGACTCCTCATATCAAATTTTATTAAAAAAAGTATATAAAATATTTGATTTGGGACAAAGGCATTTTATTAATCATATTGGTTTATATTCTGATTCTACTGAATTAGTAAACAGTTTTATGGAATTCTATTCCGATTCCAGACAGTTTTAGTAAACAACTTCAACATGAATCTGATTCTGATTCCTCATCATTTCAA
Source organism: Prunus padus (assembly GCA_024362665.1). Taxonomy (NCBI): domain Eukaryota; kingdom Viridiplantae; phylum Streptophyta; class Magnoliopsida; order Rosales; family Rosaceae; genus Prunus; species Prunus padus. The sequence goes on along the minus strand of JANFAM010000005.1, from coordinate 11,364,237 downwards.
TTCCTCCTCAATTCAATTCCTCTCAATTTGATTACGGATTAGTAAACGTGCCATTAATGTTTTGGTTTGTTTTAAAACAAAGTGGAGTTTTTGTTATCAATTTCAATTTTTATGAGTAAAAATTATATTTTTGGAGTTTTAGGGCGTAGATAATGTGACAAGGAGTTCATACCAATTTTTGGTGTATTTTTTGGAGTTTTATTTAATTTATTATCAATTATATAAGTTAATTCGTAAAAAATAATATTAAATCGTATGGGGCGACACATGGTGGAAGCTGAATGGAGCGCAGTCAGTGTGTGACGGCTGTCCTCCTGTCATTGGGCCACATGGTAGTTTTTTTATACTTTTATCAAGTTTATGTTTCAAAATTTATATAAAAAAATAATTAAAAATAAAAAAAATACACCGAAAACTGCTACAAACTCCTGATAACATTATCTTCGATTATAAAGGTCTAAAATCATGGTTCCACATATTTGAGTTCATGGTAAGCGTTAAATCAAACAACAAGAGGGTTATGTTATAGAACATAATTTAGTGTTTTGGTTTGTTTTGAAACAAAGTTGAGTTTTTGTTATCATTTTCAAATTTTATGAGTCAAAATTATATTTTTGGGGTTTGAGGGCATAGAGAATGTCACAAGGAGTTCCTACCAATTATCGTTATATTTTTCAATTTTTATTTCATTTATTATGAATATAATAAGTTAAATCCTAGAAAAATAATATTGGTTTTTCATAACGAAATTGATGTTTTTTAGCTTCCCCCAATTTTATAATGTCATAAGGAGTTTGGAGAAATTTTTAGGGCATTTTTCTGATTTTCATACTATTAATTATCATTTTATTAAGAAATTTGCATTACAAAAATGCAAAATAAGGGCAAAGTGACACATGGCGGGACCTGAGCTCCTTCAGCATCTGGACGCATGTACGTCAGTCAACTTGCCACATACTTGCTTTTTACCCTAAATTATTATTATGTTACATTTTGTTTATAAAAATCATAACAAAATACACAAAAGTCGGAAAAATATTCTGGAAATTGCTACGAACTCATTGAAACTTTATCTTCCCGATTGAATTCCCCTTTTTATGGTTACAAACTTTTAAAAACGATTCCGAACATTATTGGGAGATACTTGTTATTTACCCTAAATTATTATTATATTGTTATTTATCCTAATTTATTATTATATTGTATTTTACCCTAAATTATTATTATATTACTTTTTACCTTAAATTATTATTATATTGTTATTTACCCTAAATTATTATTATATTAACAACCACAGCAAAACGTGCATTTCATCTTTTTCCTTCCGACCTCCTAATTTTTTATTTAGAAAAACTACAATAAACCCCCCAACCTATAGGGTCGGTTACAAGTTCATACCCAATTTGTGAGACATTTATGAGTACATACTCAACGTCACAAAAACTTACGAGTACATACCCTCCGTTAGCCAAACTGTTAGTTAATATGTTAAATGCTGACGTGTCAAAAGTGGGATCCATTTTTTAATAACGTGGACTTCCGCGTGGACAAACATATAATAAAAAATCATTTTACTGTTTCACTTACTTTAAAATTATTAACATATTAAATGAAATAAATAAAAAATAAAAAAAACACTCTCTCTTCTCCAAATTCTTCTTCTCTCTCTCTCTCTCTCCCTCTCTCGCCTCCTCCAATGAACCCAGATCTGGGTTTCAATTTACAGTTTTAATCAGAGCCCTAAGGAATGGACCATCATTTGGCAAGCATGGTATGAATTGTGCACAGTCCATGGCATGTGCGGGCCTAATGCCATATGTGTTAGCGATGGTTCGAGTTCTTCATATTGTGTATGCCTACCTGGGTTTAAAGAATTCGACAGTGGAATCAAAGATCGAGGATGCGAAAGGAAAATTGAGCTCGCAAATCTAGCCAACACCAAATTTCTACAGCTTGATTATGTCAATTTCAAAGGTGGGTCGAACCAAACCAATGGCCAGCCACTAATTTCATTGTTTGTGAATGGAGGTGTTTGGCTAAAAACAATTGTCTCGGGATCATGTTCAAATACGGGCTTCAACTTCCACCCAAGAACCAAGCAAATGAACTAGGTTTTACATGAAATTTGAGAATGAAAAACCCAAGAGCCTTTCTGGGTTTGTCATTCATCTATATTCCAAAAAGTTCATAAATCATGAATCATCAGCATTTTCAAACACGGAAATGAGAATCATTCATTGTGATTCCTCTTTAAAGGAATGAAAATGACATTTCCAAAACCAAACGAATTTTGTGAAACAAATATTTGCCTAAAACTGACCTGGTTGAAAGCATTCTTAGGATGAACATCCTCCATAGGAAAAGCAAAATATCTTCCATGAGAACGAGAGATAGAGTTTATTGACACAATTGTTGTTATTCTCATATCAATAATTAAACAGAGAGCAATGGCAGTAAATCAAGAACTTTTCAAACAACAATTCAAAACAAAAGAGGAACTTTTCGATTTCAATTTCAATTTCCATTTCCATTTCCATTTTGGATTTTGACATTTTTTTGTTTTCTCAGCAAACCAGAACAGCAAACGCCATGGGCCATCCAAATCCATGGATCCAAACAGAGTGGAAGCCGAGGGCTTGCTCGGAATCGCCGAGAAGCTTCTACACAGACGAGATCTGAGCAGTTGTCGCGACTTTGCAATTCTGGCTCAGTAGATCGAGCCGCTATTGGACGGCTCAGATCAGATCTTGGTCGTCGCTGATGTGCTCTTGGCCGCCTACAAGCGCGTAAACAACCACCTCGATTGGTACGCAGTTCTCTAGGTCAAAGCCCATGGCAGCTGGAGATGATTACGAGTCGGAGAAAAGATGACGCAATCGCCAAACTTCATCTTCATCTCCAACTTCTTGCTAGAAATAAATCTTCGATGGGGATTGAATGCTGGAATTGTTGGAGAGCCTGTCGTGGTTAAGTTTTGGGGAGAGTTGGATATGGATAGGTTTTATTTATTTTATTTATTATTTTAAATTTAATATGTTTAAAATTTTAAAATAATTTAAACAATAAAATGATTTTTTATTAATTTTTTGTCCACGTGGAAGTCCACGTCATCAAAAAAATGGGTCCCATTTTTAACACGTCAGCATTAAACGGATTTTCTAACGGTTTGGCTAACAGAGGGTATGTACTCGTAAGTTTTCGTGATGTTGAGTATGTACTCATAAATATTGAGGAAGTTGGAGTGTACTTGAAAACGACCTTATAGGTTGGGGTGTTTACTGTAGTTTTTCCTTTTTATTTCTATTAACAACCACAGCAAAACAAAAGGAAAAAACAAAACAAAACAATGCTACAGTGTACGGAGACTGCTCAAAATCATTATTTATCCAGGCCCATTCAAGTTTTAGGGTTCCTGTATGTTTATCCAGTTTCAGTAGTTTTGCATATTTTACCACACGTCCAAATCCACAAAAATCATTATCACAGACCATAGCAGATTGTAACAGTAATCTCAATCACAATCTGCATACGTGCAAAGTTAAAAGAAAATCATTATTACAGACCATTACATATAGAAATCAAATTCCATGAATTTCATACTCTTCAAATCAAATTAGCACATTTGCACAAGGAAAAAAAAGTTAATAAATATATGAATTAATATGACATAGAAAATAACAAACAAGAATGTTATTAGGGGTGGATACCAGATAACATAAATGGGAGATAACATAGAAAAAAAAGTTAATAAATATATGAATTAATATGACATAGAAAATCAAATTAGCACACTGCACGTCAATAGAATATGCATTATATTGCCATACTATAAATCTGGACTGTTTTTATAATGTTCATCGTAATATATACATTGTCTGACAACATAAGTCTGGAATGTTACTAGGTACACGTGTTTCCACTCTTAAGTTCCAATGACCTCTTAAGAAATACATATGACCCTCACAATTGCTTTCAGATGAGATAAAAATAATAAAATTAAGCAAGTAAAGTAAAATGGTGTCACGATTGATACTATTATTGTGAGACTTATGTTAGAGTTTGTATAGGAAAATACACTTTAACTTAGTCCCATATTGAAAGGGAGTTGTTTCATTTCATAGTTTAGAAGCACAAATACTTTAAAAATACTAAATAGGATATGGGCCTTATCTTGGTTTGGACTGGAATATACATATATATATTTGGCTAATAAAGATGGGCCTTGGAAATTCGTTTTCATATCGTATTCTGTATATTGGAGGAAAGAAGGCCCACTTGGGGTTCGATTAAGAACTTTTAATGGAAGGAAACAATCTAGCAACTTACGGCTAGGAATCAAAATTCAGGCTCATAAAAGCTGGAATCTGAAGTTGTTAAATTAGCACGAGCATATATATGAGTTGGGAAGTAGTTTTATGGCTCGTTTGGAGAAGTACCTCCCATGTGCTTCTCCATATAATCACTTTAAGTGATTCTAAGGGCTCGTTTGGGACTGCTTCTCTAAGAAGTACCTTTGCTCATAAGCGCTTCCTAACAAAAGCGCTTTTATTATAAAACTCTTGAATTTTCATAAAAAATTCAAGTGCTTCTTGGAAAAGCACTTGGGAGCGCTTTTATTATAAAACTCTTGAATTTTCATAACATGTGCTTCTCCAAGAAGCGCTTCGATGACTCATAAGCGCTTCTAAACTGTTTCGCCAAACGCTGTCAGAGGCGCTTTTAGTTGTCAGAAAGCTCTTTTAGCCATTTCAAAAGCACTCCCAAACAGGCCCTATGTAATTATATAGAGAAGTGATTCTTCACAGAAGTACTTTTTGATCTATTCAAAATAACTCCCAAACGAGCCCCTAATTAGTTTCCTTCTAGCTACTTCTCAAAGATTCAATATTTAATAGGCACTGAAACACACATAACACTAATTTTATACTTATGATTTTGTAATTTTAAACATTGCTATAAGGGCTCTACACTCAAGTTTGCAATCTCCTGCAACGTTTACCCAATTTATAAAAGTAACAACAAAAATTCACAAATTAGAATTTACGTAGAAAATTTGTTTTCCCAAACTTAAAAACGAACCAAAAAAAAGGCTACTTGTGAATCGTTGAAGAATATGCGAACAACAAAAGCGTAAACATTTCATAAATTTTCTTTGACCATGGTTTTATGTAACAAACCGTCCCGAGATTTCCTTGAATTTTCAAAATTATAGCATGAATCGACCGTTCTGTCCTTTTTGTATAGTCACTTTCGTTCGGGACAAGTTATAGAAATTTTCTTTGCGCTATTACATAGAAATAGCTAATTCCAGGTCCTTGACTTGAAGCTCTAACAACTTCTCTGGCAACATCCCTAATCAGACTTCTAACCTCACCAACTTAGAGAGATTAACTCTCTCTCACAATCTGGTCAAATCCCTGGTTGAGTTTACATTTCCTCCTCTTTCAGTGTGGCATACAATGACCTTCAGGGCCTTGTACCATCTGGAGGCCACTTTGATAATTTTACCATCTCCAGCTTAGAAGGGAATCCAAGATTATGTGGCAATGCATCTCTCTTGCTCTCAGCCAGAATTAGCAGCTCCTCAAAAATCTTTCAGATACAGTTGTTTTAGAAATAAATAATTTAGTGAATTTGACCCCAATCCATGAACTCCAATTCATTTTGATAGAAGACCTATGTTTAAAACTCCATGAGCTCCAATTCATTTTGATAGAAGTTCTATGTTTAAAACTTTCACATACGATTCGCAAGGGACTTATAACTCAAACGATTAAAAGTATTTATTATGTACTTTTGCATTAATTCAAGGTCATAGGTGACCGCCAGACTGCCCTCTTTAGGGTCATAACCTCTGGCTATGGGGAAGCTTTTGGTACTGACTTCAAACTCTTGTATCTCTACTTGTACAAAGTCTTATAAATATATGCAATACAGATTGAGGAATTCAACAATATTTCTGCTTATTTCTACAGAATTTGTGGTATTCCACTTCTCGAGTATATCCTTTTTGTGTACATCCACAAGTTCAATTATATGCAGCATTGCACTGAAATTCCCACATAAACAGAGGTCATGATTTCATTTCTCTACGTAAACTGGGACAATGTTTCAACAGGGAGAGCTTTAGTTCCAATGACCTCTTAAAAAACATGACCCTAACTATTGCTTTCAGTTGAGATAAAAATAACAAAACCATGAAAAACGGTGTCACCCTTGATACTGGTGCTGTGAGACTCAACGAAAGCATATAGCAGAACAATAGAGGTAAACCCAGTTTTATCAAGAAATAAAGGCCTTGTGGGAGGTGAAACCATATCTCAGAAATAGATGTCAAAAAGGCCATGGTGTTAAAAGCCAAGAAAGAAACGCATGCTGCAGCGGAGTGAAATGCAAAGTTTGATACTACATTTTCTTCAGCTCTACTGTTCGTGGCTGCGGCGTTCCTTTTAAAATCATGATGAGTTTCAGAGTAACCTTTCTGGATACCAGCAGGGGGACTGAGCACAGCTTGGAATGTAGCTGTTGCAATCAGCACAGCTACCACTAGTAGAGTGTTGCGGTTTTCATTTGACATGCAACATTTTGAGAGGTAACTACATATTATCCATTTTTCAGTCAGTGACATCTCTTTCCTCAAAGAGTCTGCAAGAGAAGATACTCTAGGAAGTGAGGAAGCTCCCAAAGCTCCATTTTGGCATAATAAATTTATCATCTCTGTATTGTTAACTGGTCCTTGCAATGAGATGTCCAGAGCTGTTAAACCATCCAAATTCTTGGCATTTAGGTCAACCCTGTTTATTAACAACCTCACCACCTGCATAATATTAGCATGCAAAAATCTATAATTAACTTCTTCAAAATAGTATTTGTTTTCAAAAATGAAAACATATTCTTCAGGAAAATCATACCGGAAAAGGTCAAAGATACCAGTTAGAGTATGACTTAAATAACTGTCTTCTGCAATTTGGTTCTTTCATCTATGTAGAAGAGCTAAATGCTTACTATTTTAAGTTTGTAATCAGCTCTACCATATTTTTGAAGCTTATTAGTAGAAACTAACTTCTAAGGCTACTATCCTACTATCTCTGTAAATTAAGCTTATGAGACAAAAGAATTTCTCTAAAAACACTCCAAAAGTTTTGTGTTTTGTGTTGGTAATAAAAAAAATTAGACGACAAGTAAAGAAACAAATGAAAGAGCAAAGGGAAAAAAACTGAAAAATCAATCACAAACGCTTACAGGTTGAGTAAATTTGGGACATCTACTAACCTGAAGCAAAATATTACTCTATCACAGTTAGGGAGTGAGGGGACAAAAGCTTGCCTGGAATTGATCTCTTGCTGTTGCAATGTGCAATACAGTGTTGCCTTCAACATCAGTCCACTGCAAGACCTCATCCATATCAACATGCTGAATCCATCCCAGCAAGACTTCGAGTGCTCCGGCCTTGTCATTCTTTGCAGCAATATGCAGTGCAGTTTCTTTCTGAATTGTCAGATCAATGATAGATTCTGGGCAAGCTGCTAGAAATTCAGCCAGAAGATCCAAGTTTCCGATTTCAGCTACATAGTGCAAAAGAGTCCTACCTTCCCTTCCTTTGACTCGGACAATGTCTCTATAGGCAGACAAGACAGAAAGCACTGTCTGTGTTTTCCCATGTTTCAAAGCCAAGTGCAATGCAGAGAACCCTTCTTTGTTTTGCTTCCTTGCAAATTGTGGCTTTAATCTCATCATCTCTAGGGCAAAGTGGGTATGCCCTGCAGATGCAGCTACGTGCAAAGGAGTATGAACAAATGGAACCTGATCGATGCCCTCTAAAATACACGAATCCTCCTGTATCAATGCATAGAAGCCATCAATATCTCCCTCTTGAGCAGCCTTCATCAGCCTCTGATCCTTTCTGAGAAGTGACAAAAGTAGGCAGCTGAGAGAGTCTTATATAATGTTCTTAATTTAGAGCAACTATTTAACAAACAAAGAATGAAAATCTTGAAGTACGGTATGCCAAAGCTAGAAATTAGAAATCACCTAAAGTTACTCTGAGATTTTCAAAGTCCATACTGACTATTGAGGCAGTGATGCATGTTAATGAAGCTATGTATCTATGTTAGAAGTACCAAGAGCACCAATTTTTCATCAAATTGACTTCTTCAACCTTAAGTAGTGTGTGCTTAGATAAAAATATAAAAAATAATAACCTTAAGTAGTGTGTGAAGCCAACATTAGGAAGTGAAGCTCCTTCCTGAGCTCCAACACAACATAGCATAGTCCTTATTCTTATGTTATCCGACGAGCTTTGGTGCTGTATGATGTCCAGGGCCGTCAAACCAGCCGAATTCTTGGCGTTTACGTCTACCTTAGAGTTTAATAAAAGCTGAACTTCCTGCATAATGGAATGAACCAATTTATTTAAAAAAATCATTGAGTAAGCTGCAAGCTTCAACCAAACTATAAATTATGAACAAATTATTGCCCTGGTTTGACAGCATGCAGTATAGTTCCTGTAATTTTCACTCTATCAGTTCTGAAGCACAAATTCAAACATGCAAAAGATATATCTGAAATTAACATCAACCATTGGCACAGCACCTTATTTCAATGAAAAATAAAAACAAGAGAACTCACCTCAGGTTGATTTCTAATTGTTGCAACGTGCAGCAAAGTGTTGCCATCATCATCCTTCCAGTTCAATATCCTTTTCTCCAGTTGATGAACCTCTTCATAGCAAGCATATGTTAGCCATCTCACCAGCACTTCAAATGCTTCAACCTTGCCGTTCTTCAATGCAATATGCAGAGCAGTCTCATTTCGAATCGTCACATCCTCAAAGGATTTGGGGCATGCTGATAGAAACACAAGCAAGAGTTCAATATTTCCTTCTTTCGCTACATAGTGCAATGGAGTCATACCCTCCCTCCCTGACACACGAACAAGCCCTCTATCAACGTCTAGGAGACGAAGCACCATCTGGGTGTTCCCATTTTGCAGAGCCAAGTGGATGGGGCTGAACCCATCTTGGTTTGACTTCCTAGCAAATGATGGCTTCAATCTCATTATCTCCATGGCAAACAATATATGCCCTTCAGATGCAGCTACATGTAGAGGAGTATCAACAAATGACACCCCATTAAGGTCCAAAAGTTTAGCATCCTCCTTAATTAAAGTGTACATGACGTCTATATCACCTGCTTGAGCAGCCTTCTTCAACCTCTGATCCATTCTAAGAGAACGATGCCGTGACCGTCAAGCTGCTCAAGATATTGCTGTCTACTTTCTTATGCTGAAAGTAACGATATAGCATCTAAGATTCTAGAGGGACGGGTAAATTAATTTGTTGAAGAAACACTAATAACTTAGCCATACAACTGGACTAAGATATTACACAATAATTAACAAATATATGAACACCAAACAAAAAAAGCACAAGAACACAAAATTTTCAGGCAAAAGGGGGAGGGAGGGAGGGTGGCAGCAAAACACAGAGAAGTTCATATAATACACAAAAGACAACTGACTCACATATTTGTGTAATTAAACACTGTATCTATATATTAGCTACCATGAAGCCAATCTGCTACATGTAAACTTAGAAGCAACTTCATAGTATATTGCTGGGAAAGCAGGAAGAGTCATCAAGTCAATTGTCGTCAAGGTAGAAGTCAACTGTAACTACAAGAACCACAAAACAAGAAACATAAGACAAAAAGAGATTTGTTTGGTGGGATGGAGAAAATAGGTAGGGACAACTCCCTAGTTCTCTGTGGTCCACCCCATGACTGTAAGGTCTTGTGGTTCCCCTTCCCCACTCGGATTTGAATTCTTAATTTGGCATAAAATTCTTTGTTTAAGTTTTTTTTTCTCCGTTTCCCATTACCAACTTCTTTAAGTCCCAATTATGTCACTATCTACAGGGACATGAGCTGCAGTTTCTTTCTCAGTTCTCAGATAATCAAAGGAGTTTCCAGGGACCCACATGAAAATCACTGGCCAATAAAGGCCGCCTGTTAATTGGCAACCGCCCACATTTAAATTCATTTAGACGCACTGTTACTTGGAGTTGGGACTGAGAAGATGTTTGGTAATTTTCTTTGGAATGCTGAAGTAGGATCTGAATATTTTCTATGCTGCTACTACGCAATTACCTGGATTGCATTAAGACTTTGGCATTGTTGATAGCATGAGAAACAAATCAAGGGGAAAAAGACAGCCATATGAGTTGTAATTGAAATCATGCTGACGTGTCGCTTAGCATTGAGCTTATACTACTACTATACACTGCTAACAACTACTGTAGTAAATGAAATCAGGCTAATGGCTAATCCACCTAAAGTCATACTGCTTCACACTAACAAGAGTACTGAGAAATATATAATATCATACTTCTTTGTTCTTTTTTCTTTTATACAAGAGATACTAGGGGAAGATGAATTTGAACACAAAACCTCATAACTAAATATTATATCAAAAGTACAATTGCAAATTTAAAAAGCTTAATTTCAGTAAACGATACATACTCAATCATCCACATATACACTAGTTTTCACTTTCAGAGCTGAGCAGAAAACAGAGAATGTTGCTAGTGTTGAGGCCGAAAAAATCTCAGGCTGGGCCCAAATATATTTCTAGCCCAATACGACACTTACCGAGAAAAAAGCTCGATTGGAGTACACTAGAGTTCGTCATGTGTACTCCATAAGTTATAGTTCACATGCCGCGCCAAGCAAACATGCAACACCAAGCTGAAAATCCTTATTTTTGCATCAAGCCACGCAACAAGCTTAAGTGGGCCCAAGCCACGCAAATGCTTGGGGCTTGCTGAGTAGGTTGTGGTATGGATGGTTACGAGTATTCACGAGGCCCATTGATGGTTCAAGGAGTGGAAGTTTTGGGCTACTTGGGAGCACCAAAACTCAAGCCCATTCCTTGAGCCCAAACATATGGGTAAGCATGAGAGAAAACCCAATAGTCCATCACTTTAGGAAATTGGCTCATTCCCTTAGTAAACTAACCCATTACCCTAAGAAGGCCCAAATGACCAAGAAAATATCTAAAAGTCTCCAGCACATGGCTGGAGACAAAACCATGACAAAAGCCAAAAGTCACGCACGTCTGCAGGCTGCTGGGAATCTCCAGCACATGGCCAAAGACAAATCCCAACACAAGCCATCTAAAAATCAGAGGATGCTGGCATGAGCAGGTTTCTGGGAGCAAAGTACCCTTCAGACCAACGCCATCACCTATTCCTTTCCCCTCCAACCAAGTCTTGCCGTAAAACAAGGGAAGAAAGAAGAAGATATGGTAGCCCAAGATAGGAGGTTGGCACAGGGACGGCTGCGGGAAAGCTCTAGAGCTCCCAAAATCTTGTCTCTGTGTGCTAAGATTAAGGGAATTTTATAAAATAGGAATGAGTTGAAGAAAGAGAAGAGGAATAGAGAGGGAGACCTGGCAGATTTGGGGAAGAACCAACTAGGGTTCCTTGGGAAGGAGGAACTTCCAGCGCCTATAAAATGGGGCACTTCCTACCCATTAGAAGAACCCAGGGAGAACCAAGCAAACCAGATCTAGAGTGAGCAAGCATTCTCCCTCACTACTGGAACCCCTCAATTTCAAGCTTCATTCTCCCATCTCCTTCCCTTTTCTCCTCTGGCAAAACCCTGTAGGAGAGTGACCAAGCTTTGACAAGCTACAAGAAATTTGCTCAAGCCACCCATCTCTTCCACCCTTACCTATTCCTCTCTTCCCTTAACAAATCTGCCCAAAAATCCCTCTCCCTTGCTTTAAACCTCTGTTCCTCATAGGAAATCCAAGCTCTATCTCTCTCATGCTAAACTTATTAATGCTTAGCTCCCATGCCACAGGCTTCTCATGCCAAGTCATAGTTTTGATCTGTAAGCAACCATGGGTTTCGTTGGTGAAGAAAGCCAAAGTGTTTCCTAAGGTTCCACGAACCTTTCGAAGCGCTCTTGGGGCTTGGTTCTTGAACCCAAGCACAAGGGCAACTATCTTCATTTGCTCTTTACAGCAGCTCAGACCCATTCATCTAGCTGCCGGAAGAAAAAGACCCCTACAGCTAGCTACCTAGCTAAGAGCTAGGAAACAATAAAATTAAGGGTATTCAAATGCTGCTTAATTATGAGAGAGAAAGTGTTAGAGAAAATCAACACTAGCAGCTATGAAAAAGAGTATCAGAGGGAGAAAGAAAGTAATTCAAGAATTCTTCTGTATTAAAATTGTATTGAGCACACGATCTGTCAGAGCATATTAGCTTACACACACACACTGAAATAACCGTTGGAGGAGAGAGAGAGAGAGTTAGACACACTCCTAACATCAATCTCAACCTTCCATTACATAACCGTTAGATTAAGACACTTGTCCATTTGCCAAGCCCTATAAGACTTAACTAACCGATACAAAACTATCTTTATAACTCAGCCTATGAGCTGAGACCCAACCCACATAACATGCACTAAATTAGCTCACTCATTTATACACTAACACTGCCCTTTAAATTGTGAACTGATTTCACACCTAGAAGCTCTCTAAGATAAGTGTATTGATCCCTTGCCAATGCCTTAGTGAAGATATCAGCCACTTGCTCCTTAGTTGAACAATGAATCAAGTCGATCACTCATTGCTGTAAAGCATCCTTGATATAATGATACCTTCGATTGATGCGCTTAGTTTTCTAGTGGAATATAGGATTCTTGGTGATTGCAATGGCTAAAGTGTTGTCACAATTCAGTGGTGTTGCAACAGTCTGTGTTTCTCCAAAGTCTTCCAAAACAAATCTTAACCAAGTAGCTTGTGTAGTTGCCTCTGATGCACTAATGTACTCTGCTTCAGCTGTGGATAAGGCTACACACTGCTGCTTCACAGATGCCCAAGAGAAAACTCCACTACCAAACGTAAAAGCATATCCAGATGTGCTTCTCATATCTTCTTCTGAACCAAACCAGTCACTATCACAAAATCCAACCAGAACTGAACCTTCTCCTGTCTTGTATTCCAAACCAAAGTCTAATGTACCTTGAATATATCTTAGTATCCTCTTGGCAATTTCATAATGTTTGTTAGTAGGAGAGTGCATAAACCTAGCTAACAAACATGCAGCATACATTATATCAGGCCTTGTTGCTGTGAGATACAGCAAACTTCCCACAATTTTCCTGTATTGAGCTTCATCTGCAGCTCCATTATCATCTTCCTTTCTCAGCTTGTCATTTGGCACCAGTGGAATGCTCACTGGTTTAAAACCTTGAAGTCCAAACTTCTTCAAGAGAGTTGAGGCATACTTCCTCTGATGTATGAAAATGCAATTTTCAGTTTGCATGACTCCCATCCCTAGAAAATGATGTAGCAAACCCAAATCTGTCATTTCATACGTCTGCATCATATCATCTTTAAACTCCTGCAATAAGGCTTGAGAATTTCCAGTGTAAACTATATCATCAACATATAAAGACACAATGATCAACTCAAAGCCTTTTCTGCACTTAGTGTACAATGTTGCCTCACTAATGCTCATTCTGAAACCACACTGCACAAGGTAGGAATCTATTTCTCCATACCAAGCTCTAGGTGCTTGCTTCAAACCATATAGGGCCTTGTATAATTTGTACACTTTATCCTCCTCTCCTTGCACAATGAATCCATCAGGCTGATCCACATACACCTCTTCTTCAAGTACACCATTTAGGAAGGCAGATTTCACATCCAACTGATATAGTTTCCAACTGTTCTTTGCAGCTAGTGCAATTAGAGTTCTTATGGTATCTAATCTTGCCACAGGAGCAAATATTTCATTATAATCTATCCCAGGCTTCTGTGCATAGCCCTTTGCAACAAGCCTAGCCTTATTCTTTTAAACCGAGCCATCTAAGTTCAACTTAGTTTTATAGACCCATTTTACCCCAATCACAGGCTTGTCAGATGGTCTTCTTACCAACTCCCATGTCTGGTTTTTCTTAATCATACTCATTTCATTCTCCATTGCTTTCTTCCATGCCTCATCTTGTGCAGCTTCCTCAAAACACTCAGGTTCAACAATGCACAAATGACATCTTTCATATATCTCACTCAAATTTATGTACCTTAATGGTGTTTCATCATATTGAACTGAAGAAAGTGAGTTAGTGGCAGGAGGACTTCTAACCTCAGCTTGAGATTCATCAGAAATCACTTGGTCTTGAAATTCAGGCCTTTCATCCATTCTGCTTACAGTTGTAGATTCATTTGTAGGTAGAGAAATGCACATTTCCTTGACTTTGTGCTTCTCCCAATCCCATTTGCCATTCTCATCAAAGATTACATCCCTAGAGAGCAAGACCTTCTGAGTTGTAGGATCAAATATTCTGTATCCATTCTCACATGCACCATAGCCAATGAAAACACCTATAGCACTTGTTGTTTCCAACTTATGCCTTAGTTTTCCCGGAATCAGTGAGTAGCACACAGAGCCAAACACCTTGAGATTTTTAACCCCAAGTTTTCTCCCACTAAACTTCTCAAAAGGTGTAGTATGCTCCAAAGCTCTAGTAGGACTTCGATTAAGTAAATAAACTGAGGTGTTGACTGCTTCACACCAAAGGGTATAGGGAAGCTCCTTGTCATGAATCATACACTTGGCCATTTCTACAATGGTTCTGTTTTTCCTTTCTGCAACTCCATTCTGCTGTGGAGAATATGCAACCGTGAGCTGTCTATCTATTCCCACTTTTTCACAAAACTGAATAAACTCAGTTGAAATGTACTCTCCTCCCTTATCTGTTCTCAACTTCTTCATAGGATATCCACATTGAAGCTCCACCATTGCCTTGAATTTTTTGAACACATGAAATGTCTCAGACTTATGTCTCAAGAAATAAACCCAACACATTCTAGAATAGTCATCTATGAATGTGATGAAGAATTTGTTTCCACTTAAACTTGGTGTTTGCATTGGACCACACAGATCTGAATGAACTAATGCTAATGGCTCCTTTGCTCTCCAACTAGATTCTTTAGGAAATGGCTCTCTGTGATTCTTTCCCAAAGCACATCCTTGACACACTGCATCACCATTTTAGATTTCAGGCAGCCCCAATACCATTGCTTGACCCTGCAGTAGTTTGAGACTTCTGAAATTCAAATGACCAAATCGTTTGTGCCAAAGTTTAGAGCACTCCTGCACATTTTCTTTCAATGCACACTCCTGGATAATGCTAAAAATTAAAGGAAAGCACATGTTTCCTTTCTGCTTGACACTCACAACCAGATTTCTTAGAGATCTATCCTCGAAAATATCCACCTTATAGTCTCCAAACACAAGGAAATAACCATGTTTAGTCATTTGTCCTACACTGAGCACATTCTCTGCAAGACCAGGTTAGCATAACCTCCTTAATGCTCGTCTTTCCATTCTTTGTATCAATAACCAATGTCCCTTTTCCTGCTACATCAACCAAAACACCAGTGCCAACTTGAACCTTAGCTTTCACCCTGCTGTCAATATCCACAAGCAAATCTGCCCTGGATGTCATGTGGTTACTACAACCACTATCAATATATCGCTCATCACTTACCCTGCTATCTTCTCCAGAGTGATTAGCATAGAACAAGTTCCCAGGCTCGGCTACTTGACTTGCAAAATGTCCTTGCTGCACTGGCTGATTTGAATGACAATACCGTGCAATATGCCCAATCTTGCTACACTTATGACATTTGACCTTATTCTTAAGCCAACATTCTCCATAATGCAGTTTATCACAAAATTTGCATTTATTTCCAGTATTACAACCTTCATTTTTCATAGAGGGACTAGCCTTGTTACTCCAATCAGCCTTGTTACCCCCTTGTGATCCTTTTGGCTTAGAGTTCTTATGAGATTTATTGGTGTTTGCCTGACCATTAAATCTATTTGGTTGAGATGCAAAATTCAAACTAGCAAATGCCTTCTCAGTACCACTCTCACCATGTCTATCAAGTCTCTGTTCATACCATTTAAGAATAGCAACCATATCTTGAGCATCAATACTATCTAGGTCTTTAGTATTCTCTATCACAGCTGCAATGCTATCGTATGACTTAGGCAAACTAATTAACAATTTCTAAACAATACGTTGATTACTCAAATCCTCACCATAACTCCTCATTTGGTTGATTAGATCAAACAGCTTAGCAATATAGCCAGAAAGAGATTCACCATCATTCATTCTAGAGTACTCAAAATCTCGTCTAAGACCTTGAAGTTTCACAGATCTCACCTGCTTATCACCAACAAATTCTTGTCTCAGAATATCCCATGCAGCTTTCGCACTGTCTTGAGTTGTGATTCTTGGGAAAATCTGATCTGAAACAGCACCTTGGATGATACCAAGTGCTCTAGCATCCTTTACCCCATGTTCACGCAGCAGCTTCTTCTCCGCCTCCGTGAATTCCTCCATCTTCTTGTCTGGGATTTGGTACCCATTTTCCACAAGATCCCACAGCTCGTGCGATTGGAAAATGGTTTTCATTTTGATTTGCCAAAAATCAAAATTGTCGCCATTGAAGATCGGTGCCCTGAGTTCTCCTCCTTCAGATCCAGCCATGTTAGACTCGATCGCCAATCGTAAGCTCAAGTCACTGCAATGAGCTGTTGCCGTGAATTCAAGCTTACACTAACCCACACGACGCCCAGAAATTTCAGACCCAACCTGGCTCTGAGGCCATGTTAGAGAAAATCAACACTAGCAGCTATGAAAGAGAGTATCAGAGGGAGAAGGAAAGTAATTCAAGAATTCTTCTGTATTAACATTGTATTGAGCACACTATCTGTCAGAGCATATTAGCTTACACACACACACTGAAATAACCGTTGGAGGAGAGAGAGAGAAAGAGAGTTAGACACACTCCTAACATCAATCTCAGCCTTCCATTACATAACCGTTAAATTAAGACACCTGTCCATTTGCCAAGCCCTATAAGACTTAACTAACCGATACAAAACTATCTTTATAACTCAGCCTATGAGCTGAGGCCCAACCCACATAACATGCACTAAATCAGCTCACTCATTTATACACTAACAGAAAGCTTAGAAAATATATACCTACCTAAGACAGACAGAGAGACGGACAATATCCCACCTCAGTAGTGCACAGAGCTTGGTTACTTATTAATTAAAATTCTACCTGCAAACTATAATAAGCAAGAGATGATGGATGATCATGGGAGAGAGTGAGTCAGTCGACCACAGTCAAAAATCCCCGCCATTGTCCAAGAAGGACTTGACCAAATTGTTGGACCAGCGACGCAACAAAGTCACCCCTGGACGAGGCAAATCAATCGATGGCGAATTCCAGTAGGAAATATCCCAAAACAGAATATGTGGCACGACATCATCCCCATACACTTTGTCCTTCATCATTCTCTGTATGGCCACATATTTAGTCTCCCAAGCGCAGCTATCATAAAATCTTGAAAGTATGCAGTAGGTGAACACAAACAGCTTCTTGATCATCTACTCTGGCTTCAAATCTTCCTTGACAACCACTTGGAGAATCAAATCAAATATCTTTTCCAAATCCATTGCAATGTCGAAGTCCATTCTCTTCAAAAAAAGACAAGTTGGACTTAAGATCATCGCCAAGTAACGAATACAGGTGAGGACGCTGAGGCAAAAGAAGCTGATGTTGTTGCTGCTACTGCTGAGCCTGAGAACCATCAGGCGAGAGAGGAACTGAACTGATCACCTTTCCTCTCCATGTCGACTCTTTACTCAGTTGAGACACCAAAAATCCCAAACTCACGGACTGTTCATTGGTTCCCACGCCCATGATTCCGCCCATGCAACATATAGCCAAGCAGTTTTTGAATTTGCCTCCCTCCTTGTGCTTTTGCACCATGGCCTTCCACTGAAGCTCAGCCGCTTCCCCGAGATTTCCATCTTCCACATAGTGTATGATCTGATGAGAAAGCAACTCATCTGGCTTTATTATATTTATGTCGCCGCCACTTAAATTCCCTGCAGTTGTTGATGCTACTGTTTTCACCTCCTCCAAATACCCCTTAACAGCACACCGCCTTCGCGCGTTAAACATGCCTTGACGATTGTAGTACTTTTTCAAGGGCGCCAAGACCTCCTTCCTCAGCCGCTGTCACTGCTGACCTTCTTCTTCTTTCCATGGTTTTGGATGATCCGATTGTGGCGGGAAAGGGAAAAGCCTCCTGGCAACGCTTTCACGCAGTGAAACGGCGTGTATGGCTTGGGCGTCCGAGGGCCAGGTGGTAAGGCAGCAGTCTGCAGCCTCAGAAACGTAAAGATCAGCATGAGCATCGGCACTAAGAGTACCATCAAGAGATTCATCATCGTCATCATCATCGATTGAAGAAGAATAATCAGGCGGCTTCAGCTCGAGCTTGTGCTGCTTCATTTTTTGAACATCCATCTTCAACCGCTCCACAACAACATCCATAACCCGATCGTGTAACACCTTATAATCCCGGTCACAGTCGTACCTCTGAGGATGCACAGAGGCGACGGCAACAGAGGCCATACAGAATGTTGACAAGGAAATACAAGCCGCCGAAGGAGTGAGCAATAAAGGCGGCGTTGCATGCGAGAGTCTTGGGGTGGTTGTGGTGGAGCCAAGAGGCGGTCGTTTTGAAGGCTTCCAAATAGTACCGTTTTCCAGCATAGAGGTTGCAGATGAGCTTAACGGTGGTTTGGGGATTGTGGGACCAGGCCACCGGGAGCTGTTGCTTCAGGAAGTTAAGGGAACGGGAATTATGGGAAGCCATCTTTCTCTTGGCGTCGTCCTCGTCCTCATCGACCAGGTAGCTCTTGACGTGTGGTGTCACTTTGAAAAACAGATCAAGGCAGGGGTCACCAAAGCCATAAATCTTAAGCTTCTCGGCCGTATTGGCATTGGCTTCGGAAGTAGCCATTGATGATGATGATCTGAGAGGTTGTGTTAAGTTAACACTTGTGTTTATCTCATAGAGTTTGGATTGACTTTAATAATCATTGACTTGGAGACCAAGGCAAGGACCTTCCTTTCTCAGGAGAAGATTTGTTGTCCCCATTTTCCCTGTCCCTCCATGTCTCGTGCCTAATTTCTTGACATGTGTTCAAACACTTAACCCCAATCTAACACTGTTAACTTAAATAAATAAAAAATAAAAACTAAAAACTAAAACGTATAAAGAAAATAAAAACTTCACGGCAGCCACCCAGGTCACGACTCACCCCCAATCTCAACGGCGGCAACGCCTCTCCTCCTCATTTCCACCACCCTTTTTTCTCTTCCACAATCTCTTAATAAAAATCCATAAATCTTGCACTTTGAATCAAAATCCAGAAATCTTTTGCTTTGAATCCAAACCTAGAAATCTTGCACTTCGATCAAAACCATAAAATCATTTTTGACCCAGAAACCGCAATCCTTCAATAAAACCAAAAAACCCCATCACAAAATCTGATCCCCACATCAATCTCATGGATTCAACATCAACAACACCCCCTCATTCTCGATCTGGCCACTGTTCCGGACCAAATCAGCCTCACGCCTTGGCCAACGCTTACAACACAAGCCTTAATCATGGTCAATGGTTCTTTGTAAGATAGGATTGGCGACGCAGACATGGATGCGATCTTGTTAGCTGACCTGAATCTTGTGTCAATGATTCGAAAAGAGAGAGAAAAGAGGGACATAGAGAGACAAAAAGAATGGTTGGCCAGTGGCCCAGTGGTGAGGAGGTGGCTGTCGGAGTTTTGGGGTAGGTCGTGACTAGGCTGGGTTGTTTTTATTTTCTTTTATTTCTTTTATTTTTTAGTTTTTCTAATTTCATTTAACTTAAAAGTGTTATGCAGGGTTTAAGTTGTTTTCAACCCACCTCTGTTACTCGTTCGTGTTTTGGTCTCGGATGCTCTTCCAAGTCCACCTTGATTTGTAGGTCCTGTGGTGGGAGGAAAAAATTGTATTAGGCTTTGGAATTGGCTGTAGATTTTTCTATATTTTGGTTCTTATGCTTTTTGCTGATGTAGGTGCTTTGCATCTTCTCGTTTGCACCAGTTATGTGTGCTTTGAATGAATTCCAAGAATAATTACGACAAAAAAAACCAAATAAATAAATAAATAAACATTCAATATTATGTTATATCATTTGGGTAATGATCCATCAACCTGCTAGTTCCTTTTGTGAGGCACAAACGGGAGAATTTATCTCGAAAGTGGAAGAATTACTAAAGTTGCCATGGATTTGTTGATCTTGTACTGACTATATACATATATTACTATATACATATATTAAGGATAACAACGATTTTTCAGAGTTTTGGTCTCTTAGGTTAGCATGTTGTTGAGCATTTCTGTCATTGTCTTTCTCTTCTGAAGGGTTTGGTTTGGTCCCCCTGCTGATCTTGTATCTCTTTTTGTTTATGATCAAGAGGACAGGCGGGGGGCTTCCGGAGTGTTGGTCTCCTCTTTGAGGGTAATGGATGTTTGTGCATCTGATGATCGATACTGAGGAGCTAATTTCGCCTAATCATTTGGTTATTTAAAAAAAGATAACAATGATTTCACACGAATTCGTCATTTGAGATACTAGATTTAATATTTTAAAGGGGAAAGGTATGATGATTGGAGCGAAAACAAAGAGTTTAAACTCTACAGTTCTATTCCATGAATATGATAATGAAGTTAAGTGCAATTGTTGCAAGTTTGGGTTCTGGGCAATGTTATGCATACATGCAATTTATGTATTGATTAAGAATGTGACAAACGAATGTTCAAATTAGGAAGCAATCCAAAAGTGAGCAAGTTGTTAAAGAAAATTTTCGAATCCAAAAGTGACCGAAAAAAATTAATCTATCGCTTTCACTTCAAAGGAAATGAAGCAATCTGAAGGGGATCCGAGCATCTACATCTAGAGATTGTGAGCAACTCAAATCGAAGATGTGCTGATTTCTTTGTTAGGTCCAAATGAATACCTAATAAACATATATTGGGCTGGAGCCTCCCTCTTTAGTGGGCTCAAGTTTGTTTTAACCCGAAAACCAAAAGCCCAATCTATATTGTTTCGATATCTTCTTCCATTATTCTCTTTTCCAGTTTTCAGACTCACAGTTGGCCTCCAGTTAACGACCGCTCGAAACCATCAATGGAGGTCGCCACCACGGCTTCAAGCTTCGCGCTTCACACGTGCATGTTAGCTTCGCCAACCACGTGCGGGAGCCCTAAGCTCTAGCCTCACCCAAACGACGTCGTCCCCTACCCTTCCCAGAGCTTCACTCTCCACCAATTTCCTCTCTCACTTCGCCGGCACAAGCGCCTCCCCTCGAGCCTCAACCCGGCGTCGTTCCGTGGCTCCAAGCCCAAACGCGGTGTCGTCACCATGGTACTCCCCCAATTACCTTCCCACATTTAACTCTCAATTTTGTTTTTGTTTTTGCTTTTCATTTTAAATATAATAAATTTAGGCTCAATTTTAATTACACTCCAATAAATTTGAGATTTTGGGTAATGGGTAGTGTTGTTATTGATTATGGTATAATGAAGTTTGAAATTTGTGTGTATCAATACTAGTTTCCATTGATTGCACTTTAGTGATGATCTGAATTTTTCCCCGAAAGATTAAAACTAATTTCTAACTGCTGCAGGTATGTAACCGCCTATATTTACTCTTTGTGTTGGTAATGCTTGGGGAGAAGCTGCCTTACTTTTAGCTGCTGGTTCGAAGGGAAACCGTTCTGCTTTACCCTCATCAACAATCATGATGAAGCAGGTTCTATATTTATCACAAATTTTTTTAGCTCTAAAATTGTGTACTATCTGGCATGTTTCTTACTTTTTATTGCAAGGCTGGAACTAGTACTTTTTATCTCGTTAAGTGGAACTTATACATGGATTAAATTTTACATTAACCTTTTGTCTTCTTTCTTTATCTATATGTAGCCAATTGCAAGGTTTCAAGGTTAAGCAACAGATATTGAACTTGCAAGAAGGGAAGTGAGGAATGTTAAAGACGAGTTGGTAAGATTGATGGTTACCACATGTCTCCCATTCTTCACTCTATTCTCATTGACTAGTTTGAATGCTGGTTAGATTGCTTATGATTTTTTAAAATTTTCAAAGAATAGCAGACTTCTTCTTTGTTGCTTGAGTTCATTTCTGTTCTATTCTTCCATTTTTCTCTTTTCTGTAGCATGTTTATTAATTTTCAGAATTTACTCTCTTGAATGTTGGTTGAGTTTGGGAGTATTTATATTTTACCATGAAACAATTTACTCTCTGTATAAGATTACAGAATTTAGTTTAGGTGTAATAATTAATGGGAAAGTAAACGAAAAGACGGAAAAGGAAAGACTGGTTTCATTATTTCTTCAGCTTCTATTTAAGTCCTCATTGATGAATAGACGAATAGATGAAACAAATCTGTTGATTAAAACAAGCAATAACAAAAAGAATCTTCTTTATGGAGAGCATCCCCCTCGTTCCTTTTCAAATAAATATATTATTAAATGTTCTTTGAACATACGGTGGTATGTTAAACATCTGTGTGTTGAGTCCAGAAGTGAATAATTCTATGAACTTTTCATTTGAATGTGCATTTTGACATTCATGCAAACAAAAAAATGCATTTAAACATGAGGTGACTTATCAACTCAATGTTTATTGTTTAATTTGTGTTCTAGGTTAAGCTCTTTTCAAAGCGTCTTGCAAAGTCAACTGAGCAAGTTGAAGCAGACATTAGATGTCCGAAATATTTTAGTCCTAGTGAAGCAGTTGAATATGGCATCATAGACAAGGTACTTCCAATAGAAAGAGTTATTACATTTTTAGTCTAATTCATACCAAACCTATATTTACCCATTTTCAATTGTTTTTCCAGGTACTGTACAATGAAAGGACTACTGAAGACAGAGGAGTTGTCTCAGACCTGAAAAAAGCACAACTTATTCCGTAGGAAGACTTTGAATGATTCTCAGAAGGAATATTCAGGTACAGGGAAATAATGAGTTATTGTCAGATTGTAAGTTAGTGATGTTCAATTTTTTTTTTCATTACATGAAATTTATAACGGCTAATATTTGAGTATGAAAATCAACTGGAATTTTGTCAGAAATTGTCCTAAACTTTCTGAACTTCTATGCAGTGCATGTTTTCTGTCGTTCAATAATTTTGACGGCTTCAGGAGAGTCCAATTAGTTGGGTTGTCATTCGGAACTACTGGATTTGACTTTGTTGTGCATTAAGTTCTGGTTATTTAAGAAAGGGTGTAAAGTTCTGGTTTCATAAAAAGTTCTGGTAGTTGAGAAAGAGTGGAAAGTCCCCTTCCCTCAGCCACACGAACCCCCTGGTGAGGCTGGAAACCCATGTTCTTGGATAGTGTACCACAGCACATCATTCCACAACATTGACATTATAGTTCTTTTTAGCATATTTAGTGTAATGTTGGAACCGCCACATATGCTGTGGTATGATGGCCTTTAATAAACTCAACAGGCTAGTATGGAAGAGGAACTGGGTTGTTTGGATATGTACTTTCTGTTGACTGAGAAATTTGCTCTCTCTAGTGTCGTTTTTATGCCTTTCAAAAATTTAGTGCTCACAATCACTCCCAGTTTCAATTATTACACGTTGCTTTCTTATGAGGGTAGGTTATTCTGGAATTGGGATGTAAATGAGTGTTCTTTTCATGGCCATACCACCTTTACCACTATTTTGCCTTACGATTCTGTAAAGCGACACCTGGAATAGGTGCTGTATAAAGTTGTTGGGTTGATATGGTTAGCTTGCTTTACCGCTTACATTTGCCTTTTATTCTTTGTTTATTGCCAAAATTGGGCGTGAAGATGACTAATGAGGCCATTTTGGTTGATGGTATGCATCGTGGCTTGTAGTTTTGCTTTCATTAACCAACAACATTACCTTTTGCCCTTTTCCTGTCATCCCAAGCTACAAGTGTAAGAGAGGGATGTGTCAAAGTAGCACATCTAAAGATATGAACCTTACACATATTTCAGTGCACTCTCTACAGTTTCTCTTCCATTATTTGCTCTAAGTGGTTGTCCCATTTATGGATGTGATGTCATTTTTTAGCCCCATTTATTGTGAAAGTCACATTCCTGGAATTATGTTATAATCAGTATGAATTAGTTAATATGATAGAAAGTCTTCGTTGTTTGTAGTTGATACAAGTATGTTATTATGGCGTAGATGAATTTAATCTTGGTAATAGTTATGTAATTTTATTTTAAAACGTGGATCAAGAAGCTCAAGTTAGAAAAATTCTTTGTCTACGGTTGCTAATTAAAAAAATGCTTTCGCTGAGGTCATAACAAAACAAATTGTGTCTATGCATTAAATGCTAATTACTTTTATTGAAGACTAGTGAATCTCAAAGTGCAATGTTGATATAAATATAAAAATAGGATTTCTACATGTTTGTAAATTGGTGCTTAAAGGATAATATTGTAGTTATGCTCCAAATTAGTGAGGTCTGTGAAGTCTCATTTTTCATTGCCGGTTGTGCATTTTAACTTGTAATCAAACCAACTTTTTCAGATTGAAGTTTATGTGGCGATTAGCTTTCGAGAGTTCTGGAACAAGAGTTGCACTAATATTTCCAGTCGAGCTGCAGTTGGTAACACAAATATTTCCTCTGCAGCAAAGGAAGGCATAATACATAGCCTAAATTTGTATCAAGTACAAATAACTGTCATTGTATTCTTCTTTGGTCAAAGGTACATCTAGTTCTAGCATGATTAAGTGTAAAACCAGTTGAAAAAACAAAAGTGACATGTTCTTTTCTTTTCTTTTAATTTACACTTGTTAAAGATGTTTGTTGATTTGTTATTAAATGAAAACCATATTTTCGATGGAGGACTCGCCCGTGGCCGTACAATTCTGGTATTTCTATTGTTTATGCCTATTCAATCTTGAAGAAAATACTTGAAGGTATAATGTTCGTGATAATGGTTAAGATAATGAAGGCAATAATCCCTAATTAAGCTCATTTTCCTTGTGCCTGGTTTGCTTGGAAGCAACCAAATGGAGGGCAGGGATCAAGATTCACCTACCCCAATATCCAACCTCTTTGGCCTGGACACGCAAAACTTGTGATTTAAACGTGTGACTTCACCTGTTTTAGACATGTCAAAGCCCGCCCCATTACATTAACTTTTCCAAAAAAAGTTCTTTCTTTTGGTTGGTTAAAAGTTTCTTTTGCTCTTCTTCTAATCTAAACTTTGACACCAAGAAGACCTATATGCTTTTAGTTTTATCCTCAGTGCGTTACAACCAAACCTGGTGATGGCTTTGGTGGGTTTCAATTACTCCAGTTGTTTATATCCCATAGCTCTTGGTATTTGGCTAGTGACTTAGTGGATTGAAGTAGCTCGGAGCTAGTAGTTTCCAAATTGAAACCAACCATTTGAGTCATTACAACGCCAAATGAGAGATAGTTGTTTTCGTAAAATACTTGCCTTCTTCTCTGTTGGAAGTACAGATTTCTAGTGATTTCGTTAAAAATATTCTTTGTGTTTTGCACGGGTGAAGAATATTTTCTTCCAAAGAAGACAAACGGTGTCCACCCACTCTTGATTAAGTTCATATATCAGAAGAAAATGCAGAAATAACATTGATTATCAAAACAATCTCTTCTTTTTCTTGCTAAATGTGTCCACACGTGGTGTTGTAATTAGAGAGAGTTATTACTAACACCGGTTTTATACAATAATGTGTCTATTTTTTTCATCATGTTATTAGTTATGTAATGAGATAACTTATTGCATGTAGCTAAGATTTCTCATTGTTTATTGACAATCATTTGTACACAAAATACGAAATGGTTTTCGTCCAACCTAAGTAAGAATAAAGAGAGAATGGTCCCGATTGTAATGATAACCTAAGAACACCCTAATTTAATCAAACTTGTAGATTCAAAGAACGAGAGAAAAAGTTAGACTACACTTCTTGTATGTATTCTATTCTCTCCAATCTCCATTAAGAAAATGTTTTTGTTTTATATAATAAGGGCTCAATAAAGGGGTCCCACATAAATGTACACGCCATCAACCTAATCCTAAGCTCCAGCTCCGATTTCTTTAGCACCCTGTAGTTCCAAAGTGGAAGAAGAAGAAAAGGTATTTACCACCTCAGCATGCACTAACCCCAGCCTCAACTATAAATATTGGACTCAGATATCTTTGCTCTCTCACAACCCTCCTCCTTAACCCTTTGGCTTAATCTACTTGATCAGCTTCCTTTTTCTATAATTAACCTCCTCTCATTGCTTAGGAAACTTTGTCATCACTGAGACATGGAATTTTCCCTTAAGCACAAAATTTGTTTTCTTTGTATCATGGTGCTCTTGCCTGCACTGTGTACCTCTCAAGACACATTTACAAGCTCTAGAGCAACCTATTATGGTAGCCCAGATTGCTATGGGACCCCAAGTATGTATAACCTTTCCTACTAATGTAAACATTCATTCATGTGTATGTCATGTTACTAGACTGTTAATCATGAGCATTGTTAAGTAGAATATTGTTTGAGCACGTGATCATGATTGATCCGACAGGGCAACTTGTCTTGCAAAAACAAATATTCTCTAGTCATACTCATGTTTCGAGTCAAATACTTTTGTTACTAGACTGTGGACTTGGCCACGTAGTCTGGATACAACTAACCTCATTAACAATTTAAATTTACAATTTGACAAGATAAGCATCTTATGATGTCAAATAGTATGAAAAGAAAACATTATCATGCATGTACGAAGACTACACATTAAGTTGCCTATTTGGTAGCAAAATGATAGTAGCATCCACTAAAAGTTCCTAAATGGTATTTATCATCTTGAAAATGGGGTAATTACTAATTGCAATGGTATGCTCATGTAGCTGGAGCTTGTGGCTATGGAGAATATGGAAGGACAGTCAACGACGGCCAAGTGTCCGCAGTTGCTAGGCTGTATCGGAATGGAACTGGCTGTGGTGCATGTTACCAGGTACTCTTGAATCTACTCAATCATTTTTCAAAGTTGATGAACACTAATTATGTTGGTTAGCACTAACAATAATTAACAATTAAACAAGTGGCTCCATTAATTTAATTGTAACCCTAATTAATTTGCTTAATCAAGTCTTTTGCTTGTGATTCAGGTTAGGTGCAGAGAACCTCAACATTGCAGTAGTGATGGGGTGAATGCGGTGGTGACAGATTATGGGGAAGGAGACAGAACAGACTTCATCTTCAGCCGAAGAGCCTATGCAAAGTTGGCAAGTAACTCAGCTGCAGCTGAAAGGCTATTTGCTTATGGTGTGGTTGAAATTGAATACAGAAGGATCCCCTGCCGGTTCTCTGGTGGTGCCAACCTTGTGTTCAAAGTCCATGAACATAGCAAATATCCTGAATACTTGGCTATAGTGATTCAATATGTAGCTGGCCAAAATGACATCACATCTGTTGAGTTGTGGCAGGTAAACTATATTTCACTTTGAATGCTGCATCAATTTAAACTCAGAACCTCTTATAATAAAGCGTACGCTGGCACGGTGTCACTAGACCAAAAGGTCATTGACAACTGAATATACATCTCTAACAGAGATGAGACTTACTTGTTATCTCTATACAGTGTGATTTATTGATACAGTTTATAATGTGGTACGTAAATGTTATACACAACATTACTCGTCTAATATAATATGTTTTTTTGGGGCAGGAGGATTGCAAACAATGGAGGGCCATGCGCAGTGCATATGGAGCAGTTTGGGACACTCCAAACCCACCTAGTGGCTCCATTAACTTGAGGTTCCAAGTGAGTGGCAGTGCAGGGGTGAAATTCGTGCAGGCAAACAAAGCCATCCCTGAAGATTGGAAAGCTGGGGTTTCCTATGAGACAGACATTCAGCTCAATTAACTGCACATGTTTTGAGATCATCCCAAACTTTTATCCAAATATTAGGACAGAAATTTCATGTTGGTTAATATATTATAATTATTCCATGTAACGCTAGTTGCTTGCTTGTCATGACTAGGAGATGTATTAATTATTGTTACTGTATGCTGGGTAGGAGCAAGTGCACTTGGCTTGCCCCTAGATTTAGGCTAAGTTTGGTATTGCTATGCTTTTAAAAAAAAACTGATTCTGCTGTGCTGTGAAAATAAACGGCTGTGAAGTGAAGCAGCAGAGTGTTTAATAATCTATATTTGTAAAAGTGTTGTGGATATAAAAAGCAGTATCATAGTGTCTGGTAAACTTTTTTATTCCATGTAATGCTAGTTGCTTGTCTGTATGCTGGGTAGGAGCAAGTGCACTTGGCTTTCCCCTAGATTTAGTGGGATGGTGTACTTTCAATTTGTGAGGATATAATATGAATAAAGTTCCAACTTTTTGGATCCTTCAATATGTGCTTTCACAACACATACAGTCACGAACCTAATATGATGATTAAGGTTAATTATATTTTCCAACATTGTGGTTTGACACTGTAACTATTTGGTTGACGTCTTTTGAAAATTGGCAAAAAATTACTTTAAAGTTTCAAATTGTTAACATCATTAACACTCAAGTTAACCCTTTTTTAAAGAACTTTTTTTATTGAGAAATGCGATAACATACTAAACTCACACAAATAACACTAACGCTATGACTCGAATCTAGGACCTAACATGGGGAGCAATCGCTCCAAATCACTACATTAGTGGGTTCTTTACAGTTAATTCTTATTTTTAAGCATGTCACTCATTGGGATTATTTTTTACTTACATGAAGACTAGTTTAATATCACATGATACTTTTTTCATCTATCTCTTATATCTAGTAGGTTAGGGCTTTTTTCATTTTTATTTTTAAAGAAAATTTATAATTGGTTGTCCATATAAATCTGCTAATCCATGTGGCTACGTGAAAAAAAAAATGAAGTGTTAAATCGAATTCAACACTTTTAACTCAACTCACTAGAAGCATACCACTAGGCAGAAGATCTCAATCAACTTGAGTACTTGAGCAGCTAGTGCCATACCAGGGAGGGACCAAGCAAGAATGCAACATCTCCACAGGCGTAGGAAGAGCGCCGCCCCTACCAAGAAGAATGGCTCTACCACTCAACTTCCCCCTCATTGCTTGGGATTTATTGTTGAACTCAATAACTTAGCCCTAAATCCTAACTCTACGACAGCTGCGATTCTACCCGAAATAATCCACCATAAGATTTTTCTTAAACAACCACTCAACTTTTATACTATAATGATACTTCACTTCCCAGTGTTAAGTTCGAATTCACTGTATTGAATCAAGTAGATCACAGTTTGTCCGATAGGGTCTCTCCGAGCCTTGTCTGACTTGTATGCTTTCATTGTATTTACTTTTTGTCCGTTTCACTTTCCATGTATTTGATAACATATTGTACTAGATAAATATTGAGGTCCTTAGCACTCAAGGCATTCCCCCAATTCACAATCACTTGATTATTAGTCATTTATTTGGCGCGCTATCTATTATCTACAAAATCAGTCTGTTGGAGTTCTCACTGCAAACAGTGGCACGCTCGCAACTGCATTCACAACACAAACACTGACGGTCATCCATGCATGGCCGTTGGATTTTAGGGGCACAAACACTACCATGAAGCCAAATCAAGGGGGGAAAAGACAACCATATAAGTTGTAATTGAAACCATGCTGACGTGTCACGTAGCATTGAGCTTCTGTTGGAGAACAATGATATGATTATTTCAGTGATATTTATGATATTTATTACCCAAACACATACCCTATTTAGTGTTTCTAAACTGTTGGTGTTTATAAAATGTGGGACTAAATGAAAGTGTATTTTTCCTATACAAACTCTATCATCATCCACATATACATTAGTTTTCGCTTTCAGAGCAGAGCAGAAAACAGAGAATGTTGCTAGCTACCTAGCTAAGACCTAGGAAACAATAAAATTAAGGGTATTCAAAAAATATGATTATTTCAATATCAAATGCTGCTTAATTATGAGAGAGAAAGCTCAGGAAAATATATATCTACCTAAGACAGAGAGACGGACAATATCTCATCTCAGTAGTGCACAGAAACTTGGTTACTTATTAATTAAAATTCTACCTGCAAACTATAATAAGCAAGAGATGATGGATGAATAGAAACTTGGTTGCTTATTAATTAAAATTCTACCTGCAAACTATAATAAGCAAGCGATGATGGATGATCATGGGAGAGAGTGAGTCAGTCGACCACAGCAAGAGTTTGATACTCTTTGTCAGCGATGGCTGCTTCCATGAGATGGTGCGGGCAAAAATCCCCGCCATCATAGGCGGAGCCAATGAAGGCTCACAATGGTCAAGTGACCCTTCTCATCTTTAGCATATTTGATATTTTTACATGTTTGTACTTGATTGTTTGATACAGTATTTCTGAAATTTAACACTTCTCTCACCATCTTACCTTTTGAAAAAACTACAAAAGTAAAGATGAAAACTTTTGTCTCGACATGTCTTTTACTTATGCTACTTATCTTTTTAATTATTTCTTTATTTGTAATAACTTAATAATTATTAACCTAATTACCTAAAACTAAAAGCATGACATCTTACCAAAAAAAAAAACTCAAAAGCATGACAATTCAAATTGAAGATCGTCAACCTATGTTCTGTTGTAAATATTTTGGAATGATAAAAATAATCAGATGATTTTTTTGTTGTTAATCTTTGTCATTTGAGGTTGACCCCTCTTGATAGATTTTCTGGCTCCGCCATTGCCCGCCATTGTCCAAGAAGGACTTGACCAAATTGTTGAACCAGCCACGCAACAGAGTCACCACTGGACGAGGCAAATCAATCAAAGGCAAATCAATCGATGGCGAATTTCAGTTGGAAATATCTCAAAACAGAATATATGGCACGGCATCATCCCCATACCCTTTGTCCTTAAACATTCTCTGTATGGCCACATATTTAGTCTCCCAAGCGCAGCTATCATAAAATCTTGAAGGTATGCAGTAGGTTCACAAACAGCTTCTTGATCATCTGCTCTGGCTTCAAATCTTCCTTGACAGCCACTTGGAGAATCAAATCAAATATCTTTTCCAAATCCATTACAATGCCGAAGTCCATTCTCTTCAAAAAAGACAAGTTGGACTTAAGATCATCACCAAGTAACGAATACAGGTGAGGAGGCTGCTGAGGCAAAAGAAGCTGACGCTGCTGCTGCTGAGCCTGGGAACCATCAGGCGAAAGAGGAACTGAACCGTATTGATTAAAAATGTGACAAACGAATGTTCAAATTAGGAAGCAATCCAATAGTCAGCAAGTTGTTAAATAAAATTTTCAAATCCAGAAGTGACCGAAAAAAATAAATCTATTTCTTTCACTACAAAGGAAAGGAAGTAATGTAAACGCGATCCCGAACCTCTAAAGAAGTAATGTAAACGCGATCCCGAACCTCTAAAGAAGTAATGTAAACGCGATCCCGAACCTCTATATTTAGAGATTGTGAGTAAATTCAAATCAAATATTACTGTAGGCGTGTGCTATATATGGTGTGTGTATTTTGGCGAAAGATGCTGAATTTGATTGGACCCAATTGGATTCTGAAGCTTTGTTGGATTTTGATCTGGGTGTGTTGGATTGCTTGAGTTTTAATTAAATGGGTCCTAGTAAAACAATAACGGAGAGAAATGCCAAAATTAGAAAGAAGACGAAGAGCAAACTGAGCAAATGGAATAGAAAGCTTGTGCTTTTGTGTTTAGAAACTGAGGAGAAATCTGATGGAATTCGATTGGACCCAGTTAGAAATTTTGAATCTTTAACCCTCCATTTGGATGAAGGAATTGAAAATTACATAGAATTTTAAAATGACGGAATTTAGATTTCCATCATTTGATTTACAGCGATTGAAAATTTCGGTGTTTGGATTTATATATGTTGAATTTTGTAAATGACAGAATTTTGTAAATGGCTATGGAAATTGTGAAACGACGCCTTTATTTTGGTGGAAATTCAACTCGGGAATTTGATGCCTCAATTTCCACGATTTTTTACTCGTGTCATTTAATAAATTCCGTGCTTAAGTTGCCAAACAAGGAAATTGTCAATTTCTCCTCTTAAATTCCCGACTTTTAGTTAAATTCCGAGTTATTTTTCCTCATCCAAACGGACCATAATAGAATTTGGACTTGGGTTTGGTCGGAGGGAGGTGTTGGGGTTTGACAGAGATGAGGAGAATAGCTGTGTTTTTTTTTGTAAGTCCTTAATAGTCATTTTATAAATGGATAATTTATTTTTAAAATTTAAAAAATAAGATAGGCGGGTGGAAATAGCAGCACTCTTTTTTTTAGATCCAAATGAATGCCCTAATAAACATATATTGGGCTGGAGCCTCCCTCTTTTGTGGGCACAAGATTGTTTTAACTCTAAAACTAAAAGCCCAATCTATTTTGTTTCGATATCTTCTTCCATTTTTCTCTTTTACAATATTCACAGACTCACAGTTGGCCACAGCCTTCTCCAGTTAACGACCGCTCCAAACCATCAATGGAGGTCGCCACCACGGCTTCAAGCTTCGCGCTTCACACGCGCATGTTAGCATCGCCAACCACTCGCCGAGCCCTAAGCTCTAGCCGCACCCAAACGACGTCGTCCCCTACCCTTCCCAGAGCTTCCCTCTCCACCAATTGCCTCTCTCCCTTCGCCGGCACCAGCATCTCCTCCGAATTTTCCGGCCACAAGCTCGGCCCCTTGAGCCTCAACCCGGCGTCGTTCCGTGGCTCCAAGCCCAAACGCGGTGTCGTCACCATGGTACTCCCCCAATTACCTTCCCACATTTAACTCTCAATTTTGTTTTTGTTTTCTCTTTTCATTTTAAATATAATAAATTTAGGCAATTTTAATTACCCTGCAATAAATTTGAGATTTTGGGTAATGGGTAGTGTTGTTATTGATTATTTTATAATGAAGTTTGAAATTTGTGTGTTTAGGTTATTCCGTTTCAAAGAGGAAGTGCATGGGAGCAACCGCCTCCAGACCTGGCATCATATCTGTACAAAAATCGAATTGTGTACTTGGGCATGTCACTTGTGCCTTCAGTGACGGAGTTGATACTGGCGGAGTTTCTCTACCTTCAGTATGAAGATGAAACGAAGCCCATTTACTTGTACGTAAATTCCACTGGAACAACCAAGGTTAACATTCAGGACCCTTCATTTATTTTTCGCTAGTTCTAGTGTTACTCTCTGCTTGTTTAACAGATTGGCATGATTGAAGGACGACCAAACTTAATAGTCAGCACCCCTTTATTATTAAGTCATGATAGTACGATATAACTAGAAGATGACTGGACCAATGTTTGGTTATAGATGAAAGGTCGATGCCAGGGAGGCAATAATGGGATCGCCTTTGTTGTCAATTTTGTATGCATATCTATGGTTTTACATTTTGATGGTATCGGTCAATTCATCACGTGGTAGTAGCTACAGAGTGCATGCTTATTGCATGATTGTGCATATATGGTGAGATATGAGCAAAGAAATTGTGTTTGGTAATTGTGCTGATAGCTCATTCCAGCAGTTGCTTCGATGTTGGTGTTAGTGCCAGAGGTAGTTATAGTAGTGCTAATGGGTTGGTTCCAATCTTTTAAAATAGCGGTTCTGATACAAACATAGGTGATTCTAACTTGTGGTGGTTGCAAAGGAGAAGGTCTGTGATTGATTCTCATGGTGGGATAGTGGTAGGATAGTGGTGGTTGTAAGGATTTCGTAGTAATATCTACATTTGTTGCAGCAGTATTATCATAAGGTTAAAGAATGTATGATTTATAACTACACTTTTAGTTTTCTCTTGTGTGGTAGTTTTTGGGCTTCTTCCACAGTTGTAATTCAAATTCTTTTGCGACAAGTGTTACATTTTTAATCAATTTGCTGGCAGGTGTGTTAGGACTTAGGAGAAACAGAAATTCTTGTCTTCTTTTGCTGTTAGCCCTTTTTTCTGCTCATCCTTTTCACTTTGACCAAAAAACAGTGTAGTTGCTTTATAACTATATAAGTAACAGTGTAGTTCCTTTTCACTTTAACAGAACAATGAAGATTGTTAAAAAATTGTGCCTCGTTTGTTTTTCTTCTTTTATTTCCATATAATAGTTGTTCATTTTATATGACTCTTCTCTTGTATTCTTCAGGGTGGTGAGAAGTTGGGTTACGAAACAGAGGCTTTTGCAATATATGATGTCATGAGGTCATCCATCTCTATTCTTTTGTTAGGTCATGCATTTATTTTGATCAATACTAGTTTCCATTCATTGCACTTTAGAGATGATCTGAATTTTTCCCCAAAAGATTAAAACTAATTTCTAACTGCTGCAGGTATGTCAAACCACCTATATTTACTCTTTGTGTTGGTAATGCTTGGGGAGAAGCTGCCTTACTTTTGGCTGCTGGTTCGAAGGGAAACCGTTCTGCTTTACCCTCATCAACAATCATGATGAAGCAGGTTCTATATTTATCACAAATTTTTTTAGCTCTAAAATTGTGTACTATCTGGCATGTTTCTTACTTTTTATTGCAAGGCTGGAATTAGTACTTTTTATCTCATTAAGTGGAACTTATACATGGATTAAATTCTACATGAACCTTTTGTCTTCTTTCTTTATCTATATGTAGCCTATTGCAAGGTTTCAAGGTCAAGCAACAGATATTGAACTTGCAAGAAGGGAAGTGAGGAATGTTAAAGACGAGTTGGTAAGATTGATGGTCACCAGCATGTCTCCCATTCTTCACTCTATTCTCATTGACTAGTTTGAATGCTGGTTAGATTGCTTATGATTTTTTAAAATTTTCAAAGATTAGCAGACTTCTTCTTTGTTGCTTGAGCATGTTCTATTCTTCCATTTTTCTCTTTTCTGTAGCATGTTTATTAATTTTGCAGAATTTACTCTCTTGAAT
Source organism: Prunus padus (assembly GCA_024362665.1). NCBI lineage: Eukaryota > Viridiplantae > Streptophyta > Magnoliopsida > Rosales > Rosaceae > Prunus > Prunus padus. The sequence continues at coordinate 11,329,329 of JANFAM010000005.1, read as the reverse complement.
GTTGGTTGAGTTTGGGAATATTTATATTTTACCATGAAACATTTTGCTCTCTGTATAAGATTACAGAATTTAGCTCAGGTGTAATATTTAATAGGAAAGTAAACGAAAAGAAGGAAAAAGGAAAGACTGGTTTCATTATTTCTTCAGCTTCTACTTCAGTCCTCATTGATGAATAGACAAATAGATGAAACAAATCCGTTGATTAAAACAAGCAATAACAAAAAGAATCTTCTTTACGGAGAGCATCCCCTCGTTCCTTTTCAAATAAATATATTATTAAATGTTCTTGGAACATACAGTGGTTTGTTAAACTTCTGTGTGTTGAGTCCAGAAGTGAATAATTCTATGAACTTTTCATTTGAATGTGCATTTTGACATTCATGCAAACAAAAAAGTGCATTTAAACATGGGGTGACTTATCAACTCAACGTTTATTGTTTAATTTGTGTTCTAGGTTAAGCTCTTTTCAAAGCATCTTGGAAAGTCAACTGAGCAAATTGAAGCAGATATTAGACGTCCGAAATATTTTAGTCCTAGTGAAGCAGTTGAATATGGCATCATAGACAAGGTACTTCCAATAGAAAGAGTGACTACATTTTTAGTCTAATTCATACCAAACCTATGTTTACCCATTTTCAATTGTTTTTTCCAGGTACTGTACAATGAAAGGACTACCGAAGACAGGGGAGTTGTCTCGGACCTGAAAAAAGCACAACTTATTCCGTAGGAAGACTGAATGATCCTCAGAAGGAATATTCAGGTACAGGGAAATATTTAGTTATTGTCAGATTGGAAGTTAGTGATGTTCATTTTTTTTTTTCATTACATGAAATTTATAATGGCTAATATTTGAGTATGGAAATCAAGTGGAATTTTGTCAGAAATTGTCCCAAACTTTCTGAACTTCTATGCAGTGCATGTTTTCTGTTCAATAATTTTGACGGCTTCAGGAGAGTCCAATTAGTTGGGTTGCCATTCAGAACTACTGGATTTGACTTTGTTGTGCGTTAAGTTCTGGTTATTTGAGAAAGGGTGTAAAGTTCTGGTTTCATAAAAAGTTCAGGTAGTTGAGAAAGAGTGGAAAGTCCCCTTCCCTCAGCCACACGAACCCCCTGATGAGGTTGGAAACCCATTTTCTTGGATACTGTCATTCCACAACATTGACATTATAGTTCTTTTTAGCATATTTAGTGTAATGATGGAACCGCCACATATGCTGTGGTATGATGGCCTTCAATAAACTCAACAGGCTAGTATGGAAGAGGAACTGGGTTGTTTGGATATGTATTTTCTGTTGACTGAGAAATTTGCTCTCTCTAGTGTCGTTTTTATGCCTTTCAAAAATTTTAGTGCTCACAATCACTCCCAGTTATTAACCATTACATTGCTTTAGTATGAGGATAGGTTATTCTGGAATTGGGACGTAAACGCGTGTTCTTTTCATGGCCATACCACCTTTACCACCTGGAGTAGGTGCTGTCTAAAGTTGTTGGGTTGACCATATGGTTAGCTTGCTTTACAGCTTACATTTGCCTTTTATTTTTTGTTGATTGCCAAAATTGGGAGTGAAGATGACTAATGAGGCAATTTTGGTTGATGGTATGCTTCATGGCTTGTAGTCTTGGTTTCATTATCCAACAACATTACCTTTTGCCCTTTTCCTGTCATCCCAAGTTACAAGTGTAAGAGAGGGATGTGTCAAAGTAGCACATCTGAAGATATGAACCTTACACATATTTCAGTGCACTCTCTACAGTTTCTCTTCCATTATTTGCTCCAAGTGGTTGCCCCATTTATGGATGTGATGCCATTTTTTAGCCCCATTTATTGTGAAAGTCACATTCCTGGAATTATGACAGTATGAATTAGTTAATATGATAGAAAGTCTTCGTCGTTTGTAGTTGATACAAGTATGTTATTATGGCGTAGATGAATTTAATCTTGGTAATAGTTATGTAATTTTATTTTAAAATGTGGATCAAGAAGCTTAAGTTAGAAAAATTCTTTGTCTACGGTTGCTAATTAAAAAAATGCTTTCGCTGAGGTCATAACAAAACAAATTGTGTCTATGCACTAAATGCTAATTACTTTTATTGAAGACTAGTGAATCTCAAAGTGCAATGTTGATATAAATATAAATAGGATTTCTACATGTTTGTAAATTGGTGCTTAAAGGATAATATTGTAGTTCTGCTCCAAATTAGTGAGGTCTGTGATGTCTCATTTTTCATTGCCAGTTGTGCATTTTAACTTGTGATTTCAAACCAACTTTTTCAGATTGAAGTTTATGTGGCGCTTAGCTTTCGAGAGTTCTGGAACAAGAGTTGCACTAATATTTCCAGTCAAGCTGCAGTTGGTAACACAAATATTTCCAGTGCAGCAAAGGAAGGCATAATACATAGCCTAAATTTGTATCAAGTACAAATGACTGTCATTGTATTCTTCTTTGGTCAAAGGTACATCTAGTTCTAGCATGATTTAGTGTAAAACCAGTTGAAAAAACAAAAGTCACATGTTCTTTTCTTTTCTTTTCTTTTAATTTACACTTGTTAAAGATGTTTGTTGATTTGTTATTAAATGAAAACCATATTTTCGACAGTGGACTTGCCCTTGGCCGTACAATTCTGGTATTTCTATTGTTTATGCCTATTCAATCTTGAAGAAAATACTTGAAGGTAGAATGTTCGTGATAATGGTTAAGATAATGAAGGCAATAATCCCTAATTAAGCTCATATTCCGTGTGCCTGGTTTGCTTGGAAGCACCCAACCCAAATGGAGGGTAAGGATCAAGATTCACCAACCCCAATATCAACCTAGGACACACAAAACTTTCGTTTAAACGTGTGACTTTTAGACAAGTCAAAGTCCTCCCCGTTACATTAACTTTTCCAAAAAAGGGTTCTTTCTTCTGGTTGGCTACAAGTTTCTTTTGCTCTTCTTCTGATCTATAGACTTTGACACGAAGAAGACCCATATGCTTTTAGTTTTATCTGTGTAATAGGCCTCCTCAGTGCGTTACAACCAAACCTGGTGGTGGCTTTGGTGGGTTTCCAATTACTCCAGTTGTGTATATCCCATAGCTCTTGGTATTTGACTAGAAAAAGCCCAATTAAATTTCACTAGTGGCGCGTTTACTAACCCGTAATCGGAATGAGAATAAGAAATTCGATTCCGATTACGGATTATACATGTGTTTACTAAAATTGGGATGAATCAAAATGCGTGGAGCCCACACAAAAAATGGAATTCAATTCCAAGATTTGGGTGATTTGGATTCCCAACATAGAGAATATATTTGGGTTCCGGGTTTAGGGAGCAATCGGAATGCTAATTTTTTCCCTTTATGCCCTCACTTACTTTCATTATTTCCAAGATTATCCTTAACCCTATAAATAAAAACAAAATCATTTTAAGTGTTAAGGATTAACTAATAGAAATACTTACATTTATTTTTAAAAAAATACTTAATAGAAATACTTAAATTTATAAACAAAAATAAACAAAATCATTTTAGTGTGTCTATGAAATAAAAAAAACAATTTAATTTTTTCTTACTATTATATACTATCTCAAATTTTATTAAAAAAGTATATAAAATATTTGATTTGGAACAAGGGCATTTTAGTAATCATACTGATTTATATTCCGATTATGCTGAATTAGTAAACATGTTTATGGAATTCTATTCCGATTCCAGACAGTTTTAGTAAACGCGACATAGGATATATACGTGTCTTTTAGATACTAGAGAAGGCTAGTGACTTCTAGTGGATTGAAGTGGCTCGGAGCTAGTAGTTTCCAAATTGAAACCAACCATTTGAGTCATTACAACGCCAAATGAGAGATTTGTTTTCGGAAAATACTTGCCTCCTCTGTTGGAAGTACGAATTTCTACTTTTTTCCAATCACAGTTTAATGTGTGTAAAAAAAAATTCTATGTGTTTTGCACAGATGAAGAATATTTTCTTCCAAAGAAGACAAACAGTGTCCGTTATTTTCACCCACTCTTGATTAAGTTCATATCAAAAGAAAATGCAGAAATAACATTGATTATCAAAACAATCTCTTCTTTCTCTTGCTAAATGTGTCCACATGTGGTGATGTAATTAGAGAGAGATATTACTATCACCGGTTTCATACAATAATGTATCTATTTTTTTCGTCATGTTACTAGTTATGTATTGAGATAACTTGTAGCATGCACCTAAGATTTCTCATTGTTTATTGACAATAATTAGTACACAAAATACAAAATGGTTTTCTTCCAACCTATGGAAGAATAAAGGGAGAATGGTCCCAATTGTAATGATAACCTAAGAACACCCTAATTGAATCAAACTTGTAGATTCAAAGAACAAGAGAAAAAGTTAGACCACTTGTGAGCATGTATTCTATTCTCTCCAATCTCCTTTAACAAAATATTTTTTTTTTATAATAAGGGCTCAATAAAGGGGTCCCACATAAGTGTACACGTCATCAACCTAATCCTAAGCTCCTGCTCCGATTTCTTTTGCACCCTGTAGTTCCAAAGTGGAAGACGATGAAAATGTATTTACCACCTCAGCATGCACTAACCCCAGCCTCAACTATAAATTTTGGACTCAGATATCTTTGCTCTCACAACCCTCCTCCTAAACCCTTTGGCTTATTCTACTTGATCAGCTTCCTTTTTCTATAATTAACCTCCTCTCATTGCTTGGGAAACTTTGTCATCACTGAGACATGGAATTTTCCCTTAAGCACAAAATTTGTTTTCTTTGTATCGTGGTGCTCTTGCCTGCACTGTGTACCTCTCAAGGCACATTTACAAGCTCTAGAGCAACCTATTATGGTAGCCCAGATTGCTATGGGACCCCAAGTATGTATAACCTTTCCTACTAATGTATGCATTAATTCATTCCTGTGTATGTGTGTGTTTGTGACGACCATGTTGCTAGACTGTTAATCATGAGCGTTGTTAGGTAGAATACTGTTTGAGCACGTGATCTTGATTGATCCGACATGGCAACTTGTCTTGCAAAAAAAATATATATTCTCTAGTCATATTTATATTTCGAGTCAAATACTTTTGTACTAGACTGTGGACTTTGGTCACGTAGTTTGGATACAACTAACCTCACTAATGATTTAGATTCACAATTTGACAAGATAAACATCTTATGATTTGAAAAGAGAACATAATCGTGCATGTACGAAGATTACACCTTAATGTATTTATCATCTTGAAAATGGGGTAATTACTAATCGCAATGGTATGCTCATGTAGCTGGAGCTTGTGGCTATGGAGAATATGGAAGGACAGTCAACGACGGCCAAGTGTCCGCAGTTGCTAGGCTGTACCGGGATGGAACTGGCTGTGGTGCATGTTACCAGGTACTCTTGAATCTACTCAATCATTTTTCAAAGTTGATGAACACTAATTATGTTGGTTAGCACTAACAATATTAAACAATTAAACAAGTGGCTCCATTAATTTAATTGTAACCCTAATTAATTTGCTTAATCGAGTCTTTTGCTTGTGATTCAGGTTAGGTGCACAGACCCTCAACATTGCAGTAGTGATGGGTTGAATGCGGTGGTGACAGATTATGGGGAAGGAGACAGAACAGACTTCATCTTCAGCCGAAGAGCCTATGCAAAGTTGGCAAGTAACTCAGCTGCAGCTGAAAGGCTATTTGCTTTTGGTGTGGTTGAAATTGAATACAGAAGGATCCCCTGCCGGTTCTCTGGTAACAACCTTGTGGTCAAAGTCCATGAAAATAGCAAACTTCCTGGATACTTGGCTATAGTGATGCAATATGTAGCTGGCCAATACGACGTCACAGGTGTTGAGTTGTGGGAGGTAAATTATACTTCATCTGAAACATCTGAAACACTGCATCAATTTCAACTCAGAACCTCTTCTAATAAAGCGTAAATTGGCACGGTGTCACTAGACCAAAACGTTGACAACCGAATATAAATCTCGAACAAAGACAAGGCTCACTTGTTATCTCTATACAATGTGATTTATTGATACGGTTTATAATGTAGTACGTAAATGTGATACATATAGCATTTCTATACAATGTGATTTATTGATACGGTTTATAATGTAGTACGTAAATGTGATACACATAGCATTACTCGTCTAATATATTATGTTTTTTTGGGGCAGGAGGATTCCAAACAATGGAGGGCCATGCGCAGAGCATATGGAGCAGTTTGGGACACTCCAAACCCACCTAGTGGCCCCATTATCGTGAGGATCTTTTTGCGTGGCAGTGCAGGGTTGAAATTGGTGCAGTCAAACAAAGCCATCCCTGGAGATTGGAAAGCTGGGGTTTCCTATGAGACAGACATTCAGCTCAATTAACTGCACATGTTTTGAGATCATCCCAAACTTTTATCCAACTATTAGGACAGAAATTTCATGTTGGTTAATATATTATAATTATTCCATGCAATGCTAGTTGCTTGCTTGTCATGACTAGAAGATGTATTAACTATTGTTATTGTATGCTGGGTAGGAGCAAGTGCACTTGGCTTGCCCTAGATTTAGGCTTAGTTTGGTATTCTTTATCTTTTAAAAAAGCTACTTGTTGTCTTTGTGAAAATAAGCAATTTGTGAAGTGAAGCAGAGTGTTTATGTAATCTATATTTGTAAGAGTGTTGTGGGTATAAAAAGCGATTAATAGCGTCTGGTAAGAACTTTTTTATAGAAGTGTTGTGAGAGTATATAATTTCAATAAAGGGCATCATGATGAAATGTTTTTTTAAAGGCTAAAATTATCATAAAAAATAAAAAATGTATAGTTTTTCTCCCTTTTCTTTCTATCTTCCTTCCTCTTCGTCTTCTTTCCCAGGCCCCATTTCTTTTTTTCTCTCCCTCTTCTCTCGTCCTTTCTTTTTCTTCTTCCTTCACAACCCCATTTCTTTTTTTTTCTTTAACCCTTTTCTCTCCTCCTTTCTCTTTTCTTCTTCCTTCCCAGACCCCATTTCTTTTTTTTTTTCTTTCTCCCTCGTCTCTCCTTTCTCCTTCCTTCCCAGGCCCCAATTATTTTTTTCTCTCCCTCGTCTCTCCTTTCTCCTTTCTCCTTTCTTCTTCCTTCCTAGGCCCCTTTTTTTCTTTCTTCCTCTTCCTCATCCAAAATCTTCAAGACAAAACTTGTTTTTGTTGTGATTTCATACAAATTCTTGTTATAAAGACACCTGAAGTTTCCAATCAAAACCAATTCCAACACAATTAGCCACAATCCAAAAATGGCCAAACGCAAAAGTTTCATATAAATTCGTGTTTGTGGAAGTATATATACGCCACGAAATTGAGCACCTACAATTTCAGCGTCGAACACCTGCAATTTCAATTTTGCTTTCTCTCTCTAGTTCTCACTCCTTGTCTCTCTCTCCCTCCCAATCTCTCTCTATTTTCCCCATCAAAGTCGCATATCATTCCCTTCAAAGTTGCAAATCTTCTAGGTCTGTAAAATAGGGAGCTGGATTGGTGAGATTTTGGGTTGAGATGGTAGCTTTGAGGGATTGAGGAAGCAAGTTACAGAGAGAGGATGAGGTGAGCAAGTTGCAGAGAGAACAAAACAATTCCAGAAAATCCAAGAGGAACAACTTTTGGGAGGCTCGAACCAGGGATAACGAGGATATAGCGTGTAATTGTTTGAAACAAATAAGGGCAATATGAGTAATATGAAAATTTCATTAAACTCTCCGCATGCTTCTCAGCGCATTAGTTTTTAAAAGCACCCTACCACTTGCTTTTAAAAACTGCTGTGGGTCACCTGGAATTTTGGAAAAAAAAAAAAAAAAAAGCTACTTTTTCATATTTTACCAAACACCAAAAGTTCAAAAACTTTAAAAAGAGCACAATCCAAACTAAGCCTTAGTGGGATGGTGTACTTTCAGTTTGTGAGGATATAATATGAATAAAGTTCCAACTTTTTGGATCCTTCAATACGTACTTTCACAACAAGTACAGTCACGAACCTATATGATGATTAAGGGTTAATTATATTTTCAAACATTGTGGTTTGACATTGTAACAATTTGGTTAACGTCTTTTAAAATTGGCAAAAAATTACTTTAAAGTTTCAAATTGTTACACCATTAGTCCCGATGTCCGTCTTAACACTCAAGTTAACCCTTTTTTAAAGGACATTTTCTATTGAGAATGGCGATAACATACTAAATTCACACAAACTACACGGGCGCCAGGACTCAAATCTAGGACCTAACATAGGGGAGCAATCGCTCCAAATCACTACATGAGTGAGTTCTTTATAGTTAATCTTTATTTTTAAGCGTGTCACTCATTGGGATTATTTTTTACTTACATAAACACCAGTTTAATATCACATGATACTTTTTTCGTCTAGGACTTTTTTCATTTTTATTTTTAAAGAAAATTTATAATTGGTTGTCCATATAACTCTGCTAATCCATGTGGATACGTGAAAAAAAAAATTAAGTGTTAAATCGAATTCAACACGTTTTACCCAACTCACTAGAAGCCTACCACTAGGTAGGCAGAAGATCTCAATCAACTTGAGCAGCTAGTGCCACACCAAGGAGGGACCAAGCAATAGTGCAACATGTCCATAGGCGTAGGAAGAGCGCCGCCCCCACCAAGAATAATGGCTCTACCACTCAACTTCCCCCTCATTGCTTGGGATTTATTGTTGAACTCAATAACTTAGCCCTAAATCCTAACTCTACGCCGGCTGCGATTCTACCCGAATAATCCACCATAAGATTTTTCTTATACAACCATTCAACTTTTATACTATAATGATACTTCACTTCCCAATGTTAAGTTTGAATTCTCAGATGTTTTTTTTAAGGACATTTTCTATTAAGAGGAGCGATAATATACTAAACTCACACACACTACACGGATACTAGGACTCGAATCCAAGACTTTGCCTGAGAGAGCAATTGCTCCAACCCACTACACTTGTGCGATTCTACCCGAAATAATCCACCATAAGATTTTTCTTAAACAACCATTCAACTTTTATACTATAATGATACTTCACTTCCCAATGGTAAGTTCAAATTCTCCGATGTCTTTTTTTAAGGATCTTTCCTATTAAGAGAGGCGATAATATACTAAACTCACACACACTACACGGATGCTAGGACTCGAATCCAAGACTTTGCATGATCACTACACTTGTGGGTCCCTTGCGATGTTTTTTTTTTTAAGTTGCGTTAAAGAATGCTAAATAAAACTTTTAAAACAAATTACAACCGGTTTTGCAATTTTTTCAAGGAGTGGAATGAATGACATGGAGAAAAGCCTAAATCCTACAAGCGAATTGAGCTTCGACAATTTGACTTGGGTGTTTTGAATAGTTCCCGATAATCTTTCCTTCTTTTTTTGGGATAGGCTTGGGTAGGATATAGCCTGTTCCGCCATAGCACATTCAATTTCCATGGCTGACAGATTTGAAGGGAACTTTAATATTTCCATCTGCATGAGCTATAATTATTCTTCATCTGAATGGCTACAATTATAAATATAATAATTTTTTATTATTATGCACATGAGGGAGGGAAAATACCAACACTGCCAGCATGAAGAAAAGAATAATTCACTAAATGACCTCTAAATGAAGATACAATCTACAAGCAGAGAAAACAGTCGAAACAGAGAAAAATAATTGCTTAACCTAAAAGAGTAACATCTTGTAATATGGATTTAAAAAGAAATTGAAAAAAAATAGGAACATATCTCATTCCAATGACTTAAGGAGCCTAAAGAGTGCCGCTGCTTCCCTAATCCGTGAAAACTCTATGCAAAAAGCTTGGACTTCGATGAAAAGATCCTTAACTGCAAAGACAACCATTGACCAAAAGTCAGCAACATAACATTGAGATTAAAATTTGTTCAAATGGGACTTCAGGTGTTCATACAACAACAAAAATCCTTTAAACTTCGAATCCCATCAACCATTTCAACATTTAACATGCAAAGCAAGTAGATAATCATGAATAACACACTTCAAGCACATATGCATATACGGATGGACATGATTGCGGCCGCTAACATCCGCACGTTAAATCACAATCATATGGCCAAGATAACAGAACACACTGCAAATAAAGAGTGATGCTGACCATTGATAATGTTGTTTCGGATAAGGCTCTGCAGAAACACACAAACAAGCCTCACAAGTCTGTTCTGCATGTACTTGTCCTGGAAGGAAGAAATTTAAAATTTCAAGTCGTTAGTAAATACTGAAAAAAGAGTTTGATAATAAGAGCAAACAAAGAAAAACATTGTCTTAATGGCTTCTACTTAAATATTTTTTATAATTGAACCCTGGCATGCAATATTTCACTACATAGCTTCTTAAATGTTATCATAAATAAACACTATAGCTCCTATACACATGGCAACGGAAATTGCTGATGAGGAAGGAGCAACTATGAGTTCGTATGAGCTCACACATCACTGCACGTTCTCAGCTTCCTATATTTTGGTTGAATCCAAAAGACAAGCAGAACATGTCTATCACTTATTTGACAAGGAATCTCCAGATAATGCTACTTAAATTGAAAACAACAAACAAAAGAAAAATGCCAGAAAAATCTTAAGGCCTACATTATATTCAGGAACTGAAAATAGCATGGGTAGGGTACAAACCAGAATGCATTTGTGATTGCATGAATTCTTTAAAACTATTTAGTTAACTGAAAATTACAGAAGCTATATCATTTATGGTCAAACTTTTATTTGATATTCAAAGTATCGCAAGCACTCTGGTAAAATTAAAAAAAACGTATAGCTAGTACAAGTAGGCAAACACAAATTGCATGAATTTCATCACTCAAATAGTCTCCTTCTCATTTTCGTCCTTAAACTTCAGTATGCACCAATCTATCCTTAAGCATCCTTGTCATGTTCATACTTCAATCCTTTCCATTGACAGACCTTTAAAAAATTAGATGGAATTGCTGGCACATCATATTTCGCATTGAAACAACAAGCCACATGATTTTCTTCCCAAACCCACACCACTTCTACTTCACTCAGCAACCGCCACCACCAAGGCCACTGCACTGACTAACCTACAAAAGCCGCTCACCCAGAGTGGGGAAAAAATTCCCAGAACCTACCACCATGCTCATCCCTATTGAATCTAGCTAGTCTACTAACTATTTCTTCTCCTAACAAGCTCCTCCCAAGTTTATTCATCTTAGTCTTGCATACACGGAACCACCAAAGGCGACATTAAAAACCCATTATAACGTGACTGTTTATATAAACATTTGAATTGTGCCTTTGCATCTCAGAATGTAGTCAGGAATACTAGTAACCACAGGCAATGTATTTAGAAATACTAATAACCGCAGGCAAGGTGAAGCAAGTACCTTGATATTCTCACACGATGATATACAATTTGTTATGTACATGTGTATGAACTCAGAAGGAAGTTCAACTGCTGTTGTAAGCCTGTTTACCACTTCCATAGAGTGTAGACTCATGTCCATATTGACAAGCACTGTAAAGTATCTGTGGCCAAAATAAAATGTCAATAAAGCATAAAAATCTATAATGAGGAAGCGAACAGGCTTAAAAAGTCATCTCTGATTCTCTGTATATTAGACACAGAAAGTAAATCATAGAAACCAAAGACATACTCTGCAATTTCAGGGGAATTTATCAACTTGGTGAGAACTTCAACTGCAATGAGGGGATTATTTTCCACCAATTCCTGAAAACAAGAATTGAGGAATTATAAAAAATAAAAAAAAATTAAAAAAATTGGACAAAAAATTACTTGCAATGTTAACCAAGAGTTATATTACAATAAAACATACCGGCAGCTTTCTTGGTGTCAACCCACAGTGATATACAAGTTTCGGGTCATTTGCCAACTCCAACAAGACTTGCTGGACAATGAAAGGGCAAGCATTGGGTCATCTCTTCCTTCAAAATGACTGATGTAACACGATATAAAATAAATAACATGAATTACTCAGTTTTTCTTTTGAAAGTAATGTAAAATGAAGGCCTCAACAAACTCTATTTTTTTATAAAATAATTTATTTTAGCTATTACAATATTTCGTAGAGGGAAATTAGAACTTAGGACCACCACTTAGGACCACCACTTAAGAGGACGTGTGAAATTACCAACTGGACTATACCTCAGCCACCTATTAATCGCTAGCAATCACTGAAGTTAAACATTACTAAATTCAAAGGTGCCTACACGGTGTCAGTTCTAATTGGACTCCAAAATTCCCTGGGCCTACCACTAGCTTCAGCTCTAGTAGATCCATACTTCATATGAACCTTGGGGTCGGAAAGGGATGGACCTCCTTTCAGTTTTATCTGTGTTTTGTTCAAGGCCTAATATCACTATGATTTTAAGCCTGGCCCAAATCATTTTACCCCTACCCACAAAATAGATTGGGGCCTCCGAGGCCCAAAATCAATATCTACAGACTCTTCAACCTTCCAATGAAGGTACCAAACCACCACGATTATCAGAAAGCTTTGAAATTGCCCAAAATTTTCAAGTTAAAATCTCTTCCCATTACAATTGATCTCTAACTCCCATGGGGTGAACCCATTTTCTATACTCCCATATTTAATTATTGCTTCAAACAAATTTGGCACGACCTCTATCTTATATGTACCTCTAAAGGTCTCCACATCGCTCAGAGATCTCTCAAGACAAAAGGATAAATGAGCAAATCCTACAATCCCAATCAACCTCCCAAAGAAGGCTAATTATTACTAACTGAAATGCACCAAAGCTCTGATATCTGTAATGATACAGTAATCCGTCCTTAAAAAAAACGGGCCATAATCTTTGAAACCCCTCTGCCTCAAGTGGGTTTCTACACAAGAAAACAGCCTTGTCTGCATCCAGTGCGGTCCTAAATCGACTTTGAACTCTAACAACTTGGATAGGGCTGCTTGTGTTTATCTCCATACAAAGCTATTCTATCTATAACCACAGACAACAACACAAAAATAAGGAAATAGCCTAGAAGATGAATAACTGGCAACTACTGACCCATGAATAATGAGAATGGAATATCTCTGAACTCATTAAATCCACAATGAAGACCAAAAAGGTACTCTCTCCCACAATGAAACCACTTCCTTCTGCGACATTATGTTACTTTGTAACGAACTACACACAAAATAGCCAAAATACAACAATTCCACAAAGCATTTGCCCTTTTTCCCCCAAAAGTGTTTCTCAACAAATAATGAAACACAAGAAGCCAGAGTGCCCAGTTCAGTCTTCCCTCAAAAAAGATTATTTCACAAAGAACCGACAATTGGGCAATGGAGGAAAAGATGATAAATATTCTCCACTCCTATTAAACACATAACATACCAAGAGAGTGAGATAAAATCATTGCGCCTTTTTGTTGAAACAATATCTTAAGTATTATCTTCCTATGAGCAATCATGCAAACCAAAATATGAACCTTGCAATGTACCTCTCAGCCTTCCGAATCAAATAGAAAAGGTTGAAAATGGGTCAAGATAGTTCATCAATATTACCGCAGTCAGTCATAATATATTATACTATTTCATTCATGTATGTACCAGAACCATATAAAGACCAACCAGACAGTGGTTCATACACTAAATCTTAAGACCCGCATCAGCCAATTGCCTAGACACATGACATATGACAACTTGATATGGAAAAAAAAAAATCATTCAATATTTTGGACTGAAAGATAAAAATACCGGTGTACATATATTTAAACTGATTATAAAGCAATTAAATATATGTATCAGCACCTCTTGTTGTGCAGGCGCAAGTGGTCCCTTCAAAGCTTTTGCAATCAAGTCCCTGACAGCTGCCCCTCTGCTAGTATCAACACACATACCATCATCCCATAAAAGTTCATGATTGTCAACAGGGTTGAGCCACACTAGCTGAAACATGTTTTGCAAGAAAAATCGAGTAAACAAGTAAGCCCTACAAATTATCAATATATAAAACTTTAAGTCTTACTTCATCATCCTGTACTGGGAGCCTTGGTGGAATAGGCCTCTTCCAGTGAGGACCTAACCCTTCGAGCGCTAAATTGGACAGCAAACCAAGCACTGTCTCGTCTCTATCTCCAGAACCAAGCTTAGGATTTGCTCCTGGTTGTACATCAAACCTAGAACATGATCCTCGATGTCATATAGAGAAGAAGAAGCAAATATGAAAGAAATTGTCTATTGTCAAGGTCATACTCTGATGAGTTAACATCAAAACCGTGAGGAGCATCAGGATCTGCGACCACATTTCTAACTGAACTATCCTTTAGTGGAGAATTATATCGTTCAGGATGGACTTTATCAGCATACTGCTGCTGCAACTGTTCATGTTGCGGGAAGGCCTGTCAAGACAATTGAAAAATATCTATCATGGGCATGGACTAAGAATTTTTCTCAACACATTGGTAAATAAAATCCCTGAATGAAGTGGGGATCCTTTGTAGGCTTGAACAAAATTACCAAATCATGAGCACATTTGATCTTAAAATACACATAGGGTATAACTTACATGCACTGAAGGATCAAAACTTTTGATGTAATCTGCAGCAGACTGTTTAAGTAGCTGAAACAGAAGATTCTCCTTCAGATATTCATAATATTGAAGAGACGCATTCAAGATAAGATGATGAGGCAGTAACAAAATGAAGTAAAATAATTACAGCAGCTGGTTACAGTTCACACTGGTGTAGTAAATTGTTTCTGATAGAAAGGTTCTTTTTAATCTTCTTTTTTTTCTTATACTCTTATACCATGGGTATTCTTTTAGGCCTCCAAAGGGGATATTACATATAAAAGTACCAAATACTACAGGCTAACAAAAAAAAAAAATTTCATAAGCCATAATTTGCTGCTAATTGCCCCCAAGAAGCGCATACATCCAAAAGGTTAGGTCCAATTAATTGTACTGATCTTAATCCGCAAACATTCCCGGGGGAAAAGACCAAAACTACGAAATTGACGTTTGTTTGCAGTTGTATTCGCAGTACAAGATAAAGAAATTTTGGTAAAACTAAATCAACAACATAAATCCACTTCATGTATCAAAAGGTTAATCAAGAATGAGAACCTCTTGGCCACCACTAGAGCCATCAGAGACGAATAGCTGTAATAGCTGAAGAATAAGTGCCCTCTCATATTTTTCAGCTTCAACATCACATGCAGCCTGTAACCCAAGAGTTAAAAGCACGCCTTAGCAAATACTGAAGTTCATTTTTATTTAAGAAAACAAATGATGTAGCTATTATACTTTGAATAAAGAAAAAGAACCAGCATCTTTCCATTGCAGAAATATGAAAACAAGTCTAGATGACCACACAGTTTGGAAAAAACGAGGATTTATCATATATTAGGCAAATAGAGTGCTCTAAAGATTGAGGAGGACGTTGATAACATGATAAATGATTCAAACGAACTGTTTGGAAGATATTGATATTCCTTAGAACTTTTCATATTGATTGTGACAAGCATAGTAACGAGATATCAAGAAGCCGATTTCAATCAGGTACGGATCATCCATTGCGAACACTAAAGCAACCAACGCTAATGAACTACCAATGCTAGAATGACAACGGCGCAATGCTTACATTTATTAGTAAACTAATGAACGGATTTGCAGAAGGTTTCTGGGAAGAATACGCCTGCTGAAGAATAGCGAACGCAATCAAACGTTGAGTGGAACTCAGCATCTTCTTATCCTGAGAAGCATAGCATTCAACTAGTTAGAATTGCCCATCATAACACATATGTCAAAGAACCAATATTTTTAACACATTAGAATTATAAATACCAGAATAGTTAATACCCAATTGAAGTCTTCACTCGATTATACATGTTTATTATATAAATTTCATACCCAATTGCACATAAACCTTACCACAGGGGTGATGATAAGGGATCTAGGGTTTTCCTTCATTTTTGTATAAAAAAAAAAGGAAAATGGGCAACTCTCAATGTTTGTTCTAAAGCAGGCACAAGGAAGAAGATAGAGAGAAAGAGAGAGAAAGAGACCTGTAAAAGAATGGAAATAGAAAAGCAGGGAATGAATTGGCGGCCATGGGAGAAAAAGGAGTTGAAGTCTGAGACGATCTCTTCGAGTGGACGTTGCTCTGCTCTCAGCAGACCAAACACGGCCTTCGATTCTTCGAACCCCAGCGTCGCCCTCTTCTTCATCTTCGAGCTTTTGCCAAACTATTATCTCACACACACAGGACAGAGAAGAGACTCAGACACGAAAAGAAGAAGAAACAAAAATTTCTCTGTTCTTTTTTTTTAATTTTTTTAATTTGTTATTTTATTTATGTAGTTCAAATCAAAGGAAGAAAGAAGTCTTATTGCTTGTGCACTGTGTAACCTAGCAACTGGACTGGTTCACTTTTCAACGGGCTACCCATTTTCTATTTGGGTGAGGGTGTTTCGGTTCGGATCTCCAAAAAAAACCCAATGTAACTCTTCAACTTTTGTTTGAAGAAAAAATTAAACAAAACAAAAAGCGCCATAAATCCAGTTCTTAACAATTAATTACCGTCGACAGGCCTAGTCTAGTGAAAAAGAGCATTGACTTGTACAACAGTGATTTTAGACTCGAAATCCATGTTGCCGGTGTTTGAGAAAAACCTCATCATCTTCTTAACTTTACCCAAAAAATAAACTATTAGATTTAGTTTATTTTTTTGCACGGATGGGGGAGGTTGGCCGGTGCAGCTGGGTTTTGGGGTTGGGGGTGGGGTTGGTGATTGCTTGGGATGGGAATGGCGTCGGGATTAATGGGTGGGCTTGAGGTTTTTTTGTTTTTTGTTTTTTTTTTAACTTTTCTTAATTTCAGTTATCAAAATCTTAATATAGGAGGGTAAAATAAAAAAGAGAAAGAACAAAAAAGAATAAGATTGATTAAAAAGTATTAAAAAGCAATAGGGTTTAGGGAAAAATTAAAGAAACATGTATCATGGAAACTTATTTCCTTTCCTTTTTTCTTTGAATTATTCACATTTTAATATTTTTATTTCCTAGCATAAAAGGAAGTGCAATGAAATTACCACAATTTTTACTTATGAGTGAGTTAAATGTAAAAATCTCGATAGCTTTGACAGCAATAGTTAAAAGTGTATTCTGAGTGAGTTTTAGAGTGCTTCCAATGGCATTTGCAGGAACCATGTACAAATTTTTAATAATAACTTTCATGTCTTTCTAGCAAGCAAGCTCTCTATGAATCCGCCTTCAAATTCCCGTCCTTCTCATTGTCCCCGGAAGCTCTCACTCTTCTGTTTTTCAGGTCAAAATCGTTTAAAATGTAAATCTTGCTACCGATATGTGTCGCCGTGTCGAGATACCTTGGGCCTTCAAAAAATGCTGCTGCCAAATCCTTCAAACTCGAAGTCCAACTTCCTGCTCTGCATTAAAATTAGGTTATCAATATCCTCCTTTCAAGCAAACTATATTCCCACCAGAACTTTATCTACATATGGATCACAGAATGCTCTATTAGAATGCACTGTAACAACTAAAGTAATTAAAGAAATAATTATGCCCAGTGAGTTCCAGAAAATGTTCATATACCAGATCTCAACCATCTGAAACAATACAATAAAAGCTGCTTTATTATATAACAGATTTACAACTTTCACAATCAATCTATGTTTTGTTTCTTCACTGTCAGTAACAAATATTTCACCAAATTTCCTTGGTTTCTATCTATTCTATTTCTGTTTATATTTTTCACTCAGATGATCAGAGATGATGAGGAAAAATAAAAATAATAGTAATCAGAAAAATTTTGAAAAACAAAGAACAGAGAAATTTATGATACAAATGACTCTATAGAAAATAAGAAAAAGAGAAACTAAACTATTACTCCAGTTGCATGTTCTGTTTGAAGGGCAGGACCCACATGCTTCACAACTGCGCGCACACAAACACAGAATTACATTTACATGCATGTGTGTGTGAGTAGCTGCATACAAAATAGAAGGCAGGAATCTATCTAGAATCTAAAAACATGAGAGCAAGAAACCACCTCTTGTAAGTAACTCACAATTGTCCTCTTAAGTCTGACTCAATACAGCCTGCCGGTACACTCTGCAGAACCACAATAGCAACTCTTCTTCTTTATATTGCCATCGGAATCACGAACCTGATCTATCATATAATTGTAATGATAAGTCAACTCTTGCAAGGGAGGAATGTTCTCGGCGGCAAAGAACATAATGTGAGGAATTCTAGTATCATCATGATCATAGAGGACATTTTGGGCATAGAGATTAGGGGAACAACTATGGTTGACAAATCTTCCCACATTGCCATATTGTGCTGCATCAATGGTAAATCCACCATCCCCCACAACTTCATATGAACTTGACTGTGCATCGGGCATTAGGGTTGAAAGTCCATCCCAAAGAGAACCGTCATTGTAGTTATTCCCGATATCAAACAGATACTCATCATTACCAGTTCTTTCTTCAGCTTCCTTGTCTTCAAGGAGCTCTCCTATATACTCACATATAAAACTTCCTGAAGGAATGGAATTTAGGGATCTCACTCCCCAACCCCTTGATTCAGTTTTAAAAATTTCAAGGGGAAATTTGATACCACGCTGGCTAACTCTATTATAACAAGAAGGAGGACACTTACAAGAAGGACCACACTCATACACAAGGGGCTTTACTTCAACAATAGCGCCATTAAAGTTATATGGGATCTCACCTCCGTTGTTAACTGCACAAGAACATTTCTCAGAATCTGAGCATGCAACAGTACAGCTACAACCCTTGGGAGGAATTGGTCGGCACCAATCAGGATATATCATGTTGGTTATGTATACAAATGGTGGAGGTTTCTCATCATCTATGGTATTCACAGCACAAATAGGAATTGACTCTTTCCCCAGTGAAATATCATCACTGCAGCGACCTACCCGTACTCGAGATTTTTTGGACTTCTTGACTTCTTTCAAAGCAAGCTCTGGTTGATCTCGAATTCTGTCCAGTTGAAACTTGAAAACAAGCTTACCATGAGACCCCACATCCTGCCAACATTTATCTACTAAATATAGTCCATCATAGATGTAAGTCTTACTTTTTCCATCAGAAGATTCAGAGCCACGGATCACTCTAACAGGATTCTTTTCATGCAGACTGTTCTTCAAAGCAAGGTTTCCCCGTTCAAGCTTCTGATCTTCAGGTTCCTTATCAGTATTCATCACATTTCCTCCTTGGCCCGTATAAATCAAGGAATCTGAATTATCCAAATCATCAGCATAACCACCAGATGCAACTATACTAGTTGCAAGGACCTTGCCACCATGCTTCACATAATCTATACCACCTTGATTCTGGCGATGGAGGCCAACTATAGTAAGTTCCACTCTGTAATGAAACTCATCACCAACTTCAACACCCGGGACAGGCCCCAAGATTTGTTTGCCTATATTTACATATTTTCCGTTATCCTTGAGAATCTTTGCCGCTGCATAATCAATCCTCCTGCGAGAACTTCCTCCTTCCTTTGACTTACCTTCTTCCTCCTGCAAGAACTTCCTACAAAGAGCTTGGAAAAGACGCAATGTCTCCCTCACCTTGTTTCGGGTGACAGTTCGGTCATTTTCATGAACTTTGCTAGTTGAACCACTAAGACCAAAAGGAGGAGGGCATACATCAGAACAACATGATCTTGGAGTCCTATGAAGGTCTTCCTTCTGGTCACTCTCAAGAGAATTCTCTGTATCCCAGATAACAAGCTGATTTGAGCCTTGGTAAGCATTCTTTCGTGCTATAGGAAGAACCTTCTTTTTAGACTTTCCTCCAATGTCCGAGTCAACTTTTTTCCTGGACACAGTTTTAGATCTTTCTAGCTGACATTTAAAATCAGGTTTCTTTCGTTTGCTTCCACTCATACCACCTACTGTTTTACGCTTGCAGACCTCTTTTCCCTTCCTCCACGGACAATTTGAGGCAGCCATCAAACCCATCACCATCACCCTATCCGATGTAAGTTCTGAACTTTCAAAATCTTCTTCATGCAATTGGTTATGAAAATTAGATATATCTAAACATTTTTCACTTGGACTTTCCTTCGCATGGTATACCACAATTTCCTTCCCCACTAGCTCCTCTGAATGTCCAACATCCCCTGGCCCTTGACACCCATTGTTTTCTTGAGAAGGTTCAATACACTCTTTTCTTGTATCTTTTGGAACCACCTTCATCTTAGAATTTACCTTCCATTCATCTAAACATTTCTCACTTGGAATTTCCTTCTCATGGTATACTACCATCTCCTTCCCCACTTTCTCCTCCGAATATCCAACATCCCCCGCACCTTGACATCCATTGCTTTCTTGAGAAGGTCCAATGCACTTTTTCTTTGTATCTTTCGGAACCACATTCATCTTAGAATTTACCTTACATTCATCTTGTTTCTCCATTTCTTGAACAACATTCTCCTTACAGTTGGGTTGAACCTCCCCAATTACTTTAGAAACATTCACTTCCAAATCACTCTTGTGAAACTCGTCATCCTGAACATCCTCTCCTGTTTGTTTCACACTAGTCTTGGGTGTGTTCAATGATGATGGTTTGTCACCTACAGCCGACCTCTCTTGACCAAAATTCCTTTCTTCCAGAGAAACATTTCTTCCACAGAGAAGAGGGTAGTCCCGAACGGCTGATACTCTTCTTCGAGGAGGATAATTTTTAACTGCAGTTTTGTCCACACCATTGCCATTAGAAACAGGTGGTGAACAAAAATTTATATCTTGTAGAACAGCAACCATATCTTCATTTGGACTAGCCACACCTAGCTGATTTGGGTTCTTCAACAAATCAGATACTTCATGCTCTAAGGCTGTTAAAGATTCAACTGCCTCCACAGTACCAGCAGCCTTACCATTCATCAAGACAGTCTCATCCACCTGACCAGTAGAGACCATTGGGTTTTCAATCCCTTGTCCATCACCATTCTTACCCCTGCTAATCAAAGCCTCGGCAGTAACAACAGGAGCGGCCTCTTCAACAGATCTCAAATTGTTTAACTGATGTAGATTCTTTGGAGAATCAAATATTTCATGCTCTACGGCTGTTACTGATTCAATTGTCTCCACAGTATCGAAGTCCTTGCGATTCTTCAAGTCAGTCTCATCTTCCTGCCCATTTGACAGCATCATCTTATAAACCCCATGTCCATCGCCATTTTTATCACCACTAATCAAACTTTCTGTTGGTACACTCTCAGCCACTGAAGTCGCCTCCTTATCAGGTCTCAAATTGTTTATCCGAGCAAATCGTCCACATCCCGGGGGGAAATCACGAACAGCAGAGATTCTGCGCCTCTTTAACTTAGGTGACTGGGAATGGAAAGAGCACTCTCCATTTTCCATGGGCAATCGTCCCAATCTTACCTCAGAATGACTACCATTAAGTGAAGCAATTGTTCTCGACGACTCCAAATGTTGCATTGCCTCTACGACCCCCATTCCAACTCCGAAACCAATGTAGTGAAATGCTCAAAAACCTAAAACCATAGTAATCATTAGGAACACAGCTATCCTCAGTGAGCTGACAACAAAATGAATCAAGTAAAAGCTACAAATCTCATAATCCACGAGACTATAAGACAATGTTTAAACCACCCAAGAATCCAAACCCTAATTAAATCCCAAAGTGTTAACGAAAGGATATAACAAAGGGGAGATTTAGAGAATCAGTGATTGCCTTCATCTTCTCTGTACATGAAGAGTTGGAGAATTGTCATATTTCTTCACCCATCTCGCCATATTTCAGGATATCTGATAAATATTGCCGAAATCACCCCCATCAACTACGTTAACTATGCAAACAACTCAATATTGATGCATAAGGTAATCTAGTTCATTTTCCCACTACTTTCTCAGTACCCAAACAGAAACCAAATTCCAAGGAACCGAATCTAATTTACAGATTGAATTAATCAGATGAAAAAACAATTAATACCTGAATATCTTCTTCGAGTAGGAATAGTTTCAAAGCGTCCAGCTGAAATAGAAAATTCATATATCAACGAGATGACGATGAACACACATAATCGATGCGTCGATTCGTCTTCTGAGTGATGCACAGCTCCCGATGGTTGAAGATGATGGTACAGTTCATAAATTTATTGCAATTGGAGGTCAAAAGGGAGATTTGGAACGTACACTGCAAAAAAGTTAGGACAACAGTAAGACAGAGAAGTATGGCGAATGGAAATGGAAGGCATGACCCGCATTAAAATGGGTTTTCAAGTAACGGTTAATGGGCAAATTTGGAAACTTGTAAACTGCGTTACGCCAGAACGACGTCGTTCGGTGTGAGCAATGGAATTTGTAAAGGACAAACTCGGCAAGGCCTGCTCGGTTATGTTGAAATTTCATTTTTATGGGATTTCATGTAGGGACTTACAATTTCAGGTGCTAATTTAAAATGACTACAATTTTTAGGGGTTTTATGTAATTAACCCAATAAAAATAGAGATATTTAGTTATATACTCATTCTTAGCATTAGTGATATAGATTAACCCTATACTATTTAATTTCTATAAACAAACCCAAAAAATGACAGTTGGTTCTATTTAATTTAATTTTGATTTTTAAATTACTTTGATGCCCTATTAAGTGTTTTGGGTTTTTTTTATGATGTTTTAGGATTAGGCTTGTTTTAAGAAATCAATGGCAGTTTTGTAATTTATAGGAAGTTAAAAGTCTTTTTGTTATATTATAAATGGACTTTGGGTGTGTTTTTAAAGATCATTTCATGTATGATATTTTTTTTTATATAATTTGGGCCCCTATATTGAATATAATAGTGAATCTCCCATAAAAATATTCATGCTTACATGGATGACTAATATCTTAGCAAAATTCTCTACATAATATTCGAAAAATTGCGTACAATAAAGCTCTTGATCTAGAGATACTTCTTCCCATTATTAGGAGTTCTCCAAGTTCACATTTCCTATATTAATAAAGAAATATAAAAGACTAAAGTGGAAACTTGGGGTATTTATTGTAGGGTTACGTTGTCCAAAAAATAATAAATGCTTAAATCTGAAAGTTCAATTTAAAAATAAAAGAATAAGATATAAACAATAACTAAAAAACAGTTAGTCCGAGTAATATTTGTGTTCCTATTTTTCAATGTTTTAAAAAAAATTATATCTAAAACATATTAGTATATTACCTTAATTATAATTTTGGGCCTAATTACTACTAGTAGTTAATTTTATGTACTAGATTTGAAATTATTCATAGACAAAATTGAAATAATGATCAAACTAGGTAACCAAAACTGTCGTTTCGCCGTACAATTCTCATATTATACTTGTGTTTTAAATAATAACGATATATTTGGTATTTCATGGATGTAGAAATTTTTAGATACCATATGTAACTTATTAATATGACAAAAGGCTCACCCCATAATTTGGTTGTATGATCAGAACATTCTACTTTAGGCCTAATGGCATGTTTACTTACTTAAAAAGATGATATTCAAGACTCAAGAAAAGTCAGGAATAAGCCAATGGGGTCTAGTCCGGAAAGGGTCTTGATTTGTAAACCAGAGGTCACAGGTTTGAATCCCCACGTATCATAGTTGTGTGTGCATGTGAGAAATCTCCCTTCCCTCTAGTTTATACTATCGCTTGTACTAAAAAAAAAAATCAAGAATAGGTATGGAATCAACTATCTATTCCCTCATAATCAATCTAATTCCTAGTTTTCTAATATTGGATTACAAATTTTAATGTGGAATTCACATACACTTTTATTTTGTATGTGTTAGTAAACGCATGGGAAAGTTAAGAATGAGAATAATTCAAATACCAGTAACATGTAAGGGCTCGTTTGACAATGATTCTAGATAGACCAATAAGAGCATATGCAATGGTTAGGATGAATGCAATTTTATTGCATGAAATTGAACTAAAACAGTAAAATTCCACTTGCAATGGTGTGATTTAGTTCATTGCAATAAAGGATCTTATGTGATGAACCCTCTATTGAATTGCAATAAGCTAATCATGGGACCCACATGCCAATAAACTGAAGCTATTGTACTATACCATTGCAAGTAAAACAGCAGTTCAATTCAATAGATGCCAAAATAGTTCAATAAATTGAACTATTGAACAACCATTGCAGATGCTCTAATGTAACACCTGAGGTTGGCGTGTCGAGTCACACATCGGTAAACTACTAGGTTGATTTGGCTTCATTGGCAATTGCATGGAGCCTCAACAGTGACTAGTCCTTTTGGGATATAGTGTCGAGGTGGTGTGCGACTAAGTCATGACATATGGTATCAGAGCCAACCTAACTAGTTTTACCATGTGGGCTCAAGGGGCACATGTGTGGATCTTGACAAAGATTGTCAAGCTGACTATAGGCGCTGACGAGGACGTCATCCATTGAAGTGGGGGAGAATGTAACACCCTAGGTTGGCATGTTGAGTCCCTTATCGATAAACTACTGGGTCCATCTGAGCTTCATAAGCGATTACATGGAGCCTCACTAGTAACGAGTTCTTTAGGGGTATATTGCTGAGATGGCATGAGTAATTATATGGAGAAGCATGTGGGAGTTGCTTCTAATAATCACTTAAAGTGATTATATGGAGAAGTGATTAGTGATTATTGGCCTATCCAGAATCACTCCCAACCCCATCCTTTTTCACCACCATCGCCTCTCTCTTCTCCCCGCTAATACCGGGTGTGGCTTGCATAGAGCCGGTCTCCCATGAGCGTAAGATCCTATCGTCCATACATACCTTTCTTTCTCTTTCTTCTTGTCTTATATAGTTCTTTGTTTTCTCTCAATCTTTTTATTCCTCATGCGGCCTCGAATTGTGTCAATGAGTGTGGCGAGAGGGAAAGAAAAGAACAAGGATGAAGAAGGGGTAATTTGGAATATTATTTTGTGGGGGGGAAATTGGGGGTGGGCATATAGAGCAATTGGTGGTAGTATCACTATAATATTCCTTATGTAAATTAGTCCTAAAAACAAGCAAAACACAAAAGGAACTAGACTTAGACTTGCAAACCAACTCAAATATGCATTTGTTTCACATTAAGGTTTTCATTATGGTTCACTAATGTAATGCATAAACACATGTAATGAATATAAACACAAGAATCACAACTTACCTTAGGACTTGTTGATTGTCGTAATGGAGAATGTCAAGAACAAATCTTGTGTTGATGCCGAAATTTGGACAAATACCTAAATACGAACTATAAGATCATATCAATATAGAGCACAGGAGCGTTCACAGGAGGTGTTTGGTGTTTTCACTATTGAATAATAGAGAATTATCACGAGATGTTATTTGATCAATAACTCAAAAACCAAAACTCAATTCCACCAAAGCACTCAAAAGATAATATGATAGATGAAATAGGTATTCTAAGAGGCCTTGTTGAAACTTGTTGACTTAAGTATCCTATAGAGAATGAATTGAATGAATTGTTCTGAATTTGAGGCCTTTATATATGCAAGGTGGAGAGTTTTTGTCCTTGTAGGAATACTCTTTATTGTTAGAGTTGGAGTATAAGTTAAGTTTTAGAGTCTACTTGATCCTTAAGAAATCTATTGTGATAAAACCTTCCTTTCTTGCTGGGATTGGTTTTTTATTTTTGGAAAGTTCAATATATTAAATAAAGTGAACTAAGAGAGTATCTTTTTATTTTCTTAATTTAAATATTAAAAAGACTATCGCTTGTATTAAAAAACCGGCAGGTAATTGTAGTTGCTTAATTATGTATTGTGTAGGGCACGCAAATCGCCTGTAATCCAGGCCTACGACGGAAGCCCATATAGAATGAAAATGGGGCATCGGGCTTCGTTTTCTTTTGCAAAGTGGACCGTTTATGGGTTCGAGGGTTTTCGCAGAAAAACGTCCAAAACGACGCCGTGGAGATGCGAAACCCTTTCATTTCGAGGTGGCGAGGATGCGAGAAGGGCTTTGTGTTTTGTATTTGTGAACATTCGAGACTCGCAGTTTGCAGTTTTACAGTAAACACCTTCTACTTCGTTCTCATTCTCTTCCTACTTGGTCCAAAGATCCGATCTAGGGTTTATCTAGGGTTTCTACTCTCTCTCTCTCTCTCAAGCCAAGCACAAATGACTATGTCCTCACAGACCCCCGATATCTTGGGCGACCGTCAGTACGGTCAGGACGTTCGCACCCAAAATGGTACTCTCTCTCTCTCTCTCTCTCTCTGAGTTTTCATTTTTAGGTCTTGTACTGAAATGGTGCTAATTTGTTCCGCTTCGTTTTGGTGAACACAGTGATGGCCTGTCAAGCTGTTGCAAACATTGTCAAATCCTCACTTGGCCCCGTTGGCCTCGACAAGGTATTCCACCCCCTTCTCTCTCTATAAAAACACACATACAAACCGGAGATATTTGTATACGCATGAGATGTTATGTGTTTATGAGCTTTCAGTTCCGCTACTACTATTCTATACTACTATGAAATGGTGGCTCTTTACCTCTTTGCTCCCTTTATCGTGGGTTTGTGTGTGCGAGATTTTCTTTTTTTCTTTTTTTAAATACTTTAAACTAAGTTGTTTGGTGTATTTCACTACTTAAAAGTATCAACTTTGCAGTTAATATATTAAGTTTGTCTTTGATAATTATGCCTTATAGTGGAATGGGATTCACTGTTTTTTGTTTTCTTAAATGAATTGTAAGATGTTGAATTAGTATGCTTAAGCTTAATTTTGGAGTTTACCTTTGTCTAATGTGGCACTGAATCTAATAGCCCTTTAATTGTACAGTGTCGTAGATTATGTATGCAAGGGTTTCTGCTAATTTACTCTGTTTATTGATTGGTTATTTCAGATGCTTGTGGATGATATTGGTGATGTGACTATTACTAATGATGGAGCTACTATACTCAAGATGCTAGAAGTTGAGCACCCTGCTGCCAAGGTGGGTAAAATTTGGTTATTTCTTGCTAATATGATACTATAGATGCATTTATACGTGTCAGAATGCTTGTTCCTATCAAATATATCATATAGTTTCGTTTAAGCTGTACAGGTGCTTGTGGAGCTGGCTGAGCTTCAAGATCGGGAAGTTGGAGATGGAACGACATCAGTGGTCATTGTAGCTGCAGAGTTGCTTAAGGTAATCTTGTCTGCTTGTTCGTCTCACTTCATATGCTTTTCGAGAAGCTATCTGATGTTCTAAAGCATGGTGACTTGGAAATCTAACTTTTTGACTCTAATTCTACAGAGAGCAAATGATCTAGTAAGGAACAAAATTCACCCAACATCCATAATCAGTGGTTACAGAGTGAGCACCTTTTCTTTTTTCCTTTTTTCTCTTGTTTTAATATTTAGTAACTGCATCCACGTATGCTTTTTGCAAAATGTTTTGTGGCTTATTACATGTTACTTTTGTATTGTAAACAACCCCTTATGTTTGACCCTTTCTTTGCATTGTGTACAGCTTGCTATGAGGGAAGCTTGCAAGTATGTTGAGGAAAAATTAGCTGTGAAGGTGAGGCTCCTCAAGTGAATTATTCTTTTGAAATTTGTTGAAAAGTAGAAGGGTCCCTTGTTATGGGAATAAGTGTCCTTTTGGTTGTTCAGACTGTAGTGCTTCTGTTATGTCGTGTAATCTCTTAGAGGTTTGGAAGTATTGTAATGGTGCGGAAACAAGTTGATAATTTTGGATGTTCAATTGGCTCTTACCAAGAAGGCTTACTGGTCATACACTCATAGTCATGATAGTCACCAGGCCTTATGCTTTGACATAGACAGAAATTTTATGGTAAAGTTGTAAAATGCTTGATATATAAAATGTTCCTGTTTGATTAATTGATACTTTCTTGATTTTCCTAGGTTGACAAGCTTGGAAAAGATTCTCTAGTAAATTGTGCAAAGACAAGCATGTCCTCAAAGTTGATAGGTGGTGACAGTGACTTCTTTGCGAATATGGTATGCTTATATGTTGGATATGCTGTTCGGAATTTGTATTTTCTTAGGAATGAAATCTTATTTATGAATCAAATATTTATTTTCTTAAGTGTCAATATTGCTGGATTTGTCATTCATAGAATTATTTTTCTCATATAAAATTTGTAGGTATGTCAGGTATTTATTTGTGATTTCTGGAGCAGTAGAAACCCTTAATTTTCGTTTTGTACTTATGTGTTTTGATGATATTAGTATATAATTGGGTTTTGAAGGTTGTAGATGCAGTACAAGCAGTAAAGATGACCAATGCTCGAGGGGAAGTCAAGTACCCAATCAAGGTCCGTACGTGGTAGTTATGTATTCACATGTGATTCATGAAGGTTCCATCATGAGCCATTATCTTGCTTTTTATATCATTCTATCTGTTTGTTATTGCCTACATACTATGTCTTAATTGCTCTTTTAATTTTCAGGGGATTAATATTTTGAAAGCTCATGGGAAAAGTGCTAGAGAAAGCTATCTCTTGACTGGTTATGCGCTAAATACAGGTCGTGCTGCACAAGGAATGCCACTTAGAGTTGCCCCTGCAAGGATTGCCTGTCTTGATTTTAATCTTCAGAAGACAAAAATGCAAATGGGTGTCCAAGTTTTAGTTAGTGATCCCAGGGAGCTTGAAAAAATTCGCCAAAGGTGATAAGATAATGGACCCTAATTTTCTTTTAACTTGTATATTATGCAGTGAACTATTTTGCAGACCCTATCTTAGCTTGCCAATGGACACATGCAATTAGTCATATCTATTATATAAGGTTTTTACAGTGAGATTTGTTGAGGGCATGAACACAGTTTAGCATGCTGTGGTGATATTATGTAATCCGTTCGCCATGCTGCTAAAAACAACTTTCTCAATTACACTTTCATCAGTGAAATTGATAGGCCAATATAGAATTATTGCACGTGCCTCTGATTTCCATTTTGCTATGATGCCTCAGACATAATGGTAACTGCCTCAAATGGATTGGTTTGGGAAATTAAGGATGTCACATATGTTTGTTAATGTACTAACAGCACTCATGTCTCTACAGAGAAGCTGATATGACGAAAGAGCGTATTGAAAAACTCCTGAAAGCTGGAGCAAACGTTATTCTGACTACAAAAGGGATTGACGACATGGCACTCAAGGCAAGATTTGTAGTGATTTGTTTTGTCAACTGCTTTAGCTAAGTCACGGCTGATATTCGATTTTGAAGTACCAGACTGGGTCAGAAAAACATTGTTCTTGTAAATTATAGTTGCTGTTAGCTTGGTCATACCTTTTGACGTGGCTGGAATTTGTATTCCTGAAGGCTCCTGGTTAAATGGTTTTCTAATTACCATTTGTAGGTTCTCTTATTGAAAATTCTGCAACACCTCTTGAGGATATGTTACTTGTATCCACTTCAGCACCTCTTTGAGTTAATAAGATATGCTGTAGTTTAATACAAAAGCGTAAAAGTTTGAGGTTTCAACCTAATGATTTTAGGAAATGAACAATTAGGTGTACTCTCTTTATTTTAACTTTATTTCGCAATACAAAGGGAGATATACAATACAAATGTGTTTCCCTTTAAATATTGATGATGTGGGTATATGCTGAGTCAGTCTTGTGGGTTCACTGCTATTACAGTGATCTAAGATGTGCAATCTGTTTACAATGGGTTTGTGTATGAATGTTTATCCCATGCACTATAGTAAGTTTGTTGGTTATATAAATTAATATCGGTGATTGTTATTTCAGTATTTTGTGGAGGCTGGTGCTATTGCTGTAAGACGTGTTCAGAAAGAAGATATGCGCCATGTTGCTAAAGCTACTGGTGCAACAATGGTAATTTCCTCTTGTGCTTCTTTAATAACATAATTATCTCTCCGATTTATTTTCCTTTGGAAATTGACAACCAGATATTCAGATGATTAATGATGTTTAGATTTTAAAATAGTTCAAACTTATTTTCAATTTTGCATCTTTCTTCAATCAAGTAGATCCATATGCATTTTTCCAATGATAAACAAGTACAACCTGTATAAGCATGTCATCTTGTTTCTTATTTTATCCCCCTTTTTTTCTTTTGGATCCGCAGGTTTCAACTTTTGCTGATATGGAAGGGGAGGAAACATTCGATTCTTCACTGCTCGGATCCGCTGATGAAGTTGTGGAGGAGCGCATTTCTGATGATGATGTAATTTTGTTAAAGGGAACCAAAAATAATAGTGCGGTGAGTGATTTTAATTAAATTTAATACATTTTTCCTCCTTGACTTTGGGGTCTAATCGGTTATGGTGAAATTTATGCATTTATCTATATGACATGACTTGGATAAGTGCATAACCCTGACCAACCTATGTTAAGAACTAATGAAGTTACACTAGTATTACATTTACTATATTCATTTGGTATGGTCTGATTTTCTCAATATATTATTTTCAGGTTTCTTTGATCCTCAGAGGTGCAAATGATTATATGCTTGATGAGATGGAAAGAGCTCTTCATGATGCTTTGTCTATTGTCAAGAGAACCCTAGAGTCAAACTTGGTAAAATTTGGCACTTCCTGTTAATGTTCTGCATTGTTTGGCAGTGGTTATAAATTAATGATATTTTTTCCTTTAATTAGTATGGTTGCAGGAAAATTATGGCATATAGTGGCACTTTGATAAGTTATGGTCTGTTTTCTTAACTGTCATCATATCAATGCAGGAAACTTGTAAAAGTTATATTTGAGTTTTGTGTTGTTTTGCTTAAACATGACGGTAATTCTTTATCAGCAAATGGAAGGCAGAAGCTTTTGTCCCCTTTTACTTGGGCTTTTCTGTAAGAAAACACCTCACATTTCTTTCATATATTAGTGATAGGAAAAGGATCAGAACCATTTTAAATTTACTATCTTCTAAACTAAATCATCTTTGCCACTATTTGCTATTAATCAGGTCTTTTGTCATGCAAAACGGATTACTACGGCTGTTCACTTGATTTATATTAAATTAGAATTTTTTATCAATGTTTTTCCGTATATTATTCCAATCATGTGTGTGGTGTGAGGATGTGCAATGCATTTTTCGATGGAAAGAAAAAGAAAAAAATGTAAATGTTTGACTACCAAGTTTGGTGTCGTGGTTTGATTGTGATTTTTCGTGTTATTTATATACCTAACTCATTGATATATTGACCATGCAGGTGGTAGCAGGTGGAGGTGCAGTTGAGTCTGCGTTGTCTGTGTATTTGGAGTGTTTTGCTACAACATTAGGATCGCGTGAGCAGTTGGCAATTGCCGAGTTTGCTGAATCTTTGTTA
Organism: Prunus padus; assembly: GCA_024362665.1. NCBI lineage: Eukaryota > Viridiplantae > Streptophyta > Magnoliopsida > Rosales > Rosaceae > Prunus > Prunus padus. The sequence continues at coordinate 11,298,055 of JANFAM010000005.1, read as the reverse complement.
ATTATACCGAAGGTTCTAGATTTCTGTTGTATTCCTGTTGTCTTCTGCTATTGTTATCTGTTCATGGTGTTTATATTGTCACTTTTTATCTGGTTTAGGTGCTGGCTGTCAATGCTGCCAAGGATTCTACAGACTTAGTTGCAAAACTACGGGCCAATCACCACATTGCACAAACCAAGGCACCAACCAAGGCTGATCAGAAGGATTATTCTAGGTATTCTGATTTCTGACATGGCAAATTCCGCCTGATTTTCATTTTTTATTTTTGGGGAGCTCTTACATGAGTGACAGTCTAAATTCGACATGTGGGTTTCCTTTTTGTTTCCATCGTCCTATTTGTTTGTAGTGCGTTTGTGTATTGAATTTAGTGGCATTGTGAATATACTTGCTCATATCCAATAGGTGACAAAGAGATGCCAATATGATAATAATGCAACAGAAATTACTGTCTTGGAAGCATAGAAATCCTTACAGATTATGTGACTGCTTACTTACAGTGATTGCTCTAAATTATTGCAGCATGGGGTTAGACCTTTTAAAGGGAGAAGTCCGCGACAACTTAAAAGCCGGAGTCATTGAGCCTGCAATGAGTAAAGTGAAGATAATTCAGGTACAAAATCCTAGATACAAATTCAGTAATAATTTATAGGATAAATCTTGTTTAATAAGAGTCTTGTGACGTTTGTTAACGTGAAACTTTTTTGTTTGGCAGTTTGCAACTGAAGCAGCTATTACAATTCTCCGAATTGATGACATGATCAGGCTTGTCAAAGATGAAAGTCAAAATGAGGATTAAGGTGTGCGGAGTAGCATTTGACATTGCCCTTTTCTTTTTGTCTTCGAAGTAGAAGGAGTGGGAAGTGAATCTGTGCCAAACATGACTTTACGGTTTATATTCCTTCCCTGCACCGAAGAGGATTTGTTGATGTCGTTTGTTTGGGAATTCGTATCAAACTCTTGTTTTAGGTGAAATGGTTTTCTAAGGTTTGGGTGAGAGGTGGAGTTTATTAACCAATGGTAGTTTCCGTCTAGCACTCGAGCTGGAAATGTTTTGTATTGATTAGTGAGTAGATGTTTGTAATGTCCATTTTGGAAACACATATGTGAAACCTTTTTTGGGTGGCGAAATGGCAGTGTCCTTGTTAGCTTTTCTTACTTTTCCCTTTGAATGATTTGGGTCGACAAAATATGTAGTGGGGAATAAGATGAAAATATGGGCAAGTGAAATTGATTGAATTTGGCCCATGAAAAAAATTTGGAAATATGCAGTGCTAACACAAAAGGCGTACCCAGAATAGAAAGAAAAAGTTACAGATAGACTCTGGCAGCAGAAACTGAACTTGGATTTGGAGAGCTGGTACGTGGAAAAAGATGAAAAAAAAAAAAGGCCTGGAGTTAGGTTTTCAAATTTCAAAGGCCAAGAGAGCATGCGGTTGAATCTATAATTAATGGCAACCCAGTCATCTTCTCCAACATTCAATCTTCTCACCTGAACTTCAAGGCTAGCTAGTGGAGTGGACTGATATTGCACGTTGCAACACCATTCCAGTCGCTTTGACTATGAGCTTCTTCTCCCAACTAATTGTGTGATGCATTGAGTTCAAATCAAAAACTACCCTTTGAATATCGACGACGACGAAAGACGACTCAAAACACCCTTTGAAACGTTGAGCCTGCCAGCCAAGAAACGTTCTACTCCTGCAGAATTACAAGCCATGCAATGCAATAGATTTGATTGGATTTTTATTTTTTCAAAAAAAAAAAAAGCAGAACTTTTGAAATTTAAGACAAAAGCATCAGCAGCTTCTGTTGATTGCAAGAATTATAAAATAAAATAAAAAATTTCGCCCACCGTGGGGCTCGAACCCACGACCACAAGGTTAAGAGCCTTGCGCTCTACCAACTGAGCTAGACGGGCTTGATGCTTAAGTTGCGTTTAAATTCTATTTCAAGTAAAAGTAAAAAATTCAAACACCCGCCTTATCAAAATAACCAAAAGTGAATGCGCGCCTAAATCCAATTTCATCACTCATCCTCCACCGTTGATCAGAAAATGAGCGGGAATCTCCCAAATCAAACCCTTCCCAAAAAAAAAAGTGCAAACCCTTTAAAAGGAGAAGACTGAAAGAAGAGCAAACGGACGAAGACGAAAACCCAAACAAACCCCATCTCATGGACGACGGCGACGACAGCTACGAGTACGAGAACGACTCGTCGTCTGAGTCCAGCTCCGGCTCGGTGGCCTGCACCGGCATCATTATGGTCTCGCCTCCGGAGAGCTCAGAGGACGACGAAGCTCACAACAACAGAGCCTCTCAAGACGTGTTCCAGACCCCACCTGAATACTCGTACCCGCCAACCTCCGAAGGGAAAACTCCGTTGCTGGAAGTTGATACGAGCGACGACGATCCTCCGTACGAGGATGTTGGAGACGGGCGCGGCGTAATCGTGGCCTTCGGCGAAGGTACGGGTGCGGTGGATTTGGGAGGGGACACGGATCTAGGGTTTGCAGAGGCTGCAGCGGTGGAATTTAGGGTTTTGAGGGAATTATCCCCGGAAGGCGGTTTACTGGAACCCCCATTGAAGAAATTGAGGGATTCCGAGCACGATTTGGGAAAATTTGAGCCCTCCTGTAGTTCCACTGAAAGTCTGGAAATTGACGGTTGCGATGAGAGTTCGGGCGAGGAAGGCTCGGAGGAGAGGAAGCTGGACTCTTCTGACAACGAGAGCGAGAGTGCTGTCGAAGAAACTCAATCGAACAGTGATGAAAAAGACAGCGTTGTGGAGATGGAGGATGGCGGCGAGGAATGCCTAGATGATGTGATGGGGAGTATACCAAATGTGACTATTGAGGAATTGCGGCGAATAGACAGCCCGTGGGGAGGGCGGGCTCTGCCACGATCGATCGTGCAACCTGGGTCTAGTGCTATGGATGGTGAGGATACGGTGCAGAATGAGGTTGCTATTTTGGATGTGTTGAAACTTCTGAAAGACAAGTATGATGGTGATGGTGATGGTGATGGTGATGAAGTGGTTGACAATGGTAGTTTTTGGGAGATAAGTAGGCGTCGAGGCATGACTTTTCCCCGGCCATCGTGGTGGCCGGAAGGCTGGTTCTGATTTGAAGAAGAAGAGTCAAGTTTGAAGAGCAGCAGCATTGCAACTGAGGTAGGTAGGACTTTTGGAAGTTGTAAATGGGGGTGTTATTACTAAAGTTAGGATGAAACAGCTACTTTTAGTATAGAAAGTCTTGCTTGTGAATTGGGTTGCATCACCTTCTTGTGTTACATTTATGTCTAACCTTCTTGGTCTTTTGCTTTTATTTAAAAAGAACATATTGCTCAGGCTTTCTTCTTTTGAAGTTTCACAATTTGGAAAGCTATATCTTTTAAAAGGAAACCTATGGTTTGAATATGTATTATTTCTTTGATATTGCTCTTTTATGTCAATAAATTTTTATTTTGGTTTGATATATAAACCTCCCACCATCTTTAGTTTCTCAGTTGATCACCTCTCCAAACAGAAAAATGCCAAAAAAAGAAGTGGTATTTGATGCTCCTAAAAAATTTAGAATATCTCAGATTCTACCAATATCTTAAAAAGGGTGTGAGCTTAGTGGAAGACATGTTGAACCTTAACCCCACATGAAGGAAACCCATATCCTAATTCCTACATCTTAGACTTCTAAGAAAAGTAGCAAACCAACAAACCTTAGTTTTCTTGAGTGGATAGTTGGATAAGAAAGACCTTATCGTTAAGATATTAGTCAACAATTTGGACAATTCTAGCATCCTAGAAAAAGGCATAAAGGAAGCCTAAATGTCCACTACCTTCACATGCATCACGCAAAGTTTTTTTTTCTCTTTAATAAGCAACAAACATGCCACCAAACGAGTATCTGGCTTATTATGAAAGACAAACTAAAATTCATACAAAATTATGGAACTTAACAGTTGTGCAATATAAGCTTATATTACAACCTGTTTGTCAACCTATACAAAAAGCCCCACCCAAATTTCATCCCTTAAAGAGTTCCAGGTTCAAAGAGGTAAAGGGAAAAAGAGAGCAACCATCAAACCTCATTCACATGTCTTTACCATTCAAAATACATGAACCCTGTCATCGCTTTAGGCAGAAGGCGTGGTACCTATATAATTCTATTGATCAACATAGCGTTCGACATTTTCACATTTGTCACGGATGGAGTATGTGTGGGTATATTGAGCTACTACTAGTGCTTGCCTGTTGGGCACCAAAACTCATAGCTGGGTGAAGAAGCTCTGCTTGTGCGAAAGATCCATTGGATGGCAAATCCAGTAGAAGATCCTGATCAGAACTTTCATCAACAAAATTCATAGATTCCATCAAGAGAGAGCTACCATCTGCAGGCAAAGCGAATAGGCTTCTTGGACTAAAGCAAGAACCATCATAGTCCATGAGATCCTTGTTTTCATTGCTACCCTTCACGATTATCCTTTTGGGGCTCTTCATCATCATCTTTACATCTGAAAGATGCAAGATAGTTAAGAACAGTTACAATGTACAATAAATTGAAGGGGGAATTGTGAAAAGATGATAGACTATTTCTCAAATGTTGTTCCATAGGTTTTGAAGTTCGTGTAAATATTAGCAGCTGAAAGTGAAGATTGATTTTAGCCTCTTATTGTGTTGCTAACATTTCACTATCATGATGCAAAGAATTAATCTCATCTTTTGCAAATGCTCTTAGCAATATTGCATGTTACACACGGCGAAGAGAAGTAATGTTATGGTACTCAGATATGCACTCTCGTTTCATCTTTTGCGTAACGTTTCTGTTTCGAAAAGACATATACTAGCAGAAACTTTACCATTCAACTAAAAAAAGAGAGAACTTTCAGCTAACCTGGAAAACTTTGAGTCTCGCTGTCCCGCAGTCTCTTGACATGTCGGAAATTACTAGATGCCAGGGCGTTAGGCCCAGAAATAACAGACTTTCCAGGGCTAGTTTTACATTTCTGTAGCAAAAAATGTATAGCGACTATTGTAAATTCACTTTGAATTTTTTTCTAATAATATTTAGATTTTAGAATAGCTCAAACCTTGAGAAGATGATAGCGTTCAACCCATTTAGATTTCGAAGAATTGGACAATACAAGCCTTTTCAAAGTCTTACAGTCTTCAGTTTTTGCCCCTAGAAAGGAGATATCAAAGACCCCTTCTGCTAGCAGTTGCTGAAAGGAAGTCAAATTCTCCCTGAATTGAGGACTATCAAACATGCTTTTGAGGCTGCACATACAAAATAAACAAACCACCATGAATGTCATATATCATGTCCAACTTCTTAAATTCTCTTATGTAAGGTTAGACTTGATAGCTAATCTATCCTTAAAACATACCATACTGACATTCCAAAAGAAATTGTATTCTATGTTTTCAAGCACACATGGTGATAATTTAACAACATGGCTCCATGTTCATTATGGGCCTCTGGGCAATTTCACTATGTGCAAAATAGGATGGTTCATATCTGCAGGACTAGATAACATATCAATCTTGCAACTGTGCACCCAGTGACATATTGCTTAAGTAATACAAAATAATAGCATGAAAAAGTATATGTTCACTGCCACAGTTGTAAACTTCTCTTGGAATTCAAAATTCAGCGGTCAACAATAAAATATTCTATTAAAACATGAATGACAAGGCTTCTAACCTATAAGGAAATTTAACAACATCAACTGGAGGTAGATGTTTCAGTAATTGCTGTTGTTCCTCATTTGTCAACTGCCTCGTAAACTCTTCAAAATTTAAAATATCCTACACCAAACAAGAATTGAAGCTATGTTAAGAGCTCAATATTGAAGGAACAACTTTTCAAGAAGACCAATTATGACTGAATATACTTGAACTCCAGATCAGACTGTTGAAGTAGCATAGAATTAGGTAGAACTTAGAAGTAGGCAGGAAATGACTAAGAAAAGAATAATAAACAAAAATTAAAGAAAATAATATCAGCTATTGAAAAGCATATACTGTTGCCCGAAGGAAAAGTAGTTGTAAGTTTTACATCCTAAAAATGTTTGGTAAATTAGGATATTGGGTTGAGTGAAAAATTGGGCATACATGGAACAATTCACATTCTGCAATAACTAAGCGTTCATTAACTTGTTGAAATTAGGGTCTATATAGATAACAGAGAATCTTATCAGAGGGAATTGCCTTCTTTTATAACATACAATTCAACTTACATTTAAATCTACATGACACAGTGGTGAATTATGGTTTCCCAAGATCTGGAAGTTGTCATACTGAGACTTATCCCTGCAAATACAAAGAACAACACATATTAGTTACAGCGAGATAAATCGATTTTACTTCACCTTTCTCCAATAGCATCTTCTATTTTTAACCGCATGCAGATACTTCATTATAGCTTTGTATCACATAAAAGGAAGTATTTCCATCCTACTACCAGCTACTTAAAAATGATCCATGACTAGCATAGAGGTTGGATATTTTGTATTTCTAAGATATGCACATAACAAAATGGTCCTAAATTTCTATCTGAGCCATGTTGGGCCCAGTACTCATTTTGAATACAAACAGTTATTTGAAAAAATTATACAGCACATTAAATACTTTGTAGATCAATATGCGCATTGTACATAGCATCCTAGCTGAGCACTAATACTCATGTTTGTCGTTTTGGCATATAATTGACAAGAGTGCATATCACCTTGTTACATAGTTCAGGAGCGTGTTACCTTTTCAGTGGCTCTTGTTGCATCCCTTGTCCTGCAAGGTTATTCATCTTTCCAGTTACAGTACTTGTCATCATGACACCCTTATTATTATGTACAAGAAGGGTTGCAGGATGGGAATAAGCCTCATTTATGTGGCACTGTTTGTTATCAACTGAAAGGGAGCTAGCTTCAGATTCCTCTTCTCGTGTTACTGAGCTGGGATGCCTCATGAGAACACTTCCATGTCCTATTTCAACAGAAACCATTGGTGTTTCACATTCAAAAAGCAGATCCTCTTCAGAAGACCCAGAAAAGTACGAAGACTGTTGCTCATGTAAAATAGTATATAGATCCTTTGTAAGCTTTTCAACAGGAGATGGCTTAGGACGACCGATACAGGTCCTTTTCCTAGAAGGAACCATTGAGTCCCATACCATTGACTGAGCAGGACCTGAAAAAATCAGTCAAAAGAGTGAGAACAGTAAGAATTATTTGGCTACTTTAAGAGAAATAATTCCATGAAGATAGTGAAAATCAAATTATTTGGAAGGTGTCAATCTTCATAAATATAAAATGATTAGCCTGATATATTATTGATCACTGCATTATATGAAAGACTAAGATGTGCACAAAAGGCTTTGAAGCGAACTGCTTGAATAAGAGATTCTGAAACACCAATGGAACTAAGGAAACCACTCGACTAGCAAAATTTCTTTTTTTTGGTCCAAAGGCTAAGGCCTAAGGAAGGAGGATAAGAGTTGACCTCTGATAGTGGGTGTGGGAAAGAAGTGCTCTACCATTAAAAACTACATTGGGCATAAGTTCCCTCCTTTTTTTACACATAGAACTAACAATCATTTCCTGGTCCACTCTTCTTCAACCGCAAATGCATCTCCAAATTTCAATCAAAATAAGCAATTTATAAAGGAATTTGCAGCTCTTTGTTTAGTTAATTTATCAACAATTTTGTCACCTTAAGTGTAACAACATAGAAGTAGACTCTCCTTTCATGGATCGAAAAAGCAGAGGAATATTTCAAACATCTATAATTGAATATTAATTGTCACAAGTGTCCAACCTGTCAAATCACTTGCATCTGCACTGCCAAATTGTGCACAGCTCTCAGGGTTAGACACAGCAGACCCAGAACTGGACCTATTACTTGTATCTTCATCAGTTACCTTTCGGAAGCCATGGGCATAATCAGCAGCAACCCCTCCAACCATCACACTGTCAGGATTCTGCTTTCTTTTAACCAGTTTTATTTCTTTGTTTTTGTTTATAGATATGCTCTTCACCCTGGAAACCCTATGTTCTTCATAATCATCAGGTTCGGCTCGAGCATGTAGAGGTGTATAATTTGCAAGTGTTCCCTTAGTCCTCCATCGAGATCCACATGCATTGCAAAGTACTGGCTTGTCAGGTGGCCCGTTGCGCCAAAGGGGAGTGCCTGTTGCAATGCTTGGTTGTCAGCATTTAATATGCAGAAAATTACTTAAGCCAGAAGAAGATGTAAAGCAGATAAACATAATTGAACAAGCCTAATTGTTTCTATTAAAATGGAGAAACTAGTGGTTGCCACTTGCCACTACTCACAGCTTAACTAGGCCAAGGCTTAATTTCAGCACTTGAATAACTGTGATAAAGAAAAAACAAATACACAGAAAACACTACTTTAAATAATTTCGTAACAAAAGACAGATAGGGACTACTGATGAGTGATGACTATTCTGCTTGTAGTATACTGGCTGAAATTCAACTCTTAGGCAGGAGTCTAAACCAAGGCACAACAACTGAGTAACAATCAACAATCAATAGGAGTTGGCATTGATCTTGAGTTTCTAATCAACACCCTCATTCTGTGTTTGCAATGAGTAAAAGCCCCAACATTCACTTGGCTACCCACAAAAAGAAAAGGAAAAAGAAGCTAAAGCTACTGTACTTCCCCACACTACTGATTATACATGATTAGAATAAACACAGATTGAAGGCGCTTTACAAGTTAAACAATGATTTCAACCACAGAGAAAAGTTGGAATTTCAGAAACAAAATGGATGAGGATTAAATTTCTCAAGGCTGAGGCGAGTTGTTAATTTCAAGGGATGAATATCTTGGAAGCCAACAAATGCACTACATACTGAGTTCTGAAACTGGAACTAGAGTGTCCGGGAATGACAAGGAATGGTGTCACTTCAACATTTAAATTTGGTACAAGTTTCTATTACAATACAAATAACTTCAAGTATTCAATTTATCAGTTTCAAGGTTTAAGCTTCAGAACAAGTAGCATTGGATTAGATTGACTTCACATCAAGAGTGCATGGAAGAACATTTTAAAACAACACACAAGAAGAATGGGATAAAACTAGACCAGAGAATACTGAGCAAAAGCTAGAGAAACAGTCCAAATAACATAAGGTGGCAATATGGTTCACAAAGAATGTGGGAAAGAAGACTGTCACTTATGGAAGGGATGAAGGAACCGAAACACGGACATTGTGAAAGGTAAATTTGTTGGTAACTGAATCATTTCCTTCGATTACAGACACAAATTATTGCTTCGACACGGTATTTTCAGGATGATAAAGACCTCAAGAGCAATGAGCAGGCATACAAAATCAAACATTACTCTAGGAGTTTACGAGTACACAACAGATACAAACTTAAATACAAATTCTGGGACACGTCAAACTTCGAGTGACAGTCAAACAGCAATCAAGAGAAAGTAAAGGGTTGAAAAAAAAGTCATGAAACAAAATCAAACTCAAACCACTACAGAATTCCAAAGAAAATAGGATGCTGCTAGTAGTGAATTCAGGCGAACACAAGGCCTCATACGTTTCAATTATAGTTTTTTACTTTTTCTCACTCTTTTCGCATAGTTGCTCTCTTCCATTTTGTGATCCAATTTTTTTCTTTCTGTGCATATAAAACCCAGTTACAGAATATTTATTCCGAACAAAAATTGAAATGAGGACCCAATTTTTTAAGTACTCAAAATTATAAAAGAAAAAAATGGAGAAACAAGAACTCACTTGTAACTCCACAGTGATAGCAAGGTCCTTGCTTGCCCATGTCTCTCTCTTTTCTTCAAGTGAAGAGAACTAAATTCAACGAAAATTTACAGAACCAAAAAAAGAGAAAATAATTTATTGGCTAAAAAGTGGGAAAAAAGAACGAAAATTTGTGCAAAATAAGATTTTTCTCTTCAACTTTTTTATGGCATATACTAGTGAGTATACAAGGCTTTTCTGCAGCAAACCCAGAGCGAGAGTTTGCAGAAGAAAGCAAAAGCCAAAAGACCCAGAAGAGTTTTATGTCTTATAGTCCCAAAAATTCACAGAAAACAACCAAACATCACAGAGAAATTACGGGATTGAGATGGGTTTCTAGCTGGGAATCTGTACAATCCAATGGAAGAGAAAAGACCATTAGAGGAATCTCATAAATGGGTGTGAAAAGGGAAGATGAAATGTGAGAGAGAGAGAGAGAGAGAGAGAGAGAGAGAGATGTTGTGTTGTGTGTCTGTTTGTTGTATTGTATATGAAGTAAATGTTCAGCTTTCTCTGCTTTATTTTTGATGTCATTGAAAGATTTCTTCAACCCCTTTTTATTATTAATGTTAATGTAAAAGAATTTAATTAGTTTTTTAACCTGTTAATTTGTGAATGAAGGGTAAAGGAATATTATTGCACATATCCTGTTGACTACAGACTTTTCTGCTCTGTGCATCATAAATTTTTCACTCCATAAAAATGAAGCCATTAAAATCAAAGCACTGAACCTCAAATTTTGAGAAAAGAATTTGACTATAAATAAAACTAAGGCAAATGGAAAAGATAATAAGCCATAGCCAATAAGAACAAAAATTTGAAGAAAGAAACAAAGAGGGTTAGTTTGCATTTTTATTTTTCTTCTTATTCCTTTTCATCCCTTTTCTGTTTTTACTTTTTTTTTTCCTTTTCTTTTGGGTATTATTCTATGTGTAATGTGATGACATGATGTTGTTGATAATATTTGTTGGGTTTTTCCACACACAAAAAAATCAGTAAATTCCAAAGTCACCTGTCACACAACCATTGGTAATGACAACAGTAATCTCTACCTTAAATTTAGGGGAAAAAAATGTTAAGTGGGGTCCTTTTAGATGTTTGCCACGTGGCATTATCTATGATCCTGCGGTGATCTAGAGTCTAGAGAGAGGGATGTCAGCTGTTTTACTGTATTGTGATGGTCACAAAATGCAATCTAGACAAAGCAAAATGCAAAGCACTCCATGAAAGGGAAATTTCAATTTCTTTCTTTCTTTCTTCTCTCCAAATTTTTTTAAAAAATAATTTATTATTTATATTTATGAAAGAAAAATTTATATAGTTCCATGATGCATAGTGGGTATCTCATGAATTTGACTCATTTGGTGCCATGTGGCCTTTTTATTTAATTATTATTATTTTGTTTTGCCCACATAGGGCCCACCCAGACTCTATGAAATTTAGACCTTCATGGTCAGCAGCAGCATAACTGCATACTTTGGCCATCAGATTGCCTGGTCCTTTCTTCAAAAGATTTTGACCTGTAACCAACTAATACACAACTCACATCCTGTTCAAATCATGTTCTAATCCGACGGCTAAGGATCATCCATCTTCTAGGCTGCTTATAAGAGAATGAGAAATTCAACTCTTGAAATCTTAATGATCAATTCTACATAAAGTTTTCTCTCAAATCAAAAACATCAACCGTTCAACCCCTTCATCTGTCTTAACCCCGCTAATAAATACCCATTCTTAGTTAGCACTAATAATATAGATAAATCCTATAATATTTAATTTCTATAAATAAACCAAAAAATGAATTTAATGCCCTATTAAATTTAAATTTAATTATTAAATTACTTTAATGCCATATTTAGTGTTTTGGGTTTTTTATGAGGTTTTGTTGTTGGGCTTGTTTTAAGAAAACCATGGTAGTTTTGTAATTATAGAAAGTTTGAAGTCTCTTTATTATGTTGCAAATGAATTTTGGGTGCGTTTCTACCATTTCATGTAGGTTTTTATTTTATAATTTGGACCCCAATATTGAGTATAATAGTGAATCTCCAAAAAAAAATCACTTTCATAGACTATATAAGTAAAAAGACATAGAGAAAATGTTAACATATGTCCTTTTAAAAAAACAATCCTAAGAGTTACTCACAATCATTAATAATGTGTAGTGTCACAAATTAAAGGTGTGTGGGTGATTGTGTTAGTAAATTTTTACATATTAAAAATTTTGGTCTTATTGCCAACGTGGTCTAGCTCAATGAAAAAGGGTCTTGACTGGCATTGTGTGTGTGAGAAACTCCCCTCCACCTTGTAGTTTAAACTATCGTTTATATTTATAAAATAAAAAGATAAAAAAAACTTACAATCTTGTTAGCATATGAATGCTTTATGTTTTATTTATTTTTCTTGTAATCAAATGTCTATATTTTTTTATAAATAAAAGCGATAGTCTAATACAAGGGGATGGTGGTTTCTCACATACATACCATAGATGTTCGAACTTGAGATCATTGGTCATTTTTCACTAGGCTGGACCCTATTGACTAATCATATGTCGTTTTAGTTTAGTGTACACCATCAACTTTTCAATCAATTTACACTAACTCTTCATTTAGTGGTAGTTCTCTCCAAAGTTGGAACAAATTTCAAGTTCGAATCTTATCCCCGTTGGTAAAAATAGATAATAATAATAAAAACTTTTTAATCACTTTAACCCATCCATCAAGGCCGTTCATTTTATCAATAGTATTAAACTGTGCTCAATCAGAAAAGCCTTTCCAGCCAAGTCCACAATCCACACCCTCTGATTCTCAAACCTTTCCTCAACACAGACATCTTACCTACTCCACGTTTTCCAAGTCCTCCCGCTGTATAATTTTTTTTTTTTTTAAAGAGAGAGTAAATGATAACATAAATAAATAGCAAGAATTGGCTAAGATAAATCTAAAAATATATATCTCACCATTGACGGTGGAGATTGATACTTTATTCCACAAACACCACATCAACGCCCAACGCACCGTTGATAAAATCTCCCATATTACATCATAAATAATATTAAAAATATATACAATTATAGAATAATAATAATAAAAAGGGAGAGAATATAGTAAATATAGTCCAAGTCATTGGTGGATCCCAAGTAGAACACTCCAAGCCCTTCTTTCTTCATCGACCAATTCTGCCTTCTTTGCCTTTCCTTTGTTTTCTAGTTTCCTTTAAACGGGGCGTCGTAGGATGTGAGCACTCACACAGCTAGACAGACTTGCAAAAGGGGAGATGGTGGGGCCCACAGAAGGATCCAATCCAAGTCTAGTAGATGTGGGCCCACGAGCGTGACTTATTGTACATGCCAAGTGTAAAGATGAGAACTGAGGTGCATGTTTGGACCCATGTGATGAGTCACAGGTAAGTCTTTATATGAATTAAAGAAAAACAGAAAAGCCGTCTTTAATAATAGGGGGGGCATCGAGGCCTACTCTGATAATCTCCGGTATAAACAATGAGCACTTTAAAAAAAAATAGATTTTTTGTAGTGGCTAAAACAAAAAAAAATCCGCCCGAGGTTCTGTGTTAAAATCACTTCTCTCCAAATATCGCTTATGTCAAAATAAAAATTTTCACATTTTCAAATTCTGCTGGAATTTTTATTATTCCCATATATAATGCTCATTTCATGTCTTTCTTCAAACAACCCACTTTTTTTTTTAAATTTTTTCTATTTTGAGGGACGATAGTTACTAAAACAAAAAATATCCGCTCGAGGTTCTGTGTTAAAATTCACTCTCTTTCAATATCTCTTATATTAAATATATAAAATAAAATAAAAATTCACATTTTCAAATTATGCCGGAATTTTTATTATTCCCATATATAATGCTCATTTCATGCCTTTCTTCAAACAACCCACTTTTTTTATATAAAAAAATAATTTTATTGAAAGGGACGATAATAACTAAAACAAAAAAATCCGCTCAAGATTATGTGTTAAAATCCCCTCTCTTCCAATGTTACTTATATGAAATATATATTTAAAAAAAACTAAAAATTCACATTTTCAAATTATGCCGGAATTTTTATTATTCCCATATATAATACTCATTTCATGCCCTTCTCCAAACAACCCACGTTTAAATGTTCTGCATTGGTGTAAGTGCTGTCGTTAAGGAGAGATTTTGCATTAATTTGTGCACATTTGTACATCAAAGTCCTTTTTTTAAGAGTTAAGAGCATCTCCAAGAGTAGAAGAAATAAAACTCTTCAAATTGAAGTTTGTTGACCTATGTGGCAATTTGAAAAGCTTTATTTGCTACTTGAATAATTTTTGCTCAATGACTCTTCAATTCAATTAATGCAATATCATGGAAAAGAATGAAAAATATGAAAACATGTGAAAAATGTCTATGTATTTATTATATGAAAAGAAAAAATGCATGTTTTTAACATTTTCAAGATAGGTTTTGTTTTTCCAAAGTAAAATTAAATATTCAAGAGCCAAAGTCAACTTACAGGTCAAGAGAGAGAAAGAGGTTGCACTTTGATGACCGAGGTTGAAGAGGTTGGAGAGAGTTTTTACGATGTGGCTCACCTATTTTAGAATTCCAAAGTATTGAAGAGATTGGAGATGCTCTAACCAGATTACATTTCAGTGCTCAAATTCCTAATGGGGTTTCCCCACGTGTTCTTTAATGGAACTTAATGAATGGCCAAGGTCGGGCTACATTAAAATATACAGAAGATAATAGCTTACAAGAGCAACTCCAAAACAATACACAACACACACTTTTTTACTTATCAAGAACAATTTGGCATGCTCAATCACTTACACAAAACAGTTTTCTCGGATGCAACGGCAAAAACTCTTAACCATTTGATTTATAAGCATATTATAAATATGAATTTTAAACCTTATAAAAATGGTATAGCAAAATTTTGTTTCATTAAGTTTGGGTGAGAGTTGACAAAACTTGGATAATAACATCAAATTAGATGTACAAGAATATATCAGTTGGTGGGATCTCCTCAAATGTGGTGTAGTGAGCTAAATTATAGTGACAAAAGAAAGTCCATATATTATTAGCTGGTTAGATGTATCTTGTAGCCTTGTTTTTTGGCTTCATTGTAGTCATTTTTATTAATCTTGTCTGATGGTTTTATAATACCTACCTTTAATATTTTACAGTTATTTTCATTAGAAATATATATATATATATATATATATATATATATATTAAAAATAGCCATAATTGTATTCAATAATTGGGCACAAAGACCAAGTATCCATAAAGGGTTAATACAAATATGGATGCACAATAAGGATTAATTCAGATATAAGAGGATACACCCGCAATATCACACAGCTTGTATCTCCACTAATAGTCTTAAAAGACCAAATACATTTCAAAATAACAGTCACATTAGAAATATTTTTTGGTAATTAACTTACAATTCATTTTGGGGCATGTATATTGTCTTCAAAAGTTTAATTGTACTATCCTTTATATATTGCATTTAAATAAGGATATAAGTTGAAGACTTAACTTATATCAATTATCACATAAGATATGAACGGATGAGATACATTATAAGTGAAAAGTTGATGATGTATATATATATATATATGTGTGTGTGTGTGCATCTCAACAATTCTTATACGATTTTATGGTTGATATACAAATTCTCAACCTAGACTCTATTATTCATTATCTTTGTAAATTATTAATCTACCCAAACAATATAGATTTTTATATATAAAAATAATAATCAAAATATATATATGAGAAACAATATTTATTTACACTGATATGTTTCTTACCCATGTGTGTGTGAGTTTCCCCCTTCCCTTTCCTAGCTTTGGCAACAACAAAAAAATGTTTTCACATAACCTCATTCATATATATATATTTTTTTAAACATCATAATAGTTTAAATACGTAAATATTTGCTAAATGAAATAGGTAATCTTTTTCTAAAGCATCACAGTTAATTAAATAAAAAATTTAGATAGTGATACTTTTCACCATAAAAAAATATCAAATATCTCAGTTTGAAGATATTGCTAAATCAAATTTTCATATCTAAAATGTTGTTTGTGATTTAAAAGTGGGTTTTTTCAAATCCCTTATCACTTCTCTCACTTTCTCAACAACCAAACAATGACACAACCTTCAACCACATTTTACTCCCCATAAAAACACTTATGGTGCATTTGGATGGGGAAATGAACTTGGAATTTGGTCTTTCTAATTTTGGAATACTAAGGAGATTCTCTCTTTATATATATATATATATTTTTTTTTTTGTCATTAAAAAAACTATATAAATAATGCTAAAAAAAGTTGGAATATTGATATGTCAAACTACAAAAAGTGTTTTCATGACTTAAATATAGAAGTTATAAAAAATAAAAATAAAAATAAAAAAGCTTCCTGCTAGCTAGATAGTGGAAACAAAGCCATTTGGGATAGATTTTCTTACCTCCAATTGTATTAAAAAGATGCACTATATAAAGGGTTGTTCGTCAAGGAAATGATAGTCGATATTCTTAAAATTAAATATTTTAAAGTTGAAGGCACACACTAAAGTTTATTATTTTTTGTCATTTTTTATTATTTATTATTCTAGAGTTTTTAGTAAGCTCTAGGCTTTCATTGTGGATTCTTGACGTTGTTTTACTTCGGTTTGCTTTTAAACATTAAATTTCTTTAACATCAAGGCACAACAAAGAAATACACAAATAGCAAAGGAATCACTAGTGTAGTGGTTTGGAACAATTGCTCCCCAAGAAAAGTTATGGGCTCAAGTCCTGGCATCCGTGTAGTGTGAGTGAGTTTTATATATTATCGCTTCTCTCAATAAAAAATACACAAGTAGCACAAACAATTATCTTTCGGACTATAATTCAATCATGTTAACTTTAGAGTTTTGTTTCAGCTATTTATAGTTAATGGGTTTTTAACTGTAGATGCCCTTGAATTTTACCTCGAGTTTCAATTGAGTCCCGAAACTTTTTTATGAGGCAATTACATCGAGTTTCAATTCAGTCCTTGAACTTTACCTCGAGTTTCAATAAAAATATCGAATGCCAAAAGTAAGTTCTCAAAGAGTAGGAAAATAATATGAGAGAATGCACTACAGAGATTTTATTAAGCTGCATTCGTTTCATTGAAAAGTTCAAATAATATATTTACCAAAATAAATATATAGTAATATATTAAAGTACAAAAGTTGAATCCTTCTCTTCCGTGGGTATATGCCTACCCTTTTTTTAAAACTTTATTTCAAATAAAGAAGTTCCATTTCATTTTTCTTTTCTAGTTTTGATTTTTTTCGTTTATACTTTAGTAATTTTTTGAGTTACATTAGAGGAAAGAAACTTTACTGGGTTCGATGTGTGCTTGTATCTTTTTATTTTCAATAGGGAATAATAATTTTTCTTTATTTATATAAAACCCATGTAACCATATCTCTATAACTATATAAAGTTCGTATAAAAAAACTATATAATAATATAAAGTTAATATTTAGAGTGTTTGACTTTTTTTTGGGTCTAAGCATAGATTGGTCGGTTTGTGCAAAGTAAAATAGGCTATGATTCAAAATGTAAGTTTCAAAACATACACAATGACATGATCTTGAGTTAATCCATCAATGCAAATCACCCATTAGTGTAGTGGTTCGGAGCAATTACTCCTCTTAAGAAAGGTCTTGGATTCGAGTTCTAAGAACATTTCTACTCATTTGTCATGACAAAAGGTAAGGGGAGGCAATGGCTGTTACTATTCATATGAATAGTGTCTGCCATAGCAATTTTTTTGTTGGGTTTCCACCCATTGTTATGGCAACCCAAGGGCAACTACTATTCACATGAGCTATGAGGAGAGGAGTTTGTATAAAGTTTTGGTGTGGAAAGTGAAGAATATGGTTGTATTTATAAATTTAAAAAAAAATCTGAAATTTTTTTCTTTCAATTTTTTGTTATTTAAATTGGCTGCTAATGTCGCAATGACTTCAGCATTAAGTCATCTTGCCTTGGGCCTTGCCCAAGCTGGTGGAGCTCAATCCTGGCAAGCCTTGGTTGCAAGAAACGGGATTGGGGGTCTAGGGAGCCACTTGTCCGGGCTAGCCCCCCCACTAGAAATACTTTAATATCCATATAATGTATTTGAGTTTAATCTATGCTACCTCTCAAAAGGAAAGGTCCTAAAAAAACATATTTAACCTATCTGCTAGTGATTTGAACCCTCTACATTTTTCCCCAATACCAAAAGTTTATGCATCCGCCAATGGTCCCAGGTAAATAAATAAATATCCAAAGTTTATAAATTTAACTTTTGAATTTTGATTGAAATCTAATTTCCTATTACAATTTTTTTTAAATGTGGGTATAAAACTATTTAGGTAAAAGATCTGTGCGCACTAGAAGCTGACCTACTTTTTTTTTTCTTTTCCTTTTCCCAGAATTAAAACCAGTAAGGAAGTATCTTTTTACTGTTTCAATCAAGTGGCTCGTGACTCAAACACTTGATAGCTTTAGGGTTCATAGTCCACACACACTGGTCGCTGGCTCACTCATGCATGAGTGCTTTTACGCAACCCACTTCTAATCCCGAAAGATATGACACGTGGCAGGTGATAGTTGGTTAGGATGACTAATTTTTCTGAGATATTGAGCCACTAGATGCCAAGCCATTGATAGCGCTTGGTTGCATCATGGTTCATGCCAGTCCACACCTACCCATGAGCATGGGCAACCCCAAACTCCATAGTTTATTCAAAGTAATAATCTTTGTTTAAATTAATGTAACTATATAACAACAGGTGGTCAGGTATAGATAGATAGATATAATTAATTAATGAGTTGTGTTTGGGTCCGTCACTAACGCTAGAATGATCGACTTTTAATCGTTGATGCATGTGAAACTCTCATCACATGACATCAATGACCGGAAGTCCTCTACGTGCTCCTGAGAATTTGCTCTTAACATTAAATACCCAAGCTTAGTGCATGTTTACTTATTAGAAATATGAGAAGTCATGAATTGGGAGACTTATAAAAAGGGGAATCTAAGGAATTGAAATCAAATCAACTACTCCCCTTAGCTAATACAATTCATAGTTTTGAAGGTATTGAGTTACAAATTTTAACGTGGAACTCAAATAATTTTTTATTCATTATGTGTTAGTAAATACGGGGAAACATGAATTGAACTAATTCAAATACTCATTCCTGATAAATAAACATGTTATGAGTAGAAAATTATGGTTTTGTTTAGCTATGGACCTAGCACTCTAACGAGAAAGGTTTCAATGAAAATTTAAGCACTTTATGGAAAAGAAAAAGAGGTTATATTTGGTCAATATTGTTTGTATATATTGAAGGGTTAGGAAAAATTATACGTCCAATAACTGTCAAGATAGCAAAATGCAAATTCAAAATGTGCCATCTTTATCAATAGTGTTGAGAAGCCTAAAGTAAATTCATGTATGCCTTTGATGACTTCATCATCCATTCTTGAATTGTTTTTTCCATATGGAGGGTCAAAGACTCAAAGCTAGCTTTTTTATTTTATTTTTAATAAAGCATCTCCAATCGATATGTAATTGCCACATGGACATAAAATGACAAAAATTGAAGATTAAAGTTGCTCCAATTGAATAGTCAAATTTTACATGAATTTGAAAGCTGTAAGAGATATCTCAAAAATAATATATCAAAAAGCTTGATGTCAAATATTATTTTAATATTTTTTTAGTCATGAACCCCATTATCATTTACTCTCTTTTAAAACTTTATACATCATATGGCAAAATCACTGAAAACCTGGTTTCAATTATTACACTAGGGGTTAGATTTCCTTGATCACCTCTTTGCCTTTTCTATAGGTCTATTTGCATTTTCTTTCCCCCTCTCTACGTCTGGCCCTGGTTTCATGTTCTGCAATTTTACTACTTTGAGCAAAATTAAATCAATCATTTATTATTTATACTTTGTATATTATTATTATTATTTATTTCATACAAAGGACCTCACCAGTCATGAAAATCTCAAAATTGTACAAAATATAATTTATAACTCTATCATTGAATAGCACGTATATGTGGGGTTGAGTTTCACTTGTCTTTGTCGTCAAACTTAAGAAAAATTCCATGAAGAACAAAATACTTCCCTCCTTACCAGATAAGTAGGAGCTCAGACATTCCTGCAAATAGCATTGTGATATGTGTGCAAAAGTTTTTCTTTTTGTGTTTTTGAGGAGTATCTCCTTACCGTTAAGTAGTATCCATCTTTGCTGGCCTTTTATGCAATGTGATCTTTGTGTTAATTAAGAAAATTTCTTAAAGATTTGGTCTAGCTTTATAAGGATTTTTTTTTTCTTTTGAGGTAATGCGGGCAAGTACTCTATGTTTTTTTTTTCTGTCCAAGTCGTTGCTTAAATATGAAATTAGTTTCGTCAATAGGATATAGCTTAGCAGAAAAGAGCATTGATTTGCATATCAGTAGATTCGAAAAGGGATTAAACTTCTATTTTAATTTATACTATGAAAAAAGTTTTGAATTCTTTTTAGAAAATTGTTGTGATTGTAGAAAGGTCAATATCAAAGAGACCCAATTCTTATTTTGTAAAAGCCCACTACTATGTTTTTTTTTCTTTGATAAGGAACTACTATGCTGTAAAGAGGCCCAAACAATTTTTATTTTATTAAAAACCCATGAAAAGACATCCTTTATTGTATTGTACCCATCATTTCCACAAGTCAAAGTAAATTGAGTGTTTCTAGTTCATTCAACGCAACATTTCTCTTTTTTACCTCAATATTTCTCTTATTATTCCTTGGAAAAGAAATTAAAGTGAAGTTTTAGTGGTGATGAGAGAGTGCGTGTTCCTTTAGAGATTGAGAAAAAATGACATTGATTTGATTGGTCATTCTTTCTTACCACGCATTATGGTGAGGTGGCAGGAGATATCCATTTCGTGGGAGTATATATAAAATAGAATATTATTATATAGAGGCTTCCAAGAAGGATGTGCGTATTATAATTAAATTAAGGCTTAATCATAGTAATGGCTCCTGAACTATACCATAGTTACATTTTCATACCTCAATTCTAAAAATAGTTGTAGAGGTCCTTCAATTATGTATTGTGTTGCATCATTGGTCCTTCCCTCAATGAGCTCACATGAAAAATCATGAAGTGCTCTCTCTCTCTCTATGGGGTGGCTAGTTTGGTACAAGGGAAGAGAAGCAATCAAGTTGTCTTTTTTTTTTTTTTTTCCTTTTCTTTATTTAGTTTTAGTTTTATTTAATTATTTTTGTTATTTCGTTTTTATAAATATTTGGAATGAATTTCCAAGTTTACCCATGGATTTAACGGAAAAATACAGACTTGACGAAAAGACCAATAGTGCAACACGATATATAATTGAGAGACCTCTACAACTAATTTTGGAGTTGAGGGATGAAAATGTAATTATGGGTATAGTTCAGGGACCATTGCTACAATTAAGCCTTAAATTAATGATATTTTATTTATGGGATGTGATCCAATGATAATTTAGGTTCTTTTTCAAATATTATTCATGCAAAAAATCAAATAAATCATAATTGTTTTAGCCATTTATTGTTCACATTTTTTATTTCAAATTTTATCTAACGAATTGTGTTATTTTACCAACCTTACAACTTCTGTTTTTTCAGAAATAACCTTAAAGAATGACCTAAAATATAAATGATTAAGATCGTTCAAATATATTGTGGAGGTAGCCTAGGAAGGATGTGTGCAATAAGAATATAATGTGGCTTATTTATCATTTTGGTCCCCGTCATTTTAATTTGGACAATTTCAATCCTATAGTTTAGGTTGAGTAGCAATCACGTCCTACAAGTGTAAAATTGTTAAGAAAATGAATGAAATTATTACGTTTTGAGTTGATTGCAAATATTTTGGATAGACCAAAATATCCTCACATGGTGTAGTTGCATTTTGCCACATCAAATAATTTGACGGCATTTAAGATTTGGAGTTGATTGAAATAATAGAGACCATGTGAAAATGAGTCAAACTACGATGACTGAAAATGTAATTCAATTTCGACCAAGAAAATTTTAATTTAATTTTTTCGTTTGCTAGATTTCTCCTAAAAGGTCCGTGTTTAAGCACAAAATTAAAGTTGAAGGACCAATTTGATACCCAAAAAAACTTTGGACAACAAAGTGAAACACGGACCAAAAGCATAATTTTTCACAAAGTATCAAAACCATTCTATCCTTTCTATTCATAGGAGGATTAATTATGCTATGCTAATCTTCCATTGAATTTATGATTCAAATAAAAGAAAATTAAAAAGGGAAAAGATTTATGAAATAATATATTTACACTTTTCCAAGAGAATACATACATACAATATAGCAATTTATATAATAATCGATGAAAATCAAACAGTTTTAAAACTTTTTTTTTAATACAAGCGATAGTCTAAACTACAAGAAGAGGGAATATTTCTCACACACACACTACCACCGTGCCATGGGGGTTTCAAACCCGAGATCACTAATCTATAAGTTAAGACTTTTTTTCATTGGGCTATATCCATTGAGACAGTTCCTAACCTTTTGAATAAGTTCAAACTGAATACATAGAAAATTAAGCTAAACATCCATTAGCCCTAAATGCGTTGTGATTAAGTCAGATCACAAGGGCCCTGCTTATTAAAAAAATATATGAGTATGATCACTAGAATAATAAAATAAAATAAAAAGTAAAAAGGATGGTGGGCTCTTATGAGGATTTGCAGATTGATGAGACACATGGTATATGGGGACAAAAAGCATATATTAGGATTGCAATCTTTCACAAAGAAATGGATCCTTCTGGCTTTAGAATCAATGCACAAATCTGGCAATTAAGAAGCCCCTTGTTTTGGACAGTCCTAATTCGAATACATTTTAGGAAAGAAAGAAAAGCCAAGCCAACAATTTCACATTTTTTGCTACTTTTTACACAATTTTGCTACTGCTAAAAAACAGAAAAGTTACATGTATACAATGGAACATTGATAGTAGCAATTTTTTTTTTTTGGAAATTCACTATTATACCAAATATTGGAGTCTAAATTATATAAAAAAAACCCTATATGAAATGGACTTTAGAAACACACTCAAAATCCATTTACAACAAAACAAAATATAGAGACTTCAAACTTCATATAATTACAAAACTGCCATGATTTTCTTAAAACAACCCAAACCCCAAAACCTCATAAAAAAACCCAAAACACTCAATAGAGCATTAAAGTAATTTAATAATTAAAATTCAATTCAATAGGGCATTAAATTTATTTTTTGGGTTTGTTTATAGAAATTAAATGGTGTAGGGTTTATCTATATTATTAGTGCTGAGCATGAGTATTTAACTAAATATCTCTTTTTTTAAAGTTAGATATTTGTGCAAAAGATCTCTAGTCATCGGTGAATATTTGAGTGCGTGAACTTATCAAACCCTTGTTTAGATTGAGACATCAAACGAAATATACACAAAACAAACGTATAGAGAAGTATAAGAATCTTTTTTATCGAGTCATCAAACGAAGCATAATCTACAAAACAAACATATAGAGAAGTATAAGAACCTTTTTATATCGTAAAATCAAACCCTTTTAGGCTTGCGGAACAAAATAATATTTACTTAAATGTTGTATACATGTATGCAAAAATAGTTACCGGCCATATTTCAACAATCCCAACCTTTGAATGGTGATGAATACAAGGCATGAAAAGGATGAGTAGGATTGTTTTTGGAGTAAATACGATTTGGTATGACTTTAAACGAAAGTGACAATAAGAATGAAAGGGAGACATTGAAAAAAAATCTTGAGGACTATAGAATTCAAAAAACTAACTTATTAGGTATACTACAGTGAAAATTGAGCAGTAATTTGGGGACTATTGCTACAATTTATTTCTGAATTCTTTTTAAAAATTTGAAACTCACAATTTCCCGAAAAGAAAAAACTTGAATGTCACGGATTCATACCCCTCCTTTCTCTAGCTAAGTTTTTCTCCAATTTCACACAATACGTCGTTTGCATAAAGCTCCTAAGCATGAGCTATTCTTTATTTTCGGTACTACGCAAAAATATAAACGATTGCAAATGGATATATTTGTAATTTTCTTAATCTAAAAAAAATTGGTTGGATGTAACTTGTAGTTATGAAATAGTTATGCCCATAACCCCTAAACTATATGGTATGTGTGCCACTAATCACCATGTAATTTTAGCTAAACCCAAATGTTGTCAAGGGAAAAAAACTTCAAATTAACATGAGGGACCCCATCTGCTTATTTGAATGGCATTTGGGATGGATCCAATCCAACACCCAATGGGATAAAAATATGATGATGATGTATCCCTTCACTTACATGTTAGACAAAGTCCAATGAATAGACTCCAACAAATTCAGTTGATAAGACTTCTCCTGGATATTTAGTGCTAGGGATGTAATTATTATTTTATCACACTTTTGAAAGATGAAATTCATATTGAATAATTAAATTGCTTCTGGAGTTGGCTTTTTGTGTTGAATGTGGATAATCTTCACAGTAATTAAATTGACTTTATCAATTATCATGATGGTGCACGGCAGCACAAGGCCGACAATACGAAATAAAGTTTGGTGAATAGCCTTGGTCTTCGTTCTTTGAAAGAGAGTATTTGCTGTATTAACTTACAGATCAGTGGTCTCAGTTTGAATTTTCATCATGAAATTTTTGATAATGTATAGGTGAGAAACTTCCTCTTGCTTGTAGTTTTAGACTATCGCTTATATTAAAAAGAAATATAGTACTTTGCCAGCAAGGGAAAAACAATAATCTTCGACATTATTAACTGGAGGTCTCTATTAACTGTGAGCTTAGGAGAAGGTGGTCGACAAAATATGTATACCAGAGCCTTGGAGCTTTCATAGTGGTGGAAAAATATGTATATGAATAATTTTTGGTTTGGTTAGGCCATCTCCAACAGTGGAGAGCTAAACATAGTCCACTCACAAAATATAGTTCACTATTTATGGTTTTGTAAGAAATAGTGATAGGCTAATTTTTATCGTCTCCAATAGTAGAGGGCTAAATCATAGCCCACTTAATATTTTATTAGTTTTTAGTATATTCTTTAAATATATTGGTTAATTTAATTAACAAATAAACATCAATCGAAAAACAATACCTAAAACATTAATTTAAAAACAAAAACAAAAAAGGATGAAAAGAAAGTTAGATTAATTTTAGGATTTTTTGGAAGGAAAAAAAAAGGCTATCTAACGTCAGCAGCCTGCAAGAACGTTGAAGCAAGGGGTTGTTGCATGTTTTTGAAAAATAAAATAAAATAAAATAAATGGATACACTCTATAGGCTAATAGCTCATCCAAGAATCAGGCCAACTTTGGCCCAGTATTTAGCCCATTTGCTGGAGATAGCTTTTGAGCGTGGAAGGTCTAAATTTGAGGATTTAGCCCACTGTTGGAGATGACCTAGTGAGTCATTCTATGGTGAGGGCCTTATTTATGGCCCTTAGATAAGGTCCTATCTCTTAACTGTTGGATCATGCTAATCAATTTAATCTAACGGTTAAGAGATATGACCTTATCTAAGGCCATATATAAGGCCCTCTCACTATAGAATTCTTGTAGGTTTGGCATGTGAGCATATGCGTAGTGGATCTTGGAAGAAAACACCAAGGCTATGTTTTGTCTATAAAGCTGTAAACTCCAGCAGAGCCCGTTTCCCTTTTGTTTCAACGCAGCTCACCAATCCCTGGCTTAGGTGACTTTTGTCCTTTCAAAATAAGGGTTGAGTAGAAAACATGTGAGCCCAAAGAGAATGAAGAAAAAGGGCAATGTACTGGAACCACAGCTCCTACAATTACATTCACCAAAATTAAGGCAAATTCCTTCATTTTTTTTTGGACAGAATGATACTTCATTAAAAGACCCAAAGCACAGGTCAAGCAGAAAATACAGAAGCAACAATAAACAGGAAGATTACAAAACACCAAACCAAAGCACAGCTTAGTGGAATAAGAAGTAACTCTTCCAAAGAAACAAATTACAAAACAGGCAAATTCCTTCATTCATTTATAGTTATGTCAACAATGCACATCGTTAGGGCCAACACAACGACAAGGCAAGGTAAGGTAAAAGATGTGCTCGTATAATGTGGCGGGGCGACGTAAACAATCAAATACTTCATAGCCAAGTCAATGTAGTAGAACTTGTAGTACACTAAGCACTTCTTTTTATATTCATATCAAAGCACGGTTAATGAAACAGCCAAAACTGATAATGCTCTTACAGGAATAATCCTAAAGCTACATTATTACTTATTACAAAATCATCTCACCTAAGCTTTCATGGGGGCGGTGGCAGATGTTGGGTCTTGGGTCTTGAGTCTTGGTTCTTCTGGTTTGTCTCCAAATTTTGTGCTGCTGCTGTTTTCTCCGCTTCAGCTTTCTCAAGCAAAGCCTGCTGATGCATGGCTTTCATCATCTCCTTCATTGTCCTCTCCTCTCCTTCAAGTTGCGTTTTCATTATCATCTCAGCCTCTTTGTCAATCGGCTTGAAGTACTCTTCAATAGCAGCTTCCTTCACGTAAAGAAACTATGATACATTAGCAAATACAAAGACATAGAAATAAATTAAATTGACACAACACAACAATTCATATTGCAGCCATTAGTCTGATTAAACTAAACAGTAAGGGCAATATGGGGCACTTTTATATTTTTTGGTACCATGTGATATTTCTGTGAATATTAATTCATTTGTTTGACACTTGTTATTCTTGGTGTTAGAAATTTTCAGCAGGTTTAATTCTTTCCTTTTAGAAAGGTGGTAAAAATGCCAGATAGATGCAGTTGGCTGGTTGAGTAATCCTCAAATTTGAAAATGGATATGTGTCGTTATCATGAGAGAGAGAGAGAGAGAGAGAGAGAGAGAGAGAGAGAGAGAGAGCATATATCCCAAAACTCCCACTTATGCTGATTTGAATCACAGTAAGTAAAATTTATGAAGTTCTACTTATTTAACCCTTTGTCAAATGGGCTGAGCACCACAATAAAACTTACCGTTTCTTCCAGCTTCCTATTTAAAGTTTTCATCTCCTCAACCATACGACGAACCTCCGACAAAATTGTTTGCTCAGGGATCTTTCTTATGGCTAACTTCCGCTCATTTGCCTGGGGACACAGAGAGAGAGAGAGAGTCAATCACTTTTAATAAAAGAAATGGGAAAAAGAAACCAGTACTCAAAGTATTAAGGCAAGGAATACCACAGATCATGTGTAAATCCTGTTAACTATAGGTACTGAATTGGTAAACCCGAATAAGATAAAAGCAAGTTGCAAGAGAAATGAAGATACGAATCAAAGTCAGTATCCATTACCAGCTATTTCAAGCTTATCAATGTAAGACATCCAAATATAAGCTACTGCATGCTGCTTTTGCATCTATTGCATATATTTGAAAGCTCAAAAAGAAAAAAAAAATCATTTTGTTGATGAAAGTAATCAAGTTGCCTTTGAATAATTGATGAGACAAATACTTTCTACAATTGCATTCCAACTTCCTCAGAATCATTCAACATGAAAGAGTTGGATTTTCCTAGTTGGTGTACAGAATAGTGTTCCATTTGCTCCTCTATGATTAAAATCCCCCTGATTATGCTGTAACGTTTTCTTACACCAAGACGCAGACGGTAGAGAAGGCAACTAGAGAGTTAAAAAAAGGAAGCAGGATCAATGAGTCAAGGGAGCAGTTTATACAATTAAACAAATTCTGATAGAAACATTTTGGGGTAAAATTTTCTTGTCTGTCTCTCACCCCATCCTTCTGATGGCAACATTGAGGACATACAAGCCATTGGAGAAGTTCTCAGGGTTCGTGAAAGTACTTGAACAAGGTAAGCCTATGATGCGATTCCCATATGAAAGAATGCCTATGCATTTTCACTTTCGTCATTAACCTCTACATTTAAGAGTTCTTTGACACCGCTAATTAGTCTATCTTATTAAACACTGTCCGGAATAAGAAGCCAAGAACACTCCCCGCCGCGCCAACCCCCTTAAAAGCACTGATAGTAAAGTAATACAATTAAAAGGTGGCACTGAAGTTTAAATGAAGAAAACCACATCACGCATGCATTCCCATGATATAACGAGATAACAGCAGGTACATCAAAAATCCGGCATGTCACCATCTACACTTGTCCAAGAAGGTTTTGAACACGTATGAAACGCATCTGCAATAATCGTCTCAAGAAATTATCACTGTATTGGGTGCATCAAATATAGTACTGATATAATAAGGACCTATACTTAAGGCCTAAGGTAAGTACGTGAATGTCAGCCATTTACAGACGCTGAGATGCATGTACTTCAACAGAACCTAAGGTTGTTATTGGTTGCCAAAACTATGGTAAATGTTCGATTCATTAGAATGAACCTTAACGAAACAAACCTAAGGCTCATTCCATTATCTGGTTGCCCAAAAAGAAAAATAAAAGATCAGGCAAATGCCCATTCTCCAAAATGATAAAACCAACTCCACTCCTTACCAACTTTCAACTCTTCCTGCTCTATCCTCTCACTCTCTCCACATTCCATTCTTATTTTAAGCGATCCTCAACAATACTAAAAACAGAAGCGAACAATACGAACTTTAACTAAAATTTGCACAAAGATTAACATCGCAATTCATCTCAGGCTAACACTGTGTCCATCATTTCATGCCACTATTGAACAAAAACTGCATTTCTCCAAAAGCACCTAACTTTTGACTACAACAAGAGCAACAAAATATTAAAACGATGAACTTTAAAAAGAGAAATAGGAAAAAGAAAAGGCTAACCTCTTTCAGACGCTTTTCAACCTCCAACCGAAATGATCGGATTCTCCGTTCTTCGTAGCCCGAAAGAACCCTCGCATAGAATAGAGCTTTCCTTCCAAATTCAATCAGCTTGTTCATTCTTTCTCACTTTCTCATCCACCTTGAAACGCTTCGATTTCAGCTAAAACGCTCCGTTTTCTACCAAACCAGATTAGAGTATTCTCAGCAGCCAAACGAGGATAAATCGAGAATTAGAAAAGTACTTTCGAATCAGAGAAAACACAAAAACAGGCTTGGAAATTCAATTGGACAACTTGAACTTAAAACCCTGGAATTCCGATCCCTAAGAAGTAATGAGTGTGTGCGAGAGTGAGTGTGGCTTGAAGTTTTCTTACCTCTACACGCGGGAACAATCAACAATGGCTTGCTTCGATGGAAATGTTGGCTGCTTGAGCCGGTTGGGGCTGGGATTGACAGTAAACCGAGTGGCGCTCTGTTTGGCCGTCTGTGGAAAGATGTTCTGCTGTGGGTTATATAACAAGTCTTAGCGTTATGCAGATCGGGATTGGGTAGACTTGTATATCCAAACATCTCCTTTTTATTTGTTGGGGTCATATTTTGAAGGCCAAACTTGTTCTTATTATAGTTTGTTATTACCAAATTATTCATTAGTTTACTAATCTTTTAATAATTATTCCCACTTTTACTTTTTATTAACTAATGGTAACTAGCAAATAACCCATTAATGTAGTAATTTGGAGCAAAGTAATTGCTCTCTCGGGTTTGAGTCCTAATATTCGTATAATATACCCACTAGTGTAGTAATTTGAAGCAAAGTAATTGCTCTCTCGAATTTGAGTCCTAACATCCGTATAATATGTGTAAATTTAATATATTATCGCCCCTCTTATCCATATAGTATGTGTGAGTTATCGTCCCTCTCATACATATCCATATAGTATGTGTGAGTTTAATATATTATTTTTCCTCTCATTAAAAAATGTCCTCAACCAAAAAACAAAAACCAATGGAAGTTTATGAAATTTTGTAAGTTCTAGTATTTAATAATTAACTAATGGTATATTCCCTCTATTTATATTGAAGATTATTTTATTGAGCTGTATTTTTTTTGGGTCAGAATTTTATTGGGCCATATCATTTGGCAAAGAAGTTCCTAACCCCGTTGCCTGAATATCTTCTCCGGAAATGGGAGATAGCAAAAGTGAAAAGAGGAAAAGAAAGACTTGAAAATGTCATCCAAATTCCAAAACATGTTTTCAAAGTACCATATCAACAAGAACTAGACAACACTATCAGTCTACCACAAGAAGAGTAGGGGAATACATCTCAACACAGTTTGTTTTAAAGGTCCGATATGGAAAAACTCTATAGACAAAGTGATTTGATTTTTTTGCATTGCATTCATTGCGTTGTTACTGGAGGAGAAGATGGATCAACCCTTTTCATCATTGGCCTGCAAATGCTCAATCCCTCCTCCTCTTCTTCTTCTCATTCTTCTCAACTGAGTTCTTCAACTGCATAAAACAAAGAAAATTTAGCATCTCAGAAGCAACAGTCTAGTCTAATATATGATTACCAACAAGTCTAGTCTAATAAAGCATTTAGGAAAACTTACCATGATGATGAGTATGCGCACGAAAACAGCAATGAAGTCACTGAAAAGGGTCATGGCATGCTTCACATAGTCCAGGTCACCATTGTGTGCCTTCTCAATCATTTCTTGCGTGTCAACTACCATGTACCCCACGAAAATCAGAAGCCCGAAGTACAACTGCAATTCAATGAAACACAACAGCCTAAGTTCAAATGCAAATAGGTCCCCTCATTTCAGCTTTAAACAACCAGAGTAAAAGATAACATTGCCATTTTGTTCCTATTACTAACTGATAAATAATTCCTCACCTCAAACTTATACATAGCTGCTGAACCCCCAAAGATAGAAGAAGCAAACTGCAACCAGAGTAGCATGGACAGTCCAGAAGAAACCAAGCCTCCTAGGTAAAGGTATTCTCTGCGCTTTGCCAACATGGCTGCTGCTGAGAAACAACCAAAGGCCAGAGCAGTTCCCCCAAATGCACTGATCAGAACACTGGCCAAAGGAAAAAAAACAAAAAAAGTCAGCATGCTGTTCAAGTCTAATTGGCCAAACAGTGAACACAAGGCATTCCCTAGAGGGGAAAAAAGAAGCAGTTATGAAACCCAAACATGTTATTGCAAATCACTTAAGAAATATAAATACATATACTGCACATGACGGGAAAAGAAGGAACAACTGCAGTTGAAAGACCTAAGTTCCATAATTTATCGTGTAGTCTCATGTTTACAGAACTTGAAAGCTAACACTTAATAACGGGAATATGTACCTTGGATTAATCGCAATGGCCAGATCAATCATAGGACCAAGAGTAGCTCCCTCAAGGAGACCAGCAGCCATAAGTAGAGAAACCCTCTTTTTCTGCTCAACAAAAACACAACAATTCAATACAGGAAAATACATTACAACAGCTGGGACAACACAACATACATATGGGTGCATAATCTAAAGAATGATCTTTCAATAAACTCTACCTCTTCATAATGAGGGGTGGCGAGTACCCAGATCATACATCCTATGCAGCCAAGAAAAGTTAAAATGCCTCCAATGTTCCATAGGATATGCAGGTAAGCTCCAGCAGCTGAAGCGATGAGAGTACAGCATAAGGTCAGGTAGACCTGCAAAATTAAGAAATTAAGCAGTAAATCAATCTTGTCACAGAACCCTTAGTTTGAACCAGGAAATCACATGAGCCAACCCACGACTACATCAATCCAGGTTCAACCAAGATTAAGCAAAAATCTAACAAGAACAAACCACTCAACCAGAAAATTCAGCAAAGAAAGTTAAATTAAGAAAAAAGAGATAGAAATTCACACTTCTTACTCTGTTATCCGAGTAGCCAATGAAATAAAAAAAGCCAAGAAAAGAGAGATGGGAGATAGAA
This sequence comes from Prunus padus, assembly GCA_024362665.1. Classification (NCBI taxonomy): domain Eukaryota; kingdom Viridiplantae; phylum Streptophyta; class Magnoliopsida; order Rosales; family Rosaceae; genus Prunus; species Prunus padus. Next base: position 11,266,401 of record JANFAM010000005.1, on the reverse strand, counting down.
ACAAGAAAGACGAGAGAGAGGTGTTCTTTCTGATTTATCGTCCACCTCCTCCATCTCCTCCTTAAATTTTTTCAATTCCCCTCTCTTTCTTTAAATTAAAAAGAAAAAAATTACAAACAGACTATGACAACATTCACTAATTGCAACAACACCACAACAGCATATGAATCTATCCATTTCTCTTCCTTTCTTTTGATTTTATTTTCTTAAACAATTCTCGGTAACCAAACAAATGAAAATCCACTCAGAGTTTAAGATACAAAGATTTGAACATAAACGAAGCCCTAAATATCAAAACCAATACATCCAGCACGATTTTTTTGGCAAAAAAATGATCAGCAAGAAAAACGAAACGAAGGCGGACAAAACCCGAGCAGCTCTCACACCTTACGAAATACGTTAATTACTCAGTCTAATACACAAAACGGGCAAGAAAATGATCAAAATCATAAGCAAATTCTCTCTTCTTCCTAAATTTTCTCGGTAGCCAAACAAAGCCTAAAACGAGAGTACAATTCACTTCCGAGAACTAGCGTTCGCGAAATACGTAAATTGCCGAGTATAATACACAAAACAGACAAGAAAATGATCAAAATGAACAAAATCATAACCAAATTATCTCTTCATCCTAAATTTTCCCGGTAACCAAACAAAGCCTAAAACGAGCGTAAAATTCACTTCCGATAAATAATGTTCGCGAAATACGTAAATTGGCGAGTATAATACACAAAACAGACAAGAAAATGATCAAAATGAACAAAATCATAATCAAATTCGCTCTTCATCCTAAATTTTCCCGGTAACCAAACAAAGCCTAAAACCAGAGTGAAATTCACTTCCGCGAACGAGCATTTACCAGCTTGAGATGATTCTGAACAACAGGAGAGATCTGACGGAAGTTCTTGAGAGACTCGAAGTTCCAGCGGTTTCTTGAAGACGTTTGGGAATCGAAGAACGATGTGAACGCGTCCATATTGCTTTGTTTACAAGAAAATGCGAGAGAATTTGCTGAGAAAGTGAAAACTGAAAACTGAAAAGGGGTTGTGAGGTGGGATCTGGAATTTATAGGGGCCGTCGGCCGAAGGTCTTCGGTTTCGTGGAAACTTCTAGCTGTTTAATGAATTTTTTTCGGTCAAGAAGCTGTTTTACGATTTTATTACTGAAATGAGACTAATTAATAGAGAATGGACTCATTTACCTTTTTGCCCTTGTGGTGTTGTGATGAGATCCAGAAACTTTTGCCTCGGAGTCGGATCCGAAAACTTGGCGACTCAAGTTTTTTTTTTCCTTAATTTTAATTTTAACTTTAAAATAAAGAATTAAAGAGATATTAATTTGTGTTTAATTTCTCAATCCATACACTTTATACGAAATTTTTTTAAAATAAATCTTGGCAAGTATAAGGGAGAACATTATTGATCAATAACTGACAAAACAAAGGAGGGACTTAAAGCCTGACCCCTATTACAAGCATTCAAGAAAAATACATCATGTATAATGTCTGGTGGTTCCTCAAACTACTCTACTCTATACTTGATACGATTTATAATCATAATTTATTTGTATTAGTATTATACACAAAATTTGAGTTTTAAATGACGTAGAATGTGCACGTCATGAATATTTAATAAATCAATTTTTAGTTTGGATTATGATTTAATTAATTTATTTTAGGAGAAAAAATCAAATAAAAAACTTTGCAGCTTTCGTTTCCATAAAATAAAAACCTCGCAACTAGCCCTAAACTGTTAAACTTGTCGTCATCCAACCATATTTTTTTATAACATTATGTGTTTATGTTAATGATCATTACTATGCAGAGATCAAAATGTGTCATTAACACTTCATCCAAGCACCATATAACAATTTTTTCTTATAAAAACATAAAATAATATCATGTTAACATCACCTTAATTTTGGCATTTTCCTAACGTTTTTATTGATTACATTATATAAAATATGTGTTCTTGTATGACTTTGAGAAATGGAATAAAGTATATACTTTTATTTTTTTCAAGTAATAAAGATGGGGAATTTTAAGAAGGCCAGTAAAATGTTGTATTTTAATATTTTCGAAAAGATCATTTAGGAGGGTGACAAGAACCATGAGTTTGGGTTTTCGGGTCTGGCCGAAATCAAGATGAATGTCATCTTAGCAATTACATGCCTCATATAGGGGCATTTAGGGAAATAAGAACAGATGGTTCTGGAGGGTTCTCGTTTGGCGCATGACTTTGTTTACAGCAACTTGAATTGAGATCGCTTTCTCACTAAGCAAAATTATGAAACAAACAATTGGAAAATTCTACAATAATCCCAAAGCCTCCGTGAAAGGGCACACAAGCTGATACGTCTTCTCGCCAATTAAACCTTGCCACATCAGCAACTTGACATGGTTTGTTCTCATTTGTCCAAGTTCATGTTCAATTTCGTTTGTTTTTTTCATTTTAATTTTCTTTACCAAAAAACAAATAACCCAAAAAAAGAAGAAGAAGAAGAAGTAAACTCTGCCTTTTCTAAAAACAAAGTGACGATGTTTGACTTCTCAAAAATTCCGTTAGTTGTCGGCATGGCTCTTATATGGAAAAAAAAAGGAGTTATCTAATCGATTTTGTCAATTCTGTTAAAATTGTTGACAAGGCTTTTATGTGGCAAAAAAAAAATTAGAGGAGTTAGGAAGGAGCTACACAATCGATTTTGACAAAGTTATTGACGGACTTAATAATAGGGATTAGAGTTATGATAAAAAAAAACTATATCAACGAAACAAAGTGGATTATGACTTTCGAAGGACAATGTAAGAAACTAGTAAAAAAAATAAGGAAAAATAATTTCAAAGTAAAATAATTCTCTATGAATACCAATAGAAAAAAAAAGCCTATTTCATGTGTGTACATAATTTTCTGATTTTTATATTATAGAATCCAAATGGGTATGTTTTAGAAGGTATACAAAGAATAAAGTAAAAGTGCACCGGGCAACGAGGCTGCAACTATACAACATTTTAAATCAGTGCAAATAAAAAAAAGACAGTAGGAGCTGGAGATTATGGTACAACTTTGTCTAAAAGGCTGAAGCCCTGATGAGATTGATTAGCCCTAATGATGTTTTGTCCATGTGAAAGAGGAACCGTTTCTTGAGTTCCAAGTTATAACACCTGCCTCTGGAGCCTCTGCTTTCTCAGCACTTCATGGCATGGGGCAAAAAATTCATGTCTAAGGGCTTCCTCTGCACTTATCCTAACCCTAGGGTTCACTGTCAAGCATTTATCCACTAGATCGAAAAGGGGTCTAGGGATTTCCTTAAAGAAGTCTGGTCTCTTTGTGCTCCTTCTACACCAATCCTGTAGCTTAATAGATGGCAAAGACTCTGTACTATAGAGGTCCTGTGACAAAAAAAAAACCTCAAATTCAATCTTTGTGCATATTAAAATATCATGGCCAAATTGCACGAATCATCCGCGTGGTGTGGGTCATATGTCAATGTTATTCTTGTGGTGAAATTTTTTCAATAATATTCTTATGGTTGTGCCCGTTACCAGTCTCAGTCTAATTCAAAATTTCCGTCCAGTTGTGCGTATTTTATATGCCTCAAATGCTTGGGTAAAAAAGTCCTTTCAAGAAATGGACACCCATTTTTTACCCTTAAGTCAAGCTTGAAACGACCTTTTTATCCTTACACACGACAGGCACATCGGTAAAATTACACGGATATTTCGATTTGGACCTTGGTAACAAGGTTTTCTCATCACATGAGTAACATTGAAGTGGACCTACAAGAGGATGATTCGTGCAATTTAGCCAAATATCATTTACTAGATCAAAGTTATGGAATGATCAATACCACTGGAAATGAAGATTCACGGTCGTGTAGCTTGGCAACTTCCCATAATTCTTCACTGCCCCTCAACTTTGCTATGTCCTTTATGTTCCTGATAATGAACATATGGTTGGCAAGACGAAATGTGAGAATAAAGAATCTGAAGAGTAAACATAAACCTTTTGGATCAAAGCAAGGATATTTACTGTTCAGGATCTCCAAAAAAGGGTGTTCTCCCAATTATTAAGTAGAGTAATGTGACCCCAGCAGACCAGATATCAACCTTGGGGCCTTGATGTGGGGATCTCAAGAGAACCTGCATAAACCACACATCCAAACAAAGGATCATGACCAAATATAAAAAATATGAGTCAAGAAACGAAGAACATAATACATGCTATAATGTTAGGAGTGAACTTAAAAGACTATTTTCTGTGCTTGGCTGCAACAATCTTCAGAAAGTTTTAACTTTGAGTTACATGAATAATGATATTTTGCAAGCAACAGACTGCATCTCTCTTTAATCCTCAGATTCTCACCATTCATGGCTGTCACACTCACAAGTAATATGTTGGTTATTACTTGGCGAATCAGTATAACTCTGATCATATTGAGGAATTTGAAACAACTTTATGAAGTGTAACGCCAGCATCAATTTGAGGATATAGAGATTAAAAGTAAGGTAATTATATAAAACTAAAAGTTAACAATAGTTATGAATCCTCACCTCTGGAGCCCGGAAGCCTTTAGTTCCAGCACAAGGACCTTCTTTCTTCTGCTTTCCACCCCCTAAGATAAAAAATAAAAATAAAAATAAAGAAAGAAAAAAATCATGGCAAACACAAGTAAAGAAATTTGCTAGTCAAACCACATTGTCCAAATCACTAGAAGGAACAAACCTCTGTTTTTAATCAAGCCTGCACCACCTATACCATTGCCAGTTGAGTGCAGAGGCATAGGAGTGATATAGAAAAGCTTGCCATCCTCATTTCCCGGAGGGGCAGGAACCCTCTTTCTCATAGGAGCTGAAACACCTGATGCTTCATGATTTGGACTCTGCCTTGCTTCCTGTACTAGACTGATGAGCTCTTTCCTTCCTTGGCATGGCAAAGGTTCCCTCAGCCTTTCTGCTGGAGGAGTCCTGGCACTTGTTGCATCCTTTGCTGACGTTATGCCTGAGCCATCTGCACCTTGACTTTTCACAACACTCCAACTACCTGAATCATTATAGGCCTTCACTTGACTGAAAGCCTTCTTTTTCAAGTCCTTTGGATCAAAAGTGGGTTTGAGCCCTTTTTTGGTCTCTCCATTGGCCTTTATTGAAGATTTAACACTTGACATCCTAACCGTGGTTCGAGGAATAGATTTCGCATTGGTAAGTTTCTCATCAAGGCTGTTTACATCATATCCAACTTTTGATTTGCCTGTGAAAATATGGATATTGGCTTCATCATTTCCCAATCTTTTTATTTCATAATAGTAAGACCAAAAACTTCAGACAAAGCCATTTAGCATTTATAGGCAGAAACTATTATTATTGTTGTTTAATTTTTTATTTATCTTTTTTAATTCTCCAAGTATATTGGTCTGCAATGAGAGAGGGTTTGAACAAAGAAAGTTTACTGAAAAAAAAATTGTACCTAGGCGAGCAATAGATTGAACTAAAATCATCATGCAATACTTATTAACACTAATCAGTATCACAACAAAACCGAGGCTCAATAACTAAAATCACGTCAACAGAAAATCTAGTGAGACAGAAGAGATGAAAACTTACCACTTGTTCCATACTTCTGATGCAAATCCTGTCAAACATAGAAAAAAAAAACCAGTCATGGACTAACAAATTGCAATCTGTTAAAAAAAAGATAAATAAATGAGTGAAACAGTCTAAAAAGAAAATAAAAAACTGGGACAAGTATAACCAACCGTGGCAAGATTGAAATCAATGAGGTAACCCTTGCTGGCCTTACAAGAGAAAAGGAAGTTACCAGGTTTAACATCTCTATGTACTATGCCCTGTGAATGTAGAAACAAATATTTTAGAACCTTTTATGAAATGCTCTTGAATCCTAATATAATATACATAGCAACTAGGCCTACCTGTTTATGAAGGCTTGCCAGCGCTTTAAACAAGCAATAGCCGTACCATTGGAGATGAAAAAGATCTATCTCTTTCTTTAAAACCTAAAGGTAAAATCAACATTAAATAAAAGGCTCAAAAGGAAGAGAAGAAGAAAGGAAGCTAGAGAAATGTCCAATAATCACCTCAGGCCTATCATGCTCAACGTGCTGCAATACAAAGCAATTTGAATTTCCATTCGTGATACAGCCTTCATATTTTATCACGAAGTTTTTGCCCCTAAATTACAAAATTCACTGGGATGTAAAATTTCACCACTTCGTGTCTCTAAAGCACAAAATTTCTTTAAGTGAAACTTAAAACACTTACCCAAACCTTTCCAGCATCCTTAACTCATTGTTAACATGATGCTTATGAGCATTAGCATGTGGGCCTGCAGAGCCGTTAAAGCAATATGAGATCAGGAACTTCATTTTGGGTTCAACTCAAAGGGGTTTGAGTAACACAATTCATAATTTACAGAGTTGCATTCTACCTAAAAATATGAGGAAACTAGTCTACGCATGTTTATATTGACAGGACAGTTTAAGCCCAATTGGTTCCCGACTTATGCCAATAAAAATATTAAGCCAAAAATTTTCAATAATAAACCAAGACCTTAGGTACATTCTATCAATGACAACAAAGTTTTAGATTTTAGTTTTCGTTTATTAACTTCTTATAGGTAGAAGGTAGCACATATTTACATTGCACAGGTAAGTATATTTGGTAATCAGAAGAGGCAACAGTCTGACCCCGACATAAAATTCTTTTATAGGACAGCTGACAAATAAAAATTGTGTTACTTACATTTAATAGCAACCTTTGTCCCGTCATTCTTGCTTTGTGCCCTGTAAACAGTGCCATAACCTCCTACCAGTTTGGGAAACAAACAAAATCCATAATGACAAACAGGTTGATGGGGATGTGAAAAATCCAATATATAATCAAAGCATTACATACCTGAACCTTCTTCTTCGTCTACAATGTAAGATTCAAAAATAGGAAGTTCTTTTTTCTCTGGTTGATCCTACAAAGCGTCACATGCTTAATAAATATAAGATTGTCAATTAAAGCATACTTGCACACATTGAAACTTAGAGTAGGCATTAATTATTCCTATGTGTAGCATACCTTAGGAGAAATAGAGTTACGGCGTCTCTTTCTTTCATTAATATGCTTGTCATCATAATTCTGCTTTGATTTCTGTGCCATGCTGATTGGCTTTTGATCTATTTTCTGGTGCTGGTTCTCTTTCGGAGCGGCAACAGCCTGATCATGCTCTAAGTAGTGTGATTGCAGTCTTGGAGACATCTTATCCTTGTGAATGGCCTTTATTTTGGCAGAGGGCTTCAACAATTGCTTTCGAGCAACAGAGAATTCAGTAGCTGGACATATGGTAGAGCTCTCATGTCTTGTTGTTTGATTTTTATTCGAAGGCATCGTATCTTTACAATTTGCATTTTTCAGTCTGGAGTCACTTTCAGGCAGCATATCAGAAAGAGCAATATATGGCTGAGATAAATTTCCTATTTCTCCATTAGGGCTGGAAGGACCTACTAACAACTGTTCGTCCTCGCCTCCCACAATTCTTTCATCTTCAAAAACAATTCTAAGATTTGTAACTTTACATCTGCCAACAATATTCACATCCACCTCTGCTGATATATTGCTTTGTTCAACTTTCTCTAGGAAATTTGTTCCCGTGCAGTCTAACTCATGTAAGTTAGCTCCTTTGTAAAGGACCAAAGCATCGGACACGCTGATGGGATTAGCTAATTCTGCATCAGCTTGACAAGCCATTATTGTTTTGTTAACATTCGTTTGCACAATTATATTGGGCCTCATTTCATCTGACATGTTTATGTTTCTGCTGATGTAGTCAGTCATGCGGCAATGTATCTGCAAAACTGATTTGATTTAAAAGCTGTCCAGAAAAGTGATTTGTTTGGTTGCACTTCACTCATACAACACAAAAATGCTTTTGAAATGAAATAGAGAAACCTCTAGGGGGTAGTATTCAAAGAAAAGGGAATATATGAAAAATGCCAAGTGTACATTTCTAAGTCTCAGAAAACAAATAGGTATCTTAGGATGTCAAATTCCATGATCAATTTATTTTACAAACTAAATAAATGAGATAAAGGGGACCCCCAAAATTAACAGAGATCAATTAGCTTTAAAACCTAACATTAAGTCCAACATTTCTGGTTTGAACACTAATATTGAAGAATAAAAACATCAGAAAAAGCAACCAAATTTATAGAACTACAAACTCTATACGACTTTAATTCAATCATACCTTGGGAGCACTATATCCAACTGATTTCGGAGCTCCAATGTCTTCATTCACTGCAATTCATCACCACAATCACCAACCAAACAAATTAAATCCACCAAATAAAAACAGAACCATAATTTTTTTTTTCTTTTTGAAGCAAACATTACCATTTCCAAAATCCACAATCAATCTCCGCTTGGCCAGAGGCCCGAATCCGCAATCCACAACGAACCGCTTTCGCTTCCCCAAGTAGCTTCTCAGTGCATCACCAGCACCGCAACACGAAACGGACTCGACGAAAGCTTCAAAGGAGGCTAGAGACGGCGTTACGCAGAGAGATTCCGATAAGGCGAGAGGCGAGCCGGGAACGGAGCAGAGGTATTGGACCAGGCGAGGCGACGCCGGGAACAGCGTGCATCGGGAGGCGAGCTCGGATAGGTGAGTTGGGCGGCCGAGTGACAAGAGTAGGGCCAGGAGGTGCCAGGCCTTCTCTGAGTCGGAGATGGCTGTGGCAACAAGAGCTGAGTCGGTGGGGCGAGTCGCCATTTCCATGTCTGATGAGATTTGGATCGTAGAGAGAGAGATAGAAGAGAGGGAAAAGAGAAGCGCCAATTTCACACGTGTAGGGTTTGAGATTCACCTGACGAGTTCCCGCCAAATGTTTCCCCTCTCTTTTTTTCTTAAAAAATAATTTGAAAGTATAAAATATGTGGATGAGGTTTGGGCCTGTCAAGTTCAAATGAGTTCAGCGGCCCAGGTCCAGATTCAGATGGTGAGATCTAATATACGGCCCTTATGTGAGACTCTATCTTAACCGTTGGATCAAATTGGTTAGTCTGATCCAATGGTTAAGAGATAGGGTCTCACCAAGGACCGTATATAAGGCCCTCACTATAAAATTCTTGTTGCTTTGATTTGAGCCTTCAAAAGGTAAGTACAGCACGCTCGCGCTCTCGTACACCTCATCGAACTTGGGCATAAAAACATGAGCACGTTGTTTTGGTCAATTGGCTTAACCCACATCTACTTATTTGGTATAACTTTGCAGTAGTTCATGTTGTTAATCACTATAATTATTCATTGGGTACAATGATTGTTTGAAATTTCAATCATATCTCGACATTTATGTTCTCATTTGGTAAGTTGTACTTACATGTCGTTTATAAATTTTTTCAATATCGATATATTGTTGATATTGTCATTAATATTTTTCTGATATTTTCTTGTAATACATTGTACATAAATCTATTGTCATTAATATTTTTCTAATATTTCTTGCAGTACATTGTACATAATTTCATTGGAATTCGATATCAACATTTTGTTTATATTTTTGTATTTTCATACCGCAATATCTTTCTTTAGAAAAATGCTAGAAAAACCAAATTTATAGACGACACCAACTTGTATACACCACCAATCTAATAGCATTTACTCTATTTCCACACCCAACTTCGAATTGCCCTCATAAATTTGAGGGCATTGTAAAAGTAGAAAGGAAAAGGCCATCGTTAGTTTCGCGTGGGTGCATAGCCAGCGAGATGCGTGTGACCTATGTGGGTCGCATCGCACTGACTCTCACGCTAGAAAGCGTCATGCACCCTTGCGAAACTGATGCTAGATAGGACCCCTCAAAGTAGAAGAGGTGCTTTCAAGCTGCAAACGAATTTGCCAGACGGGAAGCAGCTCCCCAGAAATGTCAGAAATGTTGCACCATTTAAAATTTGAATAAAATAGAATTCGTAGGCACACTAAGGATAGAACAAGATGGTGAAATAGAAACATATTCAATAAATCAACTAATCACCAATGGCGGAGCTAGGAATTCTATCAAGGAGGGTCAACTTTAAATAGCTTTATAATTACATTAAACTTAGTTTTTATAAGAAATATATTTAAGAATTCATTATAATGATTAAATTTCAATATCACAAATTTAATATCATAGTAAGTATAACCCAAAAGTTGATTTTAGATAGAATGAGAAAATCAAATAAAATACATGGTACACGCATATAAATGACATATGAAGACATGCAAACAAATATAGATCATATTCATGTTTATTGTAGACAATTTATATTTGCGAGAATGGTCAATAGTAAATATAGCTATAAAATAACTTGGATAACATAGATCAATATAAGGTTTGTAAAATGTTGAGAAGGGTCAAATGACCCTTGTGGGCCTTGATTGGCTCCGCCATTGCTAATCACGATGCAAATTTGCAACAATCATCATCAATATACAAAAAAAGGAAGTTAAGTAAACTTTCCATCAAACAGAAGATCAAGAAATATACAATGAATTTGTCAAGAAAATATTTCCTGATGTCCTGAATAAACGTCAAGTCATTCTGTAGATGGTGAAGATAATGAAAGGTTCAAGAGGAAGCCAACCATGAGTCCAATGAGTCCCACAAAAATTGCAAAGGTGAAGGAGAAGCCTGGGTCACCTTTCCGAAATCTTCGCCTCTTCAGTATATCCTGTGGTGAAAAAAAAAAAACCAGAGAATGTCAGTTGGTGAGAGCTGTAAGTAGTCAGAGCATCCACAATGGAGGCTCTAAATGCCCCGTTGAAAGTAGGTAAAAAAGAACAGTCAAACTCCCAATACAGAGAGATTATGTTATTTCAGATACCAGGTCCTTAACTTCTAGTAATGTTGTAATGTTGTACAGTTCTGTGATTTAATTAGCCACAAAAAACTCCTATTCAATTTTTCCAGAAACTCCAGAGGTCACCTAATAAAAGTCCTTTTCTTCCTGCTTTATATGGTTGTGACAAATTTTTCTGAACGTTGGATTACATATGTGTATAGCTAATCGTGGACCCTTATATCCAACTTTAAATGTCAGAAAAAAAGCAAACGATCTAGGATAAGCAACTTAGGTTAACTACTTGAGTCTTTTTGTATGTGTGTGTAGAGAAAGCAGAAGAATAACTATACACTGACCAGTTCCTGTTGAAGTTGCTGTGTTTGTCTAACAGCTGCATCTCTTTCATCCTTCAGGCGCTGGAAAGCCTGATTCTACATGTAAAAGAAATACCAATGAGTAAGAATATGACAAGAATTCAAATATACAATGAATTACTGTAATGAGCCTACCAAGACATTTTATAATGGACTTTTACAAGTTTTCAGTATGCCTGAAAGAAGGTAAACTAAACAAATGGAAACAGAAGGTAAACTAAACAAATGGAAACACACCGCTGGGTTCTGGCAATTGGAGTCTTCCTAGAATCCTTTTGTTATCTTATTATGATTCTAAATACACGTTCAAATCGTACACATGATTTCTATACTAAATCACTCGCTATATTCATAGACCACTATTAATCAAAGTCCCAAACTGGTGTTTCTAATTACACATTCTATTGCAGAATGTAACACACAGAAAATCAGATTAAGTTTGTGAAGTAGTGGAATGAAGAACTACCCTCAGAAAATCAGAACTATAACATGCACAAGCATGATTGCATTGTTACACAAAAAGACAAGCAAGTTCTAGAAAACACCACAAGTACAACAACACTCACAGAATTAGTATCAAGACCACGCATGGAGCTCCTTAAAGCTTCATCTTCTGAGTTTCCTTGAGATAAACCAGGAGTCATATACAAAACTCTAAGCTTGCACTCCTCTAATGCCCTTCCACTTTCCTTGGTGAACTGGATGAAACATTAAAGTGCTTTTCCAATGTCATTGTTATTTCAAAATGATAAATTAAGCAAGTCAAACAGAGAGAATAGTGCCCAATTTAAAACTCTTACAGTATCTTGCGGGAGGTCATCAACATCAGTATTTGGGGGCACTGTTGTACTCTGTAGGAGAAATTTATCTTTGCACTGCATATCTGGAGGATATTCTCGTTGGGCTTGGAGGGTGACTGCAGACCCAGTAGTTAGGTGGAAGCCATTATTACAAAAGCTTTTAAAGAAATAAAGGAGAATATAATAAAACTAATTGAGAATGTACGAACAATTACATTCTTGTGATTGGCCAAAGCCAGAGAGTACAGCTCTTTGATTCAAAACTTGCCATTTGAAAATAAATATATTGCCTAAGAATCCACAAATCACCACTAGCTACTTTGCTCATTAAAAAGTAAGATAAAGCACTGGGAGATGATTTCTTGGGCGGCCTCAAAAGTTTCGTACAATTGAGGTGGTGATAATAAAATTAAAACAATAAAAATGAAAAATTGTAACAACGTAATGAGTAGCACCTCTGATGACGCATGAGTCCCAAGCCTGTATAACACCAGTGTTGGGTCGTACAAAGTACTTCTTAGGTGAAGTGGTTTTAACCTAGAAAAAAGAGAATAAAAAAAGAAAAAGAAAATTGTAACAATGTAAACAAAGAACATGCACTAGCAATTTCCAGATTGGACAAAAGAAAAATACACGCTCAGCAACAAAAATCATAAATACATTCACCAACAGAATTGGTACCTTAAAAGCAACATGGTGTTCTGTGTTGTTGATAACTTTTAGATCACAAAAGCTTTGCTTCTCCAGCTCAACTGAACAATGAATGTCATAATTATAAGTCCATTTGTACTTTATCTAACGACATTATACATGGAAAGAAGAAACTTTTTAAGCCAGACTTTGAAAAGAACCTGCCTGGATGTGGCACTACAATCAAAATCATGTGATGGCCCAATGTGTTTATCAGATTAAACCCTATTAACTAGAATTCTTTGAATTTTAACCATTCCAAAGACCAACCAGAGTAGTGTTGGCACCAATTATCATATGCATTGGTGTAGGTATAAGCACGTCTTTTCTCTACAAATACATGCACATGCAAAAGATAAGTTTGAAAACTCAGGTCAAGCAAGTGGGTTCATGTTGTCCAATGCTAGCACTAGTAATTCATGTTGTTTATAGTGTATTCATCACAAAGTGTATTTACACTTGTTTTTAACAATTCCCTACTCAGCTACTCTTATATGGCTTCCAAATTTAACGAGAACTCTTTGTGATATAATCACTAGTTGCCATTACATATTACCTATTCTGAATAACTACACCATAGCCCAGAGACCTAAAGGAGTATAACTGCTAAGGAGACCATGGAGTCCAGAGACTTGAGGGAGTAATCCCACTCTTTATACATAGTAGCCTTCAAAAGCTTTCTATAAGCAAGCGAAACAAAAATCCAATAAACCAAGATTCCCACCAAAATCTAGGTTGTATCGTGGAGGTGATATAAAGCCATTCAGCAATTATTAATAAAATTTCACTTGGCTTAAAGAGTGTGGATGTGAATTAGAAAAGGTTACCAAGTGGAGCTCAAAAACCTAAAGGATACAAATCCAGAGGCCCTGGAGTACCCAACAAGAGAAGCAAAATAACATTAAATACAAATGAACGAGTGTCTGATTTGAAGTCATAAACACATCTATATTATAGCAGTTAAACTAATCCTCCCGCAACTTTGAACTTAATACACGTTTGACTTCAATATGTTTCGTATGCAGTCATCTTTGATCACATTCCACCTTGCCTTGGCACCCACCCCCGTCAATATAAGACAATCATTTCAACTATATATCTACCATCAATATAAGGTATAAGAAATTATATGTGGCCTAATTAGCTTTGCTTCTAGATCAAAAACCTTGCTGAGCGAATAATTTAATTTGAACTTAAAAAAAAGAAAAAAGTAACAATGATGGTTTCTTCCCTTCAATTCACTAAAAACAAAAAATCATTATCAATGAAATTCCTACTTTTCCTTGACTATCCTCAAATTCTCCAAAAAACCATCTCTATAATCATTTTTCAAGAACAATTTCACACCATAATTCAACTGCATCCCCTTTTGGTTACCTAAAGCCTGTGTGTGTGCAAAGAGAGAGAGAGAATACATTGGAATTTGAGCTCATCCGGAAGAACTGAGATCATCTGATTACCACCACCAGCACTCATGATAGCCCACCGCCAAAGATGCAACAATTTCCTTTCTTTTCTTTTTCTTTTTTCCCAAAAATTCACCAAACAATCTCAAACCCTGCCATTCACATTACCAGAACAAACCCTAGCTCAGAAAAACGTAGAGAGAGAAACACAGAATTGACGCCTCTTCTAGTACATGGCTAACAAAGAGAGAGAGAGAGAGAGAGAAGAAGAAGAAGAGATAAGGTACAAATTAATTGAATTGTGAAAGAAAATGTGTGTTTGTGAGAGAAAGAAAGAGAGAGAAATTGAATTGAGACTAACACATGGTAGAACGTACGTAGAGGAGGAGGTACGGATTGCTCGGTCCAAATGCCAACCTTCTCTGCTTCGAAGATTCAGCCACCAAGATCGGGTTCGGGTTCGGGTCCGAGCGATCTTCAAGACCAACCGAAGAAGAAAGAAACCAAACTCCACCTCCTAATTTATTTTTTATATTTTTAGAGCGAGAGAGAGAGATAGAGTGGTCCGATGGAAATGGCGGAGCTTCGAATTTCAAAGAGAGGGACAGAGGGACAGAGGGACAGAGGGACAGAGGTAGAGAGAGAGAAGGAGGCTGAAGGACATGTGTCAGTCAGTAGGAAGGAAGTGGTGACGCCCGCTTCATAAGTAGACGACGACGCTGAGAAGGAGAGGACAGGCAGGAGAAGCTTTTGAGTGAGGGAGTGTGCAGCATAACCTTGTCTTTACCAGACTGGTTGTGGGACCCTCTGACGTGTCACTCAAAATGATAAAAAATGGTAGGTTGACGTGTCCCCTATGCTTTTCAATCCCCTTAATTTGAGGTCGGACCAAAAAACTACAAGAAAAGGAAACAAAAATCTATCCCGCCAACATCATATATTGAATGCGAATGGGGTTATTAGCTCATTGGTAGGAAAAAACTTAGGTGTAACCTGATAACACTATTTTATTATTTTCGGTTAATAATATTATGTGACGTGAAAATGTTATTATGTGTGTTATAACATTATTAATAGAGAATAGCAAAATCATGGTGTCCGTTTCATGCAAGTGATTTTCTATTGGTAAAATTGTTGGTATGGAAGTTAGTGAATTGCGGTTGGATCTCCTATTACACTGTGTATGTGAGAATACCCTCCCCCTTCTTAACTATGGTGAAAAAAATACTGATGTTGAATGCACACTGTCTTAATTTGTCGATTTTTTTTTTACTTTGATTCATGTGATTTTAGTTAGCAATTTGAGTCATTTAGTTTGATGGTCATCTCAATTTAATGAGACGTTCAAATTCCCGTCTAATTACGTGATAAAATAAGCACGTGTGCCTCTCGTTATGAGGTATTTTGAGCAAACTTTAGATGTGTCTTTAAATTACGATAAATATCAAACTACACAAGTCAAATCGCCAAAATTTAAACCACATGAATCAAAATGGAAAAATCTTGTTAAAAATAAATAAATTGAAACTTATTTAGTCATTTAATTACTATCAACATGATTTGTAATAGCTGATGCTTCTACTTTATCTTAATTATTTTTTATTTTTTTCTTGGTTAGGAAGCTTTGTTTACTTTTGCTCGTGGGTTAAATGTCACTATACCTTGAAGTTTCAGATAAAAAGTTTGCTCGTGGGTGATACCTTGTATGCAAAACAATTTCTACCATCTGAGTGTAATTAAAGCTTAGGTAAGGTAGGAAACTGATAACCATTTTGGACCTATTCTGACCTTATTATTATTATTTTAAAATCAGGTAAATGCTTACCTTCTATTGTTGATAAGAGGAGACAACAAATTAAACACGAATATAAAATAATTATAAAATTTATAATGAAAATAGGGCAAATTGACATTTATGTATAATAATACTTTACTATTGATCGATCACAAAAGTTCAACAATAAATAACAAGTGGTTGTGCCATAAAAAAAATGTGTGCCCTAGTTGCCTGTAAGTAGGAAGAAAAAGGAAAAAAAAAACCCTATGTATTGTTACGTTTGATTTTAAAAAAACGTATATTTTAATGAGTCCTTCTTATATGTACGAAAACAGAATATTTGATTGAATCTTTCACACGTAAGTGTATAATATGGGAAAATGCTAACTAAGGTCAAATTAGAAACTTTTATCATATTTTTGAAGATTACTGATGAAAGGATTCGTAAGGTAAGGGAGATTGGTATAATTTATTGAATTTTTTTTCTTCCTAATATTGTATTGTACCTAACTCATATGAAAATGACATTCCAGATTTTGAAGCGATTTAATTTCTTGTCTTGGAAGACAACCAAAAAACAACAGAAGGCTGATCTAATCTAATCAGCTGACAATAATCAATATAGTAATGAATGTGTTTGTAGCTATATTAGGAAAGAATCATAAGCTATTGACCAGTGCAGAATCATAAACCAATAATGCGTCTCAACCAATATATTCACCAAATGATGTTGTTGTATACATCTAACTGTTTTACATTTTAGAAATAAATGACCCCAATAATAAGCCAAATTTGAATAAATGACACATGTGACAGATAAAAATTTGGTAAGTGTGGTAATGCTTGTTATAATATCGTGAGAAGCTATATAGATACGTCGACTTCTATAATGAGGGGTTATGTTGAGGGGTTCAATCTGACCGTTAAGGATCCTTTCATTAGTGGCCTAAACAAGATATAAATATTCCAATATAAGAGGAGACTGGACTCATTAAATTGGACAGTAATCCTACTTTTTAAACAAAACAAGTCTAAATCTCTAAGGGTCTGTTTGGTTCAAGTTTTATGAGCTTTGGAATGGGTTTGAAATTTCATTCCCATGTTTGGTAAGTGCAATATTGGGAATGCAATTTAGACCTCATGGATATGAACTTCCCATGTAGGGGGAATTTCATACCCTTAACTGAGCTTGAGAATTTTTATGACTAATGTACCCCTGTTCTATTTTTAAAATACTATGTTTTACCCTTAAAAAAACTCTTTGTATTTCTTTCTTTTTAATAAAAAAAGTTATGAGAGTTCGAAAATTGAACAATTTTTCAATCTTAATACTGCATAATCCAAACATGGGAATGAGACAAATGTCATTTCCTGTTTCTCATTTCCTAACATTTCAAAATATGAGAATGAACATCCTCCATTCCCATGTCAATTAGTTTAGATGTGGGAAGTTCATTTCCAAGAAGTTTAATCAGCGAACCAAACGAGAATTAAGTGTGGGATTTTATGAGACATTATTCACAGCCCAATTCAGTACTGTCCAGGGTGATCCACCAATATTGGGCTTGTCAACGCCTCTAGAAATTTCCCCTTGGAAGTGGCCACTAACAAGATGTCATATAATCTCTCTACGGCAATATTTGTATTTTATTTTATAGGAATCATTACATCCCAACCTATATACAATATGAAGGTATAATGCTCCCCATGATTAAACAGAAAGAATGAAGCAACTTCCTAGTAAAATGATGCTTTACCATGAAATTTGGAAACCCTGCCCTAAAAAATGATTTAAGACATTTTCTTGAAACAGAGCTGTATTTTTGCCTCTCATCCAAGCACACAGATGTTTATATCTCCAAACTTAAGTTTGGTGGGGAGGTTTAGTTTACCTAATAGGGAAGAAATCCAGCAGGGAAGGAAACATAAAATACATGCATTACTGGAAGCTTGATGTCGCAGTTGTTGGAAACTTTTTTTTTTCCCAATTAATTATGAACTGAAACAACAGAAAAGAAGAAAAAAATATAGATACAACAAAAAATTGGAGAGAACTGATACGCCAATCAGATTAATGGATTCCAGGGTATAAATAGTTCTTACAATGTGAGTATTCCGGGGACTCATCTGACAGTGAAAACAACCAAACAAGAGCCGTGTACTACTTCTCATTTGAAAGTTGAGAACCTTGGAAGCTTGTCTCTCAGATAGTACAGCCTTGCCCTCCTAACCTTCCTGTGGCTCATTACCTTTAGCTCCTTAATGTTTGGTGAGTACCTGAAATAATGAGTAAAGAAGATATCAAATATTCTTTGCCTTTCAAACTTGAAGGAAGGCTTTAGGGGGAGAAATAACCAGTAAGCTTAAGAACTTTAATTGGAGCCTGAGCATCATTATCAAAAATCAAACACAGTAAGAAAACTGAATTCTACACATTCTGCTGGAGAATTTTATTTTCCCGTTTCTTTTATTAAATACGAAATACAATAAAAATAAACCATTTTGGGGTGGTTGTGGATGGGAAGAATCCAATCACACAATTAGTGTAAGTTTGCTTGCTCAACATCCTCCTAGCTCATACATGCTTCTACAATGCTTTTATCATCTATATAAATGTTAAAGAAACAATGCATCGAGCTACAAATATAGAACAAGTTGTTTACATTTCGAAGAATGCAATATATGTTTGCAATGTATCCTAGACTTAAGAAAGTCCTAATAAATAACCATGGGTGACTATTAATATCTCAGATAGATTCTCCATGTTAAGTTCATCAGAGTCATGTCATCGGAATAAAGGGAATCAAATAAAGCCCAACTATTTATTTGTGAAGGGTTATTGAACCATAGACATGATAAATATATATGCTCTAGCAAAATCAAGCTGAACTAGTAATACACAAAAAGAAAACTTACAGCGGGAACACAATCTCAACCCCAATTCCAGCAATAATCCTCCGAATGCGAATGGTTGTGTGAATGCCAGCATTTTGTCTTGAAATGACAATGCCCTTATAAACAGACAACCTACGCTTATTTTCAGGAACTTCCTGTAAGTCACACAGAAAAAGAATCACAAAAGATTCACTTCCGAATGGTATTAAAATCTGCAAGAGAAAGTTAGCAGAAACACTATTACCAGTTTGATTTGCACAACGTCTCCAGTTCTAATGTCCGGAACTGGCCTTTCTTGCACTGCTGCCTCAACTGCCCTCTTGTTTAATATCTAACCAAGCAGAAGAATTTTGATCAAAATTAAATTTCAATTTTAACAATCACTTATCATAGGATTGAATGACGAAAAAACAAATGACAAGCAAATTAAGAAAGGTTTGTTTCAGCTTTAGTCACAGTGACCTGTTTAATCCTACAATCCAGCTCAGATAAGCCAATGAAAAATGCATATTTTGACATCCCACTTTATTTATTTATGTATTTTCTGAAACTACATTCCTAGTAATCTTCTGAAAGAGAACAGAACTCAACACAACTTTGATGTCATTCTTATTTCCAGCATTTTCTCACCAGCCAAACAAGGCTTAAGCAGCAAAAGAGAGAAGAAATAACGTACCCCCATTATGTCTCCAAGCTTAACCCGAGACTTTCTGGGCGTCTTCGGCTCTTCAGGCTCAGACTCCACAACTGGTTCAGCTTCAGCTTCTAAGATTGCCTCCGAGGCCTCTTCACTTCCAACTGCTTCAGCTTCACCTTCAGTGCTCGAATCTGCTCTCACAACAAAGTCCAGTCTCGACATTGCAGCGACGACGGAACTGAAGCTGGACCCAAATGAGCTCGAAGAAACCCTACAGAGCGAGACCCGGGCGGAATTAGAAGAAGAACGACGAGAGAGGGAAGCGGAAAACCCAAGCTTTACCGGCGGGTGATGGGTAGGGTTTCTTGGCATTGTTATCAGAGCCTGCAAACCACAAATTCATCAATTTTCACTCCAGACATTGCTAAAACACACACACAAACACACGCAACATACGCATTGAGACAGAGAGAATACCTGAGGAAGGGCTTTGGACGCCATGATTTGGGAATTAGGGTTCTGGGAAATGAAGATTGAGAGAGAGAGACAGAGAGAGTAGAGGTAATGGAAGTGTGGATGGATGATGGATTGGTGGATAGGACAACGACAGAGGTAGCCTCATCTGTTTTATCTATTTCTCATCATGCTCTTATCTTAGCTCGTAGTTCTCCATGTTGTATTGTAGTCATTTATAAATTATATCGACGCATATTTTGTCACACCTTATTTCTTCTCAACATGCCGCAATATTTGTTTAATGTGGTGTTGTTATTTATATTCAGAAGCTTACTAGAAATTCTCTTGGAAAACAATTTGTAAGCCCAAAGAATTTGGAGGTTTGGGTCTCTGTAATTAAATTTTTGTTAATAATGCCTCTCTAGCTAAATTAGATTGGAAACTAATTAGGCCATCTCCAGTCATATGGCTAAATGTAGTCCATGACTATAATTTTAGCCCTCCAAAATATTAATTATTTAAAGAATAGTGTAGAGCTAAATTTTTCTATATCCAGTCATGTATGGCTATATTTTATTTTTATTTTTTAAAAACTATGGTATAATACTTATACATTCCATTATTATGTATTGTTTAAAAAAGAATTTTATATACATTTAAAACATAAAAAGAGAGAAAAAAAAAGTTAACGTTTGGTCAGAACCAATGTTTTTATATAAAAAAATGAATTTAAATACATTTAAAAGGTTAAAGGGAAATAATAATAATAATAAAAGTAACGTCTAGCTGACGTTATCGAGCCTTTAATATCAGCCTTTGGATATGCACTTGGCCTAGCTAAAGCTGGGCTACAAGTGGCTTGGTTGGAGGGCTAAAAGGCTAAATGTTGGCTTCCAAATTTGGCCAAAATTTTTTTAATTTGGAGATGAGTTTTAGCCAGATTATTTTAGTTTACATTTGGCCTATGTCCCATGGCTTGAGATGACCTTACATAGCCTAACAATTGATTGGTACAACTTATGTATTCAAAATATCAAGTGGATGAGAAGAAGGGAAGCTTTTTGGTTGTTGGTTGGCCTTTGACCAATTGTCATAGTCGGTGGATTTTTTTAAAGCAAAATAAGGTGCGGAGAAATGAATTTGCAATAATCAGAGCTATACAATAAAGATGAACCATAGAAGACAGAGAAGTAGGAGAAAGTGGTTTGACAACATTAAACCACTCCAAAGCATATTGAAAAATGAACTGATGCGGTTCACTAGGCATGACAAAATTCTGCTCAAACACACCTTTACATCTCCATTTCCATGTAAACCATAAGCATATAATAAAAACCAGCAGCCAAGACAACCCATTATACTCCTTCCTTTTAGCTTGCAAATTTCTTAACAACCATTCTTTGAAAGCCATCCCATCAGGGATAAACCTATCCCCAACTCGAAAAACCATTCCAAATGGCCAGAGAGAGAGAGGACAATCCTTAAACATGTGAGCAATATTTTCCATAGGATAAGCACGTCTAGGGAATGAAGAAATCTGAGTGAGCCATCTTTTTGCCTTTGTACATTAGTAAGTAACTTCTGATGGCAAACAATCCAAAGGAAAATTTTAACCTTGGGAGGGAGAAGCAAATTCCAAATAAACTGCCAATCCCATTTAGCTACAACCTCATTTAGAAGAAAAGAGCTATAGGTTGACTTAACAGAAAATGAACCATTAGGTGTGAACTGCCAAATACATCTACCACCCCACTACTAGGAAAACCAACATGAACACTGAAAATCAACTAAATAATATGATCAGGGAGACATTCCCTTAAACAATTTAGATCCCAGGCCCATCCTCCAAAAAATCACCAACATTCAATTGATGCATTTCCTCGAAGAGATCAATGAGAGCATAATGAAACAAATGGCCAAAGTCAACCACCTATGAGTCCAGAACAACACATTATCACCAGAACCAACCCTCCACCTAACACCATGAGAGAGGACATAGCTGCCATATAGAACATCATCCCAAACACTAAAACTACAAGGAAAATGAGAATCCTTCACATATGAAATACTCTTATGTCTTAGATATTAAGCATTAAAAACTTGTGCCCACAGACCTTGCTCCTTTTGAAAAAGCCTTCATCCAGCCTGTGCCAAGATACCTTGGTTCATCCAAGTAGACCTCTTAAACCACATTGCAAAGCCCAAGAGAAAAAGCAAAGACAAACAAAATACATGGGATGAAATCCGCAGCATAAACAAGAAGAAGCCACGTGATTGACCCAGATCCAGCCTAGCGAAAAGTAGCTTCTCCCACTTACACAGGAGATAAAGACACTCTAATCACAAGGTAACCCATCAGCTGTGAGAACACGAACAAGAGACGGAGGTGGCCTACAGGCCCAACTTTGCAATTCCACCACTAGCATGCCAGTCTTTACCGCCGTGTGAGCTACTTGATTCAAAATACGGGGAACCCAGTTCCACTCCACCACAAAAAGAGTGGCCATCTTACATCTGATTTTTTTTTTTATGATAGGCAGGATAGTCCAAATTCGGTTACCAACATTGCCTTTGATTCCATCAATAAGAAATTTTGAGTCAGATTCTAAAATGGCTCGATTGAAACCATTTTGGCTAGCAAGGTTGAGCCCATAGGCAATGGCCTCTGCCTTATCCACCAAAGTCGATTGACAGAAACACGGTGCAGCCAACCCAGCACAAAATGCTCAGAGGAATTCCAAATAACGACCCCAACACCAGCCGTGGAGGAATCATTGACCCAAGCTACATCAATATTTACTTTCACAAAATCATTTATAGGAGGAAACCACTGCATGGAATTCCCCTGCCTCTCCTAAGTTCCTCGAGCCAAAGTAATAGAAGCACCAATGGTCCCTTGGAATTCAGATGCCGTATCGACGGCCTTAGTGATCACCCACTTGGGCTCGAGCCTTCAACCCTTAAAGATGAACCCGAAACGAGCTTTCCATATTTCCCATATGATGAAACTCATCAAAGTCAGCAACCAATCAAGACCACACTTAGGTATGTTACACCTTCATTTGTCTATATGCACAAACAAAAGATGAGAAATTCATAGAATCGTGGGGCTGTGCAACGTGGCCTTCCTTTTTCAGATTAACCCATATTGCCATCTCTTCTTCCTTTTCCTTCTGAACCACATGAATTGGCCTTTAACAATTTTTCCTTTTGTTTTCTTTATTGTTTCTTTGAATCTCAGTTTTTTTTTTTAATGTGCAGATCATGCAAGCAAGAACAATTGAGCAGAGGAGACGTCCGTGCAGAAGAGGGGTAAAGACCCCAGTTCTTCTTTCCTATTTGTTGATTTTTGTGGGATTAACTCCTTGCATTTTTTTCTGTTCTTTGATTCGTGCCCTTTTTAAGGATTCATCATCCACAAAGTGTATGAGTTTGCCTTAAAATGGATTCATCATCCATAGAAAATGGGTTTGACCCCAAGTTGGATTCATCATTGATGAGCATATTTTATATTATATATTTAACCCTATTCTTAGTATATTTTGGTTAATATTTTGGAAGAATTTTGATACTTTGAATTGTATTTTGAATATGGGACTTTCGACTTCAGCTGGAGCAAAACTTAATCAAATGGACGAATTTTGGAGTAATTCCAGTTGGAGGACGTGCGTGAGTCACTTAGCTTGAGCGTATCAAAATTCCAGATTTTTCTACCGAGCGATTATTTTCTGGCAGTCAATTAAAGGAAGCGGTCTGTACTTTGGAAAAGTGACGTTTTGGGCTTTTCTGCGTTTTTGAAGCCAAGATGACCTCGGATGGGTTCGTGACCTTCTGAAGAAGTGTTCAGAATATTTTTATCTTCGAAACAAGCTATCTTGGGCCTGATTTGGAGCAGTTTTGAGCCCAGAACGTGGCTGGGCAGATTTTGAGCGAATTTCCATAATCCTATTTGGATTTTACTTCATAGTATTACTTTATTTTAATTAGTTTCCTTGTGGGAAAAGAAAAGCTGCATTGGGCAGCTAGGTTTTAGGTAGTATTTAAGTTTCTTTTCACAACAATTTTAGGGATGCTATTCTATCTTCTTTTTACTTCTTAAACGCGACAAGGGTTCTTGAAGATCTTCAACTTCAAGGTGTATTCAATCTTTTTCTATGATTTCAATTATAATTATGCGTAACTAATTCCTTTTGCTAGGGTGAAACCTTAGCCTTAGCATGAATATGTGATTTTATTAATTTGCTTATGAATGAATGCATGTTTGCTTTGAATTATTAATCACTGCGTTTGAAACTATCTATTTGTTTTAATGACTGATCACCATTATAATATTTAGACAAGTAATTTGATGCAATTTCTGTTGGAACATCACCCCGAAATTGAGGAGGGCTTCTTGTGATTAGTAAGTGTAAGTTCACTTAAGGCGAACATCACGCTCTTAAGGGTTGCATGGTTTTTCAAAGGGTTTTCACAAAGCTTAATGAGTCTTGCATGTTTATATTTGATCGAACATCACAGACGGATTGCATGTTAGATATACGTTTCGCTTGAACATCACAAGGAAAATATGCAATAGGAAAACCTAACCTTCAAAGCATATATGTTGAAATTCATAAGTAATTGGTAAAAATTCATAGGATTGCTAGGTGACGGTGAATCCCTAGTGCTTTTATAAATTGATATCTAAAACCCTCTTCATTTAATTGTGTTTTTAATTAAATTTATTTTTCGCTTTCACAAATTCAAAACCAAACCAACTTTCTCTACTTTTAATTTTAGTTAATTGGAAACCGTTTTTACATAAATTGCTTAATAGTCCCTGAGGAGATCGACCTTGCATGA
Source organism: Prunus padus (assembly GCA_024362665.1). NCBI lineage: Eukaryota > Viridiplantae > Streptophyta > Magnoliopsida > Rosales > Rosaceae > Prunus > Prunus padus. Next base: position 11,241,705 of record JANFAM010000005.1, on the reverse strand, counting down.
GCATCTATACTACAATAACCTTGTATTCTTGCAAGTATTTTATGTGATTTTAACCCTGTTTTTGCAGGTATTAAAAATCCTATCAATCATCAATAGAAAATTGGTTTGACCCCAAGATGGATTCATCATCTGTAGAGAGTAGGTTTGACCCCAAATGGATGAAGATTGAACCACATCCTTAAAAAGAAAGGAATAGACATGCTATGCAAACAAGTCCCCATTACTTGAGCCTTTGTGCTTTCTCTTCAAAAAAGAAAACTAGCCACTTTTATTTTCCTCTCTTTCTGTAAAAACTTTGTCGCAGCCTCCTCCTTCCTTTTTTTCTGTTCTTTTTTATTTTTGTTGTCACCTTTATATAGGCAAAACAAGATGAGCTAGATGAAGCAAGCCACACTTTGAAATTTGAAAGTGCTGATAAGATTTAGCCTTCTTTTTAGGCTAATTAACCCGTTAAAAAATATTCTTAATTTGAAATCCCATAATTTTGAAACACAGCACATCCTACAACCTTAGGAATAAATGATGGCCTATATTATTATTATTATTATTTTTAAGGGGTAATAATTTTAATGTGCTTGATTTTTTTTTATATCTCAACAGTTCCAAGAGAGTAATTTCATCGGAACCATAATAGAGCCAAAAGGCTCACAAATCGTACCAGGAGTGGCACCACATCAAAGCCATTAAGACTCACTAGAAGGAACCGTAAAGGTCCTCACACGAGAAGGTATCATAAAGGTCCTCACGAAGTCCAGAAAATGAGAATTTGACAACTCCGAGCTTATAATCTTGCTTCATTGAAGTAGAAAGTTGAACACATTGAGTACAAATCCTGCTTTATTTGGATATATATTACACAGGAAGCCATAAGGCTCACAAGAAACCACAGATGGTTCACGACAAACCTCTACAATCCTCCTCAACAAAAAGGTTGGACTCGGAAAGCACAACCGCACCAAAACTAGATCTAAGCCAAGGATGCCGAGCCCTACCACCGAAAGCCAGAGATGTACCAGATCAAAGCTAAGCCTCAGATCCTAGATGCATCCCAAATCGATGCTCTTTTGCTTTCATGGCGGCGGCGCCTGTTGTTCCGATGCCTAGGTTTGGCAAATTGGAATCTTGGTTGGCTTTACCTAATAAACTCAGAGATCCAAATTTGGTTCAATCCAAAACATGAATTTGACATTGATTGTTGTATTACTAGTATGCCCCTAAAGGAAATTTCTATTAAGCCAATCCAACTTATCACAGTCAGACACGTGCAAATTGGCAATTTGCATAATATAGAGAGGAATTGCAGTAGTAAAAGACTACAACAAATTAATTCTACCAGTCATGGACAAAGTATGGCTTTTCCAAAAGGCTAATCTCTTTTGGACTTTAGCAACAACCTCTTGAAACATTTGTTTAATTACTCTGTTATAAATGAGAGGGACACCAAGTACTTACCAAGGTTAGCAATGATAGGAGAACCACTTATAGCAACAATGGAATTAGCCAAATTGGGGCAAGTGTTCGGAGAGACGCAAATCATAGATTTTTCAAAACTAACATTCTGAACAAATAGTTGACAAAAATAATTCAAAAATAGTTTCATCAAATAAGCATGAGCAATATAAGCTTCCCCAAAGAGAATTAAGTCATCAACAAAGAAAAGGTGAGAAATATGAAGACCACCTTGATATATTTGTATAAGTTTCTAAGCTCGATCATGAATTCTTTGTTGAATGGGATAAGAGAGTTTTTCCATACATAACACAAAAATATAAGGGGAAAAAGGATCCCCTTGCCCAATACCACAATGAGGAAAGAAAAAGGCAGTGAGCTCCCCATTAAGAATGGTCTTTTATTGAACATAAGTGATGCACTGCATGAGCAACTCCAAAATCTTCCTCTGATTCCCACTTCCCAAGCACCTCCCTAATAAAGGGCCAACACAACCAATCATATGCCAAGTTGATTTATCCAAGGCCTATGATCAGTGGTGGATCCAGGATTATGTGGTCAAGGGGTCACAGTGTAAAAATTCTGAAATTTTTCTGCGAAGAAAATAATACTAAAAAAATAGAAAGATAGTACTTCCATTCATAATTCATGACAAAACCAATGGTTCGGTTCCAAGGTTACACCGGAACCGGAATCAGTACTATTCATCTGGTTTGGTTCGGTTCGGTTCAATTTAAGTGATTTTTTTGAAAAATCGGCCGGTTCGGTTCTGACCAATTTCGGTCCAATTTTGATCGATATTTATATTTATATTTATATTTTAAAAAAATATAGATTTTTATTTTATTTTTAAAAAATACAAATTATAATAAATAAGTTATTTTTTGGGTTTGAAAATTAACAAATGATCCAATTCATACAATGAGAAATGTTTTGAAGTTGAACTTGGAAAAATATTAATTATAAAATTAAAAATATAGCATTAGATTTAAAAAATATGTATTAAAAAAATGGAACCGATTATGGTCCGGTTTGTTAACTTTTTTGGTCAACCGATTTTTTTTCCCGGTCTAATTCGGTGCTCCGGTTTTCCAGTCCGGATGCCCACCCCTAAGTTACAATTGTCTATGACGAGTTTTCATATTTTGAAAACGTTACATTATAGTTTCTTTATCAATACAAGTAAAAACATCTCTCTCAATATAAACAATCAAGCTATCATTTAACCATTGATCTCCCATTATGTTGCGAAGTGGATTTTTAATAATATTCATTGCGGAAAATGACCTCTCCACTGAAGCGGTTGCAATCGGTAAAATCAAAGCCAATGTAAGAAGCAAATACACATAAGGAAATATTTCATGCATTCCTTTCTCCACCATTTTTTCCGCAAGACTACTAATCCCTTCCAATTGAGAGTAGTTTCTTGATTTAAGCATCACCCTGTTATAAGACAATCATTTTCAAAAGCTTTCACAAGCTCTTCTTCGTATTGTGCTCTAAGTGCACCGCGATGCTTACAAGATGCTCCAACAACATTAACCAAACTATTAGCCATTGTGAAAAAAGAGTTGACATCAATGTTTTTCTTTGACACGGCAACAAGAGCTAGTTGAAGTTGATGAGCAAAGCAATGAACATAAAATGCACAAGGTTGTTCTCTCAAAATCTTTGTTTTAAGGCCATTGAACTTACCTCTCATATTATTAGCTCCATCATAACCTTGTCCTCGTAGCTTGGAAAAGCTCACATTCTCGGAAGAAAAGAATTCATCAATGACTTTCTTTAGTGCACTTAAAGTTGTTGGAATTTTAAAAGGTTTTAAAATTTTAACCGTTTTTATTTATTTAATAATTTTGGCTATTTTATTTTATTTATTGTGGGGGTTATGCGTATTAAATTTTCAGGTATTATTTCTTTATTGAATGCCTTAATTTTCTAGTTTAATGTGGTGAAGGTTACATGTTCTTGGATGCCTATAAAAGGCCACTCCTCCTTCACATTTAATACGCCATTAGAATATCACATACCACAATTTGATTCTATCCTCTTCTACTTTTTATACTTTCTCTACTTATATTATTATTTTGGGCAATGGTTATGTGACTTAGATACCTATATCTGTCTATGAACGTGCTCATAGTGGATCTTGAGTTTGTGAACAAGGGGTCATATCTTGGAGTCTTGTAGACCGCCAGTACCTGCACGTAGGGAGGCTACAAAGGCTTTAGGACATCGTCTTTGATGTGCTTCACCGTACCAAGCTCACCTTCTTACTTATAATTTATTTTGCTTTTACTTACCTATCAATTTATTTTCTTCAATTTCATTATACCTTAAAAGCTTTCTAATTTGTTTATATGTTATTTATAATATAAAGGTTTTTGTATTTGGCTTTACGGAATAAGGAAAACTATATTTTTTTATAACAATCTAAAGCCTTTGTATATTAAAGTTGTTTTTCTTCCCGTATTACTAGTTTTAATACCTTTTAAGTCTTTGAATGAAGCTTTTGCATTTGTATTGGATTTTCAAAATGAAAATTACGATTTGTTTTGGGTAGATGCAGTTTAAACTTTCATGTTGTCTATAAAATTTCAATTGCTTTAAATATTGTTGGTACATTTATATTTTTATAATTTGTTGCTAATGTTTGAGCAATTATTGCTAGTGTTTGAAAATAAAAAATAATTTATGTGGTATTATTATTATAGTTCAACGTTTTGGAAGAGATTTAAATCTTTAATTGCTCAAAGGCAACCTACCAATTAATTACAAAGTCAATTTAAAGCTAGATATTTGGTGTGTCTGTTTTCTACACAAACCAAAGTCAATATCCTTAAATTGGTCTCCGCAATTTTTAAAAATAAATTTCAGAATTTTAAAAATATTAATAGTATTCAAAAGCTAATTAAAATGATCATTGAAATAAAAATAAAATTGAAGTGTGCTACGTTTTTTAAAGTTATTATTTGGTTTAAATAGCCTGTATTGCTTCATTACCAATTGCTTAGTTATTGCTCATTAATCAATTTACGTTGAAACATCCATTGTTAAACTGTTTAAGTGTTTAAAAACCGTTGGTCTAATTTGTTTTAATTGAAATTTGTTTTAATGACATTGAATTGACATTAAAGCACCACTCGTTATACTATTTTAAGAGCACGAAAAGAAAGACCTTATCGCAACAAATACCTAGTGCACTTGAGTGATGCATTCAAGCAAGTGTGATAAGCCGTGCAAGCTTGGTTTGTTTGCTTGATAACAACTGTTTCATGTGTGTAGTTTGATGCATCAAATTGTAAGCAACTTCTCTAGCTTGGTTGTGAACAGTACCAACTGGTCCAACATGAAGGTTAAATCTTTCTCTCCCTTTCTTCCAATTATTAAAGCCTACCCGAGTGAATGCGTCACCACCCACTTGACCAGAATTAGTTTAAATTTAAAGAGATAACAATGAAAACAAAACGCAGCATCTTTAGCTATACTATATTCCAACCAATCAAACTCGTCAAACCATTGAGCAATGAAGCGTCTATTAATTCCTGATTGATTAGTTTGTGGGAATCTATGACTTCTAGGTTGACAATGTCCCTTTTGTAGATATGCTCTTCATGTAACATCTCGTCCCTAAATTAGTATTTAATTTTTAAATTATTCAAGTGAAAGACATCTTTACCTCCAAGAGTGTAATAAATTAAATAATTAAGTTAAGTTGTTAAAATAAAAGAAAATAATTTGAAAATAATATAATAAATTAGGGAGAATTTGAAATTTGAAATAATAATTAATATTTAAAGGGGCAAAAATGTCATTTTAAGTTCGGGAATGAATTTGGGGAAGTGAGCCACATCGTTATGTCGAGCTCGTCGATACGAGTTCGTGAGTATATTGTGGGCTCAATTCCGAGTTATATTTAATAAAATATGATAAAAATATTGCGAGGGGCAAAACGGTAATTAGCCAAGGTCAGATTTTTAAAAATCTGACCTCTCTATGATTACATATTTCGTCATAATAGAGTTCGATCTCCACATATGCATTAGAGTCTCCGACATGATTTCATCAATCACCTTTGGATGAGCTTTTGGTGATAGTGAACGAGGTAGACAACTGTTTTAATCCTCATTATGTGTTTCAATTATGTTGTGTGTTTTCTTTTGGAATAAAATTATATTTGTGGAATTTCAATTTTTTTAGGTCAAATTGTGAAAAAAAATAAATTATGAAGTTATTTAAAAAGATTAAATGAAGAAAAATTATCCATGAACAAAAAGGCTTAAACCGTTCTTAAACAATCTAATAAAGTTGCGGAGTCTGGAGGGTTGGGGAAAAACAGTTTGAGTCCAAGCAAAAATAGTTAGGCTGCGTTCGGTAATGTTTTTAGAGCCTGTTTTTTGTTTTTGTTTCCTGTTTTTTGCAAATACACGTTCGGTGCATCGTTTTCGTTTTCCCTCACAAAACGTTTTCTGAAAACAAAACTAACTTTGTGAACAAAAGTTGAAAACGAAAAAAAGTTGTTTTCGGTGATTTCGTTTTCAATGTTTTCTGAAGAGACGAGACTGCATCTCATCAACAACTCTAGCTCTCTCTCTTGACAATCGATAAACCCACACCAGGAAAAACACCCATCTTCTCCGACCCATAATAACACAAATCTACAAACTAAAGAAAAAAATTACAGAGGAAGAAGAGAAGAAAAGAAAAACAGAGAGAATAAGAACCACCACATACCCAGCTCAACCACCATCATCACCGTGCTCAGGCGACCCATCTCTGGCTGGTGTGTGACCCATGGCAGGCTGATGTGCGACCCCAAGGCGCACACCAGGTGTTTGAGAAATGGCTTGAAGGAATCAATTGGTCATTCGAAGATGGAGAGTAGCCGTGAAAAAGAATAGCTCTAGAGAGACTGACAGAGAGAGCCATGAACTTTGGAGCGACAGAGGGAGAGTAGTTGGGGAGATGGGGTTCAAAGTAGTGGTTGGAAATACATTGGGTATTTCAATATCATAAAGAGTGATGTTTTCCAAGAGGAAATTGCTTGAAATAAGGAACGGGTATTCCAAAGTAATTATAACATTAAACTAATAAAAAATTAAATTACATTAACTTTAGTCTATAAAAATATCGGAATTTAAAAAAAAAGATTAGAACTGAAATGAGCAAAAATACACCTGAAAAACATTGTCCTACTAGACACGTTTTCATTGTTTTTATTTTCTGAAGATGTTTTCATTAATCTACCAGACGCATTTTCATTTCCTGAAAATGCAAATTCATTTTCTTGTTTTCATTCTCTGAAAATATTTTAAGAAAACATTCTCCGAAAACGTTACCAGACGGCCCCTTACTTTTTGAAGGGAGAAATTTTGGATTTATGACCAAATGGGTTGGAGAACTCTTTACCAAGGGCATTTTTGGGTATTGAATGTTTTACTCTTCCATCCAACCAAAATCCCTTTCCACTTTTTAGGTTGAAATTATTTCATCAACTAACTCCAACCAGCCGCTCATTCCTCTTTCAAAAACAAACACATCCTACTCATCTTGCAGTCGACGGCCTTGTCTCCTGATTAAGGTGCACTCCTTAATCCTACTGCACGCTTCTTCTTTCAAAATCTCCACCAAGCCCCAGATCTCCAACCGACCCGACCCGACCCGACCGGAGGAGGGCATCTTGACCCGGCAGAGGAGGACCTGGTTGTGTAAACTCATAAAGGCGATGAACGCTTCGATAATCGGTAAGCCTCTCTTTCTTTCTCTCTCTCCAGAGTTCACTTTTAATTGAAAGATTTGCTTTTTCTTTTTCTTTTTCCTTGAATGGGTTTTGGAACAAAGTAAAAATATAAGTGTGTAATTAATTACTTAATTGTAATTCGTATTTGGTGAAGACCCATTGCAAGGAGATTTCCCAGAAGTGATAGAGGAGTATTTGGAACATGGGGTTATGAAATGCATCGCCTTTAATCGCCGTGGTACCCTTCTTGCTGGTAAAGTTTCTACCTTTCTCCATCCCCCTTCATATTTTTTTAAACTTTTTTTCATTAGAATGTAAGTGCTTTGGGCAATGTGGGTATTTCAAAAAATCTGATTTTGTGTTTGTATTCTTTTAGTTTTGTCCTGCTGTTTGTGGGTTCCTTTTTGTTTAAGAAATGGCTTATTCATAAATAAGAAGAAGGCTGTAACTTTGGTTGCACATTGGGCGGAGAAACACCATTGTCAGTTTATACGCCACTCACTTCCTCTTCTTCTTCCACAATTTGTACTTTTGAAACGAATATAAGGAGTTGAATCCACAATTTGTGACAAAGTAGAATTGCTAGCTATCCAATTTAAGGATCAAGCAGATGCATTATGGAACCAGAATTTCTTTAGGTGTTGATGCCTTTTAGTGTCAAATTTTGCAGGCTGTAATTTCAGGAAATCTTCAAATTAAATTTATTCTTTGCATTCATTACATTCCTCTTGGCATTTGGTGCACTCAAATCTTTACTGGAGATATTCCAACTATTCTGCTGTGCTGATGCTTCATTTGATATTCTTGATCAGCTGGGTGCTCTGATGGAAATTGCGTCATATGGGATTTTGAGACCAGGGGTATTGCTAAGGAGCTTCGTGATAAAGACTGTGTTGCTGCCATAACTAGTGTATGTTGGTCAAAGTATGGCCATCGCATTCTCGTGTCTGCTGCTGACAAGTCGTTGACACTATGGGATGTTGTCAGTGGTGAGAAAATCACTCGAACAATACTCCAACAAACCCCTCTACAAGCTCGGCTACATCCTGGTTCCTCTACTCCATCTCTCTGCTTGGCATGCCCCCTCTCATCTGCTCCCATCATTGTTGACTTGAATGCTGGAAGCACAACTGTTCTTCCAGTTTCCATTCCTGACGTTAACCCAGGACTTGCCCCTCCGTCACGGAACAAAATTTCTGATGGCACTCCTCCTTTTTCTCCTACTGCCGCTTGCTTTAATAAGTATGGGGATCTGGTTTATGCGGGGAACTCGAAAGGTGAAATACTTTTAATAGATTACAAAAGTGTCCAAGTGCGTGCCATGGTCCCTGTTTCTGGAGGTTCAGTGATTAAGAACATAGTGTTCAGCAGGAATGGACAGTATCTGCTTACAAATTCAAACGATAGAACAATCAGGATCTACGAGAACCTTCTCCCCTCGAAAGATGGACTTAAAGCCCTAGGTGACCTAAATGAGACCCATGATGGGATTGATGATAGTGTTGAGAAGTTGAAAGCAGTTGGATCGAAATGCTTAACCCTTTTCCGTGAGTTTCAAGATGCCATCACCAAGATGCATTGGAAAGCACCTTGTTTCAGTGGTGATGGTGAGTGGGTGATTGGGGGTTCTGCAAGCAAAGGAGAACACAAGATTTACATATGGGATAGGGCCGGGCATCTTGTGAAAATTCTGGAAGGGCCAAAGGAAGCCTTGATAGATTTAGTGTGGCATCCTGTTCACCCCATTGTTGTCTCTGTTTCACTGACTGGTTTGGTTTATATCTGGGCCAAAGATTACACTGAGAACTGGAGTGCATTTGCTCCTGATTTCAAAGAGCTTGAGGAAAATGAGGAATATGTAGAACGAGAAGATGAGTTTGATCTGATACCTGAAACTGAAAAGGTGAGAAGAAATTAAAATCTGGGCAGATTTTTTATTTATTTATGTTGTGTAATATATGTTTTTTTTCAGGTGAAAGAATCTGATGTTAATGAAGATGATGAAGTTGATATTGTGACAGTGGAAAAGGATTCAGCTTTCAGTGATTCAGATATGTCACAGGAGGAGCTATGCTTCTTACCTGCAATTCCTTATCCTGATGTTCCTGAGCAGCAAGATAAGTGCATAGAAAGTTCTTCGAAGTTGGTGGATAGCAATAATTCTGGCTCCCCTATTTCAGAAGAGGGCCGACCAAATGGACGTGCAAATAATCATGCTTCAAGTCCACTTGAAGGTAAGCTTATGCATTGCATGCATATTTGTGTTTTTTGAGTTTGGTTTTTTTCAATGGCTTAAATTCAAATTCACAACCCCACAACTCACTCTTTTCTTTTCTTTTTCTGTAGACAAAATAGCAATTTTTTTTAATGAATATGTGAAACAGTACAATAAAGCTAAACCAGTAGTGCGTCTATTAGGCATAAAATTAACATGCCAATAGGGTGATAACAAACAATAACATTTGGGCTTCACCTTTAAATAATAGATGGTCAAGATTCTTGCGTCCTTTTTTCTCATCACACACAAATGAGGTAACAACCAACATTAGGCCTTCTCCTTTGAATAATATCACTAAATCAAACCCCACTAGTCAGCTTAATCTATGAGGTTTTGGCCTTGTTGCTTAAAAAAAGAAGCAAACCACTGAGTTCAAAACTCTGATCTTGAGTTTGAAACCCTTGATTACTAATCTGATCCGGCTGATCCAGTCACCCAACATATAAAGCTCTAGTGATGATTTAACTACACATTGAGCTTGTAATTAGATTGTAACTGTTCTTTTTCTCCCATGTTTTACGGGATAAATTGGCTCTTATCCAAGAATATTTGCCTTTTCTCCCATATATTTATGTGTCTCTATTACAGAGGATGCTGGTGCGACACGGTTAAAAAGAAAACGGAAGCCTTCCGAGAAGGGGATGGAGTTTCAGGCTTAGAAGGTAAGGAAACCCTTTAAAATTTTCTGTTAGATCATTATAACTTGAACATAAGCCTGTAGTCAGGATTGTTGTAATAATATTCATGGGGATGATGTAACCAGTAGATTATAGGTTTTTAAAATTTTATTTTGTATTTTTCTGGAGAATTTTTAGAAAATATTCTTTTTGCATTTTATTTTTCAATTTTCTGTTGCCTGCTGATGCAGGTATTTTCTTCAAAGTTAATTACAATCAAGTCATTATGAAATTAGGATCTGGTTAAAAGATGTCTAAATTGTAAACCAAAATATATTGGACAACTTTTCTTTTTTGACTCATCAAGTGCTAGGATTTTTTTCTTTTGGATGCATCAGTGGTTTCTGGGGTATTTAAGTTTCATTCAAAATTTCCTCATCTTAACAAGTTTTGTGGATTCCATAAATTTTTATGATATATTCACCATTCTACTACTTGTTTATGTAAATCCAGACTAAAGATGTTTTCTTAAATCTGGACTGCCAATATATCTAACAATAAAATTTTAACCTAGACGATGGTGCATCACTGCTGTCATCGCTTTTCTTTCTTTGAAAAAATAAAAATAAAACCTTGCTTACTGTATGAACTTCATTTGAAACTATATGTGCTGGTATTCTATTTTTCATAGATTTGGTTCTGCCATCTGTGTTAGTGATTGTTAGTTTTCTCAAATTTCTGCACACCATGGTAAGTGGTGAAACTCTTTGTTTACAATCTTCATGCTTACTCTTTTAACGGTAAAGATTTTCAGGTTCTTTAGGGTTGTTCCAAATTGTTTGTATCTTGATATCGAGTGGGTTGTAACCCAAAAAAAAAATTTGAGTAGATTTTACAACATATAGGAAGAACAAGACCTGGGAAAAAATTAAGCAACACAAAAAGTTCCAATTGTAGATAGATGAAGGGTCCTTTTTGTGGTATTGTACCCTGACAAGTGGCACTTATATTTATATATCCTCCCCAAAGGAAAGAGACCTGTGTTTTATTGATGTCTGTCTTAGTTTTATGTTCTGCAGTTTTCCTGCAAAATGACCACAATTAATGTTACGAGGTATGACAATCTCTTGCATCTCCAAACTTGGTACCTATTACAGTGGCAAGGACAAAATATTGTGATGACTCATGGACCAAGTATTACATTGCTCCAGCAAATCAACGTCGAATTCAATCAACTGGCGCTCTCGAGTATTCGCTGTCTCTTTCCACCGATGGGCACCTTGCTCTGTTTTACAGTGAATTTTAAGCTCCCATGAATATAGTAATTTTTTGGAACGAGCATAGCGCAAGGGAAGAGGCTCAGTCTCAGAGTTACTTGCGCCGTGGTACTACAATTACTTGGACCGGAAGCTTATGAGCACTTTCGTTCCAAAGAAAATGTCAAGCATGCCTGTATCTTCACCTGCATAGCACCCCGTGGACAAATTCCTATTTTGGAAAAGTCGATTCAGATTTTGAGCTTTGCGGGTATTTTCTTACAGAATTTAGGGTGATTAGATTTGTGTATCTTGTATTATTAAATCATTTGTGTGTTTGACAAAGCAGCTTACATAAGCTTAGTTCAGTAAAAATGACCAAATTTGATCCTCATAGTATGGGGTATTTCCATTAGGGTTTAGGGTTTTATCTATCGGATCCTTGTACATAAGCTTAGTTCAGTAAAGAATTTGCCAATTAGTTGGAGGAGTTTATTTAGGTTTGGTTTTCAATTAGGTCTCTCTGCCTTAATGACCTACATGCGCCTCTTTTGACTAATTGATGGATTCTTTAATCATTTCTTATTAGGAAAATACTAGGCTTACCACATTTTTATACTACATTGTGTACCACCTCTCTAATAGAGATGGACCCCATTGTATTGGTGGGAGATGTGGTACTCAATGTGGTATAAAAATGTGGTAAATCTAGCATTACCCTTCTTATTAATCGTCTTGCTGTAAGAGCCAAGGAGATAAAACATTTCTGATTTGTTTGTACGATTTCAATAATATGGATTACTCAGTGTTAATAGCATTTGTGTGCAGATCAGTAGTCTTATGTTCAAACTCCAAAACACTTTCCCTACCCATTCCAATCTTTGACAAAAAAGAAGCAAAAAATTTGGACTGCTATTTGAAGGGGTTTTTTTTTATATAATAATTTTTGTTTGTTTTTGGTTTTAACCCATACTTTTTTTTTGGGGTGATGCTAGGGAGATCAACTTTGTGTATCAAGAGGTGGAGTCCACCCAAGGATTGAAAAATCGAAAATATCGGCGAAATATCGCAGATATTTCGGTGATTTTCAAGGCTCGATATTATCGGGAGGCCCTAGTTTTATTTCGTCATTTTTCTCAAAATATCGCCAAAATATCGTCAAAATATTAGGCTCGATATTTTCGTTCAATTTCCAACTGAAATGGTGATAATATCGCGATATTATCGATAATTTTGATAATATCGCGATATTATTGAGGGAGGAAAAAAGACAGACGAGGAGGAAGAAGAGTGCAAACCCTTGCGTACAGTGTCTGGTTTGTAGTAGAAGCTTCTTTGCGAGGTAGAAGATGAGGTCCGGCTGGGGTTGCGGTTGGGGTTCGGATTCGGATCCTTTCCATACGAATCGAGATCTTCACTGGATCTCAGCCTCTTCATTTCTCCCCCAAATTAAAGAAACAGAAATTGGGAAAATGGTGGTGGTGGTGGTGTTTCAGTTTCGGTGTGTTGGATTCAAAATTTGGTAATGTTCGACTCAATGTAGTTTTTAACTACTGAGGAGGAGGAGGAGGAGGAGGAGGAGGAGGAGGAGGAGGAGAGAGAGAGAGAGAGAGAGAGAGAGAGAGAGAGAGAGAGAGAGAGAGAGAGAGAGAGAGAGAGAGAGAGAGAGAGAGAGAGAGAGAGAGAGAGAGAGAGAGAGAGAGAGAGAGTACGCATTCAATTGTGAGTCAAATTGAATCAAATTGAAATCTGTCATCATCAAAAAGTGTGCAACCACTTGACCTTTTTTTAATATGAAGATAGGTTGCTTGATGAAAATCCACTAATTAATAATAAGAATTGTTAATTTACATTTTGTTTTAAAACAACTTCAATATTCAAGTACCATATTTATATTTAATATGGTGAGCTCAATCATTGAAGGGGGAAGGCCTCCAAATGTGCCCAAAAATTGGATTCACTAAAACACCAGATAATCCTCCTCCAAAAAATGGAAAATTAATCAACTCTTTATATATGATTAACGAATCGTCATCGCATTAATCGTTGATTTGTATAATGAACGATTTTGATTATGAAATTTGTATGACAAAAACTCATATTTATATATATTGTGTGAGCTGTTTCTCAAAATAAAAATTAACATAATTACTTATTGTTTTATATTGTTGATTTGTTACTTAATTACTTAATATAATTTATTTATTTCCTATTTAATCCATTTAATGTTATTGATTATTTTATTATTCATTATAAGTACTTGCATTACTAAATTTCTCTTCACATGGTTGCTTAATTACTTAAATCTCTATAATAATTTTATTTATTAAGTCACCAATGTATCTTACAATGTTGTAAAATATTATAGTAAATCATTATATATAAATGATTATGGTGTGTTTAATATTCTTTTATTAATTACAACATATTTTCTATAGTCATAGTATTTGTCAGCTCGCTATATAATCAACTTAAATAAGTTAAATCCATCATGCAATGAATTTCCTTCCAATTTTTTGTGATAAACTAATAGATAATTGACTAAATAAACTTTATCTAAAATTTCAATAAAAATTTTCAAGTTTTTCTTAGAATTTCCGTGGTTTTTATCCAATTTTTATCAATATCGATATTTTCCCGATATTTCCATCGATATTTCCGTGTTTTTGAACCACCGATATTTCCGATATTTCCGATATTTAAGACCTTGTGCCCACCAACACAAAGTTGGTCTCCCTAACATTTTTCTTTTTTTTTGGATCGAATTTAACCCATACTCTTCGATACGTGTGTTTGTAACAACAAAGTTGGCAGAGTGCCGTACTCTGCTGCGACGTTCTGTTTTTGCAGTTTTGTTTTTGTACACAAGCGTGATTCATACATCCTAAGACCCACCAGCAGCCGCCACGTGTCTTACGTGGCAGGGCAATTACGCGCACACTATTCGATAAGCGATCATCCAACGTGGTACAATCGTCAATATGGTAAATAGCGTGGCGCCCAAGCACAGCAGAACGAGTTCGAATACTCACGCCTCGCCACGTATCCTCCCTCTTGCTCATGCTCTGGCCCCCCCCGTCCTGTACGCTTTCCCTCTCATCCTCTCGACGATGCAAACCAGTGAAATTTTGGCTCTTAATAGCTTTCACCATGGTTCTTCAATTCAATAAGGTCACGTTTTCTCTCTCTGAACCTTCGTTCTGATATTTTGAAGTATGAAATTTGCGATTTTGCATTGTGGGTTTTCTTGGATTTGAAGGATGAATGTGATGTGAAGGTGGTGGCGCAGGGTTTGTGAAAGGAAATTTTGTTCTTTTTGGTTTTGGTTTTTTCTTCCTTTTTGTGGGTTTTTGAGAGGATGTCTCATAGTTCTGATACAAGGAGAGAAATCCCACCTGGGATTTTGCTTATTAGAAGCATTAGAGGCAAAGATTGGAGTCTTTCTACATATAGATATGTGATTTTGCTTGTTACTTTCATAGCTTATGCATGTTACCATGCTTCAAGAAAACCCAGTAGTATAGTGAAAAGTGTTTTGTATCCTGACCCCAATAAAGGCACAGGCTTAGGCTTGGACCCCTTGTTTGGCAGGGTTTTTGTTAAGGAAGAGTTTGGAGGAAATGGGAACTATAGGTTGATAGAGAAGGGTTGGGCTCCGTTTAATGGAACCGACGGGACGTCGAAGTTGGGAGAGATTGATCTTGCATTTCTTGCATGTTACTCTTTGGGAATGTATGCTGCTGGGCATTTGGGAGATACATTGGACCTCCGGTTGTTCTTGACAGCCGGGATGATTGGGAGTGGCATTTTTGTTGCACTATTTGGGATGGGATACTTTTGGAATGTTCATGTGTTTGGTTTTTATCTTGGGATGCAAATGGTTGCTGGGTTATTCCAAGCAACCGGCTGGCCTTCGGTTGTTGCTGTGATTGGTAATTGGTTTGGAAAGGGGAAGAGGGGTTTGATTATGGGTATATGGAATGCACATACTTCCATTGGGAATATTAGTGGTTCACTTCTTGCTGCTAGTGTTCTGGACTATGGGTGGGGTTGGTGTTTTATAGTTCCAGGTGCTTTTATTGCAGTGGGAGGTGTAATGGTTTTCTTCTTCTTGGCTCCATATCCTGAGGACATTGGATTTTCTTTCCCACAAGGTTCACCTTCTGATTTGGAGGCAAACCCTAAGGACGAAGAAGCTAATATAAGAAAAGAAACTACAGAGGAAGATGAAACACAAACTATTAACCGAGCTGGGTCTGTGAGCAGGACAAGTGTTGGGCTTCTTGAAGCTTGTCTAATACCAGGAGTTATACCCTTTGCGCTGTGCCTCTTCTTCTCAAAGCTTGTGGCCTACACGTTTCTGTATTGGCTACCATTTTATTTAAGTCAGACAGGTAATTTATCCCTCATAGATTTTATATACAATCGTGATTGACTGGTATGATTTAAAACTGTAAGATTTTGAAATGCTGTCTGGATTGGCAGATAACTTCAGCTTTTTTCTTTACTATTTAATTTAGAATAAGAAGATTCAAAACATTGCAAGTACTATCGGTTGTTATTAATATACAAGAATATATTGGCAGAAGAGTGGTGCACTAGGGTCTAGGGCCTCTCTATTATAAGCACAAAATAAACTTCTCTCTGTTTCTTATGTCTCATTCTTTCCGATCTTTGCAGTTGTGTGTGTTCATTTGGTTTGCTTGATATAGATTGATGCCCCATTACCTAATATCTTAAGCTTTTGGAGTCTATTAGTTGCCTAGAATGATATCAGACCTCTGGTTTGCACGAGGTCAGGGGTTTCAAACCTCCAATCCCCATTCCACACTTTTTTTTTGTTGGTTTGCAAGGTGCAAGGCAGGACTGCAGCTAGATGTCTCTCTCTTTTACTGCATTTCTCTGCCTATCCACGAATAGGATGGGGCTGCTGTCTGTTAGTTGTCTAGCATATTTTACATATTTCCCTTGATTTTTGTTTCATTACAGCAGGTTCTAAAAGTGAGAGTAATAAACTTATTATCGCTTTAAACATCCTATGTATGGTAGTCGTCGTGATCATTGAAGAATTATTGGTTATAGTAATTAAGGTTGTCTACGGTAATTATTTTCCAAATATTTAAAGATTAGCAGTTACCTTTTGGCAATAAGTTAGATTTACTGAATCGGAGATGGAAATATGCCATGAGCTTCTAGTTGACATTCTGTATTTTAACAAATAGGTGTTCAGGTGCGTTTTTTGTCCACTTCCTTGGAGGTTCACTAACTGAATACGCAACTTGTTTTGACTATTGCAAAGAATAAACACATGACTCATATTAGGAATCTTAGCAGGTATTAGTTTATCTTTGAGTGGTTTATCTGGTTCTCAACAGTGTTTGAGTACTAGTAACAACAGAAGCAATGTGTCTTATGACAAAGCTGCTAATGTGTATATTGCTATCATGTGTCCCTAAATGTTTATGCTGATCCTATGCACGAGTGCATCTGTAGTTTTGTGGATTGCAATGTCCAATTGTCTATTCGAAACTTATTTGAATGTCATCGTCCTCCATAAGTGTTGTTCTTTTCCAGACATTGCTATTTGGCAATTGATCACTTGCAGGCAACACCAGAGTCACATCTTGTTTTTTGAGGTATTATTTAAAATCTTCATGCATCTAATATAAGGTTCCCATCTTGTTCTCTCTTTTGCTTTTGCAGAAATAGGAGGAGAATATGTTTCTGTGAAATCTGCTGGAAACCTCTCCACTTTGTTCGATGTAGGGGGCATAGTTGGTGGAATCCTTGCTGGCTACATATCTGATAAACTTAATGCTCGAGCTACCACAGCAGCCAGCTTCATGTGTGCTGCAATTCCAGCAATGCTTTTATATCGCAGATATGGCAGTATTTCACACAATATCAACATTGCGCTTATGATGGTTGCTGGCTTGTTTATTAATGGGCCCTATGCACTTATCACCACTGCGGTATCTGCAGACCTTGGTACGCACAGTTCGCTTAGAGGGGATTCTCGAGCACTGGCAACAGTTACTGCCATAATTGATGGTACTGGATCAGTTGGTGCAGCTTTCGGCCCTCTTCTTACTGGTTTCCTTTCAACAAAGGGATGGGATGCAGTATTTCTGATGTTAATGATTTGTGCTCTTATTGCGGCGCTTCTTTTATCACGTTTGGTTATGGCTGAAATTGCTGAGAAGACTTGCAAACAAGTTCCTGTATCCGGTGGGCGACAAAGTTCCGGAGGTAATACTTCTTGTATTGTTCGCTTTATAAACAACTTCCTTCCCACCTTGTCTCCAGCCAACACTGATGATACAAATGTCTGGATGGTCAGTGTAACCAAAAAACCTTATTTTGAGAAATGGACCAGATCATGAGTATTACAGAAAACTTTTTGACTCTAGATAATCTCCTAGTAACCTTAGAGCATTAATGGTATTTAGCTGTAAGAGTCGCTTACATGATAGAACCATCCTGGTCAGTGGGGATAGTGTTCAACACGCCCTCTCATGTGGGATCCGTTACATGAACAACTAGCTTCTTCTTTGGGTGACTAGAGTTCTTATGTGCGGTCCTTGTTAAAGTGACCAAGGCATGGTGGTTCTGGATCCATATTGAAGTACCAAATGCAAAAGTTTAAGTTATGAGGTGGAAAGGTGGAACCAATGTGTTTTAGGAACTTGTCCCACGAGCTTAAGTCACTAGAAATCCTATATGTATATATAGCTTATTATTATTACGAACTTAGCACAACCACTGGGGGGCAAGTGCTAAACACATTTGTGTTTGAGCCTAATGATTCTTTGTATGAATTACTCCACCTCAATTTCTATAATTGCATCTAACGTCCATGGATCCTCTAATCAAGACTTCAGGTGTCTAGTTGTGGTGGTTTGGAATCTAATGTTTCATGGGTTTTGCTGATTGTGCTGTCTTGTATCATTTTCAATGGAGTTTGGATGGTTTAGTGAATTTGAGTTGTTGCTAGTTAAGTAGCTTTTGTTTATAATGTGACAATAATATTTCCAATTAAGATGCCGTCCTGAAGATTCTGACATGATTTTCTTTGCAATTTGGTGTTATGTGGTGTCTGATTGTGGCTCCTAAGAAGCCAGTATATGGGTGCCTGAAACTCTGTTTCCTACTAATCTCTACCGAAGAAAGACAAGTAGTGGATTACAATGATAAATAATTTTCAGTTCATAGAACAAAATTTTCACTATTTGGATGATAATGCTGATTTTGAACCACTGGTATTCTTTTCTTCTGCAGCTCTTGCATCCCAACCACTTCTAAGTGATCGACGATGATACTAAGGGATGCCCTCAAGAAGCTTCATCATATGCCGGAAATCATGAAAAAAAGCTTCATTATGTTGATAAATTTAAGCACAACTTGTAGGCCACAAATTTCTTTGGCCATATTACAAAACGAAACATAAGCATCACTAAATGTCAAAACTGAAAGGCTTCAGAAGTAGAGCTTTTTAGCACCCATTTCGGTGTTCATTTTCTGTAATATATGCAAAATAATAAGCAGTTTTTAGATTTTGCTTACTTTGGGTAATTGCTGTCCAAGTTCCATTGTCATTGAGGAACTGGGTGAAATTTGTTTACAGATATTGCTGAAGATAGAATTCAATCTTTTCAATCTTTTCAATCTTTTCTTTGAACTTATCCTTTTGGGTGACAATCCTTTATTTACCGTTTAGAAACCAAACTTGTCGGCAGTGATGCTGTTTGGTTTTCTGTCAAGCTCAAAGCATTTATATTTGTAGGGTTAAACTTTGCTTTATATACCAGCCAACATTTTCTCCAAGCTCAATTGTCCTTTCTACATATTAATTGAGGTTTGGAAGTAATTGTTTGCCAAACCTGTAACTCTTTCTGTTGCATTCTTTTTTATGTTTTTTTTTGGGAATACAAGCTATGGTCTAAATTACAAGGAGGAGGGCTTTCACACACACTACCAAGCACTCACGAGGTTCAACCTCGAGATCGCTAATCTGCAAGTCAATGTCTTTTTTCATTGGGTTAGACCCCGTTGGCTCCTTTTGATGTTTAAGTAACAAGTAAATTGCTGCTGAAAATTGACTGTAAAAAAGTTGTTAATTGTGTTACACTTTCAGAGTAATAATGAAAACAAATAGTAATGGGATTAACAATCATGGATCAATTCCCATAAATCAAGTCAATTGAAAACTCACCTCCCACATTTACTCTGAGAGTTTGATACTTTACTAAATAGAACAAAAAGAACAGAAAAGAAAAGAGAACTAATGTTTACTGAATTAATTTTCAAGCTGTGAAACATGATAATGAATGTTTTTTAAACTTGTTTCATGCAAGACTGAAGAATATGATTGAATTGATAATTGATTTCGAAATGCCATAATAAAACGAACACTTTAATAGCAATCATAGAACTTAAAAAAGAGAGAACTTCTGTAATAAAATCACATAACTGTTTAGGAGAGTTCGAAACTTTCTTAAAAATCTAAAGATGGGTGCATAAAAAACCAGACATAGCTCAATCACGATTAATCATATTGTTTTCTGTGTCAAGTAATATTCCTCTTCTTCCCCTTTCAATTCATGAATATATTCTCTAATCTGTGGTCCTACCATTGTGATGACACCTCATAAAAATGCTACAAACCCTACGTTTGGCTCAAAATAATGGGCAGCATAAAAGTTCTTATTCCAACCCAAAGACATAAAGATATATGCATATCTTTGCTCACCCAAAAAAATTCTTAGGATAGTGAAGACACTGTGAAATGCATATAAATACATACTCTTTAAGTGCAGAGATTCGGGATTATATCGATGATGTCGATATTGCAGATGCTGTCAATATTGTCGATTTTATACAGTAATAGTTCCCGTTTGAGAACACTCTTGTAGCTTCTAGTGAAAATTTTTTGCAACTTTTCCCTAAATTTGAACTATTAATATTGGCCGTCGTGGGAAAGTTGGGTGTGCCATAATAAAAATCTAAAAACAAGATGCCATTTATGGGGCCTAGTAGCTAGGACTTGATTTGGTGTAAAGTTTTATGTTGGGTCTTGTCTTAATTAAGTAAAGCATTTTAGTGCTCTTTCAAATGCCAGTAAGTTAACAGAGTATTCACTCATATCCTGTGCGGCTGTGCCTGTAGCAATAGAGAAAGCACATGTCGTTTTGAAAGCTTCAACTCATACACAGCTATCAATCTCTATCATGAATAACAAATCATCCCCTTTTTTTCAACATTGTATACAATTATTGGTTTTTAAAAATCATTATGCAATAAACTTAACTATATAAACATTATCAAAACTAGCAAAATTACCCCATCTTTCACAAATAGTAATCTTTATAAAACTTTACAGGAATAGGAAAATTTGCATCTTCATACCAAATCCAAGTTAGGAAAAAAAACGTTATGATGACGTGGAGACACGTCGCTATACAGACTATGAGAGGTCATGCAATTGTCTATTTATTACCGGTTGACATGCCTCTCACAGTACGTCGCCACCTTCTTCTTATTAAAAAGAAAAGAGAAAACTATCTTATATATTTTAATTTACTTCAAGATTGGTAGATTCAAGTTCATGTTGATCATGTACATGAATAAACGGGACGATTACTGTTCTTGTGAACAGCTAAGGCTAGATATCCATCGAATTTCCATATGCAAATCAAAATCCAAAGCACAAATTTTAATTTTTCCTCAACACCTCCACATGAAAATTTCATTTTGGAATTTTTATACCATTGTCTAGTTAAAACGTAACATACAGATGGAAAATGTTTTATGTTAACTGAACAGTAACTATGACGCATCGGCGCATCGCAAGAAAGTCCCCACTCAAGTTTTTCTACGGTTGACAACACAAACAAACACATGACACATGCTGGCTAGCTGCATTGCATCCCCAAGGTCTATGGCTATTAGAATCTGATGACTTAGGCCTTGGGGCAAAAATTGTGGCCACATATCACTGTACTTGCATCCTCCTCGAGCTTTCTTAGCACAACATTGGTCAGAGCAAAGGTGGTGGACTGGCATGGGTGTAAACGTGACTATGCTCCCATGGTAATCATTGAAAAGCAAACTTTACAAACATGTGAATGTTATATATACACAAATAAATTTATTTGAGGAACATCTTTATAGGGCCCATCATATGTTGTTTTTTAATGATATGAACCGTCAAATTTTTAGATATTTCCTCAAAAATCATATTTGCAAAAAATCACTTGAATCCAAAATATTTTGACCACTCAATTAGATTATTGTTATTTTTAGTCTTTTCTTGAAGCATTGTGTTCATCTATTTTGTTGCTAGCAATTAAATGCCTTGATGATTTTTAATTTTTCTGATTTTTTGTGACGACAACCTATGAATGAAGACTTGAAAAATAGACGGTTTGAGTTGTTGAAAATAATTCGTAAGGTACCCTAAATGGTGTCCCTCAATAGAAGGGGACTATATATATATATATATATATGATGAGTTCATTTTAATATAATGAAATGTTGAGTAATGCTATCTTGTCACATACTTCCGTCATGAAATTGTAAAGCCTAATACATTTTTATATGAATCGACGATCTTAATTAATTCATAATTTGACAACATAATTACTGGCAGAACACCATAGGCTGCAGCCCATAGAGGTTTTTGGGGAAAATATAAAACTTATATTTTGACTTGTTTTATATATAACTTAGTATGTATTAAGTTATTAAGGTTCAAAAAAGTCCAATTCTTTATGAATTTAGTTGCAGGGCAATGATAAAAATAGGTACGCTTTCAATTTTTGTTGAACATATTTTCATTTTGATAATGTATTTTTCAGTTGCATTTTGGTTTATATAATTTAATATATATATACTTTTATTTCTAAAAAAATTATGAAAACTGTAAGTTAAAAAAAAAAGATTCCCGTTGAAAAATTCATGTTCCACCCCTTGTTCATAATATATAGTTCTAGACTACATATCAGAACATAAAAAGAAAATAGATGAAGCAATTAATGATTTATTATATGCTTGGATGCATACTTTCAAGCTAATTGATGTGAGTTAAACCAAAATGTAGGGTTTTCCTCAAATTATTGTATGTTGGCAGTCTCGATCTCTTGGACCACAGCGTAGTCATCCATCGTTGAATTTAAATTTAAGGGTTCAAAAAAGTTTCTTAAATGAATGCAAGAGTGAGTGAACCCTTGAATTTAGATAAAACGGTGGATGACCATAAAATCTCTTGAACCCCTGTGGTCCAAGAGATCAGGACTGTGTATGTTGGTGGCTGCTTTTGTCACTTTGATTCCCGTGCAAGTGTGGTGGGACAAAGTTACCCAGAAAGTCTCTGTGGTGTATGCACAAGACGGAGTCCCCAAATGACTTTTATAACTTACAGAGTCCCCAACAACAAGTGAGTGGAAACATTAAAAAGAAAAAGAAAAAGAAAAATGATACAATCAATCAATGTCCACCACAGTTTTGCGCAGCTTCCTCTCTGTCTCTCTCTCTCTCTCTCTCTCTCTCTTTATTGTGTGATGGAAAATTGCTTTTGCGACTGGTTGGTTCATGGCAGTTTCATGCTTTTAAGTTAATGTCCGTGGGAAAATAATATATTTTCTTGTTGGGTAAATGAAGCATGCCAAAGTCATACACCTATATGTTAATAATGAACACATAGGTCAATTCTTTTACTGTGCAAGTTTTGTATCGATATAGTCTCGCTATCATAAAGACAGTCCATGTCTGGAAAAGAATTGATACTTTTGATAAAATATCTTTACATTTACGATTAAAGTTATAATCTCATTGATACCTTTATATTTAGTATTAGAATTCGACTCTCGTTACCTCTTATTTTGTACACTAGTGTTATCAAAATAATTTGTACCATATTGACAAAACCAAAAAAGGTCATTCTCAATGCATAGGTGTCAACCAGCTGCCCTTGTGCTATGAAATTCCATGCACTCTATGTTTGCCACAATAAAGATTCTATACTCCTTTACTCTATATATCAACCTCATCTCTCCAACCCCTATTCCTCACATAATTATCTCTCTCTCTCTCTCTCACTGTGTCTCAGCTCTTGCTCCGTCCAACCTTATTCTCCATTTCTGTGGCACTCCAGTTTCACAGAGCCATGGCTCTCACACGTGCCATGCTCACCCTCACAATGTTACTAGCTCTTGTACCGTTGTCCATGGCTCAAGGCCCAGCCTCGGCACCAAAATATTCACCCCCCTCCATGCCAACGCCGTCGCCGTCGACCGCTGCCCCACCGACGTCCACCATCGCCGCTCCACCAACATCTGTGGTGGCACCACCGCCATCAACCACAGCATCGCCGCCACCTAGTACCGTTGAAGCTACTCCTCCCACCACCGCCACCCCACCAAGCATCGCAACGCCCCCGTCCACGGTGGCTACACCACCAACTGCTGCCACCCCACCTAGCCCAAGCCCACCAAGCCCACCAAGCTCAGCCCCAGAAAGCCCAGGCCCATCTAGCACAACACCTTCACCACCTGCACCGGGCTCCCCAGCCCCAAGTCCAAACTCAGGTGCTTTTCATGGGATTAGCATGGCCTTGGTGGCATTCTTGGGTGGAGTTGCGCTAGTCCTTGCTTAGAACACAGGCTCTCCTTTGAAATTAATATATGTAGATTTAGATTAATTAGTATATCTGTGTATTCTTTGTTTTCCTTGTTTCTTATTTTCCTAAAATTTATTGTTACCCTTCTTTTCTTTTTTAAATTTTCTTTTGGGTTTGGGTTGGTTTTTGGGAGCTCCATTGTGATTTATGAGAGGGAGGGTGCAGGGTGTTTGGACACATTTGTTGGATCTACTTAATAGCTTCTTTTGTAGCATTTTCATGATGACGAGATGAATAATAAGAGAGATCCATAATTCTTGTTTATGTTTCCACGTTTTAATTAACTCTACGTTCGTAAATCTCGTTACACATAATAGTTTCGATTCACAGTCTAACAATCTAACATATTTAATTAATAATTGAATTCACGGTCCAACGAAAAAACATTAATTTTAATCTTATGTTGCCACACAATACTAAGCAGGCTTTAGAATCTAATCTAAGTTTACCCAAATCATTCTTCTTCCTATGTACTTTATTTTTATCATTATTAAGGGGTTTTTTTTTCTTCTTTTTTTCATGTCACAAAAAGATGTTTTTGGACTCCTGGCTCTAGTAGTTGGATGGATTCTTAATGAATTGTTATATATCTTTTGCATAAGACCATTTGAATTTGATATGATACACATAATCATACAATAAAACTGTGCGATAAAGGTGCATGGGAGAATTTAAAAAAACTCAACCAATTAATTACAAACGAAAAAACAAAAGGAGGAAAAAGAAAAAGATATTTTAGATGCCCTAGTAAAAAGGGTAGTTGGCTTGCTGGAATTGGTGGATGGAGAAGTGATGAATTGGTGCAAATGGTGTGTAGTGGAATTGGTGGGGAAGGAATGAGGGAGGAAAAGTTTTTATTTTTAATTTTATGTTTTTTGGGGTCTTGAGGGAGGAAAAGGGTTAGGTGGTAGGATTATGTGGAAGAAATGGGATGGTGAAATGCTTTTGGAGATAGGATGGTGTTCTTTGGATTTTTATTTTTCAATTTTTGTTATTGTGGGTTACAAGGGTTAAGGGAGAATGGGCCTGTGGTGGTGAAAGCACAGGGAATGAATGGTTATTGAAGGTGGGGCTAAGTATGCATGTGACAAAAGAACATGAATTGGAAAGTGATGTGCACATGGTTTTAAGCCCCACAAACAAAAGAGAGAGAGAGAGAAGAGAGTTTTCCAGTTCTAGCTCACATGGCTTGTAAAACGATTCAAATACAGCTAGCTTGATGTTGTACTGTGTTTAGGATTCCCAACTTTTGCATTTAGTTATTGTGTATTTTGGTGTATTTATGAAAAATACTTGTCTTCTTCTCTGGAAGTAGAAACTAAAATTTCTACACACATGTCAATCACAGTTTGACATGTGTGTAGAAATTTTCTTTTTGTAGTTTTTATGAATTATTTTTGCATATGTGTCAAACTGTAATTTGCAAAAAGTAGGAATGCCTCCTTCCATCAATACAACTCAAGATCATGTGTTTAGTTCATCTCTTCTTAAGAATTTGAGGTTCTGTTGGGACCTCAAAATTCCGACCTAGAGGCTTCAAATCCTAAATCTAAACCACAGCTCGAAAGCTCAAATATGATTAGATCTTGTGTTTGAATTCCCAATTCCCAATAGTATATATATAAATATATAAAAGGGTTAAATACCTTTTTGGTCATTGGGTTGTACACGGAAATTCAATTTGCTCACTGAGAAAAAAATTTAGCCAAATTGGTCACTGTGTTTTCCAAAATTTATAATTTATAGACATTTTGCTATCTTCCATTAAGTGTAGTTTTTATTTTTATTTTTGCACGTTCATTATTCTTCCTCTAACTCAACAAGTTAGGGTACGTTGTGCTGTTAAGGTTTAACAAATTGGGGGAAAGCTTGGGTTCAAATCTAAATTGTGAGGTATAAGGTCACAGATTGGATGCTATATTGAAGCCTGAATAGATTGAGTGAGAATCGTATTGTGACTTCAGGTGGCAAGGAGATGTAATGAAGGTGATATAGCACCAAAGTATATTGTTAAGTTGTTGATTTCATTTTTATTTGGTGACTTTTTTATTTTTCCTTACATACGTCACAATTTTGATTTCAACCCAAGATTTACCTCAATTTATTAACGAAATGTCTATAAATTGTAAACTTTGAGAAACATAGTGACCAATTTGGCTAAATTTTTTTCTTAGAGACCTTGAATTTTCGCTTAAAATCCAATGACCAAAAAGGTATTTAACCAAAAAAAAAAACTTGTATTGTTCATTACATTAATAATTTCAATTTTTTCCAACCAAACAATAGAATCACTTTCATTCCATTCCCATTCTTCTATATTCTATACCAACCAAACACCACCTTATTTCTGCAATTGGATTATGGGAAGTACCCGTCATAGTGGAGATGTTAATTTATATAAGTCACAAGGAAAGGATGCGTTCCATGCTTTGGTGATTAGATTCTTAAAGCAAATATGAGTTGTGTCGTTTCATGAGAAAGAAAAATTATTAAGCATTGGATACCATTTGAAAAAGCCAACACTCAAGATTCATCCTTTGCATTTTTCTAGCTTGAAGAAATAACACCAAAGACCAATCGTTCTCTCTAAAAGCCTTTAGAAAACATGTCAAGCTAAACATGCATGGTTTGATTTGGGATCCGGAGTTGCTCCTCACTAAGGTACAAACCAACGTCTCCTTCTTCCTCCTCTTGTTTGGGACACCACAGCATGGAACCCCATGACTAATTCTAATAGGCATGTTTTCATGGAACCTAAGGAGCTTATTTTTGCTTTGAACATTTAGGTCTTTAACTTTGTCAAATTGAAACGTTAAAACTTTTCCAAATGAAACTAGGGATCTTTCGTTTTTAGACAATGAAAGTGAAAATATTTAGGAAAAGGCTAAAGCACAAGGCAAAATCCAATCCACAATTTGCCTTGTGCTTTGGCATTTTCGAAATATTTTCACTTTTATTGACTAAACTCTAATAAATCTATGAAACTATGGTATGAGCGTGATCCTCTACATTGATGTCACATAGTGCATGTGACAATGCAGGGGTTGCAGTTCACTTATTATAGATACTAGTCTCTCAATTCACGCTTATGGACATGTCAATAGGTTTATTTTATTATTATCGATATAGAATTTTTGTTAAGCATAGACTCTTATTATTATTATTATTTTTATAATTATTTTCACTTTAATAGACTACGGTTTACGCATGTCCTGTGTGGATGGATGATGCCACAAAGCTCTTACGGTGAGACAGACAACACTTAAAATAGTGGCATTTTCAATGTTGATGGGTTTTTCTTAGTTGGACAGTAGGGCAAGACCTCACATCAAATAAAGGTGCTCAATGCAATTTGTTTTTTTGGTCAAAAGGAAAATTTCATTGCCAAGTAAAGAGCATACAACTCTGCCACATAGGAGCTCAATTTCATAATTCAGTAAAAGAAGAACAGGTGTTTAATGCATTTACATGTAAAATAGGGATACATTTGCTGAGCTGAATTATGTGACTGGATAAGATTTATAATCCCAGTCAAATATTTGATGGCTGAAAAATAATATCGATTGAAAAATATCTAATTCTACTAAGTTCAAATGTAGTAGGATTATGAATCCCGCCAAAATATTGAGATTAAGTTGAATTGTATTATGTTTGCTAGGCCATGCAATAGTATATTTTAGTTAATTCAGTTCCTTAATCATGAGTAGTACCAAATACAGGATTGGATTAGTGTTATCTTCTCCAATCCAATTCCAGTCTCCAAACATGGCCATGAGATATCTCGTGGTTTCTGCTCTAAACAGCCAAACCTTCAAAGAGACATTTGGAGGCTTTAAGCTTGGCTACTCTGAGTCATATGACAACAGTCAATAAGCAAGAAAATGAGTAATGGTAGGTGAGAGAGTTTCAAACCACTTTCGCTAACCACTTTATTATGACTAATTATTAATTGCGTAATGTAACACACCCAGTTTTTTTCACCAAAAGTTCAAAAGTATTCAGAATGTTTTCCAAGCCGAATGTCTTGTGCTTAAAAGATTTGAACTTGTTCAACATTGCATATGAGCACTTGTGCTTAGGTTGGGCATGTGTGCACGATGTGTTGCATAAATCTCTCTTTAAGATTGAGGAAAAACTCCATACTTGTCGATCACATTACCTTGTCAATGTCATTTACATGTCGGGACCGCGCAGAAATAATTCCATTTCATTGGCTAAAAACCAAGGTTCCCTATGAATAAATCAGAGATAATACAGTGACATGATCTGCTAAATTTGGATTTTGGAACCAGCAACATGGATAAAAATTACCAGCACAGAAAATGAAAGCTGAACTCAATTTACCAAGAAATGCACTCTGCTGTGCCTCACAAACATGTTAAATTTAAAGGAAGATGTAAAGAATAAAGGTATCTGAAAACAAGGAGGTTGATTTACTCCAGAAGTTTAACCAGTGCACCTCTACGGGTTTGTATATGTAATGCTTATCTTGTTGAATACATTTCTTTGTAAGGTAACTTGGACTCTACCTGTATCTCTTCAATTAGTTTTTCACCCACTGAACCCAGCTCATGCTCCTTACATGGTTGGGTAACCAAGCCGTGAAGGTCCAAACTCCAGTTAAGGGATATCGCCGTATCAGTTAATATCGTTCTTTTGGTCAAGGCACATGAACTCTAACAGAATCATTATACCTCATCTATTTTTTCTCTGTTTTCTTCGACACTCAAAACAATCTGTACATGGAAATTTGTTTTTACTTGAAGAACTTGCTTGCAGCTTGCTAGGTGGTATTTTCAGGTCTTCCACTAGTACATGGCGAAGCTTCTCGTTCTCTTCCATGAGCTCTTCAATGACTTGCTGGTGTTTCAATATCTGATGCATAGGCAATTTCAATTTGACAATTCTAAGTAAAAAAAAAAAATGCAATGTAAAAAAAAGAGAAAGGATATTAACATGACTTGAGGCCTCTTAAAGAATGCTTTCCATAACTTTAGACTTTTCCAGTGGTTACTGGTATTTTACCAGGCAATAGCATCATATCAAACATGTATCTACGATCAGTTTCTTAAAAACAAGGAAAACAAAATTAACACAACCAAAAATTTGCATGAAAATAAACTGGTAGCTATGAGCCGATATTAAACATTACCATTTGAAGCATTTTGTTCTCCGACCTCAAGCGTCCAGCCTACACAGGTAAAACCAAAAATTAGTTCACAGAAAAGATTAGATAATGAAGGATCAGCCAACCCACCCACACACCAACATGAGAATCATGGATTCAGTTGAACTGTCCATGAAATGGATAAATGCAGTTCTACACTTTCGAACATTCTTTATAAGGAAAAAAAGAACCACCCATTGCTCTGTAGGCAGACAAGTAATTCCCAAAGCACTTAGATATATTGACTTTACAGTAATCACTGCTGCAAGTGAACAAATTCCTGTTCTCATGGATTCAGTTGAACTGTCCATGAAATGGATAAATGCAGTTCTACACTTTCGAACATTCTTTATAAGGAAAAAAAGAACCACCCATTGCTCTGTAGGCAGACAAGTAATTCCCAAAGCACTTAGATATATTGACTTTACAGTAATCACTGCTGCAAGTGAACAAATTCCTGCAAACACACACCCCCCAAAAGAAAAATGAAGCAGAAAATTATAAGACAAACATGCCCCGGGCTCTCCTGTAAGATTGGAACAAGTTACTTTAGAAAATGCAATCTTCATATCACACATTTTCATAACAATTTTATATGGTTCTTTGACAAATAATCATGTTCCATCTGTTACATACCGCTTCATTTGGTTCACTTTCCTCTCCTTTCAGAACTGGATTCTGAAGAAAACTGCTGAGAACTTTTTCTGTTCGACTGCCAAAAGGTGTATCAACTGGAGAGCTTTTTGATGTAAAATTTTCATTGGCAGAAGCAGTACCAGTATTCTCATATCCAGTTAAACCTTGAGATTTATAGTCTGGTGGCTTTGTAGCCAACTGCATGCTACTTCCCATTGGATTTTGGCTTGATGGGTCATTTACAATGCCTATGGCCCTTTGCAAAGAACTTGGGAGGGCACCTTGACCAATGGCTAAATTGGGAGCAACTCCAAACTTCACCATCATCTTTGTGATTCCTTGCTAGAGAAAATAGAGTTATATGAATCAGTAGACTGTAACAGGCAACAACTCATGACAAGAGAAACTAATACTCACTACAAGATGAAATTGAATTTGATGTAACACCCCTGGCTTCACAGCAAGGCCTGCAATTGGAAATCAACAATTCAGCTATCAAAAACGAATATTGTTAAAATGCATGAATTACAGAGCACTGATGTATTATCTTATCGCATGAGGTCAAAGGATATAATGCCAACTGGATTTTTTAAAGAAGACTGTGCAATGTACATTTTGGAACAATGTCATGAAGTCACTATTCAAATAATTGCAACCAGTAAAAATCTAAATAGAAGAATTTGTTCTTGTTGAAACGTGAATATTGTTCTGTTATGACTCCAGAAATCTGCACCCCTGATCAAATTCCTTCCAATGAACAAAGAGTTTGAACAGTGCAAGACTCCCAAATGTAAAATATGTACTGTTATCAAGAATGCACATAAACAAATACATAGGCTGAAGGGCTGTTGTGAATGCCAGATAGCCTGCCCAAGGAACTCAGCTAAAACTTTCTTTCACATGCATGAAATTGCACTACTTAATTAAAACATGAATCCCTTCTACAAGTCATCAATATATATTGATAAATCTGTTTGCATCACCAAATATTCTGATTATAAATTAGGCAAGACATATCATACAGAAAATGAAAAACCAAGCACCAGCTGTCACAACGCATTTCACCAGGAACTAGTAAACATCAGTCTCCATAATAGTGCATCAGAAAATGCAAATATATGAAACAAAACGTACTAATGAATTCCCTGGAAACACATAACATGACATACCAACTCCAAAACCATGGCCAATACCAACCCCACATCCAATGCCTGCTTCAATGTTCTTTGCTCCCAGCTTCCTCAACTGAAGAATGATAAATGGGAATAAGAGATTGAGGAAGTCTTTGAGTGTTAGTAATCATTTTATCTTCCCCTTTTCATGACAATGACAATGATACTCACAAAACTGAAAAATGAAAAGAAGAAGATATTTGACTTACAGAGTTATTTACATGTCTGCTAACGCCAGATAATGCATCAGTAGCACCTCGTGTGGCACCCATGACTTGATTTAGTACTGGTATTGCACCTGGTGTACATAATTTAAACCAATATGTGGGTTAACTAATATCTGCTACAACCATAACAACCATAGAAGAGAAATTTGATAGTATTGTTGTCAATAGCATCTCCACTTGAAAAGATACAAAGTTGCACAACTTAAACGCTCATCACTTATCAATCATTCAAATACCGAATTGCATGGATCAAGATATTTTTGCAAAATAGAATTGTCTATTGCCACGCTATTCCTTTCTCTAGATTTAACTCTTTAAAAACATATGTGCTGAAAGCATGCTTGGAAATAACTGATATCTAAAGGTATCAGCTGACAGACAATCCTCGTAATTTATTCAAACAAGCCCGCATAGCTTCAGAATGGACACTACTCATGAATACACATTGATTAAGATAACAATGCACAAACTTCAGATTCAGAACAACCAAATTCTAACTTCACAAACATTACACGCATATCAGCAACAAATCAAATTCAAAATTCGAACCAACCAACCATCCGTGTAGTTGCTGTAAATTCTTAGATTAAAAAGGTTCCTACTAAAACGATATACCAAAAATTCAAAATGGCAGCTTTATCCCATTTCCTACATTTTCTCAGCAACCAAACAGACCCAATTTCTAAAAACAAACAACAAAGGCAATGACAGAGAAAATGAAAAGTAATACATGGTTTCTTAGCAACTTGTGTCTGATGGGTTTCAGCATTTTTGGGTTTGAAGAGCTTCCCCAAGTCCATCTTCCACATAAAATTAGACTATAGACAGAGAAAGCTGTAGAAGAAAAAGAGATAGTTCAATAGACAGAGCGGTACCTAGATTTATGGGGCGACCAACACCGATACCAACACCGCAGCCTATCCCAAAGCCTGTAAATACTTGACCCACTTTCAAAGTAAACGGATTCTCTATTCGGATAACCCCACTTGGCCTTCCCTCATTGGCCACCACCAAGCCACTTTTGCTACTACTATTG
This sequence comes from Prunus padus, assembly GCA_024362665.1. Taxonomy (NCBI): domain Eukaryota; kingdom Viridiplantae; phylum Streptophyta; class Magnoliopsida; order Rosales; family Rosaceae; genus Prunus; species Prunus padus. The sequence goes on along the minus strand of JANFAM010000005.1, from coordinate 11,209,451 downwards.
CTGCTGCTGGCCTCCATTTCTGAACAAGCTTCTCCCTCTTTCAAAAGCCAAAAGCCAAAAGCTTAAAGCTTAACTCTCTCTCTCGCAACGCTAAAGCCTCACACTTCTCTCTCACTCCCCCTGAAATCTTCTCTCCTGAAATTTCCCACCTCACACTTCTCTGTTAACCAGAAATTGTGTAAACTTAGGCCTGCAATCGGCCACCCACTAGAAACATCACTTCAACCTAGGAAGTGTTGTTCAAAGTCTTGACATGCTTAAATTACCAAGTTACTCTGAGCTTTGTGGACAATCAGTAATGGTTGGATTTAAATTTCATTGGTGGATCCGTACAGTAGGATTCTGACTGCGGAGGGGAGGAGTGATGTACCTAAGAGCGACTCCAGCGGTATAGCCTGGGCAGGGGGGATGGGTCCCATGGGCCTGAGGCCAAAATGCATTTCCAGCGGCAATAGTTTGCCCGGGCAAGCTGTGGAGCCCAGCAGACTGGGCTGGGCCTCGGGCAAGTCTTGCCTGGCTTGCTGCCCAGGCAAGCTGACGTCAGCGTTATTTTTGCTGACGTCAGCGACGTAAAAAAATATTTAAAAAATCTGAAAAAATTTGAAAAAATCCAAAAAATTCAGAAATATTTTTTAATACATACCTATCAATTTTATTATTATTAATTTCATACATACAACTAAAATTAATCCCATGTAAAAAAATAAAATAAAAATAAAAGTGAATAGTAGTAAATCTTGTGTGTGGGTGGAAGTGCAGCATTCTTATTTGCGAGGCGTGCTTATTCACGTGAATAGTAGCCCCCATAGCTCCCCCATTGCCATGGCAGCCCCCTAACGGGTGGAGTTGCTCTAAGAGCGACTCGGATAATCTTTGGGCGGGGGGGGATGGGTCCCATGGGCACGAGGCCAAAATGCATTTCGGCAATAGTTTGCCGGGCAAGGCTGTGGAGCCCAGTGGGCTGGGCCTCAGCAAGTCTTGCCTGGCTTGCTGCGAACGTGACGTCGGCGTTATTTTCTTGTGACGTGACGTAAAAATATTTAAAAAATGCGAAAAAAATCTGAAAAAATCCAAAAATTCAGAAATATTTTTTAATACATACCTATCAATTTTATTATTATTAATTTCATACATACAACTAAAATTAATCCCATGTAAAAAATAAAATAAAAATAAAAGTGAATAGTAGTAACTTTGCTGTAGCGCGGGTGGAAGTGCACATTACTTATTTGCAGAGGGCCCACTATTCACGTGAATAGTAGCCCCCATAGCTCCCCATTGCCATGGCAGCCCCTAACGGGTGGAGTTGCTCTAAGAGCGACTCCGCAGATGCCTTTGGGCGGGGGGATAGGGTCCCATGGGCTTTGAGGCCAAAATGCATTCTGGCGGCAATAGTTTGCCGGGCAAGTGTGGAGCCCAGCAGATGGGCCTCGGCAAGTCTTGCCTGGCTTGCTTGAGGCAGTCGACGTCAGCGTTATTTTCTTGACGTCGACGACGTAAAAAATATTTAAAAATCTGAAAAAATCAAAAAATCCAAAAATTGAAATATTTTTAATACATACCTATCAATTTTATTATTATTAATTTCATACATACAACTAAAATTAATCCCATGTAAAAAATAAAAATAAAAATAAAAGTGAATAGTAGTAGCCCTTTGCCATGGCAACGGTGGAAGTGCACATTACTATTTGCAGGGCGACCACTATTCACGTGAATAGTAGCCCCCATAGCTCCCCACCCCTCCCCCTTGCCATGGCAGCCCCTAACGGGTGGAGTTGCTCTAAGAAGCGAGGTAACCAAGTGTCGAATAAACAGTTAGCTGTCTATGGGCTTGAAAAGGTGAGGCAAGTCCACAGGATCCTTGGATTGGTCTGAAGTGTCTTCCTCACAAGTGCATATTTGATTCCTTTTTGGGCCGAAACAGGGTCCATTAGATTTTGGCCAAGTTCGAAAGTAAGAACAATACATACGCTGTCCGAGGAATCTACTTTTTTCTTTTTTTCTTTTTGGGTTATATGGCGGGGCAAGCCCCAGGAGAAAAGAAATTAACAAAGAACACTTCGAGGCAAAGCCCGACTTAAGCTATCATCATGGAAAATATGCTCTATGCTTTAGAGAAGAAGGCACATCATCAAAACTATGCAAATCCAAAGATAAATTGTGACCCATAGCAGCAAGGTGATCAACATGATTCTGTTCGTTGTTCGAGGCATCTCCTTTTCTCACTAAATGTGTATAGAATATGTTTGTACGCATGTTAGAGTCTTGATAAAAATAAGTATGGTCTAGAGTGGGCCTAAGTGAATGATAGACTGACGCATTATTTGGTGAGCAAAACGTAATAAAGAAATTTGGTGCGATGGACATAATTTGGTCTCACCAATTTTTAGCATAAACTAGCGTCAAAAAACAAACTTTTGAACATGGAGCTGCTACGTAAAGAATCTATCAAAACAGGTTGGTCCACGAAGTAATCAGTTTTGGTTGGTCAATTTAATCAATCATTTTTTATGACATGGAAGCATAAGAAGTGCGAACAAACTCTGGTGACTGACAACAAGGAGAAATAGCAAGGATCTTATTTGCCGACCAAGAGAGGTTAGAACGTCGAGAGAGTAAAAGATGATCTTGAGGAGTTGATGCGATGAGTGGATTGTGATAATAGATTTTATTTAGTTTCTGTAAAAAGTAGAGTTGTGCTATCAACTTATTTTGTTGTGTTATTTGATTTTCAGTTGAAGCAAAAAATTTATTTTTTTGAATGTACATTGTTTGTTTAAAATTTATCCTACCACCAAGTTTTCTTCTAGCACCTCTTTTGTTTTATCGAGAGCGTGATATTATAGTATTTGAATTTTATATTATACTTTACGTTTTCAATAGGGCATGACGCTGTTACGTCTCTATTTTGAAGCATAACAGTGTGTTGAAGTTTTTTGGCTCACCATGATGCAGGAGAAGGAAGAGGAACCAAGGGCTGCAATAGGAGCAACGAGATGAGAAGAAGAAGTTGCGGAAAGGTGCAGCAGCGTGCTGGCGCTAGGCGACCGGTCGCTTTATACTGAGAGCTCAGATCATGTCTTCAACTCCATGCGACCGGTCTCCCAATCTTGACGACTGGTTGCCACGTGAACAGTGTTGCACGTAATTTCGACGTTTTGGCGTGTTTGACTTGGTTTTCCTATTATTTTTGAGGTTTTCTAGCCTAATTTAATAGGGTTTTGGTTTCCTATTCCTCGTTAACTTGTAGCAAAAGTCCTATGCATTATAAATAGGACTTTTAGGGCTAGGTTAATAAGAAGAGAGAGACACAAAGGAATTCAAACTGGAATTCAAGGGTGTTTTCAAGAGCATCAAAGGGTTTGAGCAAAGAGTGAGAGAAAAAAGAGTTAGGGTTCATGTGAGAGCTAAGGGGGTTTAAGTTGTAACCAAAATTGTTCTTACATACTAATGAATTTATCGAGTGGATCACCAAGAGGACGTAGGCACAAGACCAAACCTCTATAAATCTTTGTGTTCTTGTGTATTTTCTTTCTCTCTTCGATGTGTGTGTGTGTGTGTGTGTTTTATTCTCAAAGGGGTTTGTGTGTGTGATGTCGCATAGTACATCAACGATAAGGTCTTGGAGTGTTTCCGCACAACAAGTGGTATCAGAGCCTAGTTCGGTAGTGGGTATTGGTTTATGCTTACAATTTTAAGAGCGGCAGTGTGTTGACGATGACAAGGAGAACTTCATGCTTTGGCAAAGTTCGAGTTGGAGAGTGTAAAGGTTGAGTTTATGCTTACAATTTTAAGAGAGGTGGAAAGTGTAAAGGTCGAGTTGAAGTTGTTCACCGGCAAAGAGAACTTCATGCTTTGGCAAAGGAGGATGAAGTACGTCCTTAAGCAGCAGGGTCTCATCGTAGTCTTGGTAGGCAAGGAAAAGAAGTTGGACACCATGACGGATGCAGAGTGGGATGAACTAGACGAGCTTGGTAAAGGGTCCATTGAACAACACCTCACAGACAAAGTGTTGTGCAATGCGATGGAAAACACTGCGAAGAAGACATGGGAGAAACTCGAAGAGATGTTTGTGTCAAAATCGTTGTCCAACAAACTCTTCTTGAAAAAGGAGCTTCACTTTTTAAAGATGGAGGAGGGCGCAAGTATGATGGAGCATGTCAACGCCTTTAATAGGTGTATTGCGGACTTGCAAAGAATGGATGAGGTTTATAAGTCGGAAGACAAGGCCGTGATATTGTTGACATTTCTGCCTCCGTATTATAAGCACTTCCGCATGACTCGAACTTTGAAGTATGAAGAAGTGATGTCACGACCCGACTCTCCTAGCACGATATTGTCCGTTTTGGGCCCCGCCCTCACGGTTTTATTTCTGGGAACTCACGAGCAACTTCCCAGTGAGTCACCCATCCAGATATTGCTTTAGCCCCAACTCCCTTAACTTCTGAATTCCAAGGAATCTGAAGCCAATGAGCTCCCAAAAGGCTTCGTGCTAGGAAAAGAAGTGCCCACACATATAAGGCACTTCACCTTTCCCTCCCCGAGTGATGTGGGATTACTCATCGTTCTTTCTTCCCCAAGCTCACGGGTCTTACAATCCACCCCTCTTGGGGCCCAGCGTCCTCGCTGGCACACTTTCGGTCGGGGTCCAGCTCTGATACCATAATGTCACAACCCGACTATTCTAGCATGATATTGTCCGCTTTGGGCCCCGCCCTCACGGTTTTGTTTTTGGGAACTCACGAGCAACTTCTCAGTGGGTCACCTATCTTAGGATTGCTCTAGCCCCAACTCACTTAACTTCGGAGTTCCAAGGAATCCGAAGTTAGTGAGCTCCCAAAAGGCCTCGTGCTAGGAAGAGAAGTGCTTACACATATAAGACACTTCACCTTTCCTTCCCCGAGCGATGTGAGATTGCTCACTGTTCTTACTTCCCCAAGCTCACAGATCTTACACGTGATGCTAAACATCCTGACGCATCACACGATAGTTCAACATTCTGGAGATAGCTCTTAAGGTAAATGTCTTATGGTGAGAACTGGAGGGTGGGGTCGTTTAAGCAAGTGCTAGGACATGTCAAGCAATTGTGTAAATTCTAAATCTGAGGACAATGAAGGGTGCTTCGAGTGTGAATCAAAAGACCATTGGAAGTGGAATTGTCCGGTATGATGCTGGAGAAGGAAGAGGAACTAAAGGCTGCAAGAGGAGCAGCGGGAGAAGAAGAAGAAGTCGCGGAAAGGAGCAGCATCATGCCGATGGCCGATTCCTTTATATCGAGAGCTCATGTCATGTCTTCAACTCCATACGACTAGTCGCCCGATCTCGATGACCGGTCATCACGTGAACATTGCCGCAAGTGATTTTGACATTTTGGCATGTTTGACTTGGTTTTCCTATTATTTTTGAGTTTTCTAGCCTAATTTAATAAGGTTTTGGTTTACTATTCCTAGTTAACTTGTAGCATAGGTCCTATGCATTATAACTAAGAATTTTAGGGCTAGGTTAATAAGAAGAGAGAGACACAAGGGAATTAAAGAGGGAATTCAATGATGTTTTCAAGAGCATCAAGGGATTTGAGCAAAGGGTGAGAGAAAAGAGAGCTACGGTACTTGTGAGAGCTAAGGGGGTTTAAGTTGTGTTGGATATGTAGTTGTATGGATATGGCTATGATAGAATGAAAGATGCTTCAAGGCACGTATAAATACGTTATCTTTCAGACCTTATTTGCCCCCACAACTTGTGTGCAAATGGGTTAAGCAAATAAGCCCAATGGATACAATGAAACCTTAGCCTATAGCTATGTGGTTGTCAATGTTTTGCACACTCAAAGACACATCCCAAACACACCTTAGAAAATACAAGGATGCTCAAGAATATCTAGAAGTTAATATTGCAAGATATAACTTCTAGATGGTTTGCTTTTAGAGAAATAGATTGAGAAGAGTATTGGTTGAATTGTACATCCCTTTGGCCGAGAACCATCCTCTATTTATAGAGGAGTTTGTGTCTTTTATGAATTGGTGTTATTGAAATTCAGAAATCCATGTAACTCTTGGATTGCACCTCTTTATCAAGAGGTATCACTTCAATGAGAACACATCTCTTCATGTTAGAGTGTGTCTTTATGTTTGAAATATGTATATGAAGTGTTTCTAACGTTCATATATCTAATTCAAACACCTAGGTATCAAGAGACACATCTAAACACTCAAAAGGCACTTCAAAATCGCACCCTAGACACGAAGCGACTGATCATTTTTTCCAGATGACAAGTCGGTTTGCACAGAGAACAAATTTGAAACACTGTGACAAAAATGACCGGTCGCCTTTTACAGCGTTTCATATTTTGAAAAATCTCTTATAAGTTGTAACCAAAATTGTTCTTACATGCTAGTGAATTTCTCGAGTGGATTACCAAGAGGAAATAGGCACAAGGTCGAGCCTCTATAAATATTTGTGTTCTTGTGTGTTTGCTTTCTTTCTTCGGTGTGTGTGTGTTTTATTCTCAAAAGGGTTTGTGTGCGTGCTATCACATAGTCTATCAACAATAAGGTCTTGGAGTGTTTCCACACAACACAGTGAACCAACTTTTGTGTTTTTTTTTTAATACAAGATATGAGCTTTCATGTCAATAAGAAAGTAAAAATGAGATACTAAATAGGGATACCAATAGTGACACAACACCTTATTTATCTTCGATGCTCAAGAGGCCATATATAGAAATTGGAGTCAATGGTTCAACAATAAGTGCTTTAGCATTGAAGACATTAACTCTCACGACAGAGAGGGACCGAATTCTGTGAAGAGTATGCTTAACACGTTTTTGCTAGTATACTTGATGAGGGTTTAGCTTTGTGGTTGTGAGGACTAAAAGAGCAAGCAAACATTGCCTCACATGGTGTAGATATAGAGATCACAATGATTGAGAGTGAAGTTGTAGTTTAACGTCCCCTCTCCACACTTCAATGCTTGATATCAAAAATTGACTCACCCATTGAGATTTAGTGCACGTCCCATGCATATTGAGAAACTTCACATCAAATTTTATCCCATTATATCTCCATCCGTCCCTTAAAAAGGCATTATGAATTCATCGCTCTTTTTTTCTGCGTGAACACAATTGACTTTATTCCTTTTTGTCAGTTATAAAGACGGACTTGTTTTTCAGTATACGAGTACATTTTTAACATAATTCAATTTTGCAAAGCCCAAAACGAAATGTATAACTCAAGTTTTTTTTTATTAGGGTCATGAGATGATATAATTTCACTTATACGGCCATAAGATGGTAATGTACGGAGGATGATCATGTTGAAATCCAAACTGATATGTATATACAGAGATTTGAGAAAATGGGTATTGGCCTACAAAAAGACGAAATGGGTGTTAACTTATGGGTGGGATTCTAACTAGGTATAGCATTTTATTTATTTATTTATTATTCTCTTATTGGCCAATATTATATGTAAAAACAGTACTGACCCTTCTGATTTTCTTTTTCATCACATTTACAACATTTTTTTTTTCTGGATCATATTTTGTTACTTATAGAAGGGCAGCTTTCTATTGAAGGAGTAAACACATTTTCTTTTTCATCACATTTACTCCTTCAATAGAAAGCTGCCCTTCTAATTACTTTGCTCATTGATTCATCAAATGTGACTGGTCACAGACACAGTGATGAGATTAATTTTCTTTACTCACTAACAACTTAGCACGTTTAAAAGGACCAATTTGCTTGACAGTTGCTTGTTAAAATATCATTTAGGATGCAGCTCAATTTTGTTTCTGATCTACCATAAAAAACACATGCACTTTTTTATTTATTTTATATCTTTGAACTTATTGCACTAAATTATACATAAATTTTGACGGATCAAATTAAATAGAGATACATTTCTTAGATAGAAACACAAATTTACCAGAAACTGTGATTTTGAAGACTGCTAGAATTCATCCTGATAAGGAACTGTGACAATCACTTTCACTTCATCAGGGCAACCAATTTGATCAGGTGATGGCATTGCCATGACAAGTCCACCGGAAACGAATCCGATCCAATACGAAACAAGAGCAGGCTTATTCCCTTTGCGAAATTCGACGTCATTTGCGCCAAAATCATCCCAGATTGCTGCTGCAATTTGACTCTGAAGGCCTGATTTCGGCCTAATAAGTTCATCTTTTGGAAAGTTCTCAACCTTGATTGAATTGCAGGACTTGGTTTTCAAAAACAAGGAACACTTGGGAGCCATTTTGGTACCAAACTTGCTCTCTGCTTCTTCAACACAAAGTTGCAATGCATCATCATTCTCCGAATTCACATGCTCCCCCGGGATAGTGAAAATCATAGTTTGGCCAGATTTTTTGCTAGTATTAGAACAAAATATGCTACTGGGGGAGCAATCAGTACATTTTTTAATGTTAGGGAAATAATACGTTGGTGCTGCAGGTAGATCATCTTTTGAAAGCATATTGTTGTGGATGTCAGCCCATTTCTTGATGAAGTTTTTCAACAAAATGTCCGCCAGAAGAAGGCTGCAGCTAATTCCTATTGAGCATCCTCCACACTGAAAATTGGTCACCTAAGAAACACAAAAGTATTATAAATAAATAAATAAAAGATCTTGATCCATAAATTCAACACCAAGCTCCTACGTATGATTTCTTACTTAATTAATTACCTGAACATAAACAAGTGGAGAGTACTGAGGATTTTGTTCATCAATATCTTTCCAAAACACAAGCTCAGCTTCTGCATCCTCTCTGCCTCTGCTGCCCCTGAAATCAAGAAACTCAGACAAGGATGTTGGGATCCTTGTCTCAAGAAGTCTAATGCCACTGTCATTTGACACAATCTCCATCAATTCATCTCCTTCTCGAAACCGACCAGCAAATATTGGTTGCTCCAACAAGGCCCTTGCTAGTGACTCCTTGAGCCATCCAACATGAAACCAACGAGCATCATCTTGGCTTGCCTTTGCGTGGTAAAGAAGGATGTGCAGGCAATGCCTGAATATTCCCGAACCGATAGGGTCTGCCGTCAACACTTGGCGTGCTTGTCGTGGCTCCGTTATCGTCACCGGCGTCACAGTCTGCACAGATTCCATGTGTATTTCTGGGATAATCTCAACGGCACCTTTGGACATTGCCATCTTGCACAAAAGGGAATGGTATTACTACTCTCATATATATATAAAGAGTGCTGCTAAACCAACCCTAAAATTAACGAGTACATCCTATAATTTAAGTACACTATAATATTTTAATCAAAATGTAAAATTAACTAAGTACATCATATTTAACTACCAAAAATACCCCTAGTACAACACCCTAATACCAATCCTAAACCAAGTTTTTTTTACATGAATTTGTGCCATCTTTTCAGATTTTGGGTTTGCATCAAAATCTTTAATTTCATAATACCAATCCTAAATCAGTACTCGCTACGTTATTAGTGGGCACCAAGCAATACGAAAACTTCTCTACGTTTGATATTCGTTGAATATGGTGAGTATGATGTACTTATTAAAATTATATTTGTTTCACAATTCAATATATTCTTTTTTGTCATTTTATATTAGGGTAAATTAGTAATTCAATAAATAATTTGATAGTAGGGTGTACTCAGTTAATTTTAGAATTTGTTTATCACTTATTGCTTTTTATCATAAATGTTCTCTTTTTTGTCAAACAGTATGTCACAATGTGATGCTAAATTCAGAATTCTGAATATAAATTCTGAAAATAATAATACGTATGATTGCGGTAGCGTAATTAATAATATGCGTTAGATATTTAGCGAGACAAAGTTCCCTGGTTCACAATTAATGGAAAGAATTGCATAAAACTATTTTAAGAATGGACAAGTCATGCATTCAACTTGTGAAATGTATGACTTTTTATGCAGCTGAGTTAGGCGCGCTGGTGGTGGGTGGTAAACTCCACCGTCGTCACATAAATATATGGTTAGTTGATACCAACGGCATGACTTTTATCATTTTTCGTTTTCTAATAAATGCACCGTTCATATAAAGCGATCAATCAAAACAAATATTAATTGAGCCTAAATATCCGATTATAGTAGGGCAAAACTACCCTCTCCAAGCTGGTCTAGCCCCTCTCGTTTTGGCTATGTCATTCAAGGCAAAATGACAAAGGCTAGGACCCTACAAGTTAATGACAAATGTGAAATGAGCATAGTGTTAGGGCACTTCCAGCAGTGAAACCCTTGCCATGGCGGGGAGTTAGGGCAGCTACTATTCACTTGAATAGTGCTGCGCTTAAAAAGAATGTGTCTTCGTGAATGTAAAGGGCAAACACTATTTATTTTTTATTTTTTATTTATTTTTTAAATATGGGATTAATTTTAGTTGTATGTTTAAAATTAATAATAATAAAATTGATAGGTATGTATTAAAAATATTTCTGAATATTTTGAATTTTTCAGATTTTTAAAATATTTTTACGTCGATGTCAAAGAAAAATATCATTGCCGTCGGCTTTGCACCGGCCCAGGCTGGTGAGCCAGCACCTTGCTCGAGCCCTAGGGGGCTGCTGGAACCTGGTTTTGGGTTCTTCCCCAGCCCGAGCCCTAGGGGGCTGCTGGAAGTGGCCTTACGTATGAATTCCCTAGCACGTGTTGGGTTTAGCATTTATATTTGTGTTAATGGGTGAACACGTATTACAATTTACGTGGATATATCTCAGTTCAAATTTAGTAAAAAATGAAACGGTTCGGATCACCCGTCTAATGATTAGTGTGCCATATTACGTAACTAATAGCGCTTAAGCGTTGGTGTTAAGGTTCCTAAAGAATTAAGCTCTAGTATATACATTTACATCAAGTTTGCTGCTTTACTATAACATATCAAATACGGCAACGAAAACACAAATTTTTATTCAAGTCTTAGGGCACTCTATGTAGGGTTTCTGTTCTTTAGGGGAGAGATGTTTGAAAAATTCATGTAAGCTAGTTGCCCTGTATCTTTTGGGTTGCTCTTCATCAACCAGCTCCATTGCAGGCTCCACTACTATCTCTCCCATGGTTAGGCTTAGAAAGCTGGCTATCGAGGCCCTACTCGTTTGAGGACTTGGAGTCACTCTGTGGGAAACACTCTTGTACAATCCAATCTGAGCACTTAAAGATGATTTCCTACTAAGACCTTAAGGGTACCCTTTGTTGCTGGGACAGTCTTCCAAACATTATTGTCTGTGAAGTCCATGACCTCATGGGCCTGAAGTACTTTCAAGAAGGATGATGATGACACTGTGGCTGGTATGGGAGAGTAGCCCGAGAATGTTGCTTGTTGGGGAGCATTGCGGGTAGCTGTTAGCTACAAGTACGTGGGATCCCTTAAATAAGGAATTCCGCAATAGAAGGGGACTGTTATATATATATATCCTTGTAAAAAATCAAAAAAATTGAAAATCATTAAGGCATCTAATTGCAAGCAACAAAATAGACGAACACTGTGTTTTAAGAAAAGGCTAAAATAACAATCAGCTAATTGAGTGGTCAAATGATTTCGGATTCAAGTGATTTTTTGCATATATGATCTTTGAGGGAATATCTAAAACTTAGACAGTCTGGATCATTGAAAAACAATGTGTGGTGGGCCCTACAAGCACTGGCGAACCCAGAAATTTTTCAGCGGATGTGCAATTTTGAAAGGCTAAAAGCTTTAAACAAAAATTGACAACCAAATAGTCTTATAATTTAAACAATACCAATGTCATTCATATGCCAAAAACAAAACTGGCGCGACGGTTGATGAAGAAGAAAAACAATACTGTAGTATGTTTCTTTTTTCTTTTTTTGTCGATTCACTATAAATTACATTCGAACTTATTTGGAAGCTTGATCGATACAATATTTTCTTGGCACAAGACTTGATCGATGAATCAGTTTTTATAAAAGACTTGGAGTTCTCTCCAAAAAAAAAGAAGGAAATAAACAGATCGGTGATAAAGAAGTAAAAAAAGATGAATTTGATGATTTTTTTTATAAGGATTTGGATTGGTGGACGTAAAGAATATCTCAAAAAAGAGAGACTTTCTTTTTCTATTTTGAAGCAAAATCTCCTTATTGCTGAAGGAGTTTTACTCCTTCTTTTCCGTCTACTGTACGAATCCTTTTTTTTAAAAAAAATTTTTTTCCTGGTCCAAAACAACGTGATTTTGGCCAGAAGTTAAAAAAAAAACATAAGCGCGTGCTACGCAAAAAATGGAAAAGAAGTCTATCAAGCCTTTTGTCGAACAGATTGAGTGCACAACCAAACTAAACGGAGGGGCAACTTTTAGGCACTTGACTTTTGGTAAGCATCATGAATGTTTTGGACCACTAGAGGCCTTGTGTGAGTTTTGACAAAAAAAAACAGAGGCTTTGTGTGAGTCATGGTGCAGCTGAGAGAGGAGAAATTTTTAAATGTTCCGGTGCATGGCGTGGTGGTGTCAATTTGTATCATCGTCAAATGAGCGCATGACGTATGGAATTACTTTCTCGATTTAATGAATTATTTTTATGACGTGTGGTATTTGTATTGGAAATATTCCACACGCCCTCCGTCTAAATTGATGGATGACACTACCCACGCGTGCACTGCGAACACCCAAAAATTAGAGAGAGAGGAAATACCTATATGATAGTAAAGATGAAGGGCACCTAAATTATAGTTTTACACATGACTTTTAGATTAACTACTATATACGGCCTGTTAACACGACACGAATTTGTATGAAAAAAATTCATTATTCGAGTCGGGACTTAACAGTTCGTGTTGAAAATGGGTGGACCAATTAGCCACTCTTTAAATTAGAAAGAGTGAGAGTGGAAACTCACACACACGTGTACCATAGGGATTTGAATTCAGGACCACTTAGATGGAGAATTGTCCTTATTTGGACATGTATCATTTTTGCATTAAGTCACAGGCTGTAAAGTGGTGCCATGTACATTTAGTGGGTTTCCTATTCTTTCATTTTCCTGGAATAAGGATATTCCCCTTTTCAATTGTCTCAGCAATTATAGATCAGAATGAATGACATTGAGAGAAAAGCGCATTTGAATTTCTAATTTGTGTTTAATTGTCATATTATTTGGAGTGCTACAACTACAAGGAAGTTTGATGTATATGTAACACATATGTCATCGTTCGAATTTCGAAGCACCAGAGAGAAGCAATTTCGTATGGGTTTTGTAAACTTCATGATCCGAACAGTTTATTGATCATCACTCAACAGTTTTTTTGCCAAAATCTAGTCTACACGGAAATCATTTAGTCATTTGATTTTCTTATTGCAATTATTTTCATATTGTTTATGAAACATATTGTATTTGTATATTTCTTCGATCACAGTTACAAAACTGAACTCTTTTTATTTTTTATTTTTTGTTGAATTTTTTTATTATAGGGAAGCATTGAGGGTAGCTGTTACCTACTATACGTGCATTTGCTCAACACTCTTTCTCAAGTAGGATGGACTTGCCTATGCTCTCAATGCCTAGACTCCATAAGTTGCCGCCTAGCTTAGCTGATGAGAGAGAGACTATATACGGCACCAAGGGTGCCCGTCCAAATGTATATAAAATCCAAAGAATCTATGTATATGAAAAGAAAGGTTCATGCAAAAACATCTCACGAACATTAATACAAGGGCGCCTATATTGGACAAGCCCATATTTATTCAGATCTTCAGGCTCTCAATGTAGGACTTTTCTGCTTTGGCGGAGAGAAATTTGATATACTCATCTAAGCTACTTGCCCTGTATGCTTTGGGGTGCTCTTCATCAACAAGCTCCATGGCAGGCTCCACCATCTCTTCCATGGGAAGGCTAAGAAAGCTGCCTATAGAAACCCTACTCATTTGAGCGCTTGGAGTGACCCTGTGCAAAACACTCCTGTACAATCCATTGCTGAGGACCTCAAGATGGTTCCCTACGAGGACCTTAAGGGTACCCTCCGTTTCCGGGACAGACTTCCAAGCATTGTTGTCGGCAAAATCCATGATCTCGAGGCCTGACATGCTTTCAAGAAGGATTGTGATGATCGTGTGGTCTGTATGTGATGCTATTCCGAGTATGTTGCTTGATGGGGAGGATTGTGGGTATCTGTTACCTACTATCATGTGCATGCCTTGCTCAAGACTGCTCCTCAAGTAGGTTGGACTGAGGCCTAAGCTCTCCATTATGGCCCCCATTATTTCAAGGCTTAATCTCTTTACCTCCATTGCATACTTTCCCAAGTTTTCTCTGGACAAATACATCAAATTAAATTTCTCCTAACTCCAAATAAAATTCAATCAATTTACCAACTTATCTGACAAAATAAGTTCAATTTACCTGAAATTCATGGGATTATGAGGCCATGAACCAATCCAATCGTCAATAGGGTAGGCATAAATCTTGAGGAACTCCCTTGAAACCCTATCCAAGTTGTCTATTGGGAAAGTCCCAAATCTTACTGGCTTGTTTACATCATCGGACAAGAATTTTGTCTTCTGATCCATTGGCAAATCCAAGAATTTTGACAATGAGCCAAGAGCATTTTCAGTGACTTCTTTGCTTACTCCGTGATTCTTAACCTACAACAAAAGGCACATATTTATATAAAATGTTGTAAGTATATTCCGTAACGCCCATGATCAATATACAGAGCAATCTGAAATTATTGTTACCTGAAAAAAGCCCATTTTTTGGCAAGCATCGTGAATAGTTTTGATCACAACAGATCTTGTATGGGAGTCATGATGCAGCTGAGTAACGTCAATGGTGGCCACTTGTGAAGGATGTAAAACTGGCACCAAAGAGTTCATCTCTTTCTCTGCAAGTAGCAACAAGCTGGGAAGAGAGAGAGAGAGAGAGAGAGAGAGAGAGAGAGAGTGTGTATGTTTTGAACAGGTACCTAATTAATCAGTTTATCAGGAAAATAAAAAAAACACAGTTACCTAGTCGTAGTGTAAAGACAAAGGGGGCAGTTCACATATCACATGTGCACATGGATTGTTATTAAAGTAACTAAAATGGCCCAACAGACAAAGCCCACAAGAAAGCGAAAGTCAGGCCCGAAATCAATAACACAGTGTCGGCACAAAACAACAACAATTAAAAATGAACTTGTAATTGTCACTTCGAAAAGAACACTGCCTCCCACATTCCTGAGAATGAAGCATTCTTACTTTTTACAAATCACAGTTTGACATATACAAAAATAATTTATTAAAAACACAAAAAGATAATATATATGTTAAATTGTGATTAACATGGAAGTAGGAATTCTTATTTTCAAAGAAGGAGACAAGTATTTTCCCTTCGAACAAGTCATTATGAACTTCTCGTACTGCAATTTATCCCCCTTTTTTTTTTACATGAAAGAATATAAGATGACTTTATTGGAATGCGAAAATATTTCATCTTGCTTCCGAGATGCATGTGTACAACCCAAAAAGCCGAAAGCTCTGGACCAGTTCCAACTCCAAGTCACAAGGCCCAAAACCCATAAGGTGTCTTTTCCCGGGTAAAATCTGATCCAAATACCACTAACCCATTTCATCATAGCCACTAATTTTCCATGGCTGATTGGCTGACCAACACCCCCTCTCTCTCTCTCTCTATCAGACTCTCTCTCATACAATCACAAAACTCTACAATGTTGTTGCATAAACACAACTGACCAACCATGGCTACAGTGTCTATGTCCCCAGTGTTTCAAAACCCACTTCTTTCACCATACCAATCTAAAACAAGGCCACTTCCTCGCAACCAATCTAATTGGTTTCAAGCTCCAACCAGAACCAGAACCAGAACCAAACCCACTTCTTCTTTTTCAAGCATCCGAGCTCAATCTGGTACTGCTGCTCGCAAGGAGGATATTGTCATAGTTGGCGCTGGAATTGCTGGTCTTGCCACAGCACTCTCTCTTCACAGGTTGTTTAATTTGAACATGGTTATTTCTCAAACGTTTTAAATATTTACCACCCATGTTACTGCCTTTTTCTTTACCTGGTGTTAATCATTATGAACGGTAAAACAGGTCGTTTGACATGTTGTCAATAGCTTGCCTTGGTCAAATGATGGTTTGTTGGCAGATTTTCCGTGCATTTCAATAAGAAAAATCCCCTCGAATTATAATCTCTAGATTGATAAGAGAATATTCAATATTGTATGTGCTGGACAAGGTGTATTATAGAAGATTTAAAAGCATAGTCCACCGGATCTTGCTAATTGGAAAACGGCCTTGACTTGTAAACTAATAGTTTCAAGTTTGAACTCCCATAACATCTTGGTAGTGTGTGTGTGAGAGAGAAAACCAATCCCTCCCCCTTGTCGTTTAGACTATCGCTTGCATTTTAAAAAAAACATAATAACGTATGATTTTTAGAGCAAAAGAACTCTAAATATCAATTAGTTTTGATTAACAGGCTTGGAGTTGGGTCCTTGGTGCTTGAGCAAGCAGAATCACTTCGTACTGGTGGAACTTCACTCACCCTTTTCAAAAATGGGTGGCGAGTTTTGGATGCAATTGGAGTTGGAAAAGATCTCAGAACCCAATTTCTTGAAATTCAAGGGTATATATGTTATTGTTTTTTTCTTTATGCTTAATCTGACAACTAATTACAAGTTTTGGACACTAAGTTAAAAGTTCTGCATTGTGCAAAATCTACCCAATTTCCTCTGATCTGGTTCATGCAATCAGCTGTGCAGGATGGTGGTAAAGACAGAAGATGGAAGGGAGCTACGCTCCTTCAAGTTCAAAGATGAAGATGAAAGGTAATGAATGAACTTACTCATGATCTTTCCATGTTTTCTGAGAACATGCAATTCTTTCTCTCTTTTTACTCAAGTTTTGTTACTAAGTTTCATGGCACAGCCAAGAGGTGCGTCCTGTGGAGAGGGGAATACTGCTGGAGACTCTGGCCAATCAACTGCCAGTGGGCGCAGTTCGTTTCTCTTCAAAGCTGGCGAAGATTCAAAAAACTGAAAATGGAGAAACTTTGTTGGAACTAGTAGATGGTACTCAGCTATCTGCAAAGGTTACCCTTAATCTACTTTCTGAATTTTCTATCCACCTTTCTCTATGCAGATGGCTCAATCTTTTTATGTATCACATTACAGATAATAGTTAGTGCATGTAGTGCTATTCGTTCTCATTTTCTCGTCTTGACGAATTCCAACAGATTGTAATCGGATGTGATGGGATTCGGTCTCCTATAGCTAAGTGGATGGGTTTTCCTGAGCCTAAGTATGTTGGTCATTGTGCTTTTCGTGGCCTTGCATATTACCCTGGTGGGCAGCCATTTGAACCAAAACTGAATCAAATCTATGGAAGGGGCCAACGTGCAGGATTTCTTCCTGTTTCTCCAACAAAAGTCTACTGGTTTGTCTGCTTCAACAGACAATCTCCAGGTAAATTTCTAAATTTGAAGGCTCCTAAGCCTAAGACTTGTTATGCATGAGTTAAATATAAAACACCAAGAAGGATCTGTAGCTATTTTTTACAATGGTAGGGCATCTTATTGCAGGTCCAAAAATTACTGATCCGTCTGTGTTAAAGAAGCAAGCTACAGAACTAGTCAGAGACTGGCCTTCGGACCTAGTGAACATCTTAGACAATACCCCGGATGACTTGATCATTCGAACACCACTAGTAGACCGGTGGCTGTGGCCGAACATCAGCCCTCCAGTTTCAGCAGGAAGTGTTGTGCTGGTAGGAGATGCCTGGCATCCAATGACCCCCAATCTTGGTCAAGGTGCTTGTTGTGCTCTTGAAGATGCAGTAGTTCTGGCAAGAAAGCTTGCAGGTGCTATCAAGTCACGACCAGATACCATTGGAGATGCTCTCAGCTCATATGGAAGTGAGAGATGGCCTCGCATCTTTCCGCTAACGATTCGTGCAAATCTTGTAGGGTCACTCTTGCAGTGGGAGAACCCTGTTGTGTGTTCTGTTCGGAACAATGTCATCTTCCCCAAGCTTGTTAGGTTAGGACCATTGTTGGATCATACAAATTTTGACTGTGAGCCTCTACAAGCTCCAGTTGTGTAATGTTGGGGGCAATGTCAGCATCCCCTAAACTAATTAGGTTAGAAAGAGTGGTGAGAAAAATGCTTCGAAGGATCCCCTAAACTAATTCTATATTCCACATTATACTGTTTATAAGTTGTTTCCAAATGAGTAGGCACAAACAAAAGAAATAAATCACAACGGTAAGAACCAATACAATTCTGCAATTCCGAAATGAATACCAAATGAATAGCTTGTTTTTTATTATGATATAAATTTCAACAAAGCTTCTATGCATGTGTGCAATCAAGGTGTCTAATAAGACGGAACTAGGTCTACATTATCTCACATTCATATAAATTGCTTACAAGAACTTCTTGAGTAAGAGGGAGCCTGCTAGTTTTTCTTCTCCAATAGTCTTGTGGGTCTAGTGATGCATAAATTATTAATTCAGATTAAATTCCTCCAACTCTTGTTTAATGGAAAGCTGATCCTCCACCAACAATCAGTATTGCCCTCAATCTCGATAATCTTCATCCTGGAAGAAAGTGAATCACTGGAATAGAAGCAACCAATTAACAAAAAAAAGGGACAAAAAAACCTCCAAACACGAATTATCCTAAACTACAAGCATCCCACATTGTTGCCTGCACTTCGGATATAACGAGAAAGGAATGCCCGCCACGGTTTATAAGATAGAAGGCAGTGGAAGCAAAATGTTATCCAAAGACAAGGCTGGAAATAACATTTTTCAAAGATATGCCTAACACTAGAAAGCCTTCACAAGAAAACCCGTTCTTCAGCTTTTCAGGATACTAAAACATTGTGCATATAAAACCACATGAAGAAACACAGGTGTGGCCCAAGCAAACAAATTAGTTTCAATCATGAAGCTGACTGATAAAGCCAAAATTGCAGTTTATAACTCCCTCAACAGTACAAGCTACGGCACCACAGCACAAAATAAATACGAAAACATGTGATCATTCTAAAGTTGTAATCTTTAACCAAATATCAAAAACCAAAAGCAAGCAAACTAAATACTACTAATCCATTTCATTTATAATCAGTTAAATTTCCTCTTAGATGACTTCACTCAATCAAATTGTCACCAAACTTAACAAATAAAATCCATCAAATTGTACTGAATAAGAAAACAAAACAAAAATTCCAATCACAACCCATAAAGGCAAATACTTACATGAGTTGTTCACTGTCAGATTCAATGGAAAATAACAATCTGTGAGACAAATGGGCAAGTGGGTACTGTTGTATTGTACCTGGATTGGAAAAGAACCAGAGGATGATGGCGCAGAGGACGAGCAGGAGAGGTATGATGTGAATGGCGTTCTTTGCGGACTTGATACGACGCCGTTCCCTCTTTGCGACATGAGAGAGGGGATCGTATGTGGGTAGATGTAGATGCTGGTCTGAAGAGTCGTCTGTGGTTGGTTTGAAGGTTGAAGATGGCGGCGAAGTTGATGAGGAGGTCACAGCCAAGTCCTCGGAGACTCTGGAAGCACTTGCGGATCTGTGCATCTTTGAGTTATCAGAATCTTGGTTGTGATTGGAACAGAAGATGGTTTCGATTCTACTTCATTGCTATCTGGATGGGTCAACAACAATAAGACGCGATGAAAATAGTTTGCTATTTCTTTAAGGGGCTTTTAAGGACAAATAGGAGGGCACAAAGTAAAAATGGTCCGGCGCCTCTAAATAAAACAACCCAGTCCAGTTATTATGACCATGTCATTCTTCGACAGTAACATTGACCATGGTGCATTTCTTTGTTAAAATAATTTTCTCTAATGGAGTTTTTTATTCACTTTTGTGCTCTTAACATAAATGAAAAAATGAGAGGAAAAACATAAAATAAAATGAAGCAACAAAACATGGACACCCTATCCAACAGTGACATCCAATAGGTTACTGTTTAAGAGTGACATCCATAAATGTTACGTTTAAAATGGACTAGTATAACATTTTTTTCATGAGGAAAACTTTAATTGTTTGTACTAATTAGACAATTTAAGGCTTGAAGTGGACTTTTAAATCATTTTTGTTATAAATACATAGATGATGTGTTTACTAATCAGGAATTGAAATTCTCATCAAGAATTGAATTCCACTTATGGAGGATTTCTGCGTTTACTTCATATCAAGGAATTAAAAAGTAAGTGGGGTCCACACAAAATTAGGAATTGAATTCTTGGACCGCTGTAGAGTGGTGAATCAAGCATTTGTTACCCTTTTTTATGAGTTAGCGAGAACTAGGCCCAAAGCATCCCGAAGGAGAAGCAAGTCCTAGGGGAGTACTCTGTTGTTCTTCTAATGACTACGTGTTTTGTGTTGATATTTCCGGCAGCTCTAAAAATGGTTGGAGATGATTTGCTTATGTTGAATAGAGATTGTAGGAGCTTGGCATGAGAGCTTGGAGTGTGGGAGCTAAAGACCCACAGTTTAGCAAATGAGAATTAATGTATGTGCTTGGCTTGATTTTGGATATACTTGAGTTTGGGAATGAGGGTTTTATTGTTTAAGGCTTTGGGTATGGTGGTTTGATTGTTTGTCTGTGATGGTTGTTGGGATGCTTATAGCAGTCAAAGGAAGGGGGTTTCAAAGAGCATGGCTAAGGAAAGAAAAGCTTAAGACTTTGAAGGCTATGGCATTTGTGGCTATGATTCTAGAGAGATTTATGAGTTCTAGAGGTGGGAGGATGGAGTAGCTTGGGCTTATACTTGAGGTGAGGCTTTATAGAGAAGATTAAGGATTTCAAGGATGAGAAAGTAGGAGACATGGTTGTGATGGCTATTGAGATTTTTGGAGCAGTCAAGAAAATGGGTTGATGGTTGCTAGGATGCTTGTAACAACAAAAGGATGGCGTATGATGGCTGGGATGCTTGCAGTAGCCTAGAGAAGTTTTCGGCCAAGAGGAGAGGGGTGATAGCCAAGAAAAGAGGTTGATGGTTGGCTAGGAAGCTTGCAGCCGTTATGAGAAGAGAGGTTCTCATGGTTGCTAAGAGGTTTCCAGCCACCAAGAGAAGTTGGTTTCTCCTTGGGTCATGGGCTCTAATTTATAGAAAGCAAAGGCTTTCCCTTATTTCCAATGCGTAAAAGGAAGTGATGAAACCATCCTATTTCCAACGTGTAAAAGGGAGAATTGTGACATTCTTATTTCTAGCATGTAAAGCTAGGCATCGAAAAATGATTATTACCTATGGGTAAAAGGAAGTGTCAGAATTAGCTTGTTTTCAGCGGGTAATAGGGAGTGCTTGAAGAATATCTCATTTGTTCACCCACATTGGAGAACTTCAAGTAATGAGTTTGGACTTTGGTGCTTCCAAGTAACCCTAAAGTCTCCATTATCCAAGAACTTTCGTGGGCCTTGTGGACTTCTGTAACCTTTCACACCACAACCCCTCGTGCAAGCCCCGTAAGCAACATGACTTGGATTCATGTGAGCTTGGTAGGTGTTTGGCATAAGAAAAATGTATTAGCCTTGCATTGATTAGTTATTTGGCATGTGTTAGAGTGGCTTGGGCTTTTGTGACCGAGCTTAGTGACATATCGGATTTAAAGGAATAGGTTTTGGCATGGCAAGGATACTACTAAAATTTGTATAAAAGTTTACGTAAATATTTATTTTATCGAATTAATTCCCAAAAAAAATATAATTGAAATTAATAGAAGACTAATTTATCCCTTATTTCGTACATCATATTGGATTTTAAATGCTTTTGGATATGTCATGACTTTTTGAGTCTCAACAAAATCTTTTCTTCATTGCTCTAGAATGTTTGTTGTACTTCATCACGTTTTTCTCCCTCTTTTTTACAGTTTTTTAATTATGTTGGAGAATTTTTTGTGAACTAATATTTATTGGTGTATGTTGCTAGATACAAGTCATGATGTGTAAGTCTCGTATCGGAGAAGACAACAATGATCTACATTTCAAATATAGGTTGTCCACTCCTAATTATATCGAGACCTGTTAAGTTAAAAACTCATACCTAGAAGTCAATTCGGTCTAAACCCAACCCAAGGTATTGGACGTAGATTATATACGCTAGGGAAAACCAAAAGATGCATGAATATTTCATCAAAAGCAATATCATTATTAAGGTCCAGTATTGAATGCAATAATAAGTCATTATATATGGCTTCCATTTTACCTAATACTTTCCATATAAATGGTCAGTGGTAGGTACATCAAATTATTTTCTCTTTTATCCGATATTTTTCATATAAAATTCACTATAAATGGTAACTAGTTTAGATTATGCATGAGTATTTCATAAACTGCAATGTCATTAAACACAACGCCAATGCCATAATTTGTCATTCTATCTTTTCTACCAATACTTTCCATATAAAATTAAATTTAAATGTTTCTCTCCAAAAAGAAATTCAATATAAATGTTAACCAACTTAGATTCTAAAACCAATTATTTTCCCTTTTACCAAAAAATTACGATGCATGAACATTTCATAAAAAACAATGTCATTAAGGCATCCATTCTATGCTTTCCATTTTACCAATACTTTCCATATAAAATTATATATAGATGGTGAGTACACCAAATTATTTTCCTTTTATCCAATATTATATATATATATATACATATAAAGATCACTATAAATGGTAACTATTTTTTAACAAGTCAGGGCAAAACCAAGATGCATGAGAATCTCATTAACTACAATGTCATTATCTTTTCTTACCATTACTTTCCATATAAAATTAAATATAAATATTTCTCTCCAAAAGAAATCCAATATAAGTGTTAACCAACTTATATTCTAAACCCAATTATTTTCCCTTTTACCAAATGATTCCCATATAAAAATCACTATCAATGGTATGCAAGCTAGCAAAAATGAACATTTCGTAAAACACAATGTCATTAATCTTTTCCATTTTACCAATACTTTCCGTATTAGAATATTTTATCTTTGAGATAACAATTTATGTGTGACATCGTAATTTAATTCTTTATATTTCATCTCACTTGCTTTTAATTGAACTCGTCCAATTTTTTTAAATCATACTTATTATATTAGTTGAAACGTGATCGTCCTTACAGCTTCTCGTACACTCTGTTTATGTTAGTTTACGTAAAGAAATAAAAGAAAAATAATAAGAATTACATGCATGTTGAAAAAACATAAGCAAAGTGATGCTCGTGTGTCAAAAAATGGCCAACGAGACCTAACTCATAATCTTTAGTAGATATGGTTGGATCCCCTTTTAATACTCACTATTTAGATTTTGGCAATCCAAACTAAGTATTTATAATTTTTAAACATTCGCTACGGGATTTACATAAGCTAAACTGAGAGTACCAAAATTGCTTCCACTTCTATATATATAGCCCATGCAGAAATCTCAAGCTCATTCCCACTTCCATTATAATCTTCTCCTCGATCACAGTATCCATCCATTTTGTGTATACTTTTTGTCGGGGGAGAGTTTAAACTAAACGAGGTTTTGTATGGAGGGGAGCCCAAAAGACAGATTCAACACCTACAACATGAACGGAAGAAAGTCGAAGGAGAAACTTTTAGTTCAAAATCAGACTTCATTGAGTTGTAATCGTATCCTTGATTTACCAGAAAAAGGTATTACTTACTTATGACATCAACGTTAATTATCTCTGTATTAATTTTGTATGTGATCACGACGATTATTCCAGCGACAAGATTCTTTTAACATGTTTTTCTTTTTCGAATTACAAAAGCAGGAACATTGTTGAACCAAAACAATGGTGTACAAGCTCAGAGATAGAAAGGACAAGCTGGTACGTACATCAAAGTAACTGGAGCAGTTCAGTGTTTTCAAGTGATGAAACAGATAGTTCTGATCTGATGATCATGATGATGTTGCTCAAACGGCTGAAGTGGGGCAGCTACAACCTCAACTGGGAATTTGGAATTGATAAGGCCAAAACGGGTTGTTCTCGAAAGAGTACAAAGTGCATGAGGAAAACACTAGCTCGATTTTCATATAGCAACCCTTGCTGGATCGTGAACCAAACAGACTTTCAAAGATAAAAGAACTATATTGTGTAATTTATTGCATTTGTGTATAATGACATCTTGGTTGTATTACATTTTTGTAATTTATAAGCATTTAATTTAAGGCTATTCATGTTTTATGTTGTGCTCGTGTTAGTCCATTCAATATTTAGTACAACATGTTTGTGCTTACTCAAATAGCTAACGAGGTCTAGTCCAGTAGAAAGGGCCTCGACTTGCAGATCAGTTGTTTCAAGTTCAACCTCCAACAGCACTTTGACAGTGTATATGAGAAAACCTCATTCACAATATTGCTTGTATAATGAATAATAATAATAATAATAATAATAAAAGGCAAGTGCTATGGCCTGCACAGCCTAGGACCCATTCGTTCTAGTGGCATGCGTTAAACAACTCCAGCTCAAGAACCTGTTTTTCTTATCTCACTTTATTACTAGTTTTAGTGATTAAATATTAGATTATTTTTGTTTGATAATATGAATTGTCGAGTTAAATTGAAAAGGAGCACAGTTAATGTTACGAGTCATTCCTTTAAGCACATTTTGTGCATGAGCCATTCTAGCTAGCTAGTACAACCGGATAAAATGAAAATATAGTTTAGGTACGTAGGATTAAATTTCGTATTAGGCAATTTTGAAACAAATGTCATGCAAAGCATTCTTGGTTGTGGGACTTGTTTGAGACTGCTTATTTAGAAAGCACTTTTATTCAAAAGCAAAGCGTTTTTATTATAAAACGTTGAAATTTTAATAAGAAATCGAAGTGCTTCCTGGAAAACCACTTGGGAGTGCTTCTTGAAGAAGCACAGGCTATGTGCTTATCCAGAAAGTGATTCTATGACCCAGAAGTACCCTTAAATTTTGCTGCCAACCGTTGTCAGAAACGCTTTTAGTTGTTAGAAAACGTTTTAGCCTTTATAGAAACACTTCCAAACAAACCTATCCTCTTTATGGCTAAGAAGCACATATAGATGTATCTTAATTTCATGTTTGTGATAGCACATTTGCTTCAACAAAGGTAATTTCATCAATTTAAAACATAAAACCTCCTTCATTTTAGATATACATAAGAAAGAGTGGTGTAATTCACCATACAATTTTGCCCCTCTAACATATGTTCACAAATTACCAAAGTCCTTTTAAGCATCAAGACACTTTGCCTTGTGAAGCATGGAAATGAGTATGAAATTGCATTGTGTAAGGGGAATTTCCTATGGGTATGAAATTGCACCTGACTCATGGGTATGAACTTCCTATGTAAGGGGAATTTCATACTTATAGTAATAACTTTTAACAAATAAAATAAAGGGTATTATTGGAAATGTCAACAACTTTTCATTCCTAATACGACATCAACCAAACATGAGAATGTGAGAAATTGACATTTCCTAGTCTTCATTTCCCTACCTTTCCAAATATGGGCATGAACATATTTCATTCCCATATCCTGAGATTATCATGGAGTTTCATTCTCAAGAAGTGCATTCCGTGAACCAAACAAACCCTTAGCGAGGTAAGGTTTAAGCAGTTTCATATTGCTGACCAGTGTCTTGCTACTCTGTGCCATCATACTTATCACTTTTATACACCTGTAGCCGTTTCAACAGCTCCTCGAGTACCATGCCTACCTACTACCACACTTAAGTGTAGTTTACCTTGTTTGTTCAGTGATTACTTTCATCAAGCTTCAAATCTTAGGATTTATCGAATCGCATGCTCCTTGTTATCGGCGCTTGATAACGGAAGAAAAGCAAGAAGGATAGCATTGGGGATCTAGAGTGACGATTTCTCCGAAGATATTCAAGGTAATTCTTTCTGCCTAGGTACATTTTGCGATACAAATCTTCTAAGAACTACATGATTAATTATTCCCTAGTTTGGCTAGATCTTGAATTTTGATTTACACAATACACATCACATAAGTAGTGACTCGTTAAGGTAAAAAGAATTCTCTTTGTACTCATTTTCTATGTGATCTTGAAGATTATTCTACTGGTGAGATTTTCTTCACACATTTCTTGTTCGTTAAATCATAAATTAACTTTCATTTATTTTTTCATCTGAAAATGATACCCAATTAATTTCTTATATAGTTCATTTAATTGGCATATTTTGAAAATAATTTATAATTTAAAATGTGCTTTTACTTTCATCTTAATAAGTTAACAATCAAAATTAATTATTAGATATTTGGTGCATAAATATAAATATTCTTTGGGTTCACACCAATAATTTTTTTTTCTTCAACTTTTGGGTTTTCAGCATGGCAAGTGGAATCTCATTCTCCACTTGCATCTGCATATATATGGATTAGATTTACCTGTATCCACCTTCAGATCTCATTCGGTTTGAAGTTTAGATTAAAATCTGGATCCATTGGTGCAATTCCTTTTTTTTATTAATAATTTTGGATACTTTTTTTAACTTGAATTTGTGTGGGCATGTGAACAATTTATTCTACCTAAAAATTTAACATGCTCTTGAGGGATTTCTCAAATAATTTTATTTTAGGGACATCCTTTAGGGTTTCATACGAATTTTTTTTAATGATCCAAATTATCTACTTTTCAAGTCTTCATTTATAGATCATCCTTACAAAAAAATCATGCAAATTGAAAATCATTAAAGCATCTAGTTGGGACCAACAAAATAGACGAACACAATGCTTCAAGAAATAACTATAATAACAACCATCTAATTGAGTGGTAAAATGGTTTTAGATTCAAGTAACTTTTTGTAGAAATGATCTTTGATGAAATATCTAAAAAATAGACGGTTTGAATCATTGAAATACAATGTGTGGTGGACCCTACAAGGGTGTCCCTCAAATAAGAAGTTGAGGAATCTCTCAGCTAAAGCTATATATTTATAAACGTATAGTAAATATAAAAGTGAATCAGTTGTATATATTTTTTTTTTTTTGAGAACCTTTCCTATTGAGATGGGCGATAGCATATTAAACTCACACACACTACACGGATGCTAGGACTCGAACCCAGGACCTTGCCTGAGGGAGTAAATATTCTAAACCACTGCACTAGTGGATCCTTTGCAGTTATATATCATATTAAGTTGGATTGGATTAGTCTTTATTTAACTTGATGGAGGATTGCTTACACACTATGTAATCTTTAAGCAGAGCTTTAACTACTATATATACGAGGAGCTTAAACGGACCAGTCCTTTCTCACTTTTCAGTTACTGAAATATACCACTTAAAAGCTAGCTGTTAAGATTTATGCTAATTCAATTACAAATGTGTGAACTGTGAATGAAAATTGAGGAGAAAATGGCGACAAATAATAAGAATGGAAACAAATCAAAATGATCTTTGCTACCAGAAAAAATAAACCTGCATGTTATGATTATCTATACATATATTTGCTTCATTGTTACTTTCTTAAGTTTTTTTTTTTCTTTTTTTTTTGCCAGACCAAAACTACAAAGCTGGAATATTGTTGGACCAAGACCATGGCGTACGAGCTTAGAGATAGAAAGAACAAGCTCCAGGTATATCAAAGTAACTGGAGCAGTTCAGTGTTTTTGAGTGACGAAACAGATAGTTCTGATCCTGAGTATACAAGGAGGCCCCCAAGAAGGCAAGCAAAGAACTACAACCTCAGTATTGCTCAAATGGCTGAAGCGGGGCCAGCTACAACCTCAGCTGGGAATTTGGAATTGGTAAGGCCAAAACGGGGTCGTCCTCGAAAGAATACCAAGCCTAGGAGGCAAACAAGAGCTCGATTTTCATTTAACAACCCTGCTGGATCATCAAACCAGACAAAGAATCTCGAAGAGAGCAGAACTATATTGTCATGGTTGATTGACCTCCATATAGTTGAGGATAACGCTGCAGTCTTTTATAACAATGAGATAATGCTGAAGGGGACAATAAAAAGGGCTGGAATTTTGTGCACTTGCTGTGAACAAGTGTTTACAGTGTGGAATTTCGAGGTTCATGCTAAAGGTAATTTAAGAAGGCCTTATGAATATATTTTGGTCGAGAGCAATGGAAACTCCCTCCTCCAATGCCTGATGGATGCATGGGAGCGGCACATTGAATCTGCACCACAATTTGGATTCCACCGTAGCAGGCCCCGAACAGCAGCAGCAGACCAGAACGACGATTCATGTATGATATGCGCAGATGGAGGGGATTTGATGTGCTGTGACAAGTGTCCATCCGCGTTTCACCCTTCATGCATGAACATGGAGGTGAGAAGATTTCATTTTATGTGTTAATTTTATATTCATAGAACAAGGTCCTTTCTTACAATAATTATGCTTTGTTAAGTAACTCAACTTTGTAAAAAATTTCTTCAACTTTTGAACTGCAGAGAGTTCCCGAAGGAGAATGGGGATGTTCCTATTGTGTCTGCATACATTGTGGACTTGTTCGTGGGAAGTTCCTTAAATGTTCAGTATGTGAGAAGAAATGTATGCTTCTTAATTTCTAAATGAATGTCATATTAGAAGTTTCTTAGCTTTTGGATTTGCTCCAATTTGAATCTGTCAAAATAGCGACAAAATTTATAGTATGTGAGGAGAAATGTATTGCTAAAATATCAGTAACCTTTGTGTAGTTCACTGGAGTTGCCCTGCGCCAAACGAAATCGATCTCAATCTCTCAACTTCATCATTTTGCAGTAAGAGCTGCAGCGAGGTACATACTTTAGTACATTTTACTTACAGAGATTTAATCGTTTTATCAAATTTTTTTTGTGGTACAAAAATGTTGACATAAATGAACTTTTTTAACAGATTTTTGAGAAATTGGAGCAGATGGTTGGGGCCAAGAATGATTTAGAAAATGGATATTCTTGGAGGCTTCTCAAGAAAGAAGATATAAATTACTTAAGAGGCCATACTGAAAATTTGCACAAAAAATTAGAATGCAATTCCAAGATCGCAGTGGCAGGGGTCTTGATGCACCACTGCTTTGAGACCATCATCGACCGATTCACTGGAACAAATGTTGTTCAGAGTGTAATACACAGTCAGGGGTAAGCACAAGCTTCTTAATCAGCTAATTTCTTTTGGTTTTTTTTTCTTCTTCAAGTTATTGAATGATGAAAAAGATGTTGATTTGGTAGCTTAAATTTGAAAGCCCATTTGGTTGGTTTTAAGTAAGCCCATGAGGCCCATTTGTTCTGGTGGCTTAGGGTTTCGAGTCACCCACAATCACCTATATATATCATCTTCTCACATTGAATAGTGTGCCTCCACATTTTAGTAAGAAAGAAAACTCTCTCTTTTGTTTGGGCAAAGGTCCCTTCTTTTGAAATAATTTGAGAGAGCTAGAAACATCTAAGATGAATGTGAATTAAGGTGAATGGAGTGGGACTCGCAGCATTTGTAAGTGAAGAAAATCTTCTCTTTGTTTTGTGAGAGAAATAATTTTTTTCTCTTTTGTTTGAGCTACTTCAGATCTGGTTTTGTTCTCTAATCTGAACTTTATTCTTGACTCATCTGTGTGGGAGTGATTTGGGTGTTTTTTTTTTCCCTTTTGGTTTGAGCTACTTGGATCTGGTTTTGTTCTCTAATCTGAACTTTGTTCTTGACTCATATGTGTGGGAGTGATTTGGGTGTTTTTTCCTTTTTGGTTTGAGCTACTTCATATCTGGTTTTGCTCTCTAATCTGAACTTTGTTATTGACTCATTTGTGTATGAGTGATTTCGGTGAATTTTTCTCTTTTTGTTTGAGCTACTTCAGATCTGGTTTTGTTCTCGGATCTGAACTTTGTTCTTGACTCATCTATGTGGGAGTGATTTTGGTGATTTTTTTCCCTTTTTTGTTTGAGCTACTTCAGATCTGGTTTTATTCTCTAATCTGAACTTTGTTCTTGAATCATCTGTGTGGGAGTGATTTGGGTGATTTTTTCCTATTTTTGTTTGAGCTACTTCATATCTGGTTTTGTTCTCTTATTTGAACTTTTTTCTTGACTTATCTGTGTGGGAGTGATTTGGTTGATTTATCCCTTTTTTGTTTGAGCTACTTCATTTCTAGTTTTGTTCTCTAATCTAAATTTTGTTCTTGACTCATCTGTGTGGGAGTGATTTGGGTAATTTTTTCTCCTTTAGTTTTAGCTACATCAGATCTAGTTTTGTTCTCTAATTTGAACTTTGTTATTGACTCATATGTGTGGGAGTGATTTGGATGAATTTGGGATTCGTGTTTGTGAGAGTTAGACACTCCTCTATAATCTCCCTTTGTTAGTAGTGAAATTTCCTTACCCTTTGTGAACTGCACAAAGGCTACAAAATCAAACTAGTATAAACATCTGTGTGTTGTTGATTTATTTGTGTGTCATATTTTGCCTTTGTATGACTAAATTGAAAAGTGTGTAAAATCGTTCTTTTTCAGGTCACATATGGGTCGATTAAATTTTAGAGGTTTCTATACTGCCATTCTAGAGAAGGACGATGAAATCATATCTGCAGCATCTATAAGGTAAAGGTCACCTCATAAAAGTTTTACAGGAAGATGAATAAGAGCATCATTCTTTACTTGCTTATCACATTATGCTTTTGCAGAATACATGGAAGAGAGATGGCAGAGATGCCCTTTGTGGGAATCGAATCGAAGTGCAGGGGACAAGGATTTCTTCGGAAGTTTCTAGTAGCTATTGACTCTGTAAGTTGTTGCATAAGTACATATATATTAGTTCCTTACATTGTGATTGTCATTGGCCTAGTTTTTTTTTTAAGCAATCCTCATACACTTATTTATTTTTCAGGCCCTTCACTTCTTAAATGTGGAAAATCTAATCATTCCAGCTTCAATGGAAATAGTTGGAATGTGGACTCAAAAATTTAAATTTTCCCACATTGAAAGTGCCATGATCAGAACAATAATCTCCTCAAACACATTGATGTTTCCGAAGGCTGTCAGGCTACAGAAAAGCTTACTGGCAGATGATGCGGAAGCAGACAATGCAGGTTTCTCTCTCATAAATACACAATATTTTTCCTGCTTATATATGTGTGTTTACCGAATACTAATTCATTTCATCTTATAAATGTTTCTTCATTTTCCTTTGCAGATATGGAGGATAATGAAGTTCAGAACAATGATCAAAATGAGGTCCAGCAAAATAGAGATGAAAGACCGCCTTTCATTGATCTAAATCTGGACCCTTCAGAAGAGGCCATTGACATAATGCCAAGGATTTGATGTGAGAAAGGTTCATCTACTATGGCATGGGGACAAGTTCTAATTAGCCTGTAAAACATACTAAAAGGTTTAGAACTTCTTGTTAAATGTGCCAAGTAAACAATACCTGGACTGCACATCATCTTCTGGTGTTATTAAAGTCATTGTTCTAACTCAATTTACAAAGAAAATGGCATGTGAATGTAGAGAGCAAGGGTTAGATATAATGGTTTTATTTTCATGTCCTCTGCATTAGGATTTAGAAGTGCCTCAATGATTGTAACAAAAGTGATGTCCTGTGTATTAGGATTTAGAAGTGCCTCAATGATTGTAACAAAAGTGTTGTTCGTTGTTAAATGTATATAGTTTTATTTTATCTTCATATATTTGTTCATGCTTGTTCCTCTTCCTTTATAATCAATTTTCTTATTACAATTATGAAAATAGGGTAATATGTCGAATTGCTCCCTGAACTTGTACCTAATTATCAATTTACCACCTGACCTTTTTTTTAGAAAATTAAGGGCTCGAACTAAATTTTATTCTCAATTTACCCCCTGCCGTCCAAATCCTTAATATTTCATCTAATTTTCTGTTATATCATCAAAAATCAATTTAATTTTTTTGGAAAAACATAGAAAAAAGAAAAGAAAAGAAAACCCCCTCCCCAACAATCGTCACCTTTTTTCCCCACCATTGCCGTCACGCCTCTCCCCACCATGGCATCACCTAATCGACCTTCGCCGTCGCCACCTCCCCTTTCTGCAGGCCACCCTTCCACAACCACCACACTCTCTCTCTCTCTTCCACCAAACCCCAGGCCCAGCCCCAATACCCACAAAATCACCCACCCACCACAACCATCATAGACCCACCCCTATGTTTTTCTCTCCCCAAACCCGACCATCCCCCATCCGCTTTCACAACGCACCCCCAAACCAAGGATCGGTGATTTCGACAAAAAAAAACCACAAGAAAACCCAACCAGCACCAAACCCCAAACACAGCCACCACTACAACCCACACAACCCATGAGATCTCAAATGATTAGCATTAATACATCATTGAGCTGCTGATCTCAAATCCAATCCTATGTTCTTTAGTCATATATCAAAAGTTCAATTTCACTTGTTAATTTATTAATCTGAGAATTTAAGCTTCTTCTTCTTCTTTGAGCTTTATCATTAAACAATTTCAATGCTCAGTATGAACTTTGACTTGAAGAATTAAACGAAGAAATCATGCCTTGCTTCCTCAAACAATTCTACATATGTCTGATCTAGAACTTAAACCAAAGCAGAAAACAAAACAACTTTCTGGCAAAAGAAAAATTGTAGTCCGTATAACTCTCACCTCAAACTCGATTAGAAACAAATTAATTGAACCCAATTAACAATAATACAACCAACCCCCTTCCCCACCATTTCTGCCTCCTGTTTCGAAACCCACCCCTGGATCCAAGACCATCCCCTTGCCCCACTGTCGCTGCTTCTCGTTTGAACCCACCCCACCCCAGTGCCCAAAACCATCTCCCCTCTTCACCGCGCTGCCTCCCGTTTGAACCCACCCCTGCACTCCAAGACCACCTCTCACCCCATCGTCGCTACTTCCCGTTTCGAACCCACCCCAAGACCATCCCCTTCCTCACCCACAATCATCTATGGGAATTGTTTTTTAGATGAACATGAGAGAGAGAGAGAGAGAGAGAGAGAGAGAGAGAGAGAGAGTGAGTGTGAGAGAGAGAGAGTGTGTGTGTGTGTGTGTGTGTGGGGGGAAGTACTGGTTTCTCCCTTTGTTTTTTATTTATTTATTTATTTTTACTTATTGTTATCAATTATTTTTATTTTATATTTAATTATTTTTAACATACGAAATGACCAATTTGCCCTCATATTTAACGGCAAATTGGATGAAATGTGAGAATTTTGACGGTGGGAGGAATATTAATAATAACATTTAATTTAAGCCCTTAATTTACTAAAAAAAAGTCAGGAGGTAAATCGATAGTTATGTACAAGTTCAGGAGAAATTCGACAGATTACCCATGAAAATATTATCACTGTGGAAAGAATTATATTATGCTATGTCAAGCTTAACTTACTCAAAATTTTAAGTTTTTCGTAAACTTTAAATTTCCCTTGTCCAATAAATATGAAATGTAAGGATCTAGGGCCATTAATCTTTGCTTTGGGCTTGGAGCCCCAAAACTCACCAAAAAGAGAAAGGGTAAAACCTCTGTGAGTAATTGTGCCATTTCACCAATCTGTGGATATGGAATATTTTGAAAAAAATTAAAATCAAAGTTATAGTAAAAACTTTACTATTTTATGAAGTAAGTATTTATTTATGTATGTAATATTCAAGCATCTTGGTTAGCATGAATCCAAATTAATTGTACTTGCCTTTATATTGAATTCTATATGGAAAGCATGAGGTAAACGGAAAAATAATTTGTTGCACCTTACTAGTTAAGAAATATGATTAATATTATATGGAAATTATTATGTATAAAAAGAAAAATAATCTTTATCCATTGGGGGGCTATAGAGTAAACCCAAGATACATTATCATGCAAAACAATAAAGTTCTTACTATAAGTTTGGTTTTCATTTATTTTTTCAAGTGTTTTTAGGAGCGATAGTTTTGAATTTATACTCGGTTAGCTGTTGGTTTTGTCTTTTATGTAATTGTACTAGATTCGAGGCAACTATGACAGTAGAAAGGGGTTATAAAAAAAAGTTATTTTTTAGAGTGATTCTCTATAGATCGTTTCAGCTCTTTGGAGTGCTTGTATTGATAGATCCGCAATGGGATATGTGGTGGAGGAGAAATTATAGAGTGGTACCGTATCACCACGTCAGCTGGTGATACTTCCGCTCAAAATATGCCATGTGTCTTTATTTTTAAAGATTCAAACTTTATTTTACAGCTGGACGTTAACCTAATTTTAACCTTTTAAAATAAAATTAAGAAAATAAAGAATGGAAAAAAAGAAAAAAAGAGCAGAGCCACAGGCCACCGCAACACGCCTACCTGCGCCGCCTACTGCGGTTGCCGCTTCCCTAGCTCTCTTTTATCTTCCTCTCTCTCTCTCTCTCTCTCTCTCTCTCTCTCTCTCTCTCTCTCTCTCTGTGTTGCCGTTCTTCAACTTTCTCAACCTTCCGGTGACTACCCCAAGATACATATATATTTTATCGTTGATGAAGGGTCTCACTAGAAAGTAGGCTTGTTTACGAAATGGGCTTCCTCCCGTTGGTGAAATCATGTACTTTTCTCTCTCTTCAACCATGGTCTCCGGTGGACTCTCCATCACCAAGGCTCAAGACTTTTCTCTCTATTTTTGGGTCTGAATCAAAACTCAGTATTAAACAGAAAAGAAAAAATTGGGTTTTGAAAATTCGTTCCATTTCCATTTAACTTGTTACTTGAGTAATATGAAAAGTTGTTGGTTTGTCCATTTATGGAATCAAACTGAGAAAGGCAGGAGGCTATTTTGTCTGGGCTATGGGGATGGCAATCAGAGGAAGAAGGCGACAGAGGGGTGGCATGGGGGTAAGGGTTGGGTTGCTGGGATTTTTTCTTTTCTTTTTGTTTTAAGATTTTTTTTTTTCTAATTTATTTCAGCTGATAAAAATCAAGTCCAGCTGTAAAAAAGAATAATTAATTAAAAAAAAAATACAAATGGCATATTTTGAGTGGGAGTATCACCAGCTGACGTGGTGGTACAGTACTACTTTATAATTTCTCCTGTTTTGGGGGATGTTGTCTTTTGGGCCACGACTTACAGGCACCGCTCAAAAATATTAATATTTATTTAATTAAATGTTGAAACTCAAAAAATGTATGTGACTTGAAAAATAGTCAAAATTTGAATGTAGCTAAGCTGGCAGAGTATGACGATGGATTGATATTTGAAAAACTTGGGATCTGGGTTTTAATCTTGGAATCTTTTTCCAATGAGAATAAGTTTGGCTCAAAAATTCACATTTGTGCTTATATTATAACATCTTTAAACTTTCTGCAAAGTGCAAACTAATTTTAATGTTATTTATTATTTTAATATTTCTTAGGACAAATTTACTTTAAAAAAAAATTCCCTAGCATAAATTTAATCAGTTTAATGTTATTTGTTATTTTATTATGGAGTTGTATTTTTTTTGGATCATATATTATGGAGTTGTATTATTATTTACTATTAGAGTTTTAATATTGTTCAGTATATGTGATACTAAATTTGAACCTTATAGAAATTCTTTCTATGTGATACTAAGTTACTCATATATCTTATCTTAATTTTTTTGGTCGAGCTCATATATCTTATCATATGTATAAAGTGTAATATTATAGTAAATTATTATAACTAAAAAATTATGGTATTTTTATTTACTTTTTCACTAATTACTATAGATTTTATGGACTCACAGTGTTTGTCTGCGCTTTACATAATCAACTTAAATCACTCAAACCCACCATGCAATGCATTTCCTTCCAACTTTTTATGATAAAATAATAGATAATTGAAGTAAACATCCTCTAAAGTTTCAATAAAAATTTCCAAATTTTTCTCATAATTTCCGTGGTTTTTATTCCATTTTTACCGATATTGATATTTCCTCGATATTTCCATCGATATATCCTTGTTTTTGGACCACCGATATTTCCGAAACTCTCGATATTTTAGCTAGCTCTTGATAATCTTGAAATAATAGCAAATATCTTCAAATACTCAAAAAGTGCTTTCATTGCCAGCTAAAACCAGTACTTGCAGTAGCACCGGACCACGTACTTATTACTTTTTATTTCATCGAAAATATTATTACAAATTCATGACAACACGTGTCAAAATTCATAAAAGTTTATTCTTCCTATATATATTGTATAGAAAGGGAAATATATTTATATATAGAGAGTATATATGTGTTTATATTTCCCTTCTAGTTTCTATATATTAATCTGTAGAGGCTCATGGGCAGAATGTAATGACGTAGTTAGGTCCACCGCTGCATGTAAAGGTACTGTTGACGTCATCGTAAGCGTAGCTATAAGCCTGAGGGCACTGGTTCTCGAATATCTGAGAGTAGTTTGTGGGAGGGCACGTCGACGGTTGGTCATTAGGAGGAGTGCAACAGTACTGAGGCTGGTTGAAAGCTGTACACGCACTCTTGCACGCGATAACGCCTCCGGCCCCGGTCACTTGCAGCTCAGCCGGGCAGACGGCGTTGACGTTGGCGGGGCAGGTAGAGGTCTGGCAGTCGCCGGTGCCGCCTTGCGGAGAGACGGAAACGGGAAGGTTAAAGCCGTCAACGAGGCTCACGTCGTAGAAGTCTTGGCCCCCGTTGGCTACAATGTTGATTTCAACTAGGGTTGCTGGTGGAACGGCGCCGTTTCCATTGCATGTGACTTGGCCGGAGCTGCACTCTGCTGTGGCGCAGCTAAACTTTCCGGAGGCGTCGGTGGAGCATCCAGTTCGGCCCCAGAAGCGGCCTTTCCATGGGACTGGAGTGGTCACTGAGCTGCTAGCTTGGGATGCTAACTCGAAGCCTGTGGTGGACAATTGAGGTTGTTGGTCGGCGGTTAGGGTACCTGGCCATACGGTGTAGGGGCATTTGTTTGTGAAGGTAATCGTAGCTGCATGAGCACCTGCATTATGCCAAGGAAAAAATAATGAGTTTATAATTAATTTGATACTATAACCACAAACATATCTATGTGAAATTATAGTCCAATCGATCGTGTGAAAAATTTCTAGCCCTCCCATGAACGTCATTGTTGGATTATCTCCAATGACATGTTAAATTTAAATTTGAAAGTTTATATGGCAATTTGACACTGAGAAAAAAGTATAACAATTTGACATATCAATATCGATTGAAGATGCTCATAGCCCATCGCATATTTGGAGCTCAATGCATATATATATTTGGATATTTAGATGTAAAGGAAAAAGAAAAGAACAGAGGAAGTTATGTTTACCTGCGAAGAGGAGGGCCAAGGTGAGGCTGAGAAGTGCTTGGGTGTTCATCATCATTGAATGAAATTAGTTCCTTTGCTGCCAAACTAATTATATCCTTGGATGGAATTAAGTTGAGATGAAATTTGGTAAGCAAGGGGGCGTGTTATATATAGGCTTCAAGTGCAGACCTAACTTTTTGTTGTCTTGCACATTGCGACTTGCGTTGCGTGTCCAAGTTGTCGTATGGACCTTTTGCACTTGCAGGGAAAATCACCAACTTAAGTCCCTGGACTGGTCTAGCTAGCCTCATTTAATATTAATTCCCCTAAAAAATTTTAGTCAAATTTACAAAATTAATTATCTCCCCAAAAGTGTTGGATACCCTCCTTAGCTCCTTCCTATATACACAAAAACATAATCACTAAAGGAAAAATTTGTGCATAAATTTATCTGCAAGGAGGAATAGGATCTTACATATAACTACAAGTATTGAGGATATAGATAGTGCAAGATGATTGGGATTTTTCAATGAATTGTTTAAAAATCGAAAATATATGTATTATTGGTATTTTTTTTTAAATGGAAATATTTTTTATATTTTTGTTTTTGAAATATTATTTTATATTTGTACTATTAATTATAAGTATTTTCATTATCCCTAAGTACAGCTGGTATATACCATAAAATGCGAATCCTTATCCTTTATATGAAGCTAGCCGACTTTAGCAAATTGGAAAAATCGTATGGCATTTGGCATTTAAACATTAAATGCAAGTATATTACGCTTTTGTCAAACAATCTATGGAAAGGAAAACTGCTTGCTTGCCATGTGCAACCGCGTGATAGACGGGCCTAAAGATAGTATTGTATCGGAACGGGATCCCCTGTTCCCATTTCCCGTGTCCTCTCCGTGTCCCTTTGTTATTTTTGTTGACTTAACCTCACAATTAACTAAACCATCTGCCGTGAGAGAAAGGCTCATATGCATTTCATTTTCAAGACTCACAAAATGGAATACTCCACGTTATTATTATGTATTTACTACTAATTATTAATTTACGAAATGAAAAATCTCAAAGCTATATTAACTATTTTTTTATATACAAATAATATTGGAAGGGGGGGAAATGAAGGACCTCGGATGCAAGGAAAAATGATTTTAATTAACCACTTGAGTTACAAACCTCATAAATATATTTCTTATGGTTGCACATAAGAACAAGTTGTATGCAATGAGAGATACAAAAATTTTATAAAGCGTGCAATATATGAAGGTGAGATAATGGTTGTCATGTAAACCCCAAAAAGAAAACTCTAAAATCAAACCAATATAAAAGTCAGACACAAAGAAAATAAATCAAATTGAAGGTGGCTTTCATCTTCTATGGGCATACAACTATAAGAGCTAGAGAGTATCAAGTTGCCCAGCGCTAGCGTCTGTCTTGTCACCAAGATTCAGTAAATGCTCTGAAAATTAAAACACAAAGTTAAGAATTTTAATTCCCATTCTAAATTAAAAAGGTGTGTGTTTGCATCACAGTCTTAAAAATCGAAATTATCGCCGATGCGATATCGACGATATTTTCGCTGCCGATATTTTCCTCTATTTTGTCTTTTCAAAGCTGCACCTGGTGGGGTTCGAACCTGGCCTGCTCCTCCTTCCTTCCCAGCGCCTTTACCACTATGCTGCTTGTGGATTTGTGATATTTATGTATCAAAACTCATATTTATATAACAATTCCCAAGCTTCAAGTCTGAAAATAAAAATTCAACTACTCCTCACGTTTCCTACACACCCTACCATTCACTCACCTAACTAATTAGTTGTTGCAAGTTGTAACAACTGATAGTCTTCATTTTTCTACATATAGAAATAAAATCAAATGGTACCCTCTCTTATTTCTTCTCAACATCTATCCCAAATTACTTACATTCCTAGTAAGTTTTCTCATTCATTATATTTGCATGTTTATTATTATCTATTCCCAAATTACTTACATTCCTAGTAAGTTTTCTCATTCATTATTGTTATGTAATTTGCATGTTTATTATTATCTATTCCAAATGTTTGGTGGTATTATATTTTAAATTATGGCATGTAGTTTTTAATTTTTCTATTCTTTATTTGGTGAGGTACATGTGTGTTTATTATCTCTTAATTCATTATTAAAGACTTTATATGCTTCCATCACATTTTGTTACATTTGTTTAATTATTGTTTTATTGTTGGTCTATAGAAATTAAGTAATATTGTATAATTATTTCCTAGGATAATTTTAATATGTTTAATGTTATTTATTATTTTATTATCGAATTGGATTATTATTCATTATTAAGTTTTATTATTCCACATTATTTTTGTAATTACTTAAATTCCTACAATTATTTTCTCATTCATTATTCTGAATTACTTACATTCCTACTTAAATTCCTAGTAAGTTATTCTCATTCATTATTGTTATGTAATTTGCATGTTTATTATTATCTATTCTAAATGTTTGGTGGTATTATATTTTAAATTATGGCATGTGGTTTTTAATTTTTCTATTATTTATGTGGTACTAAGTCACTAATGTATCTTACAATGCAATGTATAAAGTGTAAAATATTGTAATAAATCATTATATATAAATGATTATGGTGTGTTTAATCTTCTTTCATTAATTACAACATATTTTCTATAGTCACAGTGCTTATCAGCTCGCTATATAATCAACTTAAATCAGTTAAATCCATCATGCAATGAATTTCCTTCCAATTTTTTGTGATAAACTAATAGATAATTGACTAAATAAACTTTCTCTAAAGTTTCAATAAAAATTTCCAAGTTTTTCTTAGAATTTCCGTGATTTTTATCCATTTTTTATCTATATCGATATTTTTCCGATATTTCTATCGATATTTCCGTGTTTTTGAACCACCGATATTTCCGAAACTTCCGATATTTAAGACCTTGCTTATAATGATATTATAAAGGGGAGGATCATGAGTTAAAGTGTATAAAATAAGGATCCTACAGCATATTTCCGTTTGCAACAATATATAAAATGTAAAATCATACAATACATGTGAACATTTAAATAGTGAACTTTATATGTCAAGTTATTGCACAATTAGTATGAAAAGAAATATTTTCCCTTTTTTAAAAAAAAATTTAGGAGGAGATTGGCTACTCTCACCACCAGCGTCAGGGCATACCCACAACCCCTAACTGGAAGGATTTACGCCTGACACCCAACTGCGAACTACCACCAATCTGAATTTATGTATGAAATTACAGATCGCACACCAATTAGGATTGCTAGCAGTGAGAAAATAAATATTTTCTTTAATTGAAAGGAAAATGGATTTTCACGCGCATTTTAGGCCTTGGGGATTAAGTAACTAGGAAACCAAGGCTTTCGTCTCTTGCCTGCCCTCTACTTCTTGTCCCAACTTTGGTCTATCTTTATGCACCCTGACGAAGCAACTAGGAAACCTCTAGTTTCAGGCTTCCAGAATTTTCAAAATAAATGAACTGGCTTTTCTCTTCTATAGCGTGCGAACACCAACTTGGTTTACGTCCTTAAAAAGACTTAAATGCCCCCCATATTGCTCTTAAATTATTTTTCATGTCTGACTATTTCAATTTTTTTTTAAATTCGAAGGGTAGAATCATTATCTATATTAAAACAAAATTGTTAGGCGCTGGCTTTATAAGGTGAATATAATTGTTTGGCGCTGGCTTTATAAGGTGATATGATGAGGAGGTAGGTGTCCTTAACATGTTACGCCATGTCATTAAGTGCTCTTAATGAGGTATAAGACGATTAAGCAAAGGGTAATGAAATTCAATACCCTATAACCTAAGACTATGTGCATTAGGTTAGTGTTATTCAACGAAGGCTGGGGCGAACAAGGAAAAACTAGCATCAGTCGTTCACAAAAGACTAATAATCGTGTTCGAACAATAAGTGAAATTTATGAAACTATGACATATTTCTTATCACAAAGAATCTTTTTCTTTCTACTTGAAAAAGAAAAGAGATATCTCATATCATTATTATACCCTCAACCCATTCCATGGTGTGTCCTGTGAGGATGATTTTGTGGCCTTGGTTAACGCCTTTATTAAATAGCAAGGTGATTGGGAAGTCGTGCAATTCACACAAAGATAAAAGGACTATCCAATGAAGATGGGCAAGAATGGACCTTGACGCACTTGCCACAAATATATATATATATATATATATATATATATATATATATATATATATATATTTTTAAAATTGTTTCTTAAGCTTTAGTATCTTTGATTTGGGCATATAAATATATAAGTAATTTTTCGGTATAATAGGCATATTCCCACATAATGTTATTAAATTCAACAATGTTATAACACGATAACACTAACATATTAATTATGTCGTTCATCCATATTTTAATACGTGAATTAGTAATACAACGTGACAATGTGATCATCACACTAAAAAGTTTCTCCAAATATATAAAATGCAAGTGTTAAATATCAAAATTTTGATGTTCTCACCTAAATCAGCACAAAGTTTACCCAGTGGCGGACGCAGGATTGTAAGGTCATGGGGTCATAGTGTAAAAGTGTCGGAATTTTTTTAAGAAGAAAATTACACAAAAAAACATAAAGATAGTACTTTCATTCATAATTCATTACAAAACTAACAATACAAGCTACAATTGTCCACGACGAGTTTTCATATTTTGAAAACGTTGCATTATAGCTTCGTTATCAATACAAGCAAAAACATCTCTTTCAATGTAAACAACTAAGCTATCATTCAACCATTGATCTCCCATTCTGTTGCGAAGTGGATTTTTGATAATATTCATGGCGGAAAATGCTCTTTCCACTGAAGCAGTTGCAACCGGTAAAACCAAAGCCAATGTAATAAGCAAATACACATTAGGAAATACTCCATGCATCTCTTTCTCCACCATTTTTTCCGCAAGCATGCTAATCTCTTGCAATTCAGAAAAATCACTTCTCAAACGCACTTGATGAATATAAACCCCAAGTTCATCCTCAAGCATTAATAAATCTTTATCCGAAAAATCATGAGGATAAAATTGAGCAAGACGAAGTAGCTTTCGTTTGTCAAAAGCTACAAATGAATTCTTTGGACTCAAGCATGCCAAACAAGTAAGCAACTCAGTATTTACCTCATTGAAACGATCATTTAATTCTGCAAGTTCCCCATCAATGACATGAAGAAAGATCTCCACACGATAATGATGATTGTTTGTCTTGATTGGCGCATTACGTCGTGACCTTCCAGGCATTACATATTCATCATCCATGTTAGGAATCAGAATATGATGTTTGTGACAAAACGAAGATGCTTTATCAACCAATTCATCAAACTCATCATTCCTCATCAATTGAAGGTTTTCCTTGCATGTTTTCACTAAACTCATTGCATTCACAATATCTTGATCTTTCCTTTGCAACGCTTGAGACAAAGCATTTGTTATTCCCAATATAGCTTTCATCACAAATAAGTTAAACACAAACTCAAAACTTTGTATTTCTCTCCATAACTTATAAGCTTCACCCGAACTATCATTGGGGTTATCATCAACAACCATTTGAAGCACAGTCACCACGGATGGGAACATGGAAATGATACTAATCAAGGTAGCATAATGTGAGTTCCATCGTGTATCACTCGCACGTTTGAGAGTAGTTTCTTGATTTAAGCCTCGCCCTGTTATAAGACAACCTTCATCAAAAGCTTTTACAAGCTCTTCTTGGTATTGTGCTCTAAGTGCATCACGCCGCTTACAAGATGCTCCAACAACATTAACCAAACTATTAGCCGTTGTGAAAAACGCAGCAACATTAATATTTTTCTTTGCCACGGCAACAAGAGCTAGTTGAAGTTGATGAGCAAAACAATGAACATAAAATGCGCAAGGTTGTTCTCTCAAAATCTTTGTTTTAAGTCCATTGAACTCACCTCTCATATTACTAGCTCCATCGTAACCTTGTCCTCGTAGCTTGGAAAAGCTCAATCCCTCAAAAGAAAAGAATTCATCTATGGCTTTCTTCAGTGCACTTGAAGTGGTGTCCATAACATGTTGGACCCCACAAACCTTTCTATTATTTGTCCTTTGTTGTTCACATAACGAACTACCACGGCCATTTGCTCCTTTACTGAAATATCACGTGCTTCATCCACCATTATTGAAAAATATTTATCTTGTAGATCACTCATGATAAGACCAATGGTTTCTTTGGCACATGCATTGACAAGATCTTTTTGAATTGAAGGAGCTATTAACTTAAGATTGCCGGAGCATTTTCCAACACAACGGCCTTAATTTTTCATCATGATCCGCAAGAAATTGCAAAAGCTCCAAATAATTCCCCTATTACTTGAAGTGTAACTTTCATCATGACCACGAAAGGAAAGACCTTGTCGCAACAAATACCTAGTGCATTTGAGTGATGCAGTCAAGCAAGTGCGATAAGCCGTCTGAGCTTCATCTGTATGTTTGATCACAACTGTTTCAATGTGTGTGTTTTGATTCATTGGATTGTATGAAGCTTCTCTAGCTTGATTGTGAACACTACCAATTGGACCAACATGAGTGCTAAACCTTTCTCTCCCCTTCTTCCAATTATTGAAGCCTACTCCAGTGAACGCATCACCACCCACTCTATCAAAATTAGACTTAAAGAGATAACAATGAAGGCAAAACACAACATCTTTGGCTACACTATACTCCAACCAATCAAACTCATCAAACCATTGAACAATGAAGCGTCTATTAATTCCGGATTGATTAGTTTGTGGGAATACATGACCTCTAGGTTGACAAGGTCCTTTTTGAAGATATGCTTTTGAATCTCATCTCGAATATTAGGACTATAATCTGTCATTTGAGTTCTTAGTCCAGGATGCGCTTGAAGATTAGCCAATATCTCAATTAACTCAATCGGTCTCGGTGTTGTACTTGAACTACCGGGATTAGATGAACTATCTGTAGTTCTCGTTCTCTTAAAATATCGTTCCATAATTCTACACATCAATTAATTCAACTAATCAATATATATTGTTCCATAGTTCTACACATCAATTAATTCAACCAACTAATCAATATATATCATTCCATAATTCACAATGAGTAAATATTTTCCAATATCAATTTCAATTTATCTAAAACTAGTAAATTATTTCCAATATCAATATCAATATCATAAATTCATATATTCACAAATTCACAATCATTTCCAAAATCAATATCATAAATTCATATATTCACAATCATTAAATATTTTCCAATTTCAATTTCAATTTATCTAAAACTAGTAAATCATTTCCAATATCAATATCAATATCATAAATTCATATATTCACAAATTCACAATCATTTCCAAAATCAATATCATAAATTCATATATTCACAATCATTAAATATTTTCCAATATCAATTTCAATTTATCTAAAACTAGTAAATCATTTCCAATATCAATATCAAAATCATAGATTCATAATGAGTTCCAATATTAATATCAATTCAAAAATATAACAATATCAATCAATTCTAATACATCAAAAACATTACATATATCAATTTTCTTAAAAATATAAATTTTACTTACTTGAAATAATGGATGAGAGTGGGAGAGATGAGCGGCGGCAGGCAAGGTGGACGGCGGCGGCGCTCAAGACAGAGTGGTGGTGATGG
Organism: Prunus padus; assembly: GCA_024362665.1. Taxonomy (NCBI): domain Eukaryota; kingdom Viridiplantae; phylum Streptophyta; class Magnoliopsida; order Rosales; family Rosaceae; genus Prunus; species Prunus padus. The sequence goes on along the minus strand of JANFAM010000005.1, from coordinate 11,164,604 downwards.
CTGTGAGGATGAGAGGAATTTGGGGGCTAGGTTTTAATTAGGAGAGAATTTGAGAATAAGGGTTTTGAAGAGGAGTCGTGTTCTTTGCTATCGGGGTCTTTTTTTTTTTTTCGTAAATCCTGGCTCAAAATGACGCCGTTTTGATGCCAGGCTATTAAAAAATTTGAACCGTTTGGACCAAAACGACGTCGTTTTGGTCCGTCAGTTTAAAAAAAAATTTGCGCGCAGCGCAGCGTGCGTGCGCTGCGCTTCTCAGTGGCCTTTCGTCGAGCACCTTCCGTGCACTCATGGGGTCGTCTTCCTGCAGGTCATGGGGTCGTCTCAGACCACCACAGGCTATCCATAGCCCTTTTTCCGGCCAGCTCATGGGGTCAAGCGACCCCTCTTGTCCCCATATCCATCCGCCACTGAGTTTACCTACACTTTTTGTACTTGTACTCGACTTATGACCCAAATCGCATATTTTAAACAAAATTCAAATTAGGTTGAAACAAAATTAACAATGTAATTTTGGAGTTAAAATTTAGAAATTGATTAAACAAAAACCTAATTATATATTTTTTTTAACAATAATATATTTTAATAGATCACAACGCTAATCAAACATGAAAATTATGAAAATGCCCTTAAAATCGATCAGAAAGAGGACACGTGGCGGAATATAGTCCCTGTTACTACGTCACAGGAACTATACACAAAATTCCGACATTATAGGGTGCTTTTATAATACAATACAGACAATCCCCTTCTTCATTCCCTCCTCGGTTTCTCCTTCTTCTTCTTCTTCTTCACAATCTCCACTTCGTCTTCTTCTTGCCCTTCCCTTTCTCCCTCTGTCTCTCCTGCGAAGATCTTACTTCTCGCTGCAATTTCACGCCGGAACAAGCATATCTATCCAATTTCTCGCGATTCATTCTGAGTCCCAGCCATGAATCCCGAATAGTAAGTTCAATCCGATGATTCTAATTATATTTTTTGTATTCCGCCGATTGAATTTGATTGTATATGCGATGCGATGATTTTAGAACCGCAATTATATTGTAGGCTGTAATTTAAATTTAATTTAGTTTAATTTTCTGCTTTTTTTTTTGTTTGAATTGAGGGCTTTTGAGTATAGATCTAGATGCCTGGCAATCAGATCCGTTGAAATTTTCTCTTAGATTCATAATTTATGTGAATTTTAGGGCTCGTAATTTGAAAGAATTCATACCCGAAGTGGTTGGATCAGTGCTGTTTATGTTTGATTTTGATTGCTGTATAGAGTATAGGAATTCCGATCAGTAAATTGTGCTGTGAATTTTATGCAGTGACTATTTGTTCAAGCTTTTGTTGATTGGAGATTCTGGTGTCGGCAAGTCATGTCTACTTCTGCGGTTTGCTGTAAGTGGGAGACAATTAGGCATCGAATTCTTCATTTTTTTTTTCTCAGTATTTGAGAGTCATAAAGATAATTGAGATTTGGGGTTCCTGATTGATGTATTTTGATTTTGCAAACCAGGATGATTCATACTTGGATAGCTACATCAGCACAATTGGAGTTGACTTTGTAAGCATTTCTTGCGCTGGGTTTCTACACCGTAGATTCATTTGATGAACTCTCACTAATATATGTGATCTCTATTGTGTATTTTAGAAAATTCGCACTGTGGAGCAGGATGGGAAGACTATCAAACTCCAAATTGTGAGTATATATGAATTGGTTTACTAGTTTTTTGCTCGGTAGATTGAGATACGTTCTAGTAAAGCTGTGTTGATGTAGTTGGTTGAACTAGTTCACATGAATTTTTCAACATGTAAACCTGTCGCATCTTTGCCTTTTTCTGTTCTTAATTGCTAATTGATGTTGCTTTTGGGATGTGCAGTGGGACACTGCTGGGCAAGAACGTTTTAGGACAATCACTAGCAGCTACTACCGCGGGGCTCATGGAATCATTGTAAGTGTGTTGTTCCCTATTTATTTGTTGTGCCTGTTATTTTTCCTGAGTTTTCCTCTTGATGTAAGATATAAGTCTCATGCCCTTGGGTTTCTTGCAGGTTGTTTATGATGTCACAGACCAAGAGAGCTTTAACAATGTTAAGCAATGGTTGAATGAAATCGACCGATATGCAAGTGAAAATGTGAATAAGCTTCTAGTGGGAAACAAGTGCGATCTCACGGCAAATAAAGTTGTGTCCTATGAGACAGGCAAGGTGAATATTGATGAGCCTGTTCTAGTTTTTTTGCATTGTATATTTTGGAGATGCAAAGTATAATCATGGAATTTGTTGTTTCTATTTAGGCATTTGCTGATGAAATCGGAATCCCTTTCATGGAAACCAGTGCTAAGAATTCCACTAATGTGGAGCAAGCCTTCATGGCCATGGCTGCTGAGATCAAGAACAGGTACTTTCTTGCATTTGTGTTTTTGTGTCGTTGTATGGTAATAATTGCACCATTCTAGATGACCAGCTACTCACACATGTTTTGAATTTTTTCTGCAGGATGGCAAGCCAACCGATGAACAATGCCAGGCCTCCAACAGTGCAGATTCGGGGACAGCCTGTCAACCAAAAGTCTGGTTGCTGCTCATCTTAGATGGGGAAAAATAATTGGTGGGGGAGGGGGCAATGATGTTTATCGGTGTTGTTCTTCGTGGCATGTAAAACTAGTTGTTTTATCTTAACTCTTTGATATGAAGATGATTGTTGGTCACGTTCTTTTGTTGTCAGTTATCAGCTCAGCACTTTGTTAAAGCTTCCATTCTTTTCAATGTATTTGTTTTCAAAAACTTTGTACAAATTAGGAATACTGGTGAATAGCAGTATTTGCCTTGTTCTGTTCCCCTAATTCTTGTCAGATGCAGGATATCCTATTCCACTGTTTCAACTGCTACTGTGCGATCGATATAAGTTTAGTAGGTCATTGAATAATTTGGGATCTATCTTCATTCTCACCTCTGTTGTTTACAAAATATTTTATCTGCCATAATGAATTCTTAAAAAGTGCCTCCAGGGAAAGCACTGATTTGCATGCTTCCTAGACAGGCATGAAGTGGCCTTGGCCCTCCCAATCTTTTAAAACCTTTTTTAATACTTGGGGAAAAATATAATATCATACCAAAAAAATTACATAATTTAGTGTTGGCTCCCCCATTTAAGATGATAAAGCTATTTACAATTAATTTAGATTTTGGCCCCTTCCCCCCAAATCCAAGAATCGTAGCTCCACCACTGATCGGAACACTGCCGGGAAAGAAGATCACTGCCGGGAAAGTTTTGAATGGAGATCGTGTTTTGCATATTCACCAGTAATCTCCACAAGAACAAACCCCACCTTTGAAATGATGGAACCTTGTAGTATCTCTAACAATGATTTCCCTTTTCTCAATAGCTGATATGTACTTGGTAGCATGATGGCAATCCCCACAAACTCTCAAGTTTTTGAAAATGCGAATCGGGGTACCTAACGGCACTTTTATAAGCCCGAAAGCAATTGCTAGTTTTTCACTGTGCAATAACAGAAGCTGCTGTTTCTGCTCTTCCCCAACATCATGTAATGCAAAATTAAGATCAGGAACATAGCCTGCCAACTTCATTTTTTGATCCAGCTCAAACAGTTTTTCATGTATAACTGCCAATTCTGGGTGAGCCCTGTCACCTGATCTGAATTCATGCACCACACTCTTCACCTCAATCCAACTGTACCCTGGTGTCTTCACTACCCGGTTTTTTTTCATCGATCGCCTTACCTTCGCTACATGGTCCCATCGGTTGGTTGCAGCATAAACATTAGCAAGTTGAACATAACCAGCTGCACTCGTTGGATCAAGATCAAGCAATTTCTTGGCAGCAAACTCAGCTAGCTCTAAGTTCTTGTGGATCCGGCAGGCACCCAAAAGAGTTCCAAATATGGCAGAATGTGGTTCGAACGGCATTTCCTTTATCAAATTCACAGCTTCAACTAGCCTACCAGCTCGACCAAGAAGGTCTACCATACACGTATAGTGGTCCGGCTTAGCTGCAACTCCATAATCCCTTGCCATTGAATTAAAATACTGTACTCCAAGATCTACCAACCCTGCATGGTTGCAAGCCATTAACACTGCCACAAATGTGATCCAATCTGGCTTTGCTTCCTCATTCCTCATCCGGTCAAACAAATCGAGAGCTTTGAGACCTGCTCCATGTTGAGCATAACCCGCAATCATAGCATTCCAAGTAACAACATCTTTTCGTGCCATCTCAATAAACAACTTCCAAGCATCCCCCAAACTCCCACACTTACAATACATGCTAACCAAAGAGGTCGCTGCAGTTGTATCATTATATAATTGAAATTTATAAATCAGCTGATGTACCTGCTTACCCATCTGCAATGCAGAGAGGTTACTGCAACCCAGTAGAACACTACACAAACTTGACGGGTTCGGTCTAACCCCATATCCGATCATTGACCTAAAATGCTTTAAACCCTCTTCAGCTTGACAATTTTCAACATAACCAGAAATCATAGTATTCCAAGTAACTAAATTTTTCATAGGCATCTCTCTGAATAATTTCTCGGCTAATTCAATCTTCCCAAACTTCATGTACCCTGTAACCATAGCAGTCCACGCCACGACACTCTTAACCGGTGCTACCTCAAATAACTCCACGGCCATGTCCAAATCCCCACATTTCACATAACCCGAAATCATTGCACTCCATGAGACACTATTCTTCTCTGGCATCACCAAAAACAACTCATGTGCTTCTCTCATCTTCCCATTTTGAGCAAACCCTGATATCATAGTATTCCAAGAAGCCGTGTCCTTGACAGGCATCTTGCGAAAGAATTCCAAAGCAGCATCAACATCAAAATTGTGTAAATAACAAGCCAACATAATATTATATGAACAAGAGTCTGGTTCAGGACATTTCTCAAACACCTCGCAGGCTTCTTTCATCTTCCCAGGCATTTTCGCATACCCGGATAAAATTGAATTCCAAGTAACTGTTGTCCTAACTGTCATCTTTTCAAACACCCTACGAGCAGAATCTAAATCCCTAGCTCGAATATAACTTGTGATCAACTTATTTGACTTAATGATATTGCCATATTCACGTTGATCAAACGGTTTAGATTCATTGCAAAATTGAGTGGGTGTGCTCTTCAATGTCATGTTACTGGTGGAAACCAAGTGGGTTTCTTGTTGTGGGCGAGAGGGAAAGTTGACGGGAACGGCGTCTCTGTTTTGATTGGCATATGGGGTTTGGATTGTGAAGGAGGAGAGGGCATAGTTTTGGTGTTTGGAATGTGGGAAAATTTTAAGCACCAATGTTGGTGGTTTTCTTGTATTTCTAAGAATTGTCATGGATGGTGGAGAGAAAAGCAAAATTTCAATTTGTAACAGCTTCTCCAAGATTTTAAGCTGAGCATGATTTCATATGCAGGAAGTTAAATTTCTAGTTCTCGTAGGAATTTGAATTCCAAAGAGTTGATTTAGAAGAGAGAAGAGAGAGAGGAAAAAAAAACAAAAAAATATTAGAAATTCCGTTGCCGGGACTTGAACCCGGTCTTTCGGGTGAGAGCCGAATATCCTGACCAACTAGACTACAACGGATTTGTTATAACTTTGTAATGCCTTTTATATTTAACAAATAAATTATGTAGGAAACTAGGACTTATATGTTAAGACGACAAAAACCTTGCTCCAACAGTTAAACTAGTTTTGTGAAGAAAGGGTAGCTAAATCTAGCCAGGATGAGAGAGGATTTAACAAAAGCTAAATCCAAAAGCATATAAACAGAAACTCAATTATGCATGAACTTTTATGTAGCTCTTAGTTGTATTTCTCCTCCTAAAGTGAAATGATGTCTCAAATTCTACCAGCCTATGATGCACATAAAACTTCTAGGGCATAACATACGGTATATTTGTGAAGCCTGTAAAGGTATTGTCCTTATCAAAGAATCTTGTATGTGATGTTGGGTGATTAATCTATATCATTTATTCCCACAAACTATCACATAAAAATGAGATCTTAATAGATGATTAGATAATAATATTTATCAATAATTAAATTATCTTAGGTGTAATTTTATGTTACATTCAATGAATCGGTACGTTGTTTTATCAAGGGTTGGATTTTGTTTTATTAATCTTTTAATTCAATGGCTAAAAACTATAATATACTGGTGAAATAGAAAGAGAATCATACATATATAGAATACATCGATACGTTGAATGTACTACAGAAATATCATGTGCGATCAACTACAACTTATTAGCCAATTACTGGTGTGTGCCCTAGCATACATGGGACGGGATCCGCTATCCCCATTTTTCCATGTCCCCTTGTGTCCCTTGCATAATTTTTTTGACACATGTCCACCCACTTAACCTTGAATTAACACCGTTAACTTAATAAAATTTAGAAAGTAAAAACCTAAAAATGAAATAGAAAACCAACACTTGAGCAAGCTTGATTTTGGTCGACGATGCCTTCTTGGTCAATTACGCAAATACTTTCTTCTTAAATTTTGAAAACAAATTGGATTTGGGATTGAAATGACATGAAATTGATATGCCCATGGAATTTAGAGCAACTACAAAGAGAATAGAAAAAAATTGATCTGGTTCACGTAATTGCTTGAGAGTAAATTATCAGCAATGTATTTCGTTGGAGGTTGAGGATGGAATTTGGGCTTCGAGACGAGGTAGTGGCGGTGTTCTAGATACAGAGTTGGACGCGGTGCATAGCACTTTTCTTTAAAAATTAATTAAACATAGTTTTTTTAATTAATTGTTTCAACATAGTTAAGGCTGTTAATACTTTGGTTAAGTGGAAGTACAGAAGTCACTCAATTAACCAGAGGACATAGAGGGGACAGGGGTTTGGGGACTGCAGATCCGCTCCCCTATCAAAACTCAACAAAATCATGTAACAAATAAGCTTGTTTGCCTCATTCAAATCTAGGAGTTGGACTTTGTTGTTTTTCCGCAGTCTACCTTATAGGGCATTTTTTTTAATTAAAAATGATAGAATTGTACCATTCTTAACTGGTGTTTGTTGATTCTTGGTGTTCACTTGATTTCTGTCAGAAGTAAACAAAATGCCAAAATAAAAAGTAAATAATATTTATTATTTTGGCTTCCTCCAACATTTCTATGCATAAGGATGTGTGGCATTTTCGTGTGGAAATAAAGGCCCCCTGTGTATTGGCTAATTACTCAACACATAATAAGATTAACGTTTGTGCAAAAATCATACTTTATTGTTAAAGAGTTTGGGCATTGAACGATTTGTTCAGTTTGGAATTTCACATTTGATTTCACTTCAGTATTCGGCATTTAGTATAAAAAAGGAAATGACACAAATTATTCATTTCAATTACACGCCATACGAGAATTGTGATTGGTACCAAAACTGTGCATCATATAATAAAGGCTTATTTATTAAAATGCCGCTGTGATTTTCAAATAGTCTTAATTTGCCCTCTAATGTTTTAAATGACTCAATCTTCTTCGTGAACTTCCATTCCATGACCAAGGTTGCCCCATTCCGTTAATTTTCTCATATAAAATAGTTAAATCAGCATGGCAAGCGTTGTTTTAAAATAAATATTTTATCTTTCAATAAATTATTTTACATGTTTAAAAATAAATTAACTTTTTAAAAAAACTTAAAAACCCAACAGCCCCTTCCAACCCCTTTCTCTTCCCGATCGTTGCTACTTGCCACAGCAGTTGGCCTTGGCATCAACGTCGACCACTATCCTCTATCCTTCGCGTCACCTTCCCCTCCATCTTCATGAACATCGTCTATGTCCTTCTCACTAGCTCTCTCCTCCATTCCCTGTTCTCTCTCCAATCACTCCTCCTCTATCATCATCATCACCCACACATCCCTTCCTCTTTTCCTCTTCAATCACTCATCCTTCATCACCCACACACTAGGTATTGATTTATCTCCCTTTTATTTTTAATTTTATTGAGTAATTTAATGGGGAGTTCTGGAAATTTTGGAAATGGTGGACTTTGGGTTGGCTTCAGTTATGTGGAAGAAAATGGTACATTTTTGGGTTGGCTTAGGTGTTCGGAGGGAAAAAAAACTCACTTGTAATAGGGATAGCACTATTTTGCTATCCACAGCCAGTAACATAATGACATGTAGAAAAAATATCTCACATGTCATTGTGTTATTAGCCTGGAATAGAAAAAAGTGTTATCCCCATTGCATGAGAGTTTCTCTCGTAAGGAGAGGCTGCTCGATGTTGTTAAAAAGTTATTCCTTGTTTGTTTTTATTTTATATCTTTTTAACATTTTAAATAATTTCAAGCATTTTTTATTTTTTAATAATTAAATTTAGCAAATTATCCATGCCACGTAATCTGATTTAACGATTTTTATCTAAAAAGTAATGAAATTGGACAACTTTAGTCACAGAATGGAAGTTCCAAGGGGAGATTGACTCATTCAAAAAGTCAAGAGCAAACTGAGACTATTTGAAAACCACAAGATACATTTCACTAAATGTCAAGATCGGGGATCGTCATTCGTCAGGCCTAAATATCAAGAATGAAAATCTTATATTCATCGTTTGGTTTGCAATACAATAAATAGGTGGATTTTTAAATTAAATACTGCAGGAAACATTTGAAGCTATTTAATGTTATAAAAAAAAATAAAAAGTACTAGAGAAGTGAGAATTGATTCCCCATAAAATATTCTTTTGCAAACCAAACGCCTCCTGGATGCTAAACTTCAGCCTCACAAGAGGTCTGCGAAACAAAGGATCTCTCCGTACAGAAAATTCACAAGTCGACTACCAGAAAATGAAAATTTCATTGCTTCGGCAAACTTGTTGAATCTCATTCAGAGTTAAGTATGCACTAGATAGATCTTAGGTATACCATTAACAAAACTGTAAATTCTCATATTGATCTTCGATCACAAACCATCTAATTCTGAGTCTTGTGGAAGCGCAAGGTACTCGAAAGTGCTTCCGGAAAAATAACTTCGAACTGTAAGCGCAAGTTAAAAGCACATTTATGATATAAAAGCACTTAAAAAAATTTAGCAGTTCCAGTGGTAATCTCAAAAGAGAACCTGTTAGCAGTTAAGAGGACTAGTCATTTTTGGGTCAAACCAGCCGGTAATGCTAGTTACATTACACTCACCTAGTTGATGCCATTTGAGGCTTTGACAAGCAGGCAATCAACGCATCCTTCGCTCTTTTATGGAAGAAAAACAAATAAACAATCCTTCTGATAAGACTTACAAATAATTAAAGACTAAAGAAAGACTAATTAATAATCAAGTAAAGCCAACAGTAGAATTCAAAAACACTTGACTCTGTTCCAACCTATTCCAACTCAAAACTGATGCATGATTCGTTTGTCCAAGTCATAAAAATTTACACTCCAAAAAAGCATAGATAATCAAAATAGTTCTTAATATTCCTGTGGACATCTTGCCACTCACTAATGGTATCACATAAAACCCAAATGGATTAAATGGATAGAGCTGGAAGAAGTGGAGACTATCATTTACCACCCAGAGACGGGAACTGCCCAGGGTCTTCAATGGAGGGTGCTGCACTGCCTGAGTAACCTCCAGGTCCGCCACCGTATCCACCTCGTGGACCACGGCCACGGCCTCGACCACGACCACCATAGTACCTCTCCCCTTCAGCTGGCTTCAGAAACTCGTTTATGCTAACAGACTGCACAAATATATTAATCACTCAGTCGAACAATCTTATCTCATCATAACATGTAGGATTAATAGACATCAAAGAAATTATATCCGTTTAAATTATTACAAAACCAGATGAGGTTACTCCGAAAATAAGATAAAAAAGAGATAACCAAGTACTGAGGAAGCATTAAAAGTTTCAGGACAGAGCAAGTGTACGAGAACTAATATGTCCAAATTGTCACAACTAAAAATAGATGGACTCTCCAATACCATTAAAATGAAAGCAGTAACCACCATTTAAAAAATCACTATAACCAAAGAAAAAGGTTAAAGATAAATCAGGTATACAAAGAAAAGGCAACCTTCTTGGCTCTCTCTTCTTTCTCAGCTGCCTCTTTGCGCTTATCCTTTTCAGAACCCTGACAATCAATGGCAAAGTAATTATACTAGCAAAATAAAATGAAAAAGGTTTGGTATATTCGAAGTGTGTCAGGACTCACCAGTTTGATAAAGATGTCATTGTTTTCCTTCTTGTTTGAAAGCTGCTGCATGGACTTCAAGTCTTTGTCCAAATCAACCTTTCTTTCCTCAGTCTTCAATGCAAGCAGAGCCTTCCTCTTCTCTTCAAGCACCTTCTCATACTCTTCTAAAGTCATCTCCTATAATAAAGTGAAACAATGACATCGTTTTATCTAAGGATGAGCAGAAAATCCAATCTCATCAGTTAACTATATGGTATCCGCAAAAATCACAGTAATTATGTGAAAACAATATAATTTACCTTCTCCTCCGGCTCCTTCTCTTCCGACTCATTCACAGTAGTCTCCTTGTTGGCATCAGCAACCTCATTCTCTCCCAACTGCTTCTCAGCACCAACATTCTTCTCAATTTCAGTTCCAGGCTCTTCAGTCTCCCTTAATATAGCAAAAAAGTGTATATGAGTAAGCCTTATACCAGATACTGATAAATAAATGTGTCACAAAGTTCTAGACTGAAAATCAAAGAGGGATTAGAACATAATTACTTACTGAGCAATGTCATCGGTGAGTGTTCCCCAATTCCCACGACCAGCCCCATCACGTTTAAACTCACTTCTGATTTTACAAATATTATCAATAACAGAAAGAAAACAGGAAGATTCCAGTGGTGAAAGCACATGAATATAAGGTGAATTAAATAACAAAAAGACTGAAGACTACTAACCCATGTCCTGTACCACTGCGCCGATCAAATACCCTCCGAGGGCGTTCCCCTTCTGCATCGTCCCCATTGTTAAAACCACCACGACGCCCACCACGGAAGGAACCACGAGGCCCACCATAGCCGCCACGTCTTTCAGAAGGTTTCCCTGTATCTCCCTCTTCTGGTGCTCTGTACCCACCAGAAAAACCATTACTGTTCTCATTGCTGATTGGATCTCGAGGAAATCCACCACCACCTCCACCACGTCCACGGCCAAACCCACGTCCACCACCACGGCCCCCTCCACGGCCAGTTTCATACTTCCCTTCCCTCACTGCACATGATAACACCGTTGTGTGATACATATATTATATATAACATAAAATGTATAACATAACTTAAGAGAAGACCAAAAAATCACACCAGCACCTTGACCAACCATCTTTCATTGACAAGAAAATTACATCAACATTATACATTGAAAATCTTCTAAGTACTAAACTTTTGAATGTCTCTAGTCATTAGAGAATAACATTATATATATTTAAATTTCATCAACATTATATATCTAGTTCAAATATGAAAGCTGACACATCTAGAGCATGAACACGCCACAGATTTATTACATTTCATTTCAACAGTTCCACTGATTCAATCTCATTTGGTTCATGAAAAATTTACTGGAATTAAAAAAAACCAGAAACAAAAGCTCTGATAGTGCATACGTATCATTCAGTTCCAAAAATAGATATCAAATTGTATAACCCAAAAAACCAAACTGTAAGAATATGCACCACCACACACAGAGAACACTTTAACACCAAATCTGATCAAATATACTCAATAGCAATACCAAATACACCAAATAGCAATAACTTATCAAAATAACATCTTCCAACTTCAACACAAGACATAATGAATAAACAGAAAGTCATAAAGATTTTCTGGATGGTACCCAACGAAGAAATGAAACTCAGACAACAGATACAATGATGCCCAAATTTTCATTTTCATTTCCAGAAAACCCAACAGGTTTTTCAGCAGACAAAACCAAGAAATGAACTGTAGAAGCAAATAAATGAATCGAAAACTCACCAGCTTGAGTAGGAGGAAGTGGCTTGGAAGGAAGCTTAGCGGGCTGAGCAGGTTGGGCCTGCTGGGGCTTCTTGGGCTGAGGCGGAGGCAGCTTCTGCTGCTGAGCAGCGAGAAGTTGACTTGGGTCTTCGTTGTCGTCATCACCCAAGAGATCGAAAGGGTTCGCGGTTGCCATTTCTGCAGCTCCGAAAAGTCCGATTCAATACCCTAGAAATACACCGACTTTGAAAAGCAACCACGAAACCCTTCACAGATTATTCGACGCCATGAATCAGAGATTGGTGGGAGTTGGGTTTAGAGTACGTTTGGGAGCAGAGCAAATTGCAGAGAAAGTTTTGTGGAAGTGTTGCTGTTGTGGCTACTGAAAACCCTAAACAATGCGGCACAGAGAAATATAAGAGTGACTAAACCTGCTCTTAAAAACCCTAATGGGGACTATTAGACTGCGGCCGGGTGTATTTTAAGCCGCGTGTGATGGGTAAGTTGCCTTGTTTGGGTGTTTGGGGAATTTGGACATATTGGGAGATGAGGCAAATGAAGAAAGGGCCCAATGGCAATGACCAGCGTCCACTTTCAACATTTGTAGAAATTTCGTGGACTTGAGTTGGTTTGGAGCGGTGATGATGGGCGGTTCAATCCAACATAAGGATATATAATCATTTACGCCTTATTCTGGTTTAATCTGGTTTAGGGTTCAACCGTGCATCAATTTCATCTTTGGGTTAAAATGGTCAAAAGCATAAACGAGTATCGTGATACTTCTCTTCCTAAAACTGAAAATTCAACTCATACTTTGTTGTTGATTAAAACATATAATTGCGAATATCATCTCACATTTCATTCAAATCTAATTTAAAAATATATGTAAACTATTGTCATCTAGTAATTGTGTCATATAAGTTGTATCTTTTTTTCTGTCATTTACAACTTGTGATTTTACAATATATATAGTTGTAAAAAGAAATGTTTTATACGTGCTTGTTGCTAGTTCTATGAAAAGTTGTAATCTGATGTATATTGCTTGTATCTGATGTCATAACAATTACATAGATATATAGCAAATTATACAGAAACATATATGCAAAGAAGTAATAACTACAGCCTAAACTACAGGGATTGTTGGACTAGAGAAGGAAACAGAATCAGTCAAAGGTCTGCAGCAATGTACTCATATGATTGAGATTTGATATCGTAACACTCCCCCTCAAATTGGAGAGTGAAGGTTCAAAACTCCCAACTTGCGAATAATCATATTGAATGAATCTCTTCCAAGTGGTTTTGTGAAGATGTTTGCCAACTGGTGGGAAGAAGGTGTGTATGCAGCAGATTGAATTTTCTCCTGTACCAAATGACAGTCCAACTTGATATGTTTTGTACGCTTGTGAAAAACTGGATTGGCTGCTATGTGTAGTGCAGCTTGATTGTCACAATGCAAAACAGCAGGCTCTTGAATATTGACTTGAAAATCTTGTAACAAGTATCTCAACCAAGTTATCTCACAAGTTGCATGCGCCATAACTAGATATTCGGCTTCGGCTGAAAAGCGTGAGACAACATTCTGCTTCTTTATTTTCCATGATATTAGTGCGTCCCTTAGAATGGTACAATACTCGGTGGTAGATCTTCTCGTAGTTGGGCAGCTAGCCTAGTTAGAGTCACAAAAGGCTGTTAGCTTTAGGTTGTTTTCTAAAGGAAACAAAAGTCCTTGGTCTGGTGAACCCTTTAGATATCGCAAAACTCGAAGTATTGCCTCAAGGTGTGGCTTGCGTGGCTGGTGCATGAATTGGCTAAGTATATGTACTGAGTAAAAAATGTATGGCATGGTTATAGTAAGGTATATGAGGTGCCCAACAAGTCTCCTATAGTCAGCAGGGTCATGTAACAGATCACCATCAGTTGGAGTCAGCTTTAGCTTTTGCTCAATTGGAAAATCATATGGGCGTGCTCCTAGAAGACTAGCATCTTTCAGAATATCCAAGGTATATTTGCGTTGAGAGATGACAATTCCACGCTTGGATCTTGACACTTCAATGCCCAAAAAGTATTTGAGGTCACCTAGGTCCTTGATACGAAATTTTTCATGAAAGACTCCCATGAGAGATTTAATGGAGGCTGGATCATTGCCTGTAATTATAATGTCGTCAACATAAATCAATAAAGCAGTGAAAAATGAGCCATGTGACCTGGTGAATAGAGAGTAGTCTGCCTTGGACTGATTAAATCCCGTCATTTTTATAGCATTGGAAAATTTGGAAAACCAGTTTCGTGACGCTTATTTAAATCCATATAGTGACTTGTTGAGACAAGATTCTCCCCCTGTCGACGAAAGCCCGTTGGAGGAAGCATATATACTTCCTCATCAAGATATCTGTGGAGGAATGCATTTTGGACGTCGAGTTGGTGGAGAGGCTAATGCTGAGTAGCAGCAATAGCAAGCAAGCATCGGACAGTGACAAGTTTGGCGGTGGGGGAGAATGTCTCATGATAGTCAAGGCCTTCTTGTTGGGTGTAGCCTTTAGCCACTAAGCGAGCTTTGTAACGCTCAATGGTGCCATCCGAACAATGTTTGATTTTATACACCCATTTGCAACCAATGGGCTTATGACCATGAGGCAGGGATGTGAGGGTCCAGGTGTTATTTTGCTCCAAAGCAGTAATCTCAGCAGTCATGTCTTGTTGCCAATTAGGGTCATGCGCAGCTTAATCATAAGAAGTGGGCTCTGGTTGACCTAAAATAACAGCTAAGAAAGAATAATGTGCAGGTGATAGATGTTAACTCGCAAGTGCACGGGCCATTGGATAGTATAGCTTGTGTAAGTACGAGGTCGATCCCACGAGAATTGATGATAGATTGATTCAATTTGATTCCCTGCACAAAATAGAAATGAAAAGAAAATAAGTAAAACAAGAAAGAAAGAAAAGAAATTAACCCAAGCTAATTAGTTACCAAGTTCAATTTAGATTCACAGATTGATTCTAGCTAAAGTATGATTAAGCCATGGTGTTTGGTCCTAACCTTGTATTCCTAATTCCCTAATTAGATCCTTCTTGTCGAACCTAAATTAAGCATTAGAAATCCATTAAGCATAGAAGAATGTTTTAAACAACCAAGCATGTATCTAATCCATGTTGTCGAATGTCCATACATACTCTTCCTATTCATAGTTCAATTTGAATTAATGCATGGTGTCTACTCTTAATTCAAACCAAGATAGCTAACATACAAGTTTTAATGGTGATTATTCATTCAAACAAGCATATTAACTTATAAGCATAATGAATAAGAACAAGAACTATAATTGAAACTTGGAAACTAATTAAACTTGAAAACTAAAGAAAAGAAATTACATTACAATGAAAAATAAATTACAACTAAAAAGCAAAATGGTTTTGTTACAACAATTGAGAACTAGAAAGAAAACTAAGAGAATTTGAGGGAGAGAAGGGAGAGGAGCTCTAGAGAGATGTTTGAGAGCTCCCCCCCTTGGGGTGTGTTTACAAGTTTGGAGAACCTCACTATATATAGGCCTAGGGGAAGTGGAAATCTGAATTAAGTATTGCTTCTACCTACAAACTCACTTCACCAACTTACAACACTTACTTCACACAATTGCATTTGAAAACAATTCTTCTTGTCTTTAAGCTTAGTGTTGCAACTCCCACTTCATCTTATTTTACTTCATTTGGCTGCTGCAAAACTCCACTCCAATTATATGTATTGAATATGCTCCACCAAAATTTCCCACAATCAATAACATTTCATCATGCATATGTCATGCTTGACAATGCATTGCAGTCTTCTTTTGGGCTCGTTTTGGGCTTGTTCCTCCATTCTGAAAAATCTGGAAAAATATGGATCTTGAAGTTCTTTGAATTAGCTTTCCAAGCATATGCAGCCCAGCTCAAGGAAAAATCGGAAAGACCTTCAAATGTGATTTTTTGCCCAGTAACGCAGATCCTGCCGATTTTGACCTTAAGCTGCAAAAACTTGCATAACTTCCTCTAGAGGACTCGGAATCATGAACCGTAAAATGCTCCAGAAAATAGACTTCCGTATCTTTCCAATGATGTATGGCTCATTGTCTGGTTCTTCTTGAGCAAGTACAGTCCAATCCGTGAAGTTGACTGATCTGCAGACACCGTTTGAGCTAACATGTCTCCAAAATGCATGTATTGAGTTTTAAGCTTATTACTCTGAAACAAACACAAAATAAATTAAAAGCACAAGTTTAACTCAAAAACATAACCAAATCATAAGTTAGAAGGGTACAAAATGATATGTAATTATGCACCGATCAATAGACGTGCATAAGAAACAAAATTTGACAAGGGATAATGAGTACCTTTCATAGAACTTGGCATAGAGTCAGATAATGGAACCTGGGTATGCAACATAGCATGAGACACTTTATAATCATGATGCCAAATAGGAGGTCGTGTAGGACAAGTGGAGTGACGGGTTGGTTCTAGATGAGGAGATGGGTGAGCCGTCATCGAGGAATCCGGTTCTGTGGGGGCGGAAGCGATGGGAAGAGTTGGAGGAAGAGAAATTGGCTTCGACAAGGCAAGAGGAGTGGAGTTATGGTGGTCTGCATGAATGGTGGAAGAATTTTTAGATTCATCCACAGGAATAACAGAAGGTGACTCCTCCATTGAATGATGGGATTGGTCAAGATGCTGTGAAACATCAGGTTGATGAGGAAGTGTAAAGGATGGATTCATACATGGCTCATGAGAAGAGTCTATGCACGGCAAAACAATTGGGTTTGGCCTTGTGTTACCTGCAGAGTTTGAATAAGGAAAAACATTCTCATAAAAAATGACATCATGACTAGAGAAAAATTGTATCATGGTGAGATCATAAAGGCGATATATATTTTGCCCTAAAGGGTTGCCGGTGAAGATACAACGACGAGCATGTGAGTCAAATTTCTAGATAGGATGGACGTTTGTGGCATAGCAAAGACACCCAAAGACTCGCAAGTGATCCAATGAGGGTGCACAATCATAAAGTAGTTCATAAAGGGACTTTCCTGACAACAAAGGAGTGGGCATACGATTAATTAGATAGGTAGTAGTAAGGACACATTCACCCCAAAAGATTAGAGGAACATTTGAATGAAATCGTAAAGCACAAGCAACATTTAAAATGTGGCGATGTTTACGCTCAGCCACTCCATTTTGGCGATGTTTACACATGTAGTTTGATAAGGATGCCATGCTCCATAAAAAATGGGCGCATAGAAGTGAACTCGCTGCCATTGTTAGCACTTATTGCTTTTATATCATGATTAAATTGAGTACAAACAAAAGCATGAAAAGATTTTAATAATGGCTAAGTTTCAGATTTGAAGCGCATCAAATATAACCAAGTGCAACGAGTATAGTCATCTACAATGGTTGTAAAATAGCGTGCACCAGAATGAGAAGTAACTTTATGAGGTCCCCAAATATCACAATGAATTAAAGAAAAAGGTTCAGTAGAAGAAATTGAACTTCTACCAAAAGGCAATCTAGTTTGCCATGCATAATGACATGCATCACATTGATGAGAAGAGTTAGAAGAAATAGCTGGATTTATTTTAGTAAGTAATAATAGACGAGCAGGTGAAGGGTGACCGAGATGTTGATGCCAAAAATTTGATGAAGTAGAGACATGATTTGAGGATGGGTGAGTAGGAACAAGGTGAATATAATATAGTTCGCCAAGTTGTTTACCCAAGCCAATTGTCTTCTTCGTTGCCAAATCCTGCAAAAGACAAAAATCAGGAAAAAGAGCACACAACAATTTAGAGATTTGGTAAGCTTGCTAATAGACATTAAATTAATCCTAAAAGAAGGGACACAAAGAACATTGTGTAAAGAAATATTGGAATCAAAAGATATGGACCCAATGGAATGTATTGGAGCATTAGCACCAGTAGGTAATTTAACAGATGAAGGAGTCGATGAAGACGATGATTGAGAAAAAATTGAAGGTCAGGATGTGATGTGATCCGTTGCACCACTATTAAGAATCCAAACCTATGAAAAATTATTGGAAGAAACTGAATTTTGAAAATCAGAAAAATAAGAACTTGTCAGACCTATAATGTTTGTTTCCACGTGATTGGCAAAAGTGGAACAAAACTAATCCATGATCAAGAGTAGAATTTTGAGATACAGAGAGCTCTCAAACAAAATAATAAAAAAGACCATAAGGCTAAGAAGAAATCAAATCGTGGTGAAGGTCCCAGAGCCTATTGCTTTGATACCATGTGAAAAGTTGTAATATGATGTATATTGCTTGTATCTTCAGTCATAACAATTTCAAAGATGTATAGCAAATTATACAGAAACATATATGGAAAGAAGTAATAACTACAACCTAAACTATAGGGATTGCTGGACTAGAGAAGGAAACATAATCAGTCAAAGGTCTGCAGCAATCTACTCCTATGATTGAGATTTGATATCGTAACAAGTTCCTTCAAACGTATATGTATGCTCACCAAGTACAAATCAAATAAGCAACCACAAAGAAAGGCAATCCGGAATATTTTGTTAATTTTCTAATATTTCTTTTTTATCACCTAGAGGGGATTTGCGTTTAGAGTCTCATTCAACTTTGCTAATTTTGTGAGATATTGAAGCAAATTAAAATGTTACACCAAAGAAACTGTTGTTGTCTATGCCCATTCTTGAGAATATGCTATATGTATTAAAGCAAATTGTTGTAACTAATCATATGTATTTGATGCCCCCTTATTCATATCTAGCTACTGACTATGGTACACAACTTTCATTGTTCACACATCACATGTGGATTGGTGGATTTCTCATAGTTGGTGTTGTTGCGCATGCAACTTTATGGTAAGAGACTATGATCCAATTACTTGATACAATGATCTATTAGATCGTGTCCTAAGGCATCGCAATGCAATCATATCACATCTCAACTGGGTATGTATATTTTTAGGCTTTCACAGTTTTGGTTTGTATATTCATAATGATATACTATGAGCACTAGAATTGATGCCTAACATTTGAGGATGGTGGTAAGCATATTGTGCAAGACTGAAATCAATTGAAACCCTAACATAAATTATCTCACCTGAACCACAATTTGAAGACGCCAACGACGAAGATTGAAGCCCTAACTCTCGTATGCCCCAAACGTATCCAAAACTGTTGTATGGAAAAATAAGACGACTATGTTTAGACAATTCATCATCTATGACAATTATTGTTGTAGTAGCACACACTCTCAATACTGGAGGCTTTACCATAACTGATAGTACAAGTGAGTGTTGTTCTATTTTTTTGAAATCTTCTGATGCTAATGGCAAAATAGTTTTAGATAGGTTCTAGTCTATCACGTCATGTATTTTTTATACAATAGAATTCTTGTAATCTGACATATATATTTTTATCAATACACACACAATCTCAATATTTGAGGCTTTACCATAACATTTGTACCTCATCATATACTTCAGTGATGATTTTGGCTTGAGAAACCTAACTTCAATTAGGTCTTTGACAACGATAGAACACAATATTGACAAGAAATATTGAGTTTTTTGTCGAGTAGATAATTCAAGAGTGAACATATATGCACTTCGAAATTTCATGATACATGTATTTGTACAATGTGGCTAGCATATAAACTAACGAGACTTGAAAAAAAATTAAAACAAGAAGCAAAGAATCATTTATAGCGACAAATAGAAATATATAAAAACTTAGAAGAAGATGTGCTAAGAATAGAATAAATTAGAAGACGAGATAAAGATTATGGTATTGTTGGACAATGATGATATCTTTTGGAGAATCAAATGGAAATGGAAATTAGAATCAAACGGTGTTTAGTCAACAAAGTCCAAGAAAACTCATATCCCACTAAGAGAAAACAAAGGTTATATATGATTGTACAAATCAGTGGCGATCCTACAGCAAGGGCAAGGTAGGCAGCTGTCTACTCCATTTTTTTCCACCAAAAAAGAGACCTATATGTAATCATACCTATTCCAACCTAACCCATGTGATAATGTGAAACATACAAAGCCCATGCCTACCCAAACACATCAAAAATTGAGAGCAACCCACAAATCAAAACCCAGCCCACTCAAACTTTTTTTTTAAAAAAGAAAAAACAATATAAGAAATATAAGCAGCCAGTGCATAGGCATAGCCGACAGTCCCCACCTTCTCTTTTCCTTGGCAGCTTTGACAGTAACTTCTCTCTTTGGGATGACAATAACTTCTCTCTCGGCATCATATTCTCCTATCTATGCAACAAGTATTCTTCTCATTCTCTCCTTTTTAATTATATTCTCTTTGGGTTGACAATATGTCACGCTCCAAAATCGAGACACGTGACAGTGGCACGTACCTTAAGGATCTCGAAAATATAACACCTAGATCCGAGGGTTATACTTCCAAGATTCCCAAAATACGATAAGCCTCTTTAATTAAATAAAATGGGTTGGATCAGAGTTGTAAATAACAGCGGAAAACTGAAGAAAAAAAACATTATACAAACTTTATTGTCGAAATACCAACCCCAAACATCAAGGAAGAGTACCTATAACCTCATAAGTTACTTTACAAACCATAAAGATTAAATACACATCAACCATCAATAATTTATACAGAGGAAGAAAATGCACAAGAAATATCCTCAAACTCTCAGGAAATGAAATCACGACCTGTCAAGATGATGAGGTACAGGGACCAAATGTGTTGACAAGTACATGAACAGCACCTGGTGAAGCTCAAAGGTTGTGATCTATATGAAAAAGTAGGGGTGAGCATCACATACGTTCATTTGCCCCGTATGAGGCTCCCGGTCAGGTTTGAAAATAGATAGCAAAATAATATAGTAGTGTTCATGAAAAATAATGAAAATAATATGCACAACACAAACCATTTCCATATAATATAGGATCAAAACAGTTGGCATGCTCACACAACTTTCGCAAACGTTTCTCGGGTACCTGTAATATGTTTGTCTGACAACCGATCCCTATAGGCCAACTACTAATTCCAGAAATAAAAATATAACCAACTTACCTAGTATGGTAGCGATGGTGTCCATTTCAACGGTCACACCTCGTCGACTATACCTCACGAGTAGGGTATTGGTAAAGTCTGTCCGCGTAACCCCTCCGGAGGTTTAGGGAATCGAAATCCAAGGAAGTCGTTATGCCCCTTTCATCCTCAAGTCATCAAGGATAATGCCCGCAGGCATATAGCCTCAAAACTTTGGAGAACCAAAGACAAGCATTCATAAAACTAAATAATATGGCATCCAAAAACAGTGCATCCTTTGCACACAACAATATTTACTATGTCATAAATACACACAAAATACAAGTCCGGGAGTGAGTCCCCTATCTGGATTCCAAAGCTCAAGCCTGACTTGCCTTTTGTGCCTTAGAGTTCAATCTGCCTCGCCTGGGAAATTGAGTCTTAGTCGAACATTTAAAAATGTTACTAAAAATTCCTTATTTACACTTACGTCCTTATACTTGTGTTTATTTTCACTTTGGTCCTTATATTTAATTTAATTGCACTTTGGTCCTTTAACTTTGTCCAAATTGTCATTCGGTCCTCATATTGTACAATAATTGTCCATAGGTCCTTGAAGTCTCATGTAATTGTAATATGGTCCAAAATGTCCAAAAGTCCTTCAAGTTCCATCCCTGGTCCAAAAACGGTAAGTTCATAGTACGGTAAAGTTAAAGTCAAAATAGTACTTTATTGTTCGTACACATGGACCAAAGAGATAGGTATAATTTAGTCCAATAATTTCAAGGAAAGAAAATGACAAAAAGATTAGAGTCTGTTCGGTAAGAGATTTAGAAGACCATTTTCATTTTCTGAGCCCAAATACAGATAAAAAATACGTTCGGTGGCTTATTGACAAAAACACGGAAAACATTTTGGGAGAATGATTTCACACCTAAAGCGTAAAACACAAAATGCCAAAATGACGTTTTCTCCATTCTCAACTCTAAATTAGAGAATACGGAGAAAAAAAGGAGAAAACACGGAGAATAGAGAAACACGCCCTTCGTCTACGTCACCCTTCGTCGCTCGAGCTTCGCTTTCTTCCATCTTCTTCCTCCATCTTCTCTGTCGCTCGAGGTTCGCTTTCCTCCATCTTCTTTGTCGCTCGTGCTTCGCTTGTATCTGAAACTTTTCCTCTCATAACTTCTATCTTGTATCTTAAACTTTTCTTCTCGGATCTTAGGACTATCTACGCCTTTGCTTCTCAATCTCTTAGAAGATCTTGCTGCTCAGCCTAGATTTGGTACGAAATTACTATTTTATACTATTTATGTTTAGATTTGGGTATGAAGACTGGTGTTATTTGTGTTTAGATTGGGGGTTTTCTTTATTTGTGTTATTGTCTACGCCTTTGTTTATTTTTCTGCTATTCCCTGTCTTGTTTGTTGTCAAATTGTATTTTTACCTATTTTCTGCAATCGATCTTAACCTTCCTGACTTGGCCATCTTGAAATTGATATTCCTCCTCTGGTCTGTTATCCCCCTCCTTTGTTTTTTGGTTATTGCATAAAGTCTGCCAATTTTCAATTCAGATAATAATCAACAGTTAAACAATTAAACTAGCAATGTAAATACATGCTCTTGGGTTGCATACATATATATGGGTTTAATTCAAGTGGTAACCATGTTCAAATAAAAGAAATTTACCATGGAGTGAAAACATTTTACTACAATAGTAAATGTAATTGTAGAAACCTTTTAGGCATAGTTACACTTATCATATATTGCAACTAGGTCCAAAACTATTCAACAATTAATAATGGATCCAAAGTTAATCCACTAGGGTGTGGGGTTAAAGCATGCATTTGTATAACACAAAGTGGTGATCATGATTTCCAACTAAGTGAATAATCATGAATGTGACTAGGTAGGCCAACCACACTCACCAAAGTAATCAAAATTAATTTTAGTGTGGTGGGTAAATAATTAGTGATAGGAATAATTTGATCAACTTTTGCATTTTATATCAAATCACTATCATTTACATCTATATAGACCCTACACACTCACCAAAGTAATCTTATTAATTTTAGTGTGGTGGATAAAAGTTTATTAAGTGGAAACATTTTGAAAAAACTTTCAATTTTATAATAAAACATCATCATAACCATTATGACTAATTTTGGTGGAAAAATCCACTAACACAATCATCAAGATTAATCACCTAACTTATGGATCAAAAAGATCCCATAACAAGAACATCAAGAACACCAAGAACATGCATATGAACTAATATGAATGTTCATGCTATTTCCGGAAAAATCCATATTCCATTTTAACCATCTCATGCTCTTAATATCAAATATTTCATGAAGTTAAAATCATGGGGATTTTAATACAATTATGCTCTAATGTTCATACATACACATATGCATACAAAGAGAGCATCAATCATCAAAACATAAATCCGAAAATCCAAAATCCCAAACAACCCCTTTCACTCCATTTGATTTTTATTCAATCATATCAAAATAAATCAAGTATAACCATTATACTTTTAAATGAATTTACAACCCATATATGCATCTCTAAACCTTAGAAACATATCAAGTTCATGACCTATGGCTCTGATACCAATTGAAGGATTTTCAAAACATTTTTGAGAAGTTCATTTGAATATTAAACATGCATTTGATCAAATTAATCGCAGCGGAAGTATATGGTGGATGTTTAAAATCAAAAACAAAACTTCTTTCAAGTATCTTAAGTCATGAACATTGATATGATTTCATGAATGGAAAATTCAAGAGAAAGGATAAGATCTAATTACCCTTGAAGCAATTATATGAACCAATTTGTGTTTGGTCTTCTCTTGATGATTTCCTCTTTCTTGATCTCCTCTTTGATCTTTGATCTTTGCTCCTTGATTTTTCTCCTCCTTGTGAGCCACAAAAGTATATGGCCTCTAAGTCTCCACACCAATGGAACCTTGAGATGAGAGGGAAGAATCTTGGGAATACAAGGATGCTAGTGCTAGATCCCCAAGACTTGGTTTCAATCTAAACCTCTTGAAAGATGAAAGTGTTTCACTCTTGAAAACTCTCTTTTATCT
Organism: Prunus padus; assembly: GCA_024362665.1. Taxonomy (NCBI): domain Eukaryota; kingdom Viridiplantae; phylum Streptophyta; class Magnoliopsida; order Rosales; family Rosaceae; genus Prunus; species Prunus padus. Next base: position 11,140,559 of record JANFAM010000005.1, on the reverse strand, counting down.
CTCTTTGATCTCCCAAAACTATTTGGTTGACATTGGATTGTGTTTGTGTAATGAGCTTATGAAAGATAGCTTTTGGAAACAATTCCCATACCCATTTACTTGTGCATTTTCGGCCAAATCCCATTGGGCTTCCAAATTGGGCCTTGTGACACTTAAACCATAATGTTTAGGTGTCTTAAGCCCTTGGGCTTAATACCCAACCATTTGGGCTTCCGTTAACTATTACCGAGGCCCAAATACTCTTTTACACGTAGTAAATCTTCCATATCAAATTGATCAAATTTATTTCCACAACATCATATGTATTCCTCAAAGTTAACCATTTAAGGTGTGCGATCCATTAGGTTCTAATTAGCATGGCAGTGGGAAAATATTAGAACTCTTTCTAACCAACTGAATTAAAACCTCCTTTTAATTTTTCCTTTATATGGATTGATCACAATCAATCCTAGGACTTCCACGAACCAAGAGTGACATCTAGCAATATATCAAGGCTACCCAAGCTAACCAGAATTAGTGAAGAACCTATTCGATTGGAATTACAATGCAATACGGTCCTTCTCTTATACAATGTTTCATATCATATTATTAGGGTACGGATTGATTATGTCAAACCCCTAATATGATTTATAACCTCATATGATTCAATAGAACATGATTAAGAACAACTTTCTAAATCAAGCTCAAAATACTTTGGCCAAAGATTTCTTGAATCACATCTCGAAACATTCTCCTTTTTTATCGAAGGTAGAGATTCCTTATTGTACATTCACATGCCCCTATGATGAATTAAGAGATCCCAACAACACTTTAGACAAATCTTTTACGGCTTGCCTTTAAGAGCTATCTAAGATCAATAACGCATCATAGGACAACCATGATGCCTCAGGTCTAAGGACTAATTTGCATTATTGCAACTATGAGTTCTCGTTTGACATGTAGATAAATACTCCATACGAGAACTACGGTTGATCGCGTTCAGTGTACCCATTCACTAATGAGCACCCACATACTTGTATTAGTGTCATCTACACAAATGGTTTGAGACTAACCATCCTCCTAATTGAGCATACATAGTATGTGCTAATCTTGACGGTTTATCAATGCCCATTTGATAATCCTATGATTAGGAACATTTTGGGATACTATAGTAAGAGATTAAAGGTCTCCCTAATCTAACATTTTTAGATTACTTTATCTCTTATTTAGCATTCCCTGGACATTTGTTTCTTTAATTGATGTAAAAGATAACAAATAAGTTTGCCCTTTATTATCATATACGAAATGTATTCTAAGGAGATTACATCAAATGTATTGGCTGTTAGGGCACATTTCTAACAGTTATAAAATCAAGAAGAATATTTGTAATTTCTGATTGTTGAGTTGTAGTATTTATAGAACTCTAAAAGGTACTTGTTGAAACTTTACAACTATGTGATTCAAATGAAGAGTTGTGTCTAAGCACAAACCATATTTTATTGCCCCTACCTTAGAAGGTTAGAGCAGCAACAAGTAACACCAGAAAGTAAAACAAACCCAATGCTATTTCTTATTTCCTTCCAACACAATCAGAAGTGCTAAAGTTATGAAAGGATGACTTATGTATGTTTAGTTGTTTGAGTTACAGCAACTATTAGAGTTCTTACCTACTTTTAAGATGAGAGAAGAATAGGTTTTTTTTTAATTGTGATTGTAATAGGGAGGAGCGTAGAGATTCCTCAACCACCACCTAAATTGCCACCTTTAGCCTACATTCACTCTATCCTCTCTTTCTATCATTGAAAGATAGAAGAAGTATGGCAAAAACCAGTAACAGAGTCAACAATAGACTCAAATCTTCACTGGTCTAGTGTTGAAGGTCAACACTTAATTTTTTTTTCATCCTTGGTTCTCTTTTCTCCAATATATACTTTCCGAAGTTCTGGTTTTTTTTTTGTGGTCAAATTTCTGTTGTCTCCAATGCTTAGTATGTTTTATGTTTGAGCTTTTAAAATGAAATTTTATGTTTCAACTTTTAAAATGAAAGTTTGGCAAAAAATTTCATTCTACAGATTGTTGGCTTTAAGTGAAGTTTGTCATAATTTTCTTTCTTTAAAGGATATGGCATCCAAGAATGTTGACGGTCAAGAAAAAATGTCATGGCCTCCAAAATAGGAGACAATATTCGTACATGTATTGCATGAACATGTGAAGAAGGGTGACTTGCAGACATCAACTTTTAAAATGAAAGTTTGGGCAAAAATAAGTGATGAGTTGTATGCACAATGTGGACTAAAATGTACTATTCGACAACTAAAATCTAAGTTTAATAGACTGCGAAAAGTACATTGTGACTTCTCAGATTTGATTGAGCATACGGGATTTGGGTGGGATCCTATTGCAAACACAGTGACTGCCTCGGAGGATGTTTAGGCAAGTTACTTGAAGGTATTATAATAATGTCATATAGGAAGTCTTTCTATTATTATTTTTAACTGACTCCTCACATAAGAATTAGTTGTGACATTTGATATAATATAATTTTCATGGTTTGTAGAGTAAGCCAAAAGCAAAGCAATTTTGCATGCAAGGCTTAGAGTACTATCAACTTTTAGGGGAGATATTCAACACTACTACTGCAACCGGGCAATTGCATTATGCCTCTAGTCAACTTCCTCATAACTCAAATGATGAACGTGAGTTAGAAAACAACTTCCTTAACACTGGAGTTCACATCGAAGTTGACTTGGATGATGATGGTGACAGCCCTCAACTTGTGAGTGGTAAAGGAAAAAGAAAGTGTGCAACTGCTGCTCCACCTGAGCGTGGTCCGCAGAAATGGGATAAAATGGAATCTTATTTGGATGTTTGCAGTGAAGTTATGAGTCAAAAATTACAGCGGGAAAAGGAAAAGAGTCTTGAGGCATCTAGCACCTCTAAGGAGATGTATTCGATTGAAGAATGCATAGAAATTGTTGAGACAATGGAAGACATTGATAACGATACATTCAACAAGATGCTAGAAAAGATAGTGCTTGTTGAATTGAGGAAAATATTTGTTACAATGCCAGCAGCAAGGAGGAGAGCTTGGTTGGCTAGTCTTTAAGATTAGTACTTATGTTTGTTGTTGAGAGGATATTTATGAATTGTTCTTTTTATTATGTTTGATGTTTGTGACTTTAATTTGTATGCATATTTATGGATGTTTGTGACTTTAATTTGTATGCATATTTACAAATTTTTGTGGCTTTAATTAGTATGCATATTTACAGATTTTTGTGAAGATACTAGACATGTCTACAAGGAATGAAGACAATCACTCTGATAGTGATTCAGATCTTGAAGAAATGGCGCATCATATGATAATTTGTATGCATATTTATGAATATTGGCAGTCATATGTAGATAGAACTCCATGTCATAACTCTGTTTTATCTTGGCATGAATATGTTCAAGAGTTGTTGAATGGGCATCCAAATAGGATTTATGACTCGTTTCGCATGGACAAACATGTGTTCCAGAGGTTGTGTTACACGCTTGAGAGTTTAAATTTGCTACAAAATGATAGACATGTGAGTACTCAAGAGGCAGCGGCAATTTTCTTATTTATAGTGTCTCATAGTATCCGCATGTGAGTGGCTGCTGAGTGTTTTCAACGATCTAAAGACACTATTCATAGACAATTTAAGCGTGTTTTGGGAGCTTTATGTGAGTTAGCACCCCGCATTATAAGACCACAAAGTCGAGGGGAAACACCTTTTCAAATTTTGAATAACCCAAAGTATTATCCTTATTTTGAGGTGAGAAATTGATCATTTTATGTATTTTATTACTATAATTATATATTTTAAATTATATTTACTTTAGTTTGTAAATATATGAATATATCGCAGAAGTGTATTGGTGCAATTGATGGAACTCATGTGGCTGCTTAGGCACCAGCTCAAAAGCAAACCTCATATCGTGGTAGGAAGATCCTTATTACTCAAAATGTCATGTGCGCTTGCTCTTTTGACATGATGTTCACTTTTGTTTATACGGGCTGGGAAGGGACTGCAAATGACTCTAGGGTGTTCATAGATGCAGTGATGAGGCCAGAAAATGAGTTTCCTTTTCCAGATGAAGGTATAAACATAAAATTACAATTAATATTATTATGTACATTATTTGTGTCATGCAAGTAATAAATTAAAATTACAGGGTATTACTATATTGTGGATGCTGGATATTCAAACGTGCCTGGATTCTTGGCATCCTACCGAGGTGAGAGATATCATTTGCGTGATTATAGAGGACCTCGACGAGCACTAAGAGGGCCTAAGGAGTTGTTCAACTATAGGTATTCCTCATTACATAATGTAATTGAGCGGTGTTTTGGTGTTTTGAAAGCTCGTTTTCCAATTTTGAAATTGATGCCTAATTATCCTCCAAGAAGGCAACGACAAATTCCTATTGCATGTTGTGTGTTACATAATTTTATAAGAAAAGAAGCTCGTTGTGATAGGATGTTTGAAGAGTTTCAAGTTGAAAATATGATCATTGATTCAGAAAATACAACAACACCAAATATAGATATGTCTGCAGGAAATATTGCACAAATGGGTGAAATTAGAGACAAGATCGTACCGGATTTGTGGCGGGATTTTATTTAGTGCTCATGACAACATGATTTTAAATTTTATATTGCATATTTTTAAGATATTTTTGAGATTATGAGAGATTTCATCTATGATTTAAGATGATATCTTGGAGGACATGAGACCATTTTGGGTTAGCTAATGCATGTATTGGATAATGATAATTAATTTGACCATTGCACAATTTTAAAGAATTTTTTTGGCTTATTAATAAGCCTGATAAGTTATATGCTACACAAAATATTTGATTTATGATGTTGAAACTAATTTTTACAATACTATTACCGAACGCATATTCACTATTTTTGTCATTTTCATATGTTCGTATCGAACACGTTTTTACTGTTTTCGTTCTCGGAAAATGTTTTCCAGTTAGCGTACCAGACACATTCTCGAATCTTGAAAATGCAAATTCGTTTTCTCGTTTTCATTTTATGAAAATATTCTCAGAAAACATTCTCCGAAAACGTTACCGAACGGACCCTTATCCAATTTGATTATATTTCAAATGGACAGAGTAACGGCATATGATGTATAGTTTAGGAATAACTTGGAAATTACCCAATTAAAAAGTAATATAAATTGAGTATTTGAAAATTTTAAATTGGGCAGCATAACAGCTAGGAATGGAAATATGGAATTAAAAATGAATAAAAGATGAGGTAAGGGAGAGAAATTACCTCAGTAAAATACTATGATGAATAGTACCATGAGTGAATAATACCCCCGAGTGAAGATGGCACGAAATGATGAATAGTAGATACCACGAGCGATTCAGCATGAATAGTAATTTTGGATGAATAGTGCTGGTGAATAGTAACTATTAATAGTGACTTCTTGGGATGAATAGTAATTTCAAAAAATATCAGAATAGTAGCTTTGATGGTGGAGGAGGAGAGGAAGAGAGGGAGGATGATTTTTGAAGAGTTTTGGTGTGAAGACGAATGAAATGAGGGAGGTATTTATAGAATTCCCCGACAGCTTGGATTGATTCGAATATTTAATTCGAAAGCCCAGATTAAAAAATGAGTTTTGGATCATGTGTAGGAAGATATATGTAGCTTCAAGATAGATGGTCAAGATGCATTACCAACAATCAAACTAAAGACCTAGATCAAGTCAAATGTCTTTGATTTGATCTATGGTTCAAATCTGATCTAGAATCATATCAACGGCTTAGATTAAACGTGCATACGATATAGCGCTATACGCCCTAGTTTTCCAAGGCTTCCAACCAATCAGATGTGGACATGTGGCATGGTGATAGGTTCTAACCAATCACAAAATGCCATGTGGAAATTCTAATTTAATTTCCTATTTCCCAACTTCGAAAATTCACTAAAAATACTTCCGAGTTCTGAAAAATACCACAAGCTCGTAATGACATATACTATTTTTCCATGAAGTCAAAACATCAAAATTCTAACTTCATAATTTCGGAAATATGTTAACCTTAAACACAATGGCAATATTTACTTGGGAAAAAAAATTGTCACTTACCTCAATATGGACCATGCAATTTTTATTGTGTGAAAAATATTCTGGAATTTTTCAGGGTGTCACACAATAACTTCTCTCTTGGCGACATATTCTCCTATCTAAACAACAAGTATTCTTCTCATTCTCTCATCTTTAATTATCTTCTACTATTAGGTTTTTCCTAAAATAAATGTATACATCGTAATTTTAATTTTAATTTGAAATTGAGTATTCTATGGTTTTATTCTATTGTCAAGATTTTTTTTGTTAAACTTTTATTTATGTATAGAGATAAATATTTGAGAATAAGACTCATTACGTCCCCTCAACTGGGTATATCTTTTTATTTTTTATGAATGAATTCACTCGTACCGTCGAGTTTTTAAGGTAAGCTTCGCTTACTTGACTTTTAAATCTTGGATCCGCCACTAGTAGAGATATGAAAGAAAGAACATCAAGCTCTATTTAAATACACAATTATGTACGTAGTTATTTCCTGCATTTTATTTTGTTGAATATCATAGTCTAAATTACAACGAAAATGGGTTTCTCACAGACACACTATCAAGGTGTTAGGATTTAAATATGAGATCACTGGTCTGGAAGTTAAGTTTTTTTTTTTTCAACTGGACTAGATCCATTGATAATGAGATATTGTTAATGGTAAAAACAAATTGGAATTTTTCTTTAAACTTGTATTTTTTGGTTGGAGCCCACCACACGTAGGATGCTAACTTGTCACTCCTTAAAATCTCTTCCACCATCGAGTAGTACCACTAAACAAAAAAACTATATTAAAAGAAAAAGTAATTCCATTAAGGAAAAGGGCAAAATACTGACATGAAAAAGACATCCAAAAGAAGGACCCCTTGTAAAACAACATATACATATAACTATTATTTAAAAAAAACCAATTAATTTCACATCCTGAAAACCTAACTCACTAAGAACCCAAAAACAAAAGAGAATCCATGGTATCACTGCGTCAAGTGGAACAAGAAGACTATGTGAGAGATCAAAACTCTCTACCAACTCATCAACCCTACCAAGAAAACAAACGCCTCATCAACCCTACCAAGAAAACAAACGCCTAACCAAAAAACGCGGCTAGGAGTAGAAGAGGACAGGCCTGAATAATTCTTCCCTAGAACTGAAATGTTGCTTCAGTCGTTATACAAGATGCTCTTGAATTGAATTGAATTGTTGAAAAAGTCCAACAGGGGTTTACCATAATGGTTGTGGCCCTCCTTTCCCAATGTTACCAATTCAACTTCATAAAATTTATTGGAACACCTGTTTACCTTTTTGCACCAAACAATAAAGTTTTAAAATGAACAGTCTTATTCAAGCACTCCTACAATGGAAAAGAACAATTGATATTCAATTTCACTATTCGACCAACAATTGATATTATATATACAGCTTCAGAAGTTCCCCTTATTCCTAGAAAAAAGAAAAAGAAAAGAAGAATTGGTAAGGCGATGTTTCAAGTTTTATCAAAGCAATTCTTAGTGCTGCCTTTAATACTAGTAGTAATTGTAGTCCCTCTCTACCTCTCCGTCAATTTTAGAGAACCCAAACCAGAAGAAAAACCAGAAGAAATCAGTTCTTCTCAGTCTGAAGAAACCCCAATGGCCACCAACGCTTTTGGTGTGAAGGTTGAAAAAAATCCCGCTCAATCCAAACTCACCGAGCTTGGAGTCACAGCATGGCCCAAGTATGTTGCTCTTCACCTTTCCTTTCTCTCATCTTTACTCTAAGTTTATAGGGTTTGAATTGATGTATATTTTTATATGATTTTCGTTAGTTACCAAGACTTGAAAAATGATGCCTTTAGGGGTTTTCCCTGAGGATTGGGTGATGGGTATGTTTGGTTTTACTGGTGAGAAAATCGTTTGTGGCTTTCCGGGATGGTTGTAGAAAATCAGACCCTTCAGTTACTTGGTAAAGCCATGGGTCATAAAAAGAGTCTATATGAATATGATAGATCCAGAGATGGATGGTGGAAGATGCACATTTGAGACTACCCTATCAAATTATTTGATCGGGTTCTCAGGAGCATAGAGAGTAGGAGTGAAATAAATTACAATTCTCTCAGCATTAACCTGAATGAAATCTCGTTAATGCTTCATTTTCATGTTGTTTGTGGACAAGAATCATGATATATCACATCCTAGCTGTTTGCCTGACAAAGTCAGGGTATAATCAATTCCAAATATAATTCAATAGAGAAGAGTGCAGAGGAAAGTTTGATAAACATAGGGAAAGTTGAAAGAGATTCTTTTTGTTTAGAACTGATTTATTTCATTCACAAATAAATCAATAACAATGCAAGGCTTTTATACATAGCTAACTAAAACTAAAAAAGACTAACAATTGATACCTAAGCATTGACTAGTCCTGAATTAGAGGCTTTCCTTTACCGAGGCTCCTCATGAATGAATCTATGTATGGATGAGCAGCTGATTTGGCAGCACTAGTTTCCTTATTTACTAGTACTGTAAGCAGCTCTAGTTTTGTCAGCGATCTTGTTAATGCTTTGTTTTTTTATGTTGTTTGTGGACAAGAAGCATGGTAATCAATCCTAGCAATAGATCCTTAAAGTGGTGGGTATTACTCGTTTCCCTGAGAAGGTCATAGATCGAATAAGAAAACATAGGTTGATCGTGAGTTTCTCTAAGAAGCTAATGAGTGCCAAGATTCTCTTTTCTTGATGAGGTACATGGCATGACTGCAAGTATGTGAATTTAGTTAGTGCTCTGAGGACAGCCTTCTTCATTGTGTCTCAACTCTTGTTCCTCAATCTGGAGGACTCCTTACACTCGTTTTCTTCTTTCTTTTTTTTAACTTGTGTAAAATGCATGGATAGTTAGTTGTATTGGTGTACTGTGTTTTTCTTGAATAAAACTTCTTATTCATCATGTTTATTTCTTAAACAGAAAAAAAAAGTGTGGGAATTCATGAATTGATGTGACTTAAATGGAAAAAGAATAGGAGCCCGGTACCTGCAAAATTTATGTTTAGTTTGTATTCCTTTTATATGGATGTTCAGATAGATGTTGATTGGAGGAGATTTTCTTGTTTATGTTCTAGACCCTGTTATTCTTTTGCAATGATCTATATTGTGAAATCATTAACAGGTGGTCATGTGGTCCAAGCAAATTCCCATGGTCATTCACTGCCACAGAGACTATGTATCTGCTGGAGGGCAAAGTGATTGTCCAAGTAGATGGGCATGAAGGATCATTCACAATTGGGGCTGGTTATTTGGCTGTGTTCCCAAAAGGCATGAAGGTCACTTGGGATGTCATTGAAGCTGTAAACAAGCATTATAGCTTGGAAAAGTAAAGGGTCTTATCTTCCAATTGCTGCTGGTTAAGCATGCTATCTATCAGCCAGATTGTACTATTATTTTGACCTGGATGACCGAATATTAGTAATATATGTCGTATTCGTACGTGTTTTGCACCTTGCAACACTGAATGCATAGATACTCTAGTGTTACTCTAGGGTACTAAATTAAAATGAACCCTTTAATGAAAAACTCATGAATTTATACAAGTTTTGCTTGGAGTCGCATCATGGCCCAAGTATGTACTCTCTACCTTCCCTTTCTCTCACCTTTACCTTAAATTTATAGGGTTTAACGTATATTTTAACGGCAACAAATCTTTGTTTCTAATATCTCATTTTCCATACATAGTCAAAGATTAATGCCCTCAAGATTTGGCTGTGTTCCCAAAAGGCATGAATATATGCCGTATTCGTACGTGTTATGTACCGTGATTCGATCTTATGAAGATAAAGGCAAAGAGTAGCTTGGACAAATAGTCTTTTAAAGACAAACGAACAGTTGTTCGATTTCATTGAGTTTCTGCATCCCAGAATGTCTTGAAGCTCTGCACAAATCTGTCCATTTTGGAGCAGATAACTGGACTTCAAATATCCCTATGATGGCAGACATTTGCGGTAACCACAAAACCTCAGCTGCCAGTGAGAGGCTTTGGAATCAGATAGAGATGAAAATGGAATGACTCAATATTCCATTCAGCAAGTGATGCCTGATGGCATTGGTCCAGTTCCTCTGGTGCTGTTAGCTCATTTGGAATTTACTTGCTGTCAGTTAGTCTTTTTTTTTTTTTTCTTTTTGTGGGTTTTGGATTTATCATATTCTATTTAGATTGTAAGTGGAGCAATCCCATTAATGTTTGAATAAAAATAAAATAAAAAATTTATGTTTCGAGAAAGACAATTTGGAACAAGAAATGAAAGCCAATTCACCACAAAATTTAACACATACATTAGAGCTTTTGACAAGTTGAGCCAGAAGTATACATATGTGCAAATTTTTATTGATCTGGATTTAAGATGAAGGACTAGGCAAACAGGAAGCCATTTGCAGTCCCTCTCTTTCAAGTTTTAACCTAGTCAAGTTATTTGCCTTGCTTGTATACAATTTTTTCACATTAGATCCTTGATCTTGAAGCAACCTCACTAAACTTCTCTTTGCATTCTCTCTAAATGGGCAGTTAGATGCCAAGAACCCATCCACCAAATGCAAGTATGCCTCCAAGTCATGGCAGCAAGCCACATCTGCATTTGGCTTCAAATAAGGTGACATTTTTGTGTCAACCCTTAATTCTGTCCCAACATGTGAGTATGCCAAAGGCATGTTCCTGTCAATCATGTCGACGAATCCTCCAACCTTTGCGCTCTTCAGCTTCTCCTCGAGCACTCCTTCACCGATGAATATGCCGGGAACCCTTGTGATCACGTCTTGGGAGTTCACAATCCTTAGAACCTTCACGTTCTTGTCGTCCATTTGCTTCGTGAAGCCCCGGTTGCCCACCCGGGGTCCTCCGAAGGAGAACACCGCCACCGACGGCATCTCCTCCGCGCACGTCTTGAGCTCATCGCCTACTAACAAGGCTATGGCAGCGCCAAGGCTGTGTCCTGTCACAGTTATGCTTAGCGTCTCCCCTTTGTATTGCTCCATCAGTCTCTTGACCTCTTCCACCACGGACTCGGAAAGGCTGGGCACGTGCTCCCCACGTGTTTTGTAAAGACTCAGAAATCCGCATTCCACTTTTGCTTGTGCTTGCTCTCCACCTTCGGTCGAGGGCATCTGAATGAGTTGGGCCCTCAAATTCTCTGCCCACTCGAGACACGTGGAGGTCCCACGGAGGGCAATGACGATATCCCGTCTTCCCATCCGTGCGATCTCCCGCATGTCATCACAGACCGCAACATACCCGATCCAGCTCGACCGCTGAGTCATCCAACCGAGATCCGGTGCCACGTCATCGACCCAATCGGGCAGCCCGATAGATGACGTAGCGTAAAGGCTCTTGGTCACCTTATAAGATCTATCCGGCAACGCCACGTGGCGAGGCAGTTGAGCCTCCTCTGCTGACATAGCCGGATTCGAATGAAACGAATGATAAGCCGCCTGAATAAACTCGCCATATCTGACGACCTCTCGCCGGAGATTCTCGTCGAGCGGGTCGAGCAGCCCGGCCCAGTTATTTGACCCGTGATACTCGCGCCACCGGGTGCCCAGGTTGTTCCTCGGAGAGTACTCTCCGGTTTTGGACAAGAGGCGCTGGAGGCGGTTGAGGTGCCTCGGCGACATTTCTTCAGCGGCCTTCGCTTGCGGCCATAGCCTGGCCAAATTGAGCCCTTCAAGGAGCCCCTTTCCCTTGTTTTCCACCGACCCAGTATTCTGATCCTTGTAATTCTCAAGATCGGGTTGTGGGTCGAGCTGGGTTTTGGGTGGGGGTTGGGTCTGGAGGAGCTTGTCGAGGTTGGCGAGGTGGAGCCGGGTCGCCTCGGTCGAGATAGAACCGGGTTTGCGAGAAATGGTCTGTGAAGAAACAGAGGCTGCAGCAGAGTAAGAGCAAGAAGAAGGCGTTCTTGTTAATGGGTTCAATGGAGATGTGTAGTTTCTGAAGCTAGCTCTTCTGGCCTGAGACAGGTTCAGATTGTGAGCTGGAAGCGTTGATCCAAATTGCATCATGAAGAAGAAGAAGAAGAAGAAGAAGTCGTTTGCAGAGAAATTAAGAAGAGAGAGAGAGAGCGAGAGAGAGAAGAGAGCGAGAGGAGAGAGAGACTGTCGATTTACAATTAAGTGGGATTTGAAATGATCAAAGGAGGCATATATAATCGTCGGTTTACTAAATGCCCATAGTTTTTCCCCATTATTACGGAAATGGCATCTGACTCTGTACAAAAGAAATATTATTGACCTTTTCGCTGTTTATTTCAAAAATTAGATAAATTGACTTTAATAAGCGAAATCGCGTGTTTGGACACACAAGGCAAGAGAAATGATCGTTCCTAAAAGTCTGCGTCCAGCCTCGGACGCTGTCTGGGAGAGGAGGGCGTGGAGGGGAACCTGGGATTGGCATTGACTGAAATATCCTCCCCCCTATGACTTCAATTCAAACAATTGAAGTGATCCGACGGCGTTGCCCTTTCTTGGGCCACACAGCTTATCTGTGGTTGATTGACGAGACTATTTTTTGTTGTGGTGTGGAACTTTCTCTCTATGAAGAAAAATAGAGAGAACAGAACAACAGAAACAACCACGAGAACAGAAGAACAACACTACTGTGCACATTTTTATTAACGAGTACGGATATGTCGATACGAAGGCCAAATTTTATGAAAACTACTTGACTCTCTCGTAAAAAATATTTTTTTTTAATTTTTTTTTATCAATTATAATTTGATATGTGCGCATATATTTTTTTGACGCATACACTAACATATTATTCAAATTCTGAGTAACTATATGATCACTAACGTATTATTTAGTGAACACATTTGATAAATTTTACAATTTTACATTATCAATCACATCTAAGATGAAAAGTCAATGTGATTAAATTTGTTTTAAATTGCAAGTGAATTTTTCATTCTCTGGGCAAGCATCATTCATTTGAATATAAAAATATACATATATTATTTACTAATTTCTTATTAAAGGTAGTTAGGTTGTTGTGGTCATCATGATCAAAACAAGAAATTATGAAAATCATATTATAATTCCATTATCTCCAAATCCAAAACCTATATGCGTATATATAAAATAGCAAGTGGGTGTTTCATTGTCTGTGTTTGAACAGGAGGCACGTGATTTAAGCGTTAATTAGTTAGAAAATTAATACGGCGTTAATTATATATTTGTGTTTACTTGATAATATTTTCTTCAGGTCCAAACTACTTATCGTTCAATTACCGTCATTACAAAATTTATCGTATTAACTTACAAACTGATTAGCACTTAAGTGCTCATCAGCACCGTCATATCTTTTGTATACATATCATCAAAGTATGATCAGCAATTAGGTCACCAAAATTTGGGTTTGGGGTTGTGGGGTTGAATCTTGAACGAGTATTTTCCAATCAAAAGAACAAAGACTAGATAATATTCAAGTCAAATAGTTATGTCAGAAAGTTTCAAGGAGAAATTCTTCGTTATTCTGATAGGAAAACCAATTATCCAAACTACTTACATACAAATCAAACAAGAAAAGAAAAATAAAATTATTCTCAAACGCATAAGCCCTTACTTTGCATGCTCATATGCTAGCTAGGGTTTCTACTTTAGACCGTAATCTAAGATTTGCAAGGCCAGACATTTGGTGCTTTATTAGCTTTTTACTTTTTAAAAAAAAATTAGTAAGATGTTAGCGGAAGATATATAGGGAAATTACTACTGGGGAGGGAAGTTTCTCACCCGCGTATGACACGCTATCGTGTTGCTACACTGTCAAAATTGAACTTGTTAGTTACATGATTTCAGCTCATCAATAATTTAGATTAGTGGCCAAACATGCAAAAATTGTCTTGTAGGAGATGACTTCTGTTGAAATTATACTCATCTAGCTAATTGTATTGGAATATTCTCGTCTTGCTAAATATAATTGGTTTCCTGGTAGCATCCCAATCGGTTGACATTTCTCCATGTTTATCTCTCCCCACGATGTGACAATATGACAGACAATTAATTGGCCAATTCACTTTCACTTTCATGGGAAATGATGACAAAAGTTATGCAACACTATGTATAGATCAAAATACATTTCACATAATCATTCATTTTAGTTGATTTATTACAAATTAGTTATAGTGCAAACCTCCACAACCCTAAACATTCTGAGAATTTGCCCACCTGCATGCATTAGTCTTATGAATAATAATAATGGGTACTTATAATGGTAGATATAGTGTTGCGCACGAGTTTCATATCAGTTAGATCAATCCTATCAAAAATAAAAGTTAGATAATATATACAAATACATATATACAAGGAGTTTCAGCTGAGGAATTCACTTGTATTTCACTAATTCAAACGTTTATTTTGTAGATATTCATTCAAAGATCATCTCTACAAAAAAATCACTTGAATCCGATATCATTTGACCACTCAATTGAAATATTGGAATTTTAGTACTTTCTTGAAGCACCGTGTTCATTGATATTATAGGACACAATTGGATATCGAAATGGTTTCCAATTTGTCTAATTTTTTGCAAGATGATCTATGAATGTAGATTTAAAAATAGATGGTTTGGATCGTTTGAAAAAAAATTCATAAGAGACCCTAAATGGTGTTCCTCAAATAAAATTATTTGAAGGACCTTCAATACAAAAGAAATATATATATATATATATGCGCACAATGCACTTAACAATTTAAATCTTCATATATAAAATGGTCTTAGAACTATCAAGCCTGCCAACTATTTAAAAGGATCCTTAAAATTATAAAATGCCGAATTTATTTGAAGTCATTATTAGCAACAAAAAGAAGTTGGAGAAAATGTTTGGCCTTTATACTTTAATATATGGCTATCAAAAGAAGGCAATTGGGTTTTGTTCTTTGTTTTTTTTGTTCTTATGGTGGTGGAAATGGTGGATATGGGTACAAAGTGGCAGGGCTGATCCTGAGATTTTGAGGGCCCTGTGCGAAACTTAAGCCGGAGCTCTCTCTAATATGAAAATACTAAAAAAAATATTTGCAATGACTTAATGTCATAAATCAAATTTTTTATAACTAAAATTCATCATCAATTAGCATGTAATAACAATCACAAATCAAATTTCATAATTTTTTTAATGTTTTCATTTTATAAAGTTAAATATTAGTATATTCGGTAAAAAAATAAGAGTTCAAGAGAAAGAAGAAGGCATGAATTTATTTTTGGTTTTGTTTTGAGTGGAAGAAAGTACTTTTTATTTATTTAGGAGAAAGCGTTCTTTTTTAAAACTATTTTAAATTTTGTTGTTATAATGAAAAAAGATTAAAATTATGATTGACATTAATATGTCAATGCGCTGCTGACAGGACCCGACCCTAATTCCGCTTTGGAATCCGGGCCAAGCCCTGTCCGTGGCCGACATCTGTCGGGTGTCGGACACACTTGACCATTTTGCCCTTTTAGTAAAGAAATTGAGTTTTATAAAGTTTTAAGGTTCGACTTCTGCCGAAAATTCGGCAGAGTCTCCCCTGTAATTGGCTCAATTCCCAAATCTTTTACACCTGCGAAAGCACAATTTTAATTCCACAAACTTCAGCACGCACAAGTTTAAGTTCACACACCAACAGAAACTAAAGAGTACGGCCTCAGGCCTCACAAAAGTTTGGGCAAATTCAGAGCTACTAAAATAATTAAATACAAAGTTCTTCTCGGGTCAAGGACCCTACACGAGGTCGAAGGAGTGTGGTGGTAGTGATGATGGGCCGGTGGTGGTGCTCTGCTACAACCTACAGCCTGGGGGCGTAAAACAGTTGAAAATGTGAGTGGACCGAAAATAAGTTTTAGAAAAAGATAAACAACTAAATAGCCCCACTGTTAAAGCATTGAAAACAATTCTATGGTAAAAAGAATAAATCAAGGCATGCATAAATAAATAGGATAATAAAGTTCACCAAAACCAGATATTCATAAAAAGATTTATTATTGTCAAATCAAACTTCCTAAAATCCACCTAGGTGTACCCTTTATAATTTCCGTCAATTCCATTATTCAACCGTCAATTCCAATCCTCGTAAGACTCGGTGACACAAAGTCGGTCCGAGCCACGTCCTCGCAAGACTTAGGAGACACCAAGTCAACCTAAGCCGCGTCATCGCTAGACTCGGAAAATACAAAGTTTACCCGAGCCGTGTCCTCGCTCCGCACGGTCCGAGCGTCCCCGAGACTCGTGGGGCGTGAGTCATGCGCGCAGACTTAAACCGAAGGCAACAATGGTCCGTAGACCGGATAATAACCTTTATCAATTTTTATTCCGTAGGCAGCATTATTAATCCGAAGGCAACATTAATAGGGTACCTAGAGTGGTTTGAAACCTTCCATAAACTTATAACTCACAAACAAGTTTTTTCCTCAAGCCATTCTAAAATCCATATCTTATAATCATGAATTTCATTCTAAAATCCCATCTTAGGCTCGGAAGTTAATTTATAGAAAATATTCAATAAATTCAATTAAACTCTAATTGCAAATCATAAATAATATTTGGAAATCAATAATTCCACAAAAGCATTAAATGAGCATTTAGGTAATAAAAGCATTTATAGAAAATCAAAGGTCCACTCACTGTTGGTCCGAGCTAGCCTGACCCTTAGAAGGGCCTTCCTGCACCTCCGCCAAAGCTTGAGTACCTATTTACGAAAATTAAACCACTTATTACTTCACCAAAGCTCGGCATAATAATTTAATAGAAAATCCCGACCCCCGGGCCTAAAAGGGTTCAATTGTAGTTAGAAAGGTTTTCCGGGCCCATTTGATTTTAAAATAAGCCTTTTAGTTAACTTGGAAGTTCCCGGGATTAAATATTGGATTAAATCCTTATTAGGTTTGATTCGCTCGTTCCTTAGGTTTCCGACCTCCAAACGACGATCCGTAAATTCCTATAGGTTTCTAAAATTCCCAATTACTTAACTTCCAAGTTTCAAAACGATCCAACGGTTAGAACTTAACGAACCCGGGTTAACCCTAGTTAAATCTAACCGGTAACATTGGTTATTCGCTCAAACGATTTCCAAAAATTCGTTCGAGCATACCTATGCGCTCGGGAGACTACGGGAGGCATTTTGGCACGAAGAACCGTCGCCACCACCTGGCCCACGCGCCGCCACACGCGCGGCCAGGTTGGGTGGCTTGAGCAATTTTTCCGGCGACGGAAAATCTTGGAATTTCGGGGCAAAGCTTAAGGCTAAGTGATCAGTGGGTGGAGGGGAGTGTTTTGGCATTGAAAACCTGCCAAGAACCGGCCGGAATCACGCCGGAATTCAGACCCGAACTGAGCTGAAAACCTAGGTTATTCAATCTCATCCAAACCTCAAAATTGATCAAATCTAACCTTGAAAACAGTTAGAGCTCGCGAAATAGAGCAGAAAACTCACCCAGATCGACCAATTCGGTGGCCGGATCAGAGGGTTCGAGCAGAGGGAGCTCCGACTGGTTTTCGCGTTGCAGAGGAGGTTCGAGGTGGTTTCCGGCGAAACCAAGGACAGGGACGGGTTGAGGGAGGTGAGGGGAAGCTTCGGGCGAGGTTTGAGAGGTCGGCGTGGCCGGAAATGGCGCCGGTGCCGCCTGGTTCGAAACCGAAGGGAGAGGGAGGGGTCGCGAGGTTGAAGACGGTCTGGGGAGGGGGGTTTGGGCACGCGCTGGCCGATTGGCCAGCTGGGTTATTTCAATTTTACCCCAATTCAAAAATTACCAAAATGCCCTTAGAGTTTTTAGACCTTTAATCGCTCGTTCGGGCTCAGAATCGGGTGTTCCGCATGTCCACGGACTCGTTTCGACGAGCCGGACGCAACGGTACACCCCGTTCCACCAAATTCTTTCCCGATCTCAAAGTCAACTTTTAATTCATTAAATTAACCGGGGTAAAATCGTCCTTCGCCTTAATATTTTAATATTTAACTCTTAAATTGGGATCGGGTTGTTACAGCTGCACATTGGAGTATATATACAGTTTTTATAATATTAATATATATAATATAAAGTAAAAAAATTTCGAGGACTTTTAAAAATCGGGAATCCTGTGCGGTAGTGCCACTTGCACCATGCCAGAACCGCCCCTGCAAAGTGGTGATGGGATGGGAGGGGTGGCGTGATGAGGTTGAATTTGAAGTGACATTTCAACCCCAAATTTAACATAAAATTTAACAAATATGACGACTAAATAAAAGGACTATGACGACTAAATAACCCATATTGATGTGGCGTCTTGCCTTGTGGGATACCAAGTTCCTTGAAATGCTCTTGATTTGGCTCTATATCTTGAGAGGGACGAACCGAAACTGAGTATATTCCTAAGATATTGAATGGGCAACTTTGATATTAGGTTTTCAATTCTTAATTTTATAGCAATTTAATAGGTATGCACATAGATCGTTTTAAGATAAGTACATCGAAATTTTATATCATACAAGTAATATTGAGAGAGACGATTTGAACATAAGATTTTAAGTCCACGAGAAAACTGATCTTAACCACTTAAATTATAAACAATTTGCACAATAATTTTTTTGTGTATGATTCGCATGAAATAATTGAATGCATAGTGCACCGTCCACGTACCATCACGCGGTCCTCAGATTTGTGGTGGCATACTATTGAGCGGGGGCATGCATTTCTCACATGTTAGAGTAGTTGACTCTTTGTAAAACCTTTCTTGATGAGTAGGGAAAAGAAATTTGCCTCACTTTCTCACTCCATCACTGTCCATCACTTCAAATAGTGACGACAATTGGAAAGGCACATACAAAAAGAGATGGCTAATCCACATCTTTAATCACTGTGCATTATCATGGTGGACGCTAGTGGATATGTGAGATTTCAACTCTGAAAATCCTTTCCGTGTTAAAAAAGTGATCCATATATTTATTCTAAACTATTAAACATGTTTGCCTTGTGACCTTGCCTAATTACCGAGTTTTTTTCTTAATATATTGGGCCGTGTACAACGTGCTGCATGATTGGGGCATGGGTTTAACTTTTTAATATTGTTTTGTGTTAATTATCAAACTAATTTAGTGACAAATGAAATGGCCTGGAAATGGAAAATGCTATAGGGTTCCATAGACGACCAGCCGTAATTATAAAGTTGAAAAAAGTGGCTCCCTACTCTCTCTCTCTCTCTCTCTTTATGAGTACTGAGTAGAGACCAAACTCTGTTGTTTGGTGGCCATTGGGCGAGAGTGCATCAACAAAGAATCATCTTCTTTTTCTGTGAGTCCAAATAGAAGTTAACAGGACTGAATTAAGGATATATAAAAGTTTATTGGTTTTCTTTGTTGCTAAATTATTATCCCTAGGGTTTGTAGCTCCAGAGGTAGATATCGTTTACCATTGAAGATAGTACGAACATCCCTGCATTTTTTTTACCACATTTAAGAAAAGAAAAGAAAAATCTCATAAGGCCATCTATTTTTGTGTTCTTTCTTTCTGTGAGATAAATTTCTTAAGCTGCGACCTGACCAACACCAGGGAAGATCATTGAAGATTAGATGCTCTTTTGTTTGGTGGAGGGCAAAAGTAGAGGGGTCATCAGTCAGAGTACATCAACATGGAATCACAATTTATTGTCTTTGCCAAGTTAAAAGGACTTAAACAAAGAATATTAATGGTAGTGTATGAAGGTACACCTACATATATATTTATAATATATATTCTTCCTTTCCTGTTTACATCGTCATCATCATTTAATCAGTAGGTTCCACCTCAAAATCAATTACCAATTCCTTTCCTATTTACAATGGGGGAGTAGCCAAACTCCTTGGAAGTCCTTGTTAGATTTCTCAACTTTCTAACGTGCTTCTCACATGTCAACCCTGACATATGTGGCTACATTTCAAGCCTAACACATGAACAACACATATTGGGTGATGTGGAACACATGTGGCCATTGGGCCTCACACGTATCGAACCTAACTCTAATACCATGAAGGATATTGAGGTTTCACCCCAAAATAAATTGCCAATGGAGGGTGTAGTTGTAAGACCCATGAGCTTGGAGAAGCAAGAACGGTGCGCAATCCAACATCGCTCGGGGAGGGAAAGGTGAAGTGCCTTATATGTGTGGGCATGTATCTTCCTAGCACGAGGCCTTTTGGGAGCTCACTGGCTTCGGATTCCTTGGAACTTCGAAGTTAAGCTAGTTGGGGCTAGAGCAATCCCAAGATGGGTGACCCACTGGGAAGATGCTCGTGAGTTCCTAGAAACAAAACCGTGAGGGTAGGGCCCAAAGCGGACAATATCGTGCTAGGAGAGACGGGTCGTGACAGTAGTCCAACTCCTTGGAAGCCCTTGTATTAGCTTTCTCGACTTTCGAATGTGGAACATTTCCTCACATTCTCACATTAACTATGATGAATGTAGGAGTGATAGGTTTGATCTTACCGGTAATATATTTGTTTTAGAAATAAGGGGAATTTGTGGAACTACCTTAATTTAGTGACAAATTAAGAAGACATGGAAATGGAGGAGTTCCTTTTATTATATTCAACAAAGATACACTACCGACCAATCAGTATAAAGATGAAAAGTGCTTCCTTCTCCGAAAGTAGAATCCAACTTAAACTAATTGAGTTATGAGTAGAGATCAAAAGGAGGTGGAAGAAAAGGAAGAATAATGAAAGGTGCTTTTTAAAAGTGGAGGGGTCAGAGTACATCAACAAGGAATGACAACTTTCAGTGAGTCCAATTGATAAAGGTTAAGAGGACTGAAACAAGGAAATAAAAATGTGTGGGACCAAATGTATCAAACTGATGTTGCCGATGGATCCTTCCGTTGTGGTTGTAATTCATTAGTGGGTCGTTGTTATCCATTGGGAAGGGAGATTCACTATTATATCCAATATTGGGGTCTAAATTATAAAAAAGACCTACATAAAATGGACTTTAGAAACACACCCAAAATTCATTTACGACATAATAAAGAGACTTCAAACTTTCTATAATTACAAAACTACCATGATTTTCTTAAGACAAGCAAGCCAAACCCCAAAACCTCATAAAAAACTCAAAACACTTAATAGGCCATTAAAGTAATTTAATAATTAAAATTAAATTCAATAGGTCATTAAATTTATTTTTTGGGTTTGTTTATAGAAGTTAAATGATGTAGGGTTTATCTACATTATTAGTGCTAAGAATGGGTATTTAACTAAATATCTATTTTTCTTAGCACTAATAATATAGATAAACCCTACACCAAAATAAGAGTTTTTAAATACATCATCAATTTTTCTTTTTCTATTTACACTGATAATCTTTTAATGAACTTCCCTTTTGCTAAACTATCCTTAATTAGAAAAAAATTCTTTAATGCAATAGGTTTAGTTTGTTAGATATATTTATTAAGGTGTGGCCATGATCATCATGATGGTTGATCATGCCATGGCTTATACCACGATCTTCTATTGACAACCGTAGGATCGAAGTATCAATAGTATCAATAATATAACGATGATTAACCTAATAATACGAGTAATATATAAGTAATTTGAGTTTGCCATTAGTCGAGTTTGACATGCCAAATACATTTCAATACTTATACCAAAACATACGCGGTATGACCGTATGAGTAGTCTATTCATAAAAGATCTTTCTTTTTTTGGTCAAAAATAACATAAAAGATGATCACGCATCTCCCTTCAATATATTCCCCATATTTTCCATCCTTCCAACTTTTTGGGGAATAAAGAAAACCTCTTTGGTGGCCGGTTGGGGCGTGTTTTTCATTCTTTGTACCAAATATATAGTTTTATTGGTGCACCAAAGATTGAAAGTGACACCTGACGAATGCAGCCCTAATGTGGCCGAGAGGAACAGAAAAAAGTGACACAGAGATATGTTTTGTATCTTAAATTAATAAAACAGAAGAAAAGACCAATAAAACAACTTAATTAAGCGTGCAAATATGGATTAAGCAATGCGTAAGAACGAACCACACGTGAGAGAGAGAAGAGAGAATTGTAGCGATGGAGGAACACCAAACAACCAAACTAATTTTTATTATTTTTTTAACAAAGCGATATTAACTATTCTAATGTTTGGGGAGATGAATTCAACTCGGGTGCAAAGGGTCAGACACAATACCTTGGTCAATTATCGTAACCCATAATGCACCACAACAACCAAACCTGAATAAGTATTTAAGTGAATGTGAAATCCGAAGGTGCTTTGTGCGCCTCCCCTTGAGGTTTAATTTGTTTTCATACAGAATTATAAGTTCCTTGACCTAGCTCCTCCACCAAGGGATAGCTTAAGAAAAATCTATAGGGTTTCTTTGCGGAAAATTAAAAGAATATAGATGTAGGACTGAGAAGTTAGACTAATTAATCATGATTTTTAATACACAAGAATATGAGAGAACTGGGTTTTCACTTTGAAACATGGATTTGAGAATGTCCAGGTCAATTTTCTTTTTTTGGGTCTGACAAAGACAATGGATGACTTTCACCAAACATAGGGTTTACTTCCTAACTCGATCGTGGACCCTGGATTTGTGCTTGATGTCAACCTTCTTCTTTAAATATTAATTTTCATGTTGAACTTTTTTATTGAGAAACTAGGGTGCAATTTAGGAGGGCTCATTCTTAACATGCCTAACCCAGTTCGAACTTTGAACTAGCATTTGAAAGAGCAAAGGACCGGAGCATGAGTTTTGAAATTAGGTTAGGTACCAATTCCATCAAAATTTGACTTGAGCACGAGTTGTAGGTTTAGCTCAACCCGTATTCTCAACAAGTTACAAAAACCAAATTTTCGACTCCAGCATACATGACAGATATATAATTTGTACATATATATGAACTTTTTGAGTGAATGATTGACTATCTATTATGCGTGAATGATTGACTAATTTACTTTATCTTGGAAGGTGTTTGAGTGTAGTAATTTCCATTAAATGGGGTGAATTTCATAAAAATTAGCACCAAAAATCTGTTTAATTGGGTTGGAATTCATGTGTACAAACTATACCACGTGATCGTACTGCCGTACTATTTTATCATTTCTCACTGATATGGGTGTGCTTAGTAGAAAAGGAAGGGTGAAATATAAATTTGCTCCCCATGTTTTGCTCCGTTGTCAAATTTTCATCCATGTGTTTTTTAATTTGACTAATTCGATCATCGTGTAAACCAATGACTTCTGAAAGGAATCTACGTCTTTCTAAGACTAAGAAGGGTTTGTGTGACTGGGTAAAGTAAAGTTATATATGTTTGTCCAACTTCAACATGTTGTTGCCAAGTTGACAAACAAAACTACTCTGTGTTTCTTCTTGTACTTACATTTCATGTTGAGCAGGTCAATTTTTATTTGTAGCTAGAGCAACATTCGAAGAAACATCCTTAGTTATTGACCAAAACTTTACACAAAGGAAACCTATATGATCCATAAGAGTGTTGAGAGTTTTTATCCCACATTGAAAAATTAAGGGATCTAGCCTGAGTTTATAAGGAGTTGGACTACTCTCCCAATTGCCAATTGATTTTGGGGTGGAACTTCAACTTCCTTCCTTATCAAAGTAAGGCTTCACTGTTGGGCCCAACGGCCACATGTGCTCCCACGTCGCCTAATATGTATTGTCCACGTGTTAGGCTTGAAAGTTCGCCATACATGTGGGGACGTGCTGAAAGTGTTTGTCCCACATTGAAAAATTAAGGGACCTAGCTTGAATTGCCAATTAGTTTTGAAGTGTAACCTCAACTTCCTTCAGAGACGCCGTAAGATCTCATGCATGTGTGTGCTTTCTTGAACGAGTTGCACAAAAATTCTGTCAAATCTATTCTCTTCAAAGAGAGGCTTTTGACATGATTTGTTAAAACGTTAAAGTTTCAAAGCAAGCCAATTTGATTTGTTAAACTAGACTTTCATTTCAAACCAAATTTATTGCTGTTCAAGTATAAATGTCTAAGCTAACCAATTATTCAATAGAAAGCACACGTGTGATGTGCATATAAACTTTTTTGACCATATATTTCCTTACTGGCGATTTAAGAATAGAAACAATTCAAGAAAAAAAAACAACCCGAACCCAAGAACGAAATTTCTTTGCATACAACGATAGTCACATCACATGGTTAGATATTGCAGGACGGAAAACTATTGTGTGTATCTGCTACACCACATGGTATGCCGTTCTATGTGGCAACGTTTCACTCATATTATTACGTGTATATGTACATAATGTTGAAGAATATGAGTCCTACATCGGATGATTGATTAAATAAAATACAACTTATAATAAGTGGTTCCACTCCTAATAGTACTGAAGTCTTTTGTGATAAAACTTCACACCTACTAAGCTTTGTAGGTGGTTAAGTTGAGAACAATATCGGTGTTGCTAGTGGTGAGATATTAGCCCGTTTTTCAGAAACTTAACACTTAAATCAACATATAATAGGGAGTACACGTCAATCACGTAGTATATCGAATACACACTATAGCTTCTCGTTATGCACATACTATCTTCGTGAGAACAGTTGAAAAGATGAAGTATGTATCAGAACATATTGACATTGTCAAAAGCTGATGAAATGGAGAGAGTAAAAGAAAAAGACTTGCAAGTATCCCAAATGTTATACACATGTAACTGGATTATAGCTGGAAAATATGTGTTCATTTGAGTTAAACGTATGCACAACAATAAAAGTCTTCCTTTTCTTTTATAATGGCCAATTGAATTTGAACCGACACACTTTTGGTCAGAAGTGCAAGAAACAAGAAATTAATAGATTCTAGGTTTTGCTGAGTGTTCATAGCAACTTGGCCAAGTCATGTAATTAATTCTAGGGTTTTCTGTTGAATTGTTCTATCCACTCTGCAGTAGTTAGCTGTAACCCAGTAACCAAAACCTAGTCTCAATTGAATTTATAGTCGTTATATAACTTGTACAAGCCAAGTGGTTGAGGGTCCAAATTCCTCATCATTCTTAGTCTTTAATTATAATTTGGTTGGTCGGTTTGACAATTTTAATTTGCAGATGAACATTCCACAATGACTATATATATATAAGAAGAAGACCTTTTATATATAATATATCTCCTGTTTTAGTCATACAGTTGACAGATCTAATCTGCATGTATGTGATTCTTCCATAGTTGTTGGCTAATTAAACAGACTTCCATTTGGTGTGATATATGTTGATCTTTGATGATAATTTTGAAAGTTCCATGCTTTGACTTTGCGTTGACAAACATTATATAGGAAAAGCTTCATATTACTGAAAATTACATTGCAAAACATTGATTTATCTGAGCGAAACTGTATGCATGCACCGCAATTTTAGGTCACGTTGCACCCATATATAACAGAGGCGAGACCACTTGTATAGGTAGATTCCATCGCTATTGGAGAAGTGGTTTACAATATGAAAGTTTGATACGTTCTAGCATTAATCTTAGAAGTATATATGCCTCTTCATTTAGATATTAGATATCTTTCTAGAGCAGTTTTACCAACAACCCTCTTTTGTACCAAAAGTTCCTTTTTGAAATCTCCCCAAGTGAAGGGCTGATACTTTTTAAGGTTGGTTTTTGGGTCCATGAGCTCAGGAGGGCACTCAATGAGGGCAGAATTACTAGGGCTCATGAAATATGCTGCTGATAGCCTATTCTTCTCCTTGTTAACCACTGCTCTGTGCACTACACTCCTCAGTCTCCCATTAGTCCAAGCCTGCCAGCAACGAAAACAAATTTATAAATGGAACGAAATTTCCTCGTACTAAAATGTGAATTTGAATCATTGGTTATGTTGAATCCTATTAAAATGTGTGGTCCAGATTCATAGTTTGACAATATAAACATTTGTTGCGCAACAAAACAATAGTATTTAAACTAAATCTAAGTGTATAATACACAATTGCATATGAGAGAGAAATTACTTCAAGGGAGTCACCAATATTGATGATGAAAGAATTTTGAACAGGACGGATACCAATCCATTTGTTGTCACTCATCAGAACTTGCAGCCCACCAACATCATCTTGCAGCAATATGGTTAAAGTATGGGGGTCTGAATGGCTTCCAAGCCCAAGACATTTTTCTGGGAGCGGACAAGGTGGATATCTGTTGACCCTGATCATGGTAGCCTCTTTCTCTTCAAAGTTCTTCTTAAAAAACTCATCAGGAAGGCCCAGTCCATGAGCTAGCATCTCCAAAATGGTCATTCCTAAATTGTCTAATGCATTCAAGTAGCCAATCATTGCATTGCTGATGCATACATTCCAAAGATTAGAATTAGTTTTATGCGATGATCAATGAATAAAACTATTTGGCCACAATGAATAAAACCATATGTTGGGTCAAATGAATGAAATAAAACTATAATTTTGGTTATATAGTGTTGAACAGCAAAACAACCTAATTGAAAGATTACGTGTCAGAAATATAAGATTGTCATAAAATTTAAACACATAATTTCCAATTAGAGTATATTGTGTCACTTAGTATTGTCACATGCCAGGAATATCCCGAAGCATCAATAAATACGGTTCTAAAATCAGTGACCAAGAATTCAAGTATTTATAGGATATGAAATTCTTACCTAAATGGCTGATGTTGATCACCAAAAACCTTTGTAGCAAATCCAACTACCTGTTGTGGGGACTGGAGCAATTGCAAGATCTCTGCCCAAGGCAAATTTTTTCCATAATCAGGATTTGTGGCACAGTAACCTAGTGGTAAGCTAGCTGATCTAACACCCTTCAACTTCTGCTCCATTGGCAGATCAAAAAGCCCATTTAAGCTCCCTACGAAACTCTCTATGGTCTCCAGAGCAACCCCATGATCCACTAGCTTGAAGAACCCCCACTTCTCACAAGCCCTCACCATGACTTGGCAAACCTTGTCATAGTTAGGGTTTTTCCTCCCATCCAAAACCCCTTGGAGACTTATGACAGGGATGTCATCTGCATCTGCAAAGTCATCATGGTTAATTTCTGGCCATTCTTCTGTGGACCAAATGAAATTCTTGACACTTAGCTTGTGCCCCATGGAGGAAAGTGACTCAACATATTGGTCTTCAATCTGTAGAGCCATGCCAAAGTCTCAAAGATTAGGGTTTGCAATTTCCTTTGCTCAATTCAGTATAAATTTGAACCAGAAACTTCATGCATATAAATGATTCATTTTGTATAGCCATACAGCGTGCTTTGTTAAGTGTGATAAAATTGAAGTTGATTGTAGTTTTCGAGGAGATTCAATGTTGGCTTATAGTATCATTGTTGCCTAGGATTTATAACGAGGCTGTCTTTTAGTGGAAAAACATGAGATTCTACTGGAGATAACTAAGATTCCAACAAAACAAAGTAGAGAGAAAATGGAATCTGTGAGCCGTCCAATTGGGAAATTGTTTAACCACTAACAACAGAGCCGTGTTAGGCAAACAATGAATGCATCATATGATGTCCTTTCCGCCAACTAACAAAGGAAAATATTCTAAACCTGATTTTTACAAAAGTTTTTCTAACTAGCCTGATTTGTTTTTGTTACCTAGAAATGGATCAAGCAATTGATCTATTATAGTCGTAACTCATGTCTCTACCCTCTCCTCATTACTTGGATGGCATAGCTCACTTTACACCTATGCCTACCAATGAGACACTTAGTGACATGCAATGTGAGGTACCGAGACTCAGTGACACCGAACTTAGTCCATCTGAATTGTGTTTTCTCTCTCAATCTCCATTTATCCGGTGTTGCTTAACATGACATTTCTTTTTTGTATCCAAGTCGTTTCAACACTTCTTAGGTACTATCTTTGCCTCCTACACCGTTGAAGCACAATTTTGCTTGGCTTTTCAATGATCTCTATCACATAACTTTATATCTCAAGATCTCAAATTGTGAACAACTTTCGGGGATTTAGCGATTATCTGCTCTAGCTATCGGTTGAAGAAAACCAATAAGAAAATCAGTAAGGGAGACACTTGAAGGATTTAGAGTGACAATTTAGATCTAGATAGAAGTGTTCTCAGAAGATATTTTAGGTAATTCTTTCTGCCCAGTTAAATTATGAGATATTATAAATTGGAGAAGAGCACAATGAATCGTCTTCTAATTCTTTTGTTTTGAATTTAGATTTTATGATCTTAAAGGTTATTTTAATAATGAGAATTTTTAACAATTTTTTCCCTTGCCTTTCATAATTATAAATAATTTTGCATTGATTTTTCTACCAAATCACTAATATCTAATTATTTTGAAATTATTTTTTTGTCACTATTTTTCAATATCTTATATGGTGGAATGTGATTAATTGAGGATCACAAAACATTGCTATTTGCATTGAGAATGACAAAACACTGCTATTTGCAATTATACCTAATACATGAGCCCAAATTAAAAAAAATTACATGAAATGGACTTTAAAAACACACAAAAAGCCCATTTACAACATAAAAAAGAGGCTTCAAATTTTCTATAAATTACAAAACTGTCATCGATTTCTTAAAACAAGCGCAACCCCAAAACCTCATAAAGAAACCCAAAACATTCAATAGGGCATCAAAGTATTTTAATAATCAAAATTAAATTCAATAGAGCCAGCTGTAATTTTTTGGATTTGTTTATATAAATTAAATGATATAGAATTTATCTATATCACTAGTTCAGAGAATGATTATATAACTAAATATTTCAAAAATGAATGACTTGTATGTAACTTGAAATTGTAATCAACCACTAAAATAATACTTCAGCTTTTTCTTTACCGAGGGATAATAAAGAAAAGAATGCCCCAAAAACTAAAAAGTCAAAACTTTGAGCAAGTCTTCAAAAACGTTCCGGATTCGTTTTCATACCAGAGACAAAAAAATTATTAAGAAAAAAGAAAAAAAGAAAAAGAAAAATCCTAACGTTTACGGACCAAACTTCTAACAGCTCCTCCTCGCCTGCGCTCTGAAAGCTAAAGGCTAAAAACTCTTTCTTCTCCGGCGAATTTCCGGTCAAAACTTCTAACAGGCGACCCTCCTGTCTCTTCTCTCCATAGAACGTATTTTTTATTTTTTCCTTTTTTGTATACTATGCTTTCTCTTATTATTATTTAGCTCTCACCGAACAAATATGCTATTTCTGTTGAACTGGTGTTTGTTTGTTCTTGATAATTTTATAGTTTAATTTCAACGAACCAAAATTGAAAAAGTATTGTAGCTCAAATTACAATATGTATCAGATCTCTGTGAAAACTAGAAAGCGGAATTTTGATTTCTGTTGTTTGTTTTTGATTATTTTGTTTGCAGTAGGGATATAAGATGTGCCTTCAAAATTCTTGTGCGCATTTGTCGTCAGAGGAGGCGGTTGCAATCGAAGAGAGTCTTTTGATATATTGCAAGCCAGTTGAGCTCTACAATATCCTTCGCCCCCGTGCTCTGTACAATGTATATTTTCACTCTCTTGCATTTTGTTCCAGCTCAACTATTTTTTATTTATTTAATCATGCCGTGTGTTAGTTTTCGGTTATAATTGAACATTCATGCATGATAATCCGCTTGATAACGGCCGTGATTGTCAAAATTTGATCATGATTGCACATTCAGACACCTTTGTTCTCTTCTTATTTTTGACATGTATTTGGTTAGGGATAAAAGGAATATTTGTGTTTATGTTTTCCGTACTTATATTTTTATTTGCACACTCATGTAAATGCATTCGGGATGCGAAATTTGTATGTGTTCAATGGTTATTGCTGCCCCTTGTTAAAATGGTGCCGTCTATGTTTTTATAGTCTAATCAAGTGCTTTCTATGTTGTAGCCTTTATTTCTGAGTAGATGTTTGCATTACAAAATCCAAGCAAGGCGCAAAAGGAGGTACCAGTTCTATCTTTGAATACACACAAACACGCATATGGAAGTATGTGTTTATGTATGAATATTATGTTTAGTACTTGTGTTCATTGCTCTGATTTATTTCATTTTGTCATGGCACATACACACAAGCATGCTATTTTCTCTGTGAGGACTTCAATAAAACATTTTTGTTGCTGACTTTTAGAGGACAATTAATACTTTTGGCTGCATGCTATTGTCTAGGTTCAGGACTGGGATTGTAATATTCAACTATAGGGACTACAACAACACGTTACGAAAGACTGAAGGTATCATCAACCGCCCCTACTTAGCATGATGTTGACTGTAGAATAATGATGATTTAAGTTGAAAAACTTGATGAGAGTGGAAAATGGGTGTCCTGGGATACAGAACACAAGAAGGACAACAAAGCATGAAAAATCCTATAGAATGCGTTTTTTTTTTCTCTTCTAACTTTCTCTCTTTAAGAGAAAAATGTATTGTTTAGTTTCTTATTTGAAATGGTTTGGTTTGCTGCATGGTGCTATGCACTCCTAGGACAAATATATAATTTAGTTTTTCCGCATTTGAGGTTAAACATTTAGATACCTTGGTTATACTGGTTGTAAATGATTTCAAGCCTATGGTAAACCTGAAGTTTGTAAATTTTTGTTTATATGAACTTATTTTCGTCAGCAGAAGTATGTTGAATTCAACATGATTGACACACTAACCGTTATGTGTACTTCTTTTTTAAACATTCAGTTACTGAAGACTTCACCTGTCCCTTTTGCTTGATGCAATGTGCAAGCTTTAAGGTAGGTACTAATGTGGAGGTGTACTACTCTTTGTTGTCCCATTTATGTTTTGACTAAATTTAACATAAATTGTGGAATATCCAATTTTGCTAGAGGTAAGGGAGAGAAAGGAAAACTACTCCACATCAGGAATACTTTCTCATGTACTTTGAAGTTTGCATAAAACCTTTAAAGTGTTTGCAGTAAATGCGAAAAGATTGGGCCCAAAGACTCCCAACATATATGTTTTCATATACAACATTGTAGGATTTGCTCATCGAGTATGAAAATCTTAGTGATGTCCATATCCAAGATCAATTTTTCCTACATTATTCCTAGATAAACATGAATACACACATTTGTTTATTCCTGTGAAACTTAAGCTTTGACTCTTCAACTTTTTTAAGCTTCTTTTTTTCCTCTAAATTGATTTGATAGTTATTTGTATTTTTTATAGATCTATTTGATATGAGAGGCTGAATTGTTTGTGAAATGACATCGACATTCCCACCTGTACTGGCAGGAGTTTCAACTCTGTAATCATGTTGCGTATATTTGTTCTACTGAAGAAACCTAATTTATTTATTCGACCGTAATATTTTTGGTTTCCTTTTTTTGTTATTGCCTTTCTTTTAAGTGGCTATTTCTATTTTTTCTTTCACAGCTTATATGGTTCAATTACTAATATTTACATATTTAGCTTGATGCTGAAGAGAACATTCATTTTCCCTTGTAGGGTCTGCGTTATCACCTGTGCTCTTCACATGACTTATTCAACTTTGAATTTTGGGTTGGTAATGAGTATCTAGTCACTTTCTGCATATTCTGAAGAGGCTGCTCATAAAACATTTATTTTGTAGGTAACTGGAGAGTACCAGGCAGTAAATGTTTCTGTGAAAATTGATATATTGAGATCTGAGGTAAGAACTTTATTATCATCCTGTTTCCATTTTCCAAATCAGAAATGCAAATAATCATTCTGGTAGTTTCTTATGCCAGTGTTTAGGTACAGAAACTGAGCATGATATTTATTCATAATTTGCAAGTGGATCATTTTCTGTGTTTTATTTATTTATAAATTTCTTAAAAATAAGTAAATGAATAAGTTATTTATGGCTAAACATATCCTGTTACATTTTATGTATACAGACTGTAGCAGATGGAGCAGTCCCACAACTTCAAACATTCTTCTTCTGGTTGGTTTAAATCCCTTGGTACAACTTAAAGCTACTGGCTAACATCCTATTTGTTCTTCAATAGGAATTCAGAGTTAATTTGGTGAAAATTTTGTTTTTGCAGTTCAAGGCCAAGAAAACGTAGGGCAGAGAACCATGTTCAAAATGAAAAGCATGTTAATGTACAATTCTTGGAGTTAGACTCCCCTAGACTAGCCAATGAAGTTGTACATGAGGGACTTTTGGAGAATAATGATGGTAAGTTTTTTTTGCTTTTTGTGATACATTGGGTTGGTCATTTTTAACTAGTGAAGAAGGGAAAGAAACTCAAGAGAAAGAGACGAAAAATTCCATTATATCCCCTTTTCTGCAAAGAATTGGAGAAAATATGAAATATGTATCACCACTGGCCTATTCGGAGTACCTGTAATCTCTGACAATAATGTTTTTCGGAAATTTGATGTTTCCCAAAAATATATCCACGTCTGTGTAAGACATCAGGTTGGTCTAGGATTGGAGTTTTCTTTTTCGTTTTGTGCATAATTAATTCTCCTCAGTAACAAGGAAACTTGAAGAGGTGTTCTTGCTCTTCTCTGGCTGATCACTGAGCTAATGCTTAAAATGTTGTGTTAATAATAGTATCAGGACCATGAAACATGTCTACAGCGGTCCCCAGTGAATTATGACATTTCTTTTCTCTTTCTTTTTTATTTACTTATTTTTTACCTCCAAAATAGCTGGTCAAGTTGGTATGCATTTGTAAATCTGGTTGACTTGTTCTGTGGTATATAGTAACTCCATGGGATATTCTTGCTGGTATGTCAGTCAATGGCTCAGATAAGTCTTGTTGTGGTTTGAATCAATTATAATAGATTTCGTAATTTTAAGAACTAACATAAAATATGTAGCATCCATCTTAATTTTGTATATAAACCACAAACAGACTACCTGTTTGATTAATTTTATAATATTTGAATTGCATCCTCTGATTTGAATGTTCACTGTTCCAGCAGAGTCAATTTTAAGTTAGATAACAGTGGTTGTGGCAAATTTAAGCTCAATTTCAGTTGCGAGGAGTCTGTGATTATTCTGATTGAACTTGAAGTGGGTTGAATGTTGTTACTTTTAAATTCAAGCGCTGCTTAGTTTATAATGGTTTCCTTTGGACATTTTTATTAAATAAATATTTGATCGCATAGCACAGTCCAGACATCTACAGGTGCAGTAATTTCCAAATTTGTCTAGCAATTGGGTTGAAGGTTTAATTATTTACTCATATATTTCTTTTCTCATATTCCTTTGTTTGGAAGACTGTCATTTAACTTAATTTTTTGTTGTTCTGTCCTCCAAAGGTGAGAAGGCTTCCAAGGTGCATTGGAAAGATATCCAGCTTCCATCCACAGGTGCAGTAATTTCCAAATTTTTGTAGCAATTGGGTTGAAGGTTTAATTATTTACTCATATATTTCTTTTCTCGTATTCCTTTGTTTGGAAGTCTGTAA
Organism: Prunus padus; assembly: GCA_024362665.1. Taxonomy (NCBI): domain Eukaryota; kingdom Viridiplantae; phylum Streptophyta; class Magnoliopsida; order Rosales; family Rosaceae; genus Prunus; species Prunus padus. The sequence goes on along the minus strand of JANFAM010000005.1, from coordinate 11,107,176 downwards.
TTTAACTTCATTTTTGGTTGTTCTATCCTCAAAAGGTGAGAAGGCTTCCAAGCTGCATGTTGAGTGGAAAGATATCCGGCATAGAAGGCATGAACATGAAAACTATGGTCCTGATCATCCTAGTTCTGTAGAATGTGTAACATCAAGTTCCAATATTCCTGGTTCTACAGTTGGATCTCTGGAGCCTGATTGTGTTAAAATTCTATCTGGAAGTGATTCCGCACCACCTACTAAAATAAGGAAATTAAATGGAGAGCGATCGGACCCAAAAAAGTATGTCAACCTAGGCCATGATTTTTAGTTCATGTCCATTGTTTTTCAGTATCTTATATTGATTTTCCTTATACTCACTATTTGATTAATGGTCTTCTTTTGGATGTGTTTTTACAGTATGAAAAGTAAAGAACTTGTGTCTCCACCCTTTTGAGATTGTTATCGTTATCTGAAGTGCCCATATTGAGGCTGTTGATTGATTTTGAGACTTCTCACACTTCTTATTTTTGTTTGTCCAGCCGGATGCTCATTCAGAAACGACAGTTCTTTCATTCTCATAGAGTTCAGGTAGTTATTGATCTTTAAACCTGTGAGCTGTTTCAAAATCTTGTTTCTTCGTTTATGTACTTCTTTTGCATGTTAAGTTTTCTTATTATTTCTTGCATATCCACGCTGTGTCAACTCAGATCTTTGATTTTCCAAAGGTTTAACACTTGAACTGTAGGTTTCTTTATCAATTGAGAAACTTGGATATGAGCTTGTAATACTCCATATTTCAACAATTTGGATAGTAATTTAGTGCACCTACTTTCTTTCCTTTTTTTTTAGTACTTAATTTGCGTAAGGTTAAATTTTATTGTTTAATGACCTGATGACTTTCTTTCTTTACATATAAAAGCATTTATTTAATATATACATAATTAGTATAAACTCCTTGCATGTATTTTTATTATTTTTTGTGGGTTTTCTGATTTGAAGGATTGAATTTGAAGCATTTTTAATCTGTTTCCCTTGGGAATGTGTGCGCCAGGCATGCAATTATCTTTAATAGGTTTCCTAAGAACTGATTCATTAAGAATAACTTTTAAATTATGAATTATTCATGTGCATTTGAAATCGCAAGTAGACATTTATGCTGCGCACATGATCTATATTATGGTAAACTTATTACATGTTACCAATCTGAGAAAATATGCATGATTTTTTTATATGAAGCCTATGGAGTTAGAGCAAGTATTATCGGATCGGGATAGCGAAGATGAAGTTGATGACGACATTGCAGATCTTGAAGATCGGAGGGTATGCATGATATTCTTTTAGATATTGGGCCAAACACTCCATGTTTAACACTATTAATCTTAGGAACGCAAAAACTAATATCATATTGTCATGTGGCAGATGCTTGATGATTTTGTAGATGTTTCCAAAGATGAAAAGCAGCTGATGCATCTCTGGAACTCATTTGTGCGAAAGCAAAGGTGACTATGCTTTGCTGCTTTTGGCTTTCTGATAAGTTTTCAATTACTTTTGTGTGTGGTATCTTTGGAAATTTCAGTTGTCAGTGTATTGGGGGTTTCTTTGATGAGAAAGATTTATTTTCATTGTGGCAGTGTGCTGGCAGATGGTCATGTTCCATGGGCATGCGAAGCATTTTCAAAACTTCATGGACAGGAGCTAGTCTCCTCTCCGGCTCTTTTCTGGTACTGTTGTTGCATTAATTTTCATAATCATTGGTAATGAAACATAATTTGCAGTAGAAGCAGAGGGACCAATTACTGTTGATGTCATTATGAAGAACGGTCATATTATGCATATCACTTCCTGCTTGGGAGTGCTTCTGGAATGAATAAAAGCACTTCCTAACAAGTAAAAACAATTCTTCTCACTGCGTTTGGTAGGAAAATGTATAAGTGCTTATGGGCAATAAAAATGCTTTATAGAAAAGAACCTAACAGGTGCTTCTTCAGGAAGCACTTCCAAGTACTTCTCACTTGGATTATTAACAAAATTTCGGCGTTCTTTTAACAAAAGTGCTTCCTCTGAACACAACTGCTTCCTATAGAAGCATTCCCACACGGGCCAACCACCTTGTTGCATTTTGGAACTTTTCACTTCTTTTCTTGCTTTTTGGTAGTAATGCATGTATTTGCGATTCATTGGAAAATTGTGTTTGAAATGTCAAGTGCTCATTAACTCAGGTGTTGGAGGTTTTTCATGATCAAACTTTGGAATCACGGTCTGCTTGATGCGGGCACAATGAATAGTTGCAATATCATTCTCGACGGATACAAACACTAGCCAATAGATGCTATTACAAGTGACAAAAAGTGGAGACGACTGACTTCTTCGGCTTTAGAAAGTATATAATGAGATGGGGAACTAATTTTTCCCTTGCAGGAGACTGTGGTCACCTTCTCTATGTAGTACTTTAAATTATATGAGCCTCCCATTGTTTTACATTATTGAGAAAAAAAAAATTCAGACTCAATTTATCAATATTAAATTAATGATTTACAAGTTCTTGTTACATGTGATATAGTCACCGTTCTTCAGTCTCTCTCCTGGTTCTTTTGTATTTTAGTTTTTCGGATGGAGTTGTGATTCTTTTGGCCCCTGAACTATATCATAAACTTACTGCTAGGCATTTTTTTTCCGGTAAATTAAGGAAGAAACAACCAGGCATGAGAATTTTTGCTCCGGATCCTCCCCAGCAAAACCCTCCATCTGGCCCTCCACCTCCAGCCCTCGCTTCCTAAGAGTGATCCCACCGCAAGAGGCCCAGGCAGGCAGGAGGGGGCCCGTCGCCCAAAAATGTCTCCACCGCAGCAAGGCCAGCCCGGGCAAGGCCTAGGTCCCACCAACCCGAGCAAGCCCACAGTCAATTATTGCTTGGGCTTAAGCCCGAAGGCTGCTGACGTCATAATGACATTAGCAACAAAAAAAAATTGAAAATAAAAAACTAAAAAACTCAGAATTTTTTTTATTATAAATACCTACCCATATTCTTTACTTCCCACACCAAAAAATTCTATACAAATTCATTTCTTCATATCTCATATGAATAGTAATTACTCTTGCTCTTGCATTTTGGGGTGGAGCTACAAAAGGCAAGGGCTGCCACTATTCACATGAATATGAATAGTGGCAGCCCTTACCTTCCCTTACCCTTACCCTTGCCCTTTGGGATGGAAGTGCTCTAACTGCATCAACAATCTTGCCTAACAATGACTCATGTTGCAGCTATTATCACAATGCTTTTCTTTTATTTTCTTTGTAGGGTGGAGTTTGCTTGTTTCTTCCTTGTGTAATTTGGCCCATAAAGAGATAAGATTGCTAAGATTTTTTTCTTGAGCAAAAATGTTGGGTGTGTTGAGTAATTCCATGGATATGAAGGAGGCTGGTAGGGGAGATGGTGGAGATGGGGGGCTGATGTTGCGCGTTGGGGTTGGTGGTAGTGGCTGGGAGGAGATGGAGGTTGCAGCTGGGAACCTTTTTATTTTTTCTCATTTTTTTTCCCTAAAAAAAAACTATGTGCAGGTCACATGATAGAAATTTGAATGACATAAAAGAATAAATAAAAATTGACGGCTAGTCCCAAATTGGTCTATTTCATATAATTTAAGCTCTTAATTTACCGAATTTTTTTTTCTAAGAGGTAAATTGGCAATTATGATATAATTTAGAGGACACAGGAAGCAGATAACCCATCTCTTTTCGGTGAGAATCGGGGCTCCAGGCCCAAAGCAACTATTAATGGCCCTACGCCTACCTACGCCTATTAGGTCTTCAATTTTGATAATCAAGCACAGATCCAACGACAGCGGGAAAGTTAAGCATTGCATTACAAACATATAAGGTCATGGACCTCTCAACCAATTCCAATTGGTTGATATCCTGTGACAAACATGGCAAGACATATACTTTTTCTTTATAAATTATGTGGATACTCAATAACAAGGTTTTTTTTTTTCTTTCACCAAGTTTGGAAGGGTGAGGTTTGTAGTATTATCGGGGTTTGAATTTGAGACTACTGATATGTCGACAAATACTCCTACCACCAACCATGAACCGTTAGCAATAACAAGAATATTATCCACTCATAAAAACATAAAATTGAGCTCCTATTATTCATTAAAGAAAGAAGGGCTACTAAATCCTCCAAATAAAAAACTATTCAAATATTTCTCATTCAAGGACAAGAAATTTGGTAAGAGAGCAGGGATGAATGCAGCTAATGGGCTGTATTAGCCCATGCCAAAAAATTTAAAATGTGATGTAGTCCTGGCCCAAAAAAAAAACTATAGTTAAATAGAAGGGATAGCCCAGGCTCCCAACACAAAACCTACTTGAGTGGGAAAAAAAGAAGAAGAAAGCAGCAGTTCGTGAAGGTTAAAACAAAAAGAAGCCAACCAAGCCAGAGGCATACCACCATCAATTGGTCCAGTTCAACAAATTAACAAGTCAATTTCTCCTCTTTTTGTTTGTTAAGGTAATTTTCTTCACTTAGTTCTTATTAGGGATTTGTTATAATTATATATATTTTTTTCATAAACAACATTTAGGGATTTTTGAATATGCTTACATACATCATTCATATTATAGGTTATACTTATAATGTCAGATCATAATTGAAATCCTAAGAGAATGAAGAATATTTTACATTTTTTTAAGGAAAAAAATGATGGATCAAGTAGCATGCCTTCTAGCCCTTCTTCATCTTCTCCAATTGTGGGGAGAAACCTCCTTCTGAATTTCAAAGAGTCGAGTCTCAAAGAGTCCATTGTGATCAACAAGTTGATACCAATTCTCTTGAACGTGATCTGGGAATACGTCGTTAAATATGCACATATCCAATTAATGAACGTGATAATGTTTGAAGAGCATATATTCTCTTAGGACCATGTCAACCTGCATTAGGGGAATATCCACGCCACTTATATGGGAATCAAAATCGTCGATTTCAACAATGTTGGTTCAAACAATTCCCTTTGCTTGAGTATTCTGTTCATGAAGATAAAAGGTTTTTTTTTCCATGCTTTGTTTTTGAAACTGATCATTCACACAAGGCATTCACTATATATGGGTTTAAAAATTGGAAGAGTGTTGGTGGGGAAAAATGTGCTTTCCTTGATCATGTAGGCAATATAAATTCTCCACATCATCTTGCTATGCAAAAGTGGATGGATTTAAGCAACCATTCTCAACATATTGACAAAGTGGTGCAATCACCTCAAGATGTTACAAAAAATCGGTTGAGACTTACAACCACAATTGAGTCCATTAGGTATCTAGCAAATCAAGGAATGGCTTTTAGAGGCAATGATGAATCTTGTGAGTCATCAAATCGGGGTAATTTCATTGATTTGATAAAAGCTTTTTCAAAAATGAATGTAGAAGTTGAAAAAGTCTTCTTAGAGAATGCTCCTGGAAATGCGAAATATATTGCATCAACGATACAAAAGGAGATCCTAAATATTTTTGCTAACAAAGTAAGGAATAAGATTCGTGAGGAAGTTGGAGAGGATGGAAAATTTTGTATTCTTCTTGATGAAGCACTTGATGAATCTAAAAAGGAACAAATGGCTATTATCCTAAGATTTGTTGGTCGTCATGGGTTCATTCGAGAACGGTTTTTTGAGATTATAAGTGTTCATGATACTAATTCCTCAACTCTTAAAACTAAGATTTGTAAAGTGCTTGGTAAACACACTCTTTTAGTTAAAAATATGTGTGGCCAAGGATATGATGGTGCTAGCAATATGCGTGGTCAATGGAATGACTTACAAGCATTGTTTGTCAATGATTGTCCATATGCATATTATATACATTGCTTTGCTCATCGCCTCCAACTACCATTAAATGCTGCAGCTAAAGAGGTAGGAGTTATTTGGAGATTTTTTTCAATGTTGAATAATATTGTGAATTTTGTTGGTGCTTCTGCTAAACGTCATTATGAGTTGAAATTATCTCGAAAAGCTGAAATTCAAGGGTTGTTGAGCCTGGAAAACTTGGAATGGATACAGGGGCTAATCAAATTCGTTGTTTGCAATGACCTGGAACTACTCGTTGGGGGTCTCATTTTAGTTCTATCAGAAGTTTGATTGATTTATTTGGTGCAATCAAGACACCTCTTAATGAAATGGGTCGTCATGGACCTACATCACAATTTTGTGGGAAAGCTGAGAGTATTTATATTGCCATGATGTCGTTTGAATTTGTTTTTTCCTTACTTTTGTTGGAAAAAACTACGGGATTCACAGATTTTCTTTGTCAATCACTTCAAAGCAAATCTCAAGACATTGTAAACGCTTTGAATCTTGTTTCAAGTACAAAAATGAAGCTTGACGAGTTGAGAAATAATGGTTGGGATGATTTTATCAAGAGTGTGCTATCATTTTGTGAACAACATGACATTAGTGTACCTGATATGAGTGCTCGTCATAAAATGGGTAAAGGTCGTTCTTGTCAACAAAAGGATTCTATTACAGTTGAGCATTATTTTCGTATTAATGTATTTGATGATGTAATAGATTTTCAGTTGGTAGAGTTAAATACTAGATTTCCAGAGCAAACCGTGGAACTTCTTTATCTTACCTCAACATTGGATCCTCGTGATTCTTTTAAATGGTTTAACATTGGTGATATATGCAATCTTGCTGGGAAGTTTTATCCTTAAGATTTTACTACCACTGAGTTGCAGGCTACATCAACATTTGGGATTTTATAAGACTGATATGGATCGTCTTCCATCCTTCAAGAATCTTGATTCTATTCCTGAATTACTTAAGTGCTTACTTGAAACAGGGTTAACACACACCTACCACTTGATTGATAGATTGATTCGTTTAGTGTTAACTCTTCCGGTTTCTACAGCAACAACGGAACGTGCATTTTCTTCTATGAGACTTATCAAAAATCGACTTCTGAACAAGATAGAGGATGAGTTTCTTGCTGATTGTATGATATTTCACTTTGAAAAAGAATTTGCTGATAGTATCGATAACGAATCAATAATTAGTGATTCAACTCTTTGAAGCCTAGAAAGGTGCAACTCAAATAGTTGTATTATGTATTTGCATTGCATGTTTATTTATTATTGTCTTTTTTTACTAGTTTATATCTTATGTACTAGAAGCATTTTGAGGGTACGACTCAATATGTCCCCCTGATTATGTGTATAATTTTTGTTATCAATGAAATTCACTCGTACCGTCGAATTTGTTTATAAGGGAAATCCAGCCGAGTGTATTTCAAAATCCTGAATTCATCCCTGTAGGAGAGTGGCTGAAATTGAAACGAAGTGTTCCAAGCATAGGTGAAATTGAAATTTCCATTGCACCTTAGCTTAATATCATGTCGAGCACCTGCACAATCATTAGTGTGATTTCTAGCTTATAAATCTTTTTACCACCTTTCCAGCTGAAGATTGTGTGATTTTAAGGTTGTCCATAGTGCATGGATAGGAGTCGCCAGAAATGTGTGGGAACATGTCTGTAGTAAAAGTTACATGAGATGATGATGCAAGTTAGAAATTACTAAAAGTAGTTTTGTGTGGATAGCATTCATAGTATGCTATGTCATAAAATATAACCAATCTACTTGTACCTTAAAGTATAAACCCGTCACCATATATATCGATAGGTAATAATTTTTTCCTAATATCGGTGAGGGTTGACTTTTGATTTTGAGTGGCCCAGGGCAAGAAATTAAAATGAGGCCCCTTTCCTTTTGTATACAATTATAGTTAACAAGAAAGAAAAATGACGTCCCTTTCCTTTTTTAAATGTGGGCCCTTGTGTTGTTAAAAAACTTGCAGTGATTTTTGTTTGTGCTATTATGTTTTTGGACGCCTAAGAAAACACTTATAATACGAGCTTGAGCAGTTACGGAAAGGCTATAATGAGGGGGTTGTGGGTGAGGGCGTTGAATAAGAGCGTCAATCCCACTATCAAACAAGAGAGACAATGTTGGAGTTAAACTTTTTAAATGAATGAATGGTGGGATTGAACACCCTCCCAAAAATTCCCCTCATTATAGAAACTCCATGAGCAGTTATATGTATAATTCCAAGGCCCTTAATTCGAGTCCTAGAATGCCCAACCCAAGATCGGCCTTGGGCAAGGCCCATTATACCCTCAAGCTTCAGACAAATAAGCCCTTAACATTTTTACGCCCCTTAGAAACACACTTCAAGCTGAATAAAATTGTCAAATCTTCAATCCTTAAAAAGAAATTAAGTGTGCGACCGAGTGAGGACCATAATTGTGATTTGTGAATAACCACCAAAATCTGAATTGTTTTATACTCAATATTTTTATACCCCTAAACCCTAAATGTAGGAAAAATACTCTGTGTATTTATGTGAGAGTGAGACCTACATTGTTTGCATCTGCTTTGTTTGCCAAAAAGCTTTTCTATAGCCTGATAGCCTTCGGAAACATCAATATGTTTGAGGAGATTATTGTTCTGATCATGGCACTTTCAATGTGGGAAAATTTAAAATTTACAGTCCACATTCGAACTATTTCTATTGAAGCTAGAATGACAAGATTTTCCACATTTAAGAAGTGAAGGGCCTGAAAATTAAATTAGTGTATGAGGGTTGCTTAAAAAAAACCTAGGCCAATGACAATCACTGTGTAAGGAACTATTATATATCTACTTATGCAACAACTTACATATTTAATAGTTACTAGAAGCTTCCAAAGAAATCCTTGTCCTGTGCACTTCTATTCGGTTCCCACAAAGGGCATCTCTGTCTCACTTTCATGTATTCTGCAAAAGCATAATGTGATAAAGAAAATAAAGAAGGATGCTCTTATTCATCTTCATATAAAAATTTTATGACACACTCATGAACTTTACCTTATAGATGCTGCATAGATGATTTCATCGTTCTTCTCTAGGATGGTAGTATAGAGACCTCTAAAATTTAACCGGCCCAAATTTGACTTGGAAAAGAATGATTTTACAAACAAATTTCAATTTAGTCATACGATGATGATGGTATGAATGTTTATACATATTTTGTTGGCAAAAGCATAAGATCTAGGACTGATATCAAAGAGAGGCAAAATATGAGACACTAATCATCAACATAAGGATGCTTATACTAACAAAATATATTATAGAGTAGTGTCTGACTCTCACAAACACGAATTGCAAATTTACCTAAATCACTCCCACACAGATGAGTCAAGAACAAAATTCAGATTAGAGGACAAAACCATATTTTGAGTAAAGTAGCTCAAACAAAAAGATAAAAACCTCTAAAAAGATAAAAACCTCTAAAAGTAATTTTATGACACACACATGAACTTTAGATGCTGCATAGATAAAAGCCTCTAAAAAGATAAAAACCTCTCAAAGTAATTTTATGAGATACACACATGAACTTTACCTTACAGATGTTGTATAGATAAAAACCTCTAAAAAGATAAACAACTTTAAAAGTAATTTTTTGAGACACACACATGAACTTTACCTTATAGATGTTGCATAGATGATTTCATCATTCTTCTCTAGGATGGCAATATAGAAACCTCTAAAATTTAACCGACCCAAATTTGACCTGGAAAAGAACGATTTTACAAACAAATTTCAATTTAGTCATAAGATGATATTGGTATGAATGTTTACCCGTGGTTATTACCCATGGTTCTCTGTGGCGTGTGGAAAATGGGTCCGATATTAAGGTTTGGGGGGACTAGTGGCTCCCTAGGCCAACCAGCTTTGTAGTGATTACTCCTCCTGTGGTGGGGCTTGAAGAGTTAAAAGTTAGCACCCTCATTTGTGAGGCTAGCCAACCCCCAATGGAATATGCCATTTCTTACGGCCCTGTTCCTGCCTTTGGATGTGGAGGAGATTCTCAAGGTGCCTTTAAGTCTCCGATCTCCCCCAGACTGCCTCATTTGGCATTTTGACCGTAAAGGAAATTTTTTTGTTAAGACCGCGTATCGTCTGGCTCTTGCTTTGTCGACTGACCCAGACCCACCATCTTCCTCGATTTCGGGCATGGCTCAGTTGTAGAAGTGGGTTTGGAATGTAAAGCTCCTTGAAAAGATTAAGTTATGTACTTGGTGCGATATCCATGATATCCTTCCTATGTGTTGTGCTCTTGCTAAACGTCGGGTCTCTTTACCGCATCTGGGGTGCGGCGTTTGTGGGGGTGCGGAGTAGTCAACGCTGCATATACTCCGGAATTGCCCGTTTGCTCAGACAGTCTAGCTCTTGCTCTCCGGTTTTCTCTCATTTGATAAGCATTCTGACTTACCCTTACTGGATTGGCTCTTAGTCTTTTGGCGTGAGTTGACGTCAGATGGTTGTGCTTTGTCCATGGTTGTGATGTGGGCCTTTGGTCTAACCGGAATGATGTTACTTGGCGTAGCATGCGGCAGCAGCCGCATGATCTTGTTTAGTTTGTGCTCCAATATATGGAGGTGTTCCGGTGTGCTAATGAACAACGTAAGGGTTGTCATGCCTCCATGGGTGAGTGTTGTTGGAGTTGCCCTTCTCCAGGCATGATCAAAATCAACTTAGATGGGGCATTCCACGCTGGGTCGACTGGGGGGTGTGGTGGTAGTCATTAAGGACGGAAATGGGATATTTTTGGCTGCCTTTGCAAATCGTGTGCTATATGCTAGTTCTGCAGAGCATATTGAATACCTAGCGGCTCGCGAGGCTATGGGGTTTTGGCGGAAGATTTGGGGGAAGACGGTCAAGTTTGAGGGTAACTCGCTCAATATTATTAAGGATGTTCTCTCTTAGGTAAACTTGTCCCCTTTGGGGTAGCTTATCGAAGATATTCAATCTGGCTTGCGAGATCACCGGAGGGATTGTTTTAGTTTTGTTCGCCGTGAGGCCAATGGTGTAGCACATTGTTTAGTTATATTTGTTGTTAATTGTTCACACCCATGTGAGTGGGTCGAGGTACCCCCTAGTTTTATCTAGGACGCCCTTGGTGTCTATAATTGTACTCGAGGTCAGACTCTTCGCCCCCTCGTCCTTTTGCTTTGCTATTATGAGTATTCTCTCCTCGCACGTGAGGCTTTAAAAAATAAAAAACCAACCAAATGGGCTTTCAAATTGAAAGCCACTAAATTAACGTATTTTTCATTCATTAACTTAAAGGGAAAAAAAAACAAAAGAAATTTAGCAGATTAGGAACCTTGTGCTTACCCCTGACTGTGTATTACACATTGAACAACATTTGTTCTAGTGTATCGGTTGTGCATCAAGACCCCTGCCATTGTGATCTTAGAATTGCATTCTAGTTTTTTGTGCAAATTTTCAATATGGTCATTGATATCTTCTCTCTTGAGAAAGTCCAAGAACATCCATTGTCTAAATCATTCTTGGCCCTAACCATCTGCTCCAATTTCTCAAAAATCTCTTACTAAAGTTCATTTATGTGTTGAGAAATTCACCCCCCTTAAAATGTTTTTGTTGATGGACTTTGGACAAACACAAAGATGGATGTGTCTAACACTCACACACATAAATTAACCAAGCACAAATGACCCAAGTGTTTATAGAGGTTCGGCAATGCGTACATACTCTTTGGTGATCCCCTTGAGAAATTTCACTAATGAAGATAGGTTACAACTTTGGTTTACAAATGGAAACCCCTTTAGAAAACTACCATCACAATCTGTTTCTTTCTCACCCCGTGCTCAACACTTTGATACACTTTGAGAACTCACTCCCTTGGTTTTCCCTTGACATTCTAGTTTTTAGCCACTCTTAGTTGTCTTGCTTCATCTTCTCATTTATAGACAAACCTTTGGACCTAAAAGGAGGATCCTATTTTAGCACGTTCTCTTTTTAGTCACCCAACACAGACCATGAGTTAGGCAAGCCAAAAGCAAGTCATCAATGGTTGCACCTTCAGCCACCTTCTCTAGAACTAAAGAGTGGGAACTCTTTGAAACAAGTAAACAAACAACCACAAAGTGCTATCCCAACTTTCCAATTGATTGCCAACCTTCTTAGAACTCAGAAGTGACTCATAAAGTCCTTGCAATTAGGTAGAAAGCATAGCACATGGAAAAGAAGTTGAAAACGAGTGGAAAATCAACACATCACGGCGAAGGCGACCGGTCGCTTTGAAGCAGATTCGAAATCTCTTCTTGAAGCTTGAAAACGACTAGTCATAAGTAGTTGGCGACCGGTCGCTTTCTGGTATTTTTCCAGATTGCACTCTGCTTCTAAATGACCGGTCGTAAATAGCCAGCGACCGTTCGCTTTTCCCAAAGCATGTATCCTTTAGGTGAGCCAATTTTTTCCAACAATCTCCACCTTGGTTTGCCTAAACTCCTTGTGAAAATCATTGCCTTCCAGGACATCTATAATGTCTTGAGAATCGTCCTGATAACTCCCAAGAGCTCCACCTCAATCTCTAGCATGGAACAAGATTGAGTAAGCTCAAACAATGTTTGATATTTTCTGCTGTGACAGGCTTTGTGAGACAATCTGAAGCATTCTCTGCTGTATGAACCTTCCTTATCTTGGTGTCCCCATCGTTCACCCAATCCCTTATCCGGTGGTATCAAACATCAATGTGTTTGGACCTTACATGAAACACTTGATTCTTGACCAAGCATATAGCACTTTGACTGTCACATTGAATCACCACCAAGTCTTGAGCTATCCCAAATTCTTTTGCAAATCCTTTCAGCCATATTGCTTCTTTAGAAGCCTTCGTTAGCGCCATATACTCCGCTTAGGTAGTAGACAAGGCACTAACCGATTGTAGCACCGCTCTCCAACTAATCGGTCCTCCACCACAAGTGAAGACATACCCTGTGGTGGACCTCCTCTTGTCTAGATCTCTTGCACAATTAGAATCTACATAACCCGACATACATGCCTTTCCTTGTTGTCTTTCAAACAATATCTCAAACCTTTTGGTGCCCTTCAAGTACTTGAGAATCCACTTTGCTCATTCCACTGTCGTTTGCCCCGATTCGCCATGTACCTTGACACCACACTAACGACTTGGCTAAGTCGGGGCGTGTGCAAACCATTGCATACATGAGACACCCTACCAAGCTTGCATATGGAACTTTGCTCATTTCTTCCTTCTCTTCATCCGTGGAAGGATATTCCTGTGCACTTAACTTAAAATGCTGCGCCAAATGAGTAAACACGGGCTTGCAATCCAACATATTGAATTTATCAAGTACTTTGGAAATGTACTTGCATAAGTGTAATTATTAGGTATGTTAGATTCTCAAGCATCCCTTTCAGGTTTAAAGTTGTATTGAGAAATTGAGGTGAAGAAATATGAAATATGGGAATAAACAAAGATGAGCGACATCCATGGCAGGCATTGAGGGTGGAGGGCATTGTCGGCGAGGAAGGTGGTTGTTAATTAGGGTTGCTTCTTTTTCCTTTTCTTTTTCTAGTTCTTTTATTTTTTAAAGTTGAAAATGTAAAAATAGATTTTTAAATCTAGATGTATAAAGAGTTTTATTTTTTATAAAAATATAACACGTGGCAAGTTTTGGATGGGAGTATCACGAAGTGATGTGGTGATACTGTACCATTTTATAATTTCTCCTTTTTAACACATGAGCATAACTGCTTTCCTTATGTTTCTTCAACACACATTGAAATTTATACCAAACCCATCTACATTGAAATTTATACGAACAATATTGGGTAAAAAGGAAAAGAGTTAGTTGTTCCTACCATTTACTATTTATATGAATCTTATATGGAAAGTATATTGGTAAAATGAGAAAAGATAGAATGACATTGTGTTTTATAAAATGTTCATGCATAAATTAGAAACCATTCTTCTTTTTTTGAGGACTTTTTCTAATGAAAAGGGTGATAATATACTAACTCACACATATTACATGGATACTAAAGACCTATTATGGCATTCAATATTGGGTAATGACATTGCTTTTGATTTAGTTTTTCCCTAACTTGTAGAATCTAATTGGTTACCGTTTACATCGAAATTTAAATGGAAAGCACTGGGTAAAAAAGGAAAAAGGGTTGGCTGTTCCTACCATTTACTATTTATATAAAAATCTTGTATGGAAAGTATGGTAAATTGGAAAGGATAGATTGACTGCCTCAATGACATTGTGTTTTATGCAATGTTCATGCATCTTGATTTCTTTCCTAGCTTGCATACCATTTATAGTGAATTTTATATTGAATTTGCCAATTGGGTTTAGCCTTATGAAAAAGGGTCTTGACTTGCAGGCTAGTAGTATCAGATTCAAACCTCCATGTCACTTTGGCAGCGTGTGTGTGAGAAAATCCTCCTCCTCTTTCTAACTTTGGCAACAACAAAAAAACATTTATATTGAATTTCTTTTTAAAGTGAAACATTTCTATGGAAAGTATTGGTAAGAAAAGATAGAATGCCATATTATCACCTTCAATATTGTGCCTTAAATGACATTGAAGTTTCTGAGATACTCGTGCATCCTTGTTTTGCCCTAACCTGGAGAGTCTAAACTAGGAGTAATTTTTGGGTGTTCCCGGTACACCACGTGGTCGGTGTACCATCCACTAGGTGTAGGACATGTGGAATGTTTCCAATGCAGCCCGCCCATGTGTCATAAAAAATAATGCAATAAATTAGAAAATAATTCCAAATGTCCTAGGTCTATTGGATGGTACACCAGCCACGTGGTATACCCGGTACATTTAAAAATTTCTCCTAAAGTAGGTACCATTTATAGTGAATTTTATATGGAAAGTATTGGCTAAAACGGAAAATAATTTGGCATACCTACTGCTCACCATTTCTATGGAATTCTATAATAATTTGGCTTCTCTCCTAAACTTTCCTAACCTTTCAATCGTGGCTATTCATTTCAAACAGAGATAGAAAAGGGGGGGTTAGCCCAAATTGAGATTATTCAAGGAGCAATATGAACGATTGATGCGATAATTCTCGTATGATGAATAATTACTATAGTTTGAATAAAAAATACATTTATAATGTGTAGCATTTATAGTGAAGTTTTTGTGGAAAATAGTTGATAAGGAATAAATTTTGTCGTGCTCAATCATCATTAGGCCCAGGGTCCATGAATTATTATTATTTTTGTTAGGTAGGGCATGTTGGGTGAAGGGTTTAAAACCCAAGCCTAGCTCATGCATTGGCCTGTTTAGTTCGTTGTGACTCGACTAGTCTAAGTCCACTCAAAATAACGAAGCCTGAAAATACCTGAATTGTGTTAAAAGATGTAGCGAAATTCTATAGTGAGAATGCCATATATGAACCACTCATGTGGACATTCATATTAGTTACATGATGATTTCATTAAACTTAGAAAGTACTATTTAGATGAATCTTGTCTCTAATAAGAAAGTCCACATCTATAGTCATATATTGCACCCTCACCGTATACAATCTAAACCAAGTGTTTTCTGTTTTCTTGTTCTTGGGCTTGAATTGGCGGGAAGTGGGCACGACCGCCGTCACCTCCGGGCCCACCACGCAGATTCAAAACCAAGAGAGAGAGAGCTGAAATTAACTATTCAAATTGAATGCTCTCAACGAAATTAACCATTCGCTTACCTTTGTACTTATATTGATTTGCTTTTCAAATTATGAAAACCTCTTCAATTCTTCAGAATCATTCAAAGTTCAAACTCTTAAATTCAAGCAATACCCATTCAGAATTACACTCTCTCTCCTTCTTAACCCATTTCACACATACAATAAGCGAATGGTTGGTTTTATGCGTAACATAGCTGAAGAAAAAGAAGAATTTGAAGAACAAGCAGGTGGGAAGAGAGAGAATGGAGATTCTTGGGCACGCTCAGCTGTTCATGCCCAACACAGGCGCTCTAAGAGGTGCAGTTTTTCAATACTCAAATCAATGTTGTTATTATTATTGTTAAAGTGCATCTTTTGTTTTTCTATGAGGTGGATATTTGCATTTCTATCTCCTTCATTTCATGGTTGGTAATGGATTTTGTATGTTGTATTATGATATGATGATATAATCTGTTAGGTTAGTATCTTTTTTTTTTTTTGGCTTTTTCTAGTTGAGTTTTTTTCTTTGTATAAATCCTATTATTTCTGTAATTTTATTACAAGGAAATGTATTTTCTTTATGTGCTGCATCAGGGAAAGAAAATTCCACTCCAAGGGGTTTGACTGTTTGAGTTCTTTAGGCATCCTTTATTTGTTTTTCTTACAAGTTTTTATTTGTGTTTTGTGATTTTTAAGATAGATTCTTGGCATATCTTAGAACAATGTGATCATAGATGTGTGTGTATTAGGAAGAAAAAAATTTGTGAGTAGTGACCATCAAAAGACTTGGGTGAGTCTGTTTTGCAGTGATTGAGTCAAAGAGATTGATCATTTTCTCTCCTCATACATGTTGGAATCTTCATGTTTCGGTCTGTTTCGGTTTCATTTTTGAAATTTATGTAGTTCTTCCTTTTCCTTCCAGTGCTTCTGACAGGAACTTAAATGTTCCAAGAAGTCGAGTTTCTGCAAAGAAGGACCAAAATGAAACGCAGGTGAGACCACTTAACCAGTTGAAGAAATAATAATTGTCTCCTGCTATATTGATATGACTTCTCCATTTTGGTATGTTCAAACTTAAAAATGTATAAATTCATAGGTGACTGCAGATTGAATCTTATTTCTAATCATGGATTTAAACAAAGATGCTTACTGTTTTCTTCATGAATTTAACAGGTTTCATCACCTTCAACAAGTGAGTCTAGGGGGCAAAGTCCTTGGCATGACAATCCTGTTTATATTAACAAGAATCATCAAACCACAGAGCCTGTTTGGAAAAAGATGTAAGAAATGGAATTCAATCTCTGTCTCTTTCAAAATTATGTTTTGACAAATCTTTCTATAGCATGAGGTGTGGCTGAGATTAATATGATTGTAGTATGCTTTTCACAGTTAAATTATCTTTTATTAGAAATTTGTTGCAAGCATTGGGTAGTTATAGACTAGATATTCCAAACATTTCAAGTTATACAGCTTCCGTCCTTTTCTTTTCTTTCTGGTGGTAGGGGAGTCTAGGGAAGATTTTGACTTACTGGAAAATGTGCAAGGTTCCTCAAAAGTTCCTATCTATAGAACATGTGTATGAATCTGAATCCACTATTATTTTACTTTTGAAATAGAAAATTTGGGTTTCCAAAATATAGGCACGCCATGTCTACAAAAGTGGATGGAATGCATGACTTGGTCTGGGGTGACTGGCCAAATCTCTAACCATTATACCCGTTGGTTTTCCATGTAATTTATGACACAAGCATAATATGGCTTACCCAAAACTGTATACACTTTTGCAGATCGAACAGCTGCAGTTGCATTTGAAGCAAGAGAAATCTATGTGCAATATGCTCGAGACGAGAGGGCAATGGACCGAGCATCAAGTACTCTATCACCTGGACATAGGCATTAAGACTGCATTTAAAGAGCTGTTATAGAATTATCCAGTAGTTTACGTATTAACTTAGGCATCAATGTCGTACCTTCATGTTTCAGCTGATCTAGTGCGGAAATAATGATAACATGCAACATTTAACTAACACTTCGTCAACTATATGTAAAGAACTGCATTGAATACAGTCTTAATTATTAGTTAGCACATAAGCCTTTGGTGCATTGCTGTAAATCCTTAATCCATGTTTTTTTTCCATACTTCAACTTAAATGCATATCTCCATGCCCCAATCAAATTACTCATAAAGTTTGGACTGTTGAGCTAAACAGAGCAGTCTTCTACCAATGCAAATGAACCTTTTCCTGTGGTTGCACCTGAACCATTTTCATCAATTATTTAATTGCCTTCTTTTTTCTGCGTGCCTAAAACTGTATTATTTTAGTATATTCCAATTTCACTGTGTAGAATATGAATTGTCAACTGTACTCTGAAACATACATATATATATGTTTGTGTGTGTGTCTGTATATATACATATGATTCTTTTTTTCTTTTCTCAAATTTGCTATATCTACTTATTGATATCTCATTGCACATATTAGCTGCGATTCTTTGAATATGGAATTGAGGACTGCAAATTGTTTTATTTCTTTTTTGTTTAGACAAAGGAATTGATTTCTGAAATTGAATTACTTGAAGAAGAAGTTGTAAACCGCGAGCAGCATGTTCTCTCTCTCTATAGGAGTATTTTTTAGCATTGCATTAGCAGGCCACCTTCTGAGCAGAACTCAGTTGTGGCTTCCCCTGCCCATATGAAGAATGGATCCAGGAAAAATCCGATTATCATTTCAAGTGCATTTTGTTCCGCAAAAAATTTTCCTTTCAGACATTTGCGAGCTCTAGTTGCTATTGATGACTCAGGAAAAAGAACTTTAAAGACTAGGCATACTACATAATCCAGTGACAAAAGTGACATCGATTTTGCGAAGACTTGTTCAAACCTAGCAAAGGTAGAACATAAGTTTATTCTTCTTCTTTCACTGATGGACATTTATTAAATGTATTTGTGTCATTTTATTGAAGATCATTACTTGTTTGTGACACACATAATATATCCATATATATAGTGATTTTCTCATTCAGGCCACTCAGAGAAATCAAAATGAAAAGAGGGGATATTCTGATACCCCTTACTTACTATTGCAGAAGATTTTGAAGTTAGTATGTCCTCCATGTTACTGGCCGGTTATATAATGCTCTATTTCGTCGAAGTGATTTCAAGTAATTTATTTTCCAGGTTCATGAAAGGGTTCCAGCCCTGGAGAAAACTTCTATGCTGCGAACTCTGAAAGATCATCTCCACCAGTGCCCTAGCAAGTTATCTGAGGAAATGGTCAGGTGCATGGCTGTTGTTTATTTTTGGCTTTGCAATGCAGCATCTGTGAACATCGAAAAAAATAAATCACCTTTGTTGTCGAGGTCAGAAACTAATGTTATACAACCTCGACATGGTGCTTGAGATGCCCCAGATGGTCTGGTAAATCAATGGTAGAAATAACTTGGATATCTACTGATAAGAGCAAGCTTCCTCATGCTTCTTTTGCCATCAATAACTAGAGGTTGGCTTTTTACAGTTAATCTAATCACCCAAAAAATAACTCTACAATAGTAGAAGTAAAAGAAGGGTATGTCATTTGCTTTGAGTCACTGTGAATTTACGTCATCCAGGAGTGCTGACTATCGAGATATACTTCATATTTCAATTTCAGAATCTTGGTTGAACAACTGGAGAGGGTGAATGTCACTCTGATGGAATTGCATGCCCAAATTGCATTTTGGATTAACACGTACAATGCTTTTGTTATGCATGTAAAAGTCTCTTAACCAACCATTGGTTTTCTCTCATTCATTTGTAAGTCTCTAAATTTTCTCCTTACCCTTGTGCAGGCATATTTAGCATATGGAATTCCCCACAGCTCTCTAAGAAAGCTTGCCTTTCCGGACATGGACTAGAAGATCCCCATTAAATTACAGTTATGATTCGGAGATGTATTTTCAGTTTCAGTTATGATTTTAAACTCAGGATTCTAAATTCTAAATTCTAATGGCAATTATCATTTCAACTTTATCCATGCTTCTAAATTCTAATGGCAATTATCACCCAAAAAAAAGTAGAATCAACTTCTAAATTCTAATGGACAGTTATCACAACAACCAAAAAGTAGAATTAAAGAACTGAATTGGAACAATAAATCCGACTACATGAAATGAAATTAAGAATTTAATTGGAAGAACAATGAAATGAATGAGATAAAATACATGAAAATTTCAATGTGGAAGCCCTAAACTCCACGTCATCATCATCTTCGACTAGGATGAGGACTAGGCAGGCAAGGAGAAACGACACAGAGGGCAGAAGTGGCTTTTCTCCAACCACTCCACGATGCAAGCCTCGTGGTAAATATGCGAACATGGCAGACCACGACCTTCCGAACCCACCGCAATCTCCGCTATACAAACCGAACAACAAACCCCAGCCGTTTCCACTCTCACCCTCTCCAACTTCTCAATTGCAGATTTACTCGCCGGTACAAACGCGGGCTGCACTTCAGCATCCGCCGCCACGTCCTCAACGATCGCATCAATCTTGATGCACGCCTCCATATGCACACGTAACCCCCGGCTGCCGCTGCTACACACTCTCCCAACAAGACTCCGTGAGGCGTCATGGACTATAGTAGCAGCGAAGCACCGAAGGTCCTGGGACGAGACGTGGATAGACTTGGATAGCTCGTTGGATATGGTAGCCAAAATCGATGACTTGGAGCTGTCCTCCATTAGTAGGTCAATCTCGAGTTTGTCGTGGTAATCGAAGCTCTCGGTGGGTTGGCCCATGTGATCGTCTTCTAACATCATCACTTTGTAGTGGTCTTCCAAATCCTCATCGTCCTCTAAATTCGAGGGCAACACAATTTGTGTGACAGTGGCGTTGATGTCTAGCCACAATTGAGATTTCATGACGGTTTCGGGTAATTCGGAGACTTCGAGGATACGTGTGGCGTAATAGGGATCGCCCAACACGTCCCAATACTCATCCGCCATAACAACAAGAAGAGCAGCAAACTCTAAGAAAAATGGCAAAAGAAAGAACGCGGGTTGAAAGGAGACGCTGAGACTTAAAAGTGAGGTTGAGAGTAGAAATGAGAAATGCATATATATATATATACTAGTTTCCTAGTTAGATTAGGATTTTGGGGTTCTTGCTTGGCAATCAAGTCACGCGGGTTCTACTTTTCTAATTAATTATGTTTTTTTTTTCTGATAGTTTTTTTTAAAACCGAAACTCAGGTTCCTTTTTTTAAATTTGTTGGAATTTAAACTCAGGATTCGGAGATGTATTTTCAGATTCAGTTATGATTTTGTACAGCTGTTCCCGCATATCCAGTCATCAAATCAAATCCCACATATCGGATGTAGATATGGATACGAAAAAAGTTGAGTGGGATATGTCTTCAACTCTCTATCTCCTCGTACTATCTTTCTTTCCTTTCGCTTTTGTTTGTGAAAAATATCTCTGCTCGGCGCTCGCTCATCTTCTCGGCCTCAGCCTCTCCGATTTACTCTATTTTCTCCCTTCCTCTCTCTCAAAACTTGCCTTTGTTGGTGTATCAAAAAACCATCCAACACACAAGCGTTGTGTTTGTAAGGGATTTCTTGCAAGTCCCCAACGCTTTCGAGAAAATCAAACAATCAAAAGGTTACCCCAAATAATATGATTTGGATTTTGGATCTTCAGATTCAGATCCCTCAAATCAAATCCATAGATCCAAACAGACCTTACAAATTTCACTTTTTGACAAGATCATGCCGGCAATTTGAATCCAAAACAGACGAGCATAAGAAGATTTCAATAAATAAAATCAAATTGGAAATCAAAGCATATTTGTAAACTCAAGACAGTCAACTACTCAAAAAGAAACGCCATACTATTACTTTCTTCAGCCCCAAAATATAAGCTAAGTTCCTAACAAAATTGGTTTGGAAACTCTTCCCTCTGGCTGGAATCCCACGCACCTCAAGCCTCAACCCTCTCAACATTCTCCAGGAGCAGCTTACCAGTTGGCTTGGCCAGAAGATCTGTGTGCTCTTGGAATGGAGATTTTGTGAACCGAGTCTCCCTCCAGAATTCCGGTGTCAGAAACCCATAAGTTTTCAGCAGACAATCAAAAGTTGCCTGCAAAAACGAGGCATTAAATTCACACCACATCAATGACTCATACAAATACGAAAGATATAATATAACACTGCATTATAGATATGTAAAAGAACACCAAAAACTTAGTCACCCTCCTAAAACCAGATATAACCACTTTGGTTAGGGTTTTTCTCAAGCCTCTGTGTTCGAGTTTTGGGTAAAGGTATTTTCGATCATTAGAAAGACCAAAAGGGGTTCCCAGAAATGGGTGTTTATGCATAAGCATCACATTTTGACAATTCAAACTTCTGACAAAAATGGTTTTCTTGATTGGCTGTCTAAAGTTATACTACATTTTCCAAACATTTCAGGAAAAAATTGACTGCCTAAATTTATACTACATTTTCCAAACATTTCAGTGCCAATTTTGATGGGTTCTGAAAGTGCACAAATCTAAGTTTGAAACATCATTATAGTTCATAGAGAAACAACAAACATATACAGCAAAAAGCATATCACATAATTCAATTTAACAAAATAATAGTAATGAAATGGGTCAAAACGACAGCGATTTGAGTCAAACCTTGACGAAATTTCCCAAAGTTTTAGTGGAGCCCCTGGAGGAAGTAAACACATCATCAATCCCAGCGAACTGCAGCACCTTCTTCGGAACCCTAGCGGCAACAATCCCAGCGCCACGTGGCGCAGGAACCATTCGTACAGTGACGGAGCCACACTTCCCGGTGACCTTACACGGCACCGTATGGGGCTTCCCGATCTTGTTCCCCCAGTACCCTCTCCTCACAGGGATCACAGACAGCTTGGCCAATATGATTGCGCCACGTATCGCAGTGGCAACCTCCTTGCTGCACTTGACCCCGAGCCCGACGTGGCCGTTGCCGTCGCCGACGACGACGAAGGCCTTGAACCGGGTTCTTTGGCCGGCCCGGGTCTGTTTCTGGACCGGCATGATCTTCATGACCTCATCCTTGAGGACGTTGGGGCCCACAAGGGCATCGATGATCTGGTACTCCTTGATCGGGAGCGAATGCAGGTAGATCTGCTCCAGGGAGGAGATCTTCGCCTCTTTCACCAGACGGCCTAGCTTCGTCACTGGGACCCATTTCTCCTCCTCCTCGCGCCTGCCAGAGCGACGCCTGCCACCACGTCCGCGGTCGCCGCCTCGCCCTCGCCCACCGAAGCCGCGCCCGAAGCCTCCACGTTCTCCGCCGCCGCCTCTCTCAGCCATTGTTTGCTGTGCTTTGTTTTGTTTGGGTTTTAGGGTTTAGAGAGAGTAAACGAGTACGAGGGAGATAAGACTCAGGCGGCTGAAAAATGAAACGGTAGATGGGAATAAAAACTGATCTGTTCTCTTTAGAACAGAAACGACGTCGTCTCACTGGCGTTAGGGTTAAAGGGCTCAAGATCAAAGGCACGACAAAAGTCCACATGAGAGCTGGGCCAAATCTCAGCTGTAGCTAAACAACTAGCCCAATAGACGACCAAACTAAAGCACAATGGACGACCAAACAAATCTCAGCTTAGGGGTGTAAATTGGATTGGAAAATCCGATTCCGACCGATTCCGGTCCGAAAATTTCCAAAAAAATCCGACTCCGATACATCCGATATCCGAAATTACCGAAATCCGAAATTTCCGATAAAATTCGGATCGGATTGAACTTATCTGTAAATTCAAAATTCAAATTAGATCCGAAAATTTCGAAGTTCTCGAACCAAATCCGATCCGATTTTTCCGATTTTTCCGTGAAATTCCGAAATTATACTAATATTTTATGATTTATAATTTTAATTGCATTGTTTTTATTTTATAAGTCCTATATAAGTTTCATTTCTTATTTGTTATATTTAAGTACCCACATACAAATATTCATATATACATGTATACTAAACACATGAGTATATATTACTTTATGATGATGTATGTGTCTATATAAAACACACATACATGTATACATAAGAAGTATACTCATGCCTATATAAACTAAAGGTTTATTATATATATACATATATGTGCATATGTATAGGAGTATATATTACTTAAGATGATGTATTTTTGGCTAATATAAGTTGTTTTGAATATAACAAAAGTGCATATGTATGGTAATTATATCCAAACATACTATATAACCAAAATGCATATGTGTGTTACCTATGAACCATGATATGAGTATAAAACTTCTTTAAAACTATATATTTTTGGCAAATATGCTTGTTTGAATATAACAAAAATGAATGTGTGTGCTTGTTATATCTAAGTATAGGGAGTATAATACTATTTCATTTGTATTCTATGTATGTGTGTATTTTTTGAACTTTTAAACTATCTTCATTTAAACATTCAATTATATAAAATCAAATCAATGGGGCTTGACAATTGTAGTTTTTCACTTCTCTAGAGCAAAACTAACACTTTTTTTAAGAATGAACAAATATACATATCAAAAACTATTTTTCCATTAATTTGTCATTAACAAATACCATGTGAAATACTTTCAGTTTGTTTTGGACGTATGTGTATATCTTTTTGTTACAATGTATATGTATACATAAAACATTTCCCAAGTTATATTTATACAAACCAAGATTAAACATACATTTAATTAAACGAGACAGAAACTATATCTCCCTATATTAATTAAACATATATATAATTATATGTAATATATATAAGAAGTAAAAAACAAAAATAGTATATATCCCAAAAATATTTTGCAACAAACAGATTCGAACCCTACACCTCCATGTAAGAATCATTCTCATTTTGCACTAGAGCAAACAACATTCTTGTGTAAATTTTCCACAAATATGGTATATAATTAGTTACTACAAATAATAAATATTATAAAAAAAAGTGAGAGCATGAGCATGTATATACATATGAAGATGCGCCGAAACCAATGCCCTTTTTTCTTTCTTTTGTATTTTTTATTCTTTTTCTTCCCCATGGGCCACATATCTCATCTTTCTCTCCCCACGCCTTCATTTTTTTTTATTTTTTTTCCCATCTTCTTCTTCCTTCCGTCACTTTCCATCTCTCTCTCCCTCTTTTTTTTTTTCCTTCTTCTTCTCTCCCTCTCTCTTTCTTTTTTTCCTCCATCCTCTGCCAGTCTCTGAAACTTTTTCCTTTTCTCCCTCTTTTGCTTCGTCTCTCATATCTCTCTTTTTCCATTGCTCTCTCCTCTTCCTTCTTCTCCTTCTTCTTCCCGCTGTCTCTGTCTTCATCTATTCTTTTTCCTTCTTCTTCTTCCTCTCCCGTCTCTGTCATCTTCTTTATCTATTCTTTTTCCTTCTTCTTCTTCCTCTCCCGTCTCTGCCATCTTCTTTTTCTATTTTTTTCCTTCTACTTCTTCCTCTCCCTGTCTCAATCTTGCCCTATGTCTATTTTTTTTCCCTTCTTCTTGTTTTCCGAAAATTTCCAATTTTTTCGATATATCCGAATTTTTGGAATCGGAATTAGATTTGAAATTCCGAAATAATTCGGATTGGAATCGGAAGTTGTATTGTATTCCGAATAGTTTCGGATTGGAATTCGGAACACTGGTTTCCGATCCATTCCGGCCGATTTACACCCCTATCTCAGCTGCAGCAAACGTCACTATATCATTTTAAACTTCACACGTTAGGAGAGGGGTTCACGTATTCGGAGAAAGCTCTCACAATTTGAGGCACGTTTTTTTATTTATTTAGGTTTTGTGCTGTAATTAAATGACATGTTGTGGAAGTTGGCTGGGTGCTTTCAATTAATACATGAATTTTAGCAAGGGGTGCCTTCAATAGGTTTTGGGGGGAGGGGGTAGCAAAAGAAACTCAACTAAGGAGAAAGGAAGATATAACATAATGTGGTTCTAATTTGGTTCAATAAATTTTTACATCCTCGCATAAAAAGTGGGCAAACTAGGCTCAGATACCATGAGCAACTTGAGGTTTTAATCCCAAAATCAATTGACAATAGGAGGAGTGACCCAACTTCTTATAAGCTTCTTGTGTTGGACAGTTATTCACATTCTCGCATAGAGGATTCAGTTCACTTGACAGATAATTAACTGAATGAAAGGAGAGTGCACTTCATGACCACTGTTTACATGTCTTCTCAACAACAAACTTATTCAAAAAATAAAAACTCATTGCCTAAATCTCCTGTGAGTTCGGACCCAAAAAAAAAAAAAGGTCTCCTCTAAGTTGGAAAGAAAAGTATATGATATGAGGATGACAGAATCGTAATTCGAAAAATCATATATCAACTCAATCACATGGTCTACATTTTCTGCTTATAGAAACTTTAATCACTATGATTAGGATGAACTAATCTGCGAAGAAGAGTCACTTTTGCACGTATAAATTCTGGTTTTTAAAGGAGGCAATAAATGTTGATGTGAGTTAACCTACTAAATTAAGGAGATTTATTTCTTAAGTTAATTAGATGATTTACTTCCTTGTTTCATATAGTTGACACATCCTTGTATAATTAGGAGATATTCTCCCAAAACGAACGGTCGTCCTCCCAAAACGATTGGTCGTCTTCCTTCGGGTTTTTCACACCATGTGTCTCTACCACAAAATGACCAGTCACCAAAGCCACACGACCGGTCGCCTCCCTGTTGCCAAAATCAGGAGGAGACAGTTTCTGAGACTTTGCCCGCTCCGAGCCCGTCTTCAGCTCTAGAACCATACCAATCACTTGCTGAGGATGTCATTTAGGTAACATCTCCCCCTGGAATTGATAACACTAATGAAATATATCATGATGATGTGATTTCATAAAGCATAAAGGATACAGATACCCCTATATACCAACTTCCATAAAGGAAGAACCGTGGTTAAACTCGAGTATAGCATGAAGAAGATCTTAAAGCCAAAGGAAAATACTCCATCATTAATTATATATATCTAAGTAGATTATCATAGTCACATGTACACTTTGTGAAACAGTTGGTCGATATATATGTCCCAAATAGTGTGAATGAAGCACTAGAAGACTCAAAATGGAAAGAAGCCATGCATGAAAAAATGCGAGCTCTTCAAAAGAATGTCACATGAGAGCTCGTGCCTTTATCTCACGTAAAGAAGACGGTAGGATGCAAGTGGATATATACTATGAAACTCAAAGCAGATGGATCCTTTGAATGATATAAAGCCAGATTGGTGGCGAAGGGGTATACATAGATGTATGGGGTAAACTACCAGGAGACCTTTGCCCCAGTAGCCAAGATCAACACTATCAGAGTCCAACTATCTCTAGCAGCAAATCTAAATTGGCCACTACATCAATTCGATGTTAAAAATGTCTTCTTACATGAAGACTTGGAAGAAGAGGTATACATAGATTTACCACCAAGATGTAATTTAGCTCATAACTAGAAAAAAAAAAAAACCGATTGTGGGAGCAAGTTCGAGTTAGTTTGAATAAGAGTGAAATTGACCAATCGGGTGTTAGTCGATTTGGCTCATACCTTTGTCCGTGTGTGTGTGAGTTTTCTCCCACTCCTTCCTAACTTTGGCAAAAAGAAAAAGGTGAAATTGAAAGTCTATTATTCATTAAAATGTTTGGTTTACGTGTGGAAAAATTGGGTTGAATCAAATCAAAGGCGCTCAATTAAAAAAATTCTAACAAAAAATTGAATGTAGACTTACTTGATTACGTTTGTATTGAAGTCCTCTCTCCTCCCAGGGCGCTCTATCTCTTTGCCACTCTTTCTCAAACTCACGCAATAGCTGACTAGTCCGACTGAACTCCAACCGTCGACAAACCACTCCAACAGCCGAGTCCGGCGTTGAGTTCCCTCCAATTGACGAACGTAAGATTTGTGTTACTCTGGAACCTCTTGAGCTTGAGCTTGTGAAAGAAAATGGTGGCTGCTTTGAGAGCCGTAAGCAGGTCACTGAGACATTACAAACCCAGAACCTCTGCATTTCCAGAGAGTAAGCAATGGCTTTACCTAGCTCGCCGCAGTCTAATTTTGGATCAAGCACCTTCTCACTCCGTCTGCCTTCACAGACTCTCTGACTCCGATTCAGGTAAATTTCAATTCCAAATTGCGTAAGAAGAAATGGGTTATATCTGTTTATGCCTATTTTCTATGACCCACAAAGCAGAAACTGATTTGGTTATTTTGGCAACAGGGATTGTTGAGGTTACTTTGGAGAGGCCTGAGGTGAGAAATGCAATAGGGAAAGATATGCTGAGAGGGTTGCAGAATACCTTTGAAGCTATCAGTAAGGACTCTTCTGCTAATGTTTTGATGATCCGCAGCAAAGTGCCCAAGGTATTCTGTGCTGGCGCGGATTTGAAGGTAGGAGCTTAATTATGTTTTTCATCGAATCAATGTTATGTTTCGGATGAAATTTATATTGGATGTGCAAAGAACTCTTCAAATTTAAGTTCTCTTAGTTATGCTTGTAACTCTTTTCTGTTAATTTTTTTTCCTTCTTTGATTTACTTAAGTTGTATTGAACTGTGGTCATATATACAGGAGAAGATAGTGCTCACTAGTCAAATTGTCCTTCCGTTTTAATTGATTGACAGGAACGCAAAATGATGAGTTCATCTGAAGTTCGAGATTTTGTCAATACGCTGCGTGCCACATTCTCGTTTTTAGAGGTTACCTTTTCTACAATTGCTTTGTATTAAAATCTCTTTGAGGATGATAATAATTGGAACATCTTTTGGCGTTGAGTAGTTGGTTTTGACATAGCTGGTACTTGGTATGCTCACCTGTCCCAGAGGTAGCAGGTTTTCCTTCAATTTGCATTTTGGAGGTCGGAGAGCAGAGTTATAATTAAATCTGCCCAATAAGATTTTCAAGGTTTCTTGTTGGTTTTTGTGTAGACAAATTGAATGCACAAGGTGCTATTATAAAATGTGGAATTTGCGCTAATCTGGTTTTCAAATCATGATAGTGAGCTTCTGATGATGAGATATGCTCATTCTTATGCCGAAAGTTTTTCCGATTCAGTACAACACTCCAGAAATGCATTTGTTTTGGTATCATACGTAGTATAATGGTGGACATCTAATATGCATACATGAGTGTTGTATAATGGTGGACATGTAATATTAACACTGTGCACATAGATAAAAATACATAGATACTCATGTCCAGGATATGTTGAGACTTCATTATATGTACTAATTTTACTCTACCATGCTGTTGGTGTCTAGTGTGGTATGTTCACTTCCATAAAAGGTCCTGGTTCCATTTTTCTGTTTGACACTTACCTGACGTGCTTAAATTAATACAATTAGGTACTTTGTATTCCTACTATTGCTGTTATTGAAGGAGCAGCATTGGGCGGTGGACTTGAAATGGCTTTATCATGCGATCTCCGGATATGTGGTAATTCCATTTTATACTGATTGCAATTGTGCTCATTGAAATATCAAGCTATATAATGCTTAGTCTGTGGTTTTTTTCCCCACCATATATGGCTTAGGAGAAGAAGCAGTGATGGGCTTGCCAGAAACAGGACTTGCTATAATTCCGGGGTATGTGCTAAATCTCAGTAATGAGTTCAAACTCCTCAAAGGACTGCAGATCACCTGCATCTTGTTTGACGATCCCAACCTCCTTTTGCGTTTCAACTTCTTATAAGAGAGTTTATAAGCAGACACTTGCTTATCCCATAACAGATGGGAGGCTTTTAATTCCCAGTCAAACTATTGATATCGTTTACCTTTCTGGAAAAATTTCCTTCCACACAATTACTTCTTATTTTATTATTTCTTTTCTTTTTTTCAATTGTATTTCTCTTCTTTCCGTTCTTTGGAATTATTCATGAAGTGACAGATCAACCTCTCTTGATTACGTCCATTAACAGGGCAGGTGGAACACAGCGACTTCCTAGAATTGTGGGAAAAGCATTAGCAAAGGAACTCATATTCACTGGCAGGAAGATTGGTGGCAGAGAAGCAATGTCGATTGGTATGTCTACTCCAAAGCTTTGATTTGGTCTTTTGTTTTGTTTTTCTTTTTATTTCTTTTGACTCGAGATTGTACCTTACTGCAGGTCTGGTAAATTACTGTGTTCCTGCTGGTGAAGCTCATCTAAAGGCACTTGAAATTGCTCGCAATATAAATGAGAAGGTATGAAATTATTTGATCCACTAGAGCTTCACTGAGATTTTATTTTATTTCACTTTTCTATTTTCTAGTCGATGGGGGAAGGTTACTTGTAGTTGAGAGCAATCTAAAAATGAAATGTACACTCTAAAATCTCTATCAAAGTGGATGTCTATAGCTGAAACTTCTTTATCATGTGAAAACTGAACAATTGCCTCTTTTGTTTTAATGACCAAATTATAATACGTGCACCGAAAAGAAAATCCTGACTGTAGAAACTAAGATCAACTTGAAATTGTCATATTCGGCAAAGAAAGAAAAAAGTTATAAGTAATGGTTGCAATCAGATTTATGAAATATAGTTTTAGCAGGGTCCCATAGCATTAAGGATGGCAAAAAAAGCTATTGACGAGGGACTGGAGGTACATAAGACCTCAGCTTTGGCACTAGAAGAAGAATGCTATGAACAAACCTTGAACACAAATGATCGCTTGGAAGCCCTAGCAGCATTTGCTGAGAAGCGCAAGCCAAGGTATACCGGAGATTAAGATGATAAAATTGCAATAAATCTGTCGTGGATGAGTTTATTTGTGTTACGAAAATAAAGTTACTTGTCAGCAACGAGAAAATGACTGGTTCATAGAGGCCCTAATTTTATATATGATCATAATTTACCATTGTCTCTATATTTGAATGAATTTAGAGGTCGATGAAATGTTTTTCATGGGTTTATGAGAAATTACTTGCATTCGGAATTATCGAACATGTTTATTAATGAGTCAATTAAATTCACTCTTCAAGTCCTTTCTTTTTGACATTTGATGACAAAGTGGTGAATCTCTTCACTGAAACTATTCACAATGACAGAGGTTTTCGACGCGAAAAGTTTGTGCTAGAAGTCGACCCCTTTAAGTTAAGCTTATTGGGGATTCATGCTTGAAATCAATGGCAAAAATCATTTTAACCATCTAAGACCAACATTTTGTCGCGTAAGACCTACATCGACAAATTGCTGCTTTTCGATATCCTTATAATTGAATTAGGAGTGGCGCTATTTCCACCCACCAGTCCTAATTTTCCACCCATTTTGAAAGCTTTTTTAACAACTTTCCTCTTATATAAAATTACTAATGAGGACAAACTTTTTTAAAAAAACTGGGAGATCTTACCCTGCAAGCATAGCTGCCCACCTTCAATAACAACTCATTTGATGGGTACTACACACCTCACACTAGAACACAAGAACGAAAAGTATTGAAACATAGTTCCAGCCATTTTACTGTACAAATTTGTAGAAATAAAACTGAAACAACGGATGAACTTCCAACCACTACATTGAATTGCGTATCGAAAAGAATATTTGAGACAAGAGATGAATATTTGCAAGCATATTGTTAAGAACATTGAAATTGTGAAATGCTGATGATCATTGCAACTCAACCAAAAGGAATCTGATGGTAAGATTCGTAGAAATTTCCAGTTACACCCCACCATATCATTCCCAAAAAAATCCAACATTTTGTTTTGCATTCATTGATTTAGTAAGATTTAGAATATTAACAGAAAAATTGGGTAAATTTCTCCAATTTTGATTTAACAAACCTATCATTGGGAATATTTTCAATCTTTTCCTTTCATCTCTTAAGAAACCTATGAAGGGGGTGAACAAATAGGTTTATACATGCATGGGTTTTAGGGTTAGAGATAGGGAAGCGGGAAGGGAAGGAGAAGGTAGAGAGGATGGAAAGAACAATGGTTGATTGGGAATAATAGTGGTACTATTTTTCAGTTTCTTTTAAATTTTATGTCATCAATACTGTTGATTTTTTTAATGACAATTTCGATTACAATACACCGATTTTTGGATAAAATTGAAAATTTTGTCAATTAAATTTGTGCAATAAATAAAACATAAAATATATATCATGCCTGGGTTTGTGATGGCGGTTAAGATCCGATAGTCATGGTGAAGCCTCGAATCTTGTCACAACCCCCAAATAATTGCCCTAAACCCTTCAATTGTTTGGCAAATACCTTTGAATCTTTGTGCCTGCCATCATGGTTATTGTAGTTTTCAAGAGGCATTTTACTATGCTTTCTCCCTGTTGATTCACATATTCTTATGGAAGAAGAGCTCATAAATACCAAAGCTACAAAGAAATATAAAACATCATATATTACATGGAAGAGAGCATGTATGGCAACAAAAAGTTTTGTTGCAAAAGGTTTTGTTGCAAATTTTTTTATGCGATGAAAGTTAAGGATGTAACAACCTAAGGTCTCATCTAAAAGTGCTCGCTGAAGTTGACTTTTGGACTCTACACCTTAGGTAAGGCCACATGATCTCCCCAACGATTTACCATCGTGCATGGATGGTGGTGCCTCTTCCCTCATCGTTAAGGAACTGTCATGATAGCCATGGCCCAGGAGTCCCACATAGGCAATGTGCTCTGATACTATTTGTAACGACTCAAGCGTCATCCAAAAGTGCTAGCTGAAGGTCACTTTTGGATTCCTAAACCTTACTTAGGTACCCAGGATCTCCCCAATGCTTTATCGATATGGGATTCAGGTTATCACAACGGGGAACTTAGATTCAGTTGTACAACTAATATGGTGACACCCTCATTCAGTCCAAGGGATGAAAGCATACCTACAAACTTGTCCCAAGACTTAGACAATCGTCGTTTTTGTTATTAGTGGAAGTTCGGAGTTGAAAATGACTTTTACGACGACAATGCTCCTTCACAAAAATATGATTTTTCTTGTGCTGTTGCAAAAGCTTTTGCTATTATTTTGTACAAACATTTCATACACTAGTCGACTGATAATTACTCTAGTAGGATCACTAGTAGTAGAAATTAGGTCTAACGTAGTATAGCACTAACATCATTCCCCAGAATAGGTCACAACTGTTGAAAAAACAATGTCGACGTCTCATCTGGTCCCAGAGCTTTTATAGAATGTATGACCAGTGCATCTTCTATTATCTAATCACTCTCTTATCAAATTAAATACAGTACTTAAAAGATAAATTTTACATTGAAGGAAACTGAATAAATTCTGAATGGATAAACCTAATTTGTTAGTTTATGCCTACATATAAATAATTATGACTTTTTATTTTATGCAATTACAATTTTTCTTCGTGTATTCAATTGGCAAGTTGCTTTATGTTGATCATCTCACTAACAACATTACTGAAGGAGCCAACAAAAATGGTTTTTGGTATGCCAGATTGACAAAGATTGTCTAATTGATGGCATTTTCTATTGAAACGAAGAAAGAAAAAGCAGAGTTGGCTAGAAAATTCAGAGTATTAGATTTTTAAAAATGAAAAAACTAAAAATTAGAGGGTTTTCTAATCGAAACGTCCCCTCCCCAAAAAAATAAAATTGGTGTTTGCATTTTTTTGTAATGATGGACAAAGCACGACTGTAATTGAAAGACATGTTTGCTCGTCAATGCAGACGCCATTACAGATTCTGTATACCTTTTTACAATGAGGTTTATAGAAGAATTTCCTGCTGCAAAAATATGTTTTGCACCATCCTTTTTGTTGTCATGGTTGAGGATCACAATTTGGAACTCGTGTATACTATAATCCATGCCAAAATTGCATATCCTTGGATGAGTTCAAAATACAAAATTGATTTGTCTGTGTATAGCTCAAATTTCCTTAATTAGCTTTGGTATGTGTTATACTATTAAATAGCAACAACACAGCCACTTGTTAAATAGACTACAGCCTTGCATATTTCACCATATCAGTTTTTCTCTGCTGTCAACATTGTCTTCAGTTTGTGAACACCTCTCTTTCTCTCCTTCTTCCCCCTTTCCCCCGAGTCAATGGAGCCAGAGTTTGTATCTGAGTCAAGGGTAAACATGGTGTTACAAAGAGGTCCTTCCTCCAGATTCAAAGGGGTAAGTCTGCTGAAAAGTGGTAACTGGGGTGCCAGGATCTCCTATATGTACAAGCCATACTGGCTTGGAGCATATCAGATGGAGGAAGAGGCAGCTATTGCTTATGATAGAGCAGCCGTCAAGCTTCAAAGAGGTGATACGCCACTCAACTTTCATTGGAGTAAATACAGTGCTGAAGAGAGCATATTCCAAAGTCAGTACTCAACTGAGGAAATTCTGAGTATGTTGAAGGATAAAACTTACTCATCCAAACTTATGAATTTTCTTTCAAGGCATTCATCAGGTTTGGGAACTCGAACAACAACCTTCATGAATGAACAAGGGATTTCATATAACTTTCTCTTTCAGAAGGAACTGACTCATAGAGATGTCACTCACAAGTGCTTTCTGATCCCAAGGGAATTTTCATTTCGATACCTTCCCCGACCTGAAGGCATCATCAATGCAGGAGAAGATGAAGCTAGGTACGTTAAATTAACCTTTTACGATAAACATGGCCGTTCTTGGACATTTGGATATTCATATTGGCAGAGTACGCGGAACTTTATGTTTACAAATGGCTGGGGACACTTTATCAGGATGAATAACCTGAACCAGAAAGACATAGTAATGTTTTACAGATGCGAGTATGAAGGGGAGGTTCTCGGGAGAGAAGTTTACATGATAGACTATCAAAGAAGCAATGGGGAAAATTATCTCCTAGAGCATTCTGCAGGAAGCAGTACCATAGAGTTAGAGGCTGATTGCAAGCAAAGGAGACTAAGAAAGGATTCAAGCTATTTGGTGTGGAGATTTATGGTTAATCACCGGGCAGAATCCCATTTTGAGGTTTTTTCTCCTTGTTCTTTTTTTGGGAGAAAATAGGATTTATTTTATTGCATCTTGTCTGTTTGTCAAGTCAACTTCATGGTTTGAGCAGTTTTTCGTTTTTGTTGTAGGTCATGGGAAACATTGAGTAGGGAAAATTTATTTTAGCTGTGTCATACATTGTCCTAAAACTTTTAATCAATGTCATTTCAGTTCTGCCCATCAGCAGCATAATGACCATCTCTGCTTTTATATGGAGATCCTTACAGTTTATATAGGTTATGAGATTGCTCAATATAATCTAAATAGCTTGTACATCAGATATAAGTCTATAATTTTTTCAATTCTACAGGTTCAACAAATTTTAAAAGTTGATCCTGTATTTTTGTCCAAAACAATTTGCTCACAGAAAAAGGCAGTATTCTTACATGTTGGTCACAGTTAGCTAATAGTTAATTCTTCTGATTCAAGATTAGCATGAAAAAAAGTATGCAGACACAAAGTTCTGATATTTTAGATTTTAGAAAAACATTATGTGATGAATGAAGCGTGGTTGAAAACAATCCACTTAGAGGCATAGTTCACAGTTACACAAAAGATGAGAGCAAGGTTTTCTCCTTATGGCAGCAGAAATTTTCCCGTTTACTCGTCAGTCCGATAGGGGGCTTCAATGCTTAGTCCATATAAAAATGGGTCTTCAACACATTCAGATGGGTTGGAGTATAAGTGCTCATTAGTAGTTTGAGGACACTTTTTTATAATTCTGTTTTGGAGAAACCAGGATGTAGTTTCTGCGTCTTCTATTCATTTTGAGCATGATTTTTTATTTTTATGATACTCACTATCCTTGATCAACTTTGAGGACTCTTTTTTGGAGAAATTAGGATGTAGTTTTTGCGTCTTCTCTCCATTTCGAGGACACTTTTTCATAAATACAAGGGCACAGTTTCAGCGTCCTCTATTTATTTTGAGCATGCTTTTTCATTGTACAAGGATGCAGTTTCAAAATCCAACTTTAAGGATGTGCTTTCTGCGTCCTTACACCATCAAAGAGGGTGCATTTCTGTCGTGTCCTTGAATTAAAACAAGGACACAGTTTCTGTGTTGTGTCCTTGTAGGTGTTTTTTGTAGTAGTGCTAGCAAATTACCAGCAGCACTCTGCAATAAATAGTCATACTTTAACTGGAGGAACCAATTCTCTTAATCTAGTAATGGACACCTTGAGAATAAAAGGCAATGACAAATCAGTATTAGAACCTTCAGTGAATCCAATAAACCGTTCATTGCTGAGAACTGTCTTGTCATTTATAAGGAAAGACAACTCAAACAGTTCATCAGTTGCCATTAACGATATATAGAGCCTTATTATCATTTAAAATGTGGAAGCATGTCTTAGTTCACAGTCTCGTGCCATAGACTACTTTTGGCCTTATATTACCTTGTTTGGAACCTTCAACTTTAGTTGATTGGCGAATTCCTTGTGCACGTCAAAACCTGATTAACCTTATAGATGTTCTTCAATTTTGTTTGGAGGAAATGCTGTTAGAAAGAATTGTTGGAAATTGTAGGCTACCTTTATTATGCTGAATTATTGTTTTCCATCCCTCTGCATAACTAATCTACTTTTTACTTTTCATTTTATCCGAGTTTCAGAGTGGAAACTCATATATGTCTCAGAAAAACCTGATAATTGAATACAATAAATGATTTAAACTTGTCCGTGATGGCTAGAATATTCTCATTAAGAGATGTTAATTGGACTTGCCATAACTGTTTCATGTAAATTAATGTAGCCAATTGTCATTTGCCTACTCACATGAATGAATAAAGTGCAGATCATTTTTTGTTTGTTCAAGTGTTTATAGATGTTCTGCAATTTTATTTGGAGGAAATGCATTGTTAATGTTAATATGAAGTGGAAAGTAGAAAGAATTGTGGGAGCTGTAGGCTACTTTTATTATGCATAATTGTTATTAGTCACACATCCGCATATAACTTATCTCCTGTTTCTTTTTCAGAGTTTCAAGTGGAAACTCATGTCCCAGAAGAAAAAAAAATGTGATAATTGAACATAATGAATGAAATAAACTTGTTGGTAACTCACAGGCTAGAATGTTCTAGTTAACTATTGCTTGACTTACCATAACTGTTTCATGTAAATTATGTAGGCAATTTTCATTTGCTTAGTTATATCAGATCATTTGTTGTTTGTTTATCTACTCTTCTATATACTCCCTTGATCTTACACCACAATGGAAGGGTTTATGGACGAGGATATATTGTTAGTGCTAAGTTCTAATGATGAAATCAATAGCTGTCACTTAGAAGGTTCAATCTCAAATGATGAAATTAATTCATGCAAACAAAATAAGCGACAGAGAGCGTGTGTTTGTAGATGTACCATCACAGAGATGTGGAGGGATACCTACCATTACTGAAAGTTTGTGGATGGCAAGCTGCATTCAGGACTCAGGAGGCAGCTAGGGTTTATGCTCCTGCTGCCTTGTTCTCATTGCAGCGTTCCAGCCACCTGTCTAACTAATCACCGTCCATGAGCCAGCCTTCCCATTCTTTCAGCTAAAGAAATATGTTATGGCACACTTACCACCCGGGAGATACACTAGCTTGGAGGAAGTCACAGTGACAAAAATTATCTCAAGGCATTTATCTTAATGTCCAAGGTAAAGTATAGGATGTGGAATTTTAAGTATGAATAATGGGAGAGTAGTCAGAGCCTTGTGATTACAAACTTTTAGCAAATTTTTCAAGAAGCAAATGTTAATGAAGGAGAAGGATGTGGTTGTTCTCTTTTGAAGCTCTGATGAGAAGAAAAGGATTTTCTTCATCAAAGTCATAGGGACTGAAAAAAATCAGTACTTTTTTAAAGTGTGGTTTTGGTCAGAGAGCCCAGATGCAAAGCAGGGAGGAGAGATGACAAAGAAGCCAAAGATATTTTGGTGTGGAGATGAGTTCATCAAACACCAAAGCCAACAGCCTCATGTGATCAGCTGGTTATTATGTTTGTCTATCAATTGAACTTTTCTCCCTTCTCTTTTAGTTGTGAGTCATATTTTCAGCTGCAGATGAGCCAGTTCGACCAAAAATATGTAAGAACTGTCGTCGTTGTTGTTTGCGTGATCTTTAGAGCCAATTACACCGAATTAGTTTTTTCTTTTCTTTTTTCGCTAAGAATATGTTGAATTGGTTGAACTATGTTTGTCTTAAATTTTTTTTTTCAGCAGCACTTGCATTAATATAGTGTGCTCCGCAGTCTTGGAACAATTTCTTTATTTGGAAGTGATCATCTTCCTTGAATGGCGGCTCCCTTGTTGGTTTTTCTTTTTAGCTGTTGTTTTGATTGACCTTCTTTGAGTTGTGATGTTTGTTTGTACTGTTTTAAGCTTTCTTATTAATGAATTGAAAATTTCAAAAAATAAAAAGGAAAATTTCTTTACTTCACTTCCCTCACGTGTTCAATGGGAAATGAACTATTTACCTGCACTATTGCAGGCACAATAATATCAGCTTAGATTAGTTTCGAGATTGGATTATGAAATAAAATCTTAGAAATTATCTATGAAATGGTGCTTTGAAGTAATTTCAGTTGGCATGGTAACCACAAGGTTTAGTTGAAATGGTATGGATTGGATGAAAAATTATGTAAATTCAGTTTCTCCTATAAGAAACCGAAAAAAAAAAAATTTGGTTTGGAAGTAAACTAAGAGATAAGTAAATGCTTTTATTGACACAATTTGGAAACTGAAAATGCTTCTTGCACATTAAAACTTGACTCAACTATGCTTGTGAAGAAGCACTTACCAAATGTGCTTGTGTAATCTAGGGCTCGTTTGGGAGTGATTCTGAATAGGTCAATAATTACTTCTATGGAGTATCACTTTAAAGTAGTTTTAAGCAAGGAACAAAATTTCGATAATTTCGCCGATATTTCGGCGAAATTATCGTTTTTTGAGGCAGCGATAGTTTCTCACATTTCCATCTATATATCGTTAATTTATCGAAAATTTCGCTGATATTTCGGAACTGATATTTTCGTTTCAATTTCAGCTTGAAATTGTTAAAATATCGCGATATTATCGAAATTATCGATAATATCGCGACATGAACAACATCAAACATAAAATTCCAAGAAAAACATCAAAACCAAAACCCAGATCACAAAACCCCCTGCGTATCACAAAAACCAAAACTACATCATACCCACAAAATTTAACCCAAAAGGGACAAACTTTATCGCACAGTTTAAAGAAAAGCAATGTAAAAGAGACTTACCGACCGAGAAATTGGCCGGAAAACTACAGCCCCGCTACCAATTTTGGAGAGGGAAGAGGCAGAAAAACATAAATGGGTTTATTGGGGAAGACAAAGAAGTGTTTTTGGAAATGTAAATCGGATGGCTGAGGTTGATCTTGATCACAAACTTCTTGAGAAATTCACGCTCATTTGTCTAAAATAGGAGGAATTAGGAGAAATTAAAATGCCTCCTAATAGAGCTGCTGGCGAACTTAGAAACAAAAGCCAACAAGGAAACAAAAAAGTAGCAGGAGGGAGGAGGACAGTCCAGGGCACGTGGGGTTAGAGTGCGTGATGGGAATTGGACTTTGTTGTTTGGGTTTTTTCTTTTTTTCAAGGGATGTTAATGGCTTAAAAGAAAGAAAGGGATTTTAAAATACTTTAAGCTCTGCAGCCAATTTTTATATTTTTTATAATCAAATCTTTTTAACCTATTTGGTTAGTTAACCTATTTACATTACTAAATTCCCTTTTAAATTGTTGTTTAATTACTTAAATCTCTATAATCATTTTATTTATTTTCTATTTAATTCTTCCTTGGATAAATTTTTTTATGTTCTTAGTTGATTTTCAATCTTCACTATAATTATTTAAGCATGGTAAAGTGCCTAATTTTCATGACAAATCAAGTTGATTTACATCTTAAATTATTTTTCAATTTTTTTATAAATAAAAAATATAAGAACGTGTACCATGTCCAGTGAATAACGTGAAATAAGACTACTCATGTATCTTACCATGCAATTTATAAAGTGTAAAATATTGTAGTAAAAATGATAAATAAATTACTAGATGGTGTCTAATTTTCTTTCATTAATTACTCTAGATTTTCTAAGTCACAGCGTTTGTTAGCTCGCAATATAATCAACTTAAATCACTCAAACCCACTATGCAATGCATTTCCTTCCAATCTTTTGTGTCAAAATAACAGATGATTGACTAAATAAACTTTTTATAAAGTTTCATTAAAAATTTCCATGTATTTATCACAATTTCCGTGATTTTTATCCAATTTTTATCGATATCGATATTTTCCTGATATTTCCATCGATATTTCCGTGTTTTTGAACCACCGATATTTCCGAAATCTTCGGTATTTAAGACCTTGGTTTTAAGCAAGGAATAAAATATCCATAATATCCTCTATATTTCCACGAAATTTCCGTATTTTTGGACTACCGATATTTCCGATACCATCGATATTTTAGATATCCATGAACCAAAATATCGATAATATTGACGACATGGACCGAAATATCGATAATATCCCGATATTTCCATCGAAATTTCCGTATTTTTGGACTACCGATATTTCCGATATCATCGATATTTTATTCCTTGGTTTTAAGCATAGTCTAAAATATCGATAATATCAACGAAATATCGAGGATATTATTTTTTTTTCGGGTCAATGATATTTTGAAATGTATTCATACACATATTGTATAAATATCGATAATATCGGAAAATATCGATGTCGATAATTTCTCTC
The DNA here is from genome assembly GCA_024362665.1 of Prunus padus. Lineage (NCBI taxonomy): Eukaryota > Viridiplantae > Streptophyta > Magnoliopsida > Rosales > Rosaceae > Prunus > Prunus padus. The sequence continues at coordinate 11,066,981 of JANFAM010000005.1, read as the reverse complement.
ACACTTCAGCAATATTTGGCCAAAATATTGCTATAATATCGATAATATCAAGAATATCAAGACAATGAAAATTTTGAAGAGTTATTTACACTAACATCCCTGAAGTTTTCAGTTTGTTATCACAAAACCCCTTTTCGTTGATTGTTTGTACAAAAATTGATAATTTCATTAAAAAAAAAACTTATGCAAATGACAAAATTAACCTCAATGGAGTATATGCAATCTAATCTCAACGGCCAACTTTGTCATTTGGGGAATTTTTTTTTATTTTTTATTTGTATAAAATCATCAATCTTTGGATGGAAAATCACTCAAAAGGTGAAAATAATTTAAAATCTCAGGGGTGTTCTTGTAATTTCTAAAACCTCAAGGAGTTTTGTGAAAACGTCGAAAACCTCAAGAGGTGTTAGTGTAAATAACTCGAACCTTATAGGAACTCTATGTGGTACTAAGTCACTCATGTATCTTACCATACAATGTATAAAGTGTAAAATATTGTAGTAAATCATTATAAATAAATGATTATGGTGTGTTTAATCTTGTTTCATTAATTACTATATATTTTCTACACTCTCAGCGTTTGTGAGCTCGCTATATAATCAACTTAAATCAGTTAAACCCATCATGTAATGCATTTCCTTCCAATTTTTTTTGTGAAAAAGTAATAGATAATCGACTAAATAAACATTCTCCAAAGTTTCAAGAAAAATTTCCAAGTTTTTCTTACAATTTCCATGGGGTTTATTCAATTTTTATCGATATCGAGATATTTTCATCGAAATTTCCGTGTTTTTGGAGTACCGATATTTCCGAAACCATCGATATTTTAGACCTTATTTTAAGTAATTTTATGGAGAAGCCTTCTCATTCTCCCAAAAGCGAATATGACCCTCCCAAAATCACTTCCAAACTGCTAAAGGCTCTTAAGTCCATCTCAACTCAATGTTATAGAAAGTGGTTTTGATCATTTGAGAACGTTTTCGGCAATCCTAAGAGCAGTTCAGCAGTGGAGGTGGGCTCGGCCGGGGGGGTTTGGGGCAAAAAATGGTTTCCAACAACAAAAGTCGGCCGGGCAGAGGTGGACCCCAAGATCTGGCTAGCTCCTCGGCTATTCTTGCACGGCCGCCGCCAGAGCAATGTGACGTCGCCGACGTAAAAAATATTTAAAAATCAGAAAAATCCAAAAATTCAGAAATATTTTTTAATACATACCTATCAATTTTTAATATTATTAATTTCATACATACAACTAAAATTAATCCCATGTAAAAAAATAAAATAAAAATAAAAGTGAATAGTATTTGCCCTTTGTCATGGCAACGGATGGAAACGAACCTTGCCTTTTGCAAGGGCAACCACTATTCACGTGAATAAGAATGCGCTAGCTCCCCCTCGCCATGGCAAAGGGCAACCGCTGGAAGTGCTCTAAGGGCAGTGCCAAACACACCCTAAGCATTATTTTTTTTCAGGAAAGAAAAAAAGAAAAAAAGAAACTGTGTGGTGGAACCAAGGAATAAAATATCCATAATATCCCGATATTTCCATCAAAATTTTTTTATTTTTGGACTACCGATATTTCCAATACCATCGATATTTTAGATATCCATGGACCAAAATATCGATAATATTGACGACATGGACCGAAATATCGATAATATCCCGATATTTCCATCGAAATTTCCGTATTTTTGACTACCGATATTTCCGATATCATCGATATTTTATTGGTGGAACTATATCACCATGGGCCTAGAAATGACCTGGGCAAGGCGTGAGTCTGTTGAAAATTACCCACCGCCCAAAACCTATATATATAAAAGCAAAGCAAGCAACAAGCTGAAAGGCCATCCTGAACTCCAAGTTTGCTTATAGCGTAAAACCTCAGGAAAGGAAAAGGGACGAGAATATAAGATCGAATCGGAGAAAGAGAGAGAGAAAAAAAAAGCAATGGCTGCTTCGGATGAAACTCCATCGGCTAAGAGATGGCTTCCTCTTGAAGCTAACCCTGATGTTATGAACCAGGTAATGCAATTAATCTCCTTCATTTTCTCATCAAAGAAAACCCATAATTATTTGGTGTTCTTCGGATTATGCTCTGTTTGTTTCTGGATAAAACTTTGGAAAATAAAATTATAAAAAAAGTATATAAATTTTCTTAGAAACCAGACGGAGAGCTAGGGCTTGTGCGTATTTGATGTGGAAAATGGAATGCTTCGATTAGTCTGGACATGGGTTTTAAAAATTCATTTAAAAGAAATATATTTTTTTTTCATGTGTGTGATAAAAATAGTATGGGTTTTTAGAATTAGTAAAGGACTTGTTGGGTCTGAGACTCTGAAATGAAATGATCAAGTTCTTGAGAAAGCATGCTATTGCTCATTAAAAAAGAACACTCCAAAAATAAAGAACAAATTAAAAACCGTACTTTTCTTCCTCAATTTAATTACGTGCACTCTTGTTTGTCATAACTTCTAAAATGCTTTATTGTAAATTAGTTTGTTGATTTTTCGTAAAGGTGATAACCTTAAGAAAGGTTACCTCACTCTGTAATTTTTAATAGACATAACTACCAAATTAGGTGTCAGAAAGGGTATTTTGTCAATGCAGTTCCTTTGGGGTCTGGGTCTTCCAGAGCATGAGGCAGAATGCTGTGACGTTTATGGGTTGGATGGAGAACTCTTAGAAATGGTTCCGAAGCCTGTACTTGCTGTGCTGTTTCTTTATCCTATAACCTCTCAGGTTCTGTTTCGTTCCTTGAACTAGAAAGTAATTATTTATTTTTGTTTGGTGATTATTGTTGACCATAAGTTCTCTGCTCCATGTTTCTTTCGTTAAACTTTATGAAAATGTACTTGTCTCTCCTGATTTGAGGGAAGTTTCCATTCTTTTCAGACTGAAGAAGAGAGAATGATGCAGGCTAACGAGAAACAGGTGAGTGCAAGGAAATTTGGTGATGTTCTCTATAAAACGAAAATATTTTATTCTTGAGCATGTTATTGTTAGTGTTTTCTGGTTAATCGGGCTGGTGGAAAGAATGAACAATAAGACTCGTTTGCAAGATCGGGCTGAAGGAAATGAGAAGAACAATATGAAAGAGACCTCTGCTCTCTAAATCGGGCAGAGAGAATGTCTGTATGTATTACTGAAAATGAGCACATAAGTCATGTACTACAAGACCGTTAGTCTTAGCTGGATGCGTACAACCAACAATACAATCTCAGCCTTACACTTGTCATAATCTAAGACTAAGTGAATACACAATTTAAAACAAGGCTTATTTACTTAGCTCACAGCTTATACACTAATACTCCCCTTTAAGCTTTGAGCTGATATAACTCCAAGCTTATCTCTGAGGTAGTTGAATCTCTCTTTTGGTAAGGCCTTGGTAAAAATGTCTGCCACTTGTTCTTTGGTTGGACAGTATACCAAATCAACAATTCCCTGCTGCAAGGCATCCTTTATGAAGTGATACCTTCAGTCAATGTGCTTAGTCCTTTGGTGAAACACTGGATTTTTAGTTATTGAGATTGCCGACGTATTATCACACTGCAAAGGAGTTGCTTCAGCTTGTAACTCTCCAAAATCCTCAAGAACAAACCTGAGCCATATAGCTTGAGCTGTCGCTTCAGCAGCACTTATATACTCAGCCTCTGCAGTGGAAAGTGCAACACAATTTTGTTTCACAGAGGCCCATGAGAACACTCCACTGCCAAAGGAAAAAGCATAGCCTGAGGTACTCTTGCTGTCATCTATCGATCCTCCCCAATCACTATCACAGAAACCAACTAAAACTGCCTTCTTGCCTTTCATATAATGCAAACCATAGTCCAATGTTCCTTTGATATATCTGAGCACTCTCTTAGCTATCCCATAGTGCTTGTTAGAAGGACCATGCATATATCTAGCTAATAAGCTGGCTGCATACATCACATCTGGCCTTGTAGCAGTGAGATACAATAAACTGCCTACAAGCTTTCTGTATTTCTCTTCATCTGCAGCACCACTTCCATCTTCTTTACTTAACTTTTCAGTAGCCACAAGAGGAATAGAAACATATTTGCATTCTTTCAATCCAAACTTATCCAACAAAGAAGAGGCATACTTCTTTTGGTGAATAAAGATGCTGGACTCAGTTTGAATCACCCCCATTCCCAGAAAATGGTGAAGGAGACCCAAGTCTGACATCTCATACTTCTCCTTCATATCTTCTTTGAACTCATCCAACATATCTTGATTGTTTCCAGTATATACAATATCATCCACATAGATGGAGACTATTAGTATATCCTTTTCTCCCCTTGTCTTAGTGTAGAGGGTTGCTTCACTTAAGCTTTTCTCAAACCCACACTTAGCAAAATAGCTGTCAATCTCTCCATACCAGGCCCTAGGTGCCTGTTTCAAGCCATAAAGAGCCTTGTACAATTTGTAAACTTTATCTTCCTTGCCATTAATCACAAACCCTTCAGGTTGATCAACATACACTTCTTCCTGCAATATTCCATTTAAGAAAGCAGACTTAACATCTAATTGAAATAGCTTCCAGCTTCTTTGAGCAGCAAGTGCAATCAATGTTCTGATGGTGTCCAATCTGGCAACCGGTGCAAACGTCTCATTGTAATCAAGTCCTGGTTTTTGCACATACCCTTTAGCAACCAGCCTTGCCTTGTTCTTTTGCACTGAGCCATCCAAATTTAACTTGGTTTTGAACACCCATTTCACACCAATAACCTGCTTCTCACTTGGTCTGTCTACTAGCTTCCAAGTTCCATTTTTCTCTATCATTGACAATTCTTCTTCCATAGCTTTTATCCAAGCTTTATCTTGTGCAGCTTCCTCATACTTCTCTGGCTCCGCAATACAAAGATTACATTGTGCTAGGATATCACTGATATTTCGCCATTTAACTGGTGTATGATCATAAGGACTAGTGATCTCAATAGTTTCAGAGACATCTCTCTCTTGTTCTTTCATTTGATGACTGTCTTCTACTTCTGTCACTTCATGGAGACTGAAATCACTCACAGTTCTGTACTGATCTTGAATGTTAGTTACTGCAATAGACTTCTCTGAATTCTCCTCCCAATTCCAAGATATAGTTTCATCAAAGACCACATCCCTTGATAAAACCAGCTTCTTAGTGCTTGGATCAAATACCCTATATCCCTTCTCACATGTTGCATAGCCAACAAACACACCTTTGATAGACTTTGCATCAAGCTTTTGTCTTCTTTCAGCTGGTACATGCACATAACAGAGTGATCCAAACACCTTTAAGTGACCAATTCCTGGTTTTCTCCCACTGTAGGCTTCAAAAGGAGTTATGTTATCAAGAGCTTTTGTAGGTGATCTGTTTAGAATATAAACAGCTGTATGTACAGCTTCTGCCCACAGAAAGTATGGCATGTTTTTATCATGAAGCATAGCCTTAGCCATCTCTACAACTGTTCTATTCTTTCTCTCCACTACTCCATTTTGCTGTGGAGTATAAGCAATGGATAACTGTCTTTGTATGCCTTCAGATTCCAAGAACTTGCTGAATTCAGTTGAGAGAAATTCTCCCCTCTGTCACTCCTTAGGCATTTCACTTTGAATCCACATTGTAACTCCACCATTGCTTTGAACTTTCTGAAACAGATTAGTGCCTCAGACTTATGTCTTAGGAAATAAACCCATGACATTCTTGTGTGATCATCGATAAGCAACATGAAATATTTATTCCCAGCAGTTGATTCATTTTGCATGGGACCACACAAGTCTGTGTGTATCAATTCTAGAGGATTCTTAGCTCTCCAAGCTTGTCCTTTTGGAAACCAATCTCTGTGTTGTTTTCCCATTTGACAACCTGCACACACACCATCAACATCTTCAAGGTGTGGAAGACCATGCACCATTTCTTTTTCTCTAAGCTGCATGAGGCTTCTAAAATTTAGGTGTCCTAGTCTCTTGTGCCAAGTCCAGGTACATTCAGTCACACTAGCCTTCAATGCGATTTGATCAGTTTGCATTAAAGACAGAGGATAGCACTTATTACTTTTCATCTTAACCTTGATAACCAGACAATCAAGTGAAGGACCATCAAAGATACAACACTCTTTTCCACCAAATAGCAAATAATATCCATGTTCATCCATCTGTCCCACACTCAACAGATTTTCCTTCAAACCAGGTAGAAACATGACTTCCTTGATGCATTTTCTGCCAGAATTTGTATCAATCATAAGTGAACCTATTCCAGCAACATCTACCAGATTTCCAGTGGGCATTTGTACTTTTCCAGTGACATTTGTCCTTACATCCATAAGTAGCTCAGCATTGCCAGTCATGTGGTTGCTACAACCACTATCAATGTACCAGTTCCCATTCACCTTGACCTCTGTAATTGCACTGTTAGCATAAAATAGATTGCCTGTCACTTCTGCTTGATTAGCACAGTTTGCTTTCTGAACAACCTTGCCTGTTGTGCATTCTCTAGCCCAATGCCCAAACCTATCACAGTTGTGACATTTGGATTGCCCCTTGTATCGACATTCTCCAAAGTGAAACTTAGAGCACACCTTGCACTGTGGCTTAACTGCATCTTGTTTCATGAATCCTGCAGAAGTTGAATTCTGTGCAGGATTAGCAAATGACCTTTGCTGGGACTGAGGCTTTGAGTCCCACTTCTTGCCCTTTCCATTCCAGTTTTTCTTAGATCCACTTGACGGAGAATTACCCCTCTGTTGTTGACCTTTTGGACTCACAGAAAAAGAGCCAAAAGCCTTATCAGTAGCATCAACAGTGTGCATATCAAAACGTTGTTCCTGGCTCTTAAGAATTGCCAGAACATCCTGTAAATCAACCTCTTCTATACATTTCGTATTCTCAATCACCAGACAGATGGGATCATAAGGTTTGCTAAGACTGATTAAAACTTTTTGCACAAGCCTTTCATTAGACAATACCTCACCAAACGTCTTCATTTGGTTAATCAGTTCATTCAAACGTGTAAGATACCCAGATAACGTTTCATCATCACGCATTCTAGTATACTCGAATTCACGTAGAAGATTTTGAAGTTTAACTGATCGTACCTGATCACCACCGTGATATTCACCATATAGCAGATCCCATGCCATCTTTGCTGTATCAGCGTTGGCAATTCGAGGGAATATTTGATCCGAGACTGCATTCTGGATAATACCCAGAGCTTTCGCATCTCGCATATATTCTGCCACAGTTTTCTCATCGTCTTCCTCTTCTGAGCTTCCTTCTGTCTTCTTTTTCTTCAGATCTGAGGTCGTAACCCCTTTTTCCACCAATCTCCATAACCCATGAGATTTGAAAATAGTCACCATCTTGATTCTCCAGAACTCGTAGTTCTTACCGGAGAAGATCGGAGTTCTTACCTCAGAACTTCCAGATCCAGCCATCTCTCAGCTTAGATGATACGAATCTCAAATCGAAAACGAAATCGGAATCGATGGAGTTCAGCGATTTCACCTGAACCAGAACGAGCTTGAATGTAGCTCGATTGCAGCAGCGTCGCACAGTCTACGCCCAGATTTCAGATCGAACCTGGCTCTGAGGCCATGTTAGTGTTTTCTGGTTAATCGGGCTGGTGGAAAGAATGAACAATAAGACTCGTTTGCAAGATCGGGTTGAAGGAAATGAGAAGAACAATATGAAAGAGACCTCTGCTCTCTAAATCGGGCAGAGAGAATGTCTGTATGTATTACTGAAAATGAGCACATAAGTCATGTACTACAAGACCGTTAGTCTTAGCTGGATGCGTACAACCAACAATACAATCTCAGCCTTACACTTGTCATAATCTAAGACTAAGTGAATACACAATTTAAAACAAGGCTTATTTACTTAGCTCACAGCTTATACACTAATAGTTATTGGGCTTGTGATCTCTCCCTCTCTCTCCCCTCTGTCTGTGCATGTACGGGGTTCATGTTCATAATCAACCATACTTTATGACTTTTTACCTTGCTCACTTATTTTCAACTGTATCAGGTGTTTTTTTACATGTATACTTCTGCACTTGGTAGTTGCTATTTGGTGTCTTGATCTTGAGTTGTATAATTTAACCAGGATCCTTTGAATCATATTCTGGCTGTAGGAACCCAAAGGTAGAGTTTATTTTTTGAAACAAACTGTGGGAAATGCTTGTGGAACTATTGGACTTCTACATGCTGTAGGAAACATCACTTCCGAGATCAAACTTGGTAAGTTTACAATTTTCCTGTGATGGACGAGTTCTGATTTATAATGATGCATGGAAATTATGCATTCTCTATCATTGGGGGTGTATATTGCACACAAGTATTAATTTATGCTGGTGATTCATAGATGCTAAGGTGTGCCATATCTTTTTGAGCGGCTGCTAGAAAATCTTTGTGTCTTTTGGAGGGGAGGGCGGGAGGGAGGCCAATGATTCCTTAAAATGCAAAACAGTTGCATGATCACCTTGATCGATAAAAGTATTAAAAAAAAGATAGAGCTAAGCTACCTTGTAGGTGAGTTTCTTTGGTATCTACCACCTAGGTGTCTGCCATCCTAGTTTCCAACTAGGACACTGCAGGTACTTGGACCACCTAGTTGGAAGGTAGGATACACAGTTTCCTTAATTAACACCTTGGGAGAAATGAGCTTGGAAGGTAGGGACATAGTCCTGAAATTAGGCAGTTCTAGATACCAACGTTGTTACCTTGCATAAACACCATTGGAGGAATGAGCCTTGCTTTTGTTTAAGTACACAGCCTTTGAAATCAAACTTCTGTGTCAGAGCGGAAGCCAATTATTTAACTTCTTTCTGGCTAATTGTTTACTACTTATTTTTAAAGTTTTATCACTTTACTTTTTCCCTGTTGGTGTGTGCTTGTTTTTCTCAGTTGAGGAGTCATACTTGGATAGGTTTTTCAAAAGTACTGCATCAATGGATCCATTGGAGGTTCTATTTTGTTTTCCTTTCTCTCTACATCATTTTTTGTCCTTTCAGTTTGACCTTTTCATATAGAGCATATGATATTTTTCTTGCTTGTCATTGTCATCTATTTTCCGTACATGTAGCGTGCCACATTCCTTGAAAAGGACAGGGAAATGGAAGTTGCTCATTCAGTAGCAGCTACTGGCGGTGAAACCGAGGTGATATATATATATAAGTAGCAGAGAAAATTATATAAAGTGCCAATATTTTCTCTGTTCTTTTCTTGCTTTTGGTTCAGATGGTTTGTGCTTCTAATGTCTTACCCTTTTTCTTTGCAGGCATCAGATAATGTGGACACTCACTTTATCTGCTTCTCATGTGTTGACGGTACATACTTAAATTCTTCTATCTATCTCTGTCTTTGTGTCTCTTTACCACCATGTTCAGACGTATCTTCGGTACTTTTGATCTTATTGTTTTACAATAATAAAAATTTATATGTAGGGGAACTTTACGAGCTTGATGGGAGAAAATCAGGTCCAATCTCTCATGGTCCATCTTCACCAAACAGTCTATTGCAGGTATCTAAAAATGCCATGATGCATTCTGATTTAAAAATAAAGGAAGGAAAACACAAGGGATGCCAAACCATATACCAACGCTAATCTGTTCGGCATCTATTTTGTTTAATTAAGGATAAAAAGTGGAGACGCATATGCAGATAGATGAAATAGTTGGGGAGAGAAGATAAATAACACATCAAGTAGATATTAAACTGAAAAACATTTTAATATTGTTATAATATCCCTCCTCTTTTCCTCCCTTCTCCTATATATGTTCTCTTTCTCATCTCCATCTACTCTATTTTTCTTTGATTCGAAAAAACCAAAGCATAAACATTTTCAAATGTGCCCCTAGTTCCAATGCTTTTATTTTGGAGTGCAAGTCTAGAAGAAACCTTTGAGATTGTTGTAAAGCTGCAAGTCTTAAACCTAAGCATGTTGAGCCAGAAAATGCTGAGGCCAGCAGCTCCTCCTAACAGGCTTGGGTAGGGTGATTGTGCACATATTGGCTTTTGGTTTAGAGTAAATATGCTAAGAGGAGCAAGTCTCTGTTCCCGCAACATGTATGTGCATGTGCCTTGGAAAATTTATTTTAAAGAAAATATTGAGTAGGTAATTCTCATATGTTTGGCTGTTTTAGAAAATTAAAACACAGTGTTTCAATATGGGTGTAGGAGCGTTTTGGCCCTTCTGCCCGGGTCTTTATGTGCAGTTCGCATACATTTTTTTCCTTAATTATAGCGTTGACCCTTTCATGTATTTGATTGCTTTTTTATTGTTTAACAGGATGCAGCTAAAGTCATACAGGGCATGATACAGAAAAATCCTGACTCCCTCAACTTCAACGTCATTGCAGTTTCAAGAAATCAGGGGACTTTCCTTAAGTTGGAGCACATTGGTGCCCCTCAAAGGTGGTTCAAAGTTTAATGCAATAGTAGCACTTGATGCACGCATCTTTGTACTGAACAATTCCTTTTCCCCGTTAACATGTGTGGTAGCATATTAGCATAACCTTACTCGACTAGCGTTAAACTGGTCCTAGACTTTGCTGATCATAGCATTGATGTACTGGCCAAGCCTGTTGGGTATATGGATAGATTTCCAGTTTTGCTTAACCCGGTACTGAATGTATTGGTAATGATACTGGCAAAAGAAATGATTGTGTATGGCATATGCAGGTTGGAATTTTGAAAACCAAAAGCGAACTGATTTCCAACTTTTAGTTCCCTAGATTGTAAAAACAGTTTGTTTGATTGTCGGCATGGAATATGTGCCTATTGCAATGATGTGACAGTGTACTTGGTAGATTAGATGGGTTGTGTTCAGAATATTTGGAGGCTTGATGGTGCCCTTTTACACTGACGTGAGAAGGCATTGATGATGGTGGATCTTAAGCATTCTGTGTACCATTTCGAATGTGCTGCCAGGACTGCACTGCTCGGTCCTCAACGTTAGGACTAGCTTACGAGTTGATTAAGACCCACATGGAGTGGTTAAAAAAAATAGCTCGTCGAAATGAATATAGGTTTCCCTCGTATCTTCTGGTGAATCATATCTGAAGGCTATGCTTATTCTCACTGGCTTGCCATGGTGGTTGTGTTACTGTAAATGAAGAGCATTTGCATATGGTCCACTTGCCTCTCCATAATTTACATTAAGGTAACCGTCTGAGGTCGTAAGTTTGATACTCCCTCACCAGAATATTACTCGTATAAAAATAAAAATAAAATTTTTAATTTCAAGTTCCTCAGCTCAAATCAAAGGGGTGGGTCTGGGGTGTGAAACCCGCATGTAGAGCCCATTCTTCCGTGAGAGATCTGCTAGACGGCCCTACACAAGAATTTATCTCAAGGAACATGTTGTGGCAGCTACAATGGTCTTCTATCTATTATGACATGATTAATTGTTGGACGTCAATATGAAACATGGCTGATACCCTAATAAGACAATGTAGCAGTTACTTAAGAAAATAAATTGCCACCGATACAGTGTGGCTCATCATTAGTTAACTTATAAAGACGGGTACTAAATTCTTCCTTTAATCTCTACAAACAAACAGGTCATGAATTCTGTAAGGTATACCAACTTTGATTGGGATCATAATGTACATCGGAAAAAATTTGGTCTCTAAAGCATGGGATAACAGCGAGGTAAAACAACTTCATCTAGTAAAAATCATGTACACATTCGGACTAAGGTTATTCATGGTATTGGCAACTAGCGAAATCTCATGAATATAAGGAAGTTTCTCCTGCGTGGGTCAGATCCTCTTGATTTTTGAAAATGTTCCCATTTCAGAGAAGTAGGTGCTTTGAGTTCCACCGCCGAGCTGGTGTGCATGAGCCTGTGGATTCGAGAGCTCGATCCCCTGTAGGAAAATGGCAACTTTTATTGAGAAAGAATTTCCTAAATGTAAGAAGTAATTTTCTATGTCACTAGCTTGGAAACCAATGCATTTGTGAATATGGGAGATTTTTCAGGTGTAAGGTAACAAGTGATGTTACCTGCACAGGCGTAAATGCTAAACTTGAAGTAAGTCCAGATGTAGCACCACTGCTTCCATAATTCTTTTCCTTGAACCTGAAAAGAAAATGCAGCTCATGATATCAGGTCAAGGATCATTCTCTCATACTTTTACCAATAAAACAGCACAGAAACACAAATGGCAATCCATATTAATCACTGGGCCATAAAAGAAAACAATAATTAAAATCAGCAAGGAAAAGCGTACTTCTTAGCAACTTTGGCAGCAAGTTTGCTCTGACCCATTGATACACGCAGCTTGCCACTCCCAGCTTGACCAAGCATTCCATAACCTTCACCCAGTCCATCCCCTATTATCAAGACAAAAAAATGAGTATAAATATTATGATTCCAAATAGCAACATATTCCATGCAATTGCACAGATACCAACCATTCATGTAAACGAGAACCCCACTACAATGGACAATTCAGATCATCAGGCCATCTCCGGTCATGGGCTATATCCCAAATATAGCCCTAAAATAAGCAAAACCATCTCCAGCCATGGGCTAAATAAAATTTTGGCCAAATTTGGAGGCCACATTTGGCCTTTAGCCCTCCAACTAGGCCACATTTAGCCTAGCTTTGGCCTAGGGCAAATTTTTGTGGGCCCCATGCATGTGCTTTTCATATTGCACATTGAAATCCATCCACTTTTTGTGGGTCCCATGCTTCTCAAAATAATAAAATATGAAGGATCCTAAAATATAGTAAATGCATTTGGAGATGGAAAATTTTAGTCCTGCACTATTCTTTAAAAAATTAATATTTTGGAGGGCTAAATTTTTAGCCATGGACTACATTTAGCCCTATGACTGGAGATGGCCTCGTTGTAGGAAGTGTAAGAATGTAAATGTTATTGGCAAACTTCAAGAAAAAAATCCTGTTTCCTGTAGGAATTCACAATATGCAGCGAAAAATATTACTCAATTTTTGCCTTTTTTTTTATTGGGTTATAAATGAAAATTAGAGAGAAGGTGGACTCTCTGACCACAAGTTTTGAACCCCCCCACTCCCCAAAAAAAAATCCTTCAGTATAAAACATGCATATTGGACCTGTGCATTCAGGACAAAAAAGAAAAGATCTAGGCATGCCCACATATTTTTCCTCACGTAATTGGAAAATTAATAACGAGCACACAAGTAGGGCATAGTGACTCCCCTACAGATGTATAAAAGAAAAATGCAACACAAGAAAATATAAAATCTAAATTTACTAACAGAAGACAGAAAATTACCTAAGGAACTCTCTTCAGGTATACCAAATTGCATCCTATTTGCCAGCTTCCTCATGTCCGTTATCGCATATCTGTAAAAGTAAATATCAGTATATGAATCAACAATTACTAAACGGTAAGTCTAAAACAATTGAAACACTGCACTACCTTTCCTTCATCTTCCTTAACCGGCGACCACCTCTCTTCTTTTTAGGTTCAGAATCAGGAACCGGAAGTGGTTTAGGTTGTTTTGCAGGCGGAGGCTCCTGCCATTTCTCAATTTTCTTACGAATCTCCTCCCGGAATGCCCTTCCAGTGTTTCCAGATGGATCTCCTCTTGTGGAATCCACCCGTGCTGCAAGTGTTGATTTTGCAGCCAAGAGCCGGCAGGCACGCATCCTCAAAGAAGGGGGTGTAGTTTGAAATATTTCTGTCTGTTCAACATAACCAACACGAAATTGTGATGTTGCAGTGGAAAACCCAGCAAGGTTTTTTCTCTTAGCACCAAGAAGCTGAACATTACAAGCAGGCATCTTAGCTAAGGATGTGAGACCGCCGGCTGTCCCCATAAGTTTCGCCGCAACAGCACTCCCAACTATAGCAGAAAGGTTTGGTGCAATAAAGCCCATTCTACTTTCAACGAAATCAAGAACCTTCTTCTTTGCTGAATCAAGCGCAAGGGCTCGATCGCATGCCTCATTTGTTTTTGTAAGGACTTCGTCTGGAAGCGGTTTGCCACTTGTAGTTGATGCTGTAACTGACACAACCATAATAATTGCGGAAGGTAAAAGCCCCTCCAGATCAACAAGGGTTACATCCATTTCATTCCCAATTTTCTTAACAACTCGGGCATAATCAATTGGATGATGCACAAGTGATTCAAGCTCTGGAAACTTTGGGCGATACTTATCACGAATAAAATTGTGGATGATTACAATTTCATTCTCAATGTCAACTGACAAAGCATTACAGTCCACAATCAGCTGGTATTCTGGATCATCTTCTAAAACTATTCCATGACTTGACATATCAGAACCCTTCACCAGTGCCTCTTCCACTTTCTACAATTTAAACACTGTATTCCAATTACATACATGTCATTATGCACATTCCAGTAATAAAAATGGAAAAAGAAGATGGGGCAGGGGGAACATAGAAGAGTACTGAACCACAAAGGGAGAAACACATACAAGTACTTTTAAAATAACATCAAAATTAGTTTCAATTTCAATTTTAAAATAACATCTTCTCCTCTGTACCTCTCTTGTATTTCTTATAGATATTCTCATTTTTAACCACCTTATGTCTTTATTTAAAAAACAAAAACCAAAAACTTTATCAAACAGGGCATACAGTACATGTTTAAAAAACCTAAAATAAAGGCAATGTTGAAACCTAAATACACAGATATATGTGTCAACATGATGAAAACTATATAAAAAAAACCCCAACAAAAACAAAAAAAAAGTTAACTGCAACAGCAGTCATCCTAAATGCTAATGCATCAAAGAAAGGATAAGCATTAAGAAGATATAAATACAGTAAAGAAGTTAAAAGATCAAGTTTGAGCACAAAAATAATATAAAGATTTTGATTAAAAAGTACCCCATGAAGAAAATCCGGACATTCCTATTACAACAAACCTGCATTATATCTGTATATCTTTGTGTTTTCTGTAATTTTGAAACACTATCCAGATCATCGTAATTAAGCGTTTCCAAGTCTGCCAAGTCCCCATCAACATCTTCTTCCATGTTTTCAGCATCGGCATCATCTTCAACCTGCAAAAAAAAAAAGTAATTACTTATAGTGCAGAGATTGAGAATTTGAGAAAAAAAATGAAATTTTAACATCTCATTCACTAGCTTTGTAATTGTTGGTCGTCATGATTTTCTCATATGAAAGGCAGAATATACTCACAATAACATCAGCTTCATTGTCAGATAGTTCATCAAGGTCTGCAAGAAATGAATCAGCAAGAGTCGCCTGCAATTACCCCAGAGAAATGTCAAAGTTATGTAGCTCGCTCTTAAATTTGTTACAGCATCATTAAACTATGAAATAGTTTTAGTGCAACTGAGAAACCAATAAAATTTAGCAGGGAAAAACAAACCAAATAAATAACTCACCATCCTTTCAGGTTCAAGCGGCGTCAACTTCCAAACAGTTGGTGCCTAATAAAACTGAAAATCAAAACTCAGAAATCTTCAAAAGACGAAAAACTTAAATGAATTACAAATATAATGAGTTGGTAGCTTGGCAGATCCAACCAGTGCTCTGCTCATTCAAGAATCAAGACAGCATCTAATTTCCTTGCAGTTAACCACTTCACACACTAATATGAAATTAATTGCAGTGTACCAGTACCATATATTTTGCATTTATATGCAAATATTATAGCATTGGCAACCCTTCCCATCCTCTTTCACTTCACTATCCAACTCTTTCCTACTCTCACTTCCCCTTCTCTTTCTCTCTCCTGTAATGTCTGTCGTCTTGCTCAGTCACAATGACCTGAGCCCAGTATTTTAATCTCTCACAAAGCCATATATGTTTTCCATTAATGCATCTGTCTTTTTCCTTTTTATTCAATTTCAATCAAAATATATGCAAAGTATGTATGTGCTGAAATTGAACATAGTGAGCGAGGGAGTGACTGAGGCAACAAACAGACAAACAAGCCATAAATTTAAGCAAAAGGGAAAACAACATAAAAATCAAACAAGAAAAATAAACAGGAGATGTGCACCTGGTAGAGAAGGAGATAACTTGCTGTGACCTTAGGGAAGATTCAACTGAAAGTAAGAAAAATGTTAAAACCCTAGGAATTAAAAAGAAAGGGAAGAACGAAACTGAGAAGAAATCAACCCGAAAAAGAGCGTGAAAATATTTGGGGTTATTTTCGGAATTTTGCTTGTTTAAATTATTTTTCTCTTAAAGTAACAAATTCAGCTTGAGCTTATGGGTGGTCGTGTAATTCCGTAGGAAAAACCCAAAAATCTCAAGGGTGTTAATGTAAATAACTTATTTTATAATAAGCTCTCGAAGGTTAAAATTGGAACTTTAAAATAGCATGATGCTCTAAACACCGCTGTACTGCAATTCAAGGAATACGTACATAAATAAATATACAGCACCCAAAATTCTCTCCGCCAAAACCCATCAAACTCATCCTTGTTCGTCTTTTCAAGCTCTCTTTCTGAATTTTTTGTTCTTATTTTCGAAAGTTTGGTTTTTTTGTCCTTTTTTTAAAAGTTTCCTAAAGAGGGTTTTCAATGGAGATAGAGCAGAAACAAGCCCAAGTGATCGAGCACTTTGTGAAGCAAGCCTCTACTCTACAAGGGTCTTCTCTCGTCAGCCTCATAGTTCAAGTCACTTCTCATTCTTCTCTTTTCGCTTTCTCTGAGATTTTGGCTGTCCCCAGTGTGCTCGAGGTCATTCTTACATGCATTTATTTATTTATTTATTATTTATTGTAGTCAATTTCCTTTGTTGGGTTTTAATTGCTATTTGCTTTGCCTGATACAGTTTGGGTGTTGACAACAATTTATGCTTTTGGCTTTGTTGATTTGGATTCTGTTACCCCCATGCTTTATAGCTTTTGGGTATTTTCAGATTATCAATTTGTTTAATTTTTGTTCTTGTGTTCTTATTTGGGTTTTATGTGCGGTTATAAATGTGGGTTTGATTTAGTATATGATCTCAAAATGAGAAAGTGGGTTTGAATGCCAATTTAGAATGGGTTTCATTATATCTATGTTCCTTTTGGTTTTTTACTTTTCCTGTACTTTCTTTTATGTTTTATATTCTTATCAAAAATAGAATCTTAGTTCTATATCAGATTGTTATATTGTGTGTTTGATCAAATATGGATATCAAAAACATCACTTAACAAGTCTTAAATCCCGTGTCAAAATTGGATTCTTGTAGATTGATTTTGACTTCGATGAGCTAAGTGACTGTGTTCGCTTACTGCTTACAGACCTTAGCAGGCATATTTCCTCCAGTTGTATCTGACCATGTCTTCAGTAGTAGTTAGGGGATGTTAAGTACCCAATCCAATATATTTTCTTTTAATTTTTGGGTTAATTGATATAATTTTGTCTTCAGCATGGCATCCCATTTTATTTTCTTTCTTTATTAATGTAGTTAAGTTTTACTGATTGGTTCTTGATTCAACTAACAATGCAGCTTCAAGGCACTGATTATGCTGTATACATTGATCTGCTTCGTCTCTTTGCTCATGGTACATGGAGCGACTACAAGAGTAAGAGATTTTCATCACCACGGCTTATTTTTATTTGAGTCATAAGCTATTATATATTTTCTATTTATCTCCACCCATGTAATGTACTGTCCTCCTATAAGCCACTATGTTTAACCCTTGTTCAAATGTCCAAACCCACATAACCTGTTCTATCTCTTATTATGTCCAACTGGAGCTAATTTAGCCTTCTTGTGTATGGGATTCTATCCTTCTTTGTTTTACCACACATCCATCACAACATCCTCATTCATGTGACACTCATTTATGAATATGTTGTTTTTTAACTACCTATCATTCCGTCTTTTATATGAGTTGAATTTTCGGAAACTAATATTGTGATATTGTCAGGTCTACTTCTCTTGCTACACTTCATAAATTATTTATCTATATAGAACGAGAAATTGTTTATGGAGCCCTAAGATCTTAGATCAGTCGTGCTTTTTAGTTGTTTCATTGGATTCCGACATTGGTAGTGGTACTTGAAAATTTTCTATTCCGTGTTTCACATGCCTATGGATGAAATTTAATGACTGAATGTGTGGCAGGTAATGCTAGCCTTCTTCCACCACTAACCCCAGATCAAATCACCAAGCTGAAGCAACTTACTGTGCTCTCTCTAGCTGAGATAAACAAGGTATAACGATTAGTATTATATCATACTCGAAACTTCTGATTAATCCTTGATAAATGATGGTATTAAGTATTAAGAGTAAAGCATTTTAGTCCATTTTTTATTCTTACGTAGCCCAGCAACAAATGTGAAAATTCCCACTTTAGTCAAACCATTTCACATAGGTACCAGGCAAAAGCCACTTGATTTGTCCATGTGTAGAATATACGGACTTTGGTGGGTGATATTGCACTAGTTAGTCATTTTTTTCTCAAATCAACGTTCATATGAGATTTCTCAAGGTCTTGTTGCCTAGGTAGCAAAAAGCTTGCAGTGAAATTTTGTGAGCTAATTAATTCTATGATTGTTTCATAAACAAAGTTAGAAGTTTCATTTGATGAAAAAAACGATTGAGAGAAAAAGGAGGAAGAAGGGAGGCTCAGAAAATTTTGCAACAACTGCCTCTCCGGTTTATTTGTGTGTAACATAAGAAAGTGGAGGGCCTACATTCTGTTCTTAAGAATTAAAAAGAGTGGACCTACTTTCAAACATATTTGAGGGGTCCCAAATACTCACACAACAGATTACTCACATAAGTTTGAAAACAGGCTCGAGGCAGAACTAAAAATGAAGACTTGTGATATTATCCAAAGTAGGAGGCCTATTGTAATCCTATCTGAATTGTTGCATCATGTGCAGAAGGAGAGCTGAAAGTTTAGACCATTTGTTTCTTTATTTCCCTATTACTTTAAGGCTGTGGCATAAACTGTTTAGACCGTTTGTGTCTTCCATATAACCATGACTCCCAGTATTGCTTACACTAACATCACAGCCACCATGGCCTCTGTGATCACCACCAAGGCCTCCACTAGTAAAAACCATTGTTAATGTTTTCTGGGGCCTGTGAGGAAACCTCATGTTCATGCTGATAAATGGGAAAAGCCTCGGGCAGCTGTAGGAACATTTTCATTTAATAAAATTTTGGTTCTTGTACAGAAAATACTCAGAATTCAACATAGACATCAACAAGGAAAATAAGGGAAGGATAGTACCTGTCCTTGACTAAAAAAATTCCCAAAGAAACGGGAAACACTTTTTTTTCCCTGCAGAAAATTGGGTGAATTTGGTTAAAAAAGCAAAAGGGATTTGCCATAAAATCGCAGTGTTGCCTAAAAACGAGGAGAGGAATAATATATTACTGCTTAACGGTTTATTCAATGCTCTATAAATTTGTTTTGCATTGTGGGTTTGACCTAGAAACTGCTACTTCTTGCTGGTGGAAATTCACTTTTTATCCCTTGGTGATGCCCGGTGTTGGATTCTTTTTTGGGTTATTTGGTGAAAAAGAAGTAGGTTGTTTGATGATAAGGTAGAGGATGTGGATTCATTTTGGGTAAAATTAGATTTTTTTTGGCGTAACTATTGCCATTTTTGTTAAAGCATTTTCGAGAGATGTCTTTATCTTGATTTGGGGAAGGGGGCTCGTTGTTTGAATTGAATGGGATGGGACTTTTGTTTCTTGTTTTGTCTCTTGAATATTCAATTAACAGGAATACCATTTTTTTTCTTTCCTTAAAAACGGGAGGTACCCCTATATTTGTTTCCTTCCTAAATTCTGATCATAGTGTAACATAGCATGGATATGTCGACCTCTGAATTTATAAGTACAAATGCAACTACAATTTCTAAATTTCTATTTTGATTACCAGGTTTTATCCTATGATCAACTTCTTGAGCAGCTTGATCTTTCAAATGTGCGCGAACTTGAAGACTTTCTTATCAACGAGTGCATGTATGCGGTAGGTGCAATTCAGTAATGGGAAAAATATGTCAAATTCATTTGGTTATCAAAGATTTGTTATGTGTTCTCATCTATGAGACAATTTCTTTAGACCAGTAAAAAAGAGATACTAAAAAGGTTGCCAGCTGACAAGGCTAATATTTCATTGTTTTATGTTTAGGGCATAGTCAAAGGGAAGCTGGATCATTTGAGAAGATCATTTGAGGTTGAATATTTTGCCTTAATTATATTTGCTCTTTAGATAATTTCCTGGATACATGTTTTGAACTCAATGTTTAATCTTGACCATCATTTTCTTTCCAGGTTCAATTTGCAGCTGGCAGGGATTTGAGGCCTGGACAACTAGGGAATATAATACAGACTTTAGATGATTGGTATGTATACTTCTGTTTCTTATTGGATGTTCCTTGTCTAAGGTCGTTCAACTGTGTTAGTTAAGGCTGGCAATTTTCACACTCCCATTTTGTCTATTTGCACTTCTCCCCTTATTTTTATGCTTTCATTCTCCTTTGATTTATTCAAATATCGAAGCATGGAAATAAGAGAAGGGGTGTAAATGTGATGCAGGAGCATCTATAGGGCTCTCCAAGAGCACTTGGGCCTTTAGTCAATTAGGGCTAGGATTCTATTTACCTTAAATTATTAGTTACTTCATTTGTTTTCCTATTCTTACTAGGATTTGTTTTAATTTCCTGTTTAGGTTTTTAATTTCCTATGTCAATTAGGTTTTCTGTATTCTAGTATAAATACACTAATAAGAGACTCTTGTATTCAGTTTTGTTGATGAATATAATTTCAGACTTTAGTCTATAGAGTTTCTTTTGGGATTTTGCCCTAGAACTCAATTATCTTCGTTCCAACTTCGATTCTACTGCTTTATCCTTCTATTCTCTGTATTTTGGGTATGTTTGGGTCGCTGGACAGCAGCTTATAGCCACTGCCCTGCATCAAAATGGATAAAATGGGAGAGTGAAAACCCCATCTTCTTAAAATTCCCACTCCAAGTCAAATCCTTTTTGTTATGTTAGGCACCTTCTTACTTATGCCTTGCCTGGTGTCTGTACCCCAGGATGGTGGTATAAATAATGTTACCGCCATCCTGCAGCATCTCTTTCTATCTTTTAATTTATAAGCCATCTGTTGCTATGAAATCTCTGTACATTTCCATAAAGAAATCTCTTTATATAGATGATATTTTACAGTAATTTTTTGTGAAAAAAATATTCAGGTTAAACACTACAGACAATGTGCTTCTCACAATTGAAGAGAAGATCAAATGGGCAGATAAAAAGTGTGCGTTGGATACAATACACCAAAAGCAAAAGGCAGTCAAGGACAGGGTGGAAGAAGTAAGGAAGTCTCTTTTTAACAAGGTAAGTTGAATCTACTTCATCAACCTATGTAATTATGATTTTGTTTTGAGTTATCATTATACACATCTATCCTACCAAATTTGCAAAGCAATTTATATTAGATGCCTTTGTAGAGTGAGCATGCATTGGTTGGCTTTTCATTTCCAAATTTTGGACCTCCATCCTTTTCATGTCAAGGAGACGTTTATCTTTTGCTTAGTATGGAAGAGCTTTTATCAAACTTGTCAGCATGCTAGGACCAAGATACATTAAAATCATGAAGCTTGAACATGTCAAAATTCATACACTTTCCAAATAAGAGCAATTGAAATTTTCTCATATTAAATCCTAAGGATTCCGTGTTATCAAATCCCAGTTTCTGTCCCTTTAAGCTATTTACTTCCGTATCAAAAGCTGTGAAAAATAAGGGTTCCTACTCTTGTGATCCTCAAAAGCTCAGTTAACTAAATAGGAAAGAGTATTTTTCATGTACTTCCGAAATGGCCCGGGCTTTACCTCATTGGATCATTCAACCTTAGAACTAGTTTTGCTTATTCTACTTATCTTTTCAAAAAAGTTATTTAAAACGTGTTTAATGATTTCACTCAAAAAACTGTGCGCATGAGAGAATTTTTCTTGGTTGTGATACTGGTATATTGGTCAACATGGTTTACTTACGTGGAAAAGTTTACACTTTAAGCAGGATGGGCGTGACGTCCAAGCACTCGATGACATCCTATTTGGTGAAACAGCTGGGTTAATGGACTATGAAGAAGATCGCACCCGAACCAAGAGGTATTACAATTCAGATATCTCTTACACCACATCATGTGTGTTAATCATATCTTCCCTTCTTAAAAAATCAATTTTAGGCTAAGTCAACATATGGATTAATTGTGATGAACCTTCAAAGTCAAGTGTGTTAGTTACCATGGTCTCGTTGACAATATGAGGGCATCTGTACTTGTTGGTTCAGGCTAGCATATACTGTATGCATTGAATCCAAAATCATTCCCATTTAATCTCATGAAATTCAATATTGCAGGAGAAGGTCGCCAATATATTGAGAAGTGCAGGGCGGGTGGATCTGTTTGATGTCTTTTAAATGACGTTCTGGTTATTTTTTTCAGGGCATATTGCAATCATAAGATATAACTCCTGATTGAGCTTAATCTTAGTCATTGTTTCAATTGAACCATGGAGAAGAAATCAAACGTTTCCGGGGTACTGCCAAAATGAATGCATGAACTTGATTGTTTCGTGTTTTGTTGCTCAAGGGTGGTGCTATTGCAAGAAAACTTGCCCACAGACATTTCGAAGCTTGACGTGTATTTATAAAGCTTATACCATATAACTGAAGTATCTCAAATTAGTAATGTTGTATCCACCTTCATAGGGTTGTGATTTTGGTTTTCAGATTGGTATTTTCATATAACATTTAAGGGGTCATCGAAAGAATTTTCAATCCCTCTTACATGGAATGCTATACATTGCTCCTCTTGAATGATTTTCATGTTCTCTCATGGGAAATGCTTCCAGTTGAGACTCTGCTAAAACTGTTCAATCTTTGACAACCAGTGCAGATTAGGCGCACTTGAATCTGACTGTCCTGAATCCTTTGTATGAACGAATGGACACCCCGACAATTACTTAGCAGGCCCAAAGCGAAAACGTCCCACCATTCACAATTACTGGATTGTCAGGGGTACTCTCATTGGGTCCATACTAAGCCCACTGAACATTTCTAAGTGAGTTTTAGTGTCCTTGGGAACTTTGGCTAAAAAAAAGAGTTGCAATATATACACAAGTCTAACGGGTCCTAACAATCTCTGCTCACACTTGTATGTAGTTTGCAAATTCCTATCCTTTTGAAAAGAAAAGAAAAGAAAAGAACAAAGATCTTACCCTTCAGAAAGTGATGTGTTTTAATGTATGGTTATGATGACCATGTAAGTTGTTGCACTTGGAAGCTCTCGAGGTTATCAGAAGGGAAAGAAACATGTTTGCATGAATGGAAACATGTATTTTTCCTTACATATGAACATGGTTTCGAAGTTTCTGTCACAAAATGTGTCCTTACCCACAAAAACAAAAAGATGGAAACATTTGTTTGCAAGTAGGGAAGAACATTAATTGCTTGGGAAAGACTACAAACCCATAAGCATGTGCTTAAATGAGATATATTTGAATGGTTGAAATGTCGGAAGAAGAAGAAGAAGAAAGCAATAAATTCGAAGTTGGAAGCGTCGTCGATCGCATTGTAGTTTGCACGTGTCGCAGTCTGGATTCGATTCTAATTTCTGATGAAAATGGCTCGAGTTGAATATTATTATTCACAAAGTCTTAAGGTCAAAATGTTTGAAAGTCAAAGGAGCTTTCCCTGCCTGCGGTTCCTGTTGTTGCTGTTGCTTGCATGGACCGTACAACTCTATTTTCTTTTATTTTAAGCCGTTTTGGCGCCCCTCGTGCGTTTAGTTTTATTTATTGTGAGCTTGACGTGAATGCCGTTTTTCTTCTCTCTCTCTGTGCTAAATCTTTGAAATCTCTCAGCTCCAGGGAAAAAAAAAGCAATAAATAATTTAACGGGATCTAAGTCAATAAAAAAGGCCTTAAATTACAAATCAGTAGTCTGAAATTCAAATCTCAATCACACATTGACAATGGAAAATGTCATGAGTCATGACCCAACAAATGAAAATTGTCAACTTCAACCAAAAGGGAACGAATGTGCACAAGCACACGTGCGTAGGAAACATGTCTTAATGTGGTTAGAAATGAATTATATGTAGATGTAAATTTTTATTTTGCTGGATTATATGTGTAATTTAACAATATATATATATATATGTGAAGATTCAGCCTGGCAAAAAGAAAAGTATAGATATTGCGTGTGTGTTTTTGTGTGGGGATTTAAGTTATCTGTTAATAATTTACAGGTCTTAGCAACCAATTTGGCCTCAAATGGTTAAATTAATAATAATTCCAATCTTCTGATATCGTTTGTGTCAAAAATTAATAATAATTCAGAGGTCCCTATACTAGCATAAATAGAATCGATCATTTTGCATACCAAAATAATGTTTGTTTTAGTGAACAAATAGAATGCAGACAGAGAAGGAAATCAAATTTCAAAGCACAAGCACAACAACCGTGTATGAGAGAGAATAGAGGAAGTAAAACTCAAAGTAAACACATGATAATTGAATAATTGTAATTGAAATTATATTTCTTCAAAAGAAAGATACATATATATATATATATAGTCCCCTTCTATTGAGGGATTCTTTAAGTAATTTTATTTGATAGACGCCCTTTAGGGTACCCTACAATTTTTTTTTCTAATAATCCAAACCATCTATTTTTTAGGTCTTCATTCATAGATTATCCTTACAAAAAAATTAGACAAATCAGAAATCATTTCGACATCCAATTGTGTCATACAAAATCAATGAACACGGTGCTTCAAGAAAGTACTAAAATTTCAATAACTTAATTGAGTGGTCAAATGAAATCGGATTCAAGTGATTTTTTATAGAGATGGTATTTGAATGAGTATCTACAAAATGGACGGTTTAAATTAGTGAAATACAATCCGGAGTGGGCTCTACAAGGGGTGTCCCTCAAATAACTTATTTGAGGGATCCCTCAATGGAAGCTCTCTGTATGTATATATATGTATAAGTTGACTTTTCTTATAAGGAAAAGTAATTAGCTACTTACAAGGAATTTTAACTAGGTAACTATTCTAATTAGGTAACGTGAATTACACTAGGAAATCAGGGATCACGGAATCCCTGAATTATGGCTCATGCCAACTCTCCCCCCAAGTTGGTGCATAGATATCTCATATGTCCAACTTGTCAAGTGAGTCATGAAAAACTTTTACTGACACCGCAGTTGTTCTTCTGACTTTACAAATGGTATATCGATTATCTTGTCTATGAGCTTCTCCTTGATATAATGCCTATCCATTTCAACATGCTTAGTTCTATCATGTTGAACTAGATTATTTGCTATCTCTCTCGCAGCTTGGTTGTCACAGTAAAACTCCATGACTTTCTTTGGTGGAAAACCAATTTCGAACATGAGTATCCTTAGCCAAAAAAGCTCACAAACTCCCTTTCTTCCTCAATTGAAGATCGAGCCACTACATACTGCTTCTTACTTCACCATGTAACCAAATTACCCCCAATGAAAGTGAAGTAACCTGATGTAGAATCTGTCTGGTGGTATTCCCCTATTTGCTCGTGCAGGTACTTTTTTCACAATTTCAACATTATTTTGAGAAGCACTGGGATCCGAATGACTTACCTCAAGGATGTTCGTTAGTGCATGAGCATGTGTGTTCAAGAGAGGGGGGTCGCTGCTGTCCAGTTCGGCTCGGCTGGACTGGTCGGCAGCCTGCTTGGCTCGGCTCGGCTGGACTTTGTTCCAGCGCACTATTGTGTGCTTTATTCCCCCGTATTTCTATCTCAAACCAATTATGTGCTTCCTTTACTGTATTCTCCCCCTAGAGGACATGATTAGGCACGTCTGACAGAAAAAACATATCGTTCTCCACAAATGTAACATCCATGGTAACATAAAAAAGACGATTGGAGGGATGGTAACACCGGTAACCAGTGGCGGATCCAGAAATTTTCATTCCAGGGGTCAACATGTAAAAGGTTAAAAAAATTCTATACAAAATAGACCCATCGAAATGAAACAATAATATTCTAATTCATAGTTAATAGATAAAACCATACAAAATACTCATGTTCATTATCAAAGAGAACTGCATCAACTTCAAAAAATAGACACACGCGGCAATAAACCTGAAATATCTCTAAGAATGTGATAATAAACCAAAAAATTAGTGCAATCATCTTCGCCTCCCAAGGCATCTCGTCCTATTCAACGTAAGAGCTGGCATATATTAGCGCAATCCTGCTCATTTTAGGTCATTTACGTCATTTTTTAGGTCCATCGTCATTTTGATTTTGAGCATTATCTGCATTTCTTTTGAGCTCTGTTCTCAAACTTTGGACCCTTATGAGTAATGTCTTAGGGGGTGCTTATTCAAGCAAATATTTTTTCAATACGTAAAAGTTAGGTTATTCTTGTAAAACTCTTTGTGGATTGAACATCTAAGTCTTTTTACCTATATTGACCTTAGGTCCCTTTATGCATTCATATCATACATGAAAAATTATTTTATGTTAAAATATTGGCTAAGTATGAAAAATGGTTTTTCGGAATAATCATTTTCTCAAGATAATTTTTGGCGGCTTTTATTCCTTACACATCAAATAAGAAAACTTGATTTTATGGGATTTTAGTATGAAGTATTTATTGACTTAATGAGCCATCGTTTTTAGCCTAAATTGTATTTTGCACTCAATTCGATTTTTCATATTTTGATTTGGTGGGAATTTTATTTTCTAGTATTTTTATTTTAATCCAAATAGGGGGTACTTCCTTATTTACATTGTAAACTTAAGTAAATTGAGTAATATAAAAATAAATGAAAGTAAAAGGACAAAGACATTTACTTAAATTCTGAAAATGGAAATAAAGTCATATGTACAACGTCGCCTGCTTGTCTGTGCTGGTGTACTGCGCTCTCTGGAGTATTTCATCAAGCAGTTTGTGGGCAATTTGTAGGGGTCAACATCTTCGCATTCAATGATGGATTCCGAACTTGAAGAGATCAATTAACCTCTTTTGCCCCTATGTGAATCCATCTCCTGCCGGTAACCCTTTTGTTGAGGTGCAAAACCCTTTTGTAGTTTGCAGCAGTGATCTACTATTCTGGATTTGATTCTAATTTCTGATGAAAATGGCTCAAGTTGAATATTATTAACAAAGTCTTAAGGTCAAAATGTTTGAAAGTCAAAGAAGTTTTGCCTGCCTCCGGTTCCTGTGGTTGCTTGCATGGACTGTACAAGTCTATTTTCTTTTCTTTTAAGCCGTTTTGGCGCCCCTCGTGCGTTGAGTTTTATTTATTGTGGGCTTGACGTGAGCCCCATTTCCCCTCTCTCTCTCTCTCTGTGTTAATATCTTTGAAATATCTCAGCTCAAGGGAAAAATTAGTAATAAATAAATTAACGGGGTTGAATCAAGTAAAAAATGCCTTAATTTGTAGATCAATAATCTCAATCTCGAACCTCAATCACACCTTGGCAATGTAAAATCATTTACTACTTGAGCTGAGTTTTGTTTCTTGGGTTCAAAATGAAGGAGGAGGAGAGTATACAAATGAGAAGATATATTAGCGAGAAATCTCAAAATAATATTGTTTTAGTTATACGTACACTATCAATACAAAACAAAATGTACAATTGTGTGGCTTTCTACAATTCATATTAGTCATGACCCAACAGATCGAAAATGTCAACTTCAACTAGAAGGGAACGAATGTGCACATGCACACGTGCGTAGGACACATGTCTTAATGTGATCAGAAAGGAATTATATGTACATGTAAATTTTTATTTTGCTGGATTATATGTGTAATTTAACAATATATATGTGAAGATTTAGCCTGGCAAAAAGAAAAGTATAGACATGTGTGTGTTTTTGTGTGGGGATTTAAGTTGCCTGTTAATAATTTACAGGTTTTGGCAATTAATTTGAACTCAAATGGTTAAAAACAGTTACCTCTACATTCGAGGTTCTGTGTCCGAATTTTCATCTTCCGATATCGTTTGTGTCAAAAATTAATAATAAATCAAAGGTCCCTATACTATCCTCAATAGAATCGATCATTTTGCATACCAAATTAATGTTTGTTTTAGTGAACAAATAGATGAGGGCTTATTCTATTAATTTTTGGGGAGTTGAAAAGTTCCGATTGCAGACACAGAAGGAAATCAAATTTCAAAGCACAACAACTGTATGTATGCGAGATAATAGACCATCGGAATAGCTAAAGTCAGAACTTGCCAAAGTGCTGGTTTTAGTCAAAGATAAATTGATGATGGCTTAAAATATGATTTGGGAGATTTGGAGGCGTTGAAAGTGAAAAAAATTGACCATCCGGGAATTTAGGACGAAACCTCCCTCCCATACCCATAGTGCTTGTTTTAGGGAACTCACTATGTGGAATTCAAAAGCATTTATTGTTAAAATTAATGCCGAACATGAATTAAAGTCAGAAATACGTACATTTAAAGTCGTTATAAGTCATACTCATTTCTCACTTCTGATCGTTTTTAATTCCGTCTCTACTTCCTTTCCGAATAACTCAACCAGGAGAACAAAAATGTGCATTCCAAGGCCAAAAAGAGAAGACACCAAGATGATTGCAATGCTTGACACTAATTTGTTCTTGTAAAAAAAAAAGGGAAATAACTCCACTTCAAAATTGAGTTCATCAAACAATAACAGAATCTTGTATTCACAAAACCCACACAAAGCAGCAGCCTCTCTTAGCTCATCTATCATCAACCATCCCCCTTTTATTTTCTTTTTCTTTTTCTTTTTTGCAAAAAAAAAAAATTTAAAAAAAAAATTGGCTTCTCCCTCACAAGTTAGCCTCCAAAATCAAGGGAACCCCAAAATAAAAAGCAGAATCCTACATTTCCTTTTATATATATATATATATATATATATCTCAGATAATTACAGTTTGGCCTCCACAATTCAAGAAGTAGCTAGTAGTGCTTTTCCCCTTCCCCACTCTCCCACCATCATCATCAGCTCACCAATAACTGCTCGCCACGTGTACAAGACACCACCACTTGGCCTCCCACTTGCTGCTGCCCAATTCCAGCTCCCATTTCCAACCCGGCCTGAGCCGGGTTCAAAACAGCCACCTTCTTCCTCCTCTTTGGAGAACCGCTCTCCGAAGACGAGGAGGATGGCTCAGGCGACGACCGCTTCGACGTCACCCGAACCGGATCAGGCTCGCCCGAGTTAACCCGGAGCGGGAAATTCAACAAAGCTCTGGAGCCGCGCATTCTATAAGCGGCTCTGTCGTAAGCCAAAGCCGCATCCTCAGCCGTTTCAAAAGTTCCAAGCCAAACCCTCGCGCCATTCTTTGCCGGGTCCCGAATTTCGGCGGCGAACTTGCCCCACGGCCGTTGCCGTACGCCCCTGTAATGCTTCCCTTTGGCAGGAACCACAGCTGGACCGGCTTGAGACGGCTGCTGAACCGGTCGGACCGGTTGAACCGGTGCCGGTTTTTTCTCCGGCACTGTACTCACCGGTGTCAAAACCTCCGGTTCTGATTTTACCGAAAAGTTTAAAGATGTATCAGCCGAGACAGACCCGAGCGACGGGACCCACCCGACGTTAACGGCGTCCCTTAGAACACCGTAGAGCACCATGTCCTCGGAATCGTCCTCCTTGAGCGGCAAATCGCCCCAGTTTTCGGTCAAGCACGGGTACAGGCTGCTGAAGCTGGAGCTCCGGGAGAAAATCGGACCCGAAACCGAGTTGGCCATCGAATTTCCGATCCGTAGATCCGTCTCGCCCAGCAAGTGGCGCCGAATCGAGTCGAGGAGTGTGATATCCGTGTCGGTTCCACTCTGTCCGTACATTTTGCAACTACGAAACTCCAAATTTCGGCAAAATTTCGGGTCTGGTACAAACCGAAATGTTTGTTTGAAGCAGAGAGAGAAGAAGAGGAAGAAGATAGAGAGTGTTGTTTTGTAAGATTTGTCGAGTTGTTCGATTTCTTTTTGGGTTTTGAAGAGAGGGAGGTTTAAATAGGTGAGTAGGTTCATGCACTTCAGAAGGCTGTCATATTTTCGAATAATAAAATATTATTTTTTATTTTCTAAATTTGTTTTAAATATGAAATATTTTCGTGTGTGGATGGATATTCTAATTTTCTCGAGGTCGACGACAGCTTCTATGAACTTTCTCTAGTGTGCAAATTGTGCATTGTGGGTCCCGTTTCGTATTAAACACGTGACTAATTGAGTTCTGTTTATGGAAATGAGGGGGGCCTGACGTCATCCTTCTTACAGCAGCAAAATGTTGTTTGTCGGTTTGCTTGGGCACATTTCTTTGTCCGCATTTGTCGACAGTCAGACATGTTAACAATTCTCGGCCGTTCATCTTTTTCGCTTATTTTGGTAACTAGTATTAAAATGGAAGGTCTTTGTTTAAATAAAAAAAACCCCATGATATTATCGCAGACTTATTATTTGCGTCATAAATTATAACAAAGTGCCACATCATCACCAATCCAGCGTTCTTTTACTCTCACCTGGATTTTGTATGGCAATTGATTGTAAATTTATGTACTAGAGTGGCAATAGTCCATCTTCCACCACTTCTACGTTAGGTAGACTTTTTTTTTTCTTGGCGAACAGAGTAGATTCATTAATATGAAGGTAAATACAAGATTATACATGAAGAACACTGCCCCCAAATCCAGAGGAGAGTTCTTGCATACTAGAAAGTAGAAATGAAACAATAAAAACAACCAGTGCAAGAACAATGAACAAACTCTATATGTAATTAAACCCCAGCTCACTCGAGTTGAAGATGACAGGATCCATAAGAACTCATGAACCAGTGCTGACACAGAGATCGTGTAGAAAACCAACTCTGAAGCATCCTTGGGACTGGAAACATCAAAAAGTGAAAGAGCAATTACCACTCAAATTCCAAGTAAACATTCTAAACACATTATTTTCAAGAACCCATGCAGTAACTTTAGGAAGCTTTTTGGGTTGAAGGAGAAGAGGAAGAAGTTTCAGGTAAACATTCTAAACACATTATTTTCCTACATTCACATTTTTATTATGCGCCATGTTTACGGAGATGTTACTTTCATGACTAATTGTCTAAAGTTATAAGAGCAACCAGTAAAGAAATGTTGTCAAAGTTAATTAATTTTTGCTTTGGTTCTACTTCTACCAAAGGTATGATCGGTAAGTCAATCTTGAGGAAAAAAAAAGAAGAAAAGTTGTCTCTTTATTTATTTATTTTTCCTGGTCAATTAGAAGACTAGACTATTATCAGAATATATTTTCCTCTGAAATCTGGTGAGCTAAAGAAATTTAAAACGAGCTGAAAAGAACATCTTCTCATTGGTATACGGATTCATCGGTTCTAGACACTTTGTACAAAATATTTTTCTTTGGATAAGGCTCCACAATTTTTAAGTCAATAGGCCAAAATCAATTGTGAGTGAGACCCACCTCTCTCTCTCTCTCCCTCTTTTTCTCTCAATTTGCACACTGGCACTTTAACGTCCCTTCAAGGAAGGTGATTCCCTTGGAACCCTTTTTACTGTTTAACTTTTAATTATTTTAATTAATTTAATAAAAAGATAAGATTTATCCAAACTTTTGGAGGATCTAAATGGCCCCCAAGTTGTCGATCCATTTGTAAAGAGCACTAAAATAGCTTTTCCATCTTGTTATTGCTTTTTTGGATTGCTCAGTTGTACCTTCACTTGCATGATAAAATAATGGAGCCACTTGTGATCTTTTGTACTCTCTCTCTCTCTCTCTCTCTCTCTCTCTCTCTCTCTCTCTCTCTCTCTCTTTAATATTGTATAGGATTCATCATTGCTCTTAATGCTTTGGACAATCATTCGTATTAGTACTTGATTACATATTAGATGACAACATTAGACAGTTTTAATTGTATTTAACTTAATTAGTTAATGGATGCTTCCATTTTCCTCAATCGAATTGGAGGTATCGGATTCGGCTTACATGGATGTTGAGAATGATATATAAATGTTATGAATTCATCAGTACTTAATTGTTATAACATTACATTATTTGGTGGGGTTTCACGATTGGAGATTTGAAGAAATTGAAAGACCTAATAAAATGTATAATTGCGTAGCCAGTTGCCTCGCTAGGTATCCTTCTTCCCCTTTAGGGGTATATGGGCATGGCCCAATAACGGAGCCAGGATTTCACATTAGAGGGGGTCCTTCATAAAACTTGTCTTCTCTTCATAATTATCTTGAATTTCATATTTTAAATTGGTTAAATACTAATTTCATCATCTACACTATTAAAGACTTAAAAATTAATAATTTATATTCCAAGAGAAAAAAGAAATAGAAAGAAAAAAAAGAGTTTATAAAGCGCAATATTAAGGTACACAATTCATATATAAAAAATATAAAAAGTAAAAAATTCACAAAACTTTAAACAAAAGAGGAAGAGAAAGAAAGTTTAAAACTTTAGGAGTTTTTAGTGCAAATGTCATAAACGAACCTATAAGATTTAAGGGAGATGAGTAGAAGGGAGATCAAGAAATTTTATGAGTAATTTGAAGACAAAAAGAACCTAATATATTATTTTATTTTAGGGTAAATATGTAATATCCCGTTCCTAAATTTATATTCAATTCTCAAATTATTTAAGTAAAAGACATTTTTACCCCGAGAGCATTTTAATGGGTTTAAAATTGACTTTTTGTTCGGGAATAGTTTTGGAAACTTTCTTTGGTACCACTACGTAGAGTGCGAACTCATGAGTTTGTAGACATGTCGTTGGCTCAAATCGGACTTAAAACGAGAGAGTTTTGGGTCTCTGAAGTTCGGGGGCAAAATTGGAAAGTAAAAAATCAGATTTTTTTTAAAGGGATCAGCCCTTCCTTTTCTCTCTCCTGGCCTTTCTCCTTCACGAACAACTCCCCTCCCCCCTCCCTTGTTTTTTGTGACTACTTTGGCCGGAGTTTCCCGTTGATTCCGGGCACGGACGGTGGAGATCTTGGTACCAAAACGACCATCTCTCTTCCCTCTTTCCATCTATATACTTTTGCACCCGTGAAATTGAGAGATTGCAGCTGGAAAATTGAAGAGAAACAGCCCTTGTTTCTGCAGAAACTGTCGCCACTTTCAATTGTTATTCCGGCCAACTCCGGCCACCCCAAGCCACCATATCACACCCAAAAGCTTCTCCTACCTCTCCTCTGTAATTCCCCTCAAAGACCCGACCTCAAACCTCGCCGGATTGTGCAAATCGAAGTCATGAAGTTGTGAGGTTTCTAGGTTTTTCGGCGAGAAAACCTTTGATTCCGTCCACTTCCCGATCAAATTGATTGTCGACCAAGGTATCAAACTTATTCCCCTTGATGTGCTTGATCTTTTGGTATAGGTCTTGACCGGCGGTTTGGAGTTTTTCCGATCGCTAAAATTTACTCTACACACCCACTTGCTGCCGGCGTGTGAGCCACTTTGTGGCGGCTCAATTGTGTTCCAAAATAATCCCTACGTCCTCCCGAGCATGACGGTATGCACGGATTAGGATTTGGATATCGTTTGGTTATCGAACGAATTGTTACATATTAGGCGTTAATCGGGTTTGATATGTTCGGACCATCGGATAGGTTCCGTTTTCGAATATGTGGTCCCCTATACCTCTAAGATCTTGTAGGAACTTACGGATCGAGAATCGGAGTCCCGGATACTTCGAATCAATGATTGTAGAGTTATGAAATTAATAATCGTCCGATCGTGAGTAATCCGACCGATCGGTCGAGACCAAACTATCGAGACGTGTTATGTAGACCTTGTTGGACTTATAGGAATGTTTGGATTTGAAATCGGAGGTTGTGGGCCCCGCGGGCCCAATTGGTCAAATTCCATGATCGAGGTCAAATCGACTGTTGGATCGTGACGAAACTTTTAGGATGAGTTAAACTATGGTTATGAAATGGTTTAGGAAGGACTTGGAAAAGTATGTGGGTCGGGAATGATTGGATAGTCGGGTTTGGGGTTAGTAGTGATTTAATTAAGTAATTGATTACATGTTTATATTTAATTATATGTTCTATGTCTTGAAATTAATGAATTGTAAATATTAGTTTTCTGCATAGAATGTTATATATATTGGATTGGTTTTGGGAAATGAATTGGGAAAATAGATGAGGAATGTGAACTATTGGGAAAAGGAAGCCATAAAATTATTCAAGAAAGGCTTAATATCACAAAACGTCCCTGGGTTTAAACTATCGATTGCATCCTTAATGTTTTTGTGTTATTCGTGGTCGCAAGGTTAGTATGTGTAATCACAAATGGTCGTATCGTTAGTTTAGTCAAAAACTCCATTAGTTATATATATATATATATATATATACATCACAAAACATCCCTGAGGTTCACGCACCTATCACAAATGGTCCCTGCGAAATTTTTTAATTTATTAATTTAAAATTCATAAAATTTTGGTTTTCTTTTAAATTTTTAAAAATATATATTGTATTTTAAATACACGTGACACTATATTTTTGAATATGTGGGCTCCACATATATGCCACATCAACAAATTAATGAAGTTTTTTTAAAATAATTTAAAATTCATAAATTTTAAAAATGAAAAAACCATTTGTAGAAGGATTTTAACATTGAGGACCATTTATGAACCCTAAACCCTTGATTTTTTCATTTTTAAGTTTTATGAATTTTAAATTATTTTTAAAAACTCCATTAGTTTGTTGATGTGGCATATCACATCTCCAATAATATAGTGTCACGTGTATTTAAAATACAATATATATTTTCAATTTAAAATTCATAAAATTTAAAAAAGAAAACCAAAATTTTATGAATTTTAAATTAAAAAATTAAAAAATTTCTCATGGACCATTTGTGATAGGTACGTGAACCTCAGGAATGTTTTGTGATATAGATATATGCCACATCAACAAACTAAAAGAGTTTTTGATGGAACCTAACGGCATGGACCATTTGTGATCACACATCCTAACCTGGACAACGAATGACAAAATAAATAAATAAATAAGGATGCAATCTGATAGTTTCGTAAACCTTAGGGACGTTTTGTAATATTAAGCCTTCAGGAAATGACTTGAGTTAAAAATGACTTAGATAGTCGGGTTTGGCTTTAGTAAAGATTTATTTAAATGTTTGATTATATGCTTATGTGTGTGTGTGTGTGTGTGCGCGTGTGTTAAATGAATTGAAATTGAAACCAATTGCCTACGAAAATATGGTTGTCTCGGAAATATTGATGCCTTCAGACGTATTGGATGCCTTCGGATTATATTGTTGCCTTTGGGATATGTATGGTTGCCTTCGGATTTAAAGATGTCTACGGACATCCCAGTGGCATTCAGATATTAGAATGTCTACGGACAGTTTGTTGTCTTCGGATATATTTGCGCATGTATGACATTTGCCCCACGAGTCTCAGGGATGCCCAAACCATGCGGAGTGAGGAAATATGATGGAATTGATGGATATGCGTTCTCGGGCTTACTGTGTGTCCCCCGAGTTCTGCGAGGATGATACATGTGTGGTACAATTAACATGGTATTATTCGCCACCCTGCTCTTATATTCTGCACAAGGTTGGCCAGGATCCCTAGCCACCTGCCCGATTTATCTACAGGGGTGGTTAGCTGTTTCCCCCTCCCCGGTTGCTTTCTGTTTTATATATATATATACCCCTCGGTGGGTAACAACAGGATATGCACTATGCAGATTGGTTGCAGGTATGGTTTCAGTGAAAATGTTTGATTTTTGTTTAAATATAACTTTGCAAATTCAAAGAATATAATGGTTAGTACAAACTCAAGTTCGGTTCAATACTATATTATTTGTATTGTGATTCTTTAAATTAAAAAGAACTAAGTGCAGCCACGAAAGATGATATTTCAGAAATTGGTTTTGGAGTTGGTTTTGAAATTTATTTAACTTTTAAATTGAATTCAATAGGAGTTGATGTGCAGGCCCAAGGCCCGATTGAGGTGTGAGTTACTTAGCTTGTTATGCTCTGATAGAGTCCGGGTTGGAATGTTTGGATGTGTGTGATCATAACTTGTGCATGCTGAACGATTGTGGTTATTAAATTGTGTTTCATACAGGTAAATGAATTGGGAAATGTCCATTTTTCAGGGGAGACTCTGCCAGTTTTCCAGCAGAAGTCAAACCCTTAAGTGGTTTCATTTGGTATTAGGGAAAAAGGGAAATTTGGTCAACTGTGCCCGGCACCTGACAGGTGTTGGACACGCACAGAGTTCAACGCAGATTCCAAAGTGGAATTTGGGTCGGGTCCTGTCAAAATATCCTAAAACTAATCTAATATATTATAATATTATATATCATATATAATATACAAGTAAAAGAGGTAAAATTGGAGTGGGGTCTTGGGACCACACTTGTCTCATGCTGGCTCCACCCCTGACATGGCATAATGCTAAAGGGGGACCTGGCCTCACATTATTGCTTTATAGACATGTGTTCGCTGGAATGTTTGTGGGTTTGGCATCTGATAAAAGTTCCTCTTATGATGATATTTTGTTGGAAGTTCGTCACGCTAAGATGCCAATCTTGATCCCCTCTGCCCTGTCGGGTAGGGGTCTAGATTCAGATTCATAGAGTTGGTATTGGTACTTATGTTGGCTATGTTCTGACACTCACTACTCGTTGTTCTGTACATCAGACTATGCGTGCATATGAGTTTTTCTTTGACAGTATTACGTTGTGGCAGGTTGTTTTTTGCAGGGCTTGGAGTTGTGATTTGTTTGTCTATCTTCTTTCGGGTTCTTTGTAGACTCATGGAGTTGGTATTGGTACTTATGCTGGCTATGTTCTGATGCTCACAACACGTTGTTTTGTACATCGAATTATGCGTGCATAGGAGTTTTTCTTTGACAGTATTACGTTGTAGCAAGTTGTTCTATGCGGGGCTTAGAGTTGTGCTTTGTTTTGTTTGTATTCTTTCGGGTTCTTTGTAGCGGTCCAAAGTGGCCTATGTCGGACTCTTTTGTTAGTCCATAGTATATGTGGTACTCTTTCCTACCATGAGGTTTGTCCCATGTGGTTTTCTTAGGAAGGTTTTAATGATGCCACTATATTCGTGCTGATCTTTTGTATGCTTTTTTGACTTATGAATGAAATTCTATTTTTTTAAAAATGATTTTTAAAAAAAGAAGTTAAAATCGTCACCAATTTTTGAAATTAAATTTTTGTTTAAAAACTAAAACTAGAAATAAATATAAATAAGGCTTAATTACACCAATGCTCCCTGAAATTTCGGTCAAATCTCACTTTGCCCCCTCAAACTCAAAATGGCCCACTTTCATCCATTGACCGTGGTTTGGTGACTCACTTTACCCCATGACGTCACCACCATCTCTTGCAGCTACTACGATTTCAAGTTCTGGGCTTTCAACCAACCCCTCTTCCATTTCAACAGAAGCCACTACCAAATTCTCATCCATTTCGAAAGGCATTCAATTTTGCCTTGAATTACTACCAAGAATTGTACCGTGTTGCACTCAAAGGCAATTGGAAAGATGCTAAGAGTTTTTTGGACAGAGATCATGTTGCTGTCAAAACTAGGATCTCAAATTTAAAAATGACTGCAATTCATGTTGCTGTCAAAGCTGGAAGACTAAAGATTATTTTGCACAGCACTTGTTTGTCTGATTAAGATAGAGAGAGAGAGAGAGAGAGAGAGAGAGAGAGAGAGAGAGAGAGAGAGAGAGAGAGCACTAGAAAATGACTGGGTTTGCAGAAGGTGAAATCGTTACTCTTGATCTTCTCAAGAAGAAAATGGCTGAGTTTGCCAAAGAAAGAGACTGGGATTAGTTCCACAGCCCCAGAAACCTTCTCTTAGCTCTGGTTTGTTCATCTTTCAAAACCCTTGTTTCTTTTTATCAGTTTGGTGGATAGGAGCTCCTTAGAGGCCTTGGTTTCCCCTGCCTCCCTTCGTCAAACCAGCATTTATGGGTTTTGATCCATTTTTGTTGTGTGGCGGATTGGTTGTGTTGAGCTATGGGCTGTGAATGATTGGATCTAGTGACGGAAAAGGGAAATGGTGGCTGTAGGGGAGAAGGTTGGGGCTGTGGGGTGGGAACTTGTGGGAGAAGGGGATTTTTTTTTTCTTACTAATAATTTAATTTTTAATTTCTTTTGGCTTTTTGAATTTTTATTGTTGTTTTTTTTTGGTTGAATTTTTTTATTAGTTTATTGCTTATATGGAATCCATATCAGCATAAAAATAACCCACGTATACAAAATTACTTAAACACCTTTGCCACATCATCAATTTTAACAGAGTTTTGGATGAAGTTGACGGCGTAAAGAAAGTGGGTCACCAAACCACGATCAATGGATAAAAATGGGCTATTTTGAGTTTGAATGAGTAAAGTGAGATTTGACCGAAGTTTTAAGGAGTATTGGTATAATTAAGCCTATAAATAAAGCGAGAACTCTGTCTTAATGAAAAGTAAGAATATGAGGCTAAGTTTTGGGGGCTTAATGTGGCTTGGGATGCTGGTTTTCGCATGGTGTAGATTGAGTGTGATGCTACTTCTGCTGTGGCTTTGTTAAAAAGTCCTATTGTGTCAACACACCCTCTCTTTAGTAATATCAATTGTTGCAAAATGAAGATTCATGAGGATTGGTGCTGCTCTGTGAAGCATATTTTTTGTGAACAAAACTATGCTGCGAATGCCCTGGCTGCGAGGAGTTATGATTTTGGTCCTGGCCTCCATGTGTTTTTGGAGGCTCCGGCTTTTCTTAATGCTATGTTAGCTGCTGATGTTAGAGGTGTTGCTAGACCTCGTCTAGCGTCTGTTTAGTTTCTTTTTGGTTTGGGGCTTTAGCCATCCTCTGTACCCAAAAAAAGAGTTAGAATATTAATTATCACGCCCGTTGGATACAAAGAAGGGCACATCCAACGAGGAGAAAGCAGCGCCACGTGAGCTTTGACGTTGATTAGTTGACCAACGACCGTGGCGGTCTCAGTAGACTCTGACCGCAATCGCAGGAGAACAATTCTCCCAACTTTTCCATAAATAGCAAGTTGGCTCGCTACGTGACAACATCCGCACGTCACGTGCCAAGTCCCATGATAATATATTCCCGCCCTACGAAACCTTATCTACAAAACGACAAGCTAAATTATTAAAACGACTTTTCTCAAAGAAAATGCATGAACGAACACACAACAGTGACCACCACGATAATAATTAACAAACCCTAATTCATCACATGTCTGAATTAGGTGCTTACTTGGTACCTTCTCCGCACCAAAGCCATGGGCCCACACTTCCACTTGGAACTTATAATTTCCCATGATATAATTATTTTAGGACAATCATGCATTTTTGGTTGTTTA
The DNA here is from genome assembly GCA_024362665.1 of Prunus padus. Taxonomy (NCBI): domain Eukaryota; kingdom Viridiplantae; phylum Streptophyta; class Magnoliopsida; order Rosales; family Rosaceae; genus Prunus; species Prunus padus. Next base: position 11,027,678 of record JANFAM010000005.1, on the reverse strand, counting down.
TTTTATACAAGCGATATTAGAAATGGGAGATTCGAACCAGGAACTTAAGTGCAAAAGTAAACGTTTTTAACCATTTGAATTACAAACCTCTTACTATTTTTATTTATTTTTGTTGAATTCTAGTATGTTATGTTTGATTGGTGTAGTAAGGTTGGTGTCATGCTATGCTATGTTTGCGGATCTGTGGATGTTATTGTTGAGTTGAATTCAAAATCCAAAAAATTATTATAACAAACAAAATCTAAATATTTTAAAAAATAATTAATACAAGTTGCAACCATATTTAATTAATAAATATGTACTTTCAACCAATTTGAATTTGATCAAATTAGAACTCAAAAACCAAGTTCCTGGTCATCATAAAAGACTTTCCAAGATTAGAAACCTAATTAGATTCTCAGCTGCCTTTAAAAAATAATAAATAAATAAAAACCTATGGCTGGCACACACCAAATCCTAAGTGAGGCGTGAAGAATCTGCATTGTGTGGAAAAATAATTATTTGTATATGTATATATATTTTTTTGTTGTTGCTTGGTTTTAGCAGTTTTAGCAGTTTTTAAAACATCAAATTAATCATATCAATGATATCATGTCCAAAAAAAAGTTGCAGTTTTTTGTTATTGCAAGTTGATGAATATATGTATTAATTATTCATTTGATGGCTTTATGAAGAAGAAGGAGGAGGAGGAGGAGGAGATTAGAATAATAAGAATTGAAGCACGTTTTGGCTTGTACATAATAATTGTGGGCAGTCATATGGGAATGCGGCAGCCTGCCCTGCCCATTTCTTTTGGTTTTGCAACTTGCATTACTTAATTTTTAAGCTTTTTTAATTTGATATTACTTTCTTGCATTTGCTTTATTAGGTTAATTAGGGAAAAAAAATATTATTTTTACCATATTATTGATTGCATCTCTCGTAGCTAGCACTATAAAATATGTGATCAATAATGTGGTCGACATAAGTATATTTTAAACCATTTTGAATTATTTCTCTAGAGGGGTTTTTTCTTGCAAGGTCTTGATATTGGGCTTGCTCCTTGCTTGCCATAATAGGCCCAAAAGGCTTAGGGAGTGACTTGGTGCTTTTCTTTAGTGGGTACTTAGGACTTTAGACTTGACATGAGAGGCTTGAAGTGCGGGACTAGAAACCCACGCTTTTCTGGTTAAGAGAATATAATCCGCGTTACATTTTAATTTTGGCTATGCTTGAGCATGGGTGAAATTAAGCTTTTCTTTAAGAGTTTTCTTGGCCATGATTTCTCAAATGTTATGGCTTTCTTGGCCATGTAGGATCACTAACCCTAGCCATGGTGTGAGATAACATGGATCATGGTCTTTTGCTTTGTATGGCATGGGTTTACTCTTTCTCAAATTCATACATGGTTCTCAAAAGAGCTTGCTTTACGACATCTATTTATTGCTTATTTTTGAGGTTTTATTCTTATGATGTAATCGAAACCTTATGCTTTACTCTCTCGATTGATCGTATATTATATTGGGCTTCAATACACTTGAACTTTTCTAATTTTCTTTGAGCATCAACAAGTCCAAATTTAGGTTAAATACAATTAGTACTTTCTTTGTACCCAAATCAATTAGGTATCCCCTCTCTCCAAGAAATTCAGGAAAGTTTAGTCGTTTACTAGCATCAAAGAGATGTACCTATAAGCGATATTAGAGGAAGGAGGAATCGAACTTAGGATCTCGGATGCATGGTAAATGCTCTTAACTACTTGAGCTGCAACCCCCAATTTTGTAAAGTCGGAAGGCGATGTACACAAAATAGAGTTTTATGGAACCATATGTTACTTCATCTGAATTCTTGACCCTATAAACGCTTTTGCAGCTCTGATTAATTATAACAGATGGTGATAACAATTGTTGTTGTTATTGTTATAGATAGAACATGGTATACGCAAGAATGACCTCATTGGGGTGGTTTTCTAGAGGACGAGGTCATGCAGCTGGAAGAATGAGCTCAGATGTCCATATGAGCTTTAAATATATTACCAACAATAACAAGTGTAAACACTTCATCCATTCACAGTGTGAACAACTGAATATGAATGAAAACGAAATTTTTAACTCATTCAAGAGTTAAAAGAGTATGCAATCACTAGGTTACATAAAATATTGGGATTTGGTGTTGCTTGTGGAATACGAGTAGGACAAGTCTTTCTTTGCTTCATCCTCACAGAAATAGAAGACTGGATAAATTAAAGCTGGTAATGGGAAACAAAAAAGAAGAAGCTGTAATTCTAAACAAATACGTCACCATAACAACCTACACGCACAAGCTATCATCAAGTCCAAGTAGGCTATCATCAAGAAATTTCCATTGTGGTGGCCTTGAATGGATCTACAGAAGGTTGGTTGGTTACTAAATTTGGGACCCTTTCTTTTTGCAACTTGAAGGCAATTATTTCTCAACAATTGATTGCAAGTTGCAACAGCAACTTGTCTTGCCTAACTGATGTAAGACAGATTTTGTAGATAATTAATCCTAATTTTAAACACATTTTCACCGATACAAATGAGCTCGTCCCTCCCTGCGCAATCCATAAAACATTTTGTACCTTTAGCAGAAAGTGAAACTGTATGCAAATCACCGGACAAGCAAGCATTTATCAGCTGTATAGAAAACTTTTGCAGAACATGTTGTTCCATATAAAGATGTTTAAATTATTGGTGGTCATTTAAAGATTAATGCATAAACGCTCATAAAACCATATCACTGGAACTGACAGATCCCGCTCGTAAAATTTTACTTTAGCATGAAAATTCAAGCATTCATTAGACACATTATTTCTAAGAGAGATGAACAAGACTGTCTTCAAAATAATGATCTGAGATATGTTTCTGAGGCGCATAAAAAACAGGTTAAAGACTTTTTCATAGTTTCGTTTCAGCATAAGCGTTTTCCCAACAAACACAGAGACTTATATCTTCTTGATCATCAATGCCGTAAAGTGTGACTCTTTCAATCAATGAAGTGTTCAAAACTTTGTTTTAATAACTTCCCCTTGTTTTAATTCGAAACGCGCCTTGAAAACTTGGTCCACTCAGAAACCCATTAACTTTATCCGGCAAAAACCATGCATGATTTCATGTAGAGGGGTCGGGGTGGTTAACACAGACTTAACAGTGGAGCAAACATACAAAAACCATGCAACAATGAGATTAGCAAACATACAAAAATTATAGTATATTTAAAACAATATCAGACTAAAAAAATTTGGTGGCCCTCCATGATTTGCATGAATTATGTTTATCTTGTTTGTTTGTTCTTATATCTTTGTTTAAATAAAAGGAGAATGAGACTTGGTAAACTCTTGGACTTAGTAAGAGCTCCTCCACTTCACTTGCTCGGTGCTTTGTCTATAAACTATATTAGTTCTTCAATATATATACAGTGAGCTTCCCTGTAGACATCCTTGTAGGCCAACCATACATTGTTTTTCACTTACCCGAATTTTTAGATATTTTTTCAAAGATCATCTCTATAAAAAATCACTTCAATACGAAAATCATTTGACCATTGAAGTAAATGATTGTTATTTTAACCTTTTTTTTAAAGCACCGTACTTATCTATAAACTATATATATTCTTCAATATATATATTAGATAAAGATTAGTTGAGCTGTTTGGGGCCTTGTAGACCTTTGGAATTATTAACACAAAGGTTGCTTGACTCCTTCCCATCCTTCTTTCTTTTGGTTCTTCCATTGATCTAACTGGCCCTACCTCACTTGTATTTAAGGGTTTAGATTGGGTCAGGTCAAACCAAGATTGAAAATTTATGATTTTTTTGTTTGTCTTATTTCTACCTGAACATTTGTTTTCTGAATGTTTCCAATCAATTTTGTCAATTGTCCATACTCTAACAAAGAAATTAAGGGGCTCGATCCTATACCTGGGAGGTGATAACCAATAGACTTTATCAACTAGGCTAGTCGGCAGACCAATCACCCTAAAAAATTAACTCAACTATTTTAATTTTAAAAAAAAATTTTAAAAATGATTTCTTTGTTTGTCTTGGGATCGCTTTTAATCAGAGCTTCTTATTAATTATAAGTTGAAGGAATATCTTGCATGTTTGGGTTTCTAATACTCGGTTTATACTACAAGTCAAGCAATGCTAAGACAAGTAGAGAATTCATTTCCCAAGAAAAAAGGGTTGGTTCGAAAAGATATATATAGGTGACCAAGAGAGAAGACAAAACACATAAAATAATTCACAACATTATCAAAATGGATCCTTATTTTGACAATGTGATATTATAAACTACTCTAATTTACGGAGAGCGAGATTTGAGATCGGATATATAAGAAGGCGGACACATTGTCCTGATCAACTAGCCTAACCCACAAATACATCACATGGATACTTTAATATTCATTTGCAGAACATACGTATTTTATCACGCGTGACAATAGAATGTGTACGCGTATGAATTGAAGAGAAATCAGATACTTCTAGTTCTTCCCAAAAGCATTAATAAATAGAATTTGTACACGTACAGTGTTCTTCGACAACGTACAAAAATGGTAGAAGAATGAAATTTGATTTACTCCCAAAAATAATTAAAAAATAGTAAAAGTCGACAACCATTTCCGGTCGTTGCAATGCAAAATCAAAGAGTAGAATATGGGAAATGTGATTTAGTTCACACGTCCTGCCTAAATAAAAAATTATTTAAAGGGTAAATAAAGTCCATAACTTTGCATAAAGCGATAAATTATAATTCAAGACATGAATAAAATAAGAGAAACTCGAGTTGAAAATTTGAAACCAATTTGTTTCTGGAACCAAAAAAAGACAACGAGGGGAAAGCAAATTCTCCGGAGGTTGGCTTTTACTTGCTTGCACGTTAATGTCAATTTTTTTTGTCTCTAGAATCTTAAATTATATTAAAGGCGTCCAATTAAACAGCAGAGCTTAACGAAAGATTAACGCCTGAGATGACTAAATCTTATGTTGATTAACTTTGTCTTTAATCCCTTGACCTTGTCTGGATTTTGGAAATGATTCCACTACGCGATTATATTAATGTTGATGATTATATTTTAACTCTAAAGATGCACTTTTGTGAAGCATACAGGAAATCAACAACTACTTAAAACCAAACCAAAATCCTTAAAATTAGCTACCACTGAGTAGAAGACGTCAAAGTGATAAAAAAGATGCTTGAGGAAAGCTTAGAATTACATATATGTATTTACGATCGTACATGAATCGTATAATTCCAACATGAGTCCTCGTCGTGTGAAAGAGCTCACACAAAAGAAAAGTAATAATACTAATGACATCAACTGATGTGACAATTTCTTATTTGCTGAAAGACGGTAACATTAGTTGAAATAAGAATAAACTTCTAGAAGGTGAAAAAGAGTTCAATGCTTCATCATCTGATACATGGGAATGCTAGCAACCTTCTCTCTAACATTCTCTTTTGGACATTCTCCCTTCTCTTCATGACACCTGTCAATTTCTACACTTAAAACAATGTCATTAATACATTAGACAACCTTTATGTCAAAATCTCCATTTTTTTAAGTGTAGAAAATGACACGTGTCATGAAAAGAAAGAAGAAGGTCCAAAGAATCTTAGAGAGAAGGTTGCTAGCATTTCTCCTGATACATTAGGAAATGCTAATTTTGAGGAGTTATTCTGAGATAAAACAAATCAATTACTTGAAATGAAGGAATGAAAGTGAGAGTAACGATCCAACGGTGGAGATCAAGTAAAAGAGTTATTACGCGGTGGAGATCAAGTAAAAGAGTTATTACGTAACATTGCGCAGAAGCTTGTAATGGATAGAACGGGGCCCGCACTACAAGAAAAAGTAAAAGGATGCTTCATCTCTCTCTCATCGAACCTTCAGCATGGAAGTCTTCCCTCTCCTTCTTTCCCCTTTCTCTATATATATACAAAACCCCTCATCTTCCATTCCACTCCCAACTTCCACTCTCAACGAAATTCAAAAACAAGAATCCCTCTAACTTCTCTCTCTCTGAGTTTTCTTCTGTAAAAACAAGAAAATTTGATAATATTGCTTGTTTTCAATGGCTTTGAGCTCAGACATGGCTGGTTTAGATCAGGTCTCGGCGCTCGAACTCATCAAGAACCATCTTCTCGGTGAGTTCTCGCCCTCAGCCAAGAGCTCCGTCACTGAGCTAAGCGACTCTGCTTCCAGCTTCCCCCAAAATCATTGGAGCCCCGAGGCCAATTCGGACCTTTCCAGGTCTCAATCGGACTCGCTTTGCTCCAAATCCTCTTCCATCGAAATCTCCGACTACTTGAATTCCAATGAGATCTTCGAGTTCGAGTTTAATTCCACCGATTTTCTTGATTTCGAAGCTAAACCTCAAGTCATCGACCTCACCAACCCCAAATCCGCCTATTTGATGTCCCAGAATTCGTTCGAATTTGAATCCAAGCCTCAAATCAGTGATGATTTCTTTGAATTCGAACAAAAGCCCCAGATCTTGAACAGGACACCTCCGAAACCTGCCAACCCGACCCGGAAACCCGCGCTCACAGTCTCCCTCCCGAATAAAACCGAGTGGATCCATTTCGCGAGCTCTGACCCGGCCGCGAAGCCGTCGGTTCAGAAGACCAGTTCGAATGAGGAGAAGAAGAAGCACTACCGCGGGGTCCGCCAAAGGCCGTGGGGCAAGTATGCGGCGGAGATCCGGGACCCAAACCGGAGAGGCTCCCGGGTCTGGCTCGGGACCTTCGACACGGCGATCGAGGCGGCCAAGGCCTACGACCGGGCGGCGTTCAAGCTGCGCGGCTCCAAAGCCATCCTCAACTTCCCGCTCGAAGCCGGAAAGGCCGAGCCGGTCGCGGCCGTCGAGAGAAAACGACGTCGTGAGGAGGACAGAGAAGAAGTGAAGACGGTGGCGGTGGCGGTGAAGAAGGAGCGGTTGACGGAGGCGCCAGAAGCCGTTGGGTTTATAAGGGATATGCCCTTGACGCCGTCGAGTTGGACGGCGTTTTGGGACTCTGAGTCGTTGGAAGATGTGAAGGGAATATTTAACGTTCCGCCGTTGTCGCCGTTATCTCCCCACCCAGCGATGGGTTATCCACAACTTATGGTCGTGTGAAGGATCTTTGATGTGTTATTATTAGATTAGAAGCTGGTTTTATTTTCATATTTCTTTAAATTAAAATTACAAAAAAAAAGTATATAAAGTCCCGTATATAATTTTGATTGATATATATATATACGTGAGACTTTCTGATAATGGAAAGAGGATTTGGTTGATTAAATTTTTTTGTTCTGGGCGATTGGTTTGATACTTTTGTCACTTTTATGTATTTATGATGGGAGATTTGACAATGTAGTTTGTGAAAATAAATACAATTATGACATTTTGTAAATAAATAAAAAATCATTATGAATTCAATTGAGCGTTTCAAAGATGACAATGTTATCTACACATGAGGTTCGAGCACATAATCAACTGAGTCTCGTATGTAGACATGATCGTCTAATCTTCTGGATTTTGAATCTGAATCGTTGATTATTTCTATCTGAGTTACAGACAGCTTCATATTTAAGTTCAAAATTAGACGAGAGATAATCGTCTAATCTTCTGGATCTTGAATCCGAATAATTGATTACTTCTATCTAAGTTACAGACAGCTTCATATTTAGATTCAAAGTTAGACGAGTTCTATACAGAGTAGCATTACAATCTTTTTTCTTTTAATTTCTTAAAAGAAATAATAATTTCCATTGAAGAACTCAAGCAAGCACATTTTTCCTCTGTCAACAAAAAACACCTTTGTGATGTATTACTACCATCTGCTTTTCTAGCTGGGACTTTTGTTATATGTTTTTTTTTTTTCAAACATTCGTAACTTTTTGAACTTTGACTTAGATAAAACAAAAGTAATTTAAAACGTTTCTTTGAACTCGGTCATTAAATGATGCAGTAGAAGATGATACATCAATATTTTATGGGTGCTCGTAAACGAACCTTGAAATTAACTGAGTACATCATACTATTAAATTATTTATTAAATTACTAATTTATCCTAATATAAAATGACAAAAAAAAATATTGAATATTGAAACAAATGTAATTTAATAAGTACACCATACTCAACATATTGAACCCTAATCAAATTAGAATTTTAGAGTTTGATTTCAATCCGTCCATGTTTTCTTCATGAGTTTTCACTAATTTGTTTATTTTCCATTGCATACAGTTTCGTTTCTAGAAATTCTATGAATTTGGGCAACACCCAACTATGAAATAAGAATTCATTCTTGAACTGCTGATCCCATTGATGCATGGAGCTGTTTCAACAATGAGATCAAAAGGATTCATTGGATTTTCACAGCTCAGGAAAATTATAGTCACTGAAGTTTCAGATGAATCATCAAAACTGATGTCACTGCGATCAGAAAAGTTGACGGGTGTCAATGAGTATCGTGGGTCGGAGAAGTAGTTGTCCTTGATCTTGTGAACACCAGCATCCACAAGTCGGATTATGAAGTTATTATAATTGATATCTTGTACGAAGTACTTTCCCGAGTACACGTATAGTATAGCATGATGAGTAGTACCATTTGCTTCACAAGATAGCTCCAAGTTTTTGTTGCCGTAGTGTTTAGAGTCTTCTTTTCCATTGCAGCTCACAAATGAGACATAAAATAACTCAATATCTAGCAATGGAAATGGTTCAGCTAAGGAATTAAGGTCTGCAACAAAGTTCAGAAAAATTGGCTTTGCCCCCAAATCAATGAATCTGAAGATGTTCAACATTATTGTCAATTCATTTTAAGTCATTTAGTACCTTTGCTAAACAAATTCTGGATTTTCACATTCTTTCTTCCAAATTGCTCAATAACCAAACAAATAGATGAATAAGCTACCATCAAACAGCAACACTACCTCACAATTTTGTAATTCAAACTGAGGATCCAAACACAAAAATAAAAGAAGAGCAAGACTTACGGTTTTGGCAATCACAGCACCCCACCCTTCATCAAACGCCCTTTTCATGACCGTATAGTTACTATAATAGGGTGTACTTAGTATCATGATGTTGTGTGATAGTGTATTAGGGTGTATCATGAGTATTTTTAGTAGTTAAATAGGGTGTACTTAGTTAATTTTACATTTTAATTTAATTATCAGGGTGTACTTATATCATAGGGTGTACTCAGTTAATTTTAGAGTTCGTTTAACAGTACCCTATTTTATTCATTAGAAATAATTAAGATTTGAAATACTAATTTGAATTTGTTTTCACATAATCTAGCATTGCTGTATTTTAAATTAATGAGTATAATATTTTCTTATTGATACCTGTAAATTTGTGTTGGTAACTTAACTTGTTAGAGTATGCAAAATTAAAGTGGAGTCGGTATTTTCGATGTCTTGCTGATGTTTTTACTGGTACTGTTGAAGTATATCTAATGAAGTATATCTTTAATAAAAAAAAGTTAATAAACGATTAAGGAGGAGTTGACAAATCACAGACGTTGTGAGTCACCGTTCCTGAAATAAAGTAGGGTGAACATTAGTTGCCCTTCTAGAGTCGAGAAAAAAATGAAGTTTGATATCACACAACTTCAAAAATCTCTTCAAGTAATTATATCCCAAGAATTGGCTTCGTATAATGAGAGAGAGGTTGCGTATAAGCCGTCATTTAAATATGCTTTGATTTGATGCTTCAACGATAAACTTAAGAGCACGTGTCTGATATATGCGTACAAGTTAATAACTGGGATATCATTCTAGCTAGCTAGTCTCCATTCGATGTATTGACCAAGATTATAAACAGCCTATACAGACCGCTACCCAATTGACTTGAAATTGTCTCTTTGTCTTCTGTGTTCAGATTTCAATTAGTTATAGTTTGAATTAGTAGCCATCCAAAGTCAAAAAATGTGATTTGTGAAAAGCTTAAAAAAAAAAAGCTTTTGTAAAGTTTTCTTTTGAGTGCAGTCACATGTCAAAGTAGTAGTGAGATTCAACGATATGTTATAACCAGATGATCGCTAAAACTGAATTTAAGATACCAACTAATTCTTAGTTTTGTGATATTTCTCTTCTTAATGTTGGAAAAACAAAATTATAAATTCGAATTCCCCAATTTAGATGTGCTCAAACAGCAGGGATTTTGTATGACAAAAAGATCCACATTATTATTAGCAACTCATTTCAGTTGGTTTGTCACCATTTGCAATTTTGATTGGTGACCATTTTGAGCTCATCCCCTAACTAGATTGTATGTTAGGTTTTCAGTTGTGAAATTTATGTCTAGTTGTGGTACTAGTTGTGGTTAGTGTGAGCTCTAACTAGAATTGCAAGTCCAAACATTAGCATTTCGTAACATTTAACATAAATAAATTATACAATTATGTTACTCATTTCAATCAACGGTTCATTGTTACTTGTACGCAAGAGATTATAGTTGGTATTTCTCTTTTGTGAAATGTATGACCTAGCATTTCCCTTTTCCCTTACTAATCTTTGACCTAGTGAAAGTTATACGTGCAAATTCAATCCATAATTAATAGTTGTTCTTGGTCTACTGTCTGTGTCATCCAAACCGTCACCACTGTGCATTCAACACCGGCAGGGAGTTTACTTTTACTCCCAATTTTGAAACAGTAGATCAAATTCTGACTATTCAACAAACAATTAAACTCGTGGGTGGGTTTGATGTTGACCACAAAAACCTTTGAAATTTTGAATATTGGCACTCACCTTTGACCGCCAAAAAAAAGTCAGAGACGAAGGAGAGAAGAAGACAGTGATGATGAGCACGTAGCATAGTTATAGAGATATTTGCTAACTTCACTCTTACTAATACTGAATATATTGGATTAATTTGAAGGAGAGCTGTTTGGGATTTGGTCATGGAGTCGCTCTGTTGAATAATAATTGGTAGGTTGTTTTTGTGTTGTGTGGCTCTGCAACTCTTACGTGGAGCTGTAGCAATTTATTGCCAGCACCACTTGTCACCAGAAAAAAGGAAAAAGCATGTACAAACAAAATCCCAGTGGGTCTTTCACCGACGACTAATTCATCGATCCATCCATATCTGTGTTGTCTGGTTTTGCAGGGTTCAACTCCTTCAGTACTCGAATGGATACCTATGAATGACATGGTATAAACAGATGCGTTCCAACATGCGTATAGTGTTGACTAGTGTGTTGTCTGCTAGGGTTGAGGTGGGTCATTGTAATTTGTGTCGTGTACCTTGCAACAGCTACATGGAAAGCTCTTCACAATTTTTCTTTTTCTTTTTCATTTTTGTAAATTGGCGGTCCAGTTTAAATATCCAATAACATCACAAGGGGCTTGTAACTTAACAACGTTTATTCATAAACGTGAAATTATGTGTTTGAATTTCCCTCTCAAATTTACGAAATCTGTCACAATCGCACTTACCAAAATGCCTGATTACCTAAGTTAGTAATACTAAAATGAAGGTGCTATAATCAATTGCGCATAGGACATAAAACTTTTTCCATACTAAAATTACTCCAAAAACATATGTGAGTTATGTTAATTGGTCATGACTGTGAGTCTGCCCTCCTTACACTCAAGTTGGAATTCCCGTCCCTGTAAATTAGATTAATTTAAAGTAATTTAATACTTAAAAGTACCTAACTCTAAAGTATCTTGTTGCCGCACACTATACATGACTACTGCCATTCCTCCACTTCACAGGATGAGTGTGGTAAATGCTAATGGTAAGCCTTCCCCAGTGACCAAGGCATACATAATTCCCTTACATCTTGCTACCAATGCACATAATTATCATATTTGAAGTTGTTTAAAATTCAAGAGTCGATGATACACAAATGTCAATGGCTTATGCTGCAGCCTAAACTTTTTTATTCTATAACCGTTTTGAATTTTTCTCAAAAAAAGGAAGAAAAAAAAAACAGATATATACATGGAATTATATAATCAACCGATGATGATCCGATGGAGGCACATGGAGGGAGATGGTTTCTATATTATGACAGGTTGTGCACGACTTCAAAGCCCCTTGACTTCACAAGTTGAAACTTCAAAGTTTGGTTGGTGGCAAACAGGCATCTTAATTATATATAGATGAATTAAAGCAGTAAGTTCTTAATTAATTAATACATAATGTTTATGTTTTAATTCTAAGTATAAATTAGAAGCTTAACCTCACAAGTCAAAGTCATTGCATTCCTTTCCTTGTTTCATAGGCAATTGGTTTCCATTAACTTATATTTTGTTGTTGCTTTGTATATGACTGATGTAAGAAAACAATATGTTGAACATGATATTTAATGTTGTCGTGTGGTTTGCGAATGTATCCCAAAAGATTCTGACATGTGTGCTAAATGAATTATAATTCTATACATATAAATTTATTTATTTTTGTCAAAGACTTGACAAGTTATTTTTTTTATTTTTTATTTTTTATTATACAAACGATATGATATGATCATGTTTATATAATTTATGAAAATACTTCCCTCCTTTTTATATATTTATGAAAATACTTCCCTCTTTATTATGTAATTAGGAGTCCTTACATTCATACTAATAGCAGTGTGATGTGTGTGCAAAAGTTTTTATTTTTGTGTTTTTGATGAATTATTTTTGCATATGTGTCAAATTGTGATTCGTAGGAAGGAAGAGTATCTCTTTACATGTAAGGACGCAAGCAGTATCCTATAATTTACACAAGGGGTCAAGATAACAACAAGAAGGCTACACCACCACAATGAGCTAGCCACAACTAAATATCGAATTTGATATACATCGTTCTCACTGTCTATGTAAATTAAGCATGAGACATCCTCCAACCAAGTGAAGACAAATACCATAAGATCAAAGGCTTAGTTTTCTAACATGTTACTTTATTTGAAAGATTTGGTATTACTCTATATATTTCAAAATCATTTGATACAAATATATACAAAATAATGCAGCAACTATTTGCAGAAAGACTAAGAGAATTGCTAGACAATAGGAGTGATTGACAATTTTATAGATGTAGATCCTAAATCAAAGGCCTTGAATTTAAGGAAAATTAGCAAGATTGTCCTTCCTCGTCAAGTAAGTGACCCGCTTGATTGTGTGCTTGATTAAGGGAATCTGCGAATCTCCTCTGTGAATTATGTGGTATGTCATCCCCTCGCAAGCTCAACGACCCAGTGTGGATGAGATTGGACTTCAAAAATAAAAACTGATCAAGAGGCAAACCTTTGGTAAAAATATCAGCAACATGTAAATGACTTGAAATGTAACAAACATGTAGAGTTCCAGCAACCACAAGCTCCCTAACATAATGATAATCCACCTCTAAATGCTTGGTTATGGCTTGAAACATTGGGATTAGAAGTAAGAGCAAAAGAGTTTTGGTTGTGGTTGGACCAAATTTGCACTTGTACGCATTTATAGTCAAAATATGTAATCTAGAAGATTTCAAGGAAATTACTTTTTGTGCATGCCCAAGAGAGGAAATCTAAGAAATTTTGGAGATATTGTCGTGAATTTTAGAGATAATTCTTATAGAAATTATCTGTGATTTGCTTGGGATTTATTGCAATATCAAATTTGGAAGGAATTGTCATTGTTTCATAAATACAATACAGAGATATTGTTAGGAAATATTTTTGCTCACCACTTTAACCGAAAGTGTATGCTCACCACTCTTCTTAATACTTGACAAGTGTCCAAAGGTATAACCATGGTTAACTTTTTTCTTTGATTTATGTAACCCTGGTTATGCTTATGGACATGTGTCAAGTATTGAGAAGGGTGGTGAGCATACATCTTGAGTTAAAGTGGTGAGCAAAAATGCCCATAGAAGGTACAAACCGCGTGAGGCAAGGATCTTTGTGTATATCAATTAGCCATATTTGTGGCTCCTCATTCAAGAAATAAAGATGGCGCAATAATCAAGATATTTTCAAGAGATATGATGTGATTGGAAAATAATTATCCAACTTGGTGACCAAGTAATCTTAGGATTAGGTATCAAGACAAGAAAACAAAGACCTATTCTTCAACATAAAAAACACAACATATACACCCTTTGTTTTGGCATTCTTTGTTCTAGCACCCTTTGTTGTGATTCTGACGCAACCTTGTTGTTCTGGCACCGTTTGTTGCTTTCTTTTGCTTTCCTTTAATTTTCTTGTAAAATCAAAGGAAAGCAAAAGAAATCAATGTAAGCCAGCTCCCTACTCAGAGCACAGTGGTTTGATTGGAAGTCAATTTATTTGAGGCACATATTATAATAAATTTAACTTTCTATTAGGTTATTTATAGCACTAGTGGCATGCTCACGCAATTCAATGTCTTAGCCTATTTCTAGGGCTAGGGCGATTTAGGGAATAACATGTTATCACACCATATCATAGGAGGGGACAACAATGGCACATGAAGGTTACGAAGAAGATGGTGAAGCCTAGACAACTCGGCAATAGTGATTGCTAATTGATGATATTCAGATTTCGTGCTAGAGTATGAGAGACTGTATTTTGCTTCTTGGAATATCAAGAAATTAAATTTGGGCCAAAATAAATACAGAAGCCACCTGTGGATCTGTGTGTGTTTGGATTGCTAGCAGAATGAGAAACCAAATTGAAATCACCCTTTGTAAAAGAAAAAACCCATCACTCAATGTGCCCTTGATATAACGTATAATACGCTTTACTACTACAACCCAATGAACTGAAGTAAGCCAATGCATATGCTAAAAGACTTGATTCACATCAAAAGTAATATCACGATGGGTCATGATGAGATAGTACAAAGCACCCACCACACTTATAAATTATGTAAGGTCAGGAAGCATATGACAAACAAATGCACTAAACTTAGAATCGAAAGCAACTGGTGTAGATCATAATTTAGAATCAAGCATGTGCACCAGTGAAAGTAAATCAAGCACATATTTTGTTTGAGATAAATGAAGACCATTAGGAGTGCGAGTGGCTTCAATATTGAAGAAATAATGAAGCGACCCCAAGTCTTTCATGACGAACACGGTACCAAGAGAGGCAATGAGATGTTGAACCTATGAACTATTGATGCATGTGATTAGGATATTGTCAACATAAATTAGAAGCAAAATAAACACTTCATGATGCCGATTAATAAATAAAGAATGATCAGATTGTGAACCAAAAAAACCAAACTCCAAAAGATAATCTGAAAATCGATGAAACCAAGCAAGAGGTGCTTGTTTTAATTGATAAAGGGACTTGCAAAATCGATAAAACACAATTAGGATAGGATGGATTCTCGAACCCCGTGGTTATTTCATAAAAACTTCCTCATACAAAAAATAATGCAAAAATGTGTTTTGAACATCCAATTGAAAAATAGGTCAATCATGGGAAATAGCCAAGGTGAGAACCAGTCGAACTATGAAATGCTTTACAACATGACTAAATTTTTATGTAAAATAAATACCAGATTGTTGGTGAAAGCCGTTTGCAACCAAACGAGCTTTATATTTTCCAATTGTGCCATCAGATTTCCTTTTAATGCAGAAAAGTCATTTACATAAAAGAACATGCATAAAAGGAGAATGAGGAACTAATTCCCAAGTGTCAACCTTTTGTAAAGCCTGAAATTACTTAGACATAGTATCATGCCCCTCAACAGACTTATTTGCATGCACAAAGGAAGCAGGTTCAACTTCAAGTACTTGCGAATTAGTCAATAATGTATATTTCGAATTGGATTTTCTAATATTGGATTGAAGAGGGTGAACATGGGATGAGTGAGCTATATAGAAGGATGAGAAGTAGAAGAAAGAGAAACATCAATAGATTCAGACAACGCTGGTGAATTCATCCCTTAATTCAATCTTTTTCTTTTCCAGTGTTTTTTCCAGCTTACTTGATTTTATTTCTTCTTGGATGAGAATATCCCACAAATCCATCATTTTCTTCTTGTTATCATCATTCTTGTCCTCATTCCAGAGTTGAATGCTTTTTGGGAAAACGCAGCTTGGATCATGGCTTTGGTGGTTGTTGATGAGGGTTGTCATAGATTTGACCAAGCAGTCAAAATTTCCAACAAGGGGCTTTGCGAGCCTCAATCTCCAACATGTTCTTTGGTCTGATCTATTTTAATTGTGCATGTTCATCATCACCTTGTTCTCCTCCTTGTTTTCTTTCAGAAACGAAGTCATATTTTTAGGGAGATAGGTTGTTATCTTTGTTTAAAGAGTGCCTATGAATTGCTGTTGTCTGGTCTGGTCATCATTGGTCGTTGGTGGTCTTAGTTGGTCGTCAATTTTCAGAGGAAAATGTGGAAGGTTTTTGAGTGTGGTTTTGACGTCGATTTGCATGTAGTGAGGAAGAAGAAATGGTTAGGTAGTGGGAACAATTTTGAGCGTAAGTGATTGTAGAGTCGTAAAAAGGGTCAAATGTCATTTCAAATTGGATATGTGTGGTTTTCTTGTTGTTTTGGGTGAGTGGATAAGAGACGTGTCATTTGGGCGTGGGTTTAGGACATGTGTCAATAGTTAAGTTTAAATGAATTTGTAAAAATTCGACAGCAATTAACAGCTGCAAGGATTGTGATTTTGACCTGTTTTAATTGAATTATTTTGAAATTGGAATGTATGTTTTAGTGATTGACCTTATCTAGAGTACGTGAAATTTTATTATTATCTACCATAATAGTAGTACAATATTTAGTGAGCTTAAAAAAGAAGCTACCTTAATCTTAAGTAAATTTAATAATAAATCATAAATTTAAGGGTAAGATAGTAATTAAACAACTATTTATTACAAACTTTTTCAAGTCATGTTGATTAGATGATAGGAAACAGGATAGGCTTTTTGTATGAGTATAATGCTCTAATGCATCAAGGGCTCTTAAATATAAGCATTGTTTAGATGTAATTTCATTACAAATTAAATACCATAATTTTCTAATTTCATTAATTTGCTATATGTTTGGTGATGCATAAGCCACATAAAGTCTTCCCTTCTTTTGGTTTTAGGTTGTCTTTCCTTCCTCCAAAAGAAAAAGAATCCAAAATCCAAAAGGCAAAGATGATAAATAACCATTATATAGTAATATATGTAGATTTCTGTGGGAGAAAATAATTACGCACCAATGAGCACATACCACGTGTACGAAATTTTGCCACTTAGACCTAATTCCATACCAAAAGGGGCGTGAAGATCAGCAGTGCATCCTATCCTCATTAATGCGAAGGAGGATGACATAATGGACTCCTAACTAGCAGAGGTCGATTCTCCTGCCAAAATTTATAAGATAGTGGACTCCACTTGGGCCTGCACGCGCCATAGGATAAACGCAACATGGTTGACCAAACTTCCTAGGCATCGCGAGGCTAATGAATCCAAACATAGGTTAAGAAGCCATGTGAGCCTGAGATTAGTTCCCCTTGCGCTCCACGAAGTAAGTCCAAACAAGACTAATCCTTAGGTAGGACGTCTCCAAACTAGATCAGCATTGATTCTTCAAGATCTCCCTAGTTACTGCAGCAACAATCTAGGAGATCATGCCCACACATTTTGGGCAAGTATTCCACACATGCCAACTAAAACGGTTAATTGATTAGACGTGTGACACAACGGGCAAGAAACGCCCCAGTTAATGTAAAACGTAGCCTCCTTCAGCAACAAGTCAACCATTAACGAGCCACATAAAGCCCAACAACATCAACCATGAGAATGATGTAACATTATATTGATATGAAAAACGTAATTCTTGATCTCAGAACTGAATTTAGCATTGGAGGCTCTTTGCCTCACACCACGCCGATGTGCTCAAACGACCCACAATCTTTGTGCTTTTCTCTTGAATTATAAGGGTAAAAAGTCATTTTTGGGGATCAACGAAATTGTTCTCCACAGTTTCTGTTTGAATTTTCATATTAATCTATCTATCTTCAAACTCCTTATCTTAATAGGATTCCTATTTGGCCTTTAATTACTAATGCATCAAAGAAATTGCCCCTAAGGCCTAAGTTGATACACATATATACAAGCGCAAGGCTATGTACCTTTTAATTTATAAAAAAACTAATCTAGTTTTCTTGAGATATTTCCAACACTGGGAACATGACCATGCTAGCGATAAGGAGTAATAATGTTCCTTTATGTTGGCTCATTATTGTTAAGAGCATGCTCAAATTGCTCTGCTTTCTGCACTATGTTAGGATGATTTAGAAGCCTTTGTCGTGTGTCGTCGTCTACTCCCAGTTCTTTGACTACTTTATTAATTTAATTATCATTGGTAATTTTCTTTGGTAAATCACCTAGTTGTTAGTTTTAGTGGATAGTTTCATGTTTTATTGAATTATTGGTTTCTTTTTCTTTTTTGACTTTGTATCTAATATCGATAGTACTCTCTAATTTGTTAATTAACACATTTGAGATGCCCACTTTTAGGATTATGCCTATTCCTTGATTTTGTGATGCACAAAGTATGCCAGGATTTTAAATAATTTTAAAGACAAACAAGGTTGGTGACAAAATTGCGCAAGAGATTCGAGGAGAACGACAATGGTTTGCTTGAGTAAAAAGAAAACTAATTGTAGTTTTTGAGAACAAAATTGAACCAAGTAGAATATGAACTTGGAACTAAAACCGAAGATCTTGTTGTTGCAGAAGTCGATATTACTTTTCTAAGTAACGTATTTAAAGAGTAACATATTGAGTAAGGTATTGTAGTGCATGAAAACTAAATTCTACAGAAAGAGTTGAATTGAAATCATGAGAAACCAAACTCCTACAACTACAATATGAACTTGATGAAAGGATATATGAGGTTTTGGATGGAAATAACTATGTTAATGATTTATAGAAAAGACTTGAAGAGGTTTTTTGCAACCACCGTTGTTTACTTGTGGAAAAAGAGAAACAATTGCAGTCATTGAGAACAAGGTTGAACAAACTAGGATTTTAACTTGAAAACAAAGAGAAAGAGGTTAATGTTGCAGGAGCCAATACTGATGTTCTAAGTAACATATTTGGAAAGTTACTTATTAAGGTGTTGTAGTTGAGAAAACCTAAAGTTTGAAGAGCTAGTTGCAGTCATATGACACCAAGATCAAACAGTTAGAATATGAAACTGGGATGAAGATAGAGGAGGCCTTTCATGTTTACCAATTACAGCTCTAAAGAGCAAAGCTCAATCAAGTAGAATATGAACTTGGGACCAAAACTGAAGAGCTTATTGTTGCAAAAGTCAATATTACTTCTCTAAGTAATATATTTAAAGAGTTACATATTGAGTAAGGTATTGTAGTGTAGGAAAACCAAATTCTACAGAATGAGTTGAAATCATTAGAAATCAAACTCCAACAACTATAATATGAAATTGATGAAAGGACACAAGAGGTTTTGGCTGAAAATAACTATGTTAGTGTTTTACAGAATGAGTTGAAATCATTAGAAATCAAACTCCAACAACTATAATATGAAATTGATGAAAGGACACAAGAGGTTTTGTCTGAAAATAATTATGTTAATGTTTTATAGAAAAGATCTGAAGAGGCTTTTCTCAACCATCGTTGTTTACTTGCGTAAAAAGAGAAGTAATTGTAGTCATTAAGAACAAGGCTGGCCCAACTAGAATTTGAACTTGAGAACAAAGAGAAAGAAGTTAATATTGCATAAGCCAATAATGATGTTCTAAGGAACTTATTTGGAGAGTTACTTATTGAGCAAGGTGTTGTAGTTGAGGAAAACCAAAGTTTGAAGCTCCAGTTGCAATCATATCACAATAAGCTCAAACAATTAGAATATGAAAATCAAGACGAAGGCAGAGGAGGTCATTCATGTTTACAAATTTCAGTTCTGGAGACCAATGCTCAACCAAGTAGAATATGAACTTGAAAACAAAACTGAAGAACTTGTAGACAATTATTATTTTTCTAAAAATTATTTAGCTTATGTACTTTGTTTGTCTTTTGTAAACTTCATATCCTTTAGCTTATGTACTTTTTTAGTCTTGATATAATTGGCCATCTATAATCTAATGAATCAATTGTTAATCAATTAAGTGACTACTTAAGTTCAAATCTAGATACAATGCTACGCTGATATTTTTAAATCCAAGTTGTAACATTTATTAAGTGACTACTCTTCTTGTTTCTACATAAATAAACATACTTTTACCTTACCAGCTTATTGGAGTTGTCATGGACAGACAATGGATACTCCGGACTATAGGTAAGGGATTCAATCATTCATTGATGCTTCTTGTCACCATGTGAATGAGAGGAATGAGAGGAATGAGATATCATGTCCTTGTAGGAATTGCCACAATAAGTTTTTTCACCCAATTGATATCGTTCATATCCATTCATTGAATGCTGGTATGGATATGAGTTATGATAGATGGATATATGAGTTATGATAGATGGATATATGAGTTATGATAGATGGATATATCATAGAGAACATGTCCATCAAGTCCAATGGCAAACTTCTAGATCTATGAATGACGAGCAACACAATGATCCTAATGTGAACATGTTTGATATGATTGATGATGCATTTGATAGACTAGATGATGATGAACAAGATACAATGGGGAACCAAGATACCATATGGGGCGGTGATTTCATAGATGCTTATAGGGTAAATGTTGATAATTATGAGAAGTTATTAAGTGAAGCTAAAAGGGAATTATACCCTGGGTGCGTTGAATATACAGTTTTGACGTACATTGTGGAGTTGTTGCACAACAAAATTGACAACTACATGACTGACAAGGCAATTGATAGAATATTAGGGATGATGAATAAGATGTGTCCCAAACCCAACAACATTTTTGCATCATACTATGATTGCAAAAAGATGTTGAAAGGTCTTGGCTTGGGTTATCAAAATATTATGTTTGTTTTTATGATTGTGCATTGTTTTATAAGGAACATGGAAGGAAAAACAAATTTCCAGCGTGTAATGAGCTAAGGTATAAGGATAGTGATAATAACCAAAAAATTGTGTAGCTACTGGGAAGGAAACATCGAATACTCAATCAAAGGAGTGATATGCTTAGGTATGAGCAGGAACGGGGGCTCCAACAGGTTGAGGACCTTGGCTAGGCTAACCAGGCCTTGGGGCATCATCCTGAAAATCCAAATTTAAACATCAGGTAAACTGACAATTATAAACTGTCGGCCCTCTATATGCATGTCCCTTTTGGCATTGGGCTAACATGTATGTGCCAAATTGCAAACCAGGAATATGCAAAGCAACGTCAATATAAAGCAGGAAAATCAATTTCATGTGTAACTATTTTCCTTTAAGTAAAAGATGAAACTAACAAATACAGTAATACAGAATACAGATTACAATTCGACATGACTAAAAGGAGAGAAGATATGTTGGACCAGATCTTTTAATGACTATCAAACATAAAATAGATGAACAAATGCAACAAAACATATGACAAACCCATGTTTGCTAAGAGAACCAGACAAATCGGTTGTAGAAAAGTATATTGAAGTGAAATTAACAATATGGAAATGAAACATATAGTTCCAAATCAACCAATCGCTTATGTGATATTGTTTTCGCTTGATTAAACACTAGTTCTTGACTCGTCGTTGTGATCATACAAGAAGACAACATAAGTATATTTCAAAATAGTGGTCCATCTGCAGAGAATATATTTACAACACACCAAGTTAATCAACATATATATATGGTAATGAATTGAATTGTAGGAGTGGCCGTTGGATGTGGATGGCAAGCATTTGTGGCGTATGTGAATGTTGGATGCTATTACGTGGTTGGGATCCCAATTGGCTGTCTTCTTGGATTTAAGTTCGACCTTGGTGCTGAGGTAACTATATAATAATACTTGTTTCAACTTAGCATACATTTAGTTTTTTTCAATAAGTAAAATTATTTTATGCCATGTGCATGTCACGTGCCACTGAATTGGACAGGAAAATGTTGGGTTAAGAAGGACAAACAACATGAAAACTTTGTTTTGAATATGTGAAAAAAGTAATTGGAAATGAACATGTAGGTGGCTAGGTCCACCTTGGTCCTTAGGTGTCTCTGCCACTGCCCATATCACACATATATCAAAATTTAAATCAAAATTGTACCTAAAAAACTATGATATAGTGTGTCTTGCATGTGTTTGTTGAAATTCCTGAACCAAAAGTAGTTGTTATTAAGTCGAAAAACTCAACCTATGCATTTCTTGAAAATGTAAACACATGTATTTGTTGAAATCTAGAATATAGAAATAGAATACATAAAACTTTTGGCGTCGATTTTCATGTAGTGGGGAAGAAGAAATGGTGGGGAAGTGGAATGGTAGTGGGTGATTGTAGAGTTGTTAAAAATGGTCAAATGTCGTTTCACATTGAATGTGGATGGTTTGCTTGTCGTTTTTAGCGAGGAGATAGGACATGTGCCATATGAGCGTGGGTTTAGGACGCGGCAATAATTGAGTTTAAAAAAATTTGTAAAAATTGGAGAGCAGTTAATAATAAGATGGCAAGGATTGTAATTTTGATTTGTTTTAATTACATTATGGAAAATGTTACTCTTATCACATTTTTATACTATAATTTTATACCACATGATATGACACCTTACTTAGACATGTCATGTCATTTAATTTCATTTGTAATTTTGATTTGTATTTATAAAAAAAACCTTGGCTTAAGCTCACCTATCAATTATTGAGAGTGGTTGCAAATTGTCAAAGACCACGTGAAGTGGACTGATACAAGAAAAAAAAATCAAAGACTCTAGAAAGATTGCTTTTCAACAAGAAACACTACAAAAGAAGAAGTAACTGATCTACGTAACTGTCATTATAATGCTGTCACCAATTTTTATTTTTATTTTTAAAATTTGTTTCAGATGTTTATGCAAAAAGGAGAATCAAATGGATAAGCCAGAACCATATGTATGCGGTGATTTATTTTCTTCTTTTCTTTAAAGCAATACGGAATACGCAATACGCAATACACAATACAGAATACATAATATAAGAGCTCCTTTGATTTTTTTTTTGGTGTTGGACTGGTAGCCTCACAAACCCTTATTTTATGGTGTAGGGTTTCAATTATTGAGTTTAATTAAAGGTGGGGTTGCTTTAACCACAAGGCTTTTTTGTTTTAAATATAGTATTTTTTTGTTTCGTCTAAATTTAAAACATTTGATTGCCTATGTATTCAACAATGCTTACCCAAATTACGCCTTTCTATTAGAGTCAATGATGAGGTTTTGGGGATTCAGACAAGCTTTTTTCTTCTTTTGACAAACCATTGAAATGAACCCTACACTACATAAAAAGTTTTTATTTGGGATTATTGAAATTTTGAAGATTTTTTTGTTTGTTTGTTTGTGTTCTACGTTAAAAGAAAATATTAATTGTTGTATAAAATTATTGGATAGAAACATAGATCATTTTGGGGCACTTCATTTGGAATTAAAGCATAGTTTGACAAACATCTTTGTGTAGCCCATAAGATAACCATGCATAGGCTTGATCGGTGAATAATTAGTCACAGCTAAGTATTTTGAATCATGTTGTACAAAAAAGTTTAGTAGTGGATTTGGATCATAGTGGAAGCTGGGTTTTAGAGGTGAGGAATTGAGAAATTATTCTAGAAATATTTCTACGAATTAATAGTAAAACAATAACAAATAATTGAGTAATGAAGGTAATAAAATCCATCTTATAAAAGTGAAACTCTCAGACACAAAAAAAACCTAGCCGACTAAGAGAGAGGGAGAAAGCTTTAGATCCAGGGGGTTTTTCCCCCCGATCCTTAATGTTCTCTGACTTTTGGCGGATTTATGCTAATATGGTAGATCTAATGTTGATTGGTGCATTGGGGTCATGGAGTAACTATGTGGCGCTCTCTATGTCATGTCCAGGAAGAAGATTAGCAGAGTTTTTCTCTTCCTTTTGTCGGTGTTGTTTTAGATTTTTAGTATTGGTTTTTTGGGTCAATAAAGTCCAGAAACTCTATTATTTTTATATGTTTTTTCCTCTCATAATTCTAGAAACTTAGTTGAGTTTGCTAGATGTTCTTAGTCTCTTTAGGAGAGTTATGCCGGTTAATGGCCAGTTTTGTCCTTGATGCCATTGGACTAGATTCGGGGAATCTATGATGGTAGGAAGGGGTTAATTATATAAAAGTTATTTTCAAGAGTGAATCTCTCCATATCGTTTCAGCTTTTCGGCTCTCTTAGGCCATTGTGAAAGTTTTTACCCATATCTACTAGGGGTGGGCTCGGTTTGGGTTGGTTCGGTTTTGGGCTCAACCCGGAACGAACCATAAGCCTTCTCGGTTTGGCACTTTTGGAAACCGGAACCAAACCATAATAGTTGAAAACCGATCACTTCGGTTAACCGGATTGGTGGTTTGGTTTGGTTCGGTTCGGTTTTTTGGCTTTCTTGGAGAGAGAGAGAGAGAGAGAGAGAGAGAGAGAGAGAGAGAGAGAGAGAGAAGAAGAAGAAGAAGAAGAAGAAGAAGAAGAAGGAAAAAAGAGAGAGGGAGAGATGGAGAAGAAGAAGAGAAAAGAAGAGAGAGTGAAGAAGGAAAGGGAAAAAAAGATGTATTATATATATATAAAGTATAAACTATGTAATATATATATATATATATATATAAACTATGTATTTTATAAATATATAAATTTCTTTAAACTATATATTATATATATAAACTTCTTAAAACTATGTATTACATATATTTTTATTATAATATTATATATATTATTTTTTAATATCATCGGTTTGGTTTGGTTAAACCGCGGTTTTGAATATTCCAAACCGTAAACCGAACCATAAGTCTCGGTTTTGTTTGGGTTCAAACCGATAACCAAAAAAATTGAAAAAAACCAAACCAAACCGACCCGATCGGTTTGGTTTGGGCGGGTTGGCCGAGGTTTCGGGTTCAAATGCCCAGCCCTAATATCTACCATATTGCTATTGAGATAGCTCCCTGTCCTTTGTACTATTTTTTCCTATTAATTTAATAAAAAATATCCACTTTTTAATATAAAAAAAGTGAACAGAGGTTTGCTAGTTTGGAACTCAATGCACATAAAATAATCATCCAAAAAAAAAAACTCATCATTTTTTTTTTCAGTTTTTGGGCTAGGCCGAGCTTTCAGCTCCCTTCCATCACCCTCCACACTATTTCCCATTGGGTCACCTTTGATCAATTTGAGTCCATAGTGTTCAAAATTCCATCTTTACAACCACTTCCCCCAAAACAATCTGATATAATTGTTAGGATATGTGATTAAATGGACACCCAAGAATTGTTTCTAGACACTCGAGAATTGTTTTTGGACAACTGACAAGGGGAGTCCCTTTTATGATAAAACAATGCACCGATACATTAGATGTACCATACAATTATACATGAGAACGGTTTGTGACAATTTTCAGGTGTTCGTATAATTGCCCTAATCATTATATCTCGGATCTAAGGTCATGTGGATGAATTTTATTATTTACTATGACACTAGTGAATTTGATATCAAAAGTCTAACTTTATTTTTAATACTTGTTGTTTTCCCAGTTTTATGGTAATTTCCAGCAAACACATGATTGTTGTAAAATACTAAATAATAATATTTGAATGACTGAGAAATTGCTCAACCTTTGGATGTTTTCCTCAAGGCCAAAAGTAGGTTCTTGTTGCTATTACAACAAGCTTCGACAGATATCAATGTGACCTTGCATGCATTTTTAAAAATAAAATAAAATAAAATATCATCGGTATGATTGATCCTTCTTGATTACAAGGGACCATAATTTGTTACAACAATTGTCCTATGCTTTGGACCTATTACATCTTGTTCTTGATTGTCAAATCGATATTCGGTTGACTTTTATTAGCGTGATTATAATTTATAAGTACAAGCATAATCGGAAATATCGATAATATCGACGAAATATCGAGGATATTTCGGTTTTTTCAGGTTACGAATATTTCGGAACGTATCCATACACATATCGTATAAATATCGAAAATATCGACGAAATATCGTGGAAATTTCGATGTCGATAATTCCCGTCACACTTCGGTAATATTTGGTCAAAATTTCGATGTAATATTGCTATAATATCGAAAATATCGTGATTTGTGCATGAAAGGGAAAAAAACACACAACATACACACAAAGGGCTATTCGAACTCTGTTGGAGTGGGAAGTAGTAACTATGGTTATACTCATAACCAAGCATTTCCCTACTCTTCATATCCCATTCCTTTTGGGATGGAATCGAGCGGCTCATGGAAAGAATCTGAGACCCAATCTTCAAATGATTTTGCTTATGGACAACGTCAATCAATCTCGGATCCATATGGATGACATGTTAACAATTACATGCAAAACTATTTTGTGGATTTATCATTTGTTGACTACTCTTCACAATACACTTACTCTACACATAGAGATGATGAAGATAGTGAAAATTTTGAACCTCATAGGAACTCTATGTGGTACAAAGTCACTCATGTATCTTACCATGCAATGTATAAAGTGTAAAATATTGTAGTAAATCATTATATATAAATGTTTATATGGTGTGTTTAATTTGCTTTCATTAATTACTACATATTTTTTACACTCACAGTGTTTGTCAGCTCACTATATAATCAACTTAAATCAGTTAAACCCATAATGCAATGCATTTCCTTCCAATTTTTTTTTTATAAACTAATTGATAATTGACTAAATAAACATCATCTAAAGTTTCAATAAAAATTTCCAAGTTTTTCTTACAATTTCCATGGTTTTTATTCAATTTTTATCGATATCGATAAAATCCCGATATTTCCATCGAAATTTCTGTGTTTTTGGACTATCGATATTTCTGAAACCATCGATATTTTAGTCCTTGAGTACAAGAAATCCTTTGAAAATTATTCGAATTTGATTATTTCAATGTTCCATTGTTTTTTGGGTGAAAAATAATTAAACCAACCGTACAGAAGGTACAGAGAGTACCCTAGTAAGATGGCAATTGACCCTTAGGATACTCCGCAAACAAATGAGGAGAAACTACATTTGCCGTAACCATATATCCTGACTTTTGTTTTTATTTTTAAATAACGAGTAGCATGATTAATTTTTTGAAGTTTAATTATTTATTGAGATGATAAGAATCAAATTCTTGTAGTGAGTATGGTGAAAATAATGAGCTGAGTGCATGAGTATAAACTCCTTTGGGAATATTGCGCTTGTGTTCAAAACTACGTCGTTTTTTGTTTAAAAGGGTATTAAACGGAAGTTTTTAAATGTAACTTTAATCGTAGAGTGTTGTTATTTGGACCATATTTATTGATCAAATTATTGACCACCTCTCTAATACAAGTGGATTCTACATATCCTGAGAGAGCTCATCTCTATTAGAGATAGAGGCGGAGCCACAGCAAGGCTTGCCATGGCCTTGGCCCCCCCATTTAATTTTCAATCTCTTGTAATATATTATAAAATATATGATATAGCAATACAATTATTGCAATTAGATTAGTGTTGGCCCTCCCAGTTGAAGATGAAAAACCTATGTGGAAGTGATTTTGAAATTTTGGCCTCTCCATGCTAAGAATCCTAGCTCCGCCACTGATTAGAGAGATGTTCAGCAATGTTATGATACAAATAACATTATTATTGTTAAACATAATCACCATGCAAACAAAAAAATATAACGAAAAAGTAGAGGATGCGCCTCAATTTGTTTGATATCTGATAAAGAATAAAAGATAATGCAATTTGTACTACATATGTAGATTACTTTGCACCTGACGTCTACTTATATACGTGAGATTCACACTGATTAGCAATGTGGTCAATAAATATTGTACAAATATTTGAAAGATAATTACGTAGAAATAGTTGCGGATTACAAAATTAGAAAATACGAACAGTTTTGGACAGAAGCATTTGAACTTCAAAAGTACTGTCGTAAGAGTCCCAATGTTTTGTGCCAAAAGAAACCAAATAAGTACAAGTACTTGACGCCAGGGCCAATTACGATTGTGACCTTTCAAGCCATTTTGTAGGGCTTTCCAAAAGACGCAAGTATATTGCTTTGCTCCAATATGAACAAATTTCAAACCACACCAATATTCTTTCCATTCACTTTCAGACGTCGGTTTCTCGTTTCTTTGGAAGTACAGCTTTCTGCTATGCTGTATATGCTGGCGGCGTTGTTTCAGAAGCTCAGCCTTTGTCTTCTTCCAAATGGCCGCGGCTTTGTTCCTCTCTCTCTCTCTCATCTGTCAAAGACTGGCACATACTTTCTACACGTATGTCTTATATGGTGGAGGCTTAGTTGGGTTGCATGGCAGGTTGTACATATATCCCAAGTTCTTGTATGTTTTTCGACCCGTTTCTCCAACAACACTACGGACCCTCTCTGGCTTCTGGGTTTTAATGGTCTTGGTGTTTGGTGAAGAATGTTCATGTGAAGGAAGCTGATTGCTTGAGATTTCTGTTGGATTTGGTACAAATTGGCATTTTCAAAGCCCAACCCTTTATCCCCTGATGACCACTTTGCCTTGCCTATCAATTGTATGAATTATGTTTTCTGTGGGTTTTTAGTTATCATTGTGTTGAATATCATCTTACACATTATAAAACATAAAGATATGATTAATTTTCATGCAATGCAATATATCCAACACTCACTGATGAGATGAGTCTTGTTCATTTGGTGAGGTAAAAACTAATAGGATTAGTTGCCATTGCCAATTGAAATTTAAAATTTACTTTTCATTTTCTCAGACAGATAGTAGTGTTTCTAATGCTTAAAAACTGAATGAACAAGAAACTCCACTCAACTAAGCCTGATTTTCATATTTCCAAACCAAAAAGCAGGAACTATAAGTTCCAAATTGTATTTGTCTTTCTTCACATGTCATCAACTTCCTCATTAACTAGGTGAATGGAATATGTGGTCTTCTTGAAATTGATACAAGAAGCTGTGGCCTCAAGATGTTGGAGGAATCATATTTCACCAACCTGTATTAGTTATATTTTTTATTTGTTAAATGATGACTTTTGCATCCGTCGAACTTTTTTATATGACAACTTTCTGAATTCGCAGATTGTCTATCTTTCCGTTTCTCGGTGAGGGCTAAGACAGTGGAGCCGAAATGGACACGTCAGTTGCCCTTGAGCCTATATGCAAGGAAGCTGTTGATCTGGTGCATGTTCTTCATCTATTTACATTTTGGTGTTAAACTAGCATTCCTCAAAATCTTATGCTAATCATAAAGCTCATATAGAACTAGTGTGCAAGAGGATCTCCCTGTGAAGTAGTACCTAGTACCTGTCATATTAGAGTCTTTTGAGTATTCTTTTAATCTTAAATATTCTGGCAGGAGAACATCCCTGTTGAAGAAGTCTTTGAAAATTTGAAATGCACAGCAGAGGGTCTCAGTTCTGTTGAGGTGCAACAGCGGTTGGAGGTGTTTGGTTACAACAAGCTTGAAGAGAAAAAGGTTTCGGAGAACTTGTTTCAGCTTGTGCTCTTACTTCTGTTGTTGTAATTAAATTCTTTAAATTGTTTCTTAGGCAGAAATCTCTTTCAGTCAGCTTCCACCTACTTGTTCTATAATACTGTATTTTTCTTTGCAGGAAAGTAAACTACTCAACTTTCTGGGATTTATGTGGAACCCTTTGTCTTGGGTTATGGAAGCAGCTGCACTAATGTCCATAACTCTTGCACATGGAGGCGTAAGTCTCTAGGAGTTCATCTTACCATTGAGACCAGAACTTAGGTTTCTGAACTGACTTTTGAAAACATTTTTCTTTCAGGGAAAGGGTGTAGATGTTTATGACTTCGTGGGCATCCTGGCACTACTTATTATCAATTCAACAATAAGCTTTATAGAGGAAAATAATGCTGGAAATGCAGCTGCAGCCCTTATGGCACGACTGGCTCCAAAAGCCAAGGTTATCTCATTTTTATAGATGAACTGCATTTCCCTTCTCCACCAACCATTTCCTTTCTGTTTCCTTTCTGTTCTGTTCATAGGATTTTATTTTATTTGATTCTTTCTGTTGCCTTCTGTAAAGTTGATAGTGAATAAAATCTCAACAGGTTTTACGAGATGGAAAATGGAGTGAGGAAGATGCTTCTGTGCTGGTTCCTGGAGACATTATTAGTATCAAATTAGGAGATATAATTCCTGCTGATGCTCGTTTGCTTGAAGGAGATCCTTTAAAAATTGATCAGGTAGCTAAGTCATATTCTACTATTATGGTTATGAGCCATTTCTACATGGTGATTTATATACAAGTGTATTGAAATTTGAATATGATAAGGAAATTAGGAATAGACCAAGCAAAAGGGAAAGGTTCAAGCTAAATGAGGTTGGGACTTTATTTAAGGTTTCTATGTTCAGGTCTTATAATAAATCTACCCTTAAATTCAATCACAATGCACAGTCGAAATTTAGTTTATAACTGGCATGCGTAACTGGAATTGTTACTTAAATGTTACTTTCCTATTGGGTAAGCAGGAAATATATGAATGAAGTTATGTGTCCTTGATTCTGCCATCCATGCATCCTTTTTCCATATTACTTGATCCTTAATTTCTTATATTAAAATGACCTTGAGCAGTAGGAGAGTAACATGGTCCCTCATCCTTAGAAGTTCTTTCATGTTATGTTAACTTCAAATTAATTTCAATGTTGATGCCATAAAACAAGTAGTCTAGAAACCGTTGGCATTATTGTCTTTTCAAGAGGAGGTCATACCTAAGATGAACATTAATGGATATGTGGCCCATTATGAGCGTTTAACGCATCCTAATATCACCTGGTTCTACTATTTCTCGCCTTCTATTGTGACAGACTTTCTGAACTTTCTGTTTTATTATTTGTTTCTTCTTTTCAGTCTGCCCTTACAGGAGAGTCACTCCCAGTAACTAAGCATTCTGGTGATGGAGTATACTCTGGGTCAACATGTAAACAAGGTGAACTCGAAGCAATTGTCATTGCAACTGGAGTACATACCTTCTTTGGAAAAGCTGCCCATCTTGTGGAAAGCACAACACATGTTGGGCACTTTCAGCAGGTTCCTTTTTAAAACTCTTTTCATCTTAATAGAGTCATATGTTCATGTTGGTAAAATGTCAAGCCAATAGACATCTTTCATATGAGATGCTTTTCAATTTAGAACTCAGCAGCATAAAAACTTTCAGTTTGTTGCTTACAGGTAACAGGACAGTGAAATCCACCCATGTTAGGGAGTGTTTCATCTTGAGTATGAGAATTTGTTACTGGTTTCACATGGCTAAATTACCATTTGGACTGATTGTTTCAGGTCTTAACAGCTATTGGAAACTTTTGCATTTGCTCAATTGCCGTTGGAATTGTGATTGAAATAATTGTCTTAGTAAGTCAAGGTAGAAGTTATCGTCCATCAATAGATAACCTTCTTGTTCTACTTATCGGCGGCATCCCAATTGCTATGCCAACTGTTCTGTCTGTCACCATGGCCATTGGTTCTCATCGTTTAGCTCAGCAGGTATAACAAGCTGCATTTAATTTATATCATGAAATTTCAGTGCTGAGTTTCTCTTCGATGTGGAAGTCAAAGTAATAGTTTGTCTGAGTTCTTTTCAGGGTGCAATCACAAAGAGAATGACGGCTATTGAAGAAATGGCTGGGATGGATGTGCTCTGCAGTGATAAAACAGGAACTTTAACTCTCAACAAATTAACAGTGGACAAGAATCTCATAGAGGTGTTAATTCTTGATCCTGTCATATGCTTAAATTTTTTGACAGATATGACTCTGAACTACGTAATTATCTTGCTCATTGAAGTTTATTATCCATTCACATTTTGTTGGTATGTTTAAATCTACACAATAAAGCTATTCACTGTTTAAAATTTTTCCTATTTCTATTCCCAGTGGTCTGAGAGAACCATATGTGTAAAGAAAGTACATCTTCTCTCCGGAGCCTTCTTGTTCTAAGCTATATAATCAGAAACATAAGGACTCAAGATAGATTTACATAATTGTT
The DNA here is from genome assembly GCA_024362665.1 of Prunus padus. Classification (NCBI taxonomy): domain Eukaryota; kingdom Viridiplantae; phylum Streptophyta; class Magnoliopsida; order Rosales; family Rosaceae; genus Prunus; species Prunus padus. The sequence goes on along the minus strand of JANFAM010000005.1, from coordinate 10,995,668 downwards.
GTTTAGAATGTACGAAGTAGAGCTAAATATTTTGCTATATAATGTTGTTTGGAACGAAAAGATGAAACCTACTATGGTTCTGCTTTAATGTATCTCCATGGATGTTAAATTTAAGCTCTATTGCATTATGTTGACATTTGACGACGACTTCCATTTTGCAGGTTTTCGCCAAAGGTGTTGAAAAGGACACGGTTGTATTGATGGCCGCAAGAGCTTCAAGGTTGGAGAATCAAGATGCTATTGATGCTGCAATTGTTGCAATGCTAGCTGATCCTAAGGAGGTAGGAGACTGTATAACTCAAAATGTTTCTGCAACTCTTATAGGATGCTAAAGTTGAAGATTTTGGAGAAGTTGAGCCTGCTTAGGTGTTTCAATTCAGTCTTAAAGTGCAATTCCAATGTGAATCTATTGTTGTACGATAACAAGAAGTGCATATTTATAGTATCATATCACACCACCAAAATTATTATACTTCTGTGAAAAAAAAACAGATATAGCATATATTCTACTCTATCTTGTAGAGCTATGTAGGGCAGGGCATTTAGGCTATGAGATTTCCCGTATAGTTTTGAAACTTGCATATGCAATCATGTGTTTTGTTCACTAAAGCTTCATTGAACTGAGTTTCTCCTGTGTTCATTTGTAAGGCTCGAGCTGGAATTACAGAAATTCACTTCCTTCCATTCAATCCAACTGATAAGAGGACAGCACTTACATACATAGACAAAGCTGGTAAAATGCACAGAGTGAGCAAGGGTGCACCAGAGCAGGTACTTAATGTCTCAATTTGAAATCTTGGTTTCTAAGTCCTTCACAGTAAAAAATGACCTAACAAAAACCTTTTATTTGTTTAATTTGTAGATACTCAATTTGGCATGCAATAGATCAGATATTGAGAAAAGGGTACACACAGTGATTGACAAATTTGCAGAGCGTGGACTTCGATCCCTTGCTGTTGCTCAGCAGGTAACCGAGATTTTAACAAATACCTACTCTTGGATGTATGTTCCTTTGATGCATTATGGCTGAGGAGAGTTCTGTAATTTACAGGAAGTTCCTGCTGGTACAAAAGACAGTCCTGGTGGACCTTGGGAGTTTGTCGGTCTTCTCCCGCTGTTTGATCCACCACGCCATGACAGTGCTGAAACTATTAGACGAGCTTTAGATCTTGGTGTGAGTGTTAAAATGATCACAGGTATGTGAAAAATGAGTTTTTTCTCTTTCAATTCAATTCTACATTATACTAAAAAAAACTCAGTCTACTCATTCTTAGTCATCAGTTTTGAGAGGTCAACAGGGTCGGGTCATAAAACTATCAATTTACTCGTTCTTCTGATTTATCTGTACTACTATCAAGATTCACTACCAGAAAAGTTGCTGATGACTCTGAAGTTACTTTTATCAATTTACTCGTTCTGGACACTAATTTATAATGAACTTCATAAATTTCATTATCTTGTACTAATCCCAAGTGACTAATGTTTATGATGAACTTCATAGATTATGACTGCTTCCACTCCAACCTTCTCAGCACCCTAAATTTCAGACATTTTTTCAAAACTTTCTTTTGACTTCCGTAATTGAATTATTTTCCAGGTGATCAACTGGCAATTGGGAAAGAGACAGGGAGACGGCTTGGGATGGGTACAAACATGTATCCATCATCGGCGTTGCTTGGTGAAAATAAGGATGGCTTAGATTCAACTCTAGGAATTGATGAACTCATTGAGAGTGCTGATGGTTTTGCTGGAGTCTTTCCTGGTAATCATGTTTGTTACAGTTTCACTTTTGTGCGTCTACTTCGTATTGCTTCTGCCTGACTTGATGCTTCATTTCAGAGCATAAATATGAGATCGTGCAGCGATTACAAGGTAAGAAACACATAGTTGGAATGACGGGTGATGGAGTTAATGATGCACCTGCATTGAAGAAAGCAGACATTGGAATTGCTGTAGCAGATGCCACAGATGCTGCTCGTAGTGCATCTGACATAGTACTGACAGAACCTGGGTTGAGTGTAATTATTAGTGCTGTTTTGACAAGCCGTGCAATCTTTCAAAGAATGAAGAATTACACAGTAAGGGGATTATCTCTTCTCATTGTTTTAGCAAGTTGACCTGGAAGTGATCCTGGTACTGAATCTTGGGTTTGTTTTCAATAATGGTTTTGTTCTTGTTTCTTTCTTTCAGATATATGCCGTCTCTATAACAATACGTATTGTCGTAAGTAGTTCATGACCCCATTTCTGTCACATATAAGCAAGCTGTAATGTCAGTTTTCATTTCTAACTGGGTTTCTTTTACAGCTGGGATTCTTGCTGCTTGCTGTATTCTGGAAATTTGATTTCCCTCCTTTTATGGTCCTCATCATTGCCATTCTTAATGATGGTAAGTGTTACTAACCCTTTAAGTTCTCTCATCTCTTGTGTTTGTCTGCAACAGAGTTCATTGAGCGTGAACTCTTGGTTTTCTACTGTTCTTCATTTACTCCCCTTCTTCCTTTTGAAAATAAACCTGAACTTTAAACTACTTACCAGGTACTATTATGACAATATCCAAAGACAGAGTTAAGCCATCTCCAGTTCCTGACAGTTGGAAGCTCAGTGAAATATTTGCAACTGGGATTGTCTTAGGCAGTTACCTCGCCGTGACGACAGTTGTGTTCTTCTATATCACTTACGAAACTCAATTCTTTCAGGTAAACATGATTATTGTGCATCCTTTCCTAGTATCCCGTTGATTTATCCAGATAAAAAAAGCAGAATTTTAAATTTTTGAAGTTTTGCAAGGGGAAATTATATTAATTAGTTTCTGTTAATCTATTAATTGTTCCTTATCTTACTGTTACTATTTCTATGTTTTGCTGATATCTTGTTTAGCCCATATCCTACAAGCTTAAATTTTCCGTATCAAAGGTAGCTTGATATGGCATCATAGAACTTTCATTGTCCTTTTGTCTTCAGATCCTAGTAGCGCTTTTAGCCTAAAAGAAATCGTAGTAGTCCCCGGTTTTAATAGTTTCTCAGTTTTGCATGTGTAAACTTGCATTTGGTTCATTTCATGGTTATTGCCTTTGGCATGGATGAAAATTGTCAGGGCTTACATTTTGTACTGGATGACAATGATCAAGATTTTAACCTCTCTCTCTCTCTCTCTCTCAGAAAAAATTCAAAGCAGATGATATCTTCAACGAGCCGCTCTATTATAAAAATAAGAGTCTCAACGAGCCTCTAAATGCGAAGCTAGCATCTGCCGTGTACCTTCAAGTTAGCACCATCAGTCAGGCTCTAATTTTTGTCACTCGCTCCAGAGGGTGGTCATTCACAGAAAGACCTGGTCTTCTTCTTGTTATTGCTTTCATAGTTGCTCAACTGGTAAACGGTTTCATCCTTTTTCAATTGAAAACCTTTCAATATATAACATTAGGTAGAAATTCTTCAGGCTCAAATAATGCTTCACATTCATCAAAATTTATGCTTGGAAGATCTTTTTTAAACTTCCTTTTGTTCAGAAAACTTTAGTTACAATACTGAACTTACAACGGTTTGAATTCATAATACGAAACGCTCCATGCTTACAGGTTGCAACAGCAATATCTGCTCAAGCAACGTGGGAATTTGCTCGAATTCGAGCCATCGGCTGGCATTGGTGTGGAATCATATGGTTATACAACATTCTCATCTATATGCTACTTGATCCTATCAAGTTTTTTGTTCGATATGCGCTCAGTGGGAGGGCATGGAGTTTGGTATTGAACAAAAGAGTGAGTGAATTTGAACCTTCCATCTCATGACACAATTTTCTTTTTCTCCTAGTATTAGACATCAAGAATGAATGAAAATACGTGCTTGGTTTGCCATGTTCCTCTGTTAGGCTTCCTTTTGTAGATTTTAACAAAAATTTTGGACTTAATTTTCTCATTAGACCTTTCTAAGAGAATTTCCACATTTATGTGTATGTCTATAATTTTGCAGACGGCTTTCAACACCCAAAAGGACTTCGGTAAAGAATTTCGTGAGGCTGCATGGGCCGCTGAACAGCGAACAGTTCATGGCCTCCCATCCGAGGCAAGGAACATCCCTGAGAGGCACACATTCAGGGACGTTAGCATCATGGCTGAAGAAGCCAGGAGACGTGCAGAGATTGCAAGGTTGGCCTTTTTCTTGCGTTGGATAGTTCAAGTTTTCTGCATATACCAATAGCATATATAAAACATGAGAAATACTATGTTGCCAAACAACTGCTTATATTTATAGACTGTGAATCTAGATTGCACATTCAGACAAAAATCAACATAATCAACAATTAAGATTCACCGTATGATGACATAAGCGTCTTAGGTTATTACATGTTTTGGCGGTGTTGTGTGTTGCCTAACTTTGATTTTGCTGTTTCTTTGCAATGCAGACTGAGGGAGCTTCACACTCTGAAGGGGAAGGTCGAGTCCTTTGCAAAGCTAAGGGGTTTAGATATCGAAGTGAACCCACATTACACACTCTAAGTCATTTTCTGGTGTACTTTTGGATATTGTAGTTTCCCTCTCACTGTGACCAGTTTGATCTTTTTCCTTTCCTTTATTCTTCATCTTTTTTCCTTATGTTGTATGGGTTTGATAGACACAGAGCTTGATATTGCAAAATAAAAAATCAATAAAAGTTTTTATCTCCCACTGTTTCTCTATCGTTTTGAAGATGAGTTTTGGGGTTGATTTGATCAATATGGCTCAAATGTTCCATTATCTTCTGTTGATATTTCTTTTATGCTGATATTGTGTTTATGATTAAAAACACGGCTAGTTTGGTCGACATCAAATTATTAACATAAAAAGGGGCTTGTAGCTAAAGTAATTGGTTGAGAATATTCACGGGTCACGGTTCATCTATGCACACGAAGTCTTATGTTCAACTTTTCAGTCACTCAAAATCTCTCGTATGAAGAAAATATCAACACAGAAAATTAAATAGGGTATCCCCCAGCATGATCACGATTCACGAGTACAAGCAAAACCACGAGGCCCACGGAAGTGTCTCTGCCCCACAATTACTCTCTATCTCAAACAATTATTGATTGAACCTAAAAGTGACAGATTTCAAATATCTTCTTTTCTTTTTCCACTAAAGAATATATTTTAAATATCATTACTAAATTATAATCCGATTAGGAATGATATTTTTTTCTCCCATCCCCTCTATCCTTGTGGGGCTCGCCAAGATGGAAATGCTATTATTGTCCCTGTAACTGTCATATATCCCCGTTTAAATTTATAAATATAAAAAATATATTATACTTAATTTACAATTTGAATTTTTAGTAGAGTAGTTGTATGATTATATGTTGTATTGTAATATATAAAATGGTTTTTTTTTAATATAAAAAGTTCTTGTACCAACTGCGAATTCTCGACATGATGGAAATTATAAGGGCATCTCCGGTTCCGACCCGCCTCCTTGCCATCCCTAAATTTAGCATTGTGTGCGTTAGATGAACCATATCTCCATCTCCAATATGTTTTGCAATTCATCAGTGTGTTTAACACCATCTTACTGTGGTGTGCAGCAGTAGACAATCACTCACCTCATGAAGTTTGGTGATGACCTGTCTGATTAAAATTTGTGGACAATCTCGATTATGAAGTTTATTTTTTAATTTTTTTGGTTTTGCCTTTTGTTCCCACTCACGTGAAGGATGAAGTATGAACAGACCTATGGCGAGTCCACTTCACAAATATATTCGTGAAAATCACGTGCTCTAATGGGAATGAACTACTTAACACAAAAGCAAAATGAATTACCTAAAGATTCTGACCAAAGTAAATCTGAAAATTTCTGGTTTGAGATGATATTAGAGGTTCAAATGGAACCAACTCTCGCATAGCACTGGGTGTGAACTGAATTTCTGTTTACATGACGATAGTTCCACGTGGTATCAATCCGGTGACCATGTTAGGAAAAAAATCTTACGTCTCACCAACCAAATGTCATGTTAAACGATAACGGTTAACTTAACTATGTTACATGTCCCAAAATCATACGTTTGCAAAATGTAATTGAAGATGTATTATATGCCTCATTTTCAACCACATTTCTGTTGACTTATGACTAGTTAGGTGGACTAGTTTTTTTTTTTTTTTTGTGTGTGAAACAGTAGCAAATCAACTGAAGAAAAAGGGCACAAACCCATATTACAACAATAAGAACACAGCTCTGGAAGGAGGTTCTTGCAATACTGATTGTAACAACAACACCAACTAAGCTCAAGTATTACAAGATAGTTAGAAAACAAATATACAACTTTAAACCCAGCTAACAAGGAGTTACAGAAGATGAGGATCCTATTTCTGCAGCAACCAGTGCTTAAGAGAAATCAAGATATAGAACAAACTCTCAAACTTCATGGGACAGGAAATACCCCAAGAGTGGAGGGCATTCTTGCTCAACTTCCACCAGGATATTCCAAAGAATATCACAAACATCTCCTAATCCCCTTGATCCCCAAGCACAATAAAAGTAGATCCACCAAAATCGACTCCACCTCCAAAACAGAGAGATCGACACTAGATCTACCACGAAGTAGCAAAACTAGCAAGAACAGCCAAAAACCAGCCACAAAAGACTGGAAACAAACCCTCAAGAAAAGAGGGAAGAAAACAAACCCTTGCAAAACCAAGGAGCAGACAAAACCCAACAAAAGTTGGGAAGGAAAACCTCTCCACAACATAACCGGGGGAGAGGCCCAGTTATTAACCGAAGGGGGTGGTTCCAGGGGAGATCCCTTGGAACCAAGGAGAAATGCAGATCTGTGTTGGCTTTGGGTTGGGAGGAGAAGAAGAGTCAAGAAAAGTCAAGAAACTCGCTAGGTGGACTAGTTAGGTGTAGTTAGTTGTCATTTTGCGGAATGCAAGGACCAAACACAACTTCTTGTTTCCTCCTTGTTTCATGGAGGACTCTCTTTCTCTCCTTGTCTCATGGAAGCCTTGTTTCATGGAAGACTTACTTTCTCCCCTTGTCTTGTTTTCTTGTATAAATGAATGAAGTGTAATACAAAGATGCTAAGTTGAAGAAATCAGAAAATTACTTTGAAGTTCTCCCTCTCTATTCTCTCATATCATTCTCTCAAATTTGGATTAGGTGTTGTCATCGACCTGACCAACCGGCCACACCTGGACTCGGTATTGCCACCGACCCGACCGACCGATCAACCCTGATGATCAAGACCTTAACCCGACTAAAACTACACCCTATGAATCTTCCGCTGCAATGATTACGAGAAGTGGTTGCACACACTATGGCGATCCGAGACACCTTCATGAGATTTGTTTCAAATTGAAAGGCTATACTGAATGGTGGGATGAACTCAAAGATCAAAGGCGATGTGAAGCTGCAAGTAGTGGCTCTAGTTGTGTTTTTATACTTTAGATAACAGTGATTCGACCTGCTGGATAATTGATTCCTGCACAACCGATCATATGACGTTTGACCCCCAATGATTTTCTAAGTACCAGCCAACCCAAACGAACTAGTATTGCTAATGCCAATGGAGTTACTTCTCATGTGACAGGGGTCGGCACTGTGGCTCTCTCATCCTCTCTTTCATTGTCTAATACTTTACTTGTTCCATCTCTATCAAATAAGTTGATATCCGTTAGTCGATTCTTGAACAATTGAATTGTTGTGTACTAATTTACCCGAGTTTTTGTTTTCTTCAAGATATTCACACTAAGTAGATTATTGGTCGTGGTACTATGTGAGGGGGCTATATTATGTGGATGATGTCAGTCGAGGCACGGCTAACAGTGCAACGTATTCCTCTGATAGTAAAAGGCAAATTTGGTTGTGGCACCGCCGATTGGGACACCCATCCTTTGGTTATATGAAGCATATTCTACTAGACTTATTTTCAGATTTCAAGCATTCCGACCTCAAATGTGACACTTGCATTTTGGCTAAAAGTCACCGTGTGCCCTACTCGTTGAGTTCAAGTAAGAGTACTACTCCGTTTAAGCTAATTCACTCTGACGTTTGGGGGCCCTCACCTATAACTGCTCATTCTGGCATTCGGTAGTTTGTGACGTTTGTGGATGACTGTACTCAGATGACATGGTTGTACTTGATGAAAAATAAAAATGAAGTCTTTACTGTGTTTTAGTCTTTCCACAAACAGATTGAAACTCAATTCTCTACCAAGATCCAAGTTCTTCGCTCCGACAATGGGGGCGAATATGTCAACCATGACTTTCAAACATACTTCCAGACGCATGGCATGATTCATGAGACCACTTGTCGTCAAACACCACAACAAAATAGTATTGCGGAACGAAAAAACTGACATCTCCTTGAAACAGCCCGAACACTACTGATTGGGGCTCATGTTCCCCACAACCACTGGGATGATGCCATCATCATGACAGTTTATCTTCTCAATCGTATGCCTTCGCAGGTCTTGGACTTCCGGACTTCACTCCAAACGCTTGCCCATTACGGGCCCCTGCCATCCATTTCAATGATTCCACCACAAATTTTTGGATGTGTGGCGTTGGTTCATCTCCATAAAAATCAACTGACAGGACCCGACCCGGATTCCACCCCGGAACCCGCGCCGGACCCTGTGGTCAACCGACATCCACCCGATGTCGGGCCCACTTACTAAAAGAATCCCTCTTCCCGAGACAAACACACAAAAGGGTCAAGACTTCTGCCGGAAAACGGGCAGAGTCTCCCCAGAAAAACACACAAACCCAACAGTTCCAACCTGTTCAAAAACAACAGAATAAGTACAACCAACTGCCAGCATGCAATAAATACATAACAGGCCTCTGGCCAACCAATTCGACCCTAATGGGCAATAACAGAGCAACTAAGAGTATTCAAGTTTAACAGCAGAAATTTAAAGTTCAGAGAAGGGACACGAAGTCCTACAATTAAGTCGACGCTCGAGAAGAGAAGCGCTCGGCCGGAAGGTACAGTAGCGCGACTAGGGCCTGGGGGGCGCAAAACAGAAAAGTGTGAGTGGACAAAACAAAGTTTAGTAGTTTAAAACAACGTACTAACCCCGCCGTTCAAAACCATGTAAATCATGCAATTAAAATCCGTTGTATACCTATAATTGATTCAAAAACCGATATCTCAAAATAATCAATGAATAAAACCAAACCAAACCTTTTTCTTTCCACGAGGCAAAACCTCTCAAAACTAAACCGCGAAGACATAAATATAATTAAAACCGAAAGAACTTGAAAATCAAAAGCATAAGAATAAAATAAAGTTTCCAAAAGACAAACCAATGTAAAAGGTCCAAAGACCAAGATAAATCCAAGAAATCCAAAACCTCCACAAAGTAAATAAAAACACTTAAAAGACTTTAACCCTTTATTCCCCACACTCAAAACAACCGCATGCCCGTAGGCACTGCAAGCGAGGAAGTATCCTCACCGAAAGAAAAATAAGAATACGAAGATATTAACACACGCGTATAGATATAATATATAACCTCGACACCACAACAAGTACCAGGGGGAAACAATCCAACAGGGGATTGTTTAACTGGACACCGGGACAACATTCACGATGGTCTCATGCCCAGGATAACTGGACATCGGACAGCATCGCAATGGCCTCGTGCCCAGGGTCGAGCCGTCCAACTGGGACTAAGCTCCCCGGCCCGCATGGCAGAGTCCTCAATAACCATGCGTCCGAACCAGTCATACGCGCAGACTACCCAATCAAGGGTCTACGGCTACACCCCGTTAAGGTATGCACCGGATCGAACCAAACTCCGAAACCATAGTCACCAACAATAATAGGGGGAGGTACATAACACAGTGCAACTGCACTCAAACCAACACCACACGAAAAACCACATACCAACTAACCACATGCACCCATCCCCAAAACATCACACCAGCACAAATATACATATAACAAAACCAATAACACCAATTACTCAAATAAGGACATCACCGTCCCAAACATACCATACTAGTTAAAATATATATAAGCGTCAGACGATGATATAATAGTCCAAAAACCATTAAAGTATCCAATCACGGAAAATGCACCATTAAATAGTATTCAAAACCCAAGTCAAACATATGCTTCAAAACATAGTAGGTACTACTCTTTAAAAATATAAAGTCAAACCCCGAAACGTATTATTCAAAATATACACGTATATATATACATATACAAATATATATATATATATACAAAACATAATTATCCTTTAAAATACGATAACTCAAACTCAAGCATTTGAAATTCCCACGTAACTGACAACCCTGAAATTCATGCTTTAAAACAACATAAATAGTGGTACAATAAAATATAGCCGAAAGTCCAAACCGTATACATATATGTTCGAAAACTCCAAATCAAAGTAGATATACTTATATACTCAAAGTAGATATATATTTATATATATATAATCAAAGTGGATATACATACCTATTTTCAAAGTAGATATATATGTATATGTAATATATATAATATATATTCAAAGTAGATAAATATAATTATTTTCAAAGTAGAGGAATATATACAATATACATTCAAAGTAGATATATATATATACATATATATATACATAAGATCAATTCCCGATAATCCGACATATATTTTCGATAGCCCCATTAATCCGACATGTATTCTCGATAGCCTCGATAATCCGACATGATCCTTCCAAGTTGATCTATATGTATATATATATACATATATATATATAGTCAAAGTATTAGCATGAATCTAAACAATAAGGTTTAAATACCAAAACCAAATACATAAACAACCGGACTATACTAGCGTCCAAAACTTACCGCCCAAATACTCAATTCAAAGTAAATATATTTATATAGTCAAAGTAGATATATAAGTTTCCCAAAAATATAAAGTATAAAATTCTAAAGGCTTAAAGTATAATTCACGACATACATAATAATAAAATAATAAAATCCGAAACCCAACGAAACCATAAACTCAAACATTAAATAACATTCAAGGAAAATCCAATAAACTCCACCGTACTCCAATCCAAACAAAAATACCACCGGACGCTTGACTCGTCCCAAAATCAATACTTAAAGATAAGCATAACAATAAAATATAGCCGACAGGCTCCACAATCAAACCGGCAATCCAAATCAAATATAAAACTCAAATACCAAAACAATCACAATAAATTCAACCAAAGATCAAATCAAGATTCAAAACAATATTTAAATCTCATTTACATGCATCACAATCAATTATTTAAAACCATGCTAGTTTGAAAACAAAGTCCACTCACCGTTGGTCCTCGCTGCCCAACCCGAAAAGGATTCCACACGAGGATCACGGCGCTTGAGAACCTAATTCAAGAACACGAGGATTAAGGTTAACAACCGGACAAGCGATAACCTTAAAAGTCAACCTTAACCAAACCCGACAAAAGTGTACCAAAACGTCGTACAAGGAATTCTAAGGTCAACGACGTTCGTTAGGAGACGAGATGACCTCGGAGACGCTCGGTCAACCCTGGTCAAACTTGGTCAAACTTAGGGATAGGTCAAACCGGGCCCGTGGGTCCCATGACCTCCAAACTTAGATCTGAAAGTTCCTACAGGCTCACTACGGCTTAGAGAACACGTCCCAAAAGTTTGGTCACGATCGAACGGTCGGATTTCTCACGATAAATGCGATCGGACGATCTGATTTAACGCAAACTTCAAGTCATTGATTCGAGCATCCGGGCTCGAATCACGATCCGTCAAATCCTACACGTTTCTAGAAATACGGGGAACAACATACGTGAATTCGGTTTCGATCCAACGGTCCGAACATGTCGAACCCACGTAACGCATAATAGGCGACGTTGGTTCGAGGTCCAAACGTCGTCCGAATCGAAATCCGAATATACGTGCTGCGTTCACAACAACACGAGGATCGCGACGGGGATGGAGAACCGCCGCCACACAGCGCCGCCACGCGGCGGCAGCGCGTGATGGGTGTGTAGAGCGATTCCGGCCGACGACAAAACTTCACACCGGCCGACACCACCCACCAGGTTCGAACCACCGTCTGAGAGGAGCTCAGAACCGGTGAGAACCGGCAGAGAACCGGCCGGATTCGGCCAAACCGCCGACGCAAAACTCCGGCGAATTGGGTGTTTGATCCGATCGATTTGCGGCCAAATCGATCGATTCCAAGTTTAGAAACAACTAGAGGGGTTCAAGGGGAGGAGAAAGCTCACCTCGATCGACGCCCAAGCTTGCGGAAACCGCCGTCTGGCCGGCGAAAATTGAGCAGAAACCGGCCTGTTTTTACGCAATTTCCGGTGAGCAACGACTACTGGGCTACCAGGGATATGACCGGACGAGGTGGCCGATCTTTTGGGAGTGGTCCCGACCCAGGTGGTGGCGCCGCCGTCCAAAAGTGTGACCGGTTGTCACAATGGGGGCTGTGCACGGGGGGAGAGAGAGAGAGAGAGAGAGAGAGAGAGCCAATCGATTTTTGCCTTTTGTTTTTATCCCTTTTTAAATTATTAAAATATTCCACTTTATCGTTTGTTAACCAAATTGGTCGTGCCGCACGCCCCGGACTCGTTTCGACGTGCGGACGCAATGGCGCAACCTGCTTCGCCAAATTGTCGTCCGAAAATTAAGTTGACCAAAATGCCCTTTAATTAATTAAATTCTTAATTAATTTCAATTTTCATTATTTTAATCCTTTTAATTCATTTTAAATTCCTTTTTAATTCTTTATTTGTTTAACTTAATTAATTTAATTAATTTCCTTTAATTTTGGGTCAGGGTCGTTACATCAACGTAGCAAACTTGATCCATGTAAGCTCCGATGTGTTTTTATGGGATATGCTGCTCATCATAAGGGATATCGGTGCTATCATCCCCCTACTCGCCATACCTATGTCACCTTGGATGTCACTTTTATAGAGTATGAGCTGTTCTTCCATGCCTTGATGTCCAATTCACTGCTTCAGGGGGAGACACAGAGAGAAGCACATACTTGGAGCACCGTTGAAAATCCAAAATTTCAAGCATGGAGCAAAACAACCGGTCGTGAAAAGCCCAACGATTGGTCGCCTCGAGACGATGAGACAAATGGTAGAATCTGCTTCGAAATGACCGGTCACGAAGAGCCCAGCGACCGGTCACCTCTAGGCAGTGAGCAAAGCAGTGAACACGACATTTTTTCAGGCATGTAGACGACTGTGACGACCAAACGAACGACCCCCCTCACTTCATAGTACCGATTGACCAACCACCTGAGAATATTCCTGAGGTAAATACTCCTACTACATCTACAAATTTAGTTGATGATTGTTAGATATCAGTTACCTTTCAGGTAGAACCGTGGAAAACCACCAACTCGATATTCCCCGAATAATGGCAAAGCATCGAAGTATCCAATTGCAAACTATGTGTCTACTTAGAGCTTGTCTGAACCTCTCAAGGGTTTTGTACACCAGTTATCTGCCATTCACATTCCAACTAAGGTGACTGAAGCGTTAAAAGATCCAAAATGGGTTCAATCAGTGAAAGAGGAGATGAAGGCTCTGGAGAAAAATCAGACATGGACACTGGAGAAACTACCTCAAGGAAAGAGAACCGTAGGGTGCTGATGGGTGTTCACTGTGAAACATAATGTCGATTGATCTATTGAACGCTACAAAGCAAGACTTGTGGCAAAGGGGTACACACAGACTTATGGTAGTGACTATGAAGAGACCTTTGCCCCTATTACGAAACTTAACACCGTTAGAGTGCTATTGTCCATTGCAACCAATCTTGATTGGCCTCTCCATCAGTTTGATGTGAAGAATGCCTTCTTGCATGGAGAACTCACTGAAGAAGTGTACATGGACATTCCACCCGGATACGCTACATCTACTCAAGCTAGTGTGGTGTGCAAATTATGAAATGCATTGTATGGATTGAAGCAATCTCCCCTGGTATGGTTTGAGCAATTCACCTTGGCAATGAAGAACTATGGTTTTAAGCAAAGTAAGTCCGACCATACTCTGTTCCTAAAACACTAGGAAGGAAAGGCAACGGCTCTAATAATCTATGTTGATGATATGATTATTACTGGGAATGATAAGCAGGAAATCTCTCAACTTCAAAACTGTTTGGCAAAAGAGTTTGAAATGAAGAACCTTGGTGGAAGACTTACTTTCTCCCCTTGTCTTGTTTACTTGTATAAATGAATGAAGTGTAATACAAAGATGCTAAGTTGAAGAAATCAGAAAATTACTTTGAAGTTCTCCCTCTCTATTCTTTCATATCATTCTCTCAAATCTCTGCACTCTGTGAAGCCAGAAACCTTTCTTTTGATACTATTCTGATACTCTTTTTGACAATTTCTCCCCCGTGAGTGCCTAGTCACCTCACTATTATGTCGCTTTGTCAACTTTACAAATTTCTCACCATATTTTATAAATCAAATTATTATTCAATTTCACATTTCTTTTTTTCAACAAATTCCTTTTGCTCCAGTGCTTGTTTGCCATGTCACGACCGCACCACGCATTCCACACCACAAAAATGAAGTAAACAAACATATATGTATATATATATATATATATATCCACGTACCCCACTTTTGTTTCTTCTTGTTGATTTTCAGATAAGATTCATGCAATAAGCATGGCTTTTATTGGCTGTCCTCACTTGGGTTTGTGCCAAATTAGGTCCGCATGTGTTTGTCTGTCTCCTTTTGGCATTTCCAAGCCTTTTTTTTTAACGCCTTTGGTCTTCAAATTCGGGCTGCTATATAAAATTTTAGTCACTTCCCTCGTTTTCTCCATTGCATTAAATTAACTGCGAAACAAGTGAAAGATATTTAGATTTTTTGAGCTGCTTCCTTGGTCCTAAAACGACTACGTTAATCACTGCTTTCCAGATAAGATACTGCCTAATCATCCCTTGGTTTCTTGTCTTAATCTGCTTCCTTAACTGGCTCTCCATTGCCATTACAATTTACAATCTTACTCTGCTTTGCAAGCAACCAAGTTCTAGTTCACTCCGACCGGCGTCGAATCCTATGGTTTTCTTTGTTGTTCTAGAGCGTTACGTGGGATGGGAGTTGGGATATTCTCGTTATGATTAATTAATGTTAATTGGTCTAAGTTAAGGAGGTCGTGTTATATTTCAGCATATATTGGATGGTACAGCTGTGCTTAGTTTAAGTTAGTTGGGATTTGCTTACTGTCTGTAATGGAGATGAGATTGTTTGAAGCGAAAGCTATGTCTGCATCTGAGACGGTTCAGGTGGGAAGGATGTATTCGAACCGGTTTTCGGGTTTCAGGCACATACCAGCTGGTGCCAAATTCTCTCCCCAGTTCTGTTCTTGCAGAGGTAATTGTTTTCAGAAACAAGGAGACAGAAAAATAGGATTTTTTTTTTTTAATTCTCAAGTTTGAGAATTTTTTTCCTTTTTTTGTGCCTCCCTTTTTAGTGTTTTTTTAGCTGTGAGCTTCAATGTCCTGCCTTTTTTGATGAGTTTGCAGCTAAATTTTCCATTCAAGAACTTAATGAGACTGCAGTATGTAAACGAAGGACCTGTGCTAGTATATGATCACCAATGAGAGAATGCATGCCTTTTTCTTTTCCTTTTAAGAAAGTTAGAAATTTATCTTAATGCTTGATTTAGACTTTTGAGTTCATAAGAAAGTTTTCCTTTTTGTTTTCTTATTAGTTTCCTTTCCAGGGATTCTTCTGAAGGCTTCTTATTCTTCTCATCCTTCCAGTTCAAAAAATAACTTTCCGTCAAGTAACGCTATTCGTTCAGTTGGAGATAAACTTGCAGGGGAAACTTGTTTGTTTCAAATAATTGGAACAAATGGCACAGGGACAAGACCGAATTTGTTTCCTAGAGAGATTACAGTACTTGATGCCTTCGATGATGAGTACGGGGGAGTTATCGTTGATCCAGAACGATTACCAGCAAACCCGAATGCCTTTGGCTATATCCTGCATTCTTCTCTTTCTCATTGGAAAATGGAGGTATATATTCTCTGCCTGTGCCACACAATATGGTACCTCACCTTTTTGCTAGGAAAGTGATAATTAGAAACTTTAGTCACATGGAGAGCCTTTGATTTTCTGATCCCTCCTTTTAAATTAACATTGTTGTCTGGTAGTGGTTTTACTGCTTATGTATCCTTGATCTTTGTAATTTATACGAGCCTTATGTCTGTTCCCTTTCCTTATAATATAATTGATACTATTAGGAGATGTAATATATAATTTCCATTTGACTGCAGGGGAAGAAGGGAATTTGGCTAAAGCTGCCAGTAGAAAGAGCTGAGCTTGTTCCAGTTGCTATTAAGGTAACCTTACTAACTTCTGTATACAAGGATTTACGAAACCATAGTTTCGTGAGCTGAAGTGAATGAAAGAAGAAAGTTCACAGAACAAGTAATTCGGGTTTGCAGAATTATATTCCTTTCTTTTGTTTTGATTATTTACCGAGTGTACTGTGATTATCTGATGTAATCTATCCGGTTTCAGGAAGGGTTCGAGTACCACCATGCAGAACGAGGGTATGTGATGTTGACATACTGGATTCCAGAAGGACCTTGCATGCTTCCTGCTAATGCTTCACATCAAGTAGGGATTGGGGGATTTGTCATCAACGAAAATAATGAGGTATAAATTGCTCTGTTGATAATGTGAGAAAGAAACAATAAATTCAAACTTGGGATACACAACTGGCCAATTTTCTTACTCTTTGTATGAAACTTATGAGGTAGCTTTCTCATAAATTTTCTTCTGAACTTAATCGGATGCAAGAAACCTACCTAAATCTTTTTGTAACCAACCTAAATGCCATGACTTCAACATAGTCGGCGAGAGATTCTTTGAATCTTTGGTTCTTTATCTTTCAGACAGACTAGACTAAGTAGTAATCTTGCTGGATCTAGGAAGTGAAACGATCCCAAAACGTGCGTGCAAGTTGGCTGATGTGTTTGTATTCCAATAATTGTAACTGAAGAAAATATTTATACGGTATAAACCACTAGTAATGTGCACTGCACTTATCTTTAGTTAATCGGCTTTGATAAACTTGTTTAAGCCCCTTGATTAAATGCAGCATTATTGAACTGATGACAAATTGCAGGTTCTTGTCGTACAAGAGAAACACTACGCTCCTGCATGCGCTGGTTTCTGGAAAATACCAACCGGCTTTATCCTTGAGGTATGTTATCCAAGTTTGGAACTGCAATAGATCATGTTTTTCTAATTCTTTGCCTACTTATATTTTTCTTCCTTTGGGATCAGTCGGAAGAGATTTTCACAGGCGCTGTGAGAGAGGTTAAGGAGGAAACCGGGGTAAGAATTTGGTACCTAATATTTCTTCTAAGGCTCAATTCCATCTAGATTGCACAAATTTATTCTTGCAAAGTGGTTAATATCCAATCATGTTCTTCTAATACTGTTAGCTGCCCTTTGTTTTAATTGCAGATCGATACAGAGTTCGTTGAGGTTATAGCATTCAGGTAATAACCATATCTAATTGTTATTCACAACACTTAGACATGTGACAGAAGATGATTATATTTTGTTTACATTTTGCAATGCATACACTTTTTTCTTTTTCAACTGTAACATTATGAAAAACCGTAGTGAGTACATATCGTAAGCATCGTTTTGTTTACAAAGAATGCTGCGTATTTGTGAGGGAAAAGTATACGATAAGTAAATTAAGCAGTTGAAACTGGTGCAATGGGACACTTCATATAAGTTCTGAGTACTGATTTCCTTCAACAGACGGCAGCTAATATTTTCTTTAATTTCAACTCCAGGCATGCTCACAATGTAGCTTTTGAGAAGTCAGATTTGTTCTTTATCTGCATGCTACGGCCACTATCGACTGAGATTACAGTTGATGATCTTGAAATTGAAGCAGCCAAGGTAAATTTTTGCACTCACAGAATACAAGCTTAGCACCATTTTTAATGGCTTCAGTTTTTACAGCTGTGGCCTATCCAGCTATCATGACAAAGCTATAACAGGGATGTAGAAAATTAAAATGAAAAGTACAGAAAATCCACAAGAAAACTAGTTGGAGAGATTATATAATTGCTTGCTAGTTCCCCTCTTTCCCATTGCCCTCTGTCTTCTTTCTTGATACAATGGTATCAATGTACTTCTAGTCTTCGTCCCTTCGGGGACATCTGATAAAATTGTAATGTATTTTTCTAGTCTTCTATAAGCATAAACTGGAAAAACATTCAGGACTATCTAGTAAATTAAGGATGACATGAAAATATTGGACCATAGGCAAGCTATGAAAATTAACCGTAATGACCCAGCCATGAGCTGGTTGCTACCTGCTTTAGCAGCTTTACAAACTTCTGGTTATTGGCATTGCTTAAGAGACTAATAATTTCTCATTCCTCATATAGTTTTGGTAACCAGGATCAACAAAATTAATGGGATTTGTGGCCATAAGCTAAATGCAGTACTATTTTCCTTTTTATCTGCACCAAACAAGGTTTTCTGGTAACATTATTGGATTTGTTGATTGCTCGAACTTAGAGCTTGTGCCTTTAATGTGCAGTGGATGCCCCTGGATGAGTTTGTGCAGCAACCACTAATACAAGAGGATTCCATGTTCAAGAAGATCATTTCGATATGTATCGCCCGGCTAGGAAAGCATTACTGCGGTCTATCTTCTCATCAAGTGGTCTCAAAATTTGATGGCAGATTGTCTTCCTTGTACTATAATGTTGTTGATGCTCAAGATTTCAATTGTTCAAGTTGTTGAAGGCCTACATAACCTCACTGCCCAGCATAAGAACACGCATTCCTGCCCTGTTCTAATTTGTTCTGTACATGGTTGAAACAAAATGCAAAGGTTTCAAACATTGAAACAAATGTTACAAGTAATGTTTAACATGTAATTATAGTGTTTTATGTTTTTTCCTGATGTAAATATGTCTTCTAATGTAAAGGGTCAGAAGAATGGTAATATATGGTATCCTCCTCACCTATTATCCTGCAGATGAGGCTGTTGTAAATACAATGCCATCAGATTCCTAAGTTTTACTAAAATAAAACTTACTTGGTTTCTTTCATGAATTATAAATTTGTGGCATTTGATGTGACAAAAAGAAGATGGAAAGCCCTCCATTTGGTGTTTTGGAAAATTAGTTGAATTATTTACACAATACACCCTTTGAAATTTCATGCGTTTTCACTTTAGATCCTGTCTTTATACAATACTACGGTAGTATGGTCATTTGGTACATCTTTTACACGTGTAAAAAATAGTATCAATACACATATACAAGATGTACCATATGACGGTAGTACCCTAGTATTCTATGACCACTCAACTATTTGGTTTCACCTAGATCCTAAAATTGAAAGCAAATGTGCAAATGCTCTATCTTGAATTCAAAATTTTTGTCATACGAAAACAAAAAGAATTCAAAATTTTTTATATGTACATTTGTGCCTTATCCAGTGTGGTTCTGTCAATTGTCACGCTACAGTTGCTTGCCGGCTGCAGGAGGAGGGCCCAAGAACAGAATCAAAAAACTGAGGGACCTTTGGGCCTGCTAAGCCGAAAATTATTGTTTATTATTAGGTCGGAGGTTAAAAAAATAGACAATACCATGTGTGGTGGCATGATTGATGCCATCTGGGTATGGTCAGAGAATTCAATCCTGTTGGTCACAAATCATTTCTTGTCTTGCAATGATTATTTGGCTTTTTTCTTATGAAAAATGTTAAATTGCTAACTTTTTAAAATATATTTATAAAAAAATTTATAATCGCACTTACGCACACCACATCATTAGATTGAAAAAAAGAAGATTATGTTGTTAAATTCAATGTATTTTTGTGTTTTCAATAATGTTATATTAAGTTTATAATATAGTATTTCAAGTGTACTATATATATATATATATACTATATATAATAGTCAAAGCAAGAGATTTTTTTAAACATAAACACAATGTTATATATTTGCTACTGATTCAAACACATTTGCAATTTACTAATAAATCAAAAGACCAATCCTGATAGCTTAAAGAGACTAAAATGTCCCTGCAAACAGTAGCCATTTAGACCAAAATTGACTAAAGTCAATGAATTTGACGACTTACACCAGCAATGCAATCATTTGGTAAATGTAAAGATATAAATGAAAATTTTTTATATAAAAAAAATATAACCATCGGAGATGAAAGTGAAAACTTGGTAAATTATAGGGGTGTAGCATGTAGGTTAGAATGATCTTTTTTTTTTTTTTTTTTTTTTTTTTTGGGGCTTAAAGGAGGGAAATTCATTGAATAATCTCTCGTTACGCGAGCAGAGCCATGAGTCTTAGCTAGGGTTTCATCTCGAGGTCAGCTATCGTCCCATCTCGATGAATCCACGTCACCTTTTCTCTCTCCTGAGGTCGTCTCCTCATGCTCAATGGTTAACGCCTTCAACCTCCTGGCCAATTGCGTTCAGTCGCTCTCTTAGATCCCGCCGTCATAGTCGCCAACATTCTCCCTCTCCAACTTTGCAGGGAGCGTCTCCTCGCCTCCATCATTCCTGTTCGTCCTCATCTGCACTCTCGGTATCTATACTGAGCCATTCTCCCTCTGTCTGCCATCGCTATAATCATTCCCATTCTTTTGGGGCATGGTTCATTTGTTCTCGGTTTTGAATTCCTTGTTGTTTGGTGTATGGTCTATTGTGTTGCAATGTCGACCGCTATTGCAGACATCGAGCAATCCTTTGGCTGTAGTCTAGTACTCACGCCACGTGAACAGGCTGGCCTGATTTTTTATTCTTCTAACGTCGCAGATAATTTTGTTGATTTTCTTTATGGTCTTGTCGCTAAAGTCCTTACCGATAAACCTATCAATCGTGATGGATTCATTAAAACCTTTATGGAAAGGCTCTGGAGATGTCTCTATCAAAGAAATTGGTTCCAACAGATATTAGGTGCGTTTTGTTTGTGATCGCACCCTTGGCCTTTCGGCGTTCATTAATATTGCTGGCTGACATCCCGGATAATGGGAATCTGCATTCGACGCCATTATCCCTTGGTACCTTTTGGGTTCAACTCCATGATGTCCCTAGTTTTTGCATGACTGTCATTGTTGCTAAAGCAATAAGGGCTATTCTCGGAGAAGTTTTTTGGGTGTATAATCATGATGATACTGATTGTGTGGGTCGTTTTATCCGTATTCGTGTGAGGTTTGATGTCACACAGCCTTTTTTTTGTCGTACACCTGTTACCTTCCCAAAAGTGGGCGAGCGAATGGTGGACTTTAAATATGAATATCTTCCCGAATATTGTTTTGCGTGCGGCAAAATTGGTCATCCATCCTAGGTATATAATGATAAATATGAGCTATCTCAAGGTTCTCTTAATACGTCTTTGTTGGCCCAGTTTGCCTATGCTTTTGTTGATCTGGAAGATGATACCAACTTGCGGGGCAACTCTATAGGCTATTCGGCACACTGTATCTTGGCTCCCTTACCCCCATATAAGAGTCGTGTTCATTCTCCTCGGCAGACAGGTCTTTGGACCAATGATGGTTCGGGTGATCGTAATAGCTCTGACACTCGATCTTGGCAGTCGTCCTCTCGTGAACGGACTGCGGTAGAGGATTGCATCTCCCCTCCGGCTCTTTCACTTCGCTCCACAGTGTTTTATGTGGTGGCCTCTCTTCGGCATCAGTATGTGATATCTGCTGTGGTGGCGCGTAGTTCGCCAATTTCTCTAACTGTTCCAAACGCCTTGGTGGTCCCCGTGATCCCCACGCTAAATGATCACATGTTTCAGGCTTCTTCACTTGCATTAATAACTGGATCATGTTAGAGAGACCAACTTTAGATACCAACTTGTATACTATATTTCTAATAGAGGTGGAGCCTACTAATTCAATGGGTCCCACGTTCTATTAGAGAGATACACAAGTTGATATCTAAAAGGGTAATGATTTTCCTACTCCCCTTTTATCCACTTACACTCCCTATTAACATTTTACTATAAGATATCATGGGAGTGAGAACATATAAATTATTAAAAAAAGGAGTGTAAGTGGATAAAAATGGAGTGAGAAAATCATTACTCATCTAAAATTGGTCTTCCTAGCATTTTCCTTAATAACTTAATCGTGCCCTAAGACGATACTTCGAAATTTAACGAACAAACAAAGCTTCCAATAATCGTAAAAAATAATTAAATCCTAAAACTCCAAAATTTACATTAAAACTTTCCCCATTTTCCTCAAATTTTCTCGGCAACCAAACACACAACCCGAGGTTAGAAAACATCCTTACTATATTCACTTCCCTGAGGTTCCTTCTGATTGGCGAACACGATGATCAGCTTGTGATTATTTCAGAACGCAGTTGACGAAATTAGGGTTAGCTACTCAATACAATGCGATTGTTTCCTTTGAGCTCAAGCCCGACCTCGACCTCGACCTCGAGCGCAGAGAAGGAGAAGACTGATCGGAAAAAAAATCGCGCCCTTTTGTACCTCAATGTGTACGATCTCACGCCTGTAAATAACTATCTTTACTGGTTTGGATTTGGGATCTTCCACTCCGGCATCGAAGGTATGCGACTTTCGTGGCTTTTCAGCTCTCTTAGTAACTGAAATTTGAATTTGTGAATTTTCATTTTCAATTTAGGTGTTATTTCTGTTTAATTGTGAACAATTTTGGGTTTATTGCTATAATTTTTGAATGTTTAGAAATGACATGGTGTATTTGGTTCGTATGGATGGATAGTTATGTGGAAATAGGAGTATGGTGGGCATTGTTGTGGTTGTTGTTAGATTTGCTCTGCAAAGTGTGATTGGCTTATAGTTTATTGACAAGCTATGCTAATGTTTGTAAGAGAATAGAGTGACTGAAATGGTAACTACAAGAGATTGCATATGCACAGTGTCTGAAATCTTGCTCATTAATTTGATCATTGACAAGATGTAAACAATTATTGTTTCGGAGAATTTCCCTACGGCAGATTTCAAATAATCCTATGATGAAATCTAAGCAGCTATGTGTGTCTTGATGTAAGAAAACTATTTTGCTATCATATGAAAAATGCAGTTCCATGATATAGGTCTGGATTAGTATTTTGGAGTGTTAACGGTACTTTCTTAAAAACAAAATTTGATATTTACGTAACAGAGGAAGTTTATAAATTTAATCGTTTTTCTTTTTGAAGATCTTAAGTGCTAAATGAGAAAATAATAGTGCACATTTGTACAGAACCTTTAACAGTTAGAAACCTTTTATTTATTATTATTATTATTATATTAAATTAAATGATTAAATAGTTTTGAGATTCTGTGTAAGAGAGTAAGATAATGGATAGAGATAATTGTAAGTTCTACAAATCTGTACTAGCGTTAAGGTCTACAACTGTGGTCTTGGAATAGAAGCATCAAAATATATGCAGGGTTTTCTGGAAATATATCATACAAAACGTACAACTTGGGTGAAGGATCAACTTATATAAAGGTGATTGTAACTAGAGAGAATTATATGTTGAATTAATGGTATAATGCTTAATGAACCATGGAATACCGGAATATGAAAAACCTGCAATAAAAATATTGGAGAATTACATTAATTCATAGAGTTTATAGAATCATTTATACTGGAGTATAGGCTAGTTTACACCCTCAAATTGATTCGGATTGAAGATTTGACTTTCTTGATTACTTTAACTGTTGATTGATTGGCTCAATTCCTAAACATTAGGCTGATTTGTATTGCTGAATTTTTGTTTTGGACTTCTATATAAACACCTATATACTCTTTTCACTGGTAATGAAATACATTCAGTTTCTTTGTTCTTTTTTTGCAACACATTACATTTTTGTTTGTTTTTCCTTTGGTTTTTATAAATTTTATACTTGAGTAGTCGGATGGAATCTCCTTGGAAGTCTTCATATTAAATTACAGATGGAAGGCATGACAAAGTTCTACCTATTTTTATACCCAGTTCATGGCTTGGAGTATGGATTTGGAGCCCATGAGTATCCTAGCAGTGGGGTTTTTGAGGTGGAACCAAGAAGTTGTCCTGGCTTCATCTTCAGAAGGTCAGTCCTGTTGGGCAGCACTGATATGTCTCGCTCAGAATTGCGGTCATTTATGGAGCACCTTTCTGGAAAGTATCATGGTGATACTTATCATTTAATTGCCAAGAATTGCAACCATTTTACCGATGAGGTCTGTATGCGGCTAACTGGAAAGCCTATACCTGGATGGGTAAATCGGCTGGCCAAAGTAGGTGAGAGTAAAGATA
The DNA here is from genome assembly GCA_024362665.1 of Prunus padus. NCBI lineage: Eukaryota > Viridiplantae > Streptophyta > Magnoliopsida > Rosales > Rosaceae > Prunus > Prunus padus. The sequence goes on along the minus strand of JANFAM010000005.1, from coordinate 10,971,402 downwards.
CTCTACTTAAGTATTCTCAAGAGCATGCTATCTTGAACTTCATGAGGTGCTTCTAGACCTTATAAATGAATGACGTATCCTTGTTAGGGTTGGATACTATTTATTAACTTTGCTTTGCATGCCCATAGATTCCATAGAATAGGCAGATCAACATCATTATCGGAAATGGGTTTTTATAAAGGTCTAAAACTTTACTTTGTTGATGATTCAATGAGCTTTTCATTTATCTAAGTAGAGGTTTTTCTCAAGTTTCAGGTTCTTTCTGTAACTGTATTCTGCCAGAAAGCATTCAAATTGCAGCAGTGAGACATCTTCCTGACCATCCTGCATATTCTGGTATGTTCCCAGTTGACAGTCATTTTTCTAAAGATGTTTGAATCACAGTTTTGCATATTTTTCTGACTTAAGCGAATTATGCTTGCATCAGCTGTCTAAGAAAATGGAAAAAAGTTATGGTATGAACATGCTCATGTCTTTGCATGGGAAACTTGTATGCCATGTCTATCTATATCATTGCAGAAATATAAAATAAGTAAGGAAAATTGAACTGAAGCAGATCTTTTCTTCATAGTACTACAGAAGGCCCATGCACATATGATGTGTGTGCAATGAGTGGGGGTTAGAAGAGAGGGTTGGAATGCATAGGAGAGCGGGCTGGTTGAAAGTAGTAGGTGAGAGTGAAAATAGGAAACATTGAACTATAGTGGGGCACTCAACTATAAGCGTACCATCGTTGGTTCTTCAATCTGTTATCAATATTATTTAAAAATGTTTGCGATATATACCAACAATAAAGAGAGTTGGGTGATTCTACTGATTCTACTTGAGCGATTCTTATGCACTTGATAATAAGTGAGGCGATGAAAACATGAGGCTGTGAAAAAAAAAAGTTAGATACCTGTAGAAGTTTTTTTAATTATGTGTCTGAACCTCATTCAGCCGACCAAGGCTGAACAAATGAGATTATGCATGTTCGAAATTGACTAAACGTGTTAGGTATGTTTGATTGCTTGAGTCTGTGTATCGTTTGCCCAAGGTTGGTTGAATGAAGCTTGGATCTAAAATTTAATGCCCGAAAACAACAAATAAAACCAATAAATTTGCACATTTCTCTAGAACCTATAATTAAAATACAAGCCAAGTGGTTTCAAACCACCCATCATTTCTTTGAGCAACTGTTTTTCATTTTTATTTGAGCATTATCACACTGTGCAGTAGCTTAGGGTTTTGTTCAGTCTAGTTACGGTTTCTTTGTTTTCTGTTTCTGTGTGGCCACCTTGGCCATCTCTGTATTTTATTGTCTATTGCAATAAAATTTGTTTCCTTTAAAAAAAAAATAAAAATGATCACATTGTGCACAAGGTTGTGGAGATGCTGGATTAACAAATGAAGCAAAGCACACAACCTGGAGTTCTGGTGCATGTTAATCAAAGAGAATATCAATAACGCTGTAGAATTTCATCGCACGGAATCTATGTTCCGTTTACCTTTTCTGGATAAGCTGCTACTAAATCTTAGCAAATCTGTAGCGAGTTCATTTGAAGGAAGAGGTAGAATCATCAAACACTCTGATGGAATCAACCTCCTGGCTTAATTGCATTTGGTTGGGATATTGATCTGGTCATGGAAAGTTGTGAACTCTAGTTAAGCTGATGTTTTCTGGATCCTGCCATGCAGGCTGCCATCAATTATTAACATGCATGTCTCTTACAAGATTTTTTGGACCGTTATTATTTTGTCAATACAGGTGAGGATGATGATGACGACGGATCAGAATCCATGGCATCATCTGGAACAGAAGGAAATGAAGAGGGGCCAAATCATCATCTGCTGACTACACCAACAGGTGATGTAGCTTTCCTGAAGGAAAAACCCGTGAGGTTAGCAAGGGAACAGTAATTTCTTCCTCTCATTGAATTTGGGTTGTCTTGTGTCTGTGTTTGTACTTATAGTCTAATGATTCTGAATGTATCACAAAGCATGTCTCTGGTGATAGTTTCTGGCATAATGATGCTTGAGATTTGTCTGCTGCCTGTATCGTTAAAAATGTACGAGTAATGTATCCGAACTATCAAGCAAAAACGTACATTCGGTATATTTTGATCCTGTATTTAATACAAATTGTATTTAATACGCTGTTCATAGATGCTATTTATATCCAAAGAAATTGTAGTGGAAGTTTGTCACCTTGTTAATGTCGTAGATCCTTGACAATGTCTTACATTTCTATGCCCAAGTGATAACCAATTTGTAAATAATTATGTTGATCACTCGTTTGAGCTCACTATACAATGTGAACCCATTATCTGAACCGTTCAACCTCTAGGTCCTCGTTCATGTGTTATTATGCCAAAAATCATCAAAATTTGAATAGATAGACGAACACATAATTTTCAAGAAGACAATAAGAATACTTACGATGATAATGAATAATGAACGGTTCAGATTATGAATCTTATTATGGAGCAATTCCAGATAAGTGATTATATTAATTAGCCTTTGAGCACACTTTCTTTTGTTTTTGTTTTTCCAATATTGATCGTATGCTAGTGAACTTTGGTTTATTTCGGTACTTATCAAAACCAAGCTAACATTTTTGGCTTTATTTTTCTGAGAAGAATTTTTGGTTTTTGGTTTTATGGATTGTTGAAAAAATGACAAAAAGAATTGGGAAAGAAAATAAATAAACAAGCAAAACGAAACGTGAGTTAATTGGATGGTGCATGAGTCATGAGAGAAGCATGCACCAAGAGTATCAATCCCTTCAAGCTGGTCAAGCAAGAACATCAATCCTTTCACGTTTGGGTTAATCAATAATACCAAACCTTTCAAGCTGGTGAGGCAAGAAGAAGGTGATCATGGATGCCATAGCAAGAAGGTGGAGGCTTCTCAGCGGCGAGACCGAGTGGGAGGGTCTACTTTACCCTCTCGACATTGATCTCCGCCGCTATATCATTCACTATGGAGAAAGGGCTTCCGCCATTGCTGACGCCTTCATTGACGAGCCAAAATCGAAGAACTCCGGACTTCCTCGATATGCAAAGAGAAACTTGTTCTCCAAGGTGGGTTTGGAGAGTTATAGTCCATACAAGTACGTTGTGAAGACATACTTATATGCAGCAACAAAATTAGTGCCCGGGAAATCGATCTGGTTGGGTTATGTTGCAGTGACAACAGATGAAGGGAAGCGTGTGTTGGGGAGGAGGGATATTCTGATTTCATGGAGAGGAACCAAGTTGGAGAAGGAGTTTGATATTGACACAGAGACCACTTTGGTCCCAGCTTCTGACATTCTGGGCAAGGACAATGTCAATGAGCCTAAAGTGCACTCCGGTTGGCTTAACTATTATACTAGTTGCAGAAACCAGGTATAGTTTTTAGAGTTTAATTATCATTAATTTTTAACTTCAGTTTAGTCACTTATTTTCAAAAACACGCTAAAATTTCTACCCTCAAATCAATAGTTAACTGTTTTTTGATTTGAGTGATCTTTCGGAGAGATAATCTATAAATGATGACGATTCGGATCAATGGAATACAATGCGAAACTGAACCTTACAAGGGTCTCATATAAGTCAATAGAAGCTCTCTATGTTATACAAATTATTATACCATACGGTTGTCCAATTTAATATTCCTTGCATAATTTGTCCATTTTAATTGAATTTTCCATGTTCAGTCCCACCTTCTAAGCGTGGCCTAACTATATACATACATCAATGTTTCCTTAATCAAAGAATTGTTAAATTTTCCATTGTCTCAGGCTCTTGCTGCAGTCAAAGAACTGTTGAAGAAATACAAAGGCGAGGAGATCAGCATAACTGTCACTGGCCATAGTATGGGTGCTGCAATTGGAATCCTAAACGCAACGGACATTGCTTATAATGGATACAATAAGCTTAGCGACAAGCCAGGTAAGGCATCTCTCGTCACGGCCATTGTGTTTGCCTGCCCCGGCCTCGGAGACTCAAGCTTCAACAAAGTATTCTCCAGTCTAAAAAATCTTCACGTCCTGCGTGTCACGAATGCTAATGATCTTGCTCCTATTTTATCACCTGAAGGAAAATATGTCCATGTCGGAAAGGAGTTGCGATTCGACACTCTTATGTCGCCCTACCTCAAGGCTCTTTCGGATTATGATGACTGGATCGGGATAGTAGAGATGTTTCACGATTTGGAGGTTTACTTGCATGGAGTTGCGGGGACGCAAGGTGAAAATGGTTTCAAATTGGAAGTGGATCGTGACATTGCCCTGGTAAACAAATTGTTGGATGCCGTAAAAGATGAGTACCGTATTGTTGTTAAGTGGTGGATAGAGAAGAACAAATCCATGGTTCAACAGGATGATGGCTCCTGGGTTTTAATGGATCACGAAAAAGATGACGATGAATGAAAACCATGTAGTTGATCAACGTATATTATATATGCATGACAATGTCGCATAAATAAAGTTTGCCCCTGTTGTGGCCTTTTATGTACTCTTTCTTTTACTATCAATGAAGTTCTATATATCTTATTGCCTCTCGAATTAAGCACCAAAAGATTAAAATTGGTGAAATAAAGAAATTCTAGTTATTAATTTGGACCTAAACTAAGTCCTTTTTATGATCTTATGTAGCCAAACTAAAATCACTCAATGTGGATTTAGGGCTCGTTTGAGAGTGATTATCACTTATGGGAAGAAGCATCTTCCATGTGCTTATTCAAAAAATCACTTTTAGTGATTTTAAGTGATTCTGGGGAGAAGCACCTCCCGTGTGCTTCTCCATAAAAGTGAATATTGGCCTCTCCAGAATCACTCCGAAACGAATCCTTAATTAGAGACCAATATAGCATTCTAATATGGGTTTTTCTGATTTTTCAGTTTTCCTTTCATTTTATACAAGGGTAAAACAGGCAGTTTTGGGTACACAAATATTGTAATAAGGTCCAGTGAGTAAATAACAGGGTCTATATAGAATTTCCCTAAAACAAAAATGTACAAGATCAAGAGATTGATCAAGATTAACACACTAAGATGAAAAGATTTGTGTCTGTTTTCCTTAGGGGCTTTTTTTATGTATAAACTCTAGTTACGTGTTTCAGTTTACTAATAAGATTTTTGAGACATTTCTCATGTTCACCTTTGTGTATACACACATATGTATGTATGTGTATATACGTGTTTGTGCATGTTTATCTGTTAATCATAGTTTAAGAATACCAATATATATCAACTTAATAATTTCGAGAAAGTAACGAAATTAATTATCAAATAAAATAAATAAACAATAAGCAAAACAGATACGTGATTAGAGATTACCAAGAGGTTGGATGGTGCATGTGGGTCATGACAGAAGCATGCATCAAGAATATCAATCCCCTCAAGTTGTTTAAGCAAGAAGATCAATGATTTGAAAGTTTGTTAGTTACTAATATCAATCCTTTGCAAGCTGGTTAAGCAAGAAGAAGACAACCATGAATAGCATAGCAAAAAAGTGGAGGCTTCTCAGCGGCGAGACTGAGTGGGAGGGTCTACTTGACCCTCTCGACCTTGATCTGCGCCGCTATATCCTTCACTGCGGGGAAAGGACTGCCGCCATAGCTGATGCCTTCATTAATGAGACAAAATCGGACAACTGCGGACTTCCTCGATATGCAAAGAGATATTTCTTCTCTAAGGTAGGTTTGGAGAATTCTAATCCATACAAGTACAAGGTGAAGAGATATTTATACGCTGCAACGAAATTATCACCCGGGAAATCGACGTGGTTAGGTTACGTTGCAGTGACAACGGATGAGTGGAAGAAAGTGTTGGGGAGGAGGGACATTTTGGTTTCATGGAGAGGAACGGAGCTGGTGGCAGAGTGGGGTATTGACATAGTGTTCGATTTGGTTAGTGCTTCTGATATTCTAGGAGAGAAGCATGACCCTAAGGTTCACCATGGTTTCCATTCCTATTACACTCATGTTGACCCTCAGTCTCCACACAACAAAACTAGTTGTAGGGCTCAGGTAACTTTGTTTTAATTAATGTTGTAGTTTTTGTTAGATGAGCTAGCTAGTGATGTGCATTGGACTAACCCGTTTGTAACTGCTTTTGTAAAAAACACTTTTGCTCATAAGCGGTTTTTTAAGAAGCGCTTCTATCTCTATTAGAAGTACTTCAGGCTTAGTTTATTAAAAATTCAAGTGTTTCCTAAAAAAAACACTTTGAAGTGATTCTTGAAGAAGTTCCTAGAGCATCTTTGTGACCCAAAAGCACTTTTAGCAGCCCCAACAATTTGAACCATCGTAAAAATATTGGATGAATATATATATATTTATGGTATAGTTTTTGCTATAGTCTAAATATTTGTTGCTCCTATATGTAAACAAGACAACAACATTTCTTTGGAGAAAAAATTGAAATATTCTGCTCTGCAATAGAAATAAAGTTTACGTATTCTTATATTTTCAGGCTTTAGCTGCAATTAAAGAAGTAGTGAACCAATACAAGAATGAGACAATCAGCATAACTGTCACTGGCCACAGCATGGGTGCTGCAATAGGAATTTTAAATGCTACAGACATTGTTTATAATGGATACAATAAGCCCCCAGGCCATCCATCCTGTCTTGTCACAGCCATTGTGTTTGCTAGCCCTCGTCTTGGAGACCAAGGCTTCAGCAATGTGTTCTATGGTCTGAAAAATCTTCACGTCTTGCGCGTCAGGAATGACTACGATTTAATCCCTTCTTTACCGCCGTTTGCAAACTATCTTCATGTCGGAAAAGAGCTGAGATTCGACACTTTCAAATCACCGTATTTGAAGGATCCAAAACAGAGCCTGCACAGTTTGGAGGTATACTTACATGGAGTTGCAGGAACACAAGGAGAAAATGATTTTAAATTGGCAGTTAAACGTGATCTTGCATTAGTAAACAAATATTTGGACGGGCTAAAAGATGAGTATCTTATAGTTGCTAAGTGGTGGACAGAGAAGAACAAGTCTATGCTTCAAATGGGCGATGGCTCCTGGGTGTTGATGGATCATGAAAGTGATGATGATTGATGTGCCTAATATTTGTGTAGTTACATGCCATACGTTTCTTTTTATTTGCTTATCATTACATGTCATACTTGATAATAAATAATTTAAGCTAATAATCACATGTTATATTTGGTTGATAAAGGAGCGACAATATTTTATTGATAAGATAAACAAAACAAGTACAAAGCAACTAAGATACCGAATATGAATACAACTTATACTATAAAGCAAATTTCACCCAATATATAGATCAGATCAATATCATATTGCAAATTGTTGTTAATATTTTAAGTCGTTTGCCACCTTAATCCCAAAACAAAGGGTTAAGTAGCTGGACTTATTAATCATTACAAGATTACATATATGAGACGTTAATTATGACGTGAAGAGCATAACCATAATGCATTAAACAAAGAATAAATCAAAGGTTGAAGAAGGATCAAGTGATATTAAACAATCATATGACTTTTCAACAAAAAAAAACAATAATGATCCAAAATATATGCGTGCAAGACATTAAGGTTTCAATATTAATATACTAAATCCTTATCATATTTAGTCCTTTCAAGTTAACTAGCTGGCCGGTTAACTAAGCGAGCAAACAACCAAACATGTGGGACATTAAATATTTAATTGGAGGCCTTGTTCATACGGCTGGGAATTTGACCAATTGCTAATTTTGAAGAACAAAGAAACAAGAAGTAGTACATCCTTCACTATAAATACAGGAGCTTCGACATCGATAGATAATGCATCAAGGTTAATTTGTACCAATTATTAATCCTCTCTATAGTTGTTTATTGGTAATTAGCAGAAGAAAATTTTAACTTCATGGGTAGATTTGCAGCCAGGTGGAGGGTTCTGAGCCGCCAGGACGAGTGGGAGGGTCTGCTACACCCTCTCGACATCGATCTTCGCCGCTACATTATTCACTACGGTGAAAGGGCTGGAGCCATTGGTTACGGATTCATTGACAAGCCAACATCAATTTCGAAGAACATTGGACTTCCCCGGTATGCCAAGAGAAATTTATTCTCTAAGGTGGGTTTGGAGATGGGCAATCCATACAAGTACGAGGTGAAGAAGTATTTGTATGCAGCAACAAGATTTTCACCTGGGAAATCAAACTTGTTGGGATTTGTTGCGGTGTCGACGGATGAAGGAAGCAAAGTGTTAGGAAGGAGGGACATTCTGATTTCATGGAGAGGAACCATGTTGGATCAAGAGGTAGAGGTCGACGCTACGATACTTTTTTCCTCAGCTTCTGATATTCTGGGCAAGGAAAATAATCCTCAAGTGCACCTTGGTTGGCATGGCTATTATACTAATCTTGACTCTGAGTCAGCACACAATAAAACTGCTAGTTGCAGAGATCAGGTATATATAAGTTTCTTTTTTATTCTAATTTTGTTTTAAGTTGAATTGATAGTAATGTTATCTCAATTTGAAAGAAAGACGATAATTGTATTAATAAATCAGGCACAAAGACCATTAGCCATGAAAGCCAGAACAAATATCACTAAAAGTAAGTTCTTGAGTTTTTATAAAATAAATGAGATAGTTTGAACACTTACGTACCTTATTGATCTAAATTAAGTACTATTGTAATATTATACTTGAAAATTAACGGTAGTATGTTAATAGACATAAAAAGGGTAAAATAGTAATGAAATATCACCCGAAACGAACTATCTTTTTTCTTTTATAAATTTTTTTTGTTACCAAACCAACTCCCATCCAAACACATCGCACTTTCTTTTTAATATTCTATCAAGTCACGATTCATGTAAAACCAACTAGCAATTTATTGTCCGTCTAGTTGTTAATGTGATGTTACGAATTCACACAGAAAAAGTGTAACTACTATCATATTAAACAAACCAAACATTCAACATGGCTTATGATTTGATCAAGTTTTGTAACACCAAATCAGATATTTCAACTGGGATTGATCAACTTTTATAACTGAAAAATGAAAGTGCAAACATAAATTTCCACCTATATCTTCTGTATATTGTTTGCAGGTTCTAGCTGCAGTTAGAGAACTAGTAGACCAATACAAGGACGAGGAGATCAGTATTACTGTAACTGGCCATAGCATGGGTTCAGCTATTGCAGTTCTAAATGCAACTGATATTGTTTATAACGGATACAATAAGCCTACAAACTCAAACAATGTGAGTCTTGTCACAGCCATTGTGTTTGCCTGCCCAAATGTGGGAGACCATGGCTTCAAGAAGGTATTCTCTAGTCTTGAAAATCTTCGGGTCTTGCGTATCACCAACGAATGGGATCCCGTCCCTAAGTTACCAATTCTACCTTATGTTCCTGTTGGAAAAGAGTTGGTAATCGACACTCTCAAATCGCCCTACTTGAAGAATGCAATAGACTCTGTGCATCAGTTGGAGGTTTACTTGCATGGAGTGGCAGGAACACAAGGGAGAAACAATGATTTTAAATTGGAAATTAATCGAGATCTTGCATTGGTAAACAAAATTTTGGATAGTCTAGATGATAAATATCATATAATTCCTAAGTGGTGGATAGAGAGGAACAACTCTATGGTTCAAATGGAGGACGGCTCCTGGGAGTTAATGGATCATGAGAAAGATGACGACGACGATGATGATGGAGCCTAGTATTTAAATTGACAATCATGTGGGACTGGGATAAGGAACAACTCCACGCACCAAATAAACTATAGCTTCTAGTTTTAATTCCTATTGTTTCCTTAGTTTCAGCTCAATTGAAAAAAGAGCATAAGAAATTTGATATAATAAAACATCTTCAAGGCAAGGAGTTTGTAGCTCAAATGGTTAAGAGCATGTACCTTTACACTTGAGGTCTGGTTCGATTTCCCTCCTCTTCCAACTTGTATAAAAAATAAATAAAATAAAATAAAACATCCTCAAGAATTCCCTTTCGTTTGTCCAAGAATTTTCGCTACCTTATTGTTTGTGCAAATTGTTGGCGTGACTTGTGGACTAATTAAACTTTCCTTGCATACCAAGGATTCTCATATTAATTGTAATTAATTTCCCTTTTATTTATGATTTCCTACTGTAAATAGAATTAGGAGTTATTACTTCATTTGGCCTTCAAGGTTTTATTGTACAATAAATATGACCTCCTACAAGGACTTAGACACTGAAAATTCCCACAAACACATATTCTCTCATAGTTTCTCATATTTTAGCATGGTATCAGAGCAGCGATCTTAGGGATTGTTGACTCTAGTTTCAAACCCTCGCCACAATATGGGAAGATGAGTTTTTCATTCTGAAATTGGTACTTCGGTGAAGGAGGTAAATTAAAACCCCAATAGACAGATTTAAGACAACAATGATTAATTGTTCATAGTAACAATATGACTAGTCAGTTACTAGTCATAGATCTATGAACAAACAAGCCCAGCACAGATTCATCACAAATCAAATATAAGAACCTGCAAGTCTAAAAGATAACTACGTGACAACCTAGGCACTCAGAAGGATCCATCAATCTAGGCATCCATTGTGCTAGCAACAACTAGAGTGAATGGTGTGTGAACATTCATCAACATATCAGAGATAATATATAAAGTATGGCTAGTCATAAAATCAAGAATAACACACCAGAAATGTTCACCCGAAACCCACCATTGGGAAAAGCTGGGGTCATCACTCCGACCAGGCAATCCACTAAGTCAAGAAGATTCTTACAGAAAAAGTAATCACAAGCTCAAACAATCCTAGGTCTATTTAGGAAATGAGCACTACCTCCTGTGCAACCTTCTTCTCCAAACTTTGTTGAGCTAGTAGCTTGTCATTCATGGAAATGGCAGCTAGTCCATCAGCTTTTTCACCCCATGGCACCGCAACTCAGCTCGGATTGTCACCAATGAATGAAATATAGATTCTGAGATGAAATGGTCAATTCCTTCAAGAAACCATACTCTTGAAGAAATCAACCAAGAATCTGATCTAGACTGAAAAAGATGACTAGTCATAATAACCCGGATGCAGACTCAAAAAGATGACTAGTCATAATAACTCGGATGCAAACTCAAAAAGATGACTAGTCATAGTAACTCGGATGCAGACTCAAAACGATGACTAGTCATAACAGAACCCATATGCAGATTTTAAAAACACATCATATTTCAAAATCTCATAATGAAAACTCATACCTAAGCAAGTAGAGAATGCAGAGTAGAAGTTTTACTCTCAAATTCTCAAAGGGTGAAGTAGGTTTCAAAGATATAAGTAGATTTCAAAAATGATTTGAAAACCCCATTTCAAAAGCCATGAACACTTTCACACAAACCAAAGAGAAAACCAAGTTTTCCAAAATGGTGCAAATGAAAGAGATGGGAGATGAAAACTTTGATGTGCAAAGCTTTGGTCAGATTTTCTCAAAAAGAATTAGCTTTCAAAATGAAATCTTGAAATCTCATTTCTATGCCATGAACACTCTCAAACAAACCAAAGAGAAAAACAAAGTTTTCCAAAATGGTGAAAATGAAAGTTAAGAGAGATGAAAACTTTGTATCACTAAACAAAAGTTTGAGAAATGAAATTTCAATGAAAGCCCAAAAAGAATTCAAGAACCCATGAACTCTTCTCTTAAAAACCAAAACCTAATTTATGCACCATCTCTCACTAGAACTCTTTCTCTCTCTAAAAACTAGGGGTGGGCATCAAAACCGAAATACCGATACCGTCCCGAAACCGTGTCATTCCGTGTCAAGTTCGTGCCAAACCGTTTGGTGTTGATGCTGAAACGGGACGAAACCGTGTCATACCGTTCTTGTTTGTACGACACCGGTATCAGTTTTTGATCCCGTTTGGTGCCATACCGCATCGAATAGTAACTAATTAATATTAAATAAATAATAAATAATAAAATATTATGTGTAAAATTTCAGATTTAGTATCTCTCCTCTCTCCAGCCTCACGACTCAACCTAATTTCAGATCCAATCCAAAAGCTTTTTTGCTTTCCTCCGTCCATCTCTCTCCTTCCTTGAATCTCCTTCCCTCCACCATCGATCCACCTTAATAGTCAACAATATCATCTTCTTCTCCTCCTCCTCCTCCTCCTCCTCCTCTCTCTCTCTCTCTCTCTCTTTCTCTGTCTCTGTGTGTGTCGAAGTCGAAGGAAGAACCATCGCCTCATCCTGTCTTCTATTCCTCAATCGAGATCGAGACATCAAAAACCTGCTTCTCTTGTCTCTGCTGCCTGCCTGTCATCTGCTGCATGCATCTGGAGCTTGGCAATTTGGAATGGTAAGCCCAATTTTTCTTTGTCTTTGTTGGGTACAAGCATGCAATTTTTCTTTCTTCTCTCTGCTGCCTGCCTAGTCAGATGTTAACAAATTGTTCTAGCTTTTCTTTTCCTTTAGGTTCACTCTGAAAGGCTACAGCTTAAAGGATTCTATTTCTTTGAGTAATTTTAAGGATTATTTCTGAAGCATGGCCATGAACTAATAGCTGCTAAGAGTGATGAAATTGCCCACCCCACAAATTCTTTTATTTTGAATTTAAAAATTATCTGTAATCTCGTCTTCTTGCTTACCAGTTCTCCCAAACCGTCCATACCTCCTTCCGTTTCCGTTAACCCTCTGCCTTAACCCTAACCCTCACCCTATAAAAGTAAAAATATTTGGTAGCTACCATGGCCAGTTCGCATTACCTTACTTCTTTAATCATGGCAGCCTCATGGTCTTGCTGCAATAGCCGTAGCAGCAAGGCCACAGTTTTTCCCATTTTATGATATTGAAATGCTATAAGTGGCACACCACACTTTTTTCTTAAATTTAAATATTATAACTTTTCACACACATATATAAGACTAATATACTCTGTATAGGGTAGACAAATCATTATTACACTCAGACCGCTTGATCATTCAAGGTTTCTAAATAAATGGTTAAAATGAATGCTTAATTCTGGATTTGGTGGTTGGCACTCAGAAATCACTATTACAATCAAAAGAGCGAATGATGTTTACACCATTCTCCATGGCAATGCCGCCATGGCCTGGGAAGGCCTGGACATCCACAATTTTTTTGGTTAATTTCAAATTTTTAGGGTTTTAAGAATTATCCTCTATGGTAATTTTAGATAGGGACAAATTTGTTATAAAATAACTGTTATAGGGGTGGAATTGACACCACTTTACTGTTAAAAAGCAGAGGCTAAGTTTGATATATAGGTGGCAGCACTTTGATCACAATGTTTCAATACTCATGGCTATGGCCTTCACATTTAGTTGTCCTTTCTGATAAGTCCTGATTTCAGTTGTCTGATAAGCTTTGTTTTGTATACATTTCTTGAATCAAAGCTTTTAAATGTATGTTTATTTGAAAAATATATATGATTTGATGTCAACGAAAATATATATGTTGAAGTATCAAAGCTTAAAGTGTGTGCTACGTTCGTACCACACATAGGCATTAATCAAAGCTATATTTGATCAGCTGGGTAGTTTCTGCATTTAGTCATTAGATGACTTTGTGCTTGATGAGGCTTTTAGATGTATTCAATAATTTATATGTAACCTAGGTATATTGTAACATGGTTGATTATCATTTAGACTCTAAACTTCAGATTTTATGCTTAGTTACGTAAACAAACTTGTTCTAACTATTCTTATGTGCATGCGATCTGGATATATTGCTTCTTCAACAGGAACTTCACCATCACCTGTGGCACCACCAACCCAATCTACACCAGATCCAACCCAAACTGCAGCAGGAGCAGAAGTGACAAAGGATCGTGCCACCTCAAAATCAAACCGAAGGTGATGATGACTACGTAAGTGAAATCAACTCAGAAACTAGACCTAGAGGTGTTAAACGTAGTTGGGTTTGAGATCATTTTATTGCATATGAGGAAAAGAAAAAGGAAAAAAACAGATGCAACGGGAAGATTAAAGAAGTTGAAGTGGTTCATAAGAGAGCAAAATGTGTCTCTTGTCCTAAAGGTCCTTTAGGAGATTATGCAGTGGATAGTGGGAAAAATGGGACAAGTGGAATGCTTAATCACATTAGAAAGTATTGTAGGTATTACCCTGCAAATGTTGACAAAAATCAGAAGATAATTAGTGGTGATAAGAGTCAAGGTAACAAGCTTGTAGCCAGGGGGTTTGTGCAGACTGATGTTTTGGAAGCTTGTGCTGAGATGATTATTATAGATGAGCTTCCATTTAGTTTTGTAGAGAAGAAGGGCTTTAGGAAATTTTGCAGTGTTGCTTGCCCTTTATTCAATGTTCCTAGCAGGAGAACAATTGTAAGACAATTCTTGCAAATGTATGATGAGCATAAGTTTAAGTTGAAGAAAGATTTGAGTGAAACTAGGGTTTGCCTCACTACTGATACTTGGACAAGTGTCCAAAACTGTAACTATATGGTGTTAACTGCCCATTTCATTGATTCTGAGTGGAAAATGCACAAGAGGGTTTTGAACTTTTGTGTGATTTCAAATCACCAAGGACCAACAATAGGGAAGCTCATTGAAAATTGTTTACTTGAGTGGGGGATAGAAAAGGTTATGGCTATAACTGTTGATAATGCATCTGCTAATAAAGTGGCTATAAATTGGGTTAGGTCAAAGTTGAATAGAAGGCCTAAAGGAGAACCTGTTTTGCAAGGGAAGTATCTACATGTGAGATGTCTTGCTCACATCACAAACCTAATTGTAGTTAGTGGTTTGAAGAGGCTTTCTAAGTCTATTTTGGCCATTAGAAATGCAGTTAGGTATGTTAGGTCTTCTCCTCAAAGGTTGGCCTTTTTTTAAAACCTCTGTGGAAGCAGAGGGACTGTCCCTCAAGGGTATGGTTTGCATGGATGTCCCCACAAGGTGGAATTCGACATTTATAATGTTGGATGCAGCCTTAAAATATAAAAAGGCTTTTGTAAGAATGGGGGAGGATGAGGACAGCCCTTTCTTGGCTTATTTCAAGGAACCAGAACATGAAGTTGATGAGGATGGTGTGGTTGTGAGCAATACTAAGCATATTAGGGTTGGACCACCAAGTGAAGATGATTGGGAGAATGCTATTGTTTTTGTGAAGTTCTTGAGGGTTTTTTATGAGGTCACACTGAAGGTGAGTGCATCTTTGCACCCCACTGTCAACAAAGCTTTTCATTCTATTTTAGCAATAGAAAAAGAGATTGATAAATTGTTTGTGTCACCTGAGATGGCCACTGGTTCATAAGCAGAAAAAGTGTTGGTTGATATGGCAAGCAAAATGAGAGAAAAATACAACAAGTACTTTGTCAAATTTGATGATATGAATGTGCTGCTGGTTGTTGCTATTGTTTTGGATCCTAGATTCAAGCTTAGGCATGTGACACATCTGCTTAAGAAGGAGAAGTTTGATGAGGCAGAAGTGGAAAACAAAACCCAAGAGATAAAAGGGGTGTTGATGTCTATTTATGAAGAGTATGCACCTAGATTGGATGGTGGAATTCACACGAGAAGTGGAAATGTGAATTCTGCTCCACAGACAGTTAATGCAAATTCAGAAGATGTAGATGATATAATGGATGATTGGATAAAGGTGGTGGAAGAGAGTGAAGAAGCTGTGGTTGCACATGAAGTGGATACCTACTTGCATGATCCTTTGGAATTAACAACCAAAGAGGTCTTTTTTGACATCTTGTTGTGGTGGAAGCTCAATGGTCCTAAGTACCCTGTGTTGGCAGCTATTGCGAAGGATATTCTTGCTATTCAAGTATCAACAGTGGCATCAGAGAGCTGTTTTAGCACTGGGGGAAGAGTAATTGATGCATTTAGGAGTTCATTAACTCCTAGATCAGTGGAGGCATTGATATGTATGCAAAATTGGTTGAAGGGAGATGACATTTCCACAAATTTAGAAGATGAACCTACTCTGAAGAATATGAGTTTTATGAGAGTGTTGAATTAGGTATGTTTACTATGTTTATGACTTTATAATTTTGCATTTGTTTTTAATTTGATTAGTCTTTAAATGTTAAATCTTAAATGTTTATTACTTTATAATGTTGCATTTGTTTATAAGAACATGTGTGGATTTATTTGTTGTAGAATATGCAAGTCAAGCTGCCGCCACCAAGACAAATACATTTGGTTCAGATCCAAAGGGAAAGGGACATGCCAAGTAGCCTTGAATCTTGATTGTTCTGTTTTTTGTTTCTTTTCTTGGGTTGTAATTTAATTTGCAACCATTAAGGGTTGTTAAGTTACTTGGTTTGTACTTAATTTGGCTTGATTTGTTTTTGTAATTTGGCTTCATTTGATTTGTTAAGTTACTTGGTTTGTACTTAATTTGGGATGATTGATTGTTTGTTTGTTTTGTTAGACTTAGGCTTGATCTTGAACTTGAACATGTTTACTTTTTAGTATGCTGAAAAATTGTGCATTTGATCGATGCATTTGGCAGCTATTGCAATTTGCAAAAACTGAAGTTATTTGGCAGGCACGCACAGTGCAGCTTTGAATTGAAAAAACCAAAATGCGAGACTTTCCAAAACCAAACTGGATTTGCAGAAAGCTGGAAAAAAAAACCAAAGCGTGCTGCAGTTTTAATACCAAAGCTGGATTTGCGTAAATCGGAAAAAAACCAAATCGTATGCGCTTTTAATACCAAATCGATTTGCAGAAATCGGAAAAAAAACACCAAGCGGCAGATTTCCAAGCGGTATCGGTTTTGATATCGAACCATACCGGTCCGTTTGGGACCGGTATGGTTTGAACGTGTTGCGCAAATCCTCCATCCCGTCCGTTTCATACCGAAATTTCTATCCGGGATTGACATCGGGATGACCTCCATCCCGTGTCATCCCGCATCGTGCCCACCCCTACTAAAAACCCATCTGAAAAATGTAAAATGAAGAGTTGAAGAGTCCAGCCAGCCCCATCCATTTTGGTAGGTCAAAAGGACACATGGCAACTAATGATTGGACTTATAATAAGGAAAATCACGTGCCTTAGTTAAAAATCCCGTGCTGGAAATATTTGCATATATGACTAGTCATCTAGCCAAAATATGACTAGTCATCTAGCCAAAAATCAAAACACAATATGACTAGTCATCTAGACAAAAATCAAAATATGACTATAATGATATGCATGTAGGAGAACACTGTAATGGATGCAATGCATACATAAACATATTACCTTCACTGAGCTTGATTGCATTAGGCAATTATGAAGTTGATCTCAGCCACAATAGTCAACTTTGCACTAACATGAACTAGCCTAAATTCTTTGAGCTTGATCATACATATGAGATTACATGTTTGTCAAGGAAAGCTAAAAACATTAGTTAAACAAAATCTAACACATTCCTTGACAGGACCCGACCCAGATTCCACCCCGGAACCCGTGCCGAATCCTGCTGACAACCGACATCATTGCGATGCCGGGCCCACATACTAAAAGAATCCCTCTTCCCGAGACAAACAGACAAAGGGGGTCAAGACTTCTGCCGAAAAACGGGCAGAGTCTCCCCAGAAAAACAAAAAAACCCAAAGTTCCAACCTATTCAAAAACAATAGAATATGTACAACCAACTGCTAGCATGCAATAAATACATAACAGGCCTCCGGCCGACAAGTTCAATCCTAATGGGCAATAACAGAGCAACTAAAAGTATGCGAGTTTAACAGCAGAAAATTTAAGTTAAGAGAAGGGACACGAGGTCCTACAATCAAATCGACGCTCGAGAAGAGAAGCGCTCGGCCAGACAGTACTGTAGCACGACTATGGCCTGGGGGGCGCAAAACAGAAAAGTGTGAGTGGACAAAACAAAGTTTAGTAGTTCAAAACAACGTACTAACCCCACCGTTTCAAAACTATGTAAACCATGCAATTAAAATCCGTTGTAAACATAATTGATTCAAAAACCAATATCTCAAAATAATCAAAGAAAAAAACCATTCCAAACCATTTTCTTTTCCCGAGGCAAAACCTCCCAAAACTAAACCGCGTAGACATAAAAATAAATATACTTATAAACCGAAACAACTTGAAAATCGTAAGCATAAGAATATAATAAAGTTTCCATAAAACAAAACAACGTAAGAATGTCCAAAGACCAAGATAAATTCAAGAAATCCAAAACCACTACATAGAAATGCAATAACACTTTAAAAGACTTTAACCCTTTCTTTCCTACACTCAAATAACTGCATGCCCGTAGGCACTACAAGCGAGGAAGTATCCTCACCGAAAGAAAATACGAATACGAAGGTACTAACACACGCGTATAGATATAATAACTCGACACCAAATACAAGTACCAGGAGGAAACAATCCAACAGGGGATTGTTTAACTGGAAACCGGGACAACATTCACGATGGTCTCATGCCTAGGATAACTGGACATCGGACGGCATCGCAATGGCCTCGTGCCCAGGGTCGAGCCATCCAACTGGGACTAAGCTCCCCGGCCCGCATGGTAGAGTCCTCAATAACCATGCGTCCGAAACCAGTCATACGCGCAGACTACCCAATCAAGGGTCTACGGCTACACCCCGTTAAGGTATGCACCGGATCGAACCATACTCCACATCACAGTCACCATATCAAGAACAGGGGGAGGTACATAACACAGTGCCAACTGCACTCCAAACAACACCACACGATAATCCATATATACATATTTAACCACATGTACCCAAACCCCAAAATATCACACACCAAAACATATATACGTATCACAAATCCAATAACACCATATATTCAAGATAAGGACATCACCGTCCCAAACACACCATACTATAGTTAAAATAGACACAAGCGTCAAACGACGATACAATAATCCAAAAATCATTAAAATGTCATAATCCCGGAAAATGCATAGACAAACCATAATCAAAACCCAAGTCAAGAAAACATCAAGTCAAACCCCAAGTAAAACATATGCTTCAAAACATAGTAGGTACTACCCTTTAAAAATATAAAGTCCAAACCCCGAAACGTGTTATTCAAAATATACATATATATAAATATACAAAACATAATTATCCTTTAAATTACACTAATTCAAACTCAAGCATTCAAAATTCCCACGTATGACTGACATCCCTGAAATTCATACTTTAAAACAGTATAAATAGTGATACAATAAAATATAACCGAAAGTCCAAACCCGTATACATATATGTTCGAAAACTCCAAATCAAAGTAGATATACTTATATACTCAAAGTAGATATATATATATATATATATATATATATATATATTCAAAGTGTATATACATACTTATTTTCAAAGTAGATATATATATGTAATATATATTCAAAGTAGATATATATATATATATAATTATTTGCGAAGTAGGGAAATATATATAATATACATTCAAAGTAGATATATATATATATATATATATATATATATATATATATATATATATACATATATATACATATGATCAATTCCCGATAATCCGACATATATTCCCGATAGCCTCATTAATCCGACATGTATTCTCGATAGCCTCATTAATCCGACATGATCCTTCCATGTTGATCTATATGTATATATATACATACATATATATATAAAATCAAGGGTAAAGTGCGGTTTTGCCCCTGAACTATAAGGCAATTGAACTTACCCCCCTGAACTATTTCGTTTGCCAATTTAGTCCCTCAACTCGTAATAAATAGTCAATTTCCCCCTTACCGTTAAGTTTATCTAATTTCATCCATTTTTCTGTTAATAACAAGGGCAAATTTGTAATTCTAACTTAAAATTCATAAAAATATTGTAAATAATTAACTTTTAGAAGCAAAAAAATCTTTGGAGGAGAAGAAATCGGTGGGGGTGGGGGTTTTGTGGGGAGAATAATTTTTTTTTCTTCTAAAAGTTAATTATTTACAATTTTTTTATGGATTTTAAGTTAAAATTATAAATTTGCCCTTGTTATTAACAGAAAAGTTGATGGAATTAGATAAACTTAACGGTAAGGGGGAAATTGACTATTTATTACGAGTTGAGGGACTAAATCGCGCAGATGAAATAATTCAGGGTAAGTTCAAATTGCCTAATAGTTCAGGGGGCAAAATGGCTAAAAATCCTAAAATCAAAGTATTAGCATGAACATAATTAATAAGGTTTAAATATCAAAACCAAATACGAAATCAACCGGACTATACTAGCGTCCAAATCTTACCGCCCAAATACTCAATTCAAAGTAAATACATTTATATGTTCAAAGTAGATATATAAGTTTTCCAAAAATATATAAAGTATAAATTCCAAAGGTTAAAAGTATAACCCACGACAATCGTAATAATAAAATAATAAAGTCCGAACCTAACAAAACCATAAACTCAAATATTAAATATAATTCATACGGAAAATCCATCAAATTCCACCGTACCCAAATCCGTATATAAATACTACCGGACGCTTGACTCGTCCCAAAATCAATACTTAAATATAAGCATAATAATAAAATATAGCCAACAGGGCCCCACAAACAAACCGGCAACCCAAAACAAATATAACACTCAAACGCCAAATCAATCATAATAAATCCAACAAAGGTCAAATCAAGATTTAAAACAATACTTAAATCTCATTTACATGCATCACATTCAATTCTTTAAAACCATGCTCGTTTGAAAACAAAGTCCACTCACCGTTGGTCCCATGCTACCCAACCCGGAAAGGATTCCACACGAGGATCATGAAGAGCTTGAGAACCTAATTCAAGAACACGAGGATTAAGGTTAACAACTGGACCGAAGCGACAACCTTAAAAGTCAACCTTAACCAAACCCTACTCAAGTGTACCAAAACGTCGTACGAGGAATTCTAAGGTCAATGACGTTCGTTAGGAGACGAGACGACCTCGGGAGATGCTCGGTCAACCCTGGTCAAACTTGGTCAAACTTACCCGAATAGGTCAAACCGGGCCCGTGGGTCCCATGACCTCCAAACTTAGATCCGAAAGTTCCTACAGGTTCTCTACGGCTTAAAGAACACGTCCAGAAAGTTTGGTCACGATCGGACGGTCGGATTGCTCACGATCGCACGATCGGACGATTACGGTTTAACTCAAACTTGAAGTCATTGATCCGAAGCATCCGGGGCTCCGAATCACGATCCGTCAATTCCTACACGTTTCTAAAAATACAGGGAACAACATACGTGAATTCGGTTTCGATCCAATGGTCTGAACACATCGAACCCACGCAACGCATAATAGGCGTACAATGGTTCGAGGTCCAAATGACGTCCGAATCGAAATCCGAACATACGTACGCTTTCACAACGACTCAAGGATTGCATTGGGATGGAGAACCGCCACCACACAGCCGCCACGCGCCGCCACACGCGCCGGCAGCGCGTGGTGGGTGTCTTGAGCAATTCCGGCGTTCGGGTTTTCGTCGATTCAAGGGTCAAGCCTTACACCAAACTGATCAGCACCAAGAGGAGGTTCCAAAACCGGCCTGAACCGAGCAAGAACCGGCCACGAACTGGCCGGAAATTCACTCCAAAAACCGGCAAGTTTGGGGTTTCTTGATCCAATCGATTAGAGACCAAATCGATGAAAACCAACCATGCAAGAAGCAAGAGGAGGAGGAGGAGGTTCAGTTTCGTACCTTGCGCGATGGTGGAGCTCGCGGAGACGGCCGGCGCGCTGGAAAATTTACAAAAAATCGGTGATTTTGGGTTTTCGGCGACAGAACGGCGGGCTTCGTCGGGAAAGGAGGAAGGTGTGGGACTCGTCCCGGTCCTTTTGGTTCGGCCCGTGGCCTGGGGTGGTTGGAGGCGGCGGCGGCTGGTCAAAACCCAGCCAAAGGAATGTTGTCGGGAGGAGCTGCGCACGCGGGAGAGAGAGAGAGAGAGAGAGAGAGAGAGAGAGAGAGAGTGACCAATCAGAAATTTTCCTTTTGTTTTTATCCCATTTTAAATTATTAAAATATTCCACTTTATCGTTTGTTAACCAAATTGATCGTGCCGCACGTCCCCGGACTCGTTTCGACGTGCGGACGCAATGGCGCAACCCGTTTCGCCAAATTGTCGTCCGAAAATTAGGTTGACCAAAATGCCCCTTTTAATTAATTAAATTCTTATTTAATTCCAATTTCCATTATTTTAATCCTTTTAATTCATTTTATATTCATTTTAAATTCATTATTTGTTTAACTCAATTAATTTATTTTATTTTCCTTTAATTTTGGGTCAGGGTCGTTACATTCCTCATGGAGGTAGCACCATCGACCTCGCCTTTCCTTCTTACCCGACCTTAGCCGAATTGAGTGGTTAGATGGCTCCGTTCCTAAAAATGCCGAATCAAATCCCGACTCTAACCTGATTGAGTGCTCAAATGGCTCAGTTCATACAGTTGCATAACTAGACCCCGAACGATCCTGACTTAGGATCCGACCAAGACCCCAATTCCGACCCCGATCTTTGACGAATTGATTCCCAGAAAGACCCAGACCCATAATATATCTCTGATTCCGACCCAAATATCGACTTCGACTCAGACTTAGACCCTGACTCCGGCTCAGATTCCAATACGGATTCCTACTCAACCTATATCTTATGCATCTTTCATTGCACATATTACGACTTCCCAACTAACAACCCCGACACATGGACAAGATTGCGCCTATTGTGGTGATGTGAGACACACTCGTGAGAAAGTTTCAAATTGCATGGCTACCCCGAATGGTAGGCGACTCTCAAAGATCGAACACAACACGATACTCCCAGTAATGGTACTACTTATGGATTTCATACTTCAGATAAGAGTGATTCCACAAGTTGGATAATTGATTTCGGTACAACTGATCATATGACATTTGATCATGATGATTTTATAAATACTACCCAACCTAGACGAACTTGTATTGCTAACGTCAATGGAATTACTTATCCTGTGACAGGAGCTGGCATTGTTGCTCTCTCATCCCTTGTATTATTGTCTAATACTTTACTTGTTCCATCTCTATCCAATAAATTGATGTCCATTGGTCAAATTACTAAACAATTGAATTGTTGTGTACTATAATTTACCCGAGTCTTTGCATGGGAAACTTATATGCCGTGTCTATCTATATCATTGCAGAAATATAAAATAAGTAAGGAAAATTGAACTGAAGCAGATCTTTTCTTCATAGTACTACAGAAGGCCCATGCACATATGATGTGTGTGCAATGAGTGGGGGTTAGAAGAGAGGGTTGGAATGCATAGGAGAGCGGGCTGGTTGAAAGTAGTAGGTGAGAGTGAAAATAGGAAACATTGAACTATAGTGGGGCACTCAACTATAAGTGTACCATCGTTGGTTCTTCAATCTGTTATCAATATTATTTAAAAATGTTTGCGATATATACCAACAATAAAGAGAGTTGGGCAATTCTACTTGAGCAATTCTTATGCACTTGATAATAAGTGAGGCGATGAAAACATGAGGCTGTGAAAAAAAAGTTAGATACCTGTAGAAGTAATTATGTGTCTGAACCTCATTCAGCCGACCAAGGCTGAACAAATGAGATTATGCATGGTCGAAATTGACTAAATGTGTTAGGTATGTTTGATTGCTTGAGTCTGTGTATCGTTTGCCCAAGGTTGGTTGAATGATGCTTGAATCTAAAATTTAATGCCAGAAAACAACAAATAAAACCAATAAATTTGCACATTTCTCTAGAACCTATAATTAAAATACAAGCCAAGTGGTTTCAAACCACCCATCATTTCTTTGAGCAACTGTTTTTCATTTTTATTTGAGCATTATCACACTGTGCAGTAGCTTAGGGTTTTGTTCAGTCTAGTTACTGTTTCTTTGTTTTCTGTTTCTGTGTGGCCACCTTGGCCATCTCTGTATTTTATTGTCTATTGCAATAAAATTTGTTTCCTTTTAAAAAAAAATAAAAATGATCATTGTGCACAAGGTTGTGGAGATGCTGGATTAACAAATGAAGCAAAGCACACAACCTGGAGTTCTGGTGCATGTTAATCAAAGAGAATATAAATAACGCTGTAGAATTTCATCTCACGGAATCTATGTTCCGTTTACCTTTTCTGGATAAGCTGCTACTAAATCTTAGCAAATCTGTAGCGAGTTCATCTAATGATTCTGAATGTAAGAGTATCAATGATGATGATATTGCCAAGTGTCAACAGATCAATGAGTAAGCTGTTAGAATGTGGTTAGAGTTGTTAGCAAAGTGAGTAGCCAGCTAAGGAGGTAGTTAGGCTGATATAAAGATTGTAATGTGCTCAGTTAGAGCTTAACGAAATACAGAAACTACAATTCCTTCTATGAAATTCTCTCTGCTTCAATAGTATTCTTTACTCTGTTCTTCAGTTTCTCTTCATCTTAACACTGAATGTATCACAAAACATGTCTCTGGTGATAGTTTCTGGCATAATGATGCTTGAGATTTGTCTGCTGCCTGTATCGTTAAAAATGTACGAGTAATGTATCCGAACTATCAAGCAAAAACGTACATTCGGTATATTTTGATCCTGTATTTAATACAAATTGTATTTAATACGCTGTTCATAGATGCTATTTATATCAAAAGAAATTGTAGTGGAAGTTTGTCACCTTGTTAATGTCGTAGATCCTTGACAATGTCTTACATTTCTATGCCCAAGCGCTAACCAATTTGCAAATTACTATGTTGTTGATCACTCGTTTGAGCTCACTATACAATGTGAACCCATTATCTGAACCGTTCAACCTCTAGGTCCTCGTTCATGTGTTATTATGCCAAAAATCATCAAAATTTGAATAGATAGACGAACACATAATTTTCAAGAAGACAATAAGAATACTTACGATGATAATGAATAATGAACGGTTCAGATTATGGATCTTATTATGGAGTAATTCCAGATAAGTGATTATATTAATTAGCGCTTGAGCACACTTTCTTTTGTTTTTGTTTTTCCAATATTGATCGTATGCTAGTGAACTTTGGTTTATTTCGGTACTTATCAAAACCAAGCTAACATTTTTGGCTTTATTTTTCTGAGAAGAATTTTTGGTTTTTGGTTTTATGGATCGTTGAAAAAATGACAAAGAATTGGGAAAGAAAATAAATAAACAAGCAAAACGAAACGTGAGTTAATTGGATGGTGCATGAGTCATGAGAGAAGCATGCACCAAGAGTATCAATCCCTTCAAGTTGGTCAAGCAAGAACATCAATCCTTTCACGTTTTGGTTAATCAATAATACCAATCCTTTCAAGCTGGTGAGG
Source organism: Prunus padus (assembly GCA_024362665.1). NCBI lineage: Eukaryota > Viridiplantae > Streptophyta > Magnoliopsida > Rosales > Rosaceae > Prunus > Prunus padus. The sequence goes on along the minus strand of JANFAM010000005.1, from coordinate 10,946,188 downwards.
CAAGAAGAAGGTGATCATGGATGCCATAGCAAGAAGGTGGAGGCTTCTCAGCGGTGAGACCGAGTGGGAGGGTCTACTTTACCCTCTTGACATCGATCTCCGCCGCTATATCATTCACTATGGAGAAAGGGCTTCCGCCATTGCTGACGCCTTCATTGACGAGCCAAAATCGAAGAACTCCGGACTTCCTCGATATGCAAAGAGAAACTTGTTCTCCAAGGTGGGTTTGGAGAGTTATAGTCCATACAAGTACGTTGTGAAGACATACTTATATGCAGCAACAAAATTAGTGCCCGGGAAATCGATCTGGTTGGGTTATGTTGCAGTGACAACAGATGAAGGGAAGCGTGTGTTGGGGAGGAGGGATATTCTGATTTCATGGAGAGGAACCAAGTTGGAGAAGGAGTTTGATATTGACAGAGAGACCACTTTGGTCCCAGCTTCTGACATTCTGGGCAAGGACAATGTCAATGAGCCTAAAGTGCACTCCGGTTGGCTTAACTATTATACTAGTTGCAGAAACCAGGTATAGTTTTTAGAGGTTAATTATCATTAATTTTTAACTTCAGTTTAGTCACTTATTTCCAAAAACACGCTAAAATTTCTACCCTCAAATCAATAGTTAACTGTTTTTTGATTTGAGTGATCTTTCGGAGAGATAATCTATAAATGATGACGATTCAGATCAATGGAATACAATGCGAAACTGAACCTTACAAGGGTCTCATATAAGTCAATAGAAGCTCTCTATGTTATACAAATTGTTATACCATACGGTTGTCCAATTTAATATTCCTTGCATAATTTGTCCATTTTAATTGAATTTTCCATGTTCAGTCCCACCTTCTAAGCGTGGCCTAACTATATATGATGTGATTAATTGCAAGTGGACAATATCGCTCAAATTAATATAGTGATAAGTAGAGTGTCGTTCCAACAGGGATCAAGTTAACCTATTAAATACTAAAATGATTTATTCCTAATTATAATTGAATTAAATGATGAGAGAATTATGGTGATTAAAATGTAATTAAGCAAGTAAAATAAAAATAAGTAAATAATATAATAGATGAAAACAAAGATGATAAAGTACTAGGGCACCGATTTCACCTAGCTAATCCCACCCAAATCCTTCTAGCTTGTTAATCCTAATTACCTAACATGTTGATAATCGTTTTCCCTTACCTCACCAATACTCTCTTCCGAGTTATATTAGTTGTGTTCCTCACAGGTCAACCCACTCTATTCCTAGTTATGGATTTAGATAGCTAAGAACCCATTAAGATTTGTGGAAAACATTTAAAGATTACACAAACCATAACCTAATCTTCCGAGTCGGCTATGTAATTTATGGTACTTGTTACAAGAAGCTATTTATTAGGCATCTCCCAATCATGCAATTAGTGGCAATTAATTGAAAGCATTAAGAACGGTAACAAGCACTCAACATGTATAGATAAATAAAATTGACAATATCAAAGAATTTGAGTATTCATAGCTAGGCTACATCGTAGCCCTAGTAAAAGAAATTAGTTCATGAATGACTTATTGAGAATCATGACGGTTGATGAAGACATGAGCGGCACTGAATTCTCCAAGTTGAACGCCTAGGTTGCGCAAGCTTTCTTCTTATTCTTCTTAGGGCTTTCGGCTATGAGTATGAGTATGTAGGAATTTGATGGCTTGAAAGTGTAGAGAGGAGTGTTGGTGGATTGTGTAGAGAGCGGTGGTGGTGGATCCTTTGATCAATGACCTAAACTCTCTATTTATAATACTCCTAGAAATCCTACCTATCTAAGGTAATTTTTACAATTATTATAAAAATAGGATTCCTACTAATTTAGGGTCTTCTTTATTTCTCCTTGTTGACTTGGTAAGACTTGGACTAGGAAATTTGATAACACTCCTTGTGATAAAAGGAATAACTTGGCTTCTTTCCAATTAATCTCCAATCTTCATCTTCTTGCCCTTTTTAGCTTAATTTCTCCTATTCCACAAATCCTTCACAAATCTCACAAAACATATTAAAACAAACAATTTAAATAAAGGATAACAATAATTAAATAGGTAAATGAGGCATAAAATATATATAAAATATAGACTTATCAATATACATACATCAATGTTTCCTTAATCAAAGAATTGTTGAATTTTCCATTGTCTCAGGCTCTTGCTGCAGTCAAAGAACTGTTGAAGAAATACAAAGGCGAGGAGATCAGCATAACTGTCACTGGCCATAGTATGGGTGCTGCAATTGGAATCCTAAACGCAACGGACATTGCATATAATGGATACAATAAGCTTAGCGACAAGCCAGGCAAGGCATCTCTCGTCACGGCCATTGTGTTTGCCTGCCCCGGCCTCGGAGACTCAAGCTTCAACAAAGTATTCTCCAGTCTAAAAAATCTTCACGTCCTGCGTGTCACGAATGCTAATGATCTTGCTCCTATTTTATCACCTGAAGGAAAATATGTCCATGTCGGAAAGGAGTTGCGAATCGACACTCTTATGTCGCCCTACCTCAAGGCTCTTTCGGATTATGATGACTGGATCGGCATAGTAGAGATGTTTCACGATTTGGAGGTTTACTTGCATGGAGTTGCGGGGACGCAAGGTGTAAATAGTTTCAAATTGGAAGTGGATCGTGACATTGCCCTGGTAAACAAATTGTTGGATGCCGTAAAAGATGAGTACCGTATTGTTGTTAAGTGGTGGATAGAGAAGAACAAGTCCATGGTTCAACAGGATGATGGCTCCTGGGTTTTAATGGATCACGAAAAAGATGACGATGAATGAAAACCATGTAGTTGATCAACGTATATTATATATGCATGCATGATAATGTCGCATAAATAAAGTTTGCCCCTGTTGTGGCCTTTTATGTACTCTTTCTTTTACTATCAATGAAGTTCTATATATCTTATTGCCTCTCGAATTAAGCACCAAAAGATAAAAATTGGTGAAATAAAGAAATTCTAGTTATTAATTTGGACCTAAACTAAGTCCTTTTATGATCTTATGTAGCCAAACTAAAACCACTCAATGTGGATTTAGGGCTCGTTTGAGAGTGATTATCACTTCTAGGAAAAAGCATCTTCCATGTGCTTATCCAAAAAATCACTTTTAGTGATTTTAAGTGATTCTGGGAAGAAGCACCTCCCATGTGCTTCTCCATAAAAGTGAATACTGGCCTCTCCAGAATCACTCCGAAACGAATCCTTAATTAGAGACCAATATAGCTTTCTAATATGGGTTTTTCTGATTTTTCAGTTTTCCTTTCATTTTATACAAGGGTAAAACAGGCAGTTTTGGGTACACAAATATTGTAGTAAGGTCAGTGAGTAAATAACAGGGTCTATATAGAATTTCCCTAAAACAAAAATGTACAAGATCAAGATTAACATAACACTAAGATGAAAAGATTTGTGTCTGTTTTCCTTAGGGGCTTTTTTTATGTATAAACTCTAGTTACGTGTTTCAGTTTACTAATAAGATTTTTGAGACATTCATGTTCACCTTTGTGTATACACACATATGTATGTATGTGTATATACGTGTTTGTGCATGTTATCAACTTAATAATTTCGAGAGAGTAACGAAATTAATTATCAAATAAAATAAATAAACAATAAGCAAAACAGATACGTGATTAGAGATTACCAAGAGGTTGGATGGTGCATATGGGTCATGACAGAAGCATGCATCAAGAATATCAATCCCCTCAAGTTGGTTAAGCAAGAAGATCAATGATTTGAAAGTTTGTTAGTTACTAATATCAATCCTTTGCAAGCTGGTTAAGCAAGAAGAAGACAACCATGAATAGCATAGCAAAAAAGTGGAGGCTTCTCAGCGGCGAGACTGAGTGGGAGGGTCTACTTGACCCTCTCGACCTTGATCTGCACCGCTATATCCTTCACTGCGGGGAAAGGACTGCCGCCATAGCTGACGCCTTCATTAATGAGACAAAATCGGACAACTGCGGACTTCCTCGATATGCAAAGAGATATTTCTTCTCTAAGGTAGGTTTGGAGAATTCTAATCCATACAAGTACAAGGTGAAGAGATATTTATACGCTGCAACGACATTATCACCCGGGAAATCAATGTGGTTAGGTTACGTTGCAGTGACAACGGATGAGGGAAAGAAAGTGTTGGGAAGGAGGGACATTTTGGTTTCATGGAGAGGAACGGAGCTGGTGGCAGAGTGGGGTATTGACATAGTGTTCGATTTGGTTAGTGCTTCTGATATTCTAGGAGAGAAGCATGACCCTAAGGTTCACCATGGTTTCCATTCCTATTACACTCATGTTGACCCTCGGTCTCCACACAACAAAACTAGTTGTAGGGTTCAGGTAACTTTGTTTTATTAATGTTGTAGTTTTTGTTAGATGAGCTAGCTAGTGATGTGCATTGGACTAACCCGTTTGTAACTGCTTTTGTAAAATACACTTTTGCTCATAAGCGGTTTTTTAAGAAGCGCTTCTATCTCTATTAGAAGTACTTCAGGCTTAGTTTATTAAAAATTCAAGTGTTTACTAAAAAAAACACTTTGAAGTGATTCTTGAAGAAGTTCCTAGAGCATCTTTGTGACCCAAAAGCACTTTTAGTTGTTAGAAAGCTGTTTTAGCATTTTCAGAAGCAGCCCCAATTTGAACCATCGTACCAAATATTGGATGAATATATATTTATGGTATAGTTTTTGCTATAGTCTAAATATTTGTTGCTCCTATATGTAAACAAGACAACAACATTTCTTTGGAGAAAAAATTGAAATATTCTGATCTGCAAAAGAAATAAAGTTTACGTATTCTTATATTTTCAGGCTTTAGCTGCAATTAAAGAAGTAGTGAACCAATATAAGAATGAGACAATCAGCATAACTGTCACTGGCCACAGCATGGGCGCTGCAATAGGAATTTTAAATGCTACAGACATTGTTTATAATGGATACAATAAGCCCCCAGGCCATCCATCCTGTCTTGTCACAGCCATTGTGTTTACTAGCCCTCGTCTTGGAGACCAAGGCTTCAGCAATGTATTCTATGGTCTGAAAAATCTTCACGTCTTGCGCGTCAGGAATGACTACGATTTAATCCCTTCTTTACCGCCGTTTGCAAACTATCTTCATGTCGGAAAAGAGCTGAGATTCGACACTTTCAAATCACCGTATTTGAAGGATCCGAAACAGAGCCTGCACAGTTTGGAGGTATACTTACATGGAGTTGCAGGAACACAAGGAGAAAATGATTTTAAATTGGCAGTTAAACGTGATCTTGCATTAGTAAACAAATATTTGGACGGGCTAAAAGATGAGTATCTTATAGTTGCTAAGTGGTGGACAGAGAAGAACAAGTCTATGCTTCAAATGGGCGATGGCTCCTGGGTGTTGATGGATCATGAAAGTGATGATGATTGATGTGCCTAATATTTGTGTAGTTACATGCCATACGTTTCTTTTTATTTGCTTATCATTACATGTCATACTTGATAATAAATAATTTAAGCTAATAATCACATGTTATATTTGGTTGATAAAGGAGCGACAATATTTTATTGATAAGATAAATAAAACAAGTACAAAGCAACTAAGATGCCGAAATGAATACAACTTATACTATAAAGCAAATTTCACCGAATGGATAGATCAGATTAATATCATATTGCAAATTGTTGTTAATATTTTAAGTCGTTTGCCACCTTAATCCCAAAACAAAGGGTTAAGTAGCTGGACTTATTAATCATTACAAGATTACATATATGAGACGTTAATTATGACGTGAAGAGCATAACCATAATGCATTAAACAAAGAATAAATCAAAGGTTGAAGAAGGATCAAGTGATATTAAACAATCATATGACTTTTCAACCATAAAAAAAAACAATCGTATATGACTACCAATAATGATCCAAAATAGATGCGTGCAAGACATTAAGGTTTCAATATTAATATACTAAATCCTTATCATATTTAGTCCTTTCAAGTTAACTAGCTGGCCGGTTAACTAAGCGAGCAAACAACCAAACATGTGGGACATTAAATATTTAATTGGGGGCCTTGTTCATACGGCTGGGAATTTGACCAAGTGCTAATTTTGAAGAACAAAGAAACAAGAAGTAGTACATCCTTCACTATAAATACAGGAGCTTCGACATCGATAGATAATGCATCAAGGTTAATTTGTTCCAATTAATCCTCTCTATAGTTGTTTATTGGTAATTAGCAAAAGAAAAATTTAACTTCATGTGTAGATTTGCAGACAGGTGGAGGGTTCTGAGCGGCCAGGACGAGTGGGAGGGTCTGCTACACCCTCTCGACATCGATCTTCGCCGCTACATTATTCACTACGGTGAAAGGGCTGGAGCCATTGGTTACGGATTCATTGACAAGCCAACATCAATTTCAAGAACATCGGACTTCCCGGTATGCCAAGAGAAATTTATTCTCTAAGGTGGGTTTGGAGATAGGCAATCCATACAAGTACGAGGTGAAGAAGTATTTGTATGCAGCAACAAGATTTTCACCTGGGAAATCAAACTTGTTGGGATTTGTTGCGGTGTCGACGGATGAAGGAAGCAAAGTGTTAGGAAGGAGGGACATTCTGATTTCATGGAGAGGAACCATGTTGGACCAAGAGATAGAGGTCGACGCTACGATACTTTTTTCCTCAGCTTCTGATATCCTGGGCAAGGAAAATAATCCTCAGGTGCACCTTGGTTGGCATGGCTATTATACTAATCTTGACTCTGAGTCAGCACACAATAAAACTGCTAGTTGCAGAGATCAGGTATATATAAGTTTCTTTTTTATTCTAATTTTGTTTTAAATTGAATTGATAGTAATTCTACAAGTACCAACTGTTATCTCAATTTGAAAGAAAGACGATAATTATATTCATAAATCAGGCAAAAATACCATTAGCCACGAAAGCCAGAACAAATACCACTAAAAGTAAGTTCTTGAGTTTTTATAAAATAAATGAAATAGTTTGAACACTTATATCCTTATTGCTCTAAATTAAGTACTATTGTAATATTATACTCGAAAATTAACGGTAGTATGGTAATAGACATAGTAAAGAAATATCACCCGAAACGAACTATTTTTTTTGTTTTATAAATTGTTTTTTTGTTACCAAACCAACTCCCATCCAAACACATCGCACTTTCTTTTTAATATTCTATCAAGTCACGATTCATGTAAAACCAACTAGCAATTAATTGTCCGTCTAGTTGTTAATGTGATGTTACGAATTCACACAGAACAAGTGTAACTGATCATATTAAACAAACCAAACATTCAACATGGCTTATGATTTGATCAAGTTTTATAACACCAAATCAGATATTTCAACTGTATTGATCATTGATCAAGTTTTATAACAGAAAAATGAAAGTGAAAACATAAATTTCCACCTATTTCTTCTATATATTGTTTGCAGGTTCTAGCTGCAGTTAGAAAACTAGTAGACCAATACAAGGACGAGGAGATCAGCATTACTGTAACTGGCCATAGCATGGGTTCAGCTATTGCAGTTCTAAATGCAACTGATATTGTTTATAACGGATACAATAAGCCTACAAACTCAAACAATGTGAGTCTTGTCACAGCCATTGTGTTTGCCTGCCCAAATGTGGGAGACCATGGCTTCAAGAAGGTATTCTCTAGTCTTGAAAATCTTCGGGTCTTGCGTATCACCAACGAATGGGATCCCGTCCCTAAGTTACCAATTCTACCTTATGTTCCTGTTGGAAAAGAGTTGGTAATCGACACTCTCAAATCGCCCTACTTGAAGAATGCAATAGACTCTGTGCATCAGTTGGAGGTTTACTTGCATGGAGTGGCAGGAACACAAGGGAGAAACAATGATTTTAAATTGGAAATTAATCGAGATCTTGCATTGGTAAACAAAATTTTGGATAGTCTAGATGATAAATATCATATAATTCCTAAGTGGTGGATAGAGAGGAACAACTCTATGGTTCAAATGGAGGACGGCTCCTGGGAGTTAATGGATCATGAGAAAGATGACGACGACGATGATGATGGAGCCTAGTATTTAAATTGACAATCATGTGGGACTGGGATAAGGAACAACTCCACGCACCAAATAAACCATAGCTTCTAGTTTTAATTCCTATTGTTTCCTTAGTTTCAGCTCAATTGAAAAATGAGCATAAGAAATTTGATATAATAAAACATCTTCAAGGCAAGGAGTTTGTAGCTCAAATGGTTAAGAGCATGTACCTTTACACTTGAGGTCTGGTTCGATTTCCCTCCTCTTCCAACTTGTATAAAAAATAAATAAAACATCCTCAAGAATTCCCTTTCGTTTGTCCAAGAATTTTCGCTACCTTATTGTTTGTGCAAATTGTTGGCGTGACTTGTGGACTAATTAAACTTTCCTTGCATACCAAGAATTCTCATATTAATTGTAATTAATTTCCCTTTTATTTATGATTTCCTACTGTAAATAGAATTAGGAGTTATTACTTCATTTGGCCTTCAAGGTTTTATTGTACAATAAATATGACCTCCTACAAGGACTTATACACTGAAAATTCCCACAAACGCATATTCTCTCATAGTTTCTCATATTTTAGCATGGTATCAGAGTAGCGATCTTAGGGATTGTTGACTCTAGTTTCAAACCCTCGCCACAATATGGGAGGATGAGTTTTTCATTCCTCATGGAGGTAGCACCATCGACCTCACCTTTCCTTCTTACCTGACCTTAGCCGAATTGAGTGGTTAGATGGCTCCGTTCCTAAAAATGCCGAATCAAATCCCAACTCTAACCTGATTGAGTGCTCAGATGGCTCAGTTCCTACAGTTGCATAACTAGACCCCGAACGATCCTGACTTAGGATCTGACCAAGACCCCAATTCCAATCCCGATCTTTGACGAATTGATTCCCATAAAGACCCAGACCCATAATCTATCTTTGATTTCGACCCAAATATCGACTTCGACTCAGACTTAGACCCTAACTTCGGCTCAGATTCCAATACGGATTCCTACTCAACCTATATCCTATGCATCTTTCATTGCACATATTACGACTTCCCAACTAACGACCTCGACACATGGACAAGATTGCGCCTATTGTGGTGATGTGAGACACACTCGTGAGAATTGTTTCAAATTGCATGGCTACCTCGAATGGTAGGCGACTCTCAAAGATCGAACACAACGCGATACTCCCAGTAATGGTACTAGTTATGGATTTCATACTTCAGATAAGAGTGATTCCACAAGTTGGATAATTGATTTCGGTACAACTAATCATATGACATTTGATCATGATGATTTTATAAATACTACCCAACCTAGACGAACTTGTATTGCTAACGTCAATGGAATTACTTATCCTGTGACAGGGGCTGGTATTGTTGCTCTCTCATCCCTTGTATTATTGTCTAATACTTTACTTGTTCTATCTATATCCAATAAATTGATGTCCATTGATCAAATTACTAAACAATTGAATTGTTGTGTACTAATTTACCCGAGTTTTTGTTTGCTTCAGGATATTCACACTAAAGAGATTCTTGGTCGTGGTACTAAGTGAGGAGGGCTCTAATATGTGGATGACTTCAACCCAAACATGGCTAACAGTGTGACGCATCCCTCTGATAGCAAACAAAAGCAAATCTGGTTGTGGAACCATCGATTGGGACATCCGTATTTTAGTTATATGAAGCATCATTTGTTGGATTTATTCTCAGATTTCAAGGACTCCAACTTCAATTGTGACACATGTATTTTGGCCAAGAGTGACCATGTGCCCTATTCATTGAGTATGAGCAAGGGTACTACTCCGTTTACGTTAATTCACTCTAATGTCTGGAGACCCTCCCTTATCATAGCTTCTTCTAGCGTTCGATGGTTTGTCACATTCGTACAAGATTGGACACTAATGACATGGCTTTATTTGATGAATAATAAAAACGAATTATTTTCGCTGTTTCAGTTCTTCCACAAACAGATGCAAACTCAGTTCAATGCTCAAATACAGATTATTCACTCTGACAATGGTGGAGAATTTGTCAATCATAACTTCCAATAACATGGAATTATCCATAAGATGACTTGTCCTCAGACATCACAACAAAATGGTGTTGCTGAACGAAAGAATCGACATCTTTTGGAAATAGCCCGAGTACTTCTTATTCGTGCTCATTTTCCTCATCATAATTGGGATGATACTATCATCACCACCATTCACCTGATCAATCGCATGCAGTTTGGTGTCTTGAACTTTCGTACTCCTACAAGTGCTTACACAACACGAGCCCTGCCCTCTATTTGGGTGCTCACACCCCAAATCTTTGGATGTGTGGCCTTTGTTCATCTCCAAAAAAATCAACGTTGCAAGCTTGATCCTTGCAGCCTTCATTGTGTTTTTGTGAGATATGTCACTCATAAAAAAGGTTATTGGTGTTATCACCCTCTTACTCGCCGAACCTTCGTCACTTTAAATATTCGCAGATTGATAATTCGCCCTTTGAACTTCCTTATCCTTTTTCTTCCTCGCTCCATGTAAAATAAACTGGAGTCAATGGACCACACCCGAGGGATGTTGGACAAAGGCCCTCCGATGACTAAGTCAGTTAAATGATCTTGAAAAAGATGCAGAGATAACAGAAAGGATGGAGGTCTTCTCTCATGAGGAGAGCCTGGTGGCTAGAACCGTGTGAAGGAGAGAGAGAGAGAGAGAGAGAGAGAGAGAGAGAGAGAGAGAGAGAGAGAGAGAGAGAGAGGGCGTGAAGGGAGAGAGGGAGAGAGAGCTCTCTAGGGTTTTTTTAGAATTACCTCTTGTGTGTTGTGTAGCCATGTATTTATAGACTCCTGGCTTGGCTAGGGTTTGAAGAATAATCCTTTATTTAATTAAGATCATTCTTACCCAAAAATAGATGGTATGATCATAGAAGAACATATCGAAAATATCGCCGATATTTCGCTGGATTTGGAGCGCCGATATTATCGGCTGGGTACAATAGGTTTTTGTTATTTTTTCTAAAATATCGGCGATATTTCGGGGATATATCGTAGAAATATCGGCAGGGATATTATCGCGCATTGTCACATTGAAAATGGAGATAATATCGCGATATTATCGCGCATTGGCCCGTTAATTTTCCGTGCGGCTTTCGAGTCTTGTATCAGGTTTGTTAAACCACATGCACTCATCAAGGAAGAATAATCTGAAACGAATTCTTCTTAATCATAATAGTTGGCTTTATATTTTGTATTTACTGCCATTCAAGGCTTTTACAATTTATATCTTTATTGTCCAAGTATAAATATTGTAATATTTACACAAAGGAATACAACTTGAATTCAAACTCTTACATGGTATTAGCCTAAACGATCCTTTTCTCTTCCAAGCGATAGCCTCTTCCCTCTCTCTCTCTCTCATGGCCTCTCCATCTTCCTTCTCATCTTTTCTTGGTCCCCACTCCTCCCATTTCATCAAGTTCACCGACACTAACTACCTCATCTGTCTCCGACAAATAAAACCTTTTCTCATTGGCCACGACTTGTGGAAATATGTTGATAGCCCATGTCCTCAACCTTCTTCATTTCCACCCCTACCAGCACCCTCTCCTAACCAAGCACTTGTTCTTCCTCAACCTAATCCTGCCTATGAAACATGGTTTCAATAAGACCAACTCATTGTCAATTACCTCACAAGCACTATATCTGAATCAGTGTTGTCTCTCACCATTGGCTACGACTCTTCAAAAGCAATTTGGGACTTCTCTCAAACTTCGGTGGCGAGTGAATCAATCCTCCGTTTTCAACTCATGAACTTGTAAAAAGGAACACAGATTGTGGACCAATACCTTTGTCAAGTCAAATCCATTACGGACTCTCTTGCTGCCATCAATGAGTCGGTCTTCAATAAGGATCTCATCACCGGCGTTCTTCATGGCTTGGGTCCTGATTACAAAATGCTGGTAACCGCTAGTTTAAATTTTCCTCCTCTTCCTGATTTTGCTGACCTGCGTGCTGAATGCTCTCCTATGAAGCTCAGACTCCTCGCACCGATCCTGTTCACACCAGCCAGTTCACGGCTCTCATGGCCATTCAGTCTCAACCATTCTTCTCTCACCGTGGTGGCTCTTCTAATCGTGGCACTAGACGTGGCGGTCGCAGCAGCGGAGGTCTGGGCTGGAACTCGCAGCAGCATTAGTTCTAACAGTGGTCTTCCAATGGCTCCCCTAGGCCCTACCGTGGTTGGCACCAGCACTCCAATACCGCTTGGGCTAACAACTGGCAGTAGCAACCCTCAACCTCCCAATGGTCCAACCATTCTCCATTGCACCCTGGGTCCCAACCCCAGTCACCGTCCTCATGACCCACTGTCAACAGCAACCGATCCTAGGCTCATGGCCTCCTGGACCCCCCATGGTTCCTCCACGTGCAACACTACCCAACACATTCATGTAGCCTGTCAACACAGCTTCCGCAGCCCTGAAACTTTTCCTCCATTTGTGGATGCACAATTTCTCCAATCTCTTAACAATACCTAGAATCTCGACATCAGAGCCTCCCATTATATGACTAGTACTGCCACCAACCTTTAGAAACCCCAATCCTACATGGGTAATGACTCCATATATTTGGGTAACGGTGATTTTCTAACCATTTCATCCACTGGTACTCTTCATGTTTCTTTAGGCTTTTATGCATTTCTCTTCGTAATGTTTATCATGTTCCTTCCCTCCGTACTAATCTTCTTTACGTAGCTCACTTTACTCGTGATAATTCTGTCTCCTTTGTATTTAATCCCAATTCTTTTCAAATTTATGACTTACAAATTGGTACTCTTCTTTTTCACGGCCCATGTAAAGATGGTCTCTATCCTCTCTCATTTCCATCCTCTTCTCCCGTCAAGCATGCCTTCGCTTCCATTAATTCCACTGCTTGGCATCGTCATCTTGGTCATCTGTCTTCCAATGTTTTGTCTCGTCTTTCTTCTTCATTAGGTTTCAAATGAAATAAGGAATTTTGTAAGACTTGTGACCTTGGCAAATCTACTCAATTACCATTTTCTATTAATGAAATTCATGCCCACTCTCCATTTTTTATTATTCACTATGATGGTTGAATGCTCCTTGTTACTTCTAAAATTGTTTTTCAGTATTATGTCTTATTTATAGATGAATATTCCCGGTATACATGGATTTATTCGATGCGTTTCAAAAGTGAGGTTTTTCACCATTTTCAAACTCTTATTTCCATGATACATAACATCTTTAATTCCTCCATCAAATTTCTTCAAAGTGACGATAGCACTGAATATGTCAACAACTCTTTCACTCACTACTATCACAAATTAGGCATTCAACAACGGTTCTCATGTCCCCACACCCCACAACAAAAATGGCCTTGCAAAACATAAACACCGTCACATTGCCACAATAATTCGAACCCTCCTCACTACAACCCATGCCCCTCACACACTTTGGGTTGACGCGACACTCACTGCTGTACACCTCATCAATCTCCTACCCACTCCAATCCTATCCTGGCAAACCCCATATAACAAACTCTTTAACCAACCTCCTGTATATTCCTAGGATTTTTGTCTGTTATTGTTACCCACATCTTGGTGCTTACACAAAAACAAACTTGTCAACCGTTCCACTGAATGTGTGTTCCTTGGCTACAGTACTCAACATAAAGGCTATCGCTGCCTCGATCCATCCATTGGTCGTGTATATACCTCTCAACATGTTTTATTTAACGAAACACTTTTTCCTTTTCAACATTTGCAGGTTTCATCCTTCCCGGAGTATACTGAAATAAATTTCCATCCCATGGTCTCTACCTCTCATTTTCTAGCACATGCGGCCACTCCAGGACCACTTTCTAGCACCTTCATCCTCCCACAAGCCGCAGTGCCCACCCTAAGGCATTGCATTGGCTTCGGTCGTGCAGTACCCTCTAGTCCACCTGGCGCGCCTCTTTTTGAGCCAGTCCAGCCCCTGCTCCACACATATTCTAGAAGACATCGCATACCACCTACGGAACTTGCGTAAGTACTGCCAGTCCCTGCTCACTTTGCCACCGCCTACTCATCCCATGCACACACGTCTGTGTGATGGCATCTCTCAGCCTAAAAACCGCACCGACTGCATAGTTTGATACCCGGTCCCTTGTGCTCTTTTAACTGTCCTGGACAATATTGAACTCACTTGTTTTTCTCAAGCTTCCAAAAATCAAGCATGGCGTGCGACAATGTCTGAAGAAATCAATGCCTTGTTGAGGAATCAGACTTGGTCTCTTGTTCCTTCATTTCCCACAAATACTCAAGTCGTTTGCAATTGGGTCTTCCGCATTAAGCATCACTCTGATGGCACTATTCAACGCTACAAGGCCCGCCTTGTGGCTAAGGGATTTCATCAACGCCCTGACATTGACTACTTTGAGACCTTCAGCCCTAGTTGTCAAACCAACCACAATTCGCATTATTCTCAGTCTTGTGTTTCCCGCCGGTGGTCCTTACGGCAACTCGATGTCAAGAATGCCTTCCTTCATGGGTTCCTTCAAGAAGATGTATATATGGTTTAGCCCATGGTTTTGTGAACCCTGCTCATCACACTCATGTCTGTAAACTTCACAAGTCTCTTTATGGCCTCAAACAGGCTCCGCGTGCATGGTTTAATCGTATTAGCACCTTTCTCTTATCCTCAGGGGCGGATCCACAGAGGAGCAATGGTGGTCAAGTGACCCCTGCAACCTCCGAAATCCTCCATTAGAGCAGCTCCATTGACCCTCGCAAGCTGCTCGCAACGTGCTCAACCAAATGCCCCAAATGGGCAAAGCCTGGAGCTGGAGTGCACGCAGCGCTTGTGAGTTCCTTTTTTTTTTCTCCGCTCCGCGTCAAAACGACGCCGTTCAACTAACTATTTTTTTTAATGCGCTGGACGTCAAAACGACGTCGTTTCATTAAAACTGTGTTTTATTTTTTAAAACCAGGCCAAAACGACGTCGTTTTGGCCTAGTTTTAAAAAACAAAACAAAGCCATTTAGCTCTGTTTTGCCCGATTACTACCCCCTCCCTAACTCATTTCTCTCTTCTCAACTCAAGTTCTCAACCCTAAATCCCCAACCCTAACTCAACTAAACGAACCTCCACCCAATTCAACAATGCCTTACCCATACCCTTATATTGCCTTGCCTTATTTTCATTCTAAACATTTAAGTAAATGTCTTTGTCCTTTTACTTTCATTTATTTTTATATTACTCCATTTACTTAAGTTTACGATGTAAATAAGGAAGTACCCCTATTGGATTCAAATAAAAAATACTAGAAAATCAAATTCCCACCAAATCAAAATATGAAAAATCGGTTTTAGTGCAAAATAAGATTTAGGCTAAAAATGATGGCTCATTAAGTCAATATATACTTCATACTAAAATCTCATAAAATCAAGTTTTCTTATTTGATGTGTAAGGAATAAAAGCCGCCAAAAATTATCTTGAGAAAATGATTATTCCGAAAAACCATTTTTCATACTTAGCCAATATTTTTACATAAAACCATTTTTCATGTATGATATGAATGCATGAAGGGACCCGATGCATGATGCGTCGGACCTAAATTTATTAGTTTCCTAATGTATTTGTTAGTTCCCTAGATTCTCTAGTTTTCCAAATTCTAGTAGGATTTCTACTTTTCCAAATTTCTAGTTTTAAGTTTCCTATTTTATTTGGGGTTAGAATTTCTGTTTAATTAAGGGATTTTTATCATATTATGTCTAGGTTTTAGTTTGCTATAAATAACCCCATATAGTTCTTTAAAATTCAGATTTGGATATTGAGTAAACCTTCTCTTAAAGCCATGTGATTTTTGTCCTTTCTTCTGGGTTCTCTGATTTCGGTCTTTTCTTTCGTCCATTCGATCTATATTTTCGTCTCCTAGACCTCCGATCTATATTTACAAGAATAGCCCAACTCTTATGTATTGAAGAAATATTTATTTGAATAAGCTCCCCCTAAGACAGTACTCATAAGGGTCCAAAGTTTGAGAGCTATAGCCCAAAAGAAATGCAGATAAAGTCCAAAATAAAAACGATGACGGACCTAAAAAATGACGTAAATGCCCTAAAATGAGCAGGATTGTGCTAATATATGCTAGCTCTTACGTCGAATAGGACGAGAAGCCTTCGGAGGCAAAGAGGATTGCGCTAATTTTTTGGTTTATTATCACATTCTTAGAGATATTTTTGGTTTATTACAGTGTGTGTCTATTTTTTGAAGTTGATGCAGTTCTCTTTAATAATAAACATGAGTATTTTGTATGGTTTTATCTATTAACTATGAAGAATATTATCGTTTCATTTCGATTGGTCTATTTTGTATAGAATTTTTTTTAAGCTTTTACATGTTGACCCCCGGAATGAAAATTCCTGGATCCGCCACTGCTTATCCCTTGGGTTTTCAAGAAGTTTGGCAGACTCTTCACTTTTTATCTTTCAGCAGGGATCCCACGCCATCTTTCTCCAACTGTATGTTGATGACATTGTGATTACTGGCAGTGATTCCTCTATTTTACAGAATTTTATATCTCTTTTAAGCTGCCAATTTGACATCAAGGACCTTGGTCCTCTTAGTTACTTCTTGGGTTTACAAGTTGTCTCTATGATGGTGCTCTTCATCTCAATCAACTCAAATATATTCATGATTTGTTACACAAGAGTAATCTCCTACATGCCAAGCCCGCTTCCACTCCTCTTGCGCCCAAGTCTATTCTAACTGCTAGTGACAGTGACTTGCTCGCTTCTCCCACAGAATACCGTGAACTTGTGGGGAGTCTTCAATATCTCACCCTTACCCGCCTAGATATTTCCTTTGCCGCCTAAAAACAGACATTAATATTATTGGTTTTCTACTTTCTAGAAAGAACAAAAAGCACTATTGAATTTGTACCTCGCCAAAAATAAAAAAAGCTTATTGGTTCTTACTCTTCAGAAAAAAAAAAAAAAGCATTATTGGTTTTTTACTTTTCAGAAAAAGCAGTATTGCTTTAAACAAAAGTTTTGAGAAAAAAACATTAAATTTCTGTCGGTTGGAAAAAAACATTTTAAGCCATCATATCAATGCACTATACGCTGCTCTCTGCAGCAGGTCTTATTTTGGTACGCCATATAAATTTTTGATCTTCGATGCTGAGATTTGGGCTCTGTACTTCGGCTTAAAGCTTGCTGTAGATCTGGGCCTCAATAATCTCCTTATCGAGATGGATTCTGCCACTGCTGTCAATCTTTTGCACAAGCCTACTCTCCTTGACTATCACCCCCTTGCTGCTCTAATTGGGAGCTGCAATGAGCTCATTGCACAGATTGGAGGCTGCTCCATTCACCACATATACAGAGAGAAATTATGCTGCAGCAGATGCTATTGCAAATTGGAGTTATAACTTAGCGTTAGGTGGATGTCTCCTTGATGAGGCAACAAGCTGGCTGGAAAATATCCTTCTTGATGATATCCTTGGGATCGCTACACCCCGCATGATACCAGTGTAAGACTAAATAATATAATTGCTGTACAGACTTTAGAAAACTCACAATGCATCTTGATCACTTACATGATGAATGCATGCTTGTTTGAATGATAAGACCTTCTGCAATTCTCGATCTCCTTAGGCAGTACAATCAATGGACTAGGGGTATTAATTCTGCAGTGCATGATCGAGAGTGCAGGGACCTTCCATTTATATCGAATTGGTGTGTGCTTTACAGATTTCTATCCATTAAAGAAATCTGTTAAACTGTCTAGAGCACCATACTTTGTTTTCCATGTTCTTCATCCATTAAGTATTTGAACAAACGTACATCAATACTCATTACATAAGTTATGTCTTGCACATGGATTGGTTTTTATCTTTAACAGCTTTTACAGCTTTTACAGCTCATTCATATATTGTATTATTATAATACAACTTGTAGGATTGCTACAACTCTTGTTTAATTAATTTTACACCATAATGAGTTTACTAGCATAGTTAGATTATGATTTCTAATTCTGCATATGAGTTTGTGTTCCACTAGGATTAAGTGTGAAGCCCTTAATAGGCTTACATTCTCCCACTAGGGCCAACACTTAGTCCATAACTCTAATGCAAAATTTCTTTATGGCCGTGAAATCATAACAACACAATCCTATCATCAAATTCCTGTTTGAATAAAAGTGCTTATGCAAGACCAAAGAGAGTAATGTTTAATTAAGCTTTAAAACATTCTCCATGATCATGTACACAAGACTTTTATCTACATGGAATACCAACAAGATACAAACTTTATCGTTGTTTCATTTTAAAACTGAATTGTGTAAGGAAATACCTTAACCTGAAATGAAACATCGAGTGGTCCTCTTCAAGACTATTTCTAGTCATTCTTGAGTTTTGATAATCACGGTTCCATAATTTCTCTTTAACCGAAATGATTATCAATAATCTTTATTAAACAAATGAAAACTTGATGCATATTCAAAACCAAAATTCAATCACAAGGGAAACACACAAGAAAACCAGAATGCAGCCAAGTGTGATTGCAACTCCCACTAATCTGCCAAGTGAAAACTCTCCAAGATCCCCATCCTCTCAACGTGATTCTTGAAAACAGCCACTGGTAATCGCTTTATTCAATGGATCTCGCAATCATAGACCTTGTGTCTATGTAATCTATTTTGACATGCCCTTCTTTGATCTTCTCTCTAACAAGTAAGTACTTGATATCAAGGTGTTTGGTACTGCAGATCTCTTGTTATTTCTTGAAAAGAAAACTGCCCCTGTGTTGTCACAATAAACTTGTATAGGCCTGGAAATAGAGTCGACAATTTTCATTCCGGTGATGAAATTTCTAAGCCACATCGCACGAGTGGTTGCTTCATAACATGCCATGAATTCTGCTTGCATGGTAGAAGCTGCAATTGTGGATTGTTTGACACTCTTCCAAGAAATCGCTCCTTTGGCGAGCAGGAACACATAACACGAGGTTGATTTCAAATCATCCGGACATCCAGCAAAATCTGAATCACAATATCCAATTAACTTGAGTTCTTTACAACTCTTGTAGACTAGCATGTTGCTCTTTGTCTTCTGCAAGTACCTCAATACTTTCTTTGCTGCAATCCAATGAGCTTCTCACGCATTTGATTGGAATCTTCCCAATACACTCGATAACAAATGCCAAATCTGGTGCAGTGCATGCACTGTGCATACATAAGGCTTCCAACCAATGATGAATATGGCTTGTTCTTCATCTCCATCTTCTCTATCTCATTCTTAGGGCACTGTTCTCTGCTCAATTTATCTCCCTTTGAAATAGGCATCTCAACTGTTCCACATGCCGACATATTGAATCGCTTGAGAACCTTTTCAATGTACCCTTTTGAGACAATCCCAATAAACCTCTTGACCTGTCCCTATGTATTTCTATTCCAAGTACGTATGAGGCATCCCCCAAATCTTTCATATCAAAGTTGTTAAACAAGAATAGTTTGGTTTCATGTAGTAAAGTCAAACTATTACTTGTTAACAATATATCATCCACATACAGTATTAGAATAACAAATTTACTCCCACTAAGCTTCATATAAATGCATTCATCAACTGAATTTTCTTCAAAACCATAAGAACTTACCACTTGATCAAATTTGAGGTACCATTGTCTTGAGGCTTGCTTCAATCCATAGATAGACTTTTTCAGCTTGCACACCATTTGTTCTTTGTCTCGGCTTTCAAATCCTTCCGGCTGCCTCATATATATTTCCTCCTCAAGGTCTCCATTTAAGAAGGCTGTCTTTACATCCATTTGATGTAAAGGCAGATCAAGATGTGCCACCATTGCCATGATAACTCGAAATGCATCTTTTGTTGAGACTGGTGAAAATGTCTCATTATAGTCCAGTCCTTCCTTCTGTGTGAACCCCTTTGCAACTAATCTTGCTTTATGCCTTTCCACATTTCCTCTCGAGTCCTTCTTTGTCTTATACACCCATTTGCATCCAATTGGCTTGCAATCTGCTGCTGCATCCACAAGTTCCCATACTCCATTGTTGCTCATTGATTCTAATTCTTCTTCCATAGCTTTTCTCCATTTGTGTGAATTGTAGCCCGTCATAGCTTCCTTGAAATTTACAGGATCCTCGTATTCGAGAGATTAAACTCAGATTCCTGCAAATAGACAACATAATCTTGTGGTATGGCTGATCTTCTTACCCTCGTTGATCTTCTCAAAGCTGTTGCTTGAGTTGGCAATTCTTGAACAACTCCTCTTGAATTCTCTGGTGCTTGATGTATTGGATCATTAAGTGGCTGCTCTAGATCCATGTCTTCATCTTCATTGCTATCTTGCTGCACAACCTTGTAAGTAAGGAACTTCTTGGCTTTGAGATACGAGTTACGGTGTTACTTCTCCTTCTTCTTCAAATACTAATTCCTCCCCGTCTGTCATCACCATGATCCCCGCAATATTCTATGAATTGTGCCTTGCATGTTTCAATGATTTTATTGCTATGTGTGGGGCAATAAAATCTGAAACCTTTTGATCTTTCTCGGATAGCCAACAAAGAAGCAATTGATCGCTTTAGGATCAAGTTTTCTTTCTTGAGGATTGTAGATCTTGGCTTACGCTCTCTACAGCCCCAAACACGTATGTGTTTTAGACTTGGCTTCCTCTTGGTCCATAGCTCAAAAGAGGTCTTCATTGTAGCTTTGCTTGGTACCCTATTCAAAATATAATTTGCAGTCTTGATTGCCTCTCCCCATAAGTAGATTGGCAGCTTTGTCCGGCTCATCATGCTTCTCACCATGTCCTTCAAGGTCCTATTTCTTCTCTCAGCAACGCCATTCTCGCTCGTGTGTCCCAGGAGTGGTGTATTGTGCCACAATGCCATGATCCTGCAAATATCTAGCAAAAGAACCAGGGTGTCTTCCAGTGTTGTCAAATTTGCCATAATACTCACCTCCCTATCCGATCTCACAACCTTAATTTTTAATTCCAATTGGTTTTCAACTTCAGTCTTAAAGATTTTAAACATCTCTAAGGCACTTGACTTTTCTGATATCAAATATAGATAACAGAATCTTGAGAAGTCATCTATAAAGAGGATAAAGTACTTATGACCATCTATAGTTTGGACTGGAAAGGGACCACATATATCTGTATGAATAACCTCTAGGAGTTGATTGCTCCTTGTTGATCCCTTCTTTCTCGGTATTGGTCATTTTTCCTTTTATGCATTCCACACAGACTTCAAAATCGAGAAATCTAGTGATGGTAAAACTTCATCTTTAATTAAGATTTGCATTCTTTCTTTTGAAATGTGACATAATCTCTTATGCCAAAGCTTTGAAGAATTTTCAGCTTTGAGGTTTGAAGAGGTGCTTAGTACTAACTTTGAGGCAACACAGTCTAGTTGAAATAAACCATTAACAATAAAGCTGTGTCCAACAAGCTCAGTTTTAAGAAAAACATCAAAGCCACTTTTATTGAAATCAAAATGAAAATTCAACATGACCAACTTGGAAATCGAAATCAAATTCCTTCTCATAGAAGGCACAAAAACAACATCATCAATCTCAAAACAAAAACCAGTTCCTAATTCCGAGTCTAAGCGTGCCAATAGCTTGGACTTCAACTTTCATGCCATTTCCCACAAACACATGAACCTCATCTTTGTTTGGTGTTCTCTTCCTTATGAAGCCCTGTAGTGAATTTGCAACATGGATAGAGGAACCAGTGTCAAGAATCCATGTGTTTTGAGGAATGCAAGTTAAATTTGACTCAAAGCAGACAAAAAATTGATTTTTACCTCTAGGGTCTTTTCCTTTAGCCTCTTGCTTGACTAACCACTTTTTGTATTTGTGGCAGTCCCTTTTCATGTGTCCTCCTTTCTTACAAAAGTAACACTTGAATTCTTTAGGTTTGGCTTCATTAGAATCTTTAAATCTTTTAGGAGAGGAAGCATTTTTGGCGGTAGTTTTATTGACAACACTTTGTGATTTGCAGATCGCTTGTTTTGCTTAGCCACTAGGTTTACACTTTGTTCTCAGCCTTTTCAGATTTGATCCTAGTCTCTTCTTGAACACAGATAGATATTAACTCATTTAATGCCCACTTGTCTCTTTGAGCATTATAAGTTACTTTCAGTTGACCATAGTCTCTAGGCGGTGAATTCAAAGCAAGATGAACAAGGAATGTTTACGATATGGTTACCTCCAGACCTTTCGGTTTGCTTGATAGATCGACCATTTTCAGTATGTGCTCTCTCACACTTCCTTCTCCATTGAACTTCATGTTGGTCGGTGCGTTCATCAAGTTGCCAGTTTACGCCTTTTGATTCTTGAAACTTCAGTCCAATAGCCTTCATATATTCCTTGGCCTTTTCGAATCTGGTATGCCTCCTCTCACGCATCTGTCATTGTTCTTTTCATAATCATTAGTGAAATTCTGTTAGCCTTCTGCCATTGCTCATGCTTAGATCTCTGAGTAGCAGTACTTCCTTCACTGGCAGGATCGGCTCCTCTGTCCTCAATGCAAGATCCAAGTCCATAATCCCAAGAACAATCGTGAGATCCTGTTTCCACTTCTTGTAGTTGATTCTGAAAGTGGTTCTATGGAGTGACATTCATGGAAGGGGCATTCATTGCTGTAATTCACAGAATATGCAAGTGTGAAAATCTTTATCCCCAAAACTGCATCATATACTCATCTTTGGACTGAGTACATGATTTTCTTTATCATAATACCAATGCACGATCACCATATGAATTATACGTATAAAGACTTTCACCTTTAGGCATAAAGGCTCTATGATTCATGTGTGTCATATATTGTATCATGCCAATATGATTCGAATCATATATAACAATCTTGCTTTGGCATGATCTGTTATATATGTCATGAACCACAATGCAATATGTGATCAATTTAAAACTAGGAATCGATATGATGTGATGCAAATTGAACTACTTTGGCGGTGTCATTTTGCATAACATCAGTCTATGAACTTGATCACCTTATTTATATTTTCTGCACTCAAAAGGATTAGTGACAGATATATCTAATAGAATAGAATTGAAAAATTAATCTGTATTAAGGATCCAAGGGATTGTGAGGAAGCTACGATACCAAATGTAAGACTAAATAATATAATTGCTGTCTGAGACTTTAGAAAACTCACAATGCATCTTGATCACTTACATGATGAATGCATGCTTGTTTGAATGATAAGACCTTCTGCAATTCTCGATCTCCTTAGGCAGTACAATCAATGGACTAGGGGTATTAATTCTGCAGTGCATGATCGAGAGTGCGGGGACCTTCCATTTATCTTGAATTGGTGTGTGCTTTACTGATTTCTATCCATTAAAGAAATCTGTTAAACTGTCTAGAGCACCATACTTTGTTTTCCATGTTCTTCATCCATTAAGTATTTGAACAAACGTACATCAATACTCATTACATAAGTTATGTCTTGCACATGGATTGGTTTTTATCTTTAACAGCTTTTACAGCTTTTACAGCTTTTACAGCTTTTACAGCTCATTCATATATTGTATTATTATAATACAACTTGTAGGATTGCTACAACTCTTGTTTAATTAATTTTACACCATAATGAGTTTACTAGCATAGTTAGATTATGATTTCTAATTCTGCATATGAGTTCGTGTTCCACTAGGATTAAGTGTGAAGCCCTTAATAGGCTTACAACCAGCTGCTGCTTAGTTTGTTTTGTTTGGGGTTTTTCCCCCTTTCTCACAAAAAAGAAAAAGAAAGAAAAGAAACGCTGTCCGCATTTCGACCCACTCAAAGTACCACCATGTGCATAGTTAAGATTTGGGACCCAAAAATATGGTTAAGAACAAGTGATCACTTGTTACTTTCTTTTAAGTAAATTTAATAGAGAATTTAATAGAACAACGAAATCATGCGCTTGTAGAAGCACCTCTTACGTGTTATATCGTTGGGACCAGTCTAGTGGCCTTGACTAACTTGTTCTAGTGGAACTAGGGTTGGTAATGAGCCTACCAATATATCCTTTATGTGTGTTATTTCCTTTGTGACTTAGGGTCCAACTTAGGTTATCAGGGTAACTTACGAGATGTGACTTTTAGGGTGTGACTCGGAGTTACTGATGTTTTGTATCTTGTAGAATTGAAAGACTAGCTTAGAGAGAAACTTAGAGAGACTTTAAGGGTCTAGAGACTGTGAGCTTTTGGGTGTATTGGGGATTCTATGTTGAGAAGGGTTTAGAAGAGTGAGATGACCTAGGGTGTTTGATTGAAGAGGTTGTTTTCTCTTCCTTGTAGTCTTACTTCTTTACTTAGCTTTTATTACACAATACAAGGATTTTATGATTCGGTCAAGCAAATTAATACAATTTAGATTCAATTATTTCTGCTTTATTCTTCCTCCTCCTTTTCTCATCTTCTTCTCTGGATATACCAAAGATAACAGAGACACATTACTTATTGCGCAATATGTTTTTTATTTCTTTGATACAAGCGATATTGGGGGAGAAGGCATTCTAACATAAGACCTCAGATGCAGGAGTAACTTTTCTTAACCACTTAAGCTATAAGCCCCTTACTATTGTGCAATAGGTTTATTCGGAAATATTAGATGAAATCCAAGTTAATTAATTAATTGCGGATAAGTTAAGTAGATTTGCAACATCTTCATGCTTCAACAAAAAGTATAGATTTGCAAAATCTTCATCATTACTTGTACTTCAATAAGGAGCATTTGTAGTTTTGTTCATAGATCATAATGAAATGGGAGATCTTTTTGTGTCTTCGTATCTAGTAAAGGAGAAAAACTTTCATGTAACGAGGATATCACTTTTTGATATTCCCAATCAATAGTGCAATAATACGTATGATAACTTTTCTACGTGTCACTGTGTTATTGGTCAGAAATAATAAAATAGTGCTATCCCCGTTACATATAAGTATTTATAACGGCTTATTTTTGTGATCCATTATTAAAAACACAAACAGACACGACACATAAAAGTTCAAACGACGACATCCCATATCCCGACCCACTTTCTATTTTTATGAAATAGGGGGGAAGAACTACACCGGCCTACATATGTGTCTGTAGTCCCTACTTAATCTTATCCAACGATCGTACAATCGTAAAAGAGGACTGCCGAACGGATCCAAAAGATAAAAAAAGAATACGTCTCTTAATTTCTTTCTTCTTTTTTTTTTTTTGTCAAGAGAAAGAGATAAAGTTGTGTGAAAACCCACTTCTTCTTCACGTTGTAGTTTTTTGAAAATAAATTAATGTACAATCATTTTAAAAATGCAGGAACTAGTACCATGCACCACCTATAAATGGAGGAGCATGCATCAAGATTAATACACAAGTTAATCATCTCTGGTTGGTTGTTAACTTGTTATTAAGCAAAAGACACTTTTTTAGCTGATTCATATCATGGCTAGTTTTGCAGAGAAGTGGAGAGTTTTGAGCGGCGAGAACGAGTGGGAGGGTTTATTGGACCCTCTCAACATCAATCTCCGCCGCTATATCATTCACTACGGTGAAAGGGCCGCTGCTATTTCTGATGCCTTCATTGACAGGCCCAAATTTTCAGAAAACCTCGGACTTTCCCGATATGCAAAGAAAAATTTATTCTCTAAGGTGGGCTTGGAGATTGGAAATCCCTACAAGTACGTGGTGAAGAAGTATTGCTATGCAGCAACAAAATTAGCCAAGGGGAAATCATACTGGCTGGCTTTTGTTGCGGTGTCGACTGACGAAGGAAGCAAGGTGTTGGGGAGGAGGGACATTCTGATTTCCTGGAGAGGAACCAAGTCGGGTACTGAAGAGGTCGGTCTTGACGTTCTGGCACATTTAGTCCCAGCTTCTGATATACTGGGCAAGGACCATAACCCTAAGGTCCACTTGGGTTGGCATGGCTATTATACTGATGTGGATGCTACGTCCCCGCACAATAAAACAGCTAGCGTTAGAGACCAGGTATACATATTTCTTTCACTTTTCTTTCTAAATTTATTAATCAATTTCCAATTTGATAAAACCAACTAGCAGTTTATTGTGCGTCCAACACAATTTTAAAACTGCTAGTTGCTAATGTGATGTTACGAATCCACACAGACACGTGATACTAAAAAATAAATTGTGAACCAAAAATCCGATGCGGGTTATAATTTGAGTGGATCCATAATACTAAGTTTGTGTACAGGTTCTAGATGCAGTTAGAAAACTAGTAGACCAATACGAGGACGAGGAGATCAGCATTACTATCACTGGCCATAGCATGGGTGCTGCAATTGCAATTCTAAACGCAACGGATATTGCTTATAACGGATACAATAAGCCTACAAACAACCAGTCCAACAAGGTTGGCCTTGTCACAGCCATTGTGTTTGCCAGCCCTCGTATTGGAGATCCAGGCTTCCAAGACGTCGTCTCGGGTCTCAAAAATCTTCACGTCTTGCGTGTCTCAAATGATCATGATCTTGTCCCAAAAACACCAATTGTACCCTTAGAAAACTTTGTCCATGTTGGACAAGAGTTGATAATCGACACTCTCAAATCACCCGATTTGAAAAAACCTAATGATACCGTGCATGAGTTGGAGGTTTACTTGCATGGAGTCGCAGGAACTCAAGGGAAAAACAATGGTTTCAAGTTGGAAGTGAATCGTGATCTTGCTTTAGTCAACAAAACATTGGACGGATTGAAGGATGAACTTAATGTACTTCCTAAATGGATGACTGAGAGGAACTATTCTATGGCTCAAAGGGAGGATGGCTCTTGGGTGTTGGATGATCATGAGGAGGATGATGACGATGATGATGAAGGAGCTTAATCGTCTTTAATTAACGAATAATTAATCATGGCGCAAGGAAATTAGGTCACTCTATATATGTTCTTTATAATGTCTCTGAACGTCATGATATCAATTCCCCCTATTTAACTGCTTTGTATCTTTGTATGTGAATAAGGGTTTCCGGTGGGAGCCTTTGTTCTCTTGTTTGTAAGTCTTTCTCTGGTCAATAAGATCTTCTTTTGGATATGTTGAAACTTGAATGTCGATCTTATACTTATGTTTTGTTTTAATTTTTTTTCTTATTTATGGGTGATGGGGTAAATGCACATCCAAAGTTTAATTTTCATGCAACATAAGAATTTCAGTGCCAAGTAAGCCCTTGCATTAGGCTTGGAGAAGTGGGATGAAATCGAGAATGGGAATACAATACGAGAATGATACTGAATTTGGTCAAAAATATCCTTTAGGACTCGTGACCCTGGATTTAGGATTCAAGACTCGAACCCAGAATTTGAAACCCAGGACTTGAGTCTCTATACTCATGTCCCGGGTCGAGGTTGCGGATTTCGAGTCTCATGTTGCAAGTACGGGTCAGGATTTTTGTTGGATTGGACACTGGATCCATATCCTATCCTAATCTTTTAGGTACGTTGGTCTTGTGCTTGTGCCTACAACTATCTTGTTTTTGACATCCATGTAATTAATTTTTCCGATTATGAATTCTAAATCCTAAACTAAAGCGCTCCTAAAAGACGTTGTTTTGGACACAAATACAAAATCAACATCAAATGACATCATCATATGGTTAATTAAGATTTAAATATAAAAGCAGAAGAATGAGAGACAAGAGCTGTTATTAGTCCAATGTAAACTATAAATATTATAATTTATATATTATCATATGATAAAGCCTATAATGCATGTGTATTCCATGGAATGAATGTAAAACGTTGGACGCTGGCTAAGTGTGGTACAAATTAAATTCAACCGAATGGAAAGGTAAAGATCGTTGCAACTTGTTGATCCTTTATTACGGAAGCAAAGGGTTAACTAGTTGGACTTATGTATTAATAATTAAAGAAAAATGTGAAACACATTGTGTGGTGCCGGGTGGCAAAGGATTAGCAACCAAACTAATTATTGGGCTATGTTTGGTGACTAGTCTTGTATTGGATACCCTATATTTAAAGTATATTTAAGAAAGAAATGAAAATTTCTTTGATCAAGTTGAAGGTAGAAGATGGATTACTCGTGAAGAAAACTTATCACATCTAATCCCTACAAAATGGTAGGATAACAACACCTTATAACTAATCCCTCCTAATACCCTCAACATGGAAAGTCATTCACCTCTGCCTTCATTTCCTCATTCACTGTATATTAGATTTAGTGACTTATCCAATCCATTACTAGGAACCAAACATGGCTTTAGTGTAGTAGTATTTCTCTTCCACATTGTTGGAATAAATGTCAGAGATCAAAAAATAAAATTTAAGGTTCATTTGATAACCATTTCAATTTTCAATTTTCAATTTTCATATATTTTTAAAAAACTAGAAACATGAAACTTGTTTGGTAACCAATATTAGAACTGTTTAAAAATGGTTTGGTAACTGCTCAATTTTTCAATTTTCAATTTTATGTGGAACTTCGAAATGAAATTCATTTCATAGAGAAACTCAAAAAGGCTCTATTTCATTATATTCCATCGATATCTCAATTCCATTAATTTAATATCCCTTTGGTGTCATTTTCATATGCTTTCTTTTGTTGTTTGGCTATAACAACAATCAACTTGATTGAAGAAGCCATTTGTTGGGGCCAAATTGTAAATTTGAGGTCATAGAATGAAAGTGCATGCATAAAAAAGTTTGTAATACTTTTTTTGAGAATTTTTTGGAGTTAGGATGTATTTGTGGTGAATTTGAATCTGGAGGTCCCAAGGCTCGAACTAGGTCTATGGTAGAAAGGAAGAGTCGAGCGGTTGAATCAAAGTCGGGAGGTCCCAAATACATATTTTTCACTTTTTTAAAAAATAGAAAATGAAAACTATTATCAAACATATTTTTAGTTTTCAATTTAAAATTTTCAAAAACAATGAAAATGATAATAAAAGACTACAAATGAAATGGTTATCAAATATGTCCTCAACGAACATATATTTTTTGAAAAAAAAAAGTTAACTAGCTAAACCAGTCAATTAAGCGCAAACCAACCATTGAAATTTATCCCTTTCAATTTAGGAATGCCTTTATTGTTATGTGTGAATGCGAATGCATATTCCCATTCTTATGTGTAAAACAATAAAATGGTCATTGAAAAAGAAATTCTGATGTCATGGGTATATTATGGGCTCAATTTCGAGTCGTATTGAAGCAAATACGATCAAAATACGTACAAGGGAAAAATAGTAATTTACCAAAATCAGATTTTTAAAAAATCCATCTATCTTCTCTCTCTCTCTCTCCCCGTGCGTTCTTCCCAACCCCTTGTTCTCGCTCAACGCCACCCCTCCTCTCCATATCACCACAACCGGCCGCCACTTGGGGCAGCACCGGTCCCAAAAGGACCGCAACCTCAATGCCTCTCAACCCCAGCCAACCCCCGCCACGAACAGCCACCACCGCCGCCGGAAAAGCCCAGAATTTGGCCGGTTTTTGTCAAAGCTTTAGCCCTCTTGTTCTCTCTCCTCTGGTCGCCAAATTGGACGATCAAGGTATGGATCTCCACCTATTTTTCATGCTCTAGCTCATGGTTGGGTAGGTTTCGAATAATTTGTAGCGTAGATAACCCGAAATTCAATTTGAAATTTGGCCGATTTTGAGTTTAGGTTTTGGGCCACTTGGGGTCCAAATTAGACGTTGCCGTAGTTGACTTTTGTGTTCGGGAGGTCGAGAACTAGTTGTTGGTGGAAGGATAGCCCTTGGTTTGGAGTTTATCCAAACGCCAAATTTATCACTGATTAACCCACCGAATCTGCTAGTGCGTGTTCCCACGCATGCGGTTACTTTTAGCTGTCAATCTTCATTTCTAAATTATCCTTATGTCATCATGAGCACGTAGACGTGCTCGGATTTCAATTTGGAGTTCGTATGACAGTCGAACGGATTTACGCCTATTGTGCGTTATTCGGGTTCGATGTGTTTGGACCGTCGATCGGTTCTAATTCTTAGTATGTTGTTCCTCGTATTTCCAGGATTGTGTAGGATTCGATGGATCATGAATCGGAGTTCCGGATACTCCGAAATTGCGAACCCTAGGGCTAGGGTTACGGAAAATCGTCCGACCGTCTGATCATGAGCAATTCGATCGTCCGATCGAGACCAAACTTTCGGGACATGTGTCTTAGGCATATTGGAATCTTTAGAAACTCTCAAATCGGAATTTGGAGGCCGTGGACCCCACGGGGTCCCTGATTGACTTTTTGGGACTTTATCGCTTCTTTGAGTCCCGGATCTCTTTTAGACAATTCTAAGCTTTGGAAAAGCTTATGTGGGCATAAGAATGATCTTAAATTTGATGCACGTACTTCTAGGTGCCGGGAGTCATGGTTTTTAATTAAATATTATATTGAGCAGTTTTATTAATAAAATATTATGATGGTTTAATCAGGCACCGGGCAAAGGCAAACTCGCAGGAGGGACTTTTGATTTTTTATAACTGATTTATGCAATTAAATTCCATTATTTGATCATGAATTAATATTTAATAGCTCATGTTTTCCTAGTATATTTTGCTGAGTTTAAATATTTTATTTATATGCTGCCGAGTTGAGATTGCGTTAAGAATATGAAAATTTAGAATTTCAGAGAGTTACCAGATGAGATGACAAAGCAGAGGTTTAAGATAAAAAGAATTCGTTTTGTTATTCCAAACCTTTCAGGAATTTATATTTTCTTAAAACCAACCTAGGTACCCAAGCATAATAAAGGTTGCCTTTGGTATTTATGTTGCCTTCGGATAAATTGGTTGCCTTCGGTTAGGTCAGCATGCTTGACTTTTCCCCACAAGTCCTAGGGATATCCGGACCGTGCGGAGCGAGGAATGAGGTTCAAGTTGACTAAATGTCACCTGAATCCTGCGAGGAACGAGGCTCGGGTCGACTTTGTGTTACCGAGACCTGCGAGGACGGATTATGTGGGATAAAACGAAAATAAGGAATTGACGGAAATAAAATGGGTACACCTAGGTGGTAGGCTAAAGTTGTTTTCAGTGCTTTCAATGAACTGATGTTTGATTAAGAGTGTGATTGGCCATATAGATATAGATATGAATGCAAGGATTTCAATATGAGTATAAATGAAGAAATTGATTTAATTTTCATAACTGTTTTTATAGTGGGGTTAGTACGTTCATATGTACTTTCAAAACTTTATTTTTGGTTCACTCATGGTTTTAAATGTTTTACGCCCCCAGGCAGTAAGCATGTACTAGGAGGCCAACACAGAGTAGATTTCCCGCTCCGCTATTTTCTCACTCGATGTAGGACATCTTTTGTAAACAAACTATATTTTCTTTGTAACTTTGAGTTAATGCTCTGATGAATTGCCCTAGGATGTAAATTAGCTGTTTGAATGTATAATTATACGTATGCTGGCAGATGGTATACATAAATATATGCTTGTTTGACAAGTGAAATTTTTGGGAAACGTTCAAATTTCAGGGGAGACTCTGTCGAATTTCCGGCAGAAGTCAAATCTTGAATTTCTTGAATTTTGAGTAGATGGGCAATTTAGTCAATTTTGCTCGGCACCTGCCAGGTGTTGGACACGCACAGGGTTCGGCTCGGATTCCAAAGTGAAATTTGGGTTGGGTCCTGTCACTGTGTGCTTAGCATTGTGGGTGCTGCATGTTGAGAAGTTATTTTCTGTTTTTTTTTAATAGGTGGAAATTTTTTTAAAGTCCATTTTTCAGGGGAGACTCTACCGAAATTTCGGCAGAAGTCGACTTGTATATCCTTTAAAATTGGAATTAAAGGGCTTTTTAGTAAATCTTATTCTTGATTTGGGGAGATATTCCTATCTTAAATTAAATATAATTTCTCTCTTCCACGTGTCACCCATGCATTGGTTGCCGAAATATGTGCTCCCACACTCATCATGCATATTATGGAAGTAAAATTGGCTTTAGCACACCCAAGCTACAACTTGGATCCGTAGTGCAAAATTGATATTCTCCCTTGGATTTTTAACTAGT
Organism: Prunus padus; assembly: GCA_024362665.1. Taxonomy (NCBI): domain Eukaryota; kingdom Viridiplantae; phylum Streptophyta; class Magnoliopsida; order Rosales; family Rosaceae; genus Prunus; species Prunus padus. Next base: position 10,914,162 of record JANFAM010000005.1, on the reverse strand, counting down.
AGCTAAACTACATAATAATTAAAGATTAATTGATTCTTTGAGATGTTTATAGACTCATAAAAAAACCGGCATAATCCATTAATTTCACGTTGTAGTTCAAGTCAAGGTTGAGGAAGGACAAGCACTAGTACATATTAAACAACCATATAACATAAAGGTAGATATGTTGTTCTCAAATTGTCTCTTCCTTGTTTACCCTAAAAACAGGTTTGGCAATGGGTCGTGTTGTGTTAGGATTATATACGTGTCAAGAATGCTCAATCCAAATCTGATCCATTTAACAAACGTGTTGTGTCGGATTGGCCCGTTAATTTCCCATGCGAGTTTCGAGTCGTGTATCAAGTTACCCGCTAAGTGGTAGCATAGCGAGGTAAAAATGTAGAAGGAAAAAAAAACGTAGAGAAAGAGATGAATATTCAAAGAATTTTTCCATAATCTCAATAATGTGAGAATTGGTTATGATGTGCAAAGAAACATGTGTATATTACTAAAATAGTTTTGCATGTAATTGTCTTATTTGGAAATTAGCATGTAATTGTTATAAATATAAATATCAAATAATATACATGTGAAATTCTACTTCTTTGAAAAACGCTTGTAGAGACATTATAAATATCAAATGTTGTAGCATATAATCATAAAGTATCAACATAGTGGACAATGCTCTAGAAGAGGAGGAAGTGGTAAGGGTTCGAATCGCCTTGTGTGGGCTATGAACACACCATTTTCATTTACTTTTAACGGATTGGCGGGTATTACACGAGTTGACACGACCGGTTTAATAAACGGGTTATATAAATATTTTAACGGATTGACGGATTTATCTCAAACCCACCAATTTATTAAACGGGTCAAAAATTTTATTGTGCGAGTTTAACGTGTCGTATGAGAAATTGCCACCTCTACCAAAAACAGACATTAATATTATTGGTTTTCTACTTTCCAGAAAGAACAAAAAGCACTATTGGATTTGTACCTCGCAAAAAAAAAAAAGGCATTATTGGTTCTTACTTTTCAGGAAAAAAAAGCATTATTGGTTTTACTTTTCAGAAAAAGCAGTATTGCTTTAAACAAAAGTTTTGAGAAAAAAAAACATTAAATTTCTGTCGTTTGGAAAAAAACATTGTAAGCCATCATATCAATATACTATGGGGTCGTTTGAGTGCAGGGATTGGCTTGGTTTGGCTTGGACTAAATTTAGTACCATGTTTGTTTCATCTAATCCTAGTCTTAGATGGGATTGCTAATACCGGGCCCACCAAAAACACATCCTTAGAAGGGGACTACTAAACTCATGTGGAAAGGGAGGATTAACTAGTCCCATGCTCACCAATGTATAAAATGCATATATTATATTATAATATTAATAACATATATTACTACTATTATTATTATTATTATTATATTATATTATACTTACACATATACTATAATGTACATATATACACGTATATACACATATATATAATATATGTATATATGTATACATATGCATATACATATATATATATATATATATATATATATATATATATATATATATATATATATATATATATATACACACATATATACATATATAATATATATAATATACATATACATATACATATATACACGTATATTATTATTATAATATACCCATTTACACATATGCATATTAATATTATAATAATAGTATATGTGTATATATGTAATATATATTATATATTATATATATAATATAATATATATATATATATATATTATACAATGTATGTATTATAATATACATATACACACATATAACACACATACATTATATATGTATAATATATGTATATATATTATAATATACATATATACACGTATATACATGTATATTATTATTATAACATACCCATATATATTATATATTATAATATAAATATATATATTTATATGTATTATACCCATGTATATATTATAATATACATATATAACCCTATATACACATATATTATATATGTATAATATAAATATATATATATTATATTATAATACATATATATACATATATATACATATGCACACGTATATACATTATATATGTATAATATATGTACATATATTATATATATATATATATATATATATATATATATATTATAATATACATATATACACATATAGATATATATATATATATATTTTATTATTATAACATATCCATTATATATGTATAATATATGTGTATATATTATATTATAATATACATATATACACGTATATACATGTTTATTATTATTATAACATACCCATATATATATTATATATTATAATATACATATATATATATATATGTATATGTATTATACCCATGTATATTATAATATACATATATACACCTATATACACATATATGTATATGTATATATATATATATATGTTTATATTATTATAATATACATATATACTTGTATATACACATATATGTATGTATATATACATATATATTATATATATTATAAAATACATATATACACATACATAATATATATGTATTTATACATATATACATATATATAGATAGTTTTGAAAAAGTAAAAAATATAGTCCTAGTCCAAGCATACATCAAACGTAGGGATAAGTGTTATCCAACTTAGACCAAGCCAAGCCAAGCCAAGATTGTCCCTAAGCATAGTCCATACCAAGACAATCCTGTGTAACAAACGAGCTCTATATGCTTCTCTCCGCAACAGGTCTTATTTTGGTACGCCATATATATGATGAAAAGAAATGCTGTCCGCATTTCGACCGCTCAAAGTACCACCATGTGCATAGTTAAGATTTCGGACCCAAAAATGTGGTTAAGAACAAGTGATCACTTGTTACTTTCTTTTTAAGTAAATTTAATAGAACAACGAAATCATGCGCTTGTAGAAGCACCTCTTACGTGTTATATCGTTGGGACTAGTCTAATGGCCTTGACTAACTTGTTCTAGTGGAACTAGGGTTTGTAATGAGCCTACCAATAAATCCTTTATGCGTGTTTATTTCCTTTGTGACTTAGGGTGCAACTTAGGTTATCAGGGTACCTTTACGAGATGTAACTTTTAGGGTGTGACTCAACAAAAAGTATAGATTTGCAACATCTTCATCATTACTTGTTCTTCAATAAGGAGCATTTGTAGTTTTGTTCATATATCATAATGAAATGGGAGATCTTTTTGTGTCTTCGTATATAGTAAAGCAGAGAAACTCTTATGTAACGAGGATAACACTTTTGCTATTTCCGATCAATAACGTAATGACACATAGGATAACTTTTCCACATATCATTGTGTTATTGGCCAGAAATGTCAAAATAGTGCTATTCCCATTACATATAAGTTTTTTTAACAATTTCTTTTTATGATCCATAATTATAAACACAAACAGACACGACGCATAAAAATTCAAATATACTGACCTATTTTCTATTTTTATGAGATAGGGGGAAAAACTACACCGGCCTACGCATGTGTCTGTAGTCCCTACTTAATCTTATCCAATGATCGTACAATATAAAAGAGGACTGCCGAACGGATCCAAAAGATAGATAAAAAAATTTGTCTCTTAATTTCTTTCCTTTTTTTTTGGTCAAGAGAAAGAGATAAAGTTGTATGAAAACCCACATGTTCTTCACGTTGTAGGTTTTGAAAATAAATTAATGTACAATCATTTTAAACATGCATGAACTAGCAGCCTTGCTTTGAGCGAATCCTCTACTCCTAATCGCTTAGCAGCCTTGTTTGTTTGTATTTTTTTTTCTTCTGTTAAGTGTGCTGCTTTTTGGTTTTTTTGTTTTAATTGGCAAAGGCTATCCTTTTTTCACCAAATAAAAAATAAAAACAAAAGCTCTTCAACATTAGACTCAATAAAATCCCTCGTAAGTTCTTTAACCCACAATTACAGATGCAGTAAGTAGTGAGAAGAGGCTTTCAAAAACGGAATAGTGTGTTAACCTAATTATATTCTTCTTGTATTTACAACTAATATATGTGTGAAACTTAATTATTTATTTTCAATTACAAAAAATTCAATTCTCTCAATGATCGCAAAGCACAACTTGAATAGATACACTTTGAATTATATTTGTTGACCATACATTCATTTTGATAGTATGTATGTTTTGATTATATTTAATATGTATTTGTCTTATAATAAAGTTTAATGAAAATTAGTCAATGAAAAAAATTATTAAAGTTTAAGCTAAAAATTTAACTAGCCCACCCATCAAAAAATTCTAGTTCTGCCCACAGACCTATGACTTGTACAACTTGGGCTAGCCCAGGTGAGTTTTTTTTTTCTTTCTTATAGTTGGTGTTAATGTTAAGCCCATTTAGAGCGTAAATATCAATTAAAGTAATTGGATAATTGTAGTCTTACCTCTAGGTGCCGTGTGTCTATCTGATTCTATCTTTGTGATGATAAATTATCATTTTTGAATTTTCTTATGAATTTTCTTTTCGCTTAATTCAGTTTTGTTCATCATGGTAGACCTTAGCTAGCATTGTTGGTGTAAAATAGGCCTTTTAAACAAATAATTAAAAAAAAGATATGTTCTTAAATTATATATATATATATGATCAATTCCATAAGCTTCCCTCAAAGGGTTTAGCCAAGCCTAAAATCTAACAGTTCAATAAGGTAAATCTAGTCTACCCCATTTTGAAATCCTGGGTCCGTCTCCATATCCTCTCCTAATCTTTTAGGTGTTGGTCTTGTGCTTGTGCCTATAACTATCTTGTTTTTGACATCCATGTAATTAATTTTTCCGATTATGAATTCTAAATCCTAAACTCAAACGCTCTTAAAAAGACGTTGTTTTGGACACAAGTACAAAATCAACATCAAACCCTAAAAAGACGTTGTTTCTGACATGATCATATGGTTAATTAAGATTTAAATATAAAAAGCAGAAGAATGAGAGATAAGAGTTGTTATTAGTCCAATGTAAACTATATATATTATAATTTATATATTATCATATGATAAAGCCTATAATGCATGTGTATTCCATGGAATGAATGTAATTAGGAACATTGGACGCTGGCTAAGTGTGGTACAAATTAAATTCAACCGAATGGAAAAGTAAAGATCGTTGCAACTTGTTGATGCTTTATACGGAGGCAAAGGGTTAACTAGTTGGACTTATGTATTAATAATTAAAGAAAAACGTGAAACACATTGTGTGGTGCCTGGTGGCAAAGGATTAGCAACCAAACTAATTATTGGGCTATGTTTGGTGACTAGTCTTGTATTGGATACCCTTATATTTAAAGCATATTTAAGAAGGAAATGAAAATTTCTTTGATCAGGTTTGAAGGAAGAAAATGGATTACTCATGAAGAAAACTTATCACATCCAATCCCTACAAAATGGTAGGATAACAACACCTTATAACTAATCCTTCCTAATCCCCCAACATAGAAAGTCATTCACCTCTGCCTTCATTTCCTTCTTCACTGTATCTTAGATTTAGTGACTTATCCAATCCAATCTAATCCAATACTAGGAACCAAACATGGCTTTGGTGTAGTAGTATTTCACTTCCACATCGTTGGAATAAATGCCAAAGATCACAAAATAAAATTTAGGGTTCGTTTGATAACCATTTCAATTTTCAATTTTCATATATTTTACAAAAACTAGAAACATGAAACTTGTTTGGTAACCAATTTTAGAACTGTTTAAAAATGGTTTGGTAACTGCTCGAGTTTTCAATTTTCAATTTTATGTGGAACTTAGATATGAAATTCATTTCATAGAGAAACTCAAAAAGGCTCTATTTCATTATATTCCATCCATATCCCAATTCCATTTATTTAATATCCCTTTGGTGTCATTGAGATAAGTTCATATGCTTTCTTTTGTTGTTCTACAACAACAATCAACTTGATTGAAGAAGCCATTTGTTGGGACCAAATTGTAAATTTGAGGTAATAAAATAAAAGTGCATGCATAAAAAAGTTTGTACTCCTTTTTTTGGGAATATTTTGGATTTAGGATGAATTTGTGGTGAATTTGAATCTGGAGGTCCCAAGGCTCGAATTCGGTCTATGGTAGAATGGAAGAGTCGAGCGGCTGAATCCAAGTCGAAGGTCCCAAATACATATTTTTCACTTTTTTATAAAAATAGAAAATGAAAACTATTATCAAACATATTTTTAGTTTTCAATTTTCAAAAATAGTGAAAATGATAATAATAAAAAAACTACAAATGAAATGGTTATCAAATATGTCCTCAACGAACATAGGTTTTTTGAAAAGAAAAAAAAGTTAACTAGCTAAGAGCATCCACAATGGACTCTCTAAACTACTTCCTTAGATAAAATTTAGGGAGGAAGTGAGAAACTGCCTCCAACCATGCTCCATATCCAACTCCTAAATTAGAGAGACCTCTAGTAGCTCCTAAATCTGAGGAGAGAGAAAAAACTCCTAGTGACTCCCTATAAATTAAGAACATGATTGTGAATGCTCTAACCAATCAATTAAGCGCAAACCAACCATTGAAATTTATCCCTTTCAATTTAGGAATGCCTTTATTGTTTTGTGGGAAAGCGAATGCAAATTCCCATTCTTATGTGTAAAACAATAAAATGGTTATTGAAAAAGAAATTGTGATGTCATTGGCAAGCAAACATCAAAAAGGTTTTGGGTTGGCAAATATAATAAATTTAGAGCACATCTCAACGTTCAACCATGGCTTTATCCCCTCCGCAAATTCGTCAGACATTAAAGCCAAGCCCCCCTCCACATTCTTCTATATATAATAATTGGTACGTATCATGGCCCCCCTCCACATTCTTTATTTTGCCAACAACAAAATATATGGAAAATTGCATGTAAAACTTGGGAGTTTAGTTCCAAAAAATTACTGCATGATCCCAGATATAAAAGCAAACCATGAAAATTCGTTCAAGTATGTGATTTATATGCAGAGTGGCAGGGCCGGCCTTGAGCATGGGCTGGAAGGGCGATGGCCATGGGCCTCCACTTAAAGGGGCCCCAAATTTTTTATACATATATACTATTATACTGGCCCACATATAAAATAAAATAAAATATTATAATTTTAGATTAACTACATAAATAAATAAATAAATAAAAAACACTCCAGTCAAACAACCAACACAAAGACGCATCTAAAGAAGAGAAAAAAACTCCAAGTCAAATGCAAGTTGCAACCAACACAATCAAGACCCTTCCAGATACCAAGACCACGCTTCCATATACCAAGACCACGCTTCGTCTCTTTCATCTTTCCAATAGCCATGGTTATCCCAATATTCTTCTTTTATATGGAACAGATTTCATTGTTAATCCTCCAAGCTCTCTCCAATCTTTTATTTCTCAATTTGCCTCATCCTTCTTTTCTCATATTTCTAATCCTAAAATTTCAATTTGCATCCACCTCCTTCAAAAATTCTCTGAGATTGACTGTGACTAAGAAAGGAGAGGAATTGACGAGGATTAACTCTTGAAAAGGTAATCAAATTTTTGAATTCACAAAATTCAGTCAATCAAAAGCTTTGCAACAACGCTGACATTTTTTTTCTTCAATAAAATCATTGTAGATTTGCATCAACCAGGTCCAAGTGGAGAGTGGAGTTCCTAAAATTATATATAAGAATAAATTAGGTTTTATTGCTCTTGTTTGTTGTTTATTATTTTTTTATTGGTAGTACATTGGTTCATTGGTTGTGTTTGGTGTGTTTTGTTCATTTGTTATTTTTTTTTTAACTTTCTTGCAATAGGAAAATGTTTAGGAAACATGAGTCTAGAAGTCAAAAAAGGCATAAAAGGAAAAAAAAATAGAAAAACTGATTCAAACTTAAAAAGGAGCTCTTGATAAGTTTTTAAAAATAGAAAATTCGTATTGTTTGAACTTAGATGGTTAGTTTCACGCTTTTAACGCTTGATAATGAGTTTGGGAATCCTTTCTCAGTTTTAACACTTGTTTTTTGATTTGAAGATGGTGTAGTGGAAGCAAACAAAGTTGTTTTGATGGAAGCAAACAAAGCTATTTGGGTGCAATTGTGCATTGAAGAGTGATATGAACTTCATTAGAACTTTTGTAAAGAATTGTTGTTCTTTTCAGATTTTTAGATCTATTTGATTATGGACCTAAATGTGATTTTTCATGTTTTGTTCACATGCTACTTTGTCTTTGTTATTTAAATGAAATTACTATGTTTAAACTAAAAGGAATACATGTACATAATGTTTTATATTTAAGCAAAAAAAAAAAAGCAGAAAAAGGGCCTCATTTTCATAAATGGCACCGGGCCTCCAAAAAGTCAGGGCCGCCCCTGCAGAGTGGGAAGGTGGTCTGAGTTGGGGAGGAGCTCTCTGAAATAGTATTACACAACTAAGGGTCGCTTGATAACCATTTTAATTTTAATTTTAATTTTTTGTTCTAAAGTATAGAGAAACAAGATGAATAATGGAAGTGAGAATGAGAGTGGAGATGAGATTTAGAGGGAAGATGAGAGGGGAGGATGGGAGGAGAAGTAACAAAAGTGAAAACTAAAATCTATTTGAAATTGTTTACATTTTCAAGTTTTTGTTTTCACTTTTGTTACTCCTCCCTCTCATCCTCTCTCTCAATCTCACACTCACTCTCATTCCCACTCTCATTTTCCTCTATACTCTAGCACAAAAAATGAACACTAAAAACCAAAATTGAAATGGTTATCAAATGGGCCCTAAGTTTGTTGTTTTAAAGTAGATGTAGGTTAGGCCAATTGATCACGATAATATGTCCGGTCTCTTGCACCCAAATTTGAATGATCATTCCCGTAATTTATAGTAGTTTAGAATACGACTTTAGTGAAGAAAAAATAGTTCGTTGTTTTATTTATCTATTTATTTTTTATATAAATAATATTAAGGAATGGAAACTCGAATCTAGTATCTCGATCCAAAGGGTATACTTTTAACCACTTGGAACTACAACTTTTTTTTTGGATGAATCCAAGATATCCCCCGCACGTAGGCGAGAACTAATCCCTCGAGCCGGGTTGGACCCCATTCGGGGGGCAAGCTCTCCTAATGATGGCTGCTCCATTCACAAGGCTCGAACTCGAGACCTTGCTTAAGGGGAACAAGCTCCTTACCACTTAAACCACCAAGTATGTGAAGCAAAAAACATGTGAAGCAAGTAACCAAGAACATGTGAAGCAAAAAACGTTTCAGGAAACAAGGGGCCGAACTTTGCATAAAGAGGTGAATTATGTTGTTGTAAATGGTCTTAGTAGTGGTGGGCTAAATGTATTGGCCTAACTTTGCAATGGGCTACAGCCCAAGGCATCCCTAACGTGCTTCCGTCCTTGTTAGTCATCTTTTGCATATTTTTTTTCGTTTCCATATTTTTATTTTCTATTTTATTAGTTTTAACTTTGTAGGGGTAAAGTTGGAAAACTCTAACAAAAGCTTTGTGGCTGGGTGTCCAGAGAATGGCCTTGGGTGTAAATAGAATTCTTCTGTATCAGAAAATAAACTTTTGTTTTTTTCCCCAAACGATAGGATTTTCCGGACCATTTTGTTTCCCGAGCCCTAATAGGACATGGAGAAAGGCTTTTACGTTGTGTGTTGGGCCAAGTTAAGTAAATCGTTTTAGGGTAGTGTTTTACTTTGTTAAAACCATAAAAACGTATTCTATACAAAGAAGGTTAGACTGGGTATGAGCTTGATTGATATATATATATATGGTGAATTGGCTGTGAAACCTCAGATTCTTAACCCCAGAATTGCATCCACAAAGTCTCCGGTGAGTTTCAAAAGCCTTTCCGAATCTTGTTCTAAATACTGGACTGATCTTTCTCCGCTCCAAGGAAACTTCTTTTGCAAGGTAGGGAAACCCGTTCCTGTTTCTTTTGACAATAGTTGTACCATGTGATTAAATTTTCTCTAGCATATGATTAACTGCACTTATTTAAATGCGGATGTTTTGTAGGTATGACATCGATATTGGCACTGTCGATGATTCGACTTTGTAGTTGTCCATATGTTATTGATATGTCTTCGATACACTTTATTGAAGTTTGCCTTTAACAGAGAATTCATGTCCTTCAGTGATTAGTGTTTGTGTTAAAACCCTAGTGGTATGACTATGTATATATGTATGTGTAATTGTTATGTGCCTTCTCATTCCGAGCAGTTATTGGAGTCACCTTATTAGGAAAATTAGAGCCCGTTTGAAAACCAGTGGCCCCGCCTCCCCCACCCCATTTTTTTGACCTCTCTCCTATATTATATAATGTAATATACTAATAGACAACTTATAATTTAAATTAATGGCCTCTTTAAAAATAATTAGACATGACTATTTGTGAAAAATTTAGTTCTAACATGTGTTTTGAACACTTACTTATATGTATTTAATATACTTGTGTTTTCTATCTCGGCCCCCCAATCTTACAATTCTAGTTCCATCCTTGTTGATAACCATTTCAATTTTCAGTTTTATTTATTTATTTAGTTTTCAATTTTTAGTTTTTATTTGTAAAAAACTGAAAACAGGAAACTTTCTTGGTAATTTGTTTTCACTTTTCAGTTATATGTGGAACTTGAAAATGAAATTTTTCTCAGGATCAAATTGCTAATTTGATGCCATAGAATTGGGAGGTCCTAGATACTGAGTTTCGGGACTAGGTTTTGTTGTTGCATTTTTTTCAAGACATTTGTTATTTTATCAAGTTTATTCAGTCCCTAACAATAGACAATGACAAAAAGAAGAACATTTATACTTCTTATGTGTCGATTTTTGCCACTCTGTTTGATATAACTTGATGCATACTTCTTATGTGTTTTCAATAGGAGAATATTGAATATTTCCATTGATGACAATGAAACGTTCACTTATTGAGTGGGATGAAGGATGGAACTCTATCGAGAAGAGGATGAACAAGCTGAACAGGGTTATAGAGGGATTATCTGAGAATCCATTCGACGCAGAAGATTTTATGATGCTTTACACAACTATCTACAACATGTGCACTCAACCACCTCCTCATGATTATTGTCAACAGCTATATGACAAATATAAGGAGACAATCGAGCAATATATTACTTCGAAAGGGTTGCCCTCTCTCGCAGAGAAGCATGAAGAGTTTATGCTGCAGGAGTTTGTCAAAAGTTGGGAAAGACATAAAGTTCGGGTTAGGCGAATGTCACACTGCTTTTTATTTCTTACTCGCCACTTCATCAGCAGAAGTTCACTTACTAACCTAGAAGAAGTTGGACTTAACTGCTTCCGTGAGTTAAATCTTAGAGCGAGAGTTGCTGCATTCGGCCTTATTGATAGAGAACGCGAGGGAGAGCGAATTGACAGAGGGCTGTTGAAGAATGTGATGGATATAATTGTTGAAATTGAAAAGAGAAAATGGATGCTTACAAGGAGGACATTGAAGCACACTTGCTAAAAAGTACCGGTGAATACTATTCGCATAAAGCATCGAGTTGGATTGCGGAGGAAAGTTATATGGATTACATGGTGAAGGCCGAGTTATGCTTGAGAAGGGAGAGGAATATAGTTTCTCATTACTTGCATTCAAGCAGTGAGATGAAGCTGGTGGAGAAAGTGGAACATGAGTTGTTTGAACCTCTTGCTAATGCATTTAAACAGAAAGTTAGTCTTGAAGTTAAAGCTTTGGTCCAACAGGCTAAAGATGATGCATCAAGTAACCAGGATTTCAATGGAGCTTATGGTATGCAGGAACATGTCCTTGTCAGAAATATACTCGAGCTTCACACTAAGTACCTGGCTTTTTTCAATGATTGCTTGATAAAAAACTACATCTTTCACAGGGCTCTGGGAGACGCTTTTGATCTATTTTGGAATGGACCTGTTGCTGGTAGTTTAGGTGCTGAATTACTAGCTGCATTCTGTGATAATCTCCTTAAAAACAAAGGGAATGAGAAGTTGAGCTATGAGGCCGCCGAAGACACACTTGAGAAGGTTGCTAATCTGGTTTCTTATATGAGGTCCAAGGACCTTTTCATAGAATTCTACAAGAAAAGACTTATTCCTCGACTTCTGTTTGATCGGAGTTCCAACTTGGAACGTGAAAAAAGTTTTGTAACAAATTTGAAATGGAAATTGGGTGGAGCGTTCTTGACCTCTAGTATTGATAACATGGTCGAAGATATGACAAGGACTCAGGACAATAAGACCAGCTTCGCGGAATATCTTCACAGTAATCCAAATGTAAATCCTGGATTGGATTTTACCGTCACTGTTCTCAAAACTGGTTTGTGGCCAAGTTATAAACCATTTAATCTTAACCTTCCTGCAGAGATGAAGAACTGCGTTGAAGCTTTTGAGGGATTCTACGAAACAAAAACGAAATTTAGAAAACTTAATTGGATTAACTCATTGGGAACTTGCTACATTAATAGCAACTTTGAGTCAAAAACCATTGAACTAGTTGTGTCAAGCTGTCAGGCTGCTCTCCTATTGCTTTTCAGTGATGCAGATAGATTGAGCTATTAAGAAATATTCACTCAGTTAAATCTTGACCATGATGACTTGGTTCGGACTCTTTATTCATTGTCATGTGGCAAGTACAAGATCCTCCTGAAGGAGCCTAATACAAAGAACATATCACCAAATGACAGCTTTGAGTTCAACTCTAAGTTCACAGACAGAATGAAAAGAATCAAGATTCCTCTCCTACCCTTGTATGAAACGAAGGAGGTGATCAAAGAAGTCGAGAAGGACAGGCGATATGCTATCGATGCTGCAATTACCCGGATTATGAAGAAGCAGAAAGTTTTGGATCTTCAACAATTGTTTGTGGAGTGTGTTGAAAAGTTGGGACATATATTCAAGCCTGACATAAAAACACTCAAGCGGCGTATTGAAAATCTTATTGACCGAGACTACTTGGAGAGGGACAAGGAAAACCACAACATTTTTAAGTATCTTGTATGATTCAAGGGTTGGAGTCTTTCATATTATCCAGGATGTGCTAGAGTTAACACAGCAAGACAAAGGAGTGGTAGTTTCTTTGGATTTCAGATTTGCTGTAATTTTTATTTTTTTTAGCTCTTTTAGTAATTCTAGGATTTCGAAAAGAGAGTGGGCATTTTTGTTCAGTTTTCTATTAGAGGCAGTTTAGTAAATTTTCAACTGGAAGAAATTATATGAAATTATGAAAATGTTACCTTTCCATTAGCTACCTAACTGTTATGAAGCCTGCATATATTTGAAGCCTTCTTTATACATCTTCTTCTCTGCCTTTTGATTGGTTAGTCCCAACTCCCAACTAACTCTCATCATTGGTTGGCCACTTGGTCCCCTAACTGAAAAATCAACCCCAATAAGCCATCCAATTGCTTCTGAGTGGGACAGAAGAAGCTTCATATCCTTTTGACTCATTCCCACTTGGAGACTTGGTCTTCTTGTTTGTCCTAGATTTTTTTTTTCTTTCTAATTTTTCTATATTACCTCTCTTTCTTTCCCTCCCATTGTTGCTCGTTGACCAGCTATGTCTGCCTCCATCTTCTTCATCCTTTGTTTCACTTCAATCTTTCTTGACATAGAGGCCTCAAATGGAAACTGCACACATGGGACGCCCGATATTCAATTTCCTTTCCAATTAAGAGGGCATCAGCGTCAACACTGCGGTCACACTGGTTATGAGCTTGACTGCAAGAACGGAACATCCATAATTCACTTCCCATCCTATGGTGATTTGGTAGTGAAATCCATCGCTCATGATTTCAAAAAACTCGATCTTATTGACCCTAAGAATTGTGTCCATGAAGTCTATCTTAACCTCAATCTCTCCCTTACTCCATTTCAGTATTACCATGCTGTGAAAGAGTACTCATATCTCAATTGTTCAGTTAGGATTTCACCTCCTTTGACAGAAGTCCCCTGCTTAAGTGGCTCTGACTATCATGTTTACACTGTGGACCCTTCTTTAGCTGTCCCAGATTCTTGCAGTGTAGTAAAAACCATTCCTATTCCTTTTATGTATAGCTCTTATCTCAGTGACAATAGTTTCGGTCTCGGATTAACTTGGAGCTTACTTGGCCATGAAGATTGTGAGGCAAAACAAGGCCAGAGTTCATTGCATCCTAAAAGAAAACAACAAACCGAATGTTTCACTATGGCACATCCTAAAGGTAAATTACTCAATCCCACCTTGGTTTTTCTTTTCTTTCCATTTTTATCTATTTTTTCCTGATGTGTTTTCCTTATAGTTGAAGGATATCAAACTTTATCATCCACAACCACGAGTCATCGAGTGGGATCAAGGATGGGACTATATGCAGAAGGGGATCGCAAAGCTAAAGAGGATTGTAGAAGGATTACCAGAACCACAGTTCAGCTCAGAAGAATATATGATGCTTTACACAACTATCTATACCATGTGTATTCAAGACCCCCCTTATGAGTATTCTCAGCAGCTTTACAAAATATATCAAGAGACATTTGAGGAATACATTACGTCAACTGTGTTGCCCTCTCTAAAAGAGAAGCAGGATGAGTTTTTGTTGCAGGAGTTTGTCAAAAGTTGGGCAAAACAAAAAGTTATGGTTTGGTGGCTGTTGCGCTTCTTTCATTATCTTGATCGCTTCTACATCGCCGAGAGATCTGTTCCCGGGCTAAATGAGGTTGGACTTAACTGCTTCCGGGATCTGGTTTATCGGGAGGTAAATGCCAATGTGAGAGTTGCTATAATTGGTCTTATTAATAAGGAACGTGAAGGGGAGCAAATTGACAGAGCACTATTGAAGAATGTGATAGACATATTTGTTGAAATTGGAATGGGACAAATGGAAGCTTATGAAGAGGACTTTGAAGCACATATGCTAATAGATACCAGCGAATACTATTCGCGCAAAGCATCAAGTTGGATTCTTGAAAATCCTTATACAGATTACATATCGAAGGCCGAGGAATGCCTGAGAAGGGAGAGGGATAGAGCTTCTCATTACCTGCATTCAAGCAGTGAGAAGAAGCTGGTGGAGAAAGTGCAGCATGAGTTGGTGGTGGTTTATGCAACTCAACTGCTTGAAAAGGAGCATTCTGATTCTGGATGTAGTGGTTTTCCTAGAGACGTTAATGTGGAGGATCTTTTTATATAAGAAACCTGTTGCTAATGTATTTAAACAAGATTTTCCTGCTTGAAATGGATCACAAAAAATAAATTGTTAACAGAAGGCATGAGAAAGTTTTTGTGCTTATTGCCAGTTTTATAAATCAGTGTCAAAATTCAATAGCCACAATGCAGCATCCAAAAGGCTTACCATGTTCATAAGGAGCATGAGCAACATAGAAATTAAGAACTGGGTTCAACTGACTTGATTTTAGATTTTTCTGTTAAATTGTGTGCAGCTCTTTTAGAAATTCTAGAGGATTTTTAAATGAGTGCAGAATTTTTTGTTCATTTGACTGTTGAAAGCCAGTTTGAGTCATATATTTGTAAGTATTTTCTTTTTAATTAATAATAAGGAGCATATCCCATTATATTATATATTTTTCAAAAACGAATTTGTTATAATGATATTGAGTTAGGAGATAAATGCTTTAGCTCATTAGTTTGACTTTGTGATTTGTTGTGTGAGCTAACGCATGAGAATATATTTTAATATTATATAGCGTATGCAGTGGCGGATTCAGGATTCTCAAGCTAATGGGTCACAATGTAAAAGTGTCCAAATTGTTTATGGAGTAGACATTATCCGTACTAGAAGTCTAGAAAGGTGAAGAACAAACCAAGATATCGTAAATCAAACCAAGCCAACAAAATAAATAAAAAATGTCTTTAAAAAATCTAGAAAAAAAATCATAAAACCTGGATTAAAGTGTGAGAAATTTTGCATAGGCTTGTAACCCAAGTGTTTAAGAGCATTTATCTCTGCATTTAAGGTCCTAATATCGCTTGTGTAAAAAACAAGTGTATACATTTTTTATTTCTTTATTTTTAACAATGAGAGAGAAATAATTCAAACTAATCTCTTGGGACGTTAGGATGAGAAATTGGGAATGCAAAGTTTTTTTTATGATTAAAATATATCTCACTTTTATTGTAGCTTTTGAATAAGATTTTATTGTAAAATTTTAACCATGGTAAAATATGCTACACCACAACAAGGTTAAAGTCCCCCGGGTTATGAGACCTTTTTACAGCAAAACCCTAGGCGTATGGCGATCTTCTTCTCACATCTTTCTCACAATTCCCCTGCTCAAGTGGCTCTGCCTTCCCCTGATTCTGGCTTCTTCTGCAATGTGGTGAAAACCATTCCCTTTTCAGTATATACTCTCAAGGTTTCAGCAGGGCACAAGTTAAAGGTAAAATCCATCTTACTTGTTCTTGTACGCCTTGTTTCTTTTCAGTTGTTTTTCCCTTCCAATTTTTGATGAATTGAGATGAATATACACGAGTGGGTTTTAACATAGAAACAAATAGTAGAAATTTGCAAACTTGAATTGAACTGAATCAAGTTGCTTCGAGGTACACATGTGTTCATTCATCTTTCAAAATGAAGAAAGTTGGAAACAAGAGGAATATTAGCTCAAGTTGTTGAAGTCTGAGACATAAATATTCTTTTTCTTAAAAGCATCAATACATGATTCGAAAGAAAAAAAACTCATAAATTTCATGTTGGGTTTGGCTGAGAGAATGAGTTTGAGTAAAATTTCATACTGGGTTTGGCTGAGAGAATGAGTTTGAGTAAAATTTCATACTGGGTTTGGCTGAGAGAATGAGTTTGAGTAAAATTGCAGCTGGGTTTGATTAAAGTTGCAGCTTGGGTTCATTACTTGGTTGATTGCTACAAAGAAGAAGTTGGGTGGAATTTAGTTTTTTTTTTTTCAGAAGAAGGAAAAAAGAGGCGTTATTGGGTTGGGATTAAATTTTTGGGGCTGGGTGGAATTTAATCCTTTTTCAGGTTGGTTGATTGGAGAGGTTGCTGGGTTTTGTTTAATTCTTCTGGCTGGGAGTTTGCTTGAATATATATATATATATTTTTTTTTTTGGTTTGGCTGAATTTCGTTTTCCTGGTTGTTTTGCCGGGTTTGAATGTTTAATTTTTATAAAACATTTTGGTTGAATACGAAGAAGAGAATAGAGGTTTTTCTTAGAAGACCAAAGACTTTTATTAGTTTTTTTTCCACACGGCATGAATGTCGTTATTTTCCATATGTACTGGTTCTCTTTAGAGCTTACACTAGGTGTTCTTTCTTTATGTCTTTTAATAAATCTCCCTCGCATCATCGAGAAAATTACAGAAAAACAGGAATGGAACGCTATTGAATCGAAGGTTGACTAGTTTAACATGTTAGCTACTGTTGTGACTGTTATGGTCTACTGTGCATATACTTCAGTTGAATCCTTTAATGATCAGGATTTATGTTAAAGCCCTAGATGTATTTATTATCGATATGTAGTTATTGGGAGGTGCCTTCTCACGCTGAGCAGTTATTGTAGCCTCCTCAGTTGGCTTACTGGAGTTAAAATGCTCTAATCTATAGGGATGAAGTTTGGTATGCCCTATGAAAATACTATTTATTGTTCTTATATGTCTATTTGATGGCCATAAATGTCATATTTATTTACCATTAAACCTATTTTCTCTTTGGTTTATTTTCTTTTCACAAACAATAAAAAACATAGTATCAAGGAGAAGAATCTGATAGAAATTTCAAATTGTAGGATTTTGTCACTGGGTTTAATATAATTATATTGTAAAGGTATATCACTTGATATTATCTGTATGTGTTTTCTTTATAGTTGGAGGCTGTTAAAATTTTGCATCCACGACAATGGGTTACCAATTTATCGAGTGGGATCAAGGATGGGACTATATACAGAAGGGGATCACAAAGCTAAAGAGGATTGTACAAGGATTATCAGAACCGCAGTTCAACTCAGAAGAATATATGAGCCTTTACACAACTATCTATAACATGTGTATTCAAAAACATCCCCATAATTATTCTCGGCAGCTTTATGACAAATATCGGGAGACATTTGAGGAATACATTACTTCAACGGTGTTGCCCTCTATAATAGAGAAACATGGTGAGTGTATGCTGCAGGAGTTTGTCAAATGTTGGGAAAATCATAAGATTATGATTAGGTGGCTGTCACGATTCTTTAGTTTTCTTGATGACTACTACATCGCTCAAAATCACACATCACATCCTGGGCTGAATGAAGTTGGACTTAACTGCTTCCGTAATATGGTTTATCAGAAGGTAAATGGTAATGTGAGATTTGCTGTACTTGTTCTTATTGGTAAAGAACGTGAAGGAGAACAAATTGATAGAGCACTGTTGAAGAATGTGATAGATATATTTGTTGAAATTGGAATGGGACAAATGGATGCTTATGAAAAGGACTTTGAAGGATACATGCTATTTGACACTCGTGATTACTATTCTCGTAAAGCATCAAGATGGATTTGGGAGGACACTTATACGAATTACATGTTGAAGGCAGAGGAATGCTTGAGAAGGGAGAGGGATAGAGTTTCTCATTACCTGCATCCAAGCAGTGAGAAGAAGCTGGTGGAGAATGTGAAACATTGGTTGGTGGTAGTAAATGTAACTCAACTGATTGAAAAGAAGCATTCTGAATCTGGATGTGGTGCTTGGCTTACAGTTGATAATGTGGAGGAGCTTTCTAGGAAATTTATTGCTAATGTTATATTGGAACAAGAAGTTCCTGCTCAAGGTTCAACCTTGGTTCAACAGGCTGAAGATGCCACAATGCAGGAATGAAATCAATCACACTACTAACAATTGTGAACTACTCTGGGATCTACTGTAAATTGTGCACTGGTTGTTTTACAAATTCTATGAACAGATTACAAGTTGTGATCAGTACAAAGAGACTAGATAGAAGTATAACTCTATCAAGATAAGAGGAGGAGATTTACAATGAATATACATGCGATAATTGCTTCAGATAATCTAAGTGTTTGGCTTGGATTGGGTTTGTCCTTCATATTGTTTTCTCTTTCTTTGATATTTTGTTTCTCTATGTTACTTGAATGAAGATGGATTGGGTCTGTTCATCTTCATCTTTCTCTCCCAAAGAATGAAGATCAATTGCCATTGTCTATGGGGCCAAGTTAAGTTAAATCCTTTTTAGGTTGGAGCTCATAGTAAAACCCTACATGTCTATGGATCCCAATTGATATGTGATATGTTAGAGTACGTGTGGCAGTTGGGCGTCACACGAGGACAAATTCGCTTTGATACGATGAAGGAAATTGAGGTTCCACCTCGAAAACCAATTTGCAATGAGGAAGTAGTCTAACTCCTTATAAGTCCTTGCTAGGTTTTCCAGCTTTCCACTGGTGGTATATTTTCAACTTCAAATTCTCACAGTGATAAAAAGAGGAAAATAGAAGAAAGCAATGAAGTGGATAAAATAGTCATGATCATGATGACATGTTCGAAAAATCTGATGCTATATTGAAAATGATCTTTCGAGACATTAGTCAAAAATAGGAAGGATGGAGTTGTTATTGCTAAAGAATTGGACCAAATGGGGCTGAGAACTAGTGCTAGGTTTGGTTCGGTAACTGAACTGAAATCAAGAAACCGACAATCGACCGACATTTGTTGGTATTGCCAAAATCTGAACATGTACCGAACCGCCAGGTTTCGGTTTATCAGTGATCGGTAGGTACAACCAGCCATTTCAGTTAGTTTGCAATGATGTCATGACTTCATCATAAACCTTAGAAATGAATTTAGTTACACATAACCATCCAAAAATAAGAAAAGACATAAAATAAAATAATAAAACCCGGTTTAATGGTGGTGTGCCCAAAGCTATCGTTTTCTCTTTTATCTTCACCCTCCTTCTCTAGAGAGCTAGGCAAGCTTTACATAAGTGTAAAATAACTAAAACCTACTTTGAAAAGGTCTAGAAAAACTCTTCTAAAACAAAACAATATCCTAAACAACTAAGGAAACAAACTAGAGAAGAATCCTTCTTTGATTGGTAAACACATTAGCCAACCTCCACTCACGTTTTGGGTTGTTCCACCTTGTAGAAATTTCTAGAAAAATATGAGAATAATGTATGTATCTCTTACCTTTCCAAGCATATATCACACATCACTTGAAAAAATGGGGAAAGTCTTCAACTCTTCAATCCCCCACAGAAGTGCAGTTCTAACGGGATTTCAATTTAGGTTGTCATGATTTGCAATTCTAGAACACTTGGCTTGATAAAAAAATCGGAAAAATTCACACAATGATCTTTAATGTCTTAAATTTATTCTCCAATTGGCATTGTGCTAAAATTCTTCCAAAAAGTTGATTTTCTGTAAAAAAACATTCCAAAAACGCAGAGTAGCTAAAAAGAAGGAAAATAAAGTAATAAGGCTCTTTTGAATTAACATTCCCTACAAAAACTAAATATAAAATGCACAAAAATATAGGAAATAATGTACCTATCACTAAACACCTCATTACTGCGTTAACTTTTCCCTGTGCTAATTATAAATAATAGCACATGTGTCCAAAGGTGAGGACTAGTATTATTAAAACAAAAACGAAAACTACAAATTGGAGCTCTGCCTGCTCTGCAAATACGTGGCCAGTAGACCTTCACACGCATTTCCCATTTATGGCTAATTTCTCAACTTCTTTAACAGAATTAATATTAAAAATTAATTCAGATACCATGAATCAATTAATTTGTATTTTTTTAAATTACTTTTGTGTATAATTCTTGAGTATAAACATCACAAGAACAGTAAATACGTATACAAGTATTTAAAAATGGAGGAAGTATTTATAAAATGTACAATATCATGTCATATACAAGTATCAATACAATTTCCAGAAGCTCAAAATATTACAAAATAAAAAAAATTAATAAAAAAAATAAAAAATCAGCGACTTACTAAAGTACGCCAAGGAAACCAGATAATCTCTATCCAAAAACCTGTCACAACACATTTTTTACATCATTAAAAAAACAGCAAATCAAAGAAAACTGTTTGTTTTCTTACAGTTTACACAGCAGCCAAACAGAGCACACAGAAATTTTGACTGAAAAAAACCCAACATTTGTGAGGGACGTTCTGTTTTCTGCTTTTCAGATTTTTATTTCTAATTTTGTTTTACGGATAAAATTGGAATTTAGAGTTGGGAAAAATATTTTTTGAAGAGATCCTAAAAAATCCTCTGAACAAAAAAAAAATCCTAACCCTAATCCTATACACTTTGAGTGTGAGACAAGTAAAGTAAAATCCTATATGGAGTTTCCCAATACCTTACACCCGCTATATGTACATGGTCTCATATATTGTTCTGAAAATCAATAAACGTGATCTTCATAAACCCAAAATTCTACCAAGTTAAGTCTTTACTATATTGTGAAAACTGCTAATCTTTTTCCACCATATAGTGATATTCTTCACAGATCTTTCACACGCCGACTTCCGAGACTTGTTCTGCAAGGTAGTGAAAACCATTCTGATCCGAGTTGGAGGATATCGAAGATCTCTGTTCGCAACAATGGAACGCATAATTATTGAGTGGGATCAAGGATGGAACTCTATCCAGGAAGGGATTATGAATCTAAAGCGGAGAATTGCAGAAGGGTTACCAGATAATCAAATCAATGCCCCACTGTATGTTGATATTTACACCACTATCTATAACATGTGCATTCAAAAACCTCCCCATGATTATGCTCAGCAGTTTTATGACAAATATCAGAAGACATTTGAGGAACACATTACTTCAACGGTGTTGCCCTCTTTGAAAGTGAAGCATGACGAGTTTCTGTTGCAGGCGTTTGTTAAAAGTTGGGCAGATCATAAGGTTATGCTTCGGTGGATGTCCCGTGCCTTTTCATATCTTGATCGCTACTTCCTCGCTCTGCGATCACTTCTGGGGCTAAATGAAGTTGCACTTAAATGCTACCGTGATTTGGTTTACCGGGAGGTAAATGCTGACGTGAGAGTAGCTGCACTTCGTCTTATTAATAAAGAACGCGAAGGAGGAGAAATTGACAGAGCACTATTGAAAAATGTGATAGATATATTTGTTGAAATTGGAGCAGGACGAATGGATGCGTACGAAAAGGACTTCGAAGGATACACGCTAACCGATACTTGTGATTACTATTCTCGTAAAGCATCAAGATGGATTTTGGAGGACAGTTATACGAGTTACATGATGAAGGCAGAGGAATGCTTGAGAAGGGAGAGGGATATAGTGTCTCATTACCTGCATCCAAGCAGTGAGAAGATGCTGGTGGAGACAGTGAAACATTGGTTGTTGGAGGTATATGCAGATCAACTGATTGGAAAGAAGCATTCTGAATCTGGCTGGGGTGGTGGTTGTCTTACAGTTGATAATATGCAGGAGCTTTCTAGGAAATTTATTGCTGCTGTAGTATTGGAACAGCAAGCTCCGGCTCAGTGTTCAACCTTGTACCAACAGGCTGAAGATGCTGCAATGCTGGAATGAAATCAATCACACTACAAACAAATTGTAAACAATAGACATGGTAAAATTTTGTGGTTTTTAATATTTTATCATTTAATTACTCTTGAAAAGCCTCTGCCAAGGTGATCAAATTGACAAGTACTTCCATTGTGAATATGGACCAATAACTTGCTTTTTGGGTACATAACCCAGCAAAAGAAGTGCCCATTTTCTTGTACCCATTCAAATAATTTTTTGGGTACAAAACCCATAAAAAAAACACCCACATCCGGTACCAAAAACGATTGCGGAATTAGGTATATATTGCCAGTCAGAAAAATATGCCCATTCAAGCATTCCATCGAACAGTATGCAGGCAACAAAATCCAAACTAAGCCAGACATAACATCCTGTAACCAGCTAAAATCTTCCTGAAAAACGGCACATGATCGTATTTTCAGTTTCCTGACTAAACAAGTGATGTTGGCATTGCACGGGTACAAGTATTAAACATCGAAAAATAAAAACGAAAACTATACAGCTCCAATTGGAGCTCCTGAAACCTGCTCTGCAAATACATGTCCAGTACTAGAAAACACGAGGAATAAGGAGATAATAAAAAATTATGTCATCTTTATAAGCCCAACCAAGTTAATTAAAAGTAGCCCAGCCCAACTTAAGATTTCATCTGTAAAGTCACCCACACACATGAAGCATACGGGTTGTGTTTGTGAGTTTCGTGTCGTGTTCGTGTCAACTCATTAAGAGAAGTGGATTGACACGACCCGACCCATTAAGCTAACAGTTGAAAAATATCAAACCCAAACACAACCCGTTACAATTCGCAAATGACTCGATCCGACCTGTTAAGAATTAAATTTTTTAAAAGTAAATAAAAAGAATAAGAATAAGAAAACTTGAAAAGAAAAAAAATTCAACCACCACCGAAAACCGGGTTGAATAATTTCAATCTTCCTTTTGTTTATGCTTTTGCAAAATTAATATATATATTAACTCACCTACAACATTATATGTATATAAATATCAAACGAATTCAATAATTACTGTATTAGCACGCAGCACAGTGGGAATATCATCGCTTTACTCCCAAACAGGAAGTAGGGGTTCGATTTCCTTTCCTAGCAATCAATTATTCATATTTTTTCAGATTAATTCATGTGAAATTACAAAAATACCCCTATTCTTAACGGGTTAACGGGTGATTAATGGGTCCATCCATTTTCAACCCTACCAGATAAGCTCAACCCAAATACTGATTTTTTCGTGCGAATTCGTGTCGTGTTAGCGAATCGTGTACAATATTGTCAAGTCTACCCACACACATGAAGCATCAGATTTTTGTCTTCTAGCCACCCGTAAACTTACTCGAAAGCTTAGAAGAAGTAGATATATCTTCCTTTTCAAAATTCTATCGACCTATATTTAGTAGGTTCTTCAATCTTATTAAGTTTCTTTCGTTCTTTTTATTTACTTTCTGACTTTAATTGTTAATGTTATGTTTTTATGATTTAGGATTTGGCCATTAAATTTTGGGGACTTTCTTCTTATGCAATCTTCTTGGGATTTTATTGATGACTCATTATTTTTCTAGTTTGATCTATGTATTACTTTATCTTTGCATATGTCTATTGTCTGGTTCTCTCTTGGTTTTTGTCAAATGGTTGTAGTATTTGAAAATTATGATTGTGCCATTGTGGTTCTATATGCCACTAGACCTGTCAATGGATTGAATTTTGATTCAAATCCGGTGTAATTAATAGGAGATGAATTGGACGTCTCAATCCAATTGCAATCCAAATCCAGTAATACGATTATAAATGGATCCGGATATGAATTATAATTTATCATATCCGATTTAATATGAAATATAATTTAGTTTTTCTATACTTTATATTAATATTTTATAGTGTATTGTAAATGAGTAATTATAGTTTTATATGCACTAGTTGCGTCATCACCGGTGGTGGTTGCTGGAGTTGGGTCGCCGGCGACGGTTGCGGCCAGACTTGGTTGCCATACATGTGGCATAGTGTGATTGTAAATGAATTTATTAAAATATGGAAGAAGTGGCAATGTGTATAATTTTGGTATTTTTTTAAATTACATTATTGGAAAATCGGATGGTATATTTTAGTCATTGATAGAGAAAATTATGTTATTATCTTCCACATTAACCAAAGCTCCCAGCTCTCTTTCATGGTTTTTATTTCTAATTTTGTTTTAAAGAAAAAAATTGGAATTTGGAATTGGTTGAAAATAATATATATATATTAGAAGAGATAACTCGTTTAGAATAAAAATTTAAAAAAATAATAATCCTAATCCTAATCCTAATCCGAATCCTAATTCTAATCCTAATCCCATACGCATTGGTGTGAGCCAAGGGTAAAATCCGATCCATTCTCGTATAAGTAATGCAATTCTCACATTAGCAATTTAATCCGATCCACCTACTCTATATATAAATGGTCACCTTGGTTGTAAATATGTATCATATATTGTACTGAAAACCATTCCGATCAGAGTTGGAGGATATTGAAGATCTCCGTTCGCAACAATGGAACTCACAACAATTATTGAGTGGGATCAAGGATGGAACTCTATCCAGGAGGGGATTATGAATCTAAAGAGGAGAATTGCAGAAGGTTTACCAGAGAATCAAGTCAGTGCCGCAGTGAATATTAATATTTACACCACTATCTATAACATGTGTAATCAACGACCTCCCCATGATTATTCTCAGCAGCTTTATGACAAATATCACAAGACATTTGAGGAACACATTACTTCAACCGTATTGCCCTTTTTGAAAGCGAAGCATGACGAGTTTCTGTTGCGGGATTTTGTTAAAAGTTGGGAAGATCATAAGGTTATGCTTCGGTGGATGTCCCGCGCCTTTGCATATCTTGATTGCTTCTTCATCCCTAGGAGAAGGCTTCCTGGCCTAAAGGAAGCTGCAATTATCTGCTACCGCAGTTTGGTTTACCGGGAGGTAAAGGCTAACGTGAGAGAAGCTGCAATTCGTCTTATTGATAAAGAACGCGAGGGAGGAGAAATTGACAGAGCACTATTGAAGAATGTGATCGATATATTTGTTGAAATTGGACCGGGACAAATGGATGCGTACGAAAAGGACTTCGAAGGATACATGCTAAACGATACTCGTGATTACTATTCTCGTAGAGCATCAAGATGGATGTTGGAGGACAGTTATACGAGTTATATGTTGAAGGCAGAGGCATGCTTGAGAAGAGAGAGGGATATAGTTTCTCATTACCTGCATCCAAGAAGTGAGCGGAAACTGGTGGCAATAGTGGAACATGAGTTGTTGGTGTTTTATAAAACTCAACTGACTGAAAAGAAGCATTCTGATTCTGGATCTAGTGCTTTCCCTGGAGATGATAATGTGGGGTATCTTTCTAGGAAGCTTGCAGCTAATGGAATATTGGAAGATAATGTTTCTGCTGAAGAAGATGCTGCAAGGAGCCAGGCTTAAATGAATCGCATAAACAATCATGAACAATAGACATGTTATTACCCTTTTGTTTGCATCTAAAGGATTTTGAAAAGTGGATTAATTCATTTTTAATTTGCTTAGTTTGATGTATGCAATGCAATCATATATGGATCATGAAATTTCTTACTTTTAGTTCCTCTGCCTTCTCAGTTTACACCCGGATTGCTAAATGTATTGTCGAGATCTCTTCATTAACTTTCTTAATGGTTTTGCCCTCTCTAAACGAGAAGCATGATGAGTTTATGTAGTGCAGGAGCTTGTCGAAAAATGGGCAAAACATAAAATTACGATTAAGTAGCTGTCACTCTTCTTCAATGATCCTGGCTGAATGAATTGGGACTACTTACCTGCTTCCATGATTTGGTTCAGCAGGAAGTAAATGCTAATGTGAGAATTGCATTACTTGTAAGTGGGGACAGCAAATTGACAGAGAACTATTGAAGGATGTGATGGATACATTTGTTGAAATTGGAATGGGACGAATGGATGCTTATAAAGAGGATTTGAAGAACTACATGTTGAGGGCAAAGGCATATTTGAGCAAGGAGAGGGATAGAGTTTCTCACTACTACATGAAACCAAAGTAGCGAGCAGAAGCGGGTGAAGAAAGTGGAATGTTGGTGGTTCATGCAACTCAACTATTTGAAAAGAAACATTCTGGTTCTGAATGTCATGCTTTGCTCCGAGACGATAAGGTGGAGGATGTCTTATTTCTAGGAAATCTGTTGCTGCTGAGAGTTCAACTTTGGTCAAACAGGTTGAGGATGTTGCAAGATGGTAAAGTTTTGTGCTCAATGGCAGTTTTACCAGCCAAACTACCCAATTCCCAACTAAGTTATGTGCAGCTTTGTTTCTGCTTGCCATAAATAATCCATGGAGCTTTTTAGATATCTTGATAATGGCAGCATCTTCAACGACTTCAAGTCTCCAACCCCATCAACTTAACTTAATGATTTCAGACTATATTTATGTACTAAGATAATTATACAATGGAAGACAAAGTCAATTAAACAATACTTAATTAAGAAGAAGAAAATGACTTGTGCGTATTTGGAAGGCAAGGGGCAAGCAAAACGCCAACAGACTATGAAAAATTAAAAGAAACTTGGTGGGAAGAGTGACAGCAATTCAGACCAAACTACCCTTTTTTCATTTTTTCCAACCAAACTACCCAATTCCCAAGTAAGCTATTCTCATTGATGGGTCCCTATTTTCTCATTATATATTTCCCCAACAAACACTCCATGAAGACACAAAAAGTTTTGGTTAAACTTACAAGACTTCCATTTCTTTACATCAAAAACTGAGTCTCTCTAGTCTTGGTCTTTACATCTCTTGAAAAAGACAGGTAAAATTAAGCATCCCAACAACTCAAGGCGGCAGAAGCTTCAATATCTTTTGGGTCTTTTCCAACTTGGAGTCATCTTCTAGGGTGTCCAAAGACTTTTTCCTATAGACTTGCTTTTCCAAATTTTTATATAACCTGTCTTTATATATGTATTTGTAACAGGCTAAGGAAACCCCTCAGAGTGTCTTTCTTATTGCCAAGCTATGCATGCCTTCACCTTCTTCATCCTCTTCTTCACTTCCATCTTTCTTGAAACACAAGCAAGCGATGAAAACTGCGCAACTATGTGCACTCATGGGACTCCCCATATTCAGTTTCCTTTCCATGTAAGAGGGCAGCAGCCCGAACACGGCGGTGACCCTATTTATGAGCTTGACTGCAACAACACCACCAAAACTACCACAATCCACTTCCCGTCTTATGGTGACTTGGTCGTCAAATCCATCTCGTATGACATGAAAAGGCTTGATCTTCTCGACCCCAAGAGTTGTGTCCATGAAGTCTTTCTTAACCTCAATCTCTCCCTCACCCCATTTCAATATTACTATGTTGTGAAGGAGCACTCATATCTCAACTGTTCAGTTAGGCTTTCGCCTTCTTTCTCCGAAATCCCCTGCTTAAGTGGCTCCGACTATCATGTTTACACCGTTCCCCCTTCTTTGGCTGTCCCAAATTCTTGCAGGGTTGTGAAAACAGTTCCTATTCCTTTCGGGTATAGTCCTTATCTCGCTGACAATAGTTTTGGTCTTGGATTAACTTGGGGCTCAATTGGGGATGGAGAACCAGAAACAGAATGCTTCACCATGGCACATGTGAAAGGTAAATTCCATTTCCCTTTTCTTTTGCCTGTACTTTTCTCAATTATTTTCTTCCCTTGTAATTCTTTATTTAATTAATGGACGAAATTAAAGTAGAAACAAGAGGGATATTATTGTTCATCTTGTAAAACCAGAAACCACCCACATAAATTCATATATAATCATGAAATATCTTTCATTTTGTTCAATAATTTGTGACTGAAATTTTAGTCAAATATTAGAAATCAGATATTAAATATAAATTCTATTAATTTGATCTAGTCATAACAAACAAAGAAAAGTGTTGCACTAGGGAGAATAATCTAATCTAAAAGAAGATTCCAAACCGGACAACTTTTAAATTGACAGAAACACAGCTCCATTTCCCACTTGTTACGTATTCCTTTGGCTTTTATGTGTTTACTTTGTCTTTGATTCATAAAAAAACACAACTTGGGACTTTAAATATATGACCTAGGACTTGCTTGAGCCGGCCAGTCAACCAAAGAACACAAGGAAGCTTCCCTTCTAGTCACTTTTGACCAAATCAATGTCATATATTATCAAGGTGTAAGAAAAAGTCCTGCTTGGGTGACCAGTTTAATGAACTTGTATTTTACAAAGAAATGATTTCTAATACTTCTGGTTTGATGTGTGCAGTGGTATGTATTGCCATCTTCCTTTTCGCGGCTGCGGCACTGAGAAAATTAAAAATTTATCAGTCCAAAAGGCTACAACATTTGATTGAAGGGAAGGATCAAGTTCAGGTTGAGAAATTATTGGGAGATTATAAACCCCTTAAACTTGAAACATGCTGCAATTCCGATCTCAAGCAAGGAAACAGTCAGGGTGAAACAGTTTTGGACATTAAAATCATGAAGCAACACAAAATGCAAGCTATGTAATGAATTTTGTTTTTTTTTTTTTTTTTTAGACTTATGGCAGACCAAGCACTCAAGAGAAATGTAGCATCCACCTTGTGAAGAGGGTTAAATGACTTTTGCAATGTCTTTGAGCCCATATCTATGTCTGCTAAGCATTGGTATTCAAGCATCCTTTGGCTACCAAGTTTTTTCATGATAGGGAATTTCAACACTATAAGCCAAGAACAAACTGTTTTATGAACTATAAGCATTCAAGCGCTAACCAGTAGTTAGTAAATAAATACAGCGCCAACAACTCATTTTCACCAACCATGATATACTCAAAGTTACAATACAGGCAAGAAATCAAGGAGAGCTTCATGGAATTCTCAAATAATGAACAACAAAATGAAATCATCCAGAAGCTTTTTGTTTTGCCTTTCTATATAGAGAACTCTAAATAAGACACACCCACATTAGAGGTGTAGAACCGCTTACCTTCTACAACAGAGCAACCTATGGCAATGGCGGATCCAGGATTCAAAAGTCAAGTAGGCAAAATTTACCTTAAAAAATCGACAGTACGAGTGAATTTCATTCATAAAAATAAAAAGATACACCTAGTCGGGGGGACGTAATGAGCCTTACCCTCAAATATGCATCTCTATACATAAATAAAAGCTTAACAAAACTAATAAAAAAAAAAATTGTAATGCAACACAAAACTAAACTATTTAAATCTAAAACTTTACCCTACGAGGCTTAGAAATCTTAAATTCCTCAATTATCTCTGCATTATCGATACTATTAGCAAACTCTCTTTCAATGTGGAGGATCATGCAATCAGCAAGGAATTCATCAACTATGGTGCTCCGAAATCTATTCTTAATAATTCTCATACATGAAAAAGCTTGTTCCGTTGTTGCTGTAGAAACAAGAAGCGTCAACACCAACCGAATCAACTTGTAAAGCAAATGGTAGTTTTCTACCAAAGTTGTTTCCACCAATTGTTGACATAACTGAGGAAGAGTGGTGATTTCCTTAAAGCAGGGAAGGCAATGCATATCATTTTGAAAATACCTCAACCCAATTTCTAAAACTTTCAAGTCACTTGGAATGAAATCAGCATGATAGAATTTCTCAGCAAGTTTACATAGATGCTCAATATTGAATGACTTGAAGGAATTACGAGGATCCAATGCTGAACTAAGTATAAGAAGTTCAACTATTTGCTATGGAAATTTGTCATTTAACTCCCTCAACATGCAATCTATCACATCATTAAATACATCATCGAGATAGTAATGTTCAATTGTAATAAATAAAAAAATTTGTTGACAAGAACGACGTGTGCCTGTCATATAACGATAACACATATCAGGAATGTCAACACCATGTAGTTCACAAAATGATACCACACTCATGAATAAATCATCCTAGCCATGTGCCCTCATATCTTGGAATTGCATTTTTGTGTTTTCAACAAAATTTAAAGCACTTACAAACTTTAAACGATGTGGGACTGTCGACTATTGCACAACCGAAAGGGAATTGGCTGCTTATATTGCTTCTTTTTTTCTTTTTTTTTAAAGTTTGACTGGGCCATAACACAAGTGTGGGTTGGTTTTAATTTTTTTTTCCCTTTTTTTTAAAGTTTGAATGGGCCATAACACATGTGTGGTTGCTTTTAAGATTTTTTATGTGTTTGGGTAAGCATGGGTTCACGCCATCACATGGGCTGGATAGGAATAGCTTTGCTTACATATATGTTTTTTTTTTGTGAAAGAATTTGGGGTAGGCAGCTGTTTACCTTGCCCTTGCTGTAGGACCGCCCTTGACCCATGGACAAAGAAAGAAAGATAGATACATAGTATGTAGCACTGACATTGAAGGAGAGTGGGATGACATTTGGATCAAACGAATGCTATTCTTGTGCAGCATCAAGTTGGATTGTGGAAAATTCTAAACCTGATTACATGTTGAAGGCTTAGGAATGCCTGAGAAGGTTGAGATATTTCTCATTACCTGCATTCAAGCAGTGAGCAGAAGCTAGTGGAGAAATTGGAACATGAGTTGTTGGGGGTATATGCAACTAACTGCTTGAAAACGAACTTTCTGGATGTCATGCTTTGCTTAGAGAATCTTCTTTTCGATTCCTCAATATTTATTGGATATCCAATCGTAGCAGCGACCTTGTCCATATTGGATTAGGAGGAAATCAGCTACAAGGTCCCATCCCAGATGTTTTCACAAACATGGTCTCTCTTAACATCTCTTCAACTCAACACTAATGATTATACAAGTTTTTCTTTTTCCGGTCATTTATCACCAACCAAACATGAAAGAATGTAGAACATGTGATTTATACTAGAAAGTTTGTAAAGAGATAGTGTATTAGAGAATTCAAACCAAAACAGAGCAATTCCCAAAATACCTGAATCTGAAAATGTACTGATTTTGGTGACCTCCACTATCACTTTTCTTGGCAACCAAACGGATTTCAAATCTATAATGTTAAAGAATGTAGAACATGTGATTAATTGGATAATTATTAAAGAAAAGTATATTAGAGAATCCAAATCGAACACAACAATTCCCAAAAGATTTGAATATGAAAATGTACTGATTTTGTTGATTTCCAATATCACTTTTCTTGGCATATTACTCTTCTCTTGGATTGAAAGAGGAGTAATTTGGCAATAGGGTGTAGAGGAGTTTGTATTTTTCTAAAACTCAATATGAAGAGTGGTGGGGTGTGTGTATAAATGTACTAGGTTAAGTGTTAAGTTGGATGATCTTTTTTGTCTTTTTACACAATAATAAAACTTAAGAGTTTAATGATTTAAGTATTGGGGTGAACAAAGAAAAGTGTGGGGTTTAAATAGAAAAACTCTTAGTTATATACTCATTATTAGCACTAGTGTTATAGATAAACACTACACCATTTAATTTCTATATAAAAAAACCCAAAAATCGACAGCTAGCCTTGTTGAATTTAATTTTACAATCATGATCTCTTAGACCTCTAGGGTCCAAGACATCCGTGGTCACATACCGTTAGATTTAAATCCAACGGCCCATCTACTTTTGCACTCCTTTTAAGAAACTCTATTAGGCCGTTGGATTTAAATCCAACAGTTGGTAACCACGGATTCCTTGGACCCTAGGGATCCAAGAGATCATGAGTCTTTAATTTTAATTATTTTATACACAGCAGCATAACAGAGCACACAGAAATTTTGACTGAAAAAAGCCCCCAACATTAGTGAGGGACGTTCTGTTTTCTGCTTTTCATGGTTTTTCTTTCTAATTTGGGTTTATTAAATTGGAATTTAGAATTGGGAAAACAAAATTTATTAGAAGAGATGGCTGGTTTAGCCCGTTAGTTTATGGGCTTGGAACGTACTTTTTCCCTTTCTTAGTTTTTCTAGGTAAGGAACACCTGTGTGTACTTTCCTAATCCTAATCCTAATCCTTTGACCAAAAAAATTATTTTATAGTGTGAGCCAAGTAAAATCCTATATGGAGTGGGAGTTCCCAAAACCCTACACCAACTCTATAAATATACATGATCACCCTGGTTATGAATTTGTCTCATACATTGTTCTGCAATCCATCTGTTTGAAAATCAATAACCGTGATCTTCATAAACCCTAAATTCTATCAACCTAAGTGTTTACTATATAGTGATATTCTTCACAGATCTTTCACAGGCCGGTTTACGCAAGACTTGTTCTGCAAGGTAGTGAAAAGCATTCCATTCAAAGTCGGAGGATATCGAAGATTTCGGTTCACAACAATGCAATTCAGAATTATTGAGTGGGATCAAGGATGGAACTTTATCCAGGAGGGGATTATGAATCTAAAGAGGAGAATTGCAGAAGGTTTACCAGAGAAGCAAGTCAGTGCCGCAGAGATTGTTGATATGTACACAACTATCTATAACATGTGCACTCAAAAACCTCCCCATGAATATACTGAGCCCCTTTATGATAGATATCAGAGGACATTTGAGGAGCACATTACTTCAACGGTGCTGCCCTCTTTGAAAGTGAAGCATGACGAGTTTCTGTTGCAGGAGTTTGTCAAAAGCTGGGGAGATCATAAGGTTATGCTTAGGTGGATGTCTCGCTCCTTTGCATATCTTGATCGTTACTTCATCGATCGGCGATCACTTCCAGGGGTAAAGGAAGTTGCAGTTAAATACTATCGTGATTTGGTTTACCGGGAGGTAAATGCTAACGTGAGAGAAGCTGCAATTCGTCTTATTGATAAAGAACGTGAAGGAGGAGAAATTGACAGAGCACTATTGAAGAATGTGATAGATATATTTGTTGAAATTGGAGCGGGACGAAGGGATGCTTACGAAAAGGACTTTGAAGGATACATGCTAACCGATACTCACGATTACTATTCTCGTAAGGCATCGAAATGGATTTTGGAGGAAAATTATACGAATTACATGTTGAAGGCAGAGGAATGCTTGAGAAGGGAGAGGGATATAGTTTCTCATTACCTGCATCCAAGCAGTGATAAGATGCTGGTGGAGACAGTGAAACATTGTTTGTTCGTGGTATATGCAAATCAACTGATTGGAAAGAAGCATTCTGAATCTGGATGTGGAGGGGATTTCCTTGCAGTTGATAATATTGAGGAGCTTTCTAAGAAATTTATTGCTGCTGTAGCATTGGAACAGCAAGTTCCTGCTCAGTGTTCAACCTTGTTCCAACAGACTGAAGATGCTGCAATGCAGGAATGAAATCAAGCAAAGACTACTAACAAATTGTAAACAATAGACATGGTAAATTTGTGTGGTTTTTATCAATTGATTAATCTTGAAAAACGATTTTTTTCCATTTTCTTTCACATTGTTGAAAAGTTTTGAATTCGATCCTTATCTGGGAAGCCTCTGCCAAGGTGAACAAATTGACAAGTACTTTTAATTGCTAATCAGAGTTGTTGCCATTGTGAATTTGTAACAATAACTTGCGTTTTGGGTACAAAACCCATATAAAAAAACACCATACCCAATACCAAAAAAGATGGAGGATCTTTGTATATATGGCCACTCTGAAAAATATCCCATTCAAGCATTCCGTCGAACAGTATGCAGGCAAAATCCAAACTAACCCAGACATAACATACCCTAACCAGGTAAAATCTGACTGAAAAACAGGTACATGATCGCATTTTCAGTTTCCTCACAAAAAAAATTAAAAATTAATCTTGACAATAAATGGGTACAAATATTAACCATCGGAAATGAATCAATTACTGCTTGGATTTCTCCATCTCCTCGAGCTTATCTTGACGATGGTCCTCCTTCATTAATTGATTTCGTCAAATCGACCAGTTGGGTTACAGATTTCTCCATATCCGATATCTGGTGGCGTGAAAGTGAAACCATTGTCAAGGCATGGTCGTCCTGAACATCATGACTCCAGGTGAGCTCAACGGTGGCGGAAGGTCCAGATATATTCCCATCCCCCATGATAGACAATGAGTGATTGGCTCGGGAGCCGCAGTTGATGTATTCAATTAGGGTTTATATGATTTTGAAAGACTTTAAATAAAATAAAAATAAAAATAAAAAAGAGATTCTGATTTTTATTTTTATTTTGGGACTAAGATTCTGATATTTTAATTGATGCTTTGATAGATTTTTACAAAATAAGCCCCATTTTAAGGAGAAATTATACAGTGGTACTGTACTACCACGTGGCATTTGACGGGTGGTAGTACGGACCAATAACATAACGGCACCTGGATAACTACAATTATAGGAAGACAGAAGTAAACGTCCGTTTAATATTGGCGTTAACGTCACCCATCATCCCTGCTAGAAAATTGTACGGTCAAAACTTTACCAAATACCGCAGCTTTCCTCCTTCTCACTTCTCAAATATATTTTTTTTGTCTTTGGTTCTGTCTGAGAAGCATGGCAATGGCTGTTTTTCCATTCAATCCACTGGGTATTGTTCTTCTATAATTTTGTAAGTTGTTTATTATTCAATAAATCCCACTTAACATCGATCACCTATTGTTTGAACCTTAAACACCCATCTAACGAACACCATGTTTAGTCTGAAACTCCCAAGCAATAAGAAAACACCATGGACTGACATTGTCTGAAGCAAAGATCCTCAAAGTAATCCCCTTTATCCAAAACAAAAAAATTCATGATTTTCCTTTACTAGCACCCAAGTAATTGGGGCAAGGGTAATTTCAATTAAATTTAAAGAAAGGCAACAGATAGAAGAACTAGTTAGAGTCACTGATGACCCATTCTTCATCAGCTTTGTGAAGATGCAACATGACTGCTTTTCATACTGTTAAATTGCCAAAAAAATCTTGCAGAAATGGCAGTGGCTGTCGTCGATGATGGTCTGAGAAGGTGGGTACGAGAAGTTTTTCAGACGGTGAGTTTAACACCAATTAACGTTACTTCTCTCTATTGTAGTTGCTGCCCAGTTGTCATTATCTCATTCGTCCGTACTACCACGTGTCATTGCCACGTGGTACTACGGTACTATTGTATAATTTCTCCATTTTAAGCCCATTTTAGCATGACATAATATGTATAAAAAAAATTATAGAGCCTATTTGGAGAGAAAAATGCAAAACATAGTCACTTGTCATTTTTTCATTGATTCTTCGAAAATTTTCAAACACTAATAACCAATTACAAAGTGACAAGTGTCTAGTTTTGGATTTTTATCTTCAAATACTCTATAAAGATTTTTGTATATTATGTCATGTTAGAATTAGCCTATTTATGGAAAGCCCTATCTTGAATTCTAATACCAAGTATCTTATCACACGTTTAACAACCAGGGAAATGCTTTGGCAAACTTAGGACATGATCTTTAACAACCATTTGTTTAGGGGATATTCTTGGTTTTTTTTCTTTTTGTGTCATAAAACCACAAGTATTATTTGAGACCATTTCTCTGTAAATTACAAATTCTTTAAGTACAGCAAAGGAAGCAGAAGCTATGCCTACATCTTGATAAATGACAAGTTTAACATCACTCTCTAAAACAAATTATAATTCATGTACTTCTACTGGTTCCAGCATATAGCAAGAAGTTATATGAAGAGTCCAACACTTGAATCATGCAAGATACTTGAACATGTTATGATTTTCCTTGTCCCTCTCCAGGTAGTCACGGACGATGAGATCTTCAATCTGCTTCTTAATTGCTCTCATGTCAGGCTTGAATTTATGTCTTAACTGCTCAACACACTCCATAACTAATTGCTGATGACCCAAAACCTTCCGACTCTTCATAATCCGCACGATTGCAGCATCAATAGCATATCGCCTGAATCTGTCAACATCTTGGATCACCTCCTTCCTTTCATCCACTGGTGGGAGAGGAATCTTAATTCTTCTCATTCTGTCAGTGAATTTGGAGTTGAACTCAAAGTTGTCATTTGGCGAGATAGTCTTTCCATTAGGCTCCTTAATAAGGATCTTGTACTTGGCACATGAAAGCGAATGAAGGATTCGAACAGCTGCGTCATGGGTAAGGTTTAACTTACCTAGTATTTCTGAATAGCTCAATTTATCAGCGCTATTGAAAAGTAGCAGGATAGCAGCCTGATAGGTTGACACAACCAATTCGATTTCTTTTGGCTCAAACTTGCCAATAATGTTGCAAGTGCCCAATGAGTAAATCCATTTAATTTTTCTGCATTTCGTCTTTGTTTCATAGAATCCCTTGAAGACTTCAACACACTTCACCATCTCTGCAGGAAGGCTAAGATCACATGATTTATAACTTGGCCAGAAACCAGTTGTAAGAACGGTGACAGTCAAATCCATCCCAGGATTTACATTTGGGTTACTGTGAAGATACTCCTCAAAGCTGGTCTGATTGTCCCGAGCCAATGTCAAATCTGTGACCATTCCCTCCATTTTTGAGGTGAACTGCCCACCAAATTGCTGTTTCATCTTTGTTAGAATACTTTTTTCATGTTCCTTGTTGGCACTCTGATCAAAAAGTAGCCGGCGAGAAAGTTTTTTCCTGTAGAATTCTGCAAAAAGGTCTTTGTCACTGATATAAGCAAGCAAGTTAACAACCTTTTCAAGCATTCCTTCTATGGCCTCATCGCTCAACTTCTGGCTCCCACCCTTTTTGAGGATATCATCACAGAATGCAGCAAGTAATTGAGCACTTGAATTCCCGGAAACAGATTTATTGCAAAATCCATCAAACGCCTCTCTCAGAGCCTTGTGAAAGATATGGTTTTTTATTAAGAAATCTTCGAAATGTGCCATATACTTATCATGAAGCTCGATCATTTTTGTAACAAGGACCTGTTCCAGCATGCCAGAAGCTCTATCAGAAGCCTGGTTGTTTGCTGCATATTCAGCCTGTTGGACCAAGGTTTTAACTTCAGCGCTAACTTTCTGTTTAAATACATTAGCAAGAGGTTCAAACAACTCATGTTGCACTTTTTCCACCAGCTTTTGCTCACTGCTTGAATGCATGTAATGAGAAACTCTAGCCCTCTCCCTTCTCAAGCATTCCTCAGCCTTCACCAAGTGATCAAAACAAAAATCCTCCAAAAGCCAACTTGATGCTTTACGAGTATAGTATTCACCAGCATGTCTCAGCATGTGTTCCTCAAAGTCCTCCTGATAAGTATTCATTTGTCCCATTCCAATTCCAACAAATACATCTATCACATTCTTCACTAGTGCCCTGTCAATCTGCTCTCCAGCACGTTCTTTATCAACAAGACCAATTATGGTAACTCTGGCGTTAACATTTATCTCTCGATAAACCGAATCGCGGAAGCATGTAAGTCCAACGTCATTTAGGCTAAGAAGTGATCTCCTAGGAATGAAGAAGCGATCAAGAAAATTAAAACAGTTTGACAACCACCTAATCATAACTCTATAATTTGCCCATCTTCTCACAAGCTCCCGCAGCATAAATTCGTCGTGTTTCTCTCTTACAGAGGGCAACACCGTTGTGGTTACATATTCCTCCAATGCCTCCTTATATTTATCATATAGCTGTTGAGAATAATTATGAGGAGGCTTTTGGGTACACATATTGTAGATAGTTGTGTAAAGGTTCATATATTCTACCGAGCTGAACTGAGGCTCCGGTAATCCTTCTAAAATCCTCTTTATTTTTGTGAACATACTCTGGATATAGTCCCATCCTTGATCAAACTCGATAAGTTGGCGACAATTTCCAGCTATAATGAAAGGATATGCAACAACATGTCACGGAATCTGCTATGGTTTCTTGACAATATATCAAAGTGAGTGAAAATCAAAAGACCAAATGTTTTTTAATGTCTCCCCATCTTGTATCTCTCTTGAAATTTTGACATGAAACAAGTTCCAAATAAGAATTCCTCCTCCCCCAAACACTCATAGTTTGACAGGAAATAGAAATTAAAAGTTCTGCGAAATAGAAATGAAAAGTTCTGCAACTTGAAATTTTGCATCAGATTTCTTGCTAGTACAACATTTTGCATGTTTGTTCTGAACTGGATAAATTTGATCAAACAAAAATGAAAGCGAAATCTATCATAATTAAAAATTAGTCAATTGGAAATTCATGGAAAGAAGCATACCTGAGATCATCGCTATGAGGGAGGAGCTGAAGGCTTAGGAAGAAAACCCAGGAAGTGAAAAATCGAATGGCTGCGTGGAGAGGCCAAGATGCTTCGTGAACCCTCTTCTTCAATGGGCTCTCCTCTGCCACTCCAATTGTCACCAACAGCTCTCTCTCTCTCTATCTCTCTCTCTCTGTATCTACGCAGCTGGAACAAGTACTCTAAATAAAAACCCAAAAGCAAAAGCCAAAAAGCAAAAACGAGGACTTGAGAAATGGAAATTTCTGTTATACTTCTGCACAAAATTGAAGTTTGCTCAGGCCATTTTCTACGAATTTGTCCCAACCTGACCTGACAAAGTCAACAACGATATAAACAGAGTCCAAAGCTTCAAAGCAAAGCAAAGCAAACCTGCACTAATAAGATTGGGCCTATACCTTCCTTACGGGGTTAGGCAATTACACAGACTTTCTCAAAGGGCTTCTTCGGACACCCAAAAGGTATCTTTGGTTGGATACCCCTTTTGCTATATTTTAAAATTCCCATAATTTTTCTAGACACCCAATCTCATTTTCAGATATGCCAAAGGTAACATTAGAAAGAAAAAATATATATCATCTTTTGGTTCGTATTTTAGTTACGTTATTCCGATGGAACATAATTCAATTTTCATATTAATATTTTGTCTTAGAAATATACAATCCTCATTTATTTTTCTACACCAGGTTATATTCACTATCTTGTTAGAAAAATATGGTCAAATATTTTCTAAAATGCAAAGTGAAAATCATTCTACTTATCACTAAAGAAAACTCTGATGAATAAACCTTACACTAATTAGGCAAGGTATCTAATTTATACTAAAAGTGGGGTAGAAAAATAAACCCTCATGCAAGCTACCTAAAAGCAAAAAGGAAAGCTAATAAATCATATTTCTAAATTATGGAATCATCCATAGATCTATTTTAATTACTTAAGAAAATGAGTTTTCATAAATACATGATATCTAAACTATATAGAACTTATAATATGAAATAAAGAAGATGAAAACACCATTTTATGAGATAGAGATGCTACAAGTAGAAAAGTGTCGACAGGTTAAAAACACTCTAGAAGAGTCAAAATGTTCTTTCAAAGAAGAAACTTAAAATCGTAGAAGGGTAGGCCTTAGCTGGCTCTGCCAGTGGATATGTCACAACTCACAACACCACGTCTTATTGAAAATACAAGGTTACAATGTTTGAGAGATCATACACAATAACGTTGTGCTCTCAATAGACGTAAGGCGTATTAGGTTTAAAGAACAAGCTGTTTTAAGACAAAAAGCTTAAACAAAATTCATTAATTTAAACAAATGCATAATTATTCAAATGTCACAAAATCAGAGTACATAAAACAAATTAAGAGTCTCACAGAAAACAAAATAGATTTCATTGTTGTCATCACTATTATATCCTTTCACCACATCAATTGGCAAAGATCATACAGCAACGAACAAAAACCTCACCACATAGGAGTCAAGCTGACAGTCTGACTGATACTATTATTGGTGACTTTTTTTTTCTTTTTTTTTCCTTTTTTTTTGGTTTTTGGCAAATCAATCACCCAATTGGCGACTTCAAGAAGCAAAGCAGAAAATATCATCAATAAATTCAGGCAAAGAAACAGCTCTAGTAGAAGATCCAAGAGTAGCGGTGGCTTATCTCATCTCACTCGTGTGCCTCCGTGTTATTTGCTTC
Source organism: Prunus padus (assembly GCA_024362665.1). Classification (NCBI taxonomy): domain Eukaryota; kingdom Viridiplantae; phylum Streptophyta; class Magnoliopsida; order Rosales; family Rosaceae; genus Prunus; species Prunus padus. The sequence goes on along the minus strand of JANFAM010000005.1, from coordinate 10,873,872 downwards.
TTCTGCACCAATCACACACCAACAACGAACCATTACTATTACTATAAACACATACATATATTTATTTCTTTATATTTTGTTCTTCCAATCTTTGAAAAAGGAATTTTGACAGACAACAACCCACAAGATCATGGACTTCACTTCCCCTTCCATTGACTTTATCTTCATCTTGGCCTTCATCATATCCATCCCAAGTTCACTTTCCGTACCATTCGTCGTGCTTCATGGTAATTTCCTGCTCTCTATTTCATTGTTGCCAGATTTTTTCTTTTTCTTTCTATTTAAAGGATGTGTATTTTGTTTGATGAATCTGTTTTTGCATCTGGGTTATTGCTAATTTTTCTGGGTTCTGGTTGTTATTATTTTTTGGATATGATGATTATACACTATGTTATTATTTTCTGGATATGATGATTATCCAAGTGTTGGCTAATTGATTGTTGAAAAATGCTTTATTTAGAAAAGATTTTAAGAACTAATGGGAACTTGATTATTATCATGTTATTAAAGATGTTCATGTAGCTCGAATTTTATGTGCTACTCGAATTTTATGTGCTTTTATAGAAACAGAAATCTAGCATATCCATAATTGTCTTAACTAGTTAACCCATTACAACGATTACAGATCAAGGAATTAGGACCCTGTATATCAACTTACCTTTTCCACTTAAGAGTATAATGACATAAGTGTGTCGTATGTTGTATCCTCTCTGCAGCAACGTTAAAGGAACATACTTGAGAAAAGAAAGCAAACGTATGTTGCTTTCTGTGTCTTTGCTGTTTTTGACTTAGCAGTAGAGTGAACCAAATAGGTCGTCATTTTTTAAAATCATCACCAAAAAAAAAAACTGAAATTAAGAAGGTTGATACTGCAGCAATATGATTTCAGTTCTGAAAGTGTTACCAATTGGATTATGAACTCCATCCCTTATAATTACTGCATGATATTGTAGTACTTCTTTTGGCCTCCTTTTATATGTTTGGCTAGTATTTCATTCTGTTCTCTTATCATTATTTATCATTCTACTCGTATGCTCTCTCTACTCTAGTCCTAATGCTTCATCGTGGCAGGCATTGGAGATCAGTGCTCTAATCGAGGAGTCAAACAGTTTACAGAGGAACTGAGGAACTTTTCTGCTACTGAAGGATATTGCATGTATGGTGCAGTTTTTTTTTTCTCCCAAATCTGTTTGTTTTTTGCCACTCATATTTGTAATCCTGCTAGAGATAATTGCTAACAGTTTATTCATGACATTGCTCTTAACAACTCTTATATTGTTTCCTGATTCAAATTCTGATTATAAGTTTTATGTTGACATATGTTGTTGCATACTTGAGTTTTATAGAACAAGATGATAAAATATGGCTTCATTGTTTTTAAAGATTCTTGGTAGTATGCCAACTGAGAAGTCACCCTTCTGGTTGTTTACACTTTTTTTTTAATGTTTTAGGAGCATCTTTGTGTTTTTCCATGTGTAACGAGATTGCTTGCCTTTGCCTTCCTGCAGAGAAGTTGGGGATGGAACATGGGATTCCTGGTTTCTGCCTCTTGAGGAACAGGTTAAAACTAAAAACTGGAAAAACAAGACTTGTCATCTTAGACATAATTTTTATGTTCACTTGTAATTTGACTTTTTGTACGTGTTTGCAGACCAGAATTGTTTGTGAAAAGGTGATAATGCTCTCTACGTTAGTATATATTGCTGGTCTGGCTTTTGAAGTTTCTGTTACCTTTGACTGTGTTCCCTACTACAACTACAGGTAAAAGAAATGGAAGAACTGAGACAAGGTTACAACATTGTTGGTCTCTCCCAGGTATTATCATGATTGGATCTTTCCATTTGGCACCTATATCTGTAATAAAGTATGCTCCAAGTTATTTGTTGATTTACTTTGGGGCACATTCACAAACCTTTAAGTTCAATCCTTTTTCTTAAAATGTGTTTGCTTATGTGTCGGAATAACTGGTGAGACTTTTTGAGTAGAAGTAAGCTATTTTTTAGTTTCCATCTCAACTAATGACGTCACTCGTGTTTCTTTTAACGGATGAAGTGAGCATATCATGTTCAAATATTACGTCTAGTTGTTGTCTTCTTAGTATGTGTGTGTGTGTGTGTGTGTGTGTGTGTGTGTGTGTGTGTGAAACGTGAAACAAGGCTGTATGTCCATATTAAGTGTTCTTTAGCAGGGTACAATTGATGTATTTTCCTTAGTGCATGCCCTAATACCTAATAAAAATGGCCTCGCAGATTTGTGAAGGCCTCTCTTGCCTTAAGTCATGCAGCCTCACCCGTTCTCAGAAAAAAGTGATCATTTGATTTATGCCCCGTGAAAGGGTTTTTCAAGTTTGTCATACTTATGTAGCATACAAGATAATGGAACTGATGCCTACTATTCATGGCCACATACTCGTGAGTAAAATGGTGATTCCGGAAATCAAGTCCCCAGAACCAGAATAGCTTCTTGAATTCCTTACTCATTGGTTACTCTTAGTAATATATGTCATTAAGTCTTTTCTTGCCTCATCCGCCTAATTTTCTTCCTTGTTCCATTGTTTATTTGTGATTGTTTACCAATGGTTCTCTTAGCACGTTGACTTTGAATCAAATAACTCCTTACAGGTGCTATTAATCACCATCCTCACCCAACTGGTTTGCAGAACTATATATATTCTGTAATATTTTTCATTTCTTTAGCTGAACGAACATCTTTCAAGCCTATGATTTCTTTAGCTGAACGAACAGAAACAAATATCTTTCAAGCCAATGATTTGTGGCTTTGGTTGTTTAGGCGGGATGATCTGTTACTTTCTTTTCATTTCTTTTTCCGGTTTTTGAATTTTCTCATGTTGTTGGTTTTCATGTTAGACAGTTTTCTCAATCCCCAATGCTTATGAGTGAATTAGTTTATTATAGCTTACAAACATAAATATATTGCGTGTATATATGAGTTTTGAATGATGTTCAAGTAATTGCAATCAATTGATTCTTTCTCATACCTTTTCTTTCTTTTCTAAATTTAACAGGGTAATTTGATTGGCCGAGGTGTTGTAGAATTTTGCATCGATGGACCTCCTGTAAGATTCAGTTTAGGAAACTCTGATATTTCCAAGTTTTTTCATCCATCTTTCAACCAACTACATCAGTAGTTATTATAATTAATTAAACTTCAGTTATCATACACATATTGAGCTAAGCTGTCTATAACATGTTTGAAATGTATAACAAATGGTGTTTTAAGTTCTTTATGATTTTCTTATACCATTTTAGCTCGAAAAGCATTTAAAACTACTAGTTTAGTTGTGTGTGTTAGCCAGGCCATTAGTCGATGTGTTCAGCTATGGAATCTCGTGCTACTCTACTCCTTATTTTATCCATATAAAATACAGTTCCTTTGGTAGTAAATGAGAGCAAGCACATTTTTGTATGGTCTTAGTCTATAGGCAAATGCTCCATTAGATTTACAGATCTTTCTCTGTATTATTGTTTGTTTTTTATTAATGCACATTTTTTGCGTAAGTGGTTGTTTGATTTCCTCACGTCTGTGGACTTACCAATATCAAATTTTTTTGCTTTTTCAATTATTGAAACAGGTTAAGAATTTTATCTCTTTAGGAGGACCTCATGCGGGTACTGCTTCGGTGCCTCTTTGTGGTGTAAGTATCATACTATCATCTTGGAATTTTGATCGGTCCTTATACAAATGCTTTTGTCACACTGAGATTGCTTCTGGTTAGGAGAGTACATATAAACCACAATTGGACTGACATGCAGTGTAGAATCCATATTCTTACAAATTACACCATAGTGTGGTATATGAGCTTGATGTTGCCTCTTCCCAATAGCCTGGGCCTTTGGGAGAACTTGGGGTTGTTACATGTAGTTTGTAAATTTTAGGCACAATTGACACATGTTTGGGGAAATTTATGGTTTTATACAATAGCGGATTAGCACTTTCTAAGTACCTTGTCGCAAATGACTGCAGAAAATATCATTTCCTACATTGTTCATTCAATCACAGAAGATAAGAATGGTCTGAAAACATGTTGTATCATAGTCCACTCAAGAGTGGAATTTTCAATGCAAAGATCCCATTGTTCTGGTTTTCCACCTAATTGTCAGAAGGTTTCCCTTAAGTGATGTCTCAAATCACAATTATCATAGAGTAGATAATTATCACTCATAAGAAACCTCTAACGCTTAAAGGTTTAGTTAAAAATACTATGTGGCCTCTTTTGAGATATGTTGATATTGCTCAACGGCTTTTGTGTTTGCTTTTGTCCCTCTGCAGTCTGGTATATTTTGCATTATTGCAAACCAGCTACTCAAATCAGAGATCTACTCTGACTATATCCAAGTATGCATCTATTTCTGCCGGTTCTTTCTTTTTTATCCATCCTGGTGTTAACATTCAATGTCCTAGGTATATTTCTGATGAGGCCTGACCATTTGAACCGATTCTGGAATTGCAGGCTCACTTGGCTCCCAGCGGTTATCTTAAATTACCAAATGTGAGTGGCTAAAAGTAAAGCACTAGAGACATTTTAATGAGGCTTTTACTGCATATTATTATGTTATACGTATGTACAAATAACCTTGCAATTATAAGTTCGCTGAAATTAATAACCTCCTTTTGTTTTCCTTTTCATTTTTTTGCTTATAGTTTAATTTCAAAATGTTGCTTGTGTTTTCTGGGATATACTTGGGATAAATTTCATTTCGTGAAGTAGTTTTCATGCTCTCAAGTGACCATTTATACTACAACAAAAGCCATATATGCCACTCGTAATTTTTCACTTAAGATTAAATCTCTGTTTGCTTAACAATAGCTGTAAACCTAAGCATCCAGATAAACAATTTCTTCACAGGAAATGGCTAACTATTTAGAAAAATGTAAGTTTCTTCCAAAGCTCAACAACGAAAGACCAGATGGGAAAAACTCCACTCTCAAGGAAAGGTTTAGTAGCTTAGAGAACCTGGTGCTTATCATGGTAAGTTGGAAAATACATATTTCTCAGTGTAACATATCTTCAATCTCTTTCTAGATTCCTCAGAATTATATAATAGCCAAGTAAGCATACTCATTTTTGTCCATGTTAATTTTGTATTTCTGCAGTTTGAGCATGACACTGTTTTGATACCTAAGGAGACCTCATGGTTTGGTTATTTCCAAGATGATAACTTCAAATCAATTTTAAGTCCACAACAGGTAATTCCATAATGCTAATACTATCATTGTTAAACTGGGTATTTATTTTACATCTTAATGTTCGCTAAAATCGAGTTGCCTTGCAGATGATTTAGTTACTTATTTCATTTTGCCACTTAAGTAAATTCAAGCAGGATGCATTAGAACATTTGCTTTTACGCATTAAGCACGAACGTCATCTTAGCTTTCGCTTTTTTTTGCAGACAAATCTCTATAAGGAGGACTGGATCGGTTTGAGAGCCTTGGATGAAGCTGGAAGGGTCAAGTACATCAGTGTTCCAGGAGGTCATCTCGGAATCTCCACGAGCGACATGAAGAAGCATGTGGTACCTTACTTGAACAGTTCAGCATCAATGGAGATTGGAAAAAAGGAAGGTAATGATCCTGGAAAGAGTGGAGTTCAACATGGAATGCCTCTTTTAGATGAGAAAGCATCAACTGAATGGCCCTTACCAGTCATGACTTTGTTCAGTGAACTTGGGCTCACAGAGTCACAGAAGACGAGTGACTGCCTTAGCCTTGACTAAAGATTATTTATTAGGTGAACTCAAACAATAAACTCAAAAATTAAGCTATATGTACAGTAATTGAAATTTATTCCTTGCCTGTCACTGAAATGGTCATACCATGTCAATAAATAAAAGTGTTTGCGATTGTTACCACAAAACATATTATGTCATATTCTGCATGTATGGTGTTTTTTAGAAAACATGGGAGCCATGTTATCTCAATTTATCTTTGGAACCAAATCTCACCAGAACTCTGAAAACCCGTTCATGATGTAATTACCGACATGTTGGTTCGTAATTCCAATTTTTTTTTCTTTTTAGATTTTGTGTTTATCATTTTTCTTCCCAAATTTTACTGACCAGATGATGCGACACTGGAAAGGTTAAATTTTTTAAAGTTTGAGCTCACTCTGAATTTTATCCATTTCTAACGAATGTTGAGGATGTGCACTAATTATACAAATTTGATGAGCGCATTATTTTGCTTATTCGGAGATGGCATCTGTCGCTACGTCCAAAAGTTCAGACCATCTGTGGACAGAGGATAAAAAGGGGCTCATTGAACTTACTTTTTCACAATTTTTATATATGCTCGCTCCCTCTTTTTCCAAGAATTCAGGCACTTCCTTTTTTACGCCCCCATAATGTTAATTGTTTATGCTGATCAAGAAAGTAGCTGAAGTTTTATCCATTATGGCTTAGTAGAAGTTGGTGATCCCTAAGACTCTGATAACGACTAATTTGTTTTCTATTACACTCCGTTTGAATGAAGTAACTGAAAACTATGTACACATTTGGAATATACCGATTTGTAATAGAATAAATTGCAAATCAAATTGTCATACTGCAATGGTGACCATTTTCCATATGCACAGAAACTTTTCTTGATAAGCGTTTTGCGGCCACACCTGTTGTTTTGTTCATACAATCGGCCAACTCCAACCCATGGCGAAGAAGTAATTCAATGTGTATGACAACTTTGTTTAGGCAGCTAAAATGAATTGGGGATCAAAATCTTTGCACCATCCTACTCTCACAAGAGAATAGAGTGATTCTTAGTCAGCATTTTGAACGACTTGACAACAAACTACGCAGCTTCTGAATGACTTTTCCAAGGTTCTTTCCCACCAGCTCACTCAATAATCACTAAATTATACATACTCCATATATAACCACTGTACTTTATGCATCATTACCATAATGCTCAACTTTCTTTCATTTCGACTCAAGATAACGCAGCGGACTCAATTTACAGGAGGAAAAACACAGTTTAGTGCTGCCTAATGTAACATTATTTTCCATTTTCAGTACGAGAAAGAAAGTATAAAAACGCTTAGCAAACATCTTATATGCATTCTTCTGAGGTTTTCCTTAGTAGACTTGTATGTCCACACTAATGCTTCCCATATGATCAGCCCTCATCGAGCAGCTGCTATCCCTGCCGAAGTTCTCTCCTGAAATCTTCTGGTGGGTACGGCAGCGGAGCCACAGACATGAGATTCTTTCCAGAGCTGCATGACCAGCTACTCGAACCCGATAGACAACACTTAAGTCTGCCCATATCTCACTTCCCACAGCACCTGATTGGTGATTTGCATCATATCCTTCAAGATCTGATTCAGTTATCACTACTACAGAGCCTTCGTCGAATGGAACTAGATCCTGTGAGGAAATAGACTGCAGGGATCTCATCATTAGATTGGTCATGTGGCTGTAAACAACAGCTTTCTTCACCATTACATAGTAGTATTCCTGTACAGCCTGCAAAGCAACCATCAAAGAAGAGCTCAGGAAAAGAGTAAAAGTCAAATTGAAGGGTAGAGTTAGATCATGCCACAGACAAAAACAAATCTAGTTTAACAAATTTTAAGCAAACTGATCCACAACATACAATCTCCCAAGATGGATTACGAAGAAGCTACTAAGATATCTCTAACCATCAGTTTATACACAATGATCTTAATGTGGAGAAAAAGTGATACCACCCAATGTTTTGCTCAATACACCAAAATGTAAAAAACCATTTTCACCCAAAATTTGCCCTTGTCAAAGTTCGGAGAGGGAAGGGGCACAAAAAGGGGGGAGAAGATGTACTTTTCTCAAAGAATAAAATTTTCAAATGGTTAAATAGGATTCATAATCTGTACAATAATTTTGCAAATTTGTTAAGCAACAATGTGGAGTTCAATTAGAATCACCTAAAAAACATCTACAAAAGAAAACACCAAAATTCCCCCAAAAAAGGAAAATGAACAAAACTTCCAGAGTTTCAAACACGAAATAGCAGGACCAGCCAAACAACAGGGAGAATGAACCCGCAGTGTCATTCCAAATCACATTGAGTTGTGTAAGTTACCTGCCACTGAGAAGAGGCTAAAAGCACCCTTGGACGAATTGACTTCAGATATTCATAGGCAGAATCAGGTGTCATCTGCTTGTGATGGACCTGTATAACGACAAAAGATCAGAAAAGGTGGCAATCTTCAAGTAATTTGTTATTTTCAGAGTTCAGAACTAACCAGGTAACAGATAACAATGGTCGTACTACGCCCTCGTCCAGCTTTACAGTGAACATATGTTGTCTGTCCACAAGATGCATTTTCTTCATGACAAAAAGGGAAAAATCATATCAACAAATAATAGTCTTCTGGGGAGAAAAAACAACCATACTTTAGAAATTAAAATTGAACATTTAAAGGAAACTAACAGAGTTTACATCCCAGTAAATACAGGTAGAAATATAATGACTCAACACGACACCCCCTTACTGAAGAAGCAACTGCTTTCAAAAAACATGACACAGATTTCAACAGAAATATCTCTTCAAGATTCTAAAATTTCGCCCAAAATTTTTGTATATAAACATGAGCAGTAGATGGTCCAGAATATTCAACAATCCAAATTTAGTTACACTGGAAAAATCCAGAAGGGCAGCGTCACAACACCCTTGCATATCAGAAAGTAACTGGATGAGTGTATCCAGTCACGGACAGAATATCTGTTATGCCAAATCAAGCAATATCAGATGCTATTCAATATAATCAAATCAAGGATGCAAAAATGATTACCATTAATGAAGTCTACAGCACGACATGTGTCACTCAGTGATGGTGCAAAGCAGTAATCTCTTGTAGGAATCACCAGATGGTTAATTCCATGATACTGCCAAAAGTTTAATGGTTAGATTAGAGCCCAAAATTACCGTAAAAACAAAAACAAAATCCAGAAGTTTTAGCCAAGTACAGACATTCACAAAGTCAATTTTAATCCAGAGCATTCACAAAGTCAATTTTAATCCAGAGCATTCACAAAGTCAATTTTAATCCAGAGCATTCACAAAGTCAATTTTAATCCAGAACATTCACATATTAATACATACAAAAGTAGCGCAAAGCACCAGCTAATCCTTTCAGATGCCCATGGCATTTTGGGAATACTTCTTCTACTGAGAACCACTTTTGTTAGAAGCACAGCAAAACTTTTACTAAAAACCCAAGTCCTTCCTGAAAATGCACTTGCAAAGCACTTCATGAGGAAGCACATACAGCACTAAAAACTGCTTCTATAACCTAGAAGAACTTGTAACCTTTTCTGCCAAATGTGAAGTTTTACTAAAAAAAACCCAAGTGCTTCCTGAAAATGCACTTGCAAGAACTTCCTGAAGAAGCACATAAAGCACTAAAAATTGGTTCTATAACCTAGAAGCACTTGTAACCTTTTCTGTCAAATGTTTCCAAAAACGCTTTTGGCTATCAGAAAGTGTTTTTAGCACTTATCAAGGCATTTCCACACAGGCCCTAAATATTACATGAAAACAAAATACAAAAAAACTCTGAGCAGCAATAACATTTCATTTAAAAGAAAAATGTATCAGTTTATCTCCATAACCAAGCAAAATCTCATAATACAAATCTAGAAAACCACTAACATGATAAAGAGACGTTGGAACCAAAGTCTCATATGGCTCATTAAGTGTGATGACTCCACGAACTCCAACTTCCTTTAAGCGGGGCACGTCAGTAGGGAATGGAACTGCACCTAACAATACAAACTGAAAATCGAAGTGTTAGAATTTAAACAAGAAATTGATTCAGATCAAAAAGTCCAATAGTTCAAGCACATAAACTCTGATGTAAAACTACACAAACTTTAACCTGACAAGTCTAAGGAATAGCACAAGAAACAAGAATCAACAGAGAACCGAATCAGGCACATAAACACACATAACAAAGCCACATGTAGAATAAACAAAAAAAAATTCTTTCATTTAAATATAACCAGCTGCATCTCATTTACATCTACAATTAACAAAGATAAAATTAAAACCAAAACAAAAATCCCATATTAAATCACAGCTGCAGAGGAAGGATAAACACCGACATTTATGAAATAAATAAAAGAGCTTGATAAAATGATATTTGTACCACACAAAAGAGCTTCATAAAATATATTTGTACCTCATCGACCTTGTCCCACCACCGAAACTCAGCCTGAAGCTTATTCCTGATGACATTGTAAAGCAGAGTCGGGTAAAACAGCGCACGAGCCCCTGCGCCGATCAAAACCCGTTTGGCATCCGAACCAACGATGTTTCTGCTACCAAAATCGTTATTTCCTGGGCATGAATTCCCTTCTTCCACACCTCCAACTTCCCCTACTTTCAATTCCTCAATATACATAGCCTCGATTGAAACCCGAAACAAAACAATCACAATTACAACACAAATTTAACAGAAAATCTTAAATTTTTCACAATATTTACATACAAGGGCCCATTTACACAAAAAGCTCCATAAAAAAAAACCCTAACTTGTTTATTCCTCTATTTACCAAACAAAATTACAAGCGAGAAGACCTATAGTTTCTACAACAGTGAGATGAACAAAGGATCGGGAGACAATTTGAATTGGAAATAGTGGAAATAAAAACCATGGGAAAAATCGGGACCATAATTTGCGAAAAGGGGGACGATCGGAAAATGAGAAAGACCAAGGTGCGATCGATCGAGGATGGATGAAATTTCTGGGATCAATTGTGAATCGGGAACTGGTGAGAATATGAGGAAACCCTAACCCTAGAAAACAAGAATTTGCTTGAATCAGAGGATAGGCTGAGGTTATACTCCACCTTTTGCTCAACAAACTCTAAAAGCGGATGGATGCAAAGAGAAGGAGAGAAGGAGAGAGGGAGAGAGAGAGAGAGAGAATTAAAGAAGAGCGTCGAAGACTCGACTCGAAGAAGGGGTTGTGGGATGGAGGGTAAGGATAGAGTCACGGGGATGATTAAGGAGAGAGTTTGAAAATCGATGAGTGGGGGACACGTGGAGCCATTTCAGGGATCGAGGGGGGTTTAATTTATCCTTTTTAAAGGTAACGGTGGGGTTGGCCGACAAGATAATCACATAAAAAATATGATAATACGAATTATGACGTGATTTTTGTTTCCTTTGCTTTTTCTAATATTTTGTGGGTGCAGCAAAAAAACAAACTACCAGAGTCTTCCCACGCCACCCATTGTGAAGAGGTCAGGTTAATTTTATCAAATTAGCATGAATTGAAATTGAAACCAGTTAGATTATTAAAATGTCCTTATTATTGGGTTAAAGTACAAGATAAATTTGAAATTTTATAAATTGTGTGAGGATATAATAGTAAAAAAGATAAATTCCTAATGGGTTAGTTATTCAGGAATTAGAATACCAATTCTCACTCAATAGTCCAATTCCTCCAAAAAGTTGAATTCTGCCTCACTTAAATTTTCATTCCTCTACGTGAAGTAAACACAGGAATAATTCGTAATAGGAATTCAACTCTTTATTTTGATTCCATAAATCTTGAGCTATTTATGAAGCATACCCTCTTGAAATTGAAAAAAAATAAAAAACTTTGTATTGTGGAATGAAATAATTTTAATATGCCCTATAATCGGGCTAACTAATTAGAAAAATGTAAAATAAGAAAAATGACTGAGTTTTGACCACTGATTTAAATATTGAGTGAGTCTGATTCAAATATTAAGTGAGTGAACATTCGAACACATGACCTTGAATATAATTGCTCATAACTACTGGAGCTACAAGACCCATTTAGATTTTTTTTTTCTCAAGTTCAAATATTTTTAATAGGTGAGATTGTTGAAGACCTTGAGTTGAAATGTTATTTAATTGAAATTACAAACGAAAATGGAAGATTAGGTTGACACTAATCTCATTATCAGCGTTGAAACTTGAAAGTGAATGAACAACTTTTTGTACTTAGAAGCAAACTGAAAATTAATTTGAACGATAATTTAAGTTGCTTAACAAAGGTTTTAAAAAAAAACAAAAATGATTGACAAATTGACAGAAAAACAATACAAAATAGATTTTTCAGAGTAAAAACTAACATGACTCAAACATATACATAAAATACAATAATCCTTTACATGGACTTTGATCTTTTCATAGCATTTTTAAATTGACGCTATCGACAATCTTATCCTCTTATAACATTAATTAAAGGCGAAAAAAAGGAAGAAGAAAACAAAAGGTCAACAATAGCAACAGTGAAGTCATGAGACTCTGCCATGAGAGAAAAACTCTCTTGCACCCGGGGATAGGACCAATCAAAACTCACAATGTGGACAACTTTACTGAAAAAGAGAGAAAGACAGCACACGTGGCGAGCATTGATTGGAAAGTCATATCCCCAATTCAAGAGAGTTTTTCTCCTGCTATGGGGGTAGAACCCTGGATCCAAGCAGTGTGTTCCCTAATTGAATTGGAAGAGAAAAACTTACGAACGCCGGGATATCTCCTACTTTCTATTTTTCTTTCTCACTCATTAAGTGAGAGGGTTCAGATACATGTCAAGAGACTTTGAAATAAGTTTTTTTAAACTATTATTTTCCGAATCAATTTGAATTTAAAACTTCTTCCAACATCGGGAATAGACGTAACAATTTCGTGATTTGGAGATGCAAATGTAGGGGTCCAAGTTTGATTGAAAATTCTGATTCCGACTGACTCTGATCCAAAACTTTTCGATTTTGGCGAGTTCAAATCAATTCCGAAATCCGAAAATGTGGATTGGAATTGGAATGTATCTCAAGATTCCAAAAACTTCCGAAATATTTTGAGGTTTCAAGCTTAAACTACACATAATAACTAATTTCATGTTGAATAAAATATGAATTTTTTTTGTCAAGAACAAAATATGACTTAATGACTGAATAGACAAACGAGAAATTTCATAAAGGATAATAATATATAATAGTTTTTCGAGTTTTTCCTATGATTTTTCAATTTTGAGTCAATTTGAACTTTTCAAATTGTTGTACATGTTTGAATATTTTTCAAAATTTTCCATAAAAAATAAGAAATATGTAAGTTTCAAAATATTGAAAATTCCGAAATTTTTTGGAACAAAATTTTCATTTTGAAATTTTTTGGATTGGAATTAGAATCCCCTAATTCCGATTTGATCTAACTGAAAACCAGCCCTATGTGAATGATATCATTTTATTTTATTTTATTTTTTTATCAAAGGAAAAATTTGTATTACTTTCATTAACATTCAATATGACAAACAAAACTGGAGAAAAGAGGTGCATTTAGGGTGGCCTCATTAAAACCTTGCCATGAAAACCCCTAGTGGAGGAAAATCCAGTTAAGGAAAAAGAGTACCACACACCTCCCACACAAAAAAACTAAATTTTTGCTCTATTCGCCGCAATCGTAGGTCATAACCAATGTAGAACCAACTCAATCCAAAACAATCGTCGTTGTCGTAAGCCAAATTAAACCAAAAGGTGCGCCGCTGCATTTCCTTTGTCAATGCATCATTTTACTTCAAACCTAAGAATAGCATTTTCAATAAATGAATCGAAAAAATCAGCTTAAAATTGATTAAATCCAGAAAGGTCGGTTGATCGCCACCCATGCATTAAAGGCATTTAAAGCATTCTTGTTTTTGTTCGTCCAAAAAATAGAAAGCACTCGTGTATTCCCTTTTTTTTTCTTTTTCTTTTCTGGTGAAAGATTCTTATAGTTTCTACTTTCATGATTCACAAGGAATTGTGACACATCCATAATCATGCACCGACTACTTAGTGTAAACAGCAAGAACAACCCCACAAGGGGGAGAAAGAAGGGACCACAAGAAAAGGGTAGGTTTTGAATCTTTTGATGCAAGTAACAGAACCCATTAAAAGCACCATTCTTTGTTGTTTTTTCATTGTCAATCAATATGGAAAAGACCATCTTACATGACCCACAATAATGTTGGTCCAAAATCACTTTTACCCAATAATTTGTACTGAAGTTCTACCTAACCTAACACACATAAGATGAACAAGAAGGCCATTCAGGCTAGGACATTATCACTACAAAAAAAAGTGGCAACAGTTATCAATAATTGGTGACTTAAAGTTACCAAAAAGGGGTTTTTTGGTGACTAAAGCCTTTAGTTACCCCCACATTAGTCACCAAATGTCGCCAATTATTGGTAACTGTTGCCACTTTTTTTTGTAGTGTATAGATGTACCTTTAGGAAGAAACTACAGATGAGAAAATTATTTCATTTTAGTCGACATCACGAGCCGTCAATTTTTTCACAGCCAGAACTTCAAGTAGGTAATGGCGCAAATCGGAGATAATGGAGAGATTCTAGGTTGAGTGTTTTATGTTCTATTCTTATACTTCACCCAGAACTTGAAGGTCATATATATATAAGCAGTATCAAGCATAGCATGGAAAGTGCCAACAAGCCAGCCTGCCTTCCTTTTCACCATTGTATATTTGTAGTGTCATCTGCCATCATATAATGATTAAAATTTGGAAAACGTTTTGGTGATTAAATGTATTGCTATTGGTCTAATGATTGGGCATATAAATCTCACCTCGGACCAAGTTTACAAATTAATATGTTTTCATGAAGGAATTGTACTGGTTAAATTCAGAATTATCCATTTCTATATATTTTTTTTTAAACTACAAGGGAGGAGGTTTCTCACACACACACACAACTAAGATAACATGGGGGTTCGAACTTTAGACCTCTAGTCTACAAATCAAGACCCTTTTTCACTGGTTTAGACCCCGTTAGCCTTCTCAAATAAACTTTAGTTACAATGTCATAAGCGTTTCAATTGGTTTATAAAAATGGTAACTGCTGCATGTAGGGCATGTTGTATCCTACTCAGAAAAGCGAACTAAAAAATCATAATTTTTTTTATAAAAAAAACACAAGTTCTCAAATATTGATTTTAAGATCTAAAAAAAATTGAAATTAAAATTAGAAAGTAAGAAACCCTAGTTCCCAAATTGAAATTAACAAAAAAAAAAGGAGAAATTATATGCAATTTCAATTTGTGCTTCAGACTCTACATGAGAGAGAGAGAGTGTGTGTGTGTATGTGTGTAAAACCTGACTTTTTTGTTTTTAAAATTGGGACTTTTTAAAGTTGTTTTGTAGTTGGATTTTACCAAATGCGAATTATGGGTTTTGGACTCTAAAATTGTTTTTGAGTTTAAACAAATGGATCCACTAAACGGGCCCATAATTTCTCTGAGAATTCACTATAAAACAATAATATATTTGTCCGCACTTCAACAAACTTTAATCCCATCCTCGGTTTTGTCACCAAAAGTTTCTATAAACAGTGGTGGAGCCATTAAGGGACCAGTGTGGTCCCAAACCCCAACTCAATTTTTTTCCAATTTTATATATATACTATATATGATATGTGATGTTCTAATATATTAGATTAGTTTTAGGATATTTATCCTAAAATAAACAATATATTAGGTTCTCATTGTCTACAAATTAATCATAAAACTTCTTGATCACTCATTGTTGAGGCCCAAAATGAGTCTCTCTTTTTTCAATTTTTCTTTAATTAAGTTATTTTTACTAAATTACACTTACACAATGAATGATGCTATTTTTAATATATTACATTAATTAAGGACATTTTAAATAATTCTTTCAAAAAACTTGTAGTTCAAATGGTTAAAAGTAATTACCCTTTTGTTATTAATTATGATATCTCATTGCTAAAAGAATGACAAAATCAGCTCCGAGGCAGTCAACTAGAGCAACCACAACCCAAAATTTGAGGGGCCCGTTTTGTATGATCTCTCTTGAAATCTCAAGGGAGGTTTGCTTGCTCCTCACTGATGTGTTTTATAGTTTCATGAGTTCTCTCTCGAACTGAACTGATATGTGTCTAAACCTACATGAAACTATAAACACATCAGTGATGAGGAGGAAGCAACCTCCCTTGAGATTTCAGGAGAGATCATATAGAAAGGTCCCCTCAAATTTTGGGGTGAGATTTCAAGAGTTAGTTTGTTACAAATCTCCACTAGTCAAGTTCAAAATTATCCATTTTCACCCTTTTTTATTATAATAAAACATATATTCTACAAAAACATATCACGTGAATGCTATAGAAACTAAGACGTGGGGCAAAAGCCATTTCAATTGGGTTTTAAATTTGTAACTGTTGCATTCATTTCTATGTGATTTCACGTGAAGTTGGTGAACAATTTGTCTGCAAGCTCAACAAACCTTAATTATGTCATTGGTTTTGACGCCCAAATTTTCTACAAATACCTCCCAACCTCTTCCGTACTGCATGAAGTAAGTCCTATCTTTCATAGTTGTTTTCTTTGTACATGGTTACCAATTAAAACCTTTGGGAGAGCTTAAGACAGAGGAAACAGGGAAATAGGAGGATGAGGAGGAAGAAAAGGGAAGGAGAGTGGGAAGGAGGAAAACTTGAGAGACAATTAAATTTACTCAAAGAAACTTATTTTGGTGTAGAAATGCGTGGCATGGGAGGAAAGATTTTAGGGCCGAAGGGAATACTAATTAACAATTAGTGTTGTTTTGGCCTTCAGGATGAGACCATCGAAGCTACCCGACTTCGTTTGAGAAGCCATCCCAATGATTCTGCCTTGATGAACAACCGTATGAGTGAGAGCTGTGGTTTGATGATGAGCTCTCTTTGCCCTCACTCTCACCCATCTCATCCTCAGCCTCAACCCACCTTTTGGGTAACAACATTGTTAACCCTAACATGAGGCTTTCTCATCAAAACCATCAACCCCTCATTTACCATATGCCTAGCTGTCATCTTGGCCAACTTTTCCTAAAGCATTGCCACAAGGACAACTGCTACTGCACCACGTAGGGTGCGTACATCCACACAATCATCACATTAAGGAACCAGTGGTGCAAAACCCATCAGCAGCACAAGGCCTAGGCGGCCCTCTTCTTTTTGGTCAGCCGAGCAGCAGCAATTAATTGAAACCCAGTTAATTACGTGACGCTCGGTCTTATTTTGTCGGAGGAGGGACTCGGAGTTCAAATCTCATGAACGATAAATATAATCATTGTGCAACTGAAGAGCAAAGTGGGAAACATGTGGTTCCATTTTTTGGAGAGGATGAAGAACGTGTAAGATGGTATGGTAATAAGGATGATGAAGAAGATTCTTTCTGGCTTAGTTGGTTCTTGTTGTTAAATTTGTGAAGAAAAAAAACGAAAAAAGAAAACTCATGTTTGCCCAGGCAGTCAATGATCAGCTGGTTCTTGTTTTTATTGAATGACGTCCTTCTTTCATGGTGTAATTATGATTTTATTTCATGTTATTATCATAACTTTTCATCAAAGAAATAATGACATGAAGTATCAAATCCCGACATTAAATTTATAGGTGAAATATTTTAAAATTCTGAATTCTAAAATTGGATTTACTTATCTCAATGAACATGAAGTTTTCGTAAACAATAATACTTGAGACATCAATTTCTTTTTTTCTTTTTCTTTTTTTGTGTGGATACAAGTGATAGTCTAATGGAGGGAGATTCGAACTTAGGAAAAAGGTGCAATGCTCGCGCTCACTGTCCAAGCCAATTGACCTAACCAGTGTTTACTAAATTTTAATTATCAACTGATGACAATTTCTTATTTATTATGAATAACTAAAGTTGGAGTTGGTTCATACAAAAAACAAACAAACAAACAAACAAACAAACAAACAAACAAATGAAACGCTATCTTAAAGTTTGTGAAACAAGTTAGTTTCTCTAGTACTACTCAAGTATGAAAATTTTAGTATCAACAAGAACTAGGAATTTTTCAACGGGTGGGCTAGCTAGGGTTAGGGTAAAATCTAATGAATATTTTGTTTGTACTTGCAATTTCTATAGTCTTTTTATAAATAAATACATATTAAATGCAACAAAAAAAACAGATATTATCGAAATGAAAATATGTTCAACAACAAAATTGAAAGTGTACCTATTTCAATATGTATTTTTATTGCTGCAATGCGACTAAATTTATAAATAATTGAACTTTTTTGGACTTTATTAGATTAATACATACTGAGTTTTATTTCAAGCAAGAAAAATATATAGGTTTGATATTTTTTTTTTCCACCCAAAAACATCCCCCTTAGTCATTAACTTGGTTCCGCCAGTGAGTATCAATTGTTTTGTAAATCTTAGTAATAGCCGAATGACATTCACACTTTCCTTAATTTTCTAAATTCAAGCTAAGTTCAAAAATTTGTATATCTCGTATATCTCAATCCAATCAAGGTCTGGTAATTAGGTTCATATTTATCTATAATGGTAAGTTTTTGTTTTAAAAAAACACACACTTATCACGTGATATGTCATGAAAATTAAGATGAAAATATTTTTGCTCACCACTTTAACAAAAGGTGTATTCTCACCACCCTTCTCAATATTTGACATGTGTCTATATGCATAATCATGGTTAACTTTTTACTTTCATTTATGTAACCATAGTTATGTTTATTGATACGTGTCAAGTGTTGAGAATGGTGGTGAGCATGCACCTTGGGTTAAAATGGTGAGCAAAAATGCTCCCAAATAAGATACGTCATAAGTTGTTTCAAGTGACTTCATACCTTTTTAACACTACATGGTTTGATTTCTTGAGGATATTAATAAAACTCCAAAATGTGTTACCCTTTAAATGTGAACTTGGAAGCTAAAGATGCCATCCTTTACAAATTACATTGTTCTACGTGAAGTTAGCTGGCCATACACCCTTATAACAATATTGAATTTGAGGATAAAAAATGAAATTTAATTACAAATGTGACAAAAATCAAAGTATATATATTAATCATAGATCAATATGGCAGTAAATGCCTAATGGGATACAAACTTTTCTTGAGAATAGTTAGCTTGGTGAATGCCCCAGAGTGAATTATTGGTTACAAATCTCCATTAGTTAAAGTTCACAATTATCCACATTTTTACGCTTTTTTTCTTTTCTAAAACTTCTCAATAGTAGAACCTATCACGTGAATGTCTTAGAAACTAAGACGCGCAGCATAAGCCGTTTCAATTGGCTTTTAAATTTGTAACTGTTGCATTCATTTCTCTGTATTTTCACTTGAAGTTGATGAACAATTTGTCTGTAAGTTCAACAAACCTTAATTATGTCATTGGTTTTGACGCCCAAATTTTCTACAAATACCTTCTCAACTTCTTCCCTAAGTCATATCTTTCGTAGTTCTTTTCCTTGTTCATGGTTACCATTTAAAAATTTAGGAGAAAACTTGTGAGCTGAAGGGAGAGGAATTAGGGAAGAGAGAGGATGAGAAGGAAGAAAAGGGAAGGAAGAGAAAAAGTTGAGAGACCAATAAAATTACTCGAAGAAACTTATTTCGGTGTAGAAATGCGTGGCATGGGAGGAAAGATTTTGGGGCCTAAGGGAATGCTAATCTTGCTCCTCTTGCCTCCTAAGAAGCTTAAACTATTTCCTGACCTTGCAAGGTATATTTCTTTCTTTAGTAAATTGGATGTATTATATTATATTCCTTTTCTTTTCTCTACATAAATACGATATGAACAAACTGTCCACCCAACTCTCTCCAGAGCCTGCAGATTTTATAAACAATGAAAGAATCCAATGTGATGAGTTGGTCCATGCCGATCCCCATGAAGTTATTGGGCAACTCTGCAGGCAGCAGCTCTATTGCCTAACTTGAGGCTTTCTCATCGAAACCAGCGGCAGCAGCTGTTGTGGCTAACGAGGCCCTGAGAGCCCATGAGGAGGTTGTGAGAACTCAATGCAACCTCAAACGCTGAACGCTTTCTTGGTGATCAGAATTACAACGTCCAAATCAAGGGCCCCGTCTATCTTTCAAAACCCTACTTCTTCTTCTTCATTAAAACCTAGATAATGTCGTCTAGGTTTTGGGGGAGGAGGGGGAATTGAAAGAGAAATGAAAATTTGGGAGACAATTAAAATTACTCAAAATAAACTTGATTGTCCGGGTGTGAGACTGCTGATTGTCCTGGCAGCAGTGAATTGAAACCCAGTTGATTACCTGGCGCTCAGTCTTATTTGTCGGAGGAGGACTCGGAGTTCAAATCTCATCAACGACAAATATAATCTCTGTGCAGAGCAAAGTGGGAAACATGTGGTTCCATTTTTGGAGAGGATAAGTATAAGATGGTATGGTAATAAAGATGATGAAGAAGAATCCTTCTGGCTTAGATTAGCTGGTTATTCTTGTTAAATTTGTAAAATAAACAAAAAATGAAAAAACTCATGTTAGGCGAGGAAGTAAACGATCAACTGGTTCTTGCTTTTACTTCGATATCTTTTCATAAAAGAAAGGGCATGAAGTCTCATATCCCAACATTAAATTTGTACCTCAAATATTTTAGAATTCTGAGTTCTGAAATTGGATTTACTTATTTTAAGTTTTCGTATAGAGACACCAAGTTTCATATACGTACATTAAAGTTAATAAGTTGGTTATCCAAGTAGTATGAAATTTTTTGTATCAATTCTTTTGTAGGGCTCCACATTAGAGATGTGGTACAGAAGGTGGTATACAAATATTGTATGCCTAGCATGGCTTTTTATCTAATTGTAAGGTTTTTTTATAAAATAAAATAAAATTAAAAAAAAAACTTAGAAGACTATCAAGTGAAATGTCATAAAAACACGTCATAAGCTATTTCAAATGATTTTTTACATTTTTACCAGTGCATGAAGATTCTGGGTTATTGTTATTAACTTTTAATACAGATGTGGTTCATTAGAAATCTAAAGCTAAAGATGCCAACTCAAGGAGAGGATCCTTTACAAATTACACTGTTCTATTCTATGTGAAAAGTTCGCTGGCCATAAAGCCTTATAACAATATTGAATTTGGAGGATGAAAAATGAAATTTAATTACAATTTGAAAAAAAATCCAAGTCTTTATATTAATCATAAATCAATTGCAGTATATGCCTAATGGATATACAAACTTTTCTTGAGAATAAAGTTAGCTTGGTGAATGCCCAAGAGTTAGTTGAATACAAATCTCCACTAGTACAGTTCAAAATTATCCATTTTTAATTTCTTATTTTTTCTAAAATTTCTATTTTAGAAGAACCTATCACATGAATGTCAGAAAACAAGACGTGAAGCACAAGCCGTTTCAATTGGCTTTTGTTTGCATTTATTTCTCTGTGTTTTCACGTGAAGTTTGGTGAACAATTTGTCTGTAAGCTCAACAAACCTAAATTATGTCATTGTTTTTTACGCCCAAAATTTCTACAAATACCTTCCCAACCTTATTCCCTAATGCATGAAGGAAGTCATACCTTTCGTAGGTTTTTACTTTGTTCATGCCTTACTAATTAAAAACTTTGGAGAAAAATGTTGGGCTTAAGGGAGAGGGAAAAGGGAAGAGAGAGGATAAGGAAGAAGAAAGAGAAGGAGAGTGGGAAGGAGGAAAGATGTGTGGCATGGGAGAAAAAATTTTGGGGCCGAAGGGAATTCTCCCAAGAAGCTTAAACTATTTCCTGACCTTGCAACGTACATATTTATTTCTTTAATTAAAATAAATTCGATATATTGTATTACTTTTCTTTTCTCTACATATGATATGAACAAATTGGTCACCCAACTCTCTCCAGAGCCTGCAGATTTTGCACACAATGAAAAGATCCAATGCTATGAGCTGGTCCATGCCCAACCCCATGAAGTTAGGTAATAGGAAACCATGATCATGAATCATGATGATCATAAGCTGAAGTTATGGGGAAAGTCTGCAGGCAGCCAGGCAGTGAAATCCACTCAGATTCTCAAATATTTTTCTGCATGTGAAGATAATTAATCCATTGGTGTTTTTGTGGTGTTATTGTACATGTAAATCACTTTTTATATCATTAAGGATGATTAAGATTGTAATTAATTATTTGACCCCAAAAAAAAAAAAGATTGTAATTAATTATATAATCGTATATAATTAACTTCTGCAAATTTCTTTATGGCAACACCATTTTGTTTCCTTCTTGGCATTTCATATCATTTCAACGTTTTAAAAGGCAAGAGTTATAAGCATCAACTGATATGAGTAATGAAACTGGACTACAACTTTTTTCCTTGAACGAAAGAAGACCGTATAATCAGTTAAACACAATTTGATCCTCTCCATATCTCAACTATTAATGATTAGCAAAGAAAATTTGCTTGAATTAATAATTAAATGGCATTTTAGGAATAATGGTGGGTGGAAAGATAGGATTATATTTTTTTCAAATTTACATGGTGTGTGGGAAGATACGGTGGATGGGAAAAAAGGACAAGAGATGGGAATAGCAGCACTCTCTTTTTTGTTACATATCTTAAACCAATTAAGGTCTACAAGTCTCTATAGTGGACTTCAAAATTATCTTGTTTCGCTATAAAATAAAAGCCCAAAATTATCCATTTTTACCTTTTTTTCAAAACTTTTATTTTAGAAGATCATGTCAAGTGAATGTCATAGAAACTATAGGCGGTATAAGCCGTTTCAATAGGCTTTTATTTTTGTGTAACTGCTGCATTCATTTTCTTTGTGTTTCATGTGAGATCCGTGAACGTTTTCTGTGTGTTTTCACATAAAATCCATGAACGATTTGTCTGTAGCTCAACAAACTGTTGTCAAGTTATTGATTTTATCGCCTAAATTTTCTACAAATACCTCCACAACCCTTCCTGAAGTCAGTCATATTTTTGTACTCAATCTCTTTGGTCATGGTTACCAATTTAAAACTTGAAAGACAATTGTTAGGTTTTAGAGAAAGGAGAATGAGGAGCGAGAGGAGGAAAGGGATGAAAAGGGAAGGAGAGTGGGAATCGGGAGGAGAACTTGAGAGACATTTAAAACTACTCAAAGAAACCTATTTCATGAGTGTAGAAATGAGTGGCATGGGAGAGACAATTAAAATTAACTTCAAGCATCCAAGCTCTTGCAAAGGTATAAGTCTTTCTTTTATTAAAATAAGTTGGATACATTGTATTATTCTGCTGCCTGTAGACTTTCATCCGAAGACAGAAGAGTTGAGCTTGGAGTATCACAGAACAAGGCCAGCGGATCACCAGGTGAAGAAAATCTGCAAGAGAAAAAAAATCATGATTTGCAGCAAACTCCAAGTATGTATTTTCTCTCTTGCAATTTATCTTGCTTAAATTAATATATGGTTCAACTTTTTTTTTTTTGTGTGTACTGCTTCAGTTGTAGAGGAATTGCCAAAACAAGAGCAGATTGATGAAGTCAGGCATAAGTGAGCAAGTTTTGTGACGATTATGTAGAGCGATAATGTTATGGAACAAGATAAACACAATATTTTTTATTGTGAAATTCTTTTAGTGTACATGCATTGAATTCTAATTGTAAATTGATATTGTGGTATAAATTATTAGTGTGAATTTCCATTAATTTTCATAGTGAATGATTACTTTGGAATTTTGGTAATTTTATGGGAGTACCAAAACATCATTATCTAATGCTAATTTCAACAGTGGTTTTTCATAGCAATCGTTATCTAATGTAATTTTCCACAATGATTTTATAAACAATCTAATACTAGTTTCTACAACGGTTTTAGATAACAACCGTTGTGGAAGGTGATCAATTACAACGGTTTTAGGAACAACCGTTGTGGAAGTAGGGAAGTTACAACATCTCTAAATAAAACCGTTGTGGAAGGTGATAAATTACAACAGTTTTAGCTAAAAACTGTTGTGGAAGGATGCAAATTACAACGCGTGTTATTTAAAACCGTTGTGGAAGTAACCAATTACAACGGTTGTACATAAAAAGAAGGGTGGAAGGTGACCAATTACAACGGTTTTCATAAAACTGTTGTGGAAGGATACAAACTACAACAGTTAACCATTTGTGTATAAAATGTAGAATAGACGACATTGTTAAAGTCAACGTTTTAAAACTGAAACCACAACAGTTTTTAGCCATTGTATGTTAATGTTTTTGTAGTAGTGATCATAATTATTTGTCAGAATTGTATTCCTCTAATACGATGCTAAAATAACATCAAATAATAAAATGAATTTTTGCTGAGTGAAGGAATGAGACAGCATGTTTTGAAAACTTTTCTTCAATGTTTTGATGGTGATCTAAGTTGGGTGATCATTGTGCAGGATAGGTAACAATGATGAATTTCCCTCATCCTCCATTCAAACATAAGTTTAAGAGCGACATTCGAAACTCTACCGGATTTGATGTCCTGCATCAAGCTACCCTTAAATGCCTAAAAGATGCATTGGGGTTGTATGATTAAGATTTCCCATCAGTGTTATTAACTTCTAGAAATTTGATTATGAAAGCATCTCATATTACTTTAGTTAGGAATTATCTGTTTCTTGTTTCTTTTCCTTTTTTAAGAATCTTTTATTTCGAAAGATGTTATCACATGAATTGTTATAGAAATCGAGACACGTATCATAACTGTTTCAATTGAATTTTATTTACTACAACAAACTTTAATCCCCGTAAGTTTTGTCACCCAATTTTTTTATAAATACCAGCCCTATGTTATAACGCACGAAACATGTGAGCCTCAAGCCTCTCAATAATATTGAATTTTAAGGAGAAAAGAGGAAATTAAATAACAATGTGAAAGGGCATGGAAATTTTAGTATTAATTCCATCTTACACTAATGGAAAAAATAAAAGAGAAAAAAAGATGGAGGGGCTCATGACCACTCTAGTCCCATAAATGGTGGCGTAAGTATAGTTTCATTCACTGCAAAAGTACCACTCTTTGTTTGCCCTTTTCCTTCAATAATTATACAAAATAAAGTCTTTAACATATCCTAAAATTTGGTGTGAGCATAGAAAAATAAGAGAGCATTGCACATGTTAATGTTTCATAGGATTGTCCTATTTTGTTTAAGGTTAAAAAAAGTCTCATCACAAACAAAATTTTTCAATTTTGGACATTCCAAAGCATGAGAATCAGATCCGTTGTTTAGGGATCTTTCCAATGTACTTTCGGCCACAAATGTGAGAAAAGAAGGATACCTTATCACCCTTCTTCATCCTTCTTTCGTCTCATCTTATGAGGATTATCTTCTTAATCTTGCTTTGGCTTTTTCTCCACCTAAAGCTGCCTACTGCCATGTCTGATTACTTCATTAAGCACCCTTTACATGCTTGAGACTCGAAATCAGCAATAAATTTATTGCCAAACAAAAATAAAATGTGGATTATGTGGAAATATTATTTGTGCTCTGGCTGTGGATAAATAAAGGTCCCTATCAAACGTTACTTGTTCGTCCTGTCAGCTTCGTCATTTAGGTTTATGGGCCTCAATTCACTGGCCAGTCAGGCTTCGGCTGACCCAATGAGTCGTACGTGCACAAACAGCAAAATTCATTCACTAAAAGTTTGGGTCCCTAATTTCGATTTGAGTTCATGACTCGTCGTTTTGAAGAGAATGAGAAGACGATTCGAAGTCGCTGATTTGCCTTAGGTCAAATAACAACTTTTGCTGGTTTAAAACAATGTTTTAACTTTAAGTTTAAAGTAGAGAAATGAAAAACTTCTCAATTACATTGTAGGTTCATTTTATACTTCTCTCTCTTTCTTGTTCTAGCTAAATTTGGTGACAAACAAGAACACTGCAGCTCAATGCTGGTCAATCTATCTTTTCCAGGAGTATCCAGTCAATCTTTGTTCTATTCTATAAAATTCTTTATCTTAAAAAGAAAATTAAAAAAAAAATTTGGGCAGATATGTTCCATCTGTTTTAGTAATATTTTTCCAGAACAAATATGAGACAGTGCAAGTTACATAGATTGATTTGATAAGACCCTTGTGGAATAAATCATGGCCAGAAGCCCAATTTCAAAATAAATATTCCTAATAAACTCCATACACAAGGTATAGAAATCAGTGGCAAATTCTAGTTTTCCTCAACTTCCACTTTACAAATAAATTGGTAAAAATTATTATTATTATTATTTATTAAATTTAAGAATTACCCAACTGGCTGCGTGCCTCTTAAGAGCATCTTCATCCTCCTAGAATAGCAGTTGAAGAATACAGAAGCAAAATAGACAAGAAAAGCATTCCCACCAAAGTTGCAAATAAACACAATTTTTCTTTCTTTGATGAATATATTATTACCCCCACAGAAAAGCTAGCGTAGGCACTCCAAAAGAAGAATCCCCACCACATCCCACGCAACCTATTTGCCCCTCCCATTTTCCAACATCCCCAAAATGTCCTTGTCCCCCTTTCTCTTCTATTCTATCAAAATCAAAATACTCACACTGCTTACCTTTCCACTTCATTCCTTTATCTAATGCTTGTACAAAGCAGAAAAGAACATGTTTCTGAGGTACAATATAACTTACAGTTCAGCAAAACCTTATCTTGAGTATTGGATTGTGTTTTTTTTTTTTTTGTAGATTCACATTGACGTCAGTGTTACGATTATCTGACTCAATTCTTTTAAGTTTTTTCTTTTTCTGAGAAACGGTGAATTTTAGTTATTTGGCTGCACAATCAATGCTATATGTTTTTACTTGTATTATGGTGAGTTACGCCGTGGTCGTGACTGATTTCTAGTCGATAATGCATGCAAACTTTATTATGGGACTAACCTAATTTCATATAATTCACGTAAACGACTAACAGTAACAATTTTTATTTTTATTTTCCGTTTCTTCTAATGTACATAAACTGGGAAAGGAAAAAAACCATGTTCACTTTTCCTGAGCATGTGAGTTTCAGCATAATGTGCAAGACTGCTTTTGTTCACAACTGTATTCAACAAAATTGTGGATTCCAAGTAGACTAAGTGGGATTATGTTCTCACCACTTCCCACTAGAATGTTAAGAAGCATCTTTCCTTGAAGAAAAAGAATAATGGGAAACCATTGGTGCATAGCCAAATGTAGGCTTAGACTCGACTGCTTTTTAACTGGTTAGTTCTTGAAGAATTCTTTAGATAGGTATCATCATTTAAACAAAACAAAACTGTTTTCACCAATTGTTGAGAAAATAAAAGATTGAAAAAGAAAACATTTTGAGGAAATTTAGTAAATAAAAGGCTATAAATGTCAATTGAAAAGAATGAACATTTCTCTCACACCTCTCTATAACTTTCTTCTCCACTGCCTCTACTTTCCTCTCTCTGCACTTTACCTTAATCCCTAAGTCTTCTTTACCTTCTTCTTCTTCCTTCCATTTGTTCTGCTAACAAAAGGAACATTGAAGCCAGGGCTTCATTCTGTCTACTCTCTGTGTTCTTCAATGGCAGAGAGTGAGACAGAGACTAAGTACAGCAAACACCAAAAGTTGGTCCCAGAACAAAACCATGAAAACCCAAGTAAGTTTTACAATCATTTTCTATACAAAGTTGTTCTAGTTGTAGTTTTCTTTGTTATTCTCCCACTTTTTCCTTCTCAAGCTCCTGAGTTCTTCAACCAAAGTGTACTCACCAGAAGCTGGGAGCTTCTGCACCTTCTCCTTGTTGGCATAGCCGTCTCTTATGGGCTTTTCAGCAGAAGAAATGACATAACAGAGAAGGAAAACACTAACGCAAAATTCGATAATGCTCATTTGTATGTATCTAGATTTCTTCAGGTGTCTTCAGTTTTTGATGATGAGACTGAAATTCCATCTGGCTCTGATGAGAACAAGGTCCAGTCATGGAGTAGTCAGTATTACAGGAACGAACCGGTGGTGGTTGTAGCTCAAGAACACTCTGCTCTTGATGAACAGAGAGGCAACGCTTCAAGAATTGGTGAAAAGCCATTGCTTTTGCCTGTTAGGAGCTTAAAACAACATGTTCCTGACACGGCTAATATAGGGTCTGTTAATGAATCTAGTGCCAGTTCTGGTTCTCTAAGTAGGTCTAACTCAAGGTCAGGCTCGAGAAGGTTTTCGAGCAAATCGAATAACAAGGCTCTAGGTGGTGAATTTGGAGGGTTGGATAATCAAGAATTGGAGGAGAAGTTGAAAGAAAGTGTTGTGCTTCCTTCTCCAATTCCATGGAGATCAAGATCAGGAAGGATGGATGTGAAGGAAGAAATTATCAACAGTCCTCCAATGGAGGAATTTGAGCTCAACCGCCAAGAGTCTTGGGGTTCGAGGTCCCAAGGTTCTCGTTCTTCGAGATCGAATTCCATGTCTTCATCCCCAAAGCTGTCTCCTTCGCCATCACTTTCGTCTCCAAAGAAGGCATCTCCTTCACCTTCATTGTCATCGGAGTCTCAAGCCAAGAATGCCGAGGATTTGGGGAGGAAGAAGAGCTTTTACAAGTCCTGTCCTCCCCCGCCTCCGCCTCCCCCACCAATGTTTTATAAGTCATCATCAATGAGACCAAGCAGAGATGGGGTTTTGTATGAGAAGGACTTGAGGAGAAGCTTCAGTAGTGAAACAAGGGACTTGAATAGGAGCAATGGAGAATATGTGATGGGGAGAGTGAACTCAGGGGTTGAAACCATGCATCAAAGCTATGTTGATGGTTTGTCAATGGGGAAATCAATGAGAACAAGCAGAGCTGGAGAAAATAGGGCAGGGGCTTTGAGATCAGGCAGAGAGATGGAAGAGTATGGATATGTAAATGGCAATGTGGAGAAAAACTTCAAGCAAGTTGAAGAAAATTTGGTGGAGAAAGCTGCAAGAAAAAGGGTGGGATTTGATGAAACTTCTTTTGGGACTGAGAACTTGGGGCATGAAAGCATCTCCAGCATGCCAAACTCAGCTTTCAATGGATTTTCGGAGGAAGAGAAAGAAGATTTTCTCGACAGCGTGGTTATGGAATCGGATGAAGAAACAGAAAGTGAGGATGACAACTTTGGAGGAAGTTTCATCAAGAAAGATATTGGAGAGACCCCAAAGCCAACTCCAAGGAATTTCGTTTCGGCTTCTAGCAGCGGAAGTGATGGAGGGCCTGATGTGGATAAGAAAGCTGATGAGTTCATAGCCAAATTCAGGGAGCAGATTAGGCTTCAGAGAATAGATTCTATCAAGAAATCGAGTGCTCAGATTAGTAGAAACTTGTCAAGGTAAACAGGATGAATTAATTAAACTTGGTGATTAAAGTTCCCTTTCCTTGGGTTTTATGTTCCAATTGACTTGGTATCATAGCTTGTGTTTTAAAATTATGATCATGGTATACAAAGATTTATATGTTTTCTTTTTTCTTTTTGGGTATGGACAGTACACCAATTGCACTGGAGAAGTGTTCATGTTAATAAAAATTTACCCTCTTTGTTATGGTTTTCATTTTCTGTTACTTCTGTTGTAAAGAAAATTCCAAAGCCCTTTTTAGCCAAGCCCCCACAAGAAATTTGAGTTTTCCGAAAATAGTTGTGCTAGTCCATGCATGAAAAACTAGGGAAAAAAAATATGGCTGATTAGGATAAACTTATGAGCTACTGTTGCTTAGGAGAAAATCAGAATGCTAATTGGGAAATGGTTAGACCATTAATATCTATGACTCTGAATTTTCAATTACGAATGTGGTATAAGTGGCTTGGAAAATCAATCAGCTATGTATCGTTCAAAGTGAGCTATGTGTGACAATTTTTTAAACATACCACGAATTTCTGGAATAATACAATTTAAAATCAGAAAGAAAAAAAAAACTATAGAAAAAGAAAAACACATAAAAGGCTTTCTTTTTTCTGTCAGAGATATGAGTGCTCATTGCTTATCCCTGAGCCACCCTGGGA
The DNA here is from genome assembly GCA_024362665.1 of Prunus padus. Lineage (NCBI taxonomy): Eukaryota > Viridiplantae > Streptophyta > Magnoliopsida > Rosales > Rosaceae > Prunus > Prunus padus. The sequence goes on along the minus strand of JANFAM010000005.1, from coordinate 10,844,150 downwards.
TCCACTGTCGGTGTCTTGCTGCTTATGGAGATGCAATTAGTGCTGAACCAAAAATTGGCTCATATGCCACTATCAAAAATGAAACAGTCTCAAACATTTTGAATAAGACCTCCATGAAAGAATTAACCTTTGATCATTCTCCCTGTGTGAAAGTACCCATTGTCCAAACAAAGCCTTACGCATTCAAATTGGAGCAAGATAACCCTACCAAAAGATACCCATAACCTTATTCTAATGAGGATATAAAAAGTAATAATGTTCCTATTAAATTTACTCTTTTTTTCTTGGGGCATTTGGGTTTATGCAGGGAGATGCAGTGACTCAAGATGAAGTAAGATGTCACTTTCCCCATTTTCTTATTACTTTTTATACAAGTGATAAAAACAAAACCAAACATAAATTGAGAGTAACGTCAGAGGCTGCAAAAGCATATGCACATCTTTTGGCGAAGGTAGAGCATCCTATAAACATGCTTAGATTGTATTAATCTATGAAATCCCTAATCTAAACAAGCTTATAGTTGCCTCCAATATCTCAAAAAACGACATATAGACAAGAAATGTGACACTTAATTTTTCTTGGTAAAAAATTGAAACAATGATAGAAGTACATTTTCCCTTAGTCTGCTTACTTTTCTAATGAAAATTATGTCAAAAAGTCACAAAAAACATGTTGCTCATTTGCATACAATTGGTATGTGACAAGGTCAATACGTTATTGTCACACGATTAATTATTCATCCAAAACTTACAATGTTATTTTGTTCACGTACTTTTTATGTATATATTGCTGATAATTTTAGATGTGGTACAATCACATTACATGTGCTCAGAATATTAAAATTGGCACAAATTGACAATCTGTTTGCAAAGCTAATCAAGCATAAAAAGCAATAATAACGAGAATCATTTCTCATGTTGTGTGAATCATGATAGATATAGGATGATAGAAAAACCTTAAAAACCGCCTCACTTGCCTTACATGTCCTCCCTCTTTCTTTTTCTGTCTTTACATCCGCACACATGTACTAATAATAAAACACAGTTCCTTTCTCTTTTTCTTTTTTTCCGAAATCCTTGTTATGTTGTTTTGAAAAGAAGATTTCATTTATAGAACTAAAGGCGTATATAGGGCAACACGATATAATGGCCTCATTAAAACCTTCCTAGGAAAACCACTTGGGACAAACCCCAATAGAGGAAAGAGTACCACATATGTCATGGACTAACAAGAGTCTGATTCAAATCACTTTGGACCACTACAATAATGGAACAAAACAAAGCGAAACCTAACACAACGACCTCCTATGAGAGCACATCAACACATCCCAACTGTCAAAAGAATCCTGCTATGAAACCATAGTCCTTTGTATAGCCACAGAATAGTAAAAGCACCCAACATAGAGCACACCAAGAGAGACTCCAATAGTGACAGAAGAGGAACCCTACGGAAGCACACCAACTCAATCCAAAACCCACCAAAGAAAACCGAAACTCTCAAAATTAGCTATGAAAAGAGATAATCTACAAAAGACAACACAAGAGAAGAAACAAAACACAACGAACATGCCAGGAAAGGAAAGAACCAAAAAAGCCCTCCATAAGCACATCATCTCATCTCAACACTAGCAAGGAAAACTCCTGTAAAAGTACCACAGTCCTTTAGGCAGGCGAAGAATCAAAAGTTATGCTGAAATAGATAACATCAGAGAAGAACGCCACGCAACAAGAAAACAAAACTGGAATCAGCCACTTAACCTGAAAACAGATGTCAGGTATCAAATCATTTGTCGGATGCCAAGCCCATGAATGCTCCATGTAGACATTAAGGAAGGCTCCCAGGAGACCCTACTAGACCGGTCTCCATAGGCTTATCAGAACACGCAACATTGCAAAGACGCTTAGGATCCACGAAGTCTACCCTAAGAACCAAGACATCACTGCCAGAGGACACCACAACTAGACTCTTACACTTAACGCTGATTTTAATAGAAGCACTGCGGGAGGCCTCCCTATTTTGGGTATGTCATGACCCCCCTTTGTCGGAGTACTCACAGAAAACTAGATAATAGGCATAAGGTCAAAAGGATCAAAGAGGAATGTGAAAAAGAAGATGTGAATAAGGCTTGTCCCTGTATGTTGTTTGCTTCATTGGTTAGCAGAGGCCCTACAGTGAGGATCAAGACTTACACACCCAACTCATACTTATGGTAGAGATTAGACAAGTAGGTTTTCAACTTGAAATTGGTTGGCAAAGAGGTTTGATGAGAATCAGAAAGAAAATCTTAAGATGTCAGTGAGTTATTTCATTCAATTATTAAGGAAAAACTATGGTCTTGATTTCACTAGGGATCAAGTGTACAAGGATAAATCTCAGGCTAGAGAAAGGATACAGGGGAGCATTACACATCAATATGCTCAATTGTGGGATTATTGTGAGGAACTTAAGAAGCAAAATCCAGGAAGCACAGTGCTTATTAAGACTTCATTGAGGGGGGGATGAGCCATATTTTGAGAGCATTTACATATGCTTTGCTCAGTTGAGGAAAGGCTTCATTAAGAGATGTAGGACAATAGTTGGTTTTGATGGGGCACATATTAAGGGACCTCACCCAAGCCAAATTCTAACTATTGTTGGGATTGATGCCAACAATGGCATGTTCCCAATAGCATATGCAGTTGCATAAACAGAAAGTAGATCTACATGGACTTGGTTTTTAGAGATTTTCTTCTAAGATATTGGCATTATAGCAGGTGGAGCAGGTTGGGTCTTCATTACAAACAAGCAAAAAAGTTTGGGTCAAGCAATTGAGAGCTTAATGACAGAAGCTAAGCACAGGCACTATGTCAGACATTTGCATAATAACTTCAAAAGTGATGGTCACGACAATTTAGAACTTAAGCAGACATTGTGGGCTGCTGCTAGGTCTACAGTCATTTCATTGTGGGAAGCTGCAATAGGGAAGATATTAGAAATTTCAGGATCTGCTCATTCATGTCTTCTAGAAAGGAGAGCCAAACATTGGAGTATATCTTACTTCACAACTGGGTCAAAGTGTGATATTCTACTCAACAATCTCTGTGAGTGTTTCAATGCAGCTATATTGGATGCAAGACACAAACTCATAATCACAGTGCTTGAAAGAATAAGAACTTACTGGATGCTATGGATAGCAAGGCAGAAAGAGGTTAAGTTGAATCATAAAGTTGGGCCAAGAGTGTTTAAGATTATTGAGAAAAATATTCAAGACATTGGGACTTGCATTGCACAAAATGCTAGAGGATGAAGGTTTCAAGTGACTCATATGCATGGTGGACAGCATGTAGTGGATTTAACTAGGCATACATGCTCATGCAGAAAATGGGACCTCTGCGGCATTCCTTGTTGCCATGTCATGGCTGCTATTTCAAGACAACAAAAAATCCCAATGCAGCTTGTGAACTCATGCTATAAGAGACAGACATATGACAAAGCCTATGGTAATTACCTTGCACCCATGCCTAGCCAAGAGTTATGGATTAAGACAGGGCACATGCCAATTAAACCCCTCCCCCTTTTTATTTAAAGAAAAAAAAAAGTGAAAGGCCCAAGAAGTCAACAAACAAAGAAGTCAATGAGATCCCCAAAGATGCAACTAAACTAAGGAGGTATAACATAGTTGTGCACTACTCAATTTGTGGAGTAGAAGGTCATAATGCAACTAACTGTGACAGAGACAACAATGGAAAGGTTAGTTCTTTGTTAAGTTACCTACTTGCTCATAAATTTCATACTTGTGGCTACCTTAAGTATGCTTCTGTTATTGGATTTGCAAGTACAAGAATAAGGAATAGGAAAGGGAAGAAGAAGAGCAAGAAAAAGTGATAGAGGAAGAGCAAATGGAGTCAACTCAACCAAATCGACCTCCAAGAATTGCTAAATTAAAAGTAATTAATGCTCTGTGTGTATGTTTAGAATGTTGTGGATGTTTAGAATGATGGTAATGGCCTTTCTCTTTTAATGTAGGCTATTATAAGGGGATTGCAAAGGAGTATAGGGGGATTGCAAAGCACTCAACGCAATCGACCAACTCAAGGAGGTTCAAACATTGCTCAAGGTAGTCAACTAACTTAATCAGGTTCAAACATTACTCAAGGTAGTCAACCAACTCAAATTGGACCTGCCCACTGCCTCAGCCAACTCAAACTGGACATGCCACTGCTTAAGGCAGTTAGGCGACACCTTCTGCTCAAAGGAAGAGGTTCAAATGCCCTGCCAAAAGAGTAAGGCCTTGGAGGTTTTAAGTGGGTTTTGAATTGTATCTTGTCAAACTATGTATTTTGGGATGTATGATGTCTATATTGTGGCCACAATTTGGACAATGTTGAGCACTATATTTTGTGAACTGTGCTTTTGGTACTATATTTTGGGACCAACTGGGAAGTGTATTTTTGGCAACATTTGGTAGTAAGAGTTTGAGAAGTGTATTTTGGACATGTTAAATTGAGCTCAAAGTGTTTGACCTTTCTATTTTGAGAAGGTAAAACTGTGTATGTTAAGTTGTTAATGCACTTTGGTTTGCATTTTGCCCTATCTATTTTGAGCACTTTAGTTTGCACTTTGGTTTGCATCTTGTATTTGCACTTTGGATTTGCAATTGTACATGGAAATAAGGCAAACAAACATGCTGACCAAACCAAAATACAAACTAACCAAACCAAAACACAAACTGACCATAACAGCCAACCAAAACACAAACTGACCATAACAGCCAACCTAAACACACAAACTGACCAAAACAACCTAAACCTTTATACTGATCAACCCGATAAGAACCAAACATACTACAAACATTACAACCAAGCCAACATACATGCCATTCCACATGTTTCTTTCTCTGTCTCTCATTTCTTTGAAAAAATTTTCTCTCTTGCTCTTATCTCTTCGAAAGCCTTCTTCTTTCTTACTCTCTCATCTTCCAACTTATTTATTCTCCTAAAAAATTTCAAAATGATATCCTTAGACCTCTCACACATTTTTGGATCTTTCCAATCTTTCCAACCACACCCAGCACCAAACTTCTCTCTCAAACACACATAGAACCTTCTGCCTGGATCATCATCGCTCAAACGTGTTGTGATTTCAGCCTCAAGTCCACACCTACATATCCGAACCATTTGCCTCACACATGTGTCTTAATTCTATATTTTTAATTTGGCACCAACTATTAAGGAAGGGGAAGATTGGGAGGGAAAGGGGTTAGAATGACTACATTGCCCTCGCACATGTGTCTCACGTGTCAGTTCTGACGGAATTTTGGATGAAATGTGAGAACATCTAACGGTGAGTGTTAAACTGGCCATTTTAATTACTTCGGGTGTTAAATTGGCTAACTTTTTAATTCAATGGGTTAAGTTCAATTGGGTCGTAGTTCGGGGGGGTGTACGGCAATTTAAGGTAGGATAAAATTACAATACTAATTGGGTAAGGCTTAGGTCATTAATATCTTTGACTTTGAAATTATAATTACCAATGTTTGTTCACTTGGATCATTGACTTGAGTGCTAAAGATCACATGACAATTAATCTTGGATAACTTATTACTTGCTCACCATCCATGCATTCGGTGGTGTCTAATACTAATGATACCCCCTTTCATGTGATTGGGGAGGGCTCTCTATCTCTCTCTAACTCCATTAATTTGGATTTTGTGTTGGTTGTTCCATCCTTGAACCATAACATGTTGTTTGTTGCACAAACTATTGATGCTTTGGGGTGTACTGTAACATCTTGGTCGAATCATTGTGTTTTCAAAGACATCCTCACCAGGGAGACGATTGGTTATGGTACTAAGAGGGGCAGGAGCGGAGCTAGAATTGTAAAGTTTTGGGAGCTAAATATTTCTAACTTTAATCATGTATTTGTTTTATAGAGGCCATTAACTCAAATTAAAAGTTTTCTATTACTAGTTCTATATATATTTTATATATATATATATATATATAATATAGGAGACAAAAATATATATGGAGGGGCCAGGGCCACTCCTGGCTTAGGAGTGGCTCGCCACCGAGAATGGGCAAGCTCTACTACTTGGACTTAGCACCAGACAATGAGAAAAATGTTGGCCAAGTTTTCACGACATGTGGAGATAGTTCTAAGATGCAAAGAAAAGAATTTTGGTTATAGCATACGCCCCTTGGGCATGCCTCGTTCGGTTATTTGAGGAAGTTGTTTCCATCATTACTTTCCAATTTTGATGTTTCCATAATTGTGAATTGTCTAAGAGCCATTATGTTTCGTTTCCATTAAATTCACATAAAAGTTTGGTTTCTTTCTCACTGATTCATTCTGATGTTTGGGGCCCTACTAAAATAGCTACTACAGTTGGAGCTCGATAGTTTGTCACTTTCATAGATGACTGCACTAGAATGACCTGGATTTGCCTTCTCAAAACTAAAGAAGTATGTTTGAAGTTTCCACAAAATATTAGAGACTCAATTTCATGCCAAGATTCAAACTCTTCGTTCTTACAATGGAGGGGAATTCATCAACCATGGTATGCACCAGTTTACAAGATCATGACATTGTACACTAGCGCTTGTGTCCACATACTCCCCAATAAAATGAGGTGGTTGAGCAAAAAATTAGACATATATTGGAATTGGTTTGGGCTTCTCTCTTTGCCGTCAATATGCCTCAATCGTTTTAGGGAGAGGCGGCACATCTGCAGGTTATCTTATCAACCGTATACAATGATATGTCAATTATACTTAAAAGGAAATAACTCACTGAATTAACTGAGGAAATAAAACTCATTGATTTGCTAGGTTAACTCATGTCAACACTTGGAATGCCAGTAAGGTCTTAAATAGCACCAATCGGTTTTATAAATTTTTTTCACTAAACCGACCAAACCGCACTGATTAAATAGTACAAATTCCAATTCTGATATGAAATGAAAATCAAATCGGACCGGACCACGCCCACCCTACATTACATTAGTCTTCTTCTTTTCCTAATGAAAATTATGTCAAAACGTCACAAAAAACATGTTGCTCACTTGCATACAATTGGTATGTGACAAGGTCCATACATTTTTGTCAGACAATAAGGCCTCGTTCGATAACGTTTTAAGGGCATGTTCAGAGAACAAAAATGAGGCAAAAACACGTTTGGTGGCCCAAAAACAGAAAACACTGAGAATGTTTTTATAAAATGAAAACAAGTTCATGTGTACTTGTAGAAAACATAAAAAAATTGTTTTCATTCTCATGGGAAACGTTTTCAAAAAAATAACTCATATATTATTATTTCAAATTGTACTACCATACACGTTTTTATTGTTTTTGTTTTCTGAAGATGTTTTCTAATTAATCTACCAAACGCATTTTCATTTCCTGAAAATGCAAATTCATTTTCTTGTTTTCATTCTTTAAAAATATTCTAAAAAATGCAAATTCATTTTCTTGTTTTCATTCTTTAAAAATATTCTAAAAAAATATTCTCCGAAACGTTACCAAATGGCCCTAAGTATCCATCCAAAACTTGCCAACGTTATTTTGTTCACGCGCTTTGGGCTTGTCAGAGGAAGTTAAGGAATTGGGCTACAAATCCCAAATCTATAACAATGGATCGGCGTTTGCAATTCGTCTTCTTCTTTAAGCAGAAATTGGACTTTGCCTGAAGAATTCTGAGCTAACTTTACCTGAAGATTTGGCAAACTTGGTGGCCCTACATGTGAAGAATCTAGTATTCTTTTGAAAAATAAAAAGATAAAAAAGAAAAAGGAAGCGAAAAATACTTGTCGTTAAGAACTTCAATGGACATCCATAAAAAAAATAAAAAATAAAAACAACAACAACATTATATGAATTATCAAATTTAAGATAATAACATTAAAGAAACTTCAAATTTAAGTTAATACATAAAAACCAAGACACAATTTGTCCATTAAACAAAAGAATACATAAAAAAGCTATAGTCCAAGAACAACAAACCCAGCTTCTTTTTCATTCCACAACTTCATCAAAGAACATTCACAATATGGACATCCTTTCAAGTCTGGACGACCATATTCTTCAAATTATCATAACTCACCAACCATTTAGAGAAGCTACAAGAACTTCACTCATCTGCCCTGCATGGCGTTACCTTCCTATTTCAAGTCAAATTATTGAGTTTAATGATCGATTCTTTGTGAACAATAAGGACGATGCAACCGAGAGACGAGCATAAGTTTAGGGCAACAGTTCTTGGAAAGCTATCAAGAGGGCAAAGTACATAGGTTTCAATTGATATTTTCTCATCCAAAGAATTACCCAATTGTGATAAAAGTTGCATCACATTTTCAGTAAAGCGTGGAGTCGAGCACTTGGCGCTCGAGATCAAGAACTTCAATCTCTGTACATGTCAAACAATTTAAACTTCAATGAGAGATAATTGGGAAAGCGAAAATTGCTTGTCGTTAAAAAGTTTCTTGTTTAGTGAGGGGGTAATTTTTATATATAATTCTTTTTCGTATATAGTGGCATACTAGGTATATATATAGGGATTTATATAAATTGACGGCCGCCTTGCCTGGTTGTGCTCAACGCCAACAATTCCGAATCTATAATTAAAACAAACTTAATTATAGTTGCCTCCAATATCTTTAAGACATGCACAATAAAATGTAACATTTCATTAGTCTTTGTAAAAAATGGAAACAATTATAGAATTACATTTTTCCTTAGTCTTCTGCTTTTCCTAATGAAAATTATGTCAAAAAGACACCCCAAAAAAGATGTTTCTCACTTGCATACAATTGGTATGTGATTCATCCAATGCTTACAATGGTATTTTGTTCACGAGCTTTTTAGTACAATCACATTACATGTACTCAAAGTAGTAAAATTGGCACAAATTTTACAATCTGTTTGCAAAAAGAAAAAAACAAATTGGGCTTGTCAGAGGGAATTTAAGGTATTAGGCTTTCAAATCCCAACTCTAAAACAAGAGATTTGGAAAACTTGGTGGCTCTATTTGTGAGGAATCTAAGGCTCGTTCGGTAACGTTTTCGGAGAATATTTTTTAAAATATTTTCAGAGAATGAAAACAAGAAAACGAATTTGCATTTTGAAATGAAAACAACCCCTTAAAACGTTACCGAACGGGATCTAGTATTCTTTTGAAAAATAAAAAGATAAAAACAAAACATCAAGATCTGAAGAATCAGTACCCAAATATTATCAAGGATTTCATTTGCTGTCTTCAACCTTTGATATTCTTTCCAAAACAATCAAAGATACCCAAAAAAATCTTCAAGAAAGCATGCAACACTCAATATTGTTCACATGCCCAAATGATTGCCAAAATGAAAAGACCAAACTAACCATCAAACTAACCATCAATGAAGTAAGAACCACTCCAGTTTCATGAAAATTTTAAATGAACAAGTAATTCACTGATTATAATTATTCCCCCAAAGATTAGAGTTTGACATTCTAGACATGAGAAAAGAAAAAGATTACAATTGAGGAACAAGTTTTTTCTATCAAACACTTGAGAAGAAGACCCAAGAATCAGGAACCTGTCCACACACCCCCATGACCCAAAAAAATACACTTCTGGGTCCATCATGATCTCTCAATATTCAACCCCAAATCCCTATATCCAATTCCTCCTCTCCCCGCCGCCGCCCCCACCGCCGCCCCCCAACAAACAAATTGGGGGTCTTTTGAATATTAAACAAAATGGGGAGAGACAAAGGAGATCAAAACTAATTAAATAAATACAATCTCTTCTTCTTTTTTTAACAAATGTTAAAATGAAACTTTTTTTAATTAGACATTACACTTTACAACAAGCCAAAGTCCTCCTCCTCCTCTTCCTCCCCTTTCTCCTTTCCCCCACTACATGAAGGAATTAGGGGAGGAAATATTAGCACCCACCAAACCCTAATCTACAAAAGAAGATGAAGGTGGTGATGCTGAAAATGATGGGTCAAAATAATACAAAACATGTAGACCCACCAAAATCACATCCCTTAACCACCATATCTTAGAAACCTAGACTTGGGAATACATATAAGAATTGGTACGCTATTACAACCACTTCTTTTTTTGACATCCCACTCCGTACAGATTCTAAAATAGTAGTAACATACACAAAACAGCCTGACTTTCTAAGATAAAGGAGATTTTTCTTCTCCTTTATATATTATAGGATTTCGCTATGTTTTTTTTCCTTGCAAAATGACCAAAATGCCCTTTTTCGGTCCGGTGATTTACGTCCGGCCATGGAAGGCGTCGAACGGCAGCGGCCGATGGGGGATTGGGGTGGCGGATGCCCACGGGTTGATGGGGATGGGCCGGGTCTGGACCGAACCCATTTGGGGGTGGGGCCGGGGCTCGACGGTTGAGGATGAGGAGTTGGGTGGGACCGCGACACGCTCACACGATGGGCACATGGTGAGTGTTGTCGGTGGGGTCATTTGCATGTAGAACTGTGGGGAAAGTTTCAGTGCTCTCAGCTCCTGAACCTCCTTCTGCAACCGCCTGTTCTCCTCTGTCAGATTCTCACAGCACCTCTTCAAGAACTCACAGTCCACCTCCGTTTGCTTCAACTTAGTCCTGCAAAAAGATAACAAAAAACCTGTAAATAAGCCTACTCCACAAGGGCATAACCGTAATCTGACAATCTTTTTGTTTTTGTCCAAATACCCACCTTGCTCTTCTGTTCTGAAACCAGACTTCCACTTGTCGAGGCCGGAGGCCAAGCTGTTTAGCCAACGCCAACTTTTGCTTCTGCACCCAATTAAAAGAACCGTACATGTCAGTAAACTTTCTCAGGAACCAAACAGAAAATTTTCTCAGGAACCAAACATAATTTATGACAGTGCAATAAATAAGACGAGTGAAGCACACACTTACTGGGTTCAGAGTGTTGTGCTCCTTGAAGCTCTCTTCCAGAATGGCGGACTGGTCCTTGGAGAGCCTAAGCTTCTTTCTAGAGGTCTCGCCGTCTTCTTCATCGCTGATGCCTCGAGAGCAGTCCCTCTCGATGTCGAGATCTTCGCCATTGGCCTCTCTCTCGCTCCGCTTGCCGCTCACGCTCGACACCGTGCTGTTGGGCGACGACACGCCCGCCTCGTCTTCGCAGTCACCCGTGGAAGGCAGCCGGTTCACGTCGATGCCCCGAAGGAACGATCGGGGCCCGCCCCGGCACGTTTCGGAGTTGGAGTTTCGATCTGCATGTCGGATTGTACAGAAATTAGAACAAACCAAAACAAACAAAAAAGTAATTGATGAACAAATTTTGCGAAGAAAAATTGTGGGTTTGGTTTAAAATTAATGAAAAGATTTGTGTGGATCTGAAAAGATGGGCATTGATAAAATCTGAATTTGTAAAAGATGTCAAAAATGGGAAAAAGGGAGAAAGAGAAGGGCTTAAAAGGGTGTTTGGTTCTCTAGAAAGATGAGAGAAAATGGATGAAAAGTGATGGGGAAAGCCAGATCTGAAATAGGAAGCCACATGCAGATAGATAAAAGTTTACAAACCTGAAGAAATCAAGGCCTCATTCCAAGAGGGCTTTTGAGGAAGAAACCCAGTAGGAGAAGCAGTAGTAGAGACCAAAGAAGGCATGAGATTGAGCTGAAGGGTGCTGGTGGTGCTGTTGCTGTTGTTGTTGTTGTTGTTGTGGGTCTGAGGAAAACTCAAGCTCAGACTCAAACCCAAATCTTGATCTCTTTCAACCATCATGGCTAGTTGGTTAGTTGTTGCTGTTGAAAACCCAAAAGAAAGAAAGAAACTTTTAGCTCTCCTTTTGTGTGAGTTTCAGTCTGAATGCTCTCACTGCTATGGTTTCAGATAAAAAAGAGAAACAGAAACAGAAAGAGAGAGAGAGAGAGAGAGATGGGTATGTTTTGGAGAAGAGTGGTGGGGATGTTGAGGGGGGTTTTATAGAAAGAGAAGGAAAAATATGGATGGGAGGAGGAGAGAGTGGTGTGTAAGTTCAATCATGACTAAGGTGTCAGGGAAGCCCCAATAATCTCAATCATGGCTCTTGTTCCCCCAAAATAATGCCCCCCAACTCTCTCTCTCTCTCTCTCTCTTCTCTCTTCTCTCTTCTCTCTCTACCAGCTTTGTCCTCTATTCTCTCTCTCTTTCTCTCTCTACATTTACTTCTCTTTTAACCATGGTAAATGGAGGACCAACTGGGCTTGGCTCTGCCCAACTTTATTGTGTACACTTTGCTGTCATGGTATGGTGAGAGCACTAACTGTGTAGTTGACCCTTGACCATGTCCAAAAACAAAAAACAGAAATAGAAATAGAAACATAAACACAAGAATGTCATATCAGTTACTTATTAATTATTTGTTTATTATTTGACATAGAGTTGGGGGAATTAAATGAATTAATAAATGTTTATGTGTTTTTTTTTACTATAAGAAACGTGCAATCTCATTTACTTTCAACCCTACTCAGAATCATTAATTACTGCTGATTTAAGAATTTTATGAAGTTAGAAATTAAATGATGTGAAAGAGACTGTACATAAAAAAATATATATATATTTGTATATGTATTTGGTGTTTAAAAAAGGGAGTTATATTTATTGTACTGTCTTTTCAGTTAGAAATTGTATGTTATAAAAAAATATTAAAAAACAAAAAAGAGTATAAGTGTACAAAAGATGAGTGAGAAAGTCGACACTCTTCAATAAACAGTTTTTTGAATGCTACACTTTTGAGGATTTTTTTTTTGTCTTTTGATTCTGATGTTATTTGAAGAATTGGTGATTTAACTTGTTACATCTTTTTATTTCATTATGGCAATCAGATTTTGGCTCACTTATTTGACTATTGGCCCCAATTATAACTCACTTTTCATAGAGGTCTAAATTATTGAAAATAAAGCAAGTTCATTATAGAATATCTTGGATAATATGATTAAAAAGATTGTTAGTTACTTATTTTTAAAGAACTTTGTGACAATAATATAGTAACTGATAAGGTTATAAAAGATTCTTATCATCTATAAACTTTATTTATAAAAAAAATTCATAATTTTGTGAACCTTTCACAGTCACAGTATCGTAGGTAAATAATAAATAAATAAAAATAAAAGGATGTTCAAATTTAGAAAATTTAAGTTTACTGTTTATCTTTTTGTTTTTTTCGGGTTAAATCATCGTGAGAATTTTCATATTACTTTTTTCTGCGAGACAAATTTGGAATTTATTCCATAAAAAAAATCTAAAACCTTGGTATAAAAATCAGTTTGAATCTATGAATAAAGAAAAATACTTCTTTTCTTACCAGGTAAATAGAAGCTCCTATATTCCTGCCAATAACAATGTAACATATGCGCAGAAATTCTCAATTAATTTTATATATGTGTGAAATTGTAGTTCGTATCAAGGTCTAAAACATCGATGGTATCGGAAATAGCGGTAGTCCAAAAATACGAAAATTTCTATGAAAATATCGGGATATTATCGATATTTCAGTCCATATCGTCGATATTATCGATATTTTGATCAATGAAAGTCTAAAATATCAATAATATCAAAAATATCGATAATTCAAAAATACAAAAATTTCAATGAAAATATCAAACTATTATGCATATTTTGATCCATGGTTCGCATGGATGAAAGTACTGGGGCTCGTATTCAAAATTAATGCAAAGTTCCATTTTATTTTATTTTTTTGCTAGGAACCAAATTAATGCAAGTGGCTTGCACTCATATCCACCAATTGGCATGCAAAACCATCAAATCCAGATGCAAATCACACCGAATCTTGAGCATTAATGTCAAGGGCCACATCCCACCGTTTACGAGATAGTCCTTGTAGAGATCAACGGTCAAGATCGATCCCGCCAAACGGGCCAGTACATATTTATCCTGTACGCTTTATAATGAAGCTGGACAACCATCAAATCAATGGAACGGATGGTCATGATTGGAACAAGACAGGTAAGCTTTTCATCTGGCTCCTCATTGCAGGCCCCGCTCTCCGGCAAAACCCCCGTGGGTCCCTCACCGGCAAGTCCCTCTGCGGGTCCCACAGTTATCTTCTTTTCTTTGAAAAATCTTTTTCTTCTTCTAAAGCCTTCTCTGACCCATTTGGACTTAAAAGCCAAATTTCCCCTTACCAAAAAGTAACTATTTGAATTTTGTCCGGACTCAAACTGTTTTTTTTTCAACCCTTCATACTCAAATTTTAAGTTCACAATTTTATTAAATTGTTTAATAATGGTTTAAGTCTAAATTTTTTCATAGATAACTTTTCTTCTTTTAATCTTTTTAAATAACTTCATAATTTAATATTTTGAACAATTTGACCTAAGAAAATTGAAATTTCATAAATATAATTTTATTTAAGAAATTGGTTGGAATTTATAGAGTTTGGAGTGAGTTTTAGGGTTGGATATGATTTATATTAATTTAAAATATTATTTTAGCCGTTGAATTTAAATTTCAATGGATCGTTGATTTAGATTACTATTGAAATTTTATAAAAAAAACTTCTGCGAACCAGCGCGCAACACCTAGCGTGACAAATTCTACAGCACAGCAGTGCGGGCCCCGTTCTTTCCTCCTTGCACATGGGCTACATCATGGCTGTGTGGGCTCAACAAAAAAAAAATTTCCAATCCAGGCAATAATTGGACTGGTATTTGGTCCCAAGTTTGGGTTTTCCCAAATTTTGACCGCTTACTTTTATTGGATTGGGAGAGATATTGAGTTATAATGTAACATCCCGCTCCCAAATATTCAATAAATTCTTAAATAATTAATGTAAAAGACAATTTTACCCTTATAGTTTCTAAGTAGTTTGCGGTTGACTTTTTTGTTTGGAAAAAAATTTGAGAAATTGAGCCACGCTATTACGTAGAGCTCGTCGATACAAATCCGTAGACTGGTAGCACACTCAATTCCGAGTTGTAATAAAAGAGAAAATATATTAAAACTAAAAGGGTAAAATGGACATTTGAAAAATTGTTTTAAAACTTGAAAAACCTGGTTTTGCCCTGGTCACGCACTGTGGCCGGCGATCTCTCGCATCCGGCAACGACAGCTCCCGAAACTGATAAAAAAAGATTCCTCTCCAACCAGCGATCACGACCTGCCCCATCTCCGACGGATCTAGCCACCCTAGGGAAGCAAACAAACAAACAAAGGAAGAGAGAGAGAGCGAGAGAAGGGGACAGAGAAGAGTGGAGTTCACGTGGGAAGGGAGAGGGGGTGGAGAATAGCAAAAATGAGGGAAGCGTGGAAGAAAGAGGGTTTTGCATCTCGAAACTCACGTGGACCAACATGTCTTAACTGGCCCATTCGGGACACGTGCTCTCCCACGCTCTTCCTTTTTGCTGTTACAAACCCAACCCCCCCTGTGGGCCCTACACCACACACAATCGTGCGTGTCATCTTGTCCCTCCACTTCCCGACACCCTCCTCCTCACAATCATTTGAACTCATCACCAATCCTCGCCCGTCTCCTCCCTCCCAGTACTCTCCTTCTCTGCGCGTGGAGAACACATCACTGTATCCGACAAGTGAGAGGAGCCACGTGAGAGGGTGGTGCGCTCGTAGAGCGTGGGCTGTGGTTTGTTTCTATCTCCATCTCCAGGTTCTCTCATGCAACTTGGTCCTCACGAAATGACAAAACAGTCCCGAGATAATGAGCCAATCATTATTTCCATTTTTTCTCTAATTAAAAAATCAAAATCAAAATAAAAAAAGAAATTGGCACGGTTTTAATCTGATGATGATGATGAGGAGGAGGAGGACGATATCCACACGTAACTTTAACATCAATTTAAATTTTTTCATCAAATTTGCATCTACATCCTTAAATAAATGGAGTAATTTTTTTTGTACAATGATCATACCATCAAGTGTTGTTACAATTCACTCGTACTACAATACATGTATTTTTTTTTTTACCGAACGTTAGAGAAATTGCATTTATAAATTACATCATAAGCACAGTACAAATATAAAAGCCTCAAGAGCTAGAACAAACGCTCTCAAGGGGATACATCAAATACGAAGGGATCTAATCACATCATCAAACTTATATTGTGCACATCTACTTAAAGCCACGCAGGACAAACTTAATATCACACATTGCCATAGACAGTTGGGCTTAATCACCTCAAATCTGTAATAACTAAGTACATCACCCATAACGCAACTTACAAACCCAAATTCTCCAGAAGAGAAACCACAAGCACACATCAAACTCAACAAAGTTGATGCACTTATTGGACCAAAACAAAAACTGAAAACCAACAACAGCCAACCCCTGCCCATGACTATGGCTTGAAAGAAGGCATACCCGAAAAGAAGACCCACAAAGCCGCCGTCGTCGGTGTCGTAGATGCCAACGCTACCGCCACTATCATAGCCAAACCAAATACGTACAACAAGAACACACAAAAAATAACCCAACCAACCCAAGATCCAGGTAGATCTGGGTACAAATCTAAACTCCCCACCCCCTGAACTTGACCTTCTCCACAATCCAGTCAAGCTTTACCCACAATGAGAGAAGCAAGCTAGGAGAAGGAGAGATTGAGAAAGGAAAAGAGAGGAGGAAAAGGAGGAGGAGGAGGAGTGGCCTCCTCCCCCTTCCCCTAACACACGTGCTTGAAGAGAGAGAGAGATGAAGGGTCTAGGGTTTTGGGGTGTCCAGTTTACAATATTATAATACGGGTAATTGTATATTAATACTATATTATAACTTCGTGACATATATATAAAATTGGCTTAATTACTATTTTACCTCCTGAAACCAAAGCTAAAATCCAAATAAAAATAAAAAACAGATATTAAATATTTTTGGTTCTAGGAATAAATTTTCTCACTTTACTCCCTAAAAAAATTCAAAAATATTTAAAATATATTTTTTTTATTTGGATTTTAAATTTGTTTAATAGCTAAAATTATAAAAATGCCCATGCTACATAAGCACACTTAACGATTTTGTAGACGAAAATGGACGGAATTGGTAAAGTGACAAAATATCATCAATTTTAAGAGATTATGGGGGTTAAGTGAGAAAATTTCAATTTCAATGGGTAAAGTGAGACCGAGCGTCCTTCTAGGGAGTAAAACAGTAATTAAGCCTATAAATTTAGTCATCCACTCATACTACCACTCTTATTATAATATTTAGATTGATAACTTCATATTTACTTAATGTCAACCTATTTTTGACTTTTTGTGATTTTGAGTGGAGTTATTCTATATGTGTTGAAAAAGTTGTGTATCTTGCCATGAAGTCTCTCTCCCAATTTTTTCAACAACAATATGAGTTTGGTGTCATAGATGAATCCTTACGTTGGTTGTAATTCCTTTGTGGATAGTGGCTTTAACCCCTCTGTGAATAATTGTAATGACCCATGAGGCTATCGCTCCTTGTGGCATATTTATGAATGTAATCCTTTCCTGCATATGTAATTACATAACAAATAAAATCTACAAATTTATGCACGAACAAAATAATACAATCAAGTTTCGACCAAACAAAAATAATACAATCAAGTTCGACCACATTCTTCATACAAAATATCACTTCATCAATTAGCTGTAAAATTTGAACAAGTGCTAATTATGGCACCACCAACACAAAAAGAAAAAACCTATGAAACTTCATAGAAAGGTCTCCCAAAGACCGAATCTAAACCCTTAGCTTTAAATGTTAGTAAATGTATGAGTATGAGATGGTTTGAAATGTTTCCTCCCAAAGTCACTTTCTTTGCCTTCAATGAATCAAATACCATGTGATTGCAAATGATTTTCAAGTTAAAATATTGGGTCGTATTGCCAGTTTTGTTATGGCAGACTGACATGTCGACACCTTGGCCTACCTAGTAGGTGACTTGGCATTCAACTCATCACCCTCATTCTCATATAGTACTATTAATAAAGGTTGGAATGAATTAAATTATATTATTAATTGCACATTTGATCATAGAAGTTAACTTGTATAAATTTGATACATTTGAAATGAAACATGAGCAGTTCTAGGAAGAGTCACCCACGTGTACGGGTGGATGTCATCCATTTACAAATAGTTTGGACTACGCTGACAATTAATAATAACTCATGCGCACATGGACGACTATATGTAAAAAAAAACATGAAACATCTAAGATAATGTATATTATCAAGAAACTATTGTTCGTCAAACCATCGCATAAAATGTCAACTAGATTTTTTATTTGTAGCCAAAATAAATGGTGCATAATATCCTATCTTTAAACTTGGTACATCCTTTAACATTTGAGCCTTTTTCGAATGTATCTCTATTTTATCGAATAGTTTGATACTATTATATATATAAATTCGAACAAATTTTTAATATTGAAAAGATGAATACCACTAAACTAAAAGCGGATTCCAATCAAATACAAATTGTGTTTGTAATCCACATACTTAACCAAGGTTGTCATAATGCTCTTTTCTCTTTTCCTTTTTTTTGGGTAAAGCTTCAAATTATATTTGGACAAAAGCAATGGACAAGCACTTTCTAAGGAGAAGGCTAAATCAATCCCCTCAATGTCTATAAAATTTCGTGATAATTTTTGTATGGCCTATAAATGCGAAAAATCTCACTAACTTAGTCCAATGATGATGATGACCGGATGTCCACATCATTATTCAGGACAATGCAATACTCATTACTCAAATTAATTTCCAACGACTTCTTTTGCACTCAATTTTTTTACCGTTTCTAGGTTTTATCCTTCAACTGTCTAATGGCCCTTTCTATTAATTTTCTTTATTTTCCTCTTGGTTTATTTCCTTAATATTTCTCATCAATTGAACAAATATTTTATGGCGACCAATAATTGGTGATGAGATAAGAGGAAGTAGATTTCGATGATAAAAAGAGAAAGGATCAAGTAGTTATTTGTTTCTTTTTATTAGAAGCATGATGTTTTCCATAAACATATCTAACAAAAGTATGAAAAGTTTATGTGAAAGGTAATAAAACTAAGAACATTACAATATGTTTTAAACACTTTATATTTATTCGTTTTTATTTTATAAAAGAGCGATATTATTTTATTGATAAGATAAACAAAAACAAGTATAAAGCAACTAAGGAGCCGAATATGAATACAACTTCTCTCATGCAACCAGAAGAGAGTCATAGCTTCATACTTGCTAAACTCATAGTCTGCACCGGCTAAACTCGAACCCGACATCATTCCCGCTTCATAGCTCCTAATCTATATCGATGGCTGACAACTGGAGCCAAATTCTTGCATACGTGGACCAAAAGACGACAATTATTTATGACAACGACAACGTTTCACAATGACTACTTCTATATCACAAAACATAAAAAACAAAGAATCCATAGGGAAAATAAAGGGAATAAGAGGATAGGGGGATGAGAGGTCATGAAAGGGGATGGACTAGGAAGGTAGCCGCCGCCCACTTTGGGCATCGACGACTGGGGATTTTTATTTATATTTTTTATAAAGGTTTTCTCAGAAAGCAGCAATCACATCCAAAATAGATTTGAAAAAAACCTACATTTACTGGAGGACATTGCATAAGATAAAAAATAGTAAAAGACGACAATTGAAGTTATTGACTCCATGCAATTGGGGACAAAGGAAATGATGATATATTTTTGTACGATCACGACATTATTGACTCAGTTGGTATATTCATCAAAGATAATCATTTACTCATACAAGGCACCAATCAAATATATAAGTATGTCTCTCTGTTGGATTTAAATGGACTACAATATTTAATTTTCATAAATAAACTCTCTCTTTAAATAAAAATAAAAATAAAAAAACTCTCTTTCAACTACAAAATTAACACATGGAATCTGCTAGTGAGATCCAACATCCTTTCATTCCTTAAAATTAATTATTTTTTCAAGTGTGTTTTCATGCAAAGAGAAGGAATATAATCGAATAGAAAAACAGGCATCATTTTCCATTCTCCCGTTTAATAAGATGTTTTATTATTACCACCAATTAATCAAAAACCTATATCATAAACTTTACTTTAATGTTCCTTTATAAGTTGAGGGATTGTGATATATATTCTCTTGTAAAAATATAAAGAAGAAAATTTCAATCTCTTCAGAGAATGTGAATGAACGTTTTAGAGAGCATCTATAATCATGCTCTCTATTTTTTTTAGTTACAATTTAACTAAAATTCACAAAAACTGTTTTAGGAGCTCTTTATAAAATTTGAATTTCACCAATCTTACTCCCTAGTTTAAGGAGTCATAAATAATATAATTATTTTTTAATTCAATATAAATGGTTCATCTATATATATAGAGCCACTAGGAGTCCTTTCTCTCTCCTCATATTTAGGAGCTCCTAGAGGTCTCTTTATTTTAGGAGGTGGATGGGAAGCATAGTTAGAGTTGTATTTTTTCAATTCCTCTCTAAATTTATTTAAGGAGGTGATTTAGGGAGCTTATTGCGAATGCTCTAATAGGTCTTCTTTTTTTTTAGAAGAAGATTTCATTCATAAACCATAAAAGGCATACAAAGACTAACATGATTACAGGACACTCGTTAAAACCTTATTAGGAAAACCACGTGGAACAAACCCCAGGATAGGAAAGAGTGTCATACATGTCATGGACTTACAGGAGAGTCCGACCTAGGCCCATAGGACCGCTACAAAAACCAAAAAAAGAAAAAAAAAACCTAAAACACCAACACATTATACCCACATGAGAGAACCGCAACGCATCCCAATTGTTAAAAGAAGCCTTCAATGAGAACTCATAGTCTTTTGAATAGCATAATAACTGCATAGCACGCTAAGGGTATGAGACATAAGAGAGCACATGAAGGAAGAACACAGAGATGACAGCAAAGAGGAACTCCAGAGAAGCACACCAACTCAACTAATAGCCTAACAAAGAAAACCTCCTATGGCCAAGCATAGGTTTTCGGACGACGCAGAGATGAGAAAATCTGTAAAGGGTCAACACAACAGAAGGAGAAACAAAACGACAAACAAAACAAGAGACCGAATAACAAAACCCCTCAGAGGGCACACCGCCACATCCCGACAACTACTACCAGCGTCTCTGCTACCGTCTTCGTCGAAACAAAGATAAAACATCAGCCACCAAGTATCACAACTCTCCCGAAGAAAGACTCAATTCAGCATCACTACTGCCACCACTACTAGATAAAGACAGAGACAAAGACAACACCAGCCACCTTGATTACTGCAAAAATAAACACACAAACAAACCTAGATCCAAATAGATCTAGGCTAAAAACCTAAGATCCAAGTAGATCTGGGGATGGGAAGGGGAAGAGAAGAAGAATGGGAGATAGGGGCCCAGTAAGAGCCCCTAGGAAAGTGGAAAGAGAGAGAAAGAGGATGAGAAGGAAGGAAAAAATGTTAAATTCAAAGAGACGGACCAGCAGCCCATTACTAACAACATCGATATTGTTCCCAACTTAATCACCTACAAAACCTAGTAGGTGTGAGGTTTTATCACAAAAGATCTCGGTGTTATTAGTAGTATAACCATTCATTATATTTTGTATTTTATTTAGTCAAATTTCCAATGTCAGACTCATGTTCTTCAACAAAAAGATGAGATAAGAAGAAGGAAGAGGAGAAGAGAAAGAGAGAAGAAGGGCGGTGGTACAGTGGCCACCTCCGCCCTAACTAAGGAAGGGTTGGTTGTCGGCAACAAGAAAGAGGAACAAGTTTGCTCTCTCTATATTAAAATCATTACTAAACATTCTTTCGCGTTTATTGGATTCAAGAAAGTCATAAAAAAAATATTCATAGTAAGAAAGTTAACATAAAATTCAAGAGCAATGATAACTTCAGTTGCTCACTCGTGCGTGTTTCGACCGACTATGGTATTATTCAGATTTTCAAATCCACAAAAATCATAATGATAAGGGTTATGATGGTAATTATACTAATGATGATGATCATCAACAACGGAAGAGGAAGAAGAAGAAGAAGAAGAATGTGACGTGACATAGGGTCTAGTTTAGTCATAGAGTGGAGGTTGTGAAGTGATGGGTAGTACTAGTAAACAGGTGAGGATAATATAATAATAATTACAGACCGACAAGATGTCGGGTAATGATTAAGGTGTCCCCACGGGTGCGTGCTAGCTGTCCCACGTGTCCCCTATACCCCACACCCTTATCAATGCATGCCCTAATCCATCATCATCTCCTCATGCCCACTCTTTTTTTAAAAAAAATTTTAAATAATGTTAATAAATAATGATTTTGATTTTTTGTTTTTGTAATTGACTAATTTGGCCTTTGGGGTCTTTTTCCTTGCTTGCCCTTTCAGTCTTTGGCCGTACGAAGCTCTTTCCCTACCTTCATGTGATTCTCACGTGAACTTGGCCCCTCCCTCCCGCACTTGTTCCATCAAATAATCAATTTTTTTCTTTTCAACCCTATGTTGCCCTGTCCCCTCCTGTTCATTTTTCCCATTTTTGTTTCATTTGAGTTTCTTTTTCTTTTTAATTCAAATTGAGGGAACAATTTTTATTCCTATAATTTTATTTCTTAATAACACCCGTCTGTATAATCTTATAATCGGTTTTAAATTTAATAAAATGCGGAGAAATACACAATTTCTAAACTTAACTATTCGGATTCTCTTCAAACACTACGAGAAAAATGGCTTTTCGCGACGGTGAAAATGTCGCAAAAGTGGAAAAAGCGTCAGTAAAACCCGATTTGCGGCATTGCGGCTTTTTGACAGCGTCGCAATAAAAGCGTCGTAAATAATTCTAATCTTTTACGACGCTTTCTAATTTGTCGTAATAATTATTTGCGTCGATCTTGCGACGGCAAATTACTGTCGCAATAAACTAGCGTTGGATATAAACTGAATTTTTACGACACTATTTGCGACCCTAGTTCCTGTCGCAAAGATGGTTATTGTGACGGATTTGTGCTGTCGCAAATGTTCACATGACAAATGATATGACTTTTCAGTCCAAATTATAATTGTTTTTTATTAATATTGTAAAACACCGTATCTTAACTTAAATGCCCATTCACAATGCTAATGGGATGATTGTTTCAATTGGCATATAAACTATGATACTCGAATTTACTATAAAAGGTTATTCTCAAACTTCATTCATGTAATTGAAAGTTTTGTTTAATACATTCACTGTACAAAACCAATAATTATAAATCTAAATCCTCAAGTCATGATGTGTAAAAAAATATTATCTCCAGGTACAATGAAAATATTACATATTCAAGTAGCCAAATAAATAGACTAAAAAATAGTGTAGTAGTCTTGTACTCAGCCTAATTCTTCACCCCAACCTGAAAAACAATCACAAAACTATAAAATGAGTGTGAATCATAAAACAATATGCCATGGAAGCGCCACATAAGCAAGAATTTAATCCTAATAGCATACATGAATAATTTGTAAATAAAACAGATATAGAAGATGAAATTAAAAATGATGGTTAAGCTCTGTCAAGAACCATGGTGCAAAATACACAAGTTTTGTAACTTTGAGATCAAAATGAGATAAAATAAGAGGGGAGAGAAATGTTTACTCATATTTGGTGACCACGACATGGAGAAAGGAAGAACATCATACTATACTCTGCAACAAAGAATGCAAAGACATTTGGTCAATACACTAGCAAAAGGACCCACGCGATTTAAGTGGACCAAATACGTGATTTACACCAAGTCAAATGCAGCTAGCTCATAATTTCATTGAACCCAACAAAATTAATTTACAAATAAATCAAAATTCCCAAACCAAAATGAGAGAGAGATTCATACCATTCACATCAAATCTAAATGCTTTCTTCATTGGTGCTTTGGAGAAACAGCATATATGCAAAGAAATTCCATTAGGATACAAAAATTAGAGATAGTAAACTGTAAATCCTAAACCCTTATCAGATCCATAACTTCTCTCTTTAAGTCTCCATCTCTCCTAACAATTTATCATATGTGTAGAGCAAACATAAATGCATTAACCACAGACATGCAAAACTGCATCAGTCAGCAGTTCCTATTACTCCATTAATATACATTGCAAATCAAAGCTTTATCAATAAAGTCATTTTGCTCAAAACCCAGATACAGAGAGCTCACAAATACTTGAAAGCACATAACTTTAATCTTATATAACTAAAATTCAAAGGCCACCAGACAAAAAAAAAAAATCTGAGGATATTGAAATTTGCGAAAGATCAACAAAGATGACTTATGAGTTCAATCAAATATACAATTCAGTTATAATCATATTAAAGCAATGGAAATGATAGTAGGATTCTTAGACTTTCAATTTCTCAACAGTAGAAAGCAAAAGTCTCTGCTCCAACTAATCTTTAACATCTAGACAATCCTTTAGCTTATCGAGATCCATAACTTCTCTTTAAGTCTCCATTTCTCCTAAAAATATATATGCATGAAAACCAATTCAACAACTTATAGACACACTCTACATTCGTGCTCCTACATCCTACTTTGCAATTTTGGTGCAATCATTCGCGGGAATCACATTCATCAATATTTCTAATTGTGCGAGTCTAGAAAATGTATATTGTAATGCAAAAAGGATTTTCCACAGTATCAACAACAACAATATCAAAACAATTGAATTAATCTTGTTCTTTTAAACTAAAATCAAAAGAACAATATTATCAAAATAGTTAAACTTCAGCGATTCCCAATCAACCCATTTCATAAAAAAATAAGCAACCATCCTAGTAACAGAATCCACCAAATTCAAAACATACAAACAAAGAAAGAGATAAATCATATAGAAATGAAATACCCAAAACACAGTTCAGATCCAAGTCTTAAGATTTTCAAGCTAGATTAACTAAATCCACAAAACGATAAATCAATAACTTTGATACAAAAAAAACCACAAACAGAATCAAAAATAACAAGTTCGTGATGTTATAGTTTTCAGCAACAAGCACAATACTCAATTTCACAAAGAAACACAGAATCAAAAGTAACAAGTTCGTGATGTTATAGATCTCACATTTGGAAGGACGAAGAGACGAAACCACAACCACGGAGGAGGAGACGAAGCTGACGCCATGGAGGAGGAGAGGAGGAGACGAAGCCGCAAATTGGTTCTTTCGCCATGGGTTCTGATTGAGGAGAGGAGGAAGGCGAATCGATCGATCTCAAGAGAGAATGAAGAAGGTGGACCGAAGGTTATCTCGCTGGTGGTGACCGCCAAGGGTTTGAACAGAAGGGTAGAGAGTTTTCACGAGACTAAGATCTAGAGAACTTCGAGAATTTTGTGCAATCTAGAGAACTCGAAAAATCGAAGGCAGCGGGAGCGAAGAAGATGGCGAGTTGCGAGATGTGATAGAGAGGTAGAGATAGGATTTGGGTATAAGTTTTGGGGCTAAGGGTTACCCGGGAAAGCGAAAAGCCGAGGGCGCACTCATGAAAATTTTGGGCTTAGGTCATGGAAGATACGACGGCAATTAAATGGTGTCGCATTTGTAGCTCTTTCAAACCTATTTGCGACATTAATTGCGGCGTTACTTATCAAGGAATGTCGTAAATTATTGTGGAGCCAATAACTAGCGCTCAAATCTTCCTTTATTTGCGTCGGCCGCATCCTCCGTCGCAAATGTTTGTCGCAAATAGACATTTTTCTTGTAGTGAAACTTTAAAATATGATATGAGGAATGCTAGCAACCTTCTCTCTAACCTTCTTTTTGGACATTCTCCCTTCTCCTCATGACACGTATCATTTTTTACACTTAAAAAAATGGAGATTTTGACATAAAGGTTATCTAATGTAATAATGTCATTGTTTTAAGTGTAGAAATTGACACGTGTCATGAGGAGAAGGGAGAAAGTCCAAAAGAGAAGGTTAGAGAAAATGTTGCTAGCATTCCCCATATGATATAGAGTCATAAACAAGAGTACTATAGCCACCAAAATAAATCTCAAAGATATAAACATCATGTTATTTGTTCATTAGTGCTGTGTTCATTCTTAACCTAAATTTTTTTAATTTAAAATACTACCATGTCATCTTTTATACTATATTGTCACAAAATTTGGTTTCAAAACAACCAAAAAAATCTTGAATATCTATATCAATATTTGACGGCTAGAAATGATTTGTTCATTCTCATGCGTCAGGGGCAACGTTTGGCATGAGCAAAGTGAGCGACAGCACAGGGCCCTATTTTGAAGGAGGCCCACATTAAATATTAATTTATATTAATATATTGTTGTAGCTTAGTAATGATAATAATTTAAAGAAAAACTACATAAAACTCCCTAAACTATAGGATCATTTTCAAGTTCATACTCATTTTTAGAGATATTTAAGAGTACATACTCAAACTCCTGGAAAACCTACAAATTACCCTCTCGGTTAGCCAAACAGTTAGTGAATATGTTAAATGCTGATGTGTCAAAAGTGAGACCCATTTTTAATGACATGGACAAAAAATTAATAACAAATTATGTACATGTTAAAAATAATTTTTAAATAATATTAAAATGAAAAAAAGTTGAAAAAAAACCTATCTCTTCTCCTACCCAACCAACCCTCTCTCCCTCCGACTCCACCCCACCTCTCAGCCACCCCTCTCCCTTAGCCCAACCTACCCTCAGCCATACACTAGATTTCCCAAACAAACAAACTCAAACCCAGCCATCACCAACCTCACCCCTAAACCCAACTCTCTTTCTCCTTCAGCAACTCGAACGATTACTTAATTAATTAACGATGACGAATTTGGTGTAGGAATTTGCACGCCGCGCATGGCGAATTCAACGACGACGACGATGGTGCCATCTTCCATCTCCTCCTCTTCTGCAACGCGAACGATTAATTAATTAATTAACTAATCAATGCGCGAGTTCATCCGATATGTCACGACCCGACTCTCCTAACACGATATTGTCCGCTTTGGGACCTGCCTTCACGGTTTTGTTTCTAGGAACTCACGAGTAACTTCCTAGTGGGTCACCTATCCTGGGATTGCTCTAGCCTCAACTCACTTAACTTCGGAGTTCCAAGGAATCCGAAGCCAGTGAGTTCCCAAAAGGCCTCGTGCTAGGAAGAGAAGTGCCCACACATTTAAGGCATTTCACATTTTCCTCCCCGAGCGATGTGGGATTGCTCACCGTTCTTACTTCCCTAAGCTCACGAGTCTTACAAAATTGGTATGGTATAGTATAAATGGTGGAAGGAGAAAACATTGACAAGATCTGGTGCCTGCCATCTATTCTTTCCTCAGAAAAAATCAAAACAAAATCTTTAAAATTTTGGCACATGGAAGTCCATGTCACCAACCTACCCCCAACATATGGCATTTGCAACTTGGACGTCCACGAGTTCAACAGTGTCGTCAATGTGGCCAGGCGATGTGCGTAGATTGTCGTTTTGAGGATCACAGCGGCTGGAGATTTTCCAGCTTCATCGTCGCATCGGCTGGAAATTACCCCCAAGATCTAGCGTCTGCAACTCGAACGTCCACGAGTTTGGTGCCTTCGATGGGGTTGAGTCAGGAGGGAAAGAGGGTTGGTTGGGTAGGAGAAGAGAGAGGAGATTTTTTTTTCATTATAAATTGTTTTTAATGATTTTAATATTATTTAAAAATTACTTTTAACATGTACATAATTTGTTATTAATTTTTTGTCCACTTGGAAGTCCATGTCTTTAAAAAAATAGTTCTCACCTTTGACACATCAGCATTTAACAGATTCACTAACAGTTTGGCTAACAAGGGGGTAATTTGTAGGTTTTCCGGGAGTTTGAGTATATACTCGTAAATGTCTCTAAAGGTGGGTATGAACTTGAAAATGACCTTATAATTTGGGGAGTTTTATGTAGTTTTTCCTTAATTTAATAACATTAATATTCACATTTCATTTTGTCTTTTAGTATAAAATAAGGAAAATTGAGCCCCTTAATAAATATTATTTTATTGACGTGAGTTTATTATATTGGTATCGATTGCTTCGGCTTCTCCTATATTAATAGGATAATATTAATGTTGATTCTCCAATTCCTATTTAATATTGAATTTCATGTTGCCCAATATAAGAGTCCTCCAACATACAACTTTGTATGCAATTTTTTTTCCAGCCACATGTGTCTTAATTTTTTTTTTCGAACCTTAGCCTTCAACCACTCAACTCTCTCTCTCTCTAGACCCTCTTGTTGTTTTGGCACAGTGGGTCACAACATATTAGTTAGAAGGAATTCTATCAATAAAAGTTTGAGGAGCAAGATTTCCAATATTTTCTTATCCATTAGATTCAGGTAAGTTATAAAGGAAGAAACTATGGCTTTGAAGTTAGGTATTCTTTGGCCAAAAAGAATGGGATTAAGTGCTTTAATTATTGAAGGAGATTCTCAAATTTTAATCAATATCTTGACTAAAGAATAATTCAACCCTTCATTTGTCTTAACGAAAATGAAGCTAAAGGACCACAAGAACAATTTTGAAAATTAAGGGACCAAAATGCAAATCGGGTCAAAATTTAAGGACTAATAGAACTAATAACCCTAATTATTATTTGGAAAAAAGGAGTCCAAGGCTTGGAAATGATGCAAGAATCAAAGATTGGATTTTGTTATCCAACAATCCCATGATGGCCCTCCTCCTTCCTTCTCTCCATCCACCTTGCCCGTACAAGGTTCTTTCCCCATGTGAATGGCACGTGAAGTGAGACCCTCCCCACTTGGGTTGGGTGCTTTGGTTTTATCCGCTTGATATTTGTAAAATGACCATATTGCCCTACAGATGTTTATGCATCTGTACCATCTGGAGCTTCAATGATTTGAGGTATGCATGAGACAGTGGGATGGAGTTTCGATGGCTTTGTTTGGTCCCGTTGCTACAAAACTCCCCCCACTGATTAGACTTCTCAGTTGGCTTAGTCATGTTGCTCCTGATCACAAGAATTTCATGCCCTTTTGATTCCCACCCCCCACCAACCACTTTGTGTCATTTCAAGACCCATGAGCATGACTACCAACTATCAAGTTAAGTTTTATGCTATTTATCAACAAAGAAAAAACTTTCAACTCAATAACTATTTTCAGATCCGAGTGGTATTTCTATTTTCAATGTTGAAAATGGTAACAAATTCTAATCGCTCATCTCTTTATCACAATTGCATATTCTTATATAGATATTCATAATATCATTTTGTAAATTTGAATTATATATTGACAAATGATAGCTACTTTCCCTATTACATTTATCATTCAGTTTATTCTACGTATATCTAACTCACACGTAAATATATGTATTGAATACAAAGTATTATAATAATTTGCTTGTAAAGAGAATGAAGAGATTTTGAACACATTATACATAAATTGAGGTGGGAGTGGAATACACACGACATAAACTGAATGAGAAATGAAAGAAATGAAAGGCAATAAGGGAAGATAGCTAACATTCATTTTGACAAAATCAATCTGATCAACTGTCTAAATTCTAGTAGTATGTGTCTATCCATTTTATTGGAAATGTCTCAAATTTAAGTTACCGGTCCTCAAGATCAAAAGAAACCAAATTCTCGTATACATATATATAATTAAAAAGAAATTGACTTCTTTGTTATGAGTACTGTTTGCGTACAGCAAATAACCAAATGCATATGAACAACTGTCGCTAACACAATGTATGAAAATCACCACACTGTATTGTCTTTATATCATGTGAGTCAAACTTATGACATTTCCCAACTAAATAGAGAAAATGACCACTAAATGAAATGCTAGGTGATACTTATATCTTACTTCAATCATGTATTTTTTCCTAAAACTACTCACCATCTTCCCTTAAGCATGTAGAAAGCAGTACAACTTGCCGGGTCTTCCTATGTGGATTCCTAGCTATCATTTTTCCACTAAACTGACAAGCAATCATGCTCCTCCTCCTACCAATGAGTTATTCAAGTCCACAAACTTCAGATACTGAATTCAAAATTGATTTATCGGATCAACTTAATATTTGATAAAACGCATGCATGGGAAAACAAGATTTGGTGATTATGACTTATTAGGACTATGAAAAACTTCTCAACTTTGATTAAAGAAAGCTATGAATCATTCAAGATATAAATGGTGAATAAAAACATTTTTGGTCATTAGGGTTAGACTCCAATTTAAATTTCGTCATCACACTTCGCGTCAATTTTCCTAATTGACAGAATTAGTCAATTGAATTTAATATTCTGACGACGCGAAGTGTGATAAAGAAATTGAGAAAATTGACATTTCAGTGATCAAATTTAAATTCGAGCCTAAGACACCCATCTTTCACAAATATGTCCTTTGGCTATAATTATTTTGCATGCATGTTTTAAAAAATTCCTAGTTCCTACCCAACTTGGGCCCTCTCTATTATTACCGCTCATGTGGATCCTACGTGGAGCACCGTTTTCTATGGAGCCGACGGACAGCAAAGCACACGTGTAGCCTGCCTATCCACACGTGCACTCCCGGTCAAACTTACCCTGTCTTTGCTGGATCCAGTCAACGGTCAAACCCCCCAAATCATTTGCCCCTCAAATTTTTTTTAGTATCCCATCTCTGCCCCTCTCGCCTTCCTCTCACCTTCTCCACCGGCCGAGCCGGTTTCCCCACACGCACGGACGCTCCCCGACCGTCCGATGATCAGAAACCACTCCTGGCCTTTGAACGCATGATCTCTCCGCACGTGCAATTGCCACCATTACCAATAAAGAGGGCCATTAACTTTGCTTCGATGCCCGCTCAAAGCATTTCGGGTGGGCCCCACGTGTCTCTTGGACCGGCTGAGCTGGCCGCCATGTGATTAAGCAGTTGAACGAATCGTTGCTTAATTCGGTTTTCCCGTTAATCAATGTTCCGGTTTTGTCTTTGCACGTGCGTCGCACGTACGAAATTTCAAATTATTTTATAATTGGGCTTTAGTACAAATGTCATTGACGCATATACCCATGCATAATTAAACCGAGAGGGTGGTCCACGTGGAAAAAAATAAAGGGTACTTTTGGAATATAAAAAGTTTGTATGATTTTAAGGAGTGTGTTTTGAAAAAGCTTGTTGGTGGGGTTTATTATTAATTGGGAATGACAGAGGATATTAGGCTATCGAGTAATTTTTGGGTGTTCTCGGTATATTACGTGGTTGATGTATCATCCACTAGACGTAGGATAAGTGGAATATTTTCAATACAATCCGCCACATGGCATAAAAAACAATGTAGTAAATTGGAGAATAATTACACATATCCTACGTCTATTGGATAGTACACTAACCACGTGGTGTATCCGGAATATTTAAAAATTTCTCTAAAATATCATAGTTTAATCATTTGAAAATAATTTAATTAATTAATTTTTATTTATTTTAGTTTCGCAAGATTGAAAGCTAATCTTTCAAAACATAGTTACCACTCAAACTCAATCAAATGATGAAGAGTTTGATTTGAGGATATATAAAATAATATTTTCAGATTGAAAATCTAGATGGAAGTCCCACATCGAAGCATATATTTAATATATTTATATTTATATTTAATTGTATGATTTGATTTAGTGAAAACTGCTAATAATGATTAGGGAACAACCTATTTTTCGTTGGCTGTAAGCATGAGAGCGACCAAGTTGAATAAAGAAATGGCATTTGCCCCTTTTATTTATATTTGTAAATTCCAGGATCCTTGTAAGCATGTGTCCTATGAGCTTGAGTTAATGAGCTTTAATCTGACCCTAAACGTGGTCTACTTGCATTATTAAAAGGAGTTAAACAATCTTAAGCTGGCATGAGCTTTTTTTTCTGATAAAAAGTACCATAATTTAACCTTCATCACCAAGGCTCCTATTGGTTGCATTGCATTGCATGAGGTTGCCCAATATATTATAGCAAATTAATCATCCTAAGTCTTTTTTTTTTCTTTTTGTTGTTAGGTCTAGTTGAGCTTGTTGTGGGGCCTTTAATTGAGCTTAGCAAAGTGTTTAACAATGCTTCTGGAAAAGTGTTAAAAGCACTTTCAAAGAATCAAAAATAAATGTAGTGTGTGAGTTTAAAGCAATTGTGATCTAAGAAAGGTTCTGGTTTCGAGCCTTAGCATCCGTGTAGTTTGTGTGAGTTTAGTATTTTATCGCTCATCTCAATAAGAAAAGTCCTTAAAAAAAAAATCAGAAGTTGAAGAATTGATTTGATCCACCAATTTAAATTGACAGGATTACTTGTATTTACACGTCAAGGAAAGGAATGTGGTTGTTGATGGGCTTGGGAAATACAGCCACGAATTCAGTTTGGGTTATCATACTGTTGTTCTTGTAGATCCTTCCTATTTTATGACTACGCGAACTTAGCCTGAATAGCTAGGCCTAGTTGGCCCAGACACATTTGTGATTAGTTGGATTTTTAGGGGATTTAGCCCCATGCAAAAAAGGAAGAAGAGGCAACCCCGTTACCTAACCAGAGAAAGTGGGGTTATTGTCGGAAGTTGTTAACACTCTAAAACAGTCATCATACACTTATTCGTTATTTTATTATTATTATTATTAAGGAGGAGTGCATGATGACTATTTTGAAGCGCTAATAGCCACTCTGCTATATTATCAGAACATCTATGTAAGAAAGGGAAAAGAGTAGAGAGAAGTGAAATACTAAAAAGAGAGCTTACTGTAATGGTAATTATTATTATTACTTTTTGGTATGCAACATTTGTAGGTGTTCATGTGAAATATAGTAGTGACACTTATTGTGTTGGGCTTCTTCAACACACATACGTAGAAATTAGTTTTAAGTTCAGCTCTCCCATGGCCCAAAATAAAGTTCATGTGTATGGCTTCATCCACAGATTACCTACTGAATTTAGTCCTTCAAAGTCAAGGCCCAGATGGAACTGGAGCAGCTTGCCATGGTTGACCTGATGTTTGGTTGAGTGGAATGGAATCATTCCTATTACCTCGTTCGGTGGCTTGGCCTTAAACTAGATTGAAATAAAGTTGGATTGTTGTTCAATTTAAATAGTTAGTCTGAATATTTTACAAGTTCATCAAATATCGATCAAAGTATTTGATTGAAATAATCTAGTTTAGACCGAGGAACCAAACGAATTCAGCCAAACTAAATAATAGAATTATTCCTATTCCTTCCTCCATTCTGATTACCATTCCACTCCATCCCAAATATCAAACATCACCTAAGTTCAATATCGCCTAACCCAAGCCCGAATTAGAGCTACATGGTTAGGCCCTAAGTATTATTATTATGGAAATGCTATAATGAGGGGTTATGGGTGAGGGGGTTGTAGCAGAGGTTTAGGGTTTAGAGTTTAGGACATGTGAAAATCTAAGTCTTAAGATAATATTCAATCACTCATTCGGGTCAAAAGAGCAAAATGTCAAGGGCCTTGCCCAATTTGCCATTTTGGCAGGCATAGGAAATCAATTACTTAGGTACAATTTGATTCATTGGAAAGGAGGTTTGGGGATGGGAAATCAATTGTTTTCCCATGTTTGGTAAGTCCATGCATGAGAAATTGTTGCCTGGTACATGAGAAAGTAGGAGGGAAAGTGAAGCCCTCCTCCCTACTTGTGTTTTGTTTTCCCTCCTCATGGGAAAGTAAGGCCATCATTAAATGCACATTTTTTATGACCAATTTATCCTTAGTAATAATTTTTAATTACAATTTTATCCAACAACTGTTGGTATTTTTTTTTAAAAAAAATTCATATTTCTTAAAATCATCTCAGCAATGTTCTATTTATCATAACTCTTGTTTATACAGGGAAGGCAAAACTTCAATCTTACCTAAGTTTTTACATTCTCATCCTCAGAGCAACTTCAAACAAGGTGGGTATTATATTTCTATTCATCACCCAATATGTATAGACAACTTTGGAATGTTAATGATGCTGTACTTTTTTTTGGATCTTATAATTCAAGGTTTATACCTTTAAGTGATTTCTCAAGTGACTGATCTTAAGTAATTACAAGATTATGTGTAAGATGTGAATTGTGTGATGTGCTTGCAAGCTGTGTGATGATCGTGTATTTGTCATATTGATTTGCCAACGTTCATTCTAGTTTTTTTCTTTTTCTATTTTGGCTTGTTCAGTTATTGCTCCCTTAGACCATCTCCAACCCATGAGGGGCTAAACCCAAATTTTCCCCATCCAAAAAGTAACTATTTGGGTTTTGCCCGGACTCAAATCGTTTTTTCTCCCAACCCTCCGGACTCAAATTTTAAGTCCTCAACTTTATTAAATTGTTTAAGAATGATTTAAGTATAATTTTTTTTTTATGGATAACTTTTCTTCATTTAATCTTTTTAAATAACTTCATAATTTAATTTTTTGAACAATTTGATTTAAAAAAATTAAAATTCCACAAATATAATTTTATTCCAAAAAAAAACACACAACATAAAAGAAAACACCATTTGAATTTTTTTATTTAAAAAAAAATCATTTTAGTTAATATTAGAATTTTTTATTTTAAAAAAAATCATTTGAAGGTGGTGCATTTCAAGGTGGTGTACGTGTAACCATCATTTCGTGGGATGTTGCAAAGGCCAATTAACTAGGAGCAGACACGTGGGATGGGCCAGCAGATAAAGCCACCAGCGCTGGGCCCAGCGCGGGCCCCACTGTTTTTCTGATGCACATGGGCTTTGCCACCTCAGCGCGGGCTCCACTAAATAGTTTTAGGTCCAGGTAATAGGTGGACTGCTATTTGGGTCCAAATTTGGGTTTTCTCAAATTTTGGGTCCTTCATTTTGTTGGGTTGGGGGAGATTTAGGGCAATATTTTGGGTTTGGGTCCTTGCACTGGAGATGGCCTTACCACCTTCTTTTCATCTAACTCTACTTCCAATACACTTTTTGCTTGATAGAACAGACATGAACTAATCCAACACCAAGGCCAGAAACTGAAATTTTGCATATTCGGACTATCAATAGTACGTTGGTGTAATGTTTAATAATTCAATTGGAAAGTTTAATAAAATGAATATATTTTTCATATTTTTAACAGGGGTACAATTGGAAAACCAAATAAAATTCGTTTTCCATTCCTACTCAAAACAAATATAGTAAAGGAAATAAAGTGATATTTCTCGGTTACTTTCCTAGTATTACCAAACATGGGAAATGAAACATCATTTCTCATCCTTTGAGAAATGATTTCCCATCAAATTCGTTCAGTGAACCAAACGGGGCCGTAATGTTTGAATTGGCTAAGCATTTGGATGAGAAATAATTTCCCATCAAATTCGTTCCGTGAACCAAACGGGGCCGTAATGTTTGAATTGGCTAAGCATTTGGCTCTCCTCCTCTATCCAAACCAGACCAGACCAGACCAGACCAGAGTGACATTGATGTACTGATTTGCTTCTTATTCTAGTGAACTTATTTGACTTTCAAGACCCCAAAAAAGAATAAAAAGTCTTTCTTTAATAGCCATTAGCAAGTATATCTTAACACTTACTTTTGGAGAAAATTGGTGCCAGGGGCCCATCCTTAACACAAATTTTTTATCCACCCAGATGTTTTATTCTAAATTTTAATGCTCTCTGACTCGAAAATAGGACATATCGTTCTTAAGTTCTTTGCTTTCTTTTAGTCTTGGTTTTAAATCAAAGTGCTAATCATTAAGTTTTGCGCATTTGGTGCACATGATATATTGCTAAAGATTAAACAGTACTCACATGACCTAAGTGCTAATGTGGTTAAAAATAAGTGATTTTGCACAAAAAAATAAAGAAAGAAGAACTGGTTACATGGGTTAGGATTAGAATAGATGCATGGCTCGATTCCTTCCAACGTAATTCAAAAAAGTACTCGCATGACATTAATACTATGTAAATAACCAAAGATGCAACAAACACATCAGTTGATAACATAACATTCATAACACTCAACACATCCGGTCTTTAAGAAAGATATGAACTATGAACATAGAATTTCTGTATACGAATAATCTTACTTTTACAATATTGATCTAAATAGATCCATATGATATGATATATACAGTGGCGGATCCACCATGGGGTCAATGGGGTCGACGACCCCATGGCAGCCCTGGAAATGGCTTGGAGGTCCTTGGTTTCTCTTGGCAGCCATGAGAGACGACCCCATGGAGAAGAAGATGCAAGCTACTAGAGAGAAGAAATAGGGAGGAAGAAGAAAGAGAGAGAGGGGAGAAAGAAGAAGAAGTGGTTGAGAGGGAGAAGAAAAGAGAGAGAGGGGGAGGAAGAAGAAGAAGACTGAGAGAGAAGAAAAAAAGAAAGAATTATTAGGTTTTAGCCAATGAAATGGAAAATAATTAGGAAAAGACCAATGAACTAGTTTTGTTTTAGATTTGGGTTTAGACTTATTCTTTGGCATTTTCCTAATTATTTTCCACTTCATTGGCTAAAAACCAAAGTTCCCAAGAAAGAAGCGCCAACACAAATTTAAAAAAATGGAAGATATTTGTTAGGGTTTTTTAAATATTTTTTTAAATGATGTTGGATAGACCTATAAATACTAAAAGTATACATTAGTAGTGTAAACATGTCATTTACCATAGTGGTCTTTGAATGGAAAAGGACCTTAAGGTCAACGGTTCAACACTCATTGCGCTTTTTTTATTGTTTTTGGTTGTTGGTAATATTCAAGGTATTTTATTATTTAGGTTATTTTTGGGTGAGTTTATTTATTATTTGGATTTGTGTTATTATTTTGATGAAATTTAAGGTTTACATAATACATATATATATGAGCTTGATTTATTGAATGATGTTTTTGTTAATTGGAATAAGTTTGGTGTGTTTTTTATTTTATTTTTTGGATTGTTTCATCTTAAAAAGAAAATCGGAACTTTAACACTATGACCTCATAGATTAACAATCCTAGATCTGCCACTGGATATGAGAATGAGAATCTTTTGTGTTCTTATTCTTTCCTTCTTTATAACCACACCACACCTAGTTGTTAGTACTTAGTATCAATCCGGCCAAACCGATGAAACTGACAGGACCCGCACCTTTTTTTTCTCGTCCTCATGAATCCCTTTTGTCCCTTTCAAGACACTTCAGGCACAGCCGTTGATAAGTCACCTTTTTCATCTATTGGGGCTTAAATAAGTTGCCATGAGTGAGTCTCCTCTCTTCCCATTTAAACTCGGACGAGGCAGAGTACGGATGGCCCTACTGACCTAACAAATAAGGCATCCAAAATAAATGGCTTCACAAAATAGCAACCAGGAATTTAATGTTGTTTATGGACTTCACCATCACAAGGAACAGAAGAAACTAAAGCCATCTGCTGCCACGTGTCCAAAACTCAAAATACTAAAGGATTCTGTTTTTTTTTGGGGGTTAATGTCCCGAATGAGCTTTAGATTCCAAATAAGTCGTCTCCTAATCACAAGTTTACTCATGAATATACAAAAAATAAGTCAGAACTCACAGCACCAATTGGCCCTGCAATCTTCATATGGCCTCAAGATTGGATCAAAACCAGATAGGATTATTAAGGTGACAAAAAAAATGCGAACTCTAAAGACACTACATGCAAAGAGCAGCATCAGTTTAGTTTCTGATATCAACAAAAATGACTTCAGTGAACCATTGCTTTTTAATTTCGATCCCCAAATTAGAAAAAGAAGAAAGGAGGTTATCCAAGATTGTGGGAGTTTCAAGAACTTTTGTCTTCCTTGTAGAACAAATCATGTTGTTCCAGAACAGAGTTCTAGCCAACAACTCAAACATTAAGCAGCACAATGCTTAAGACTGCATAATATCGCTACCTGTTTACCTTTTCCATTTCCCTTGATCATATTACGTTCTGAATAAAGGCAAGCTTAGCTGCCACAGAAATATAAACATTTCTTCAGCTATTGAAACAATCCACAAACACCCGAGAGGCTTCGGCCATAAAGAACAACAGCAAAGGAAAACATTTGATTCTGAAGGTTTGATGGAACTGTTATGATCTGAAACCTCTCACACTCAGACAAGTTTTTGTACCAAATTCTTGATACTTCAAGAAGCAGCTAGGCTGACTTCCATCCTGATTGTAAAGCAGAAAATACATGTCAAATGCTGTACATATACTAATATAAGAAATATTAATACCAAGCCCTCACTAATCAGATCATTAGATATGATCAGTAGAATGGTATACAAAATGTCCGGAAGCAATACACCTGCTTAATCAATGATGGAAAATGAAAGATTACGAGTGCCTTTACCATACGCTTTGTGACAAAAGGACCTTTAACAATGATTTGAAAACAGCATGACAAAACATACAAAGAAAGTAAAAGAACTTGGACTTTAACCGCCAGCCAGACTTTGATTATAAAGAAACATAATCTAAAATGTCTTTAGAACTGAATAGAACAAGGCATAATCAAAAGGCTACAAAAAACTTCTGTTTCATAACAGTATCTAGTTGAGGATAGAATTATTTTGTTGAACAATAGAGCCAAAAGCCTATTTAAACACCAATTTCATGTGCAACCGATCAGGTTCCCTTCACATAAAACCAAATACAAAGGGAATTTGGAAGACAAAAGATGGGGAAAGAAAATAGAACAAAGGGTATCGAAAGACTTTCAGCCCTTTGCCGGTCTCCTTTAACTTGTTGGCTTTGTGATACAATTAAAGGTCAGCAGGTCTTAGGTTGGATGACTGGCACCCATTGGATCAGCTTATCGTCATTACCAGGCAAAAAAAAAAAAAGACTTTCAACCCTTTGACTATTCTGACCTAGTAACAGCCAGCCAGCAAGCAAAGACAGAAAAGGGCATGGCTAAGAATTTAAAGACTCTTTTCATTTTGCTCATGGTGTCAATTTTAATAGGAGACTAAACAGAGTGACAGAAATTTTGAACACCAGATATTACCATCAGACTAACTGATATCTTCAGAAAAAGAATAGATCAGAGAGACTGATATCTATAGGAAGCAACCACACCTGATGAGCATTAACTAATTAATCTGACGTGGAGATACTAAAAGAGACCCTAATCATGAAGCACAACGATTTAAATTCATGCCATTGAAGAGGAACCACGAGAATCTAACTTCCTAATACATGTTCAAAACCTATATGCATGCATAATAGGTACATCTATAAATTCCCACATGCCTAAATATTAGATATCAAATCATTAGATGACTAAACAGTAAATGCAAACCTACATGTATAACCTATTTGCTAATCTGTATGCAAAACAAGAAATAACTACAAGCATCAGCGTGAAACATGAAAAGAAAGTTAAAAGATGAAACATCCAGATGCAAGGTAACACTTCACAATCAACCTCATAAGGTTTGTCGGCTCAACTGAACTGAGGAGGTCTTCCAGAATAGGGTTTGCAAACTATGCGATGCAACCCCCCCAAAACGATGTAGGGAAGTCTGTCAAACGTTGTAAATAATCAGAACATTTATAGAAAATGAAAGAAAACACAATGAATCTCCCACAAGCCTAACAGGCTAATACCATTAACAAGGTCTGAAATTGACTCTATATCATGTACATATATATATATATATATAAACTCCATCTTTACATATTGGAACTACATCAATGTAAAGCAACTAGATCGACCCTGCATCCTGCCCCCAATGAGCAATACAAAATGACCGGGAAAAAAAAACTACAACTAAAAAAAGGGAAATTATATAAATTTTCTCCTTTTTTCCTCTTATATATTTTTGTTTTGCCTTCTATAGGGTAATTCCAAGTCTTCTTTTGTAAAAATTCAGGGCATAATACCTCCAAATTGAGGGTTCCACGCCGCAGGGGCAGCTGCCTTTTCCATTTACTAACTTTCAACAAAGTCACCATCTTCTGGGCACAACACAAATCTACATCTGCAACAAAGACCCAATTACAATTAGCAAGAGAAATCTAAAAAAAGTAACCAAAGAAAAAACTTTGAATTTGTAGAAACAGAGAGAAAGAGAGACCTTAGAAGGAGAATCAGCAACCTTGTAAGCATCCGCAGTAACACCCACCAACCACAACCCAGGAAAAGTAGTCTGCAAATTCATTCAAGCCACATATAAATTATAACAAAATAATAATTAAAAAAAAACTTGCTAAACTCAACAACAAAACAAGCACAGCAGAAGCAGCAAAGGAAGAAACGAAGAAACAAAGAAAGGGAAAGAGCAAGGTGGACGTACATCGAGCTGTTTCTGAACATTCTTCGGCCGCTTCTTGGGCCTTCTGGCAGGCCTCGACCCAGTCATCACAAATATGTCCTCTTCAATCTCCTCCTTCGACAAAGCGATCCAGAACTTCCTCTTCTCCTTCTTCTCCACATTCTGCCCCTCCGCCGCCAAACCCCTCAACCTCATCGACTTCGGCTGCTGCAGCTCGCTCTGGTTCTGGTTCGCACTCTCCAGTTCGTGCGGTTCACCGTTGGCACCTCCCTTGGAAAACGACGTCGTCACCGGAGCTCTCCTGGGCCTCAGATTCCAGGGCTTCTGAACAACCTCGGCTTTGTCAGCTTCCTCGCCCTCCTCCTGATCGCTCTCTCTCTCCTCGCTCCTGCGACGCTTGTCGCCAGCGCACGGGATCAAGGAGTAGCGGTGGCGGGTGGCGCGGGAGGATCCGACCCGGCTGTTATTGTGGTGGGTGCGTTCCGATTCGGAGTCGGGCTCGGGCTCGGAGGCGGGTTCGGCGGAGACGGGTCGGCGGTAGCGGTGGTTGTTGTTGGTGGTCGAGTTGTTCTTCGCCCCCCATTTCAAGAATGCGAGAGGGAAGTTGTGCAGCGGCGGCTTCACTGGCGCCGTCGCCATTACTGATCAACTCACAGAGCTCAAAAGCCTTCAAAGTTCAAACCCAAAGCCTATACATACACATCAAACCATATATGTATATATATATATATATATATATCAATTTTGTATGCTTGTGCTTCAAGCTTTTAGAGAGAGAAAGTGAACAAGAAGCGAGAGAGAGAGAGAGGGGTTGTGTGTGATGTGAGGGGAGGAAGTGGCAGGGAGAAGGAGGCCTTTTTATGGTTTTATATGTATACAGTAGGAAAAGAGGAGAAGCAGGGACTTGGTTTTTTCCTACGCTCTACGTCTACGGCGTTACGGTTGTGAATTTACTGTTTTAACCTTGGCCTTTTTTTTCTTTGTTTCCGTTTGTGGGACCACGTTGGACGGTTGGACCATTTAAAATCTTCTGTTCTGTATTGTACTATTTTGACCTCTTTGGGGTACAATACCTGATGAGCATGAGGGGTCTCTATAGTGGGGTCTGTAATCAGACGGTGGATACGCGCGTAATTGAAGAAGATGATGTACAGTATTTCCTGGTGTCGCTGGGTTTTCGGTGAGGTATTTTTCTCATGTCTTTTGGTTTTGGCAAAAAAAGAAAAAAAAAGAAAAAAAAGGCAATTATGGTTAGATTTTAAGAAAAATTTGGTCCTGGATTTTAAATGGGCAAATACGTAGCAGTTCATATCCAAAAAAAAAATAAAATAATAATAACCTATTGACACTTGTGTTTTGATCGAGAAGCTTTATCCAAAGCATAGAATATGCAAATATATGTAAGTTCAGATTAGAGGTGTCAAACGGACCAGGACGGCCCAGTACGACATTAGTCCAATTCATTTAAATGGGGCATGACATGGTATGAGCACGAATATTAATGAGCAGCATGCGACAGGAAAGTTTGAGTCATGCCAGGATGAGACAATTAGGTCTAATTGACTGAGTCGACCCACAACACGACATGGGTCGTGCTTGGCTTGAGTCCGCTTCAAGCCCATCACGAATCTGGCACGGCCCATTTAACTTGTCAAACCCACTTATGTCTCTTCTTAACGACTTGGAAAGCACACGAGCCCACTGATGTCAAACCCACTCCTCTTCCTCTTGATAAAAACAACGACGCAGAAGAAGGCGTATCTTTTCCTCTTCCTCTCGAATCTCGATTTCTAGATTAGTGGTTTCTTGGTAAATTTGGGAAAGGTCAGATTATGGAAGCGGAGTTATGGGGTTTATTCTTTGGATTGCAGCTTGTTGTGAATACCAGAATTTCAAATATTTTGATTGAAATGGACTCTGCGCTGGTTGTGAACCTTATTAAGAATCCTGAGGCAGCTGGTGCTCATCCTCATGATGGTCTGTTATATGGCTGTTGGGGTTTAATGAAGAAGATCAGTACTTATGTTATTCAACATGTGTACAGATAAAGAAATTATGTGGCTGATAGGCTTGCGAATGGCAGCTATAATATGAACTTAGGCCTATAGTGGTTTGACTCTGCACCTCCGTGAGTGGCAGAGGCCTTGGCGGATGATTTGTTAGGGGTCTCCAAACTCCGTTTTGTTCATTTGGTGTAGTTTCTCTTTGGGGTTCTTCCCCCGTGTTTCATAAATAAAAAAAAAGAAAGGAAAAAGAAGAAAAATAGGGAGCACCCCCATATTTCTTTTACAAGCCAAGCCAGTCAAGCAAAACCACACCGTACAAAAGATGAATTCTGCAAAACGCCAAAAACAATCTAGATTGTGAAATTTGGAAAATTAAAATCATCAACAATGATGTAGAAGCAAAGAAAAGTCATGCTATCATGCCAAACACTATTGCAACAAAAGGGATTTCTCAAGCCACACCATGCAATGACTTAAACAAATACCAAGAAGGCCATGCTGCAAGAGTTTTTGTATTGGAACTCATGTAAATATAATATTTTCTTGATAATTAGAATGCCGTGAACTAGGGGGCTTCTCTTTTAGTTGCCTTTTACCTCTCGCAATCAAGCATAGAACTTCACGACGATTACTTGGGGGCTTCATGAGTAAATAAAATCCGACAAGGGAGCAGAAAGTTGTGCATAATTACCAAACCCATGCAAGAAACATACAAACTAATACCAAAGCACACAAGTCAATGCAACTCGTACAAATCACAACCATGCCAAATCAAGCCTCTCTAGTCACTCAAGCAAATCAATCAGGCAAGCTAAGTTATTTTGGGTGAAATAACAAATTCAACCAAGCATTATCTTTTCTGTCATGTCACAAAATAAGCCAATTGTTGGTAACTCCAGTGAGTAACCTCCGATATTACAGTGTCTAGAAAAGTTTTTTAAGGCGACACCTTCGGTGTCTAAGAAGGATTGAGTTTTAAGCAGGACCATTGCGACCCCTCCAACCTTCATGGAAAGACCTGGTTGTAATTTCGGAGACATTAACTGGTCATTCTTGAATTGCTTATTGTTTCATTTAAATAGACCAAGCTCACTGATCAAGCAAATCAAAGCAATGCCAAGGTGAAAAGGAACTTACAAGCCAATTACAACATGTCGAGTAGATTTACTAGCAAAATTCACATGCCAAGAAAATTGCAACATGTCGAGAAAGCAAGCCAAACAATCATGAACTATCAAAATTATTCAAGTTGAAGCCATTTGGACACATGCCTAAACCCATGCCAAACCATGTCATGCAATATCAAGTTCCTGCAATTACTAGTTTCTTGCAAACAAACAATCATAACATGCTAAATCTAACTATGTAAGCAACAAAGCAAGTAACTCAAGAAAAATATGCACCAAGCAATTACATTTTGTTTCAACCGTAATCAAGCAAGCATGGACACTTGATGCATATTGAAGGCTGCTGAAATATCATTATAATAATGTCAACACTGGAAAGAGTCATGCCATTGCCACCTATTTTGGGCTGAAAATTGATTATTCGGACCTTTTCAATGCTTTTTCATGGCCCAATAATCAATGGGGCCAATGTTAAGGCTCAAAATATCATGAGAAGTCTAATATAACATACAATAGTTTCCACATGCTAATCCAAGCTATATTTTGGGAATTAATTCATGAAATAAATATAGAAGCAAATAATACATTTTCATATGCTAAACCACTCGACTAGCTTAAGTCTGACAATGATCCAATTCTTTGTCTTTCTACCCATACTCCCCACCAGGGCCGGCCACGACTTTTGGGTGGCCCTAGGCGATACATTAAACAAGGCCCCTCCTTAGTATACAATTGAGAAAAAAACAACAAATAAAATAATTTTACGTAGCGCGTAGAGAGGTAATATGCATTATAATAGGGCATATATCCGTAAAAAATTTAAATTAGATATTTAA
This sequence comes from Prunus padus, assembly GCA_024362665.1. NCBI lineage: Eukaryota > Viridiplantae > Streptophyta > Magnoliopsida > Rosales > Rosaceae > Prunus > Prunus padus. The sequence goes on along the minus strand of JANFAM010000005.1, from coordinate 10,800,057 downwards.
TATCAAGAAGGAAATTACAAATTTACAAACAACATTTCAAAGAACCAATTTCAATGTAAAAGAAAACAAAGCAAACTCGATAATACAAATCTATAAAACCACTATCATGATAAAGAGACGTTGGAACCAAAGTCTCTTATGGCTCATTAAGTGTGATGACTCCACGAACTCCAACTTCCTTTAAGCGGCACATCGTAGGGAATAGAACTGCACCTAACAATACAAACTAAAAATCGAAGTGTGAGAATTTAAACAAGAAATTGATTTAGACAAAAAAGTCCAAAAGTTCAAGCACATAAAATTCTCACACTTCTTGTTTAAAACTAGATAAACTTTAACTTGACAAGTCTAAGGAATAGCACAACCCACAATAATCTGCAGAGAACCGAATCAGGCACATAAACACACATAACAAGGCCACATGTAGAATAAACAAACACAACTTTCTTTCATTTAAATATAATCACTGCATCTCATTTACATATACAATTAACTAAGATAAAAACAAAACCAAAACAAAAATCGCAAATTAAATCGTAGTCAGAAAAGGATAAACACCCACATTTACAAATTAAAAATTTCATGAATGAAAAAATTATAAATATGATGACCTTTTCAATTTCTCATGCTCCTCCCCTCTTGGTCACCATCAATGTCAAAGATAATTTGTGAGCTTTTTAGTGTGAGATTGATTCTTAGGGTTACAATATGATATGAGAAAAGAGGGATGAGAGAAACTGAAAATAATGGATGGATTGAAGAGAGATGGGGAAAACAGAGAAAATATAGTGGTGGATTATTAAGAGATGGGTGGATTAAATAGAGTTTTTCTATGGAGAAACTAACTAGGAGAGGAATCACCTTATGGGGAGATGAGGAAAGCATATTGTTTATGTTTCTGCTTGAGAAAAGTAGAAACCATATGGGAAGAGGAAACAATCATTTCTGCTTGGGAAAAGAAGAAACCATAAGACATTTAATGGCTTTGTTTCAGTTTTTTTTTTATTTAAAAAAAGTTAGATAATATTATATATATAATATAATTTTTTTTTGAGGCCCCCTTAATTGGAGGCCCATGGCTAAAGCACTTCTTGCCTACCCCCAGGGCCGGCCCTGCTCCCCACACGGATGCCACCTGTGTTGTCACTTCCAATAGGTCTGGTGGGCAGCGTAAAAGCACTAGTCTGCAATTGAACGAAATGGGTAAAATCATTTTGCCTTCTCTGCCATCCATGCACGACGGACACAACTTTGGCAAAGAAAAAGGGATTGTGGTGTCCACCCTTTCAGCTAAAATATTTCTTCCTAACCATGTTATGGGAGGTTCTATATGATTTTCTAGCAGGGGAAAAATTGGATGTAGAGGTTGCCCAAAGGCCACAAAAAATCATAAGAAGTGGGTAACTGAACATGGAGGAGCTGAGCGACTTTGGAATGAAAATCAGTTATGCGAAGTGGTCGTGAGTCCATTTAAGGAACTGGAGGTGGTGGAATTACGACTGAAGAAGTTTAGAAATGAACTATTTTCTCTTGTGAATGGCGGTGGTGGCTGGTCAACAGCCACATGAGAACCATGATACACTTGTTGTGGTACTGTCAAGGGGTGAGGTTTCCCTTGAGAGTTCCGTACTTCAAAAATCTCATTTTGCCGCAGTTTACTGAATTGCCTTTGCTCCACCTTTCATTGGTTGTTAGGTTTCGACGTCTAGTTGCTACTACAATACATAGCTCGTTGGCTCCCTTTGTGTCTCTGCTTCACCTCAGTGACACTTATGGAGTTAACGATGCTTTTAAAGTGCATTTGACACTTACCTATCAAATTATGGTAGCGCTCTTTGTAGTTGTGATGACGTATCCATTACCATTTTTCATCCTTTGTTCTGGTTACAGGTTCCTTTTATGTGGTTGCGATTCGACGTTGGTGACTGGTCACGGGTGGTGCGGCTTTTCCCTAGTCCTTATCCTTCGGCTTTTTTTTATGTTTGTGATGCATTTTACTTCCATTGTGTTGGCTTTATGCCGTTTTTGCTTTCTTAGATTAGTTCGGGTTCATGATCTTCATTCTATTACTGCGCCTTGGTTTTAGCTAGATCTGTTCCTGGGTTTTATTTCTGGGGGGTTCTTCTGCGGGTGTTTTTGTCCGACTTTCCTTGCCTTTTTGTGGGTCTGCAATGAATTGCTACTTTGACCCAAAAGAAAAAAATTAATTTATTTGTTATATTTTAAGCCCAATATTTTATACATTAATAATAAGCCCAATTATATTCAAATCCAGTAAGCCCAATTTTGCATCTAACTAAAGGCTAAAGCAAACTTTGGGCAGATTAACCCCTCTACCTCTCTCCCACTCTCCCACGCAAAACCCTAGCATTTCAACGTTTTCTTCTTCTCTACTCTCTTGTTCTTCTTATCTCTTCTCTTATTCTCTCATTTATCTCTCAACTCACTCAACTACAGAATCCATCCCCACTTACCCAACCGCAAACCCCATCCCTACCCCCACTGAATCGAACAAACCCAACCCTCAATATATCAATGTTACGAAACCACCCTTACCTCCCCGAAGATCTTCAGGTGCCTTTTTGCTTTTACCTCATTTCAATTCCTTTCCAAATCTGTAGCGACAACTGCAGATTGACTACTGCAATTTTAGGGTTTAGGGTTTAGGGACCTGTTAAATGTAATGCATTTACTTAATTTCAATTTTTCAGGAAGCATTGGAACACTTGGCATCTATTGATCTGATTGACTTATGCAATGAGGCTAAAGTTGAGCGCTGTCGGGCAACAAGAGACCTGAGAAGCTGTGGGCGATATGTAATGGATGTGCTCAACTCTTGTGGACATGCTTCATTATGTGCAGAGTGTAGCCAGCGGTGTGATGTCTGCCCAATTTGTAGAATTCCAATACCAAAGAATGGCAAAAAATTACGTCGTCGCCTTTACGATCAGTGTTCAGAAGCTCGCCTTATATCCAAAAAATGTGATAAGAGATTTCAAGAGAAAGAAGATGGGGAGGAGCATATATCTGCTGACGTCCAACGCCTTTATTCTCTGTTTGATGTGGCCCTGGAGAATAACTTAGTTTCTTTGATATGCCACTGTATCCTTTAGTGAACTTTTGTCTTTCTTGAAACTCTACTGTCACTTGTGTTAAATGTTCATATGTTTTCTTTGACATAAATTAAACAGATGTTACAGATGTTTGTTTGGATGAAAGTGCAGTGTCCAGTGATCCTGTTATTGCTTTTTTATTGGATGAAGTGGTTGTTAAGGATTGGTGCAAACGAACATTCCAGAACATCATCACAGAACTTCAAGGCATTTGTATCCTTATATCATTTTTCAAAAATTTTGAAATATGTTATTTCCTGCTCATGTATACTTTGCATATTTGAATGATTTGTATTTCTTAATATATTATCCTAAGATAATCTTGAAACAGAACAGATGAAATCTATGTTGAGTGCACTTCTGAAGTTCTCAGCACAATTGGCTGGCATATCTAATGTGCTTGATGTTCTGGATTCATCTTTTAAGGGGTCTCTTTCAGCTCAGCTTCAAGACTTGCACCAGCTTCAAGAGAGCATATTGAAGACAAAGCAGGTCGTTGCTATGATGGTTTACCCTTTTTGTTCTTCGTGATGGTAGCACCTGATTTTTATTTGTGTGAGGATACTTGCTATTATACATAGTTACATAACATAATTTCCAACAAAAAATTGTTTAATTTTAGAGCTTGATGTTGATAAATCCGCAGATCTAGAAATTCAGTTCGGACAATTGAACCTTCTAAAACCGTTTCTTTTTAAGAACCAAAAACATTTGTGATTTGTGATATCTTGTTATACATGCTTCAGTTTTTCTAATTTTTAATAGTTTGTAATTTAAACTATCGAGGTACTACTAACTTTTTAGCTATAATAATTTCGAAGCCCTTGAAAGCACAAGAAGCTACAGCATATCAGACTTATAGTTTATAGAAAGATAAACTGTTTTCTATGTTGCATATTTTACTCGTGTTCCTAAAAATTTATTGTAGCACGATTGCTACCTGTGATCTTTTGGTATTTTATAATATTAATTACTTTGTGAGTTTGGTTGAATCTTACACGTTTTCTTCTATATGCTTTTCAATTATGGATTTCCAAAGAGACCAGGTTGCCAATAAAGTTCCTATATGTCTGCAAATATTTTGTAATTGTTGTTTGACATTTGATTTTTTATTTTCAGCATATGGAGGCCATGATATGGTGTCTACGACATGAATTCCTTGAGAATGTGAGGCCTAGCAATGCTAATTTCACATTGTGGCGTTCTCTTGTACGGGAAAGGAAATCAGCTGCAATTAAGCGTTCATGGCCTGATGCAGTAAATAACTCTGAAGCGCCCACGGGACAGGAAGGTACCCTGTTTATTGAAGACGCCCTGGTAAATCTAGAGATTGAGCAGGGAAATACAGTGAAACTGGTAGAGGAATTAAAACTTGCATCTTTGCAGAAGGATGGAGTCTCATCAATTTTCAGGTCTGAGATAGAGGGGGTTGCAGGATGCTATCCATTTGAAAATGTTCGAGCTGCTGTTGATATACTTTTTCTATGTGGTAGTTCAGATTTGGTGGTTGCGAAGCAAGCGATTGTATCCTTTCTTTTTCTTTGAGTTTTGTATGTTTCTTTTAATTGTGCATTTCCTGAATTCCTCCCTCCCCCACCTCCAGGGATATCTGTATTTCCTTAATCTATAACAGTTTCTGTACTACCTATTTGATCGGCATTGGACAATGCCTGATGAGCAATGGAGACACATTGTAGAGGATTTCGGAGCTACCTTTGGCATACCCAGGCATTTATTATTGGAATCCTTAATTTTTTATCTCTTGGATGATCACACCGATGAGTCTCTGCAGGCAAGTTCTGCTTAATTTTTCCAGATGGTTATTGCTTTTGAATGCCAGTTTTTCTCTCTCAATGCCATAAGATTCTTGTTTAACCAATCGTATCAAGATTCAATGACGTTATTTAATTCAAATTTTATGCTCAATTTGTATGTCTATGGTCAGGCTGTGGCATTCTAGGGGGAAGGGTTCTTCTCCAGTCCTTGCTAATCTAGGAAAAGAGATTGCGACTTGAGAATATCAAATAAGATTTTGAGTAAAATGTAATTTACTTATTTTATTTTAAATAAGACAGATCTGACACTATCTGTTGTGGCGCTGCTTGTTTGAGTTCAAAGTAGACCATTATTATTATTTAAATAATTAAAATTAATTGGTTTACGTATAATGTTTATCCAAGCTAATAGGATGTATATGAAAATTTTGATTGGGGGTAAAACCAGGAAATATTCTAGTGCTGTTGCAAGTTGTTATATTTGTAGAAGGCAGTTCAAATTTGTGCTTTTTGTTTGATATTAGATTATTTAGTCCCGGATTCATTTTAATGCTTGATTCGACTTTATAACTATTTCTCAGGAAGCTTGTCACCTTCTTCCAGAGATCTCAGGCCCAGCAACTCATCCTAAGATTGCACAAGTACTACTGGAAAGGGGGAACCCTGATACAGCCCTTTCGGTTTTACGATGGTCCGGGCGTGATGGTACATCAAAACCAATTTCACTTAGTGAGGCTGTAACTGCAGTTCGGGTGAGGGTAGAGTGTGGACTTTTTACCGAAGCATTTATACATCAAAGAATGCTTTGCACCAAAGTCAAGGAGAAGAAGTTGAAGTGTGGACAATTTGGTGATGTAACTGATGATTCAACATGCAAATATAGGGGTTGGGAAGACTGGGTGGAGATATTGGTTACTGAAATTTGTGTCCTTTGTGTACGAAGGAACATGGTAGATCGAATGATAGAGTTGCCGTGGAATTCTGATGAAGAGAAACATCTCCATAAGTGCTTGTTAGATTATACTATTGATGATCCTTCCTCAATTATTGGAAGCCTTCTTGTCGTATTCTATATTCAGGTAATTATTATCTATTTTTATTGTTGACTGCGGTTCAAAATCGAGTATTGTGGTTCAGCATCTTAATAGTGCTATGCAGTTATGCATTGTAACCTTTAAGAAAAGCATCATCATTTATGTTGGCAGTTTCTGTAGCTCATAATGCATTTAAAGCTTGAGAATTTATGTTCATTTGGGGCCAGTTAATGGTGTGAGAAATGCTTGCTTTAAAGTTTATGAAAGTCAACAATGTTTGATTATGCATATCATTATTGCTGCAGATCTCTCCACAATTTTATGTGTAGTTCAGGACGGCTTGCAAATGGAAGGGATCACAGGCCCTTTGCATTTACCTTTGTGGCATTTAAGCACTTTAAGGAGTCACACTATTTTCTGAACTATGTCATCTGGTTTTCTTATATTATTAGTTTGTAGACTGTTTTATCTACTTATTTATTAAAGATATTCTCAGTAGTTAGTTCTATTAAAAGAGCAAGTTCTGTGTTGAGATTTTCTGACATAAAATTTCCCATTTTCCTTCCTTATGCCATTTCAGCGCTACCGGTACTCTGAAGCTTACCATGTTGATCAAATACTTAAAAACGCTGAGCAGGAGTTCATCTCAAAGAATTCTGTCAGTGAAGAAGTTTTATCTAGAATGAGATTAATGAGCAGCCGGAGAACAGGATTAATTGTAAGTTGTTTAATTTTTTAAGAGCGTATGAGGACACCTTTGCCACTTTAATAACCTAATTTGTGGAGGGTATAGTCATTGACCATGTGATTTTCTTTGCTTTATTCTTAAGTTTGATATTTAAGTCATTTGTAATGCAATATGTAACCGAACTGGTTACAAGCAGCTTATTCGACCCCAATGTTAACATTCTTATATGACAATCAGACAGTGATTGCATCCTTAGGAGAAGGCCATTGGCATAATTGTTTCCATTGATTTAAGCATATTGGAGTGAGTCTCTTTGCGGGTACATGGTGCTTTCCTTGTTTTGTAATTAGATGCATTTGATGAACAGGATAAATGCATGGAGTTGCTACCAGAAGTCCAACGACAACAAGTGAAGGCTGGAAAGTTTCCTGAGATATCTGGTGCCACCTCTAGCGAAGTTGAAATGTCAGCAACATGTCCTCTTCCTGAGGTGCAAGTGTCAAAATCAACTAGTTTACTGATTCCTTCGTCCGTTGATATTTCTCATGCTTTATGGACGGATGGCATGAATCCTTCCTGGAAACCTTCAATATCTGAAACCCCCCAAACAAGAGTGGCATTAGTTGACAGTTATCGCTCTGACCTAGGTAACCATGGTTCTTCAGTTCTGCACGAAAGGTTATTTACCAGTTCTGAAATGCAATGGAAGCCTGAAAATAGCATAAACAAGTCCTTCAATTTTGAGGATGCATCAACTCCTGAAATTCATTGGGCTACTCCCCCCTCAGCAGTTAAGGGTGGGAACAGGAGTTCATTTAAATTACTTTCAAATAGCCATCTCCAGGACAATCAATATGATAAGATGTCACCAGAAACCGAAAAGAACAGGAGCTTCAACCCTTTCAGAAATACAAGTCCTTTACACTACTACAGCGCTAATTCTAATCCAGTAACTACACCCAGCATCAACCATGGCCAGTTTAAAGATTCTGCAATGAACCTGCATCGCGTGTCCAGTAAGGCATATTATCCAGATAGGGATGATAGACCTTGGGATATGGTTTCCAAGGATGACTCAATGGACATTTCCTTGAGGTGAGTGTTCAAATTTTTTATTTTTCCCTTCATCTCGCCTGCCCCATTAAAATCTCGTTTACTTTGTTACTTGTGTGGTATAACTGTTTGAAAAGGTTTACATTGACATTCATTTCAGTGTTTTATTTCTTTTTAATACAATTTTTTTTTCTTAATATTCAGCTATGGAGAAAACAGTTCTGGAATTGAGGACAGAAATTTGAATCATGGACCAAGATGGAGGTCTGATGAAACCAGTGACGAGGAAGAGGAGCAGAGTCCACAGAAAGCCATTGACATCACTCATCATACCCCTACTAGTACTACAAGGGGAGTCAGAAGAAGCAGATTTTCCAAGAGATGAAGATCTTCCAGCTGCTCGTTTTAAACTTCAAAATGGAATCCGTATCCCGCCGTGGTCTTTCCTTAGTATGGTTTGGGGAGAAGGCGGCCTTCAAGGGCTATAGAGAACAAAGCTGGTTTATTGTACATGGGGTTCATGCTGATTGAGTTCAAGGGTTCCCTTTGGAGGGCAAGTAATTATAGCATACATTATACTGTTTAATAGTTGTGAAGTGAAGCTAAGATCAGATGCCTAATTTGATGGGGGTATATCCTTTTCTTCTTGCAATTGCTTCCAAGTTGATCAGAGATGAATTTCTAGTTTTCTACCAGCTAACTGTGCAAAACCGGCGAGAATTTGGAACCATTGAAGTCATCTCAATGCTGAGAGAGCCTGAGGCAAAAGGCTTTTGGTAGTTTCAACATTTTGCGAAGCTGTATTTTAACGTAGTGCACGTTTGTGGATGAGAATGATAATGTCCAATTAACCAAAGAAATACTGATTGCACTCTGTCGTTCAGAATTTGCACACTAATCTTTTGTATTCATTAAACAATGGCGTAGGTAAAGATCAATGTCTTTGATGCGAAAAATCTCAAGTTGCAGTTGCCGAGATTGGTTTTTTTATTTGTGAGTGGAAATGGTTGATTAGTATCTTGAGAATTTGTAATTAAGGGTGTGTTTTTTCTTAGTGCCAACATGCTTTCAAACAAGTAAAAAGAACTTTTGTAGCATTTTTGTTGAAATAGAGAAAAGTACTTGTTTAATTTGTTTGTTGTCTTTTTAGAAGGTGTTTCTAAATCTTGTATGTACAAGAGCTATCTATCCTTAACATTGGGTTCTACTAACAAAGTAACAAAAGTAAATCTAACAATATTAACACTCTCACTTTAGCTTTTAGCGATATTGACACTCAGTTTAAAGTAGTGATACAAACACTCTCGAGTTTAGCTTCTAAAGACATTGAAACTATCATATAACTTTTAACGATATTGACACTCTAAAAATATTCAAAGAATTCGAACTCTCCCGTTAACAAGGTCTAGCCTAGTGAAAAATAGTCTTAACTTGCGGTGGTTTTAGATTCGAACTCGTGACATTTTGGTTGTGTGTGAGAAACCTCCTCATTTCTTTTTTTTTGTTGATAAATTCGGAATTGCATTCATAATTCAGCCAAAAATACTAGCCAAAAAGGCCATACAAACTAGCCACAAAGTAATTCAATAACGGAGTGGTCTAGCATCAAAATTAAGAAAATCTAGGTCATTCCACTAACGATCACGCAGGATCGAAGAAACTCTGGCGTAGGCATCCCAACTAAGAATGCAAATTGAACAACCAAAAATAGATGAAGCTTGAACAAACCAAGCCATTACAAAACAAATAAAACTCTCACAAAGGAGAGGTGGAAAGCTCTTACAAAAGGAGAGAGGAAAAACTCTCACAAAGGAGAGAGGAAAAACTCTCACAAAAGGAGAGGTGAAAACTACACGTAAAACCCAAAGGGTCTCTGTGACTTATTCCAAATATGAAGAGCTGCAAAAGGATGGTGGTGGAGATCCAACAAAGAAACGCGGTGGAGATCCGACGCGAACGCATCCGCCTATGATGGGTGGAGGAAGGGAGAAGGTGAGAGGTGAGGAAGGGAGGAGGAGGGGAGGGGAGGAAGAACGGTGGCCTCCTCCCCCCTCAATATGAAAAACGGCTGTAGAGGGTTTTTGGGAGAAAGGAGGCTAGGGTTAAGTAACCTCCTCCTTTCTAGTTTAGTCTATTGCTTGTACTAAAAAAAAATTAAAAAATTAGAACTCTCCCCATACTCGTTAATGAAAAAAAAATCCTCCCCAAGAAGAAAGAAATATTTTACTTCTCGAACCAAAATGTTTATATTATTGTGGAGGGAGTCAGCGACGGTCCGTGCTCCAGCTTTCGCCCAGTGACCAGTGACCAGTGGCTGTTTTCTTTCTCCCCTCCCCAAACTCCAAGTCCCACCAAAACTGAGTTTCAAAAGCAGAGAAGAAGATGACAGCGGCTCTAAACCTGCCTATCATAGACTTGTCCTCACCAGATTCTCTGTCCTCCGCCAGTTCCATCCGTCAGGTTCTCACTGAGAAATTGTTTTCCTTTTATTTTTATTTTATGTCCAATTGAATCGCACTATATTTAAAGGAAGATAATTAATTTATAAATATGCAGGCGTGCATAGAGTATGGTTTCTTCTACTTAGTGAATCATGGTGTTGAGGAAGAGTTGCTCGGGCAAGTGTTCGAGGAGAGCAGCAAGCTGTTTTCGCTGCCATTGGAGGACAAGTTGAAATTGGCTCGCAAGCAACACAGAGGTTACACCCCACTCTTTTCCGAGAACCTCGATCCCACTTCCACCTCCAAAGGTTCGTTCTTTCTTATCATCCAATCTCTCACGGTATTTTTTCTTTTTTTCTTTTAAAGAATTTTTGTTTTTGTTTTGGCTGAGCCTATGGTAGGTGATTGAGCGAGACAATAAAAGTAAATTCAGTATAATTTACAAATATGTTGGTTGAATCTACACTTTGTAACAATGGGATGGAAGTAAAAGTGATTTCTTTTTTCTGAAATATATCATGGGATTACGCTTTGTGTGTACTATCTATCTGATTTGTTGTGCTGAATGGAAAAGAAGAAAGGATGTTGATTTTAGTTATTTTGGGTCAAATGTGAAACAGGTGACTCGAAAGAGAGTTATTATATCGGACTGTTAGATGACGTAACTCGCAGTAATTTGAATCAATGGCCTTCAGAAGGTATGGAAGCATTTTCTGTAATGTTAATTATGGTAGCATGACAATGAATCTTCTTATGCAGAGTCTTACATTCCTTTAAGTAAATAGGTTTTTTTTGGTAACCTAAAAAAGTTGAATAGTTTTGTGATTGAGCATTGTTTTCATCTTGTTCCATTTAAGGAAATATACAGATATCCTACCATCTTGGAGACCGACAATGGAATCCTACTATAGAAAAGTCCTGTAAGCGTCTCCTTGTAACAATTTTTACTTCCCAGCATTGTACATCTAGTAAGAATTGTTGTTCACTGGTCACAATTCTTTACATTATATATTTAGTATGCTTATTGGTTTCTTCATACTAATTTTATTGCAAACGTCTTATATAAATGTCTATGAATTCCTGGTGCTCGATTTGCTGCCTCAGGTCTGCTGGAAAAAGATTAATCTCACTGATTGCCCTGGCTTTGAACCTGGATGAAGAGTTTTTCGAGAAAGTGGGGGCGCTGAATAAGCCAGCAGCAGTTCTTCGCCTTTTGCACTATCCAGGTGTAGTATATCACCCTAAAGCTTCAATATAGGTGTCTCTCTTTTTGTAATTTACTGATTACTAGTGTCGCTTAAATTTCTTTTATTTCTTTTATTGTAATTTTGTCCTATGTGTTATATTTCAGGATAGTTTTCTTTTTCCTTTTTCTATCTTTCATGCCTTGGTATACATTATTTAGGTCAACTGGGATCAACTGATGAAGAAATATACGGTGCTTCTGCTCATTCAGATTATGGGATGGTCACTCTCCTTGCATCAAATGGAGTTCCTGGACTTCAGGCATGGTTTTTTTTTTAAAAAGTCAATTGTTGTTGTCACCGAACACCTGATGATTCCTTCTGAAACTCAATTATGATATTCTTACCTGGGTTTTCATTTTTAACACTTTGACAGGTTTGTAGGGAAAAATCTAAACAACCACGGATCTGGGAAGATGTTCTTCACATAGATGGGTAAGTTCAAGATCATGAATTTTCATGTAAATGGATGTATGATTGGTATAACAATTTTGAGCCCACTGTATATGTTCTTCAATCATTTATGTGCAATGTCCCACAAAGCATATTTGATAAGATATATGGAGTCGCATTGACTTTGTTATATGGATCTTTTAGACCACGCTGTTAAAAGTTAAGCACTCGCTATAGCTTTGTTATTTTTAGACCACTGATAAGGAAGGGTATTTGTTTTGGCTTATCTTACAAGCATCCTACATGTTTACGGAAGTGCATCTGTGACTGAGGGTAACTTTGTCTGATGATGTTCAAATTTTGAATCTGTAGGGCATTCATTGTTAACATTGGGGACATGTTGGAGAGGTGGACTAATTGTTTGTTCAGGTAATTTGTTATTTTATTAACTTGAAGGGCTATTTTCTTCTGACCAAGCTTATACATGTTTTAAAATTTAGAACCCTGAGGCCTGCATAAATTTTCTCTTCTGTGATTTATTTGTAGGTCAACACTGCATAGAGTGATGCCAGCAGGACAAGAACGCTACTCTGTAATCATTTACCTTTTGGTCCAATTTTTACTTGTTATTAAGAACATTTCGTATGACTACACTCCAGAATGAAATGGTATTATTAGTTCCCATTCTATTGAAGAAGACAGACCTCCAAGTCAAATGAATTTTTTCAGTGTGCTACGTTTTGACATCCTTGAAGGAAAAAAAAAACTTATGAAAATGGTTGGGCTGAACTTTTTTTGTGTGCTATCTGCAATAGCTCCTGCTCTGAAAGTGTCGAACAAAATTTCTTGGACATGAAACAATGTGGTAGCGTTTACTGTTAAATAAACATAAAGTTATAGTATCTTTTGATTTTTAATTTCTAAACTAAATGCTAGTGAGAAGTTGGCTAGTTGCAAGCTGAAAACAAACTTAATTTACATAAGAGGCAACAAAACTGAATTGTCTTATAATGCCACGAAAGATGCAATGTAATGGCCTTCTGTTTTTATTTTTTGAGTCATTAAGTTCTGCTCTTTGCTCTCTTCCATCAAGGGAACTATCTTGTCATAATTGAGAGTGTCGAATTAAAATGCCTCAATATTTTCAGGTGGCATTCTTCTTAGACCCCAATGAAGACTCTGTGGTGGAATGTCTGAAAAGTTGTTGCAGTGAAGCATCACCCCCAAGGTATAAACCCCCCATTTTACTGCCCTCCCTGGTGTCAATTTTCACTTCCATTTACGCCAACAATTCTTTAGCTTTTCTCTGTTTTAGTTTTGTTTTGCTTAATGTCATGCCATGTAGAACTTGTCCTTACAAAATCGAAAATTCTCTTGCAAGGGAAAGGGTCATATACTACTTGTAAGTTGTCCATTATTTCAATATGCCACATTGGAGACATGACAATCCACCATGCTTTCATGCCTAACATACTTGTCAGTCCAGTCTATCAATACTGGTTTTGATAGCTGGATGGTAGTCATTTCCCTATTACATAGATGCCTTTCACTTTCCTACCACGTACCAACATTCAAGGAGGACATCATACTAATGCATTTTAATCCAACCTATTGGTTACTTCTTTAGTGGATTCTAGTCCAGTTGCTTAGTAGAACCCTGTTTCTGATACCAAATGTTATGTCCCACGTGTAATACTTGCGCTTACAAAGTCGGCTTGCAAGGGGAGGGTACCCTAGAGCTCATATACTACTCCAAGATGTTTTACTTTTTCCAAAATGGGATATTTGGGACATGCCACTTAGTAGTGTGCATCAAGAGCATGACCATTAAATAGTCGTTGCCTTATTTTCTTATTCTAAATCGCTGTTGCAATGGTACTGTTAAAAGCTACTTATAGGATGGTTTGAAAGGCCTGCTGTTATTTTCTTGTGGCATGTCCTCCATCTTTATTCAAGTAAATCTTCCTTCTAACAGAACAATGATCTGGAGAGCACAATCAAGAAATATTAATACGAATCTTATTTTGGATATTGAATTGAAAGTTTTATTAGAACATGAGTAAAGCTTTCCTCAAATTTCATGTTTGGCTTGTCACATTTCCTTGTTAAAGGAGAACATATTTTCCTTCTCCTGTTTGGCTTTAATCAAGATACACTGGAGATAATATTTATGAATCATCCTTGCAGATTTCCTCCCATCCGCAGCGGGGACTACCTGAAAGAGCGACTCAGGCTTACATATGGCTCATAGGACTGAATTTAAAAGCACTGGCTTAGCTCTTCAGATCCTAGGCTGCATCTGGTGGTATATGCAAACTAAAAGGTGTCATGAGCCCTCACTATCTGTCATTTGTAGTTGCAAGTACATGATGATGATATTATGTGATTATAAACGGCTTTTAGAACCATATAAGTTATAACTCAATACAAGTTGTTCCATAATTCTGTTTTCCATGGAAACAAATTACTTGGTATTTAGATTCTTACCCCAAAAAAAGAAACAAAGAAAAGAAAGAGGTTATATTTTGTCCTTTAGATTTGACCGTTTAGTTAAAATTTTGTTTGCATCCATGTTAAAAAAAAAGTATATATAAAAGGGAGTTCTTAAACTTTTTGGTGTGGGTTGAGAAGAGGGTTTTAAATTGAAGAGATGTAGTGACTGAATTTTGGTTGAACATGCTAAAGTGATTTCAAGCAATGCAACTGATTCCTGAATTCCATTGAAAACATTAATAAAATGTTTTTAAGTTTTGTTACACAATTAATAGTAAAAATCGAAATTGATTGACAATTCAATTGTTACTCTAGAGAGGAGTTACTAGTTATTCTTGGCGATCATTGTGGATACTCAAGCCTCTTTTTAAGAGTGATTTTCTTCAGATCATTTTAGCTATTCAAGAATCGGTCACGATAGGTATCCTATTGAGCACATTATTGAGAATGTTTGGAGATTAAATTCTTCATGATTTTTGAGAAATCTCCTAATTTGGCACCGAATGTGAGTATTGAATATTGTAACCGTTCGTGAGTTTTTTCAATAAAATATCGCCAAATTTAAAACCCCCAAAAAAAAGTCAGATGGGATATTGAATTTTTGTCATTGGATTTTCTTATGGTTTTGTTATTGACAAGATGGCAACACACAACAGCATGACATGCGAGGTCGCGGGAATTAAAATTCTGTTGTCGGATGATACATTCCGGCAGATAGATCTGAGCCGTCCATTTTTTATATATTATTTTCAACAAAAAAATAAATATAAAAAAAAATGAAAAAAACCTAAGGGCTTGGAGATAATAGTCAATGATGGCTTTTGGGTAAGGTCCATAAGCTTTTATAATCCTCCTTTTCTCTTTGTACGATAAGAGCAACTCCACTCATTTGTCATGACAAAGGGCTAGGGGAGGCAATGGCGATCACTATTCACCCGAATAGTGGCATCCCTTGCAAAAGGCAATGTTTGTTTCCACCCGTTGCCATAGCAAAGGACAAATACTATTCACTTTTACTATTTATTTTATTTTTTTATATATGATTAATTTTAGTTGTATATATGAAATTAATAATAATAAAATTGATATGTATGTATTAAAAAATATTTCCGAAATTTTTGGATTTTTTCATATATATATATTTTTCAGATTTTTAAAAATTTTTTTACGACGCTGACGTCACATAGCCCAGGCAAGAATAGCATGAGGGCCCAGCATCTTGCCCAGACAAGATTGTACCGCTGGAATGCTGAAATTGGATTTGGGCTCGTGGGACCCAGCTAACTGCCTCTGCCTGGGCTCCTCGGTGGAATCGCTCTAAGATACACGCAAGAATATGCCGTATCCTCCTCCCTACCAAAGATGATCACCTCCTTGCTGTTGAGAGTATTTGTCGCGTTGAAAAGTTAAGGGACCAAGCCTGGGTTTATAAGGAGTTGGGCTACTCCTCATTGCCAATTGGTTTTGGGGTGGAACCTCAACTTCCTTCATGGTATCGAGCAAGGCTTCACGTGTTGGGCCCAACGGCCACACGTGCTCCCACGTCACCCAATATGTGTTGTCCATGTGTTAGGCTTGAAAGTTCGCCACACGTGCGGGCGTGTTGAGAGTATTTGTCCCACATTGAAAAGTTAAGGGACCAAGCAGGTTTATAAGGAGTTGGGCTACTCCTCATTGCCAATTGGTTTTGGGGTGGAACCTCAACTTCCTTCACTTGCCTTCCACGTGTACTGCAGATCTTCTTCTTCTATCTCCTTATGACTTTAGCTCCAAATGGTTGAGATTTAGATGCTAAATTAAATGCTATAGTATTCTTGCATAAGCTTAAAATTAGAGTAATGTGTTGATAGGTTCATGCAGTCTTTCTAGCATTATTGTCCTTTCATTTGTTTTTAGGGTTTTAATGACCACTACTTTCTCAATTATGAGTTTAACCCCCCATCACACTAGTCTTTGGACTACTGGTATCTCCACGTGGTTGGAAGAGGTATCATGTTCAACTCACATAGATGGCGATGACGATATATGTTTGCAATGAGTTCGATACCTAGTTAGTCCCCGTTTGGCATTACTTATTTGTGGTGAATAAGTGATTTTTAAAAAAATTTGGGAAGCCTAGCCCGTTTAGTAATCTATGAGAAAATCACTTATTGTTAAAAATTGATGTGAGAGAAAGCTATAAGGGAAAGCAGCTAATGAGGTGCTTTCATTTTCTGATTATGCGGAAATCAGTTCAAAAAGAGTCGCTGGGTTTAATGAAATTTACAAACTTTCAAAAATACCCCAATCTATTTTCACGCAATCTCTTCTCTTAGTGCATCTTCTCCTTCGCATCCCTTTGCTTCTCACGCCATCTCTTTCACAAAGTTCTCCTCTCTTGAATCTCTTCTATTCTTCATATTATTTTTTCTTGTTGAATCAATTGAAGCACACTCATGAGAAGCCACAAGACTCAGGTAAGAGGCATATTATGTTTATTTCTTCTCAATTTCATTATTCCCTCTTTCTCTTTAATTTCTAGGGTTTTAAATATAAATTTCATTCTTCACTATCTCTTTAATTTCTAGGGTTTTAACTTCAATATAAAACATTATCTCAGCCATATACTTCTCTAGCTCTTGAGCAATCCAAACCATTGGATCATAGGCCCAGCTGTCATATAAGTGGACAAACTCAGTTACAAATAGTACGTGATAGCTGCGACTAATTAGGCATGGATTAGCTTAGTTAGTTAGGCTTGTTAGAAGGAATCTTTTTTGTTATTGTTTATGCTTCTAATCATTGGCTATCTAAAAGCCTTTCATGTAATGATTAATTCATAATGAGAAAACTCAGTTTCACAATCTGCTTTATGGTATCATAAGCCACACACCTCACGGCTCTTTGAAATTTTTTTCTGGAATCTTCTTCTCATTCTTCCTTGATATCTCTGAGTTATTCTCTGCTACTTTTCCATGGCAACTGAGTTCCCTCATTCTTCTACTCTGCCTATGGCTTCTGATTTCTCTCATTCTTTCCCAACTCCACCTTATGTTACTCAAGTCATTGTGCAAAATATGTGCACCATGGTTCCTGTGAAGCTCACGCATGACAACTACCTTCTCTAGTGCTTTCTATTTGAGCCTGTTCTTTGTCGCTATCGTGCTCTTGGCCTTGTTGATGGCACTGAGATCTGTCCAAGTCATTCAGATATGACGTTTGAAGTGTGGTACGATCGTGACCAGAGTGTCTTGATCTGGCTCAATTCCACAATCTCTGAAAGTATTTTACCATATGATGTTGGATTTCCATCTTCTCGTTCTCTCTGGTTGAATTTGGAGAAGCGCTTTGCTGGCATCTCCAGCTCGCATGTTAATCAGCTGTGATCTCAGCTTCAGACCATTTCCAAAGGCTCATTGTTTATGTTTAAGTATCTTCGACATATCAAGGAACTTGGTAATGCTCTTGTTGTGTCTAGTACTCCAGTTGATGATGCTGATCTGGTGTATCACACGCTTCATGGTTTTCTTGATGCTTTAGAACCTTTTATCGACTCGATTGAGGTTCAAACTGATCCAATCCTTCCTGATGAATTGCATAGTCTTCTTTTGAGTAAGAAGATCTCTCTTCTTCAAAGGCGTAAACGACCTCAGATTGAATCAATTTCTGTTTTTCACAACACTTCACCTCAAGGCTTTGCTGCGTCGTCTTCTTCCTCTGGCCATCGTGGTGGTTCTTTCTCTGGTCATCGTGGTGGTTCTTTTCATGGTGGACATCGTGGTCGTGGCGGTGGCACTCAGTATTATACTAATTCTGGTCGTGACGGTAGTTCATGTCCTTCTCCTGGTCGTGGTAGTTTCTCAGCTCCACTACTTCCCACACCATCACCTTCTGAACGCCTTGTCCCTCTTCATCGCGTTCCTTGCCAAATATGCAATAAACCTGGTCATCAAGCCCTTGATTGTTATCAACACATGAGCAACGCTTTTCAAGGTCGCATTCCCCCATCACAACTTCAAGCCATGCATGCCTATTCTGGTTCTTCTCCTATTCCAACTTCTTGGATTGCTGATATTGGTGCCAATAACCATGTCACTTCTGATCTCTCTGCTCTGCACAATCTTGCGCCTTACTCTGGCTCTGACAATCTCTATGTTGGTGATGGTACAAGTTTGCTTATCTATAACACTGGCTCTACTTTGTCCAATGTTATAGCCTCTGATTTTGTGCTTCGAAATGTTCTCCATGTGCCTGCTATTTCTTAGAATCTTCTCTCTATATATCGGTTTGTTTACGATAATAACTGTGTTTTGATTTTTACTCCGACTGATTTTTTGGTTAAGGATTCTACTATGGAGAGGACACTCCATCAAGGTCCAGTTAAAGATGGCCTTTATTTGTTTGAGGCTCGTTCCACTACTACCCCTACTGCTTGTTTGGCTGCTAAGGCTCATCTTGCCCTATGGCACTCTATGCTTGGTCATTCCTATCTTCCTATCATGACTAAACTAGTTTCTACTCAACAAGTACAATTTTTCGATTCTGTATCTACTTTTCAATGTACTACTTGTCATCTAGGCAAGAGTTCTAGGCTCCCATTTAGTTCTTCCTCTCACATTGCACCTCATGCCCTGTATTTGATACACATAAATGTGTGGAGGCCCTGTCCTACATATTCTGTTCTAGGATACCGTTACTATGTTCTCTTTCTTGATGATTGTACTAAGTTTAGTTGGTTGTATCCCATGAAATTAAAAGCCGAAGTGTTTGGAGTGTTTTGCACCTTTAAGGCTCGTATTGAAAAGTTACTTTATCACAACATTAAAGTTCTACGATATGATTCTGGTGCTGAATATTTAAGTATTGCTTTTCAATCTTTTCTTGCTAAAGAAGGCATTTCCAATCAACTGTCTTGCCCCACACCCTTGAGCAAAATGGCACTGCTGAGAGGAAACATCAACATCTTGGGGAGGTTTCACGGGCATTATTAGCTCAGTCTAGTGTTCCCCATTGTTTTTGGACTGAAGTGTTTACTATTGGTGTGTACTTGATCAATATACTTCCCGCTGTTAATGCCTCTAAATCCCTTGGGAACTTGTTTTCCAGTCTTTTCTTTATTACACCTTTTAAAAACCTTTTGATTGTCTTTGTTGTCCCTGGCTCAAACCCTATACTGCCTCTAAGCTTGATCCTAGAAGTTTTCCTT
Source organism: Prunus padus (assembly GCA_024362665.1). Lineage (NCBI taxonomy): Eukaryota > Viridiplantae > Streptophyta > Magnoliopsida > Rosales > Rosaceae > Prunus > Prunus padus. The sequence goes on along the minus strand of JANFAM010000005.1, from coordinate 10,780,638 downwards.
GTATTTTCCATGGTTACAGTCCCTCACACAAGGGCTACAAATGCTTTGATTCAACTACCCACAAAATCGACATTTCTCGCCATGTCAAGTTTCATGAGACTAGCTATCCATTTCTTGACCACCCCAACTTATTGTCTTCTTCCTTTCCTTCTTCCTTGGTTCAAACCCCTGTCTTTTCCCTTCCACTTCTAGCTTTGTCTTTCTCTACTCCTTTGCCTTTCCAACCCCAGCTATCTCATTCCCCAACCCCTTTCCTGCCTTCTCCTCCACCAAACTTCACTTCGATTCCATCCCAACCTTTGCAGGCTCTTCCTTCTCATCCTATGGTCACACGTTCCAAAAATGGTATTTCTAAACCTAAGGTTCTCACTGCCACTAAACACCATCTTCCTTCTGCATTAGATCCTATTTCCACTATACCTTCCTTACCTACTACTTACAAACAGGCTAGCAAATTCCCTCATTGGCAGCAAGCCATGTAATCTGAAATGGATGCTCTTATCAAGACTAATACTTGGATTTTAGTTCATTTTCAACCTGAGTACAATATAGTAGGGTGCAAGTGGGTGTTTCGTGTTAAGCACAATCCTGATGGCTCTGTTGATCGATATAAAGCAAGGTTCGTTGCAAAGGGTTTCATCAGCAAGTAGGGTTGGATTATTTTGATATGTTTAGTCCAATGGCTAAGCCAGTCACCATTCGTCTTGTTTTGGCTTTAATGCGTTTCTTCATGGTTATCTTAAGGAATCTGTGTATATGCAACAACTCCCTGGGTTTGTTGATTCCTTCTCTCCTGCTCATGTCTGCAAGCTAAATCACTATCTCTATGGTTTAAAACAAGCTCCAAAGGCTTGGTATGATGAGTTATTTCATACCTTGCTTGGCTTGGGTTTTGTCTCTTCTGCATCTGATCCCTCCATGTTTGTCAAGGCTTCATCATCTCTTACTGTGGTTCTTGTTTACGTTGATGACATCATTGTCACCGGCAGTTCTACCTCTGATTGTTGTGCATTTATTTCTCATCTCGACAAATTATTTCTTGTTAAGGATCTTGGTCCTTTGCACTATTTTTTGGGATTGGAAGTTCACCGTTCCGCTACTTCTCTGCTTCTTTCTCAGACCAAATACATTTATGATCTTTTGCTCAAGCATGATATGGTTGGTGCCAAGCCGTGTTCTACACCTGTTGGTTCTGTTAAATTGGATCACAGTGGGGACCTTCTTCCTGATCCCACCTCTTATCGGTCCATTGTGGGTGCATTGCAATGTATTACTTGGACTCGACCAGACATATCTTTCATTGTGGGGCAACTTTGTCAGTTTATGCATTCTCCTCGCCTCCCTCATTTTCAAGCTGCCAAGCACTTGTTATGATATCTTAAAGGTACCATTGATCAAAGGTTGCTTTTTTAGCCTAGCACACCTACTCTTCAAGCGTTATGTGATGTTGACTGGGTTGGTGGCCCATATGATCGTCGCTCTACTAGTGGCTTTTGCGTTTTCTTTGGTCCTAACTTGATCTTCTGGTCCTCTAAGAAGCATCCTATTGTTGCCCATAACTCCATTGAAGCCGAATATCGTTCTCTTGCTCACACCTCTGCTGAACTTATCTAGCTTTGCTAGTTATTTCATGACTTGCACTTTTATCTTCATATGAAACCACTAATGTGGTGTGATAATCAAAGTGCTCTTGCCTTGGCTTCAAATCTTGTGTTTCATGCTTGCACCAAGCATGTCGAACTGGATTATCACTTCGTTCGCGAGTTGGTTACTAGTAATGCTATTGTCACTACTACAAAATCCTTAAACCACGACAGCAAATAGAAGGCGGTGTACTTTAAAACCGTCGTTATATTTTAAAAGACGACGTTTTTTACAAAACCGTCGTGGTATATGATCTAATACACCGCTTAAAGCGAGTTGCATTGGGTTGATTTTAAAAACACGACGTTGTCAATTAAACAAGCGTCGTCTTTTGAAAACACGCTAAACCAAAAGGCCACTTAAACACTTATTCGCCTTCGACCTCAAAATTTCAGATTTCACCCACGGCTCGAAAAACATCTCTCTCTCTCTCTCTCTCTCTCTCTCTCTCTATCTCTCTTTCTCTCTCTCCTTTTGAAACCCTCCTCAACTCTCTTCAACATTCCCTCTCATCTCATCTTGTAAGTCTCTTAAACAAATCTATAACTGTTCGCTGTTGTCGTCACCGAGCTCGCTGGCATAGGAGGTCACGGTTTGCGATTTAACGTTTGCAACGACTTGAGCCCCTTGGTTACCGTCGTCACCTAGCTCGCCGTCATAAGAGGTCTCCGAGATCTGCCTCCCTGTAAGTACTTCCAATCTCATCTCTCTATCACATATATGAAGCACCATCTCTCGCTTTGTCGAGGTCACCGAGCTCGCGCTGTCGATGTCGATGTCACATATCTGAAGTGATTTTCTGCTTGTCTTGTTGAGAATGCGCTCTGATTTTGTCGATATATCGTAGATCTGTTATCTATTTGGCTCCTTTGATTTCTGTTGTACTTATGAATTTTCAGATTTTGCTTATGATTGAATTTTAAAGGTTGAAGAGTGACTTAGAAAACAGAGAAACTAGCATATGGGTTGTTCCAACCCTTTGTTTCTCACCTCAAATATGTAAAAGATGAGATTTCTAGGGGTGGCTATTCAATTACTCTTCGCCCACCCACTAATCATGCACCCCTAGTGCACCAAATCCACCTTTCAAAGGTGATTCTCATACTTTGGCCTTCTTTATTGTTAATTTGTGAAATTGCCCACTAGTGTAATTGATCGTTTGCTAATTTTGATAGACAATTTCTTTTGTTGTTGGTTAAAGCTTTTTTTCTTTTTTATGGGGCAGATTTGTGCACTTTGTCAGCACACCACCAGTTCTGGAGAGGTTTGTCAGTATTGAAAGGGAGGTCTTTAAAGGGGTTGTTTAACAAGTTAACGATATGGCATAATTATATGGGTCGTGTTTTATGCAGAAGCAGTCTCATTCTTTCCATGCTCCGTCTCAGATTCAAGTTTATGCACAAAGCTTATAGAAGTGATTTTTAAACTGCTGATGGAAATAGATGTGGTATTATTGTGCGTTGTTTCCCTTCCCTTTCTTTTTAGTTCGTCAGCTGGTAGTCATACTTTTTTCTATAACTGTTCCATTATATAGCTTTTGTGTTCATCTGGGTGGCTTGATAGGATCTGTTGTTCTTTTCTTCATTTGGTGCTTCTTATGCGTAGTCTAACTTATTGAACATTGTAATTTGACACTGTTTCTATGATCAATTTGACATTTTTAAAGGATTTGAGTATTAATTATATTGTTCTTTGTTGGTATCAAATTAGACATTTTGAATTTTGGTGTGTTTTTTAAAAATATTTATGCCCTTATTAGTTGCTGGGTGTGTTTCTTTTATTGGTTCAATAATGCTGTGGTTGAGCGTCATTCAACTATTCTTGGTTGGTTGCTAATACAGGTCGGGTTTGTAGAACTAATGTGAATGTGAGTCGTGCTTTAACGTATGCATAGCTTATTTTGAACATTGAACTAATATCAACAGACAAATGATCCTTCCAACAACTGAAGTGCGGTTCAAGCATTTGAACATTGAAGCACAAGCTTACGTAGGAAGCAGGGCATCACCTACTATGCTTAACTTCTCCATCAATATGTTAGAGGTAAGAAATAAATATAGTTCTTTTGAATCAAATTTATATATATTTATGTATCCATGACAATGACATGTATGTATGCAAATGGAACTAGCTTTTAATTCAAATCATGGATGTAGCTTAGATTCACCTAGCTGGTACATATCAAACCAACCAACCTTTTTCTTTTTGGATTTTAAGGGCTTCCTGAATTGTTTTCAAGGGGTTGGACCACGTTATGGTACTCTCTAACTTAGAACACTCTTGCTCTAGTTTTAGAAATATATCTCTTACTAAAACTTGCCTTTTTTTAAATCTTGGTTTTGCAGTGCAAGAAGGCAGAGCTACCTCATACACACAAGAACAAATTGATGAAATTCGGATTGAATGGGCAGCATTTATGAGCAATCACATGTAGCTCCTGAATTTCTAATTATAGTTTAATGCTATGGATACGGTATTTTTGTATGGATATAGTAGGAATCAAGATTGCTAAACTATGTAATTACTATTGAATCTTCAAGTTTTATGAAATAAACAATTTTTGAGTATATATATGTATGGTATGGGTAATACCAGATTTAGACATGAATTTATTGTTCATAAAGCATTATGGTTGTTTTTTTAGTTAACATTGTTGTTGAGAACCATTGGAAACCCAAAAAAAAAATGTTCAAATGTTAAATTAGTACGTCCAGTTTTACAAATGATAGATGACGGTTTTTTCAACAAAACCGTTGTCTTTAGAATTAATAGACGACGGTTTTTTAACAGACCGTTGTCTTTACAGTCAATAGAAGACGGTTTTTTAGAAAAACCGTTGTGTTTGTAATAATAGATGACGGTTTTTTTAAAAACCGTTGTCTTTGGAATTAATTGACGACGGTTTTGAGTAAAAGCGTCGTCTTTACAAATAATAGACGACGGGAATTTACCGTCGTGGTTTTATATACAAAAGATGTCAGTCGATTTCACGACGGTTGAAAAACCGGATACACGACGGTAAATTACCGTCGTCTATTGCGATTTTTGTAGTAGTGTGTGGTTCGTCATATTTCCACTCACGCTCAAATTGCTGATCTTCTCACAAAAGCTCTCTCTGTTGATCGTTTTCATTTGCTCAAATCCAAGCCTTAGGTTTGCGCAGCTCCCTTCAGCTCAACCTTCTACTCCTCCAGCTCTTGAGCAATCCAAACCATTGGATCATAGGCCTAGCTGTCATACACGTGGACAAACTCAGTTACAAATAGCATGTGATAGTTGTGACTAATTAGGCTTGGATTAGCTTAATTAGTTAGGCTTGTTAGAATGAATCTTTTTATTTATTGTTTATGCTTCTGGTCATTGGTCATTGGCTATATGAAAGCCTTTCATGTAATGATTAATTCATAATGAGAAAACTCAGTTTTACAATCTGCTTTTCAATTGAACTAACTTAGGCATCGGAGGGCCTTTGGCCAACACGGGTGTGGTCTTTTACTCTTATTTGTTTCACATGAACCGAGGAATAGAGAGAAGAAAACTCAAAAGGTGAAGGATCTACACGCGAATATTTTCCTGTGAGAAATTTGCACAAACAGTCACGTTAAAATCAAAAGTCTCACAATTGACAACTGAATTCAATTGTTAAAATTATTATCTTTCCTTGTTCGAACACATAATTTGAATGAGGATGAACATTACCCTAATTTTGTTTTATAAACTTCTAAACACTATATTTTATGGTCTCTTACTACACAAGAATCAAGTGCTAACTGCTGCCAAAATATTACCTACCGAACACCTTACTATAACGACAAATGTAAAATAAATTGTAGGTCATCATTAGATAAAGAGATGACTTCAAAACCTTTCACATTGATGTGTCAAACAAGTGACAAGAAACTTATGTACAATTTTAGCTTAATATACAATCTCAAGTCACTCAAAATCCGTAAACAATGACAGAGAAAACTTAAAAAAGGAAAGAAAAACAAAAAAACAAAACAAGATTGATTTACGTAATCCTGGAATTTCAACAACATCGCAATGTTTGCTTGTTTCATGCTACCTTTTTTGTAAGAAAACTGACTTCCAATGTCTTATTAAATTCTTCGTGCTAAACACTTTCACACAGTGAAAATGTAAAAAGAAAAAAAAAACTCAAATTTCATATTATCCTGAAAGAAAGAAAAAATTAAAGTAAAGAGTAATCTTATTTGAATGACATGACATTGTGGCGTGATGTGTCGATGTGTGAATTTCTTCGTCTTGTTAGAAAAAGAAAATAAGGAGAAAAGACAAGTGAATGACACATTGACACATCAGCGGATGTCAACTTTGTGTGTCAATGTTGTGTGTCCAAATAGCATTACTCCAAAAATATCCCACAAATAGTCATCCAAAAATGTTTGACTAAACAAAGGACCGGCCAATAAAAATCAAACAATTTTCTTCCAAAACCATCCTGCGAAACACGGAATAGTCTCTCCTATCCACGCCACGATATATGGATAGATAGATAGTGTTCTACTCATAAATCTCCTACTTGTTCTTGGTCTTTGTCTTCTCTCTCTCTCTCTCTCTCTCTCTCTCCTCCGCTCTACGAAACTCGAGTGTCCGAAAGAGAAGAAGAAGAAGCAACAAAGAATTTCGAAGCCAAAATTACAAATCAACAACAAACCCAACTCCCAATTCTCACGCACGCCCAAACCCAACACACCTTTTTCCTTGTCTCGGGTCATGTGATTTGGATCCTCCGATCCGACCAACCCAACTCGCCCGATCCGATTCATTTTCGTGTTATCAATGACTCGGAGGTGCTCGCATTGCAGCCATAATGGCCACAACTCGCGGACGTGCCCCAACCGAGGGGTCAAGCTCTTCGGCGTTCGCTTGACCGATGGCTCCATCAGGAAGAGCGCTAGTATGGGCAATCTCTCCCACTATGCCGGGTCGAGTTCCGGTCTTCACCCGAACAATCCGGGTTCTCCCGGCGACACCACCAACGATCACGCCGGCGCGGCCGACGGGTATGCCTCTGAGGACTTCGTGCCTGGATCGTCTTCGAGCCGTGATCGGAAAAAAGGTTCAGCCTTTTCTTTTTCCCCTTTCCTAATCTTAAATCTTTCAATTGTTTTGCGTTTTTTTTCATTGTCTGATTTTGAAGTTTTTCATTTGGGTTATGTGCGTTTATGCGTTGATTCTTACTTGATATGTCCGATTTATAATTATTTGAAGTTGAGTGATTAGCTAAATTGAATTTTTTTGGTGCTATTTGGAGTGTTTGCATAATTAGCATATCTGAATTTTGATTTTCAATTGATGGTATTTTGGAAGTTAATAACGAAATGGAAAAATGGATCAGATTCCAAATGTAGTGTAAACTGTAAAGGAAGAAAATGAACAAACATCTGCAATAAGAACACCAAAGCAACAACATGCTTTCTGCAAAGAAGGATTAGGCTGCAGAGGTTTAATCGAAAACGATGCTTTTCATAAATAAAGGGTTTAAAAGAGTAAATTTGTCCCAACTACAAAGGTGCTACCATAAAAGATAGGCCCAAGAGTTTAGTGGTTAAATTTAAGGTGATGAAGCTTAAGGGATGTAAGCATTGGACCTCATTGTAATAGGTATTTTAGATTTCATTTAGTAGGATGCCTGGTTTAGAACATCCCATAGGTAACCATCATCGGTATGAGAGGTCACTTGAAATGCAAATATAAGCGTTGTCAGTTTTCAGATGTAGTGCAATAACTTTTCCAGGGATTTTGGGATCTTATGGTTGTATAATTACTATTTATTTTTTATTTGGTGTATATGATCTATTTATCACACTGGATTTGTTGATTAGTAGTTACATTGATCTCATTATCAACAATAGAATTCTCGAAGGAAGAGGACCTAAGGATCATGATACAAGGAGTTCTACAAAGTTTTTCGTTTTGTATTAACAGATTCTAGTTTCTCATTTTTTTCCCTGTAGGCACTCCATGGACTGAAGAGGAACATAGGATGTTTTTACTTGGACTGCAGAAGCTTGGCAAAGGTGACTGGCGTGGGATTGCTCGCAATTACGTCAGATCAAGAACACCCACTCAAGTAGCTAGCCATGCTCAGAAATATTTCATTAGGCAGACTAATGTATCGAGGAGAAAACGGCGTTCCAGCCTGTTTGATATTGTAGCAGATGATGTAAGTATCTTTTCCGTCTTGCATAACCAGTTTGCACATTTTTTTACATACATGCACGCAACATGAAAATTTTACCACTATGAGTTTCTTTGCATCCTACGGTACACTGTATGATGTGCTCTCAAGTTTGTGTTGACTATTTATTCTTGTTGGTTAAAAATTCATGTCCTCTGCATGTGTAAAAATTTAACATAACCGGTCCTTCTTTCTCTCATTTTCTTTCATTTTATAACTTTCACTTCTGTCTTGAATCTCTTGGTCTTGAATGCAGTATTTGTCTGGTGATAAACTAAGGCCATATTTAATCTTGACTGCATGATTCCTACTTGAGATCTCCAATTAAATTCTGTTTTTATCTTTCTTGATGCTTATGTATGGTTTGTTGGTAATTTTTCTACAGTCAGTTGAGGCTCCAATGGAACCACTAGACTTCTTACCTGGCAACCATCTACAAGCTGAAAGTCAAAGCAACAACCCATTGCCCGCTCCTCCAGCTTTGGATGAAGAATGTGAATCAATGGATTCTACCAACTCAGACGGAGAACCTGCCCCGCCACAGCCTGATAGCTCACAGTCATTTTACCCAATGATATACCCTGCATATTTCTCACCTTTCCCAGTTCCTTTTCCATTGTGGCCTGGATACAGTACTGAGCCCGCTAAGCAGGATAAACATGAGGTTCTCAAGCCAACGGCAGTACATTCAAAGAGCCCGATTAATGTTGATGGGCTAGTAGGCATGTCAAAACTGAGTTTAGGAGAGCCTATAGGTCATTCCGGCCCCTCCTCACTTACGCTAAAGCTGGTTGAAGGGTCTTCTAGGCAGTCGGCTTTCCATGCAAATCCAGGCTCTGGAAGTTCTGGCATGAATTCAGGTGGTAGTCCCATCCATGCAGTTTAGTGGTTAGACATGCCTTGGAATTTGACAGGTTAATGTTAATACAAGGCTAGAAATGTGCAGTCTGGTTTGGGTTTGAGTTGCATCTCATCATGGAATAACCCTAACGCTGTTTTAATAATAGTTATAATCTATAATTTGGTCTTAGGTTTTAGGCTGTACCATCTCTTGTCAAAATTATTTAAATCTTTGACATCCTGTGTTGGTGTCTAGAATTGTTTGGTTTTTGTCCTCCTAGTGTTGATCATGTAGACATTCTAAAGTCGAGCAACCGTCTTACGTGTAGAACAGATATACACCATAATATGAATAAATTTGAATATCTGCAATTTCAGAAAGAAAGGTACAAGAGTGTTTGGGGTTGCATTGCATCCACGAATATTTTGTTGGAAATTCTAGAAAGTGATTTTTCTCCGTAATTGTTGTGGAGATGTTTGGCTTGAGCAAGTTCGAAAGGGTAAACACTAGTGCTCAAAAAGTTATTACAACTATCCGGACATAAAACAATTGATTCTACTACTAGACCTACAAAACAGGAAGTCACTTCAATTATTATACATGACTCATCTTACTTTGATCTGATTAGTTCTAATCAATGTATTTCATTTTGTTAACGGGTTGTCGGATCCTGATTACGGTGGTAATTTGTTAAATGACAGGATAACACGACTCAACCAGACACGAATGTAGCGGATTTAAGTTGACCGGTAACAAACGTGCTGTGCTGGCAGGGCAAATATGAAAAGGTTTGGGTTAGTCATAAAAATAATTACCACCCCTAATTTGGATTATAATTTATAATCATAAGATTCACAACCATATCCTGTTAATTACATCCGATTCACCACAACCCAGACAACCCGATCCAAAAAAAGAGAGAGAATACAATTCAACCCAGATGGGCCAAAGCCGCCAGATCCATTTCCTTCTCCCGGAAGTTCCAAAACTTCAAATCTCCATTTTCATAGTAGCAGTATCGAAGACACAGAGAGGCAGCCATGAACCTCCTCACCAGAAACAGACCCACAGCGAGACCATGGCCCACCAGAAAACAACCCTCATACAGGTCCCCACTCATCTACCTCACTCTCCTCTTTTCCCTTCTCTTCTTCTTCTCCTACTTCTTCTCTCTCACTCCCAATTCTCTCCTCTCTAACAAGACCTCAATTTCCGATTCCCCAAAATGCCCCTCCCTTGGAGGAGAAAAGTTCCTCTGGTACGCTCCCCACAGTGGCTTCAGCAACCAGCTTTCCGAGTTCAAGAACGCAGTTTTGATGGCCGCCATTTTGAACCGGACCTTGGTTGTCCCTCCGGTTCTCGATCACCATGCTGTTGCTCTCGGTAGTTGCCCCAAGTTTCGGGTTTTGAGTGCCAATGAGATCCGAATTTCGGTCTGGGTTCATATCATTGAGCTCATTCGGAGTGGGAGGTATGTCGGGTTCCTCCGTTTCTCATTTTGTTGGTCTATTTGGGGTAAAGGTGTTGAATTTTGGTGGAATTGGAATGTGGGTTTGATTGGTTTGTTTTAGTTTTCATGTTAATGGCCCCAACTTGTTGTTTTTGCTTGACCCATTCTTCGGTTAGTAAAATGATGCTGAGAAGGTATTGGATTTTTCTTTTTTGGTAGGATTGGCATGTTGGTTTATTGGGTTTGTTTTGATTTCCATGTTAATGGTACCAAATGTGTCTTATCAAACTCACTTGATGTACACTTATGATATTTATTCATTGGTTCCAAATTTGTTTAGATATTTTTTATATTTACAATACAACTATCTTTCTCTCTTGTTGCAGGTATGTTTCCATGGCTGACATTGTTGATATATCATCATTAGTTTCTTCTTCTTTAGTTCGAGTCATAGATTTCAGGCTTTTTATATCCTTATGGTGCAATGTGAACGTAGATTTTGCTTGCTACAATGAGTTGGATGGGCATGCCTCTTTGCTTGAAAGACTAAAGCAATGTGGATCTCTACTATCTGGGCTCAGTGGTGATGTAAAGTGTTTATATGCTGTTAATGAAGACTGCAGAACTACTGTTTGGACATACCAAAGTGGTAATGAGGATGGGACATTGGATTCTTTCCAACCTGATGAACAACTCAAGAAGAAAAAGAAAATTTCATATGTTAGGAAACGCCGAGATGTATATAATACTCTTGGACCTGGTTCTGAAGCTGAATCAGCTACTGTACTGGCATTTGGGAGCCTTTTCACTCTTCCTTACAGAGGTTCGGAGCTATACATTGATATTCATGATGCTCCAAGAGATCAAGGGATGAAAACTCTGATTGAGAAGATTGAGTTTCTTCCATTTGCCCCTGAAATTCTGAGCGCAGGGAAGAAGTTTGCTTATGATACCATAAAGGCTCCTTTTCTTTGTGCACAGCTCAGATTGCTAGATGGGCAGTTCAAGAACCATTGGAAGGCTACTTTTCTGAAGTTCAAACAAACAGTGGATGCTTTGATGCAGGGCCCTCTTCCTATTCATATTTTTGTGATGACCGATCTTCCTAAAAATAATTGGACAGGAAGTTACTTGGGGGAATTGGTTAGTGATTCACGTCAGTTTAAACTGTTTTTCCTGAAAGAAAGAGATGAGTTGATAATACAAACTGCTAAAAGAATCGTAGATGCAGGTCATGGCTTGAAGTTTGGGACTGTTCCAAAGAAACATGATGGCACTGGTCAGATTGAGAAGGATTGTCCTCCAGGACTACCTGATGTTCTTCTATACATAGAGCAAACTGTTTGCAGTTGTGCTTCCCTTGGATTTGTTGGGACAGCAGGGTCAACTATTGCAGACATTATAGAGTCGATGAGGAAGTTTCGTGCATGTTCTAGCTAGTTTTCCGATTACATGGTCAAATGCCTAATGACATGAGAAATTCTAATTCAATGACACTGTACAAATTATGGTTCAGAAGCATGCCTGAACTTTGCAAGCTTGAAATTGTGAGCCTGCTTCATGGTTCGTAACTTAATGGCACCAGCGGGTGTAGGCAGCAGAGGAAGTGCTTCGTGAAGAACGGAGTTGAATTCGAAAAAGGTTGCAGTCTTATGAAGGAAATACATATCTCATGCTCTAACAAGAAAAAGGGGTGGTTTGGTTTCTCATCAAAATTCTTATAATGCTACTGATTATAGACAGACTGTTTAGTGTACAATTTTTCTGGAACATCATTATAAATTAATTCCAAAGTGCCAATTTCTCACCTTGTTTGGAACAATGGTTCTTGTTTCAATTTTTTTTGGGTTTACACTTGATGCTTGGTAATTAAGGGTTAAAAGCTTCCTGGAAGCTTAAGCCTTGAATGGGCTCTTGTGGCCAAGTGGCTTTTGTTAGGATCTTATTAGTAGTTTCCATTGTGGTGGCTGCCAGCCAATGAGGTCTAATCCAGTGGAAAAGGACTTGCAGAGTGGTGCCGAGTTCAAGCGAACTCCATGACATTTTGGCAATGTTTGTGAGAAAATTAGTGGTGACTGCTACGCTAAACAAGATTATCTGATTCCTTATTAAAATGCTAAAAAACAGTCAACACCTAACCATACTAATCAATTTTGATGGCTCCGTCAAGAATAACCAAGATTTGGTTGGCTTTGTGATTAGAGATAAGAATGCTCGAGTTCTTCTAGTTGGGGCGAAGAAGATTGGTGTTGTCTCAATTACAGTGGCAGAATGTATGGCCCTTAGAGATGGTTTGGCCTATGCCCTTTCTAAGGGTTGGTGTAGGATCATGTTTTTAGAGAAGCTAATTCGGTTGCTGACACTTTAGTTTCGCTTGGGCATACCCTTTCGCCATTGAAGTTATGGGAGTGTAGCCTCCCTATTTCGGTTGTAACCTTTTTGTATTTGAACTTTTTTTGGGCCTCCGTGCCCTAGAGAGTCTCGTATTTTTTAGTTGTTTTGCTTCGTAACAAGAAAAAGGAACAATGGCATTGAGGTGATCTTAATGAGAGAAACTCTTATGCAACGGAGATATCACTGTTTTTCTATCTCCGTTACGAGTACGGTTTTTTTGATCTTAACACCCCAACCCCATCGGTGCTTCCCTTCCAAAGGTGAACTGTTTCAGTTTTGATGCTTTTGTTTGTAACTTTGTATATTTCAGTTCATTGATGTAGTTACTGAAAATGCTGATGGTGTTGGCCAAAACAAATATAAACAAAACCAAACTTGATGGGTAAAAAATTTAAATTCCTATCATCCATAATTATATAATTGGCCCTGAAATTATGTATTTGACTTCCTAACCCCTGACCTTCGCTTTCCGTTCTGCCGTTTGCTTTCCAATACACATGGCATGGATAAACATGCTGGTTGACGGATTATAGCCGGAAAATGAAGGAAAGACTTCATTAAAATTTAAAATTCAATGTGTTCATGAAAACAACCTGGAGCACCGACATTAAAATTTAATTCCAAATTGTAAAATAAAAACATAGCAAAAAAGAATAGGATGGGACGTAAAATTGGATCTGGGGACCGGGCGTAATGGTGGTCCTGGCTCAAGGGATGTCTCTGCCACTCAAAGAAGTGGTGGCTAGGATCTTATTAGTAGTTTCCATTGTGGTGGCTGCTAGTAAACGGGATCTAATCCAATTGAAAAGAGATTTGGTTTGCATAGTAGTGTTTTCAAGTTCGAACTTCCATGACATCTTTTAAATGCGTATGTGCAAAAATTAGTGATAGCTGCTATGCTAAACAAGATTATCTGATTCCATATTAATATGCTAAAAAACAGTCAACACCTAACCATACTAATCAATGTTGATGGCTCCATCAAGAATAACCAAGCTGCGGTTGGCTTTGTGATTAGAGATGAGAATGCTCGAGTTCTTCTGGCTGGGGCGAAGAAGATTGGTGATGTCTCAATGACAGTGGCGGAATGTATGGACATTAGAGATGGTTTGGCCTATGTTGTTCCTAAGGGTTGGCGTAGGATCATGGTTGAGGGGGACTCTAAACTTGTGACTGACTCAGTTTTGAAGCGTTGCTCTGTTCCTTGGAGTATTGCTCAGCTTGTTCAAGACATCTTGCTTCTCACATTGTATTGTGATGAGGTTATCTTTAGTCAAATTTTAAGAGAAGCTAACTCGGTTGCTGACGCTTTAGCTTTACTTGGGCGTACCCTTACGCCTTCGAATTTATGGGAGTATAGTCACCCTTTTTGGGTTGTAACCTCTTTCTATTTGGACCTTTTTGGGAGAGTCTCGTCTTTATTAGTTGTTTTGCTTCGTACAAAAATAAAAATGAAAAGAAGCTAGTGAGTGGCATTAAGGTGATCTTAACACCCCAACCCCAACGGTGCTTCCCTTCCAATTACGTCATCTTTGGCCTATATAATATGTTGGGTTATTTACTCAAATGGTTCTCAAACTTATATTCGAGTTGTATTTTGGCCTCAACTAAATTATTCATTTAAATGGTCCACCAACTCTTTATTATTCGGTGAATTGGTCCACCGTTACATTTTCTGTGAGTTTTAGTAATGTGAACTGCACGTGAGGAGAATAGGAAGAGCGACTTTTTCATAGTGTAGTTTTCGTTTCCCTCTTTCTTCTTCTTCTTCTTCCCTCCCTGTACAACCAAATGACAACGGTGTCGGAAGACAACCAGTCAGTGCGGGAGAGATGACAGCAACGATGACTTCGTTCAGACATGACTTCTCTGACTTTGATGACCAAGGTGGTGACACGTGTTGAGCTCCGCGATAGGTTACAATGGTGGAGCCGGCTTGTTGCACCTCTAAATGTTAAGAAATGGGAGCAAAGGATTGAGGGAGAAGGCACATGGGTGCCTTGATCAATTTATGGTTTTGGATTCCTCTCGTTGGAGTTGTAAAAATGGAAAAATAAAAAATAGTTTCTCTTTTGTTGCTATGTAGATAGATGTGGGATGAGATGAAGGGGATATTTATTGTTTTTATTTATCACTTGTTTTTTTTTATCTGTTCTTCATTAAGAGAATGAAGATATTTACGTTTTCCCCATGATGAGAGAGGAGAAGAAGGCAGAGCCACCCCCACCACCAGCCCCAGCCCACACCTACTGCCCACCCCTTCTATCTCTGTTTTAATTAATTAATTAGGGTTAATTACTCATTTGGTCCTCAAATTTGTACTCAATTTATATTTTGGTCCCTCAATTAAATTATTCTTTCAAATGGTCCATCAACTCTATATTATTCGTTCTATTGGTACTACCATTCAATTTGGCAGTCAAATATAATGGTAAAACTGTCATAATAGTCCACAAGCTGATAAAGTGATGATAAAGTGGCGATAAAGGGGTGATAGAAATCACTGTATCACCACTTTATAACCTATTTATCACCACTTTATCATCTTGTGGACGGTTATTGATGATTTTACCCTTACATTTGACGGGAACATTGACAGAAAGTAATAGTAGGACCATTTGAACGAATAATTTAATCGAGGGACCAAAATGTAAATCGAGTACAAGTTTGAGGACCAAATGAGTAATTAACCATAATTAATTAATATTTTAGTATAAATTGATGATTTTAACTTTCAAATTAACGGCAATATTGATGGAGTGTAACGGTAGGACCAATGCACCGATTAATAAAGAATTAATGGACCTTTTAAATGAATAATTTAGTTAAAAGATCAAAATGCCACTCAGATATAAATTTGAGGAACATTTGAATAAATAACCCTAATATGTTTTGACTGGTCCACTTCTAAACAAACTTTGTTTGAGTCATATTTTGCTTCCCCGCTTTTGTGTCAGCAAAAACAGATACCGACCACAAAATAGAAAAAACAAAAAGAAGCAAACCGAGTCACGGAACAAGGTTTCATATGTGAACGTTTACGTACTGACGACCAAGACAAGATTAAAACTTAAAAAGGGCACATTTGGTCAATTTTATTATTATTTGGTAAATTCAAAAGAAAAACTTTCTGCATTTCTCAGTCGTAGTCATATACATTTTGCCTTGTAAATTTTGTTTTATATTTTTCTGTTGAGGAAATAAGAAGTCGTACTAGTGACCTTAAACATATCTCATAATTTAATTTGACAAAGCAACAGTGCCATATTCATCAAGATACAAACAAGGCCATAGAGTATGCTGTCAAAGCATTTGATCAGCATAATAATAATTTGGAGCAAATTTTAGTCAATCCCTTAGATTTGATTGAGGAGTTTTGGCAAGCTTTTCACACCTATAATCAACTCCACTTCATTTTATGTTTTATTCATAAATTTTTTTGCAATCAACACAGTGCAGATTCATTAAAATATTTCAATTAGTTTAAGAGGCTTTATAGCTCAAGTGGTTAAAAACATTTACTCCTGCACTCGAGGTTTTAAATTCGATTTTCCCCTTCCCAATTTCGCTTGTATTACCAAAAAAAAAAAAATTTAGTAATGAAATGTATTGCCTTAAGTGATTCCCCAGTTTTAAATAATTGAAATTTTTTTGGTAGCTGCAACAATTTCATTAATGCAATACAATAACATAGCTCCACAAAGGTATCTTGCAAACAATAGAAAGATACACATAATAAACACAACTATTGCAAGATACTGAGAAAAACAATTATACATCTTGAAGACCCAATTCACCAAGAACTGAAAGTCATAAGAGGATTCATAAAATCACTGCATTCGGTTCTGCAAGAAGATTGTATGACATATGAGAGCTCTCTACTAGTTTGGGTGTTGGGGGTATGAAACTCCTATAAGTGGAATATCAAATCCCATGGTCAATTTTATATAAACTTCCACCAAGACACATGATCATGACGTCTCTCAAACAATCCTAAACTCAAAACACCAATTGATAGTAGATCCACAAAATTAACGGCTCCATCCCTCAACACAGAGATCTGATGGAGATCCACCTTATTAACTCCAAAATTGTAAGGACAACACAACATAGGTTAAAAAGGATAGATCTATAAATATCCAACCAAAAAGGTTGGTAGGAAGACTCTAGAACAACTGAGGGTGAGATAAATCTTGCAAAACACAAGGGAGCCTATTGTAGTATTTCTGTAATTTGGCTGGATCCCTTCTTATTTAGAGGGTCTGTATTGATCTCAATTCTCTGTAATTGGCACTGTTTATAAATGAATTCACCTGTTGTTTCGCGGAAAAAAAAAAACAAGTGCCTTTTCAATCTGCAGCTAATGCATAAGAGCAACTCCACCAATGCGCCTGGGCTAAGGCAGTGGTGGGTCCCATGGGCCCGAGCCCAAACGAAATTCCGGGCCTTTGTAGCTTGGGCAGAGAGAGGCCCCAAGAAACTGGGCACGCCCAGGGAAAAGAGCCTGAGGCCTAACCCGGCAAGCCGACGTCGCGATGACGTTAGCAACGAAAAAAAAAAATCGAAAAAATCTGGAAAAAATTAAAAATTTCAGAAATATTTTTAATACATACCTAGCAATTTTATTATTATTAATTTTATACATACAATTAAAATTAATCACTTGTAAAAAAAAAAATTAATAGTAAAAATGAATAGTAGTTGCCATTTGCATGGCAATAAGTGGAAACACACATTGCTTTTTGCAAGGGCAGCTATTATTCACGTGAATAGTAGCTGCCCTAGCTCCCTCCCTCTCCCCCATTGTCATGACAAAGGGCAAATGGGTGGAGTTGCTCTAACAGACTTTGATTGTTGACAAGAAACACTAAATGGCAATAATTTTCCAAACCAAAGTGTACTTTAACTACCCCTTTGATCTCCAGACCGAAAGTCACTTTTACTATTTTATATCGAGAGAGATTTTATTCTTTTTAGCGAAGTGCTTTTCGATTTCAACCTTACTTTTCTTTCTTGTATGCATAAAAAATAGAACCCAAGTGCCCAAATGAGCCTCTTTAATTGTTTGTTTGTTTTTGTAAAAGATGTGCTCAGCAAATTTGGTACCAATGTAGTTACCATCGTTTCTTATTTTACTTTTGGTATGAAATCTCATGCCGTGTTACAATTTTACAACTTATGTTTCTATTCAAATAAAAATGATTTGCCAACCAGTTTATTTTTAGGTTTAATTGATTAGAAACGGACTTAATGAGAATGAAAAAACCCTAGCTTCTTCTCTCCCAAAAACACTTTACAGTCGTTTTCACTTTGAGAGGGAGGGAAGTCACTATTCTTCCTCCTCTTGGTGTCGGATCTCTACCACCATTCCTTTTGCGGTTTCTTCATGTTTGGAATGAGTCGCAGAGACTCTTTAGTTTTCTATGTAGTTTTTCACTTCTTATTTGTGAGAGCTTTCCACTTCTCCTATGTGAGAGTTTTATTTGTATTATTATAACTTGGTTTTATTTGTAAGTGACAGGTGCCAACAATGAATGAACATTTTATATTGCAAGTGACAGGTGCCAACAATGAATTAACATTTTATATATTCATTGACTCTTCGGTTCTTTTCTTCTTTTTATTTTTATTTTTTATTATATATAAATAAAAATAAAAATTCTAACCAATTTACCCAATTTCGATTGATTGATTTATATATATATATATATTGGTGTTAGAAAATGAAATCTTGAGGGGGATGCGAATATGACACAAATGAGAGGTCAGAGACAAATCTAGTGGTCAACATTTTGGTCCCCATATGTCCACGTGACAACAACAAATGCAAGTGATTGTCTCTTGTTTTTTTCTCTCTCTTGTACACAAGGCAATTTCGATGAACCCTAATAATAATAAGGGTAATGCTAGGTTTCTCACATTTTTCATACCACATTTATATTACATTTTTAATAGAGGTGGAGGCTCACCAACGTCTGATAGGGCCTACTCTCTATTGTAGAGATGTGGTATGAAAAAAATGCCAGAAGAAAGACTTCCACTAATTTGACAAAGGGCTAAGTGGGAGGCAATGACTATTACTATTCACATGAATAGTTTCTGAAAGTGCATGGTGTTTCCACCTATTCATGAAGGCAAATACTATTCACTTTAACTTCTTTTTTTTATATATTTTTTTTTACTTAAATGATTAATTTGGAGAAGATTTTCGGTTGCCATGTGTCAATATTTATTATAAAAATTCGAATGAATTTTTCGGATATGATTTTCTGTATGAGATTTTCAAATGGGATTAATTTTATTTGTATGTATGAAATTAATAATAATAAAATTGCTAGGTATGTATAAAAAAATATTTCTGAATTTTTTGGATTTTTTCAGATTTTTAAAATTTTTTTATGTTGCTGACGTCACTTAGCCCAGGCAAGTTTAGGCTTTGGACTTGCCCCAGCTGATGGAGTCCACATACAGCCCGAGCAACTTTCCACCGCTGGAACCCTCAAACCTCCCTTTGGCTCCAAACCCCCCTCACCTGGGCTGATGGGTGGAGAAGCTCTAAGCCTAGCATTTTCTTAATAATAATTAGATCCCAACGTCACATCTCGAAGATATTAATATTATATAATTTAACACATACAAATCCTAACCCCCAACAACCACTTTCCAACACACTTTCATTTCATGTCACTCTCATGTAATCCTAATCCCCAACTAAATCTAAGCTAAGCCATGCTTAATATTCATGTTCATGCCCAATTACACATACTACACGCGTCTCAAAATGTTGTGCTCTCGCAACAACTCCATGCATCATTATTTTTGAGTTTTTCTCTCCACTTAAGGAATATTTTTCAAAGCTACATAATTTCCATGACATTCCAAATCCTCTCTGAAATTCCTAATTTCCATGACTTCCCAGTCCATAATAAGCAAGCATCCCCCTTGGATACATCTCTAGCCTTCTCCCCCAAAAGAAGGGGAAAAAAAAAAATCAATGTATTGATGTTTGCTTTATCAAAATACCAACAACAAAAAAAAAAAAAACCTTTTTGTGGTTTTGCTTTTTTATTGAGAAGAAAAAAATAATTAAAAAAAATCCGAAAAGTCATGTAATCAGGTATTGGCACGTATCTGAAAAAGACGTAGTCAAATTTTCGAACATGAACATTGGGATGCACAACACCAAATGTTAAGCTTATCAAGAGGGCCCTCCTTTTCCGCTTCTTTATTAAAAATAAAATAATTAAATTATATATATATATATATATATATATATATATATATATATATATATTTAGAAACCATATATAAAACCCAGGGAGAGACGTATCGTTCCCGGAATCCCAATCACTTCTTTCTCTCTTACAAAACCAGAGAGATCACGAAGCTGACTGTTCGTAGCTTCTCAAGTTTTCAATTCCAATAGTCTTTGTTTGCTGGGGCTTTTGCTTTCTCTGAAAATGGAGGGCGTTGATCATTTAGCGCACGAGCGGAGCAAGGCGCAGTTCGATGTGGATCAGATGAAGGTCGTCTGGGTCGGTTCTCGCCATGCCTTGCAAGTCTCCGATCGAATTGCTCGCCTCGTAGCTAGCGATCCGGTAATTAGTTCTCATTTGATCTGTTTGGTTTCCGACAAAATGTTTGAAAGGCTCAGAATTTTTGTTTCACATTTTAGTAGTTAATTTTTAGTTAGCGAGCTGAATTTTTGTTTTACTGAATTAACCATTCAAAATTATTTACTTTACCAGTACATTTTCGTTAACAATGTTCATAGTTGTAACTTATGAATTGAATGAACCTATGAACAGATGAGTGATTGCTTTTCAGATGATCAGTTGTTGAAAAGTTGTTTGATTGCGATTGTTTGAAAATTTCGTTCTTTAAAAACTTAGGCACGGAAAGCAATTGGATTTAATGTTCTTTTTATCTATATTCTTACTTTTTCGCTTCTGTGTATTTTTTTTAATTTTTTAATTTTTTAATTTGACTAATTATATTTTGTGTGTTACTGTTTAGGTATTAAGAAAGGATAATAGAACTATGATGACTAGAAAGGAGTTGTTCAAAAACACATTGAGAAAAGCAGCTCATGGATGGAAACGGATCAATGAGCTTCGACTTTCTGGTGTGTCTCCATCTGGGAGATCTTGTTTCGTAGATTTATTGTTATTTTGTTGTTATTATTATCATTACTGTTACTATTTTTATATTTTTCTATATCATTTTTCTTTTTCTTTAATAATGCAAATTATGCTACCATTGTTACAGAAGAAGAAGCATCCTGGTTTAGGCATTATGTGGATCAACCAGCATATACGGATCTTCACTGGGTAAGCTCCAATTCTCCCTTTTTGTGCCACTCTAATTTGTCTATATTTCAATATCCTGTTTGATAGTATTTTTTTTACTACGATTGTCCCACTTGTATGATAAGTATTCTGCATGTTTTTGTAGGCTTCAAATATTTGAAATGTTTGTATTTTTTAGTTAATATGTTAATCTTCTCTTCAGGGAATGTTTGTGCCTTTTATTAAAGGATCTGGTACTGAGGAGCAGCAAAAGAAGTGGTTGCCGTTGGCATATAAGATGCAAATTATTGGTTGCTATGCACAGACTGAACTTGGGCATGGCTCCAATGTTCAAGGGCTTGAGACCACTGCAACTTTTGATCCAAAGACTGACGAGTTTGTTCTTCATAGTCCTACACTCACTTCAAGCAAAGTGAGTCATTTTAATAATGTTTCTTTTTTGTTTTCTTCTGATTTTTTTCTTTTGAGTGAAATTTTAGTATCTATGATAACAAGCTTGTGATGGGAATTGTGCTTAGTGTCATTTTGATCTAGATATTTTCAAACATAATGTGGAGGTTATATTTTTTCTTGATTGAAATATCTAGTTTAGGCACTTATTTTTCTTCCTTCATGGTTGTGAATAGTGGTGGCCTGGTGGTTTGGGAAAAGCTGCTACACATGCAGTTGCTTTTGCCCGTCTTATTACTGATGGAAAAGACCATGGAGTAAATGGTAACGACCAAGTGTACTTTGTTTGGAACTTCTATCGTGAAGTGAATGGTCTATTGATTTTAATTATAGAACCAATTCTCTTGTTTTAGGTTTCATTGTCCAACTTCGGAGCTTGGATGATCACTTACCTCTTCCAGGCATAACAGTTGGTGATATCGGCATGAAATTTGGAAATGGAGCATACAACTCCATGGACAATGGTGTCCTGAGATTTGATAATGTCCGCATACCAAGGGATCAAATGTTGATGAGGTATCCACTTTGTATGCATTGTACTTAATGATAGATAGGATCGTTGTGCTTGAGTGCCTGTATTTCTTATTCAAAGAGGTAGAAAGGATGGCTATTCTCATGTTCTTCTCAAATGTGCCAGGGTCGCACAAGTTACAAGAGAAGGAAAATATGTCCAATCCAATGTTCCACGACAGCTACTTTATGGAACAATGGTTTTTGTGCGGCAAACAATTGTAGCTGATGCTTCCACTGCTCTATCACGGGCAGTATGTATTGCTACTAGGTATAGTGCTGTTCGTCGACAATTTGGTTCAGAAAATGGTGGTGTTGAGACACAGGTATCTGATGGAACATTGCCTCATTGAGTTTGTTATCCTCTGCATGATTTTGTTCTGAAGATGTGTTGTATTTTGGTTTGTGTTTTGTTCCAGGTGATTGATTACAAGACTCAACAAAGTAGGCTCTTCCCTTTGCTGGCTTCCGCCTATGCTTTCAGATTTGTTGGTGAGTGGTTGAAATGGCTATATACGGATGTGACACAAAAGTTGCAAGCAAATGATTTCTCCACATTGCCTGAAGCTCATGCATGCACTGCGGGTCTGAAGTCACTGACTACTTCTGCAACTGCTGTAGGATATTATTGCTGCTCTTTATTCTTCTATGTTTTACCTTTCTTTTTTAGTCCCATGAAGCTTTTGGGTGACAGCAAACATATACTTCCTGTCCCATTGACAGAAATTCTCTCTCTCTCTCTCGCTCTCTCTCATAATTTCTTTTTTTGACAGGATGCCATTGAAGAATGTCGGAAATTATGTGGTGGGCATGGTTATTTATCTAACAGTGGGCTTCCTGAGTTATTTGCTGTTTATGTCCCGGCATGTACATATGAAGGAGACAATGTTGTTCTACTTCTACAGGTCAATGGATTACGAAGCCTTGTTTTACTTGCTTTTGACTGGACCCTTTACCTTGCCTTCTGGCTTATTCCATGCCTGTACTACTATACTTTAAGAGCTGCTTTTGACTTTACTCAATAACTTGTCTCTGACTTTTGCCATGCCTGTTCTACTGTAGCCTAAGAGCGTAGGAAAATGTGCTCGCAAATTGTATATATTTGTTTGTTTTACATCTTGAATTTGTGGGCAGTAGGTTTTAACGAACCATAGTTCCTATTCTGTATGTTCTTGTTTGGAGCCTACTACTGCCTTCGGTATTTATATTTAGTGTGCTGAATTATTTCTCAAATTTTTTTTAGGTTGCAAGGTTTCTCATGAAGACTGTTTCTCAGCTGCCGTCTGGTAAAAAGCCTGTCGGAACCACATCTTATATGGGCCGTGCGGAACATTTGATCCAATGTCGTTGTAATGTTCAGAAAGGTTGAGTATAAGTATTCTTAATCTACATGCTTTTGTTACCTCTTTCACGTCATGAAGCACAAGGATAAATTTTATACTATGTGAAGGGACAATTTGTGCTTGACTAATATGCATTTACACTTGTGTGGATTGGTCTTTCATGCCTTAGTTGTTTAGTCTGTATTTTCAATGTCATGCAGTTGAAGATTGGTTGAACCCCAGTGTGATACTTGAGGCATTTGAAGCAAGGGCGATTAGGATGTCGATTGCCTGTGCTCAAGACCTTAGCAAGTTTTCAAATCAAGAAGAAGGTCTGTATTTTTTTTCTTTTCTGAATTTTCTATTTTTGTCTTTCTTTTAATGTGTAACAGAAGAACTTGTCGCCTATAAACTTAAGGGAATACTTGAGACATTGTAGAATCATTTTTTAATCTTTTTGACACCTCAGTTAGATTTTTTAGTTAATTTAGTTCATGTAATATTAACTATTCAGTTATATGAAGCTGCTTGGTTATTTTTATTCATGCATCATGCTGTGTGATTCTGATGATTTTGATTCATTTCCACTTCTTCAGGCTTTGCGGAACTCTCATCTAATTTAGCTGAGGCAGCAGTTGGTCATTGCCAATTGATTGTCGTCTCCAAGTAGGTTTCTTCCTCTTTATAATGTCATTTGAATAAAGTTTTGGACTTAAAAACCATGCTTTGGGTTTGACCTCCTCTCTGCGGTACCTTTGTTGAAGATTATTTCTGTACCTCCAATTACTAATTTAGATATCTGTTATTAAGTTCTCCACTTTGTTAATCGTGTTATGAAGCTTTTCTTTCATGATAGGTTCATTGAGAAACTCCAACAAGACATTCCAGGGAAGGGAGTGAAAGAACAGCTTCAGAACCTCTGCAACATATATGCTTTGTATATTATTCATAAACATATGGGTGATTTCCTCTCCACTGGCAGCATCACGGCCAAGCAAGCTTCGCTCGCCAATGATCAACTTAGATCTCTATATTCCAAGGTTTGCCCCATCAAACTTTTCTTGAAGGTCTACTTGTTCATTCATTAAAGTAGCTGTGGTCTGATAACTGTATCTTAACTTATTGCAGCTCCGTCCCAATGCCATTGCCCTTGTTGATGCATTTAATTATACTGATCACTATCTTGGCTCGGTTCTTGGCCGCTATGACGGTAATGTTTACCCGAATCTTTATGCGGAGGCGTGGAAGGATCCTCTTAATGAGTCAGTTGTGCCCGATGGCTATCAGGAATATATTCAGCCTTTGCTGAAGAACCAACTCCGAAATGCAAGACTATGATTTTTAACGTGGTGCGAGGATTCGATCAATGCCAATAAAGCTAGCAGTTACTTGCTGTTCACATTGTATTGTAATATTTATGCAACTAAAATGACTAGTTCCAGGATATGGGAAACAAAAGGTTTTATATTGTTCTTGATAAATGTCGCCAGCAGTATTAATAAAAATCATTTTAATAAGTTTTGGTTTATACTTTCATTAGACGGTAGTTGGTAGTTCTCATATGTACTAAAGTAGTAGGTACGCATGGTTCAAATAGATCTATTTGCCGCAAAATAAGCTAAGGGGCACGAAAATACTGAGCGAATTACATTGTGTAGTGATCACTCCAGTTTATACCTATGAACAGAGTTCATGTGAGCTGCATCTCCCCCACAATCCTAGCCCCTGCAAATTGTGATTTCTCAGCCAACCCCCTATGATTTTAGCCATTTATTCTGAAATTTCCATGCCAAACAAGGTTATCCTGTAGCCCTAAACCCTAAACATCTTGCTCTTTTACACTCTTAATAGGCACCTATTCAATAAAATGGTGGTTTCTATGGGAATTGGAGGTCAGGAAAGCAATGGCAGTGCTGACACCGCAAACAACCTTAAAACATCCGAGTGACACTTTTATTACTATAAATGCGACTTCAACAAAAGCTCCACAGTTCTACATCAAAACAAAGAGAATGAAAATTTATGATATAAAACATGTTACTTTGTTCCACGCTTGCGCCTGACGGGTCCAGACCTGTAGCCGCCCTTACAAGGCTTGCCCCAAGGTGTTACAGAAGGCCTCCCCTTGCTCTTACCCTCACCTCCACCATGTGGATGATCAATACGGTTCATTGCCACTCCCCGAACCTTGGGCCAGCGGCCCAACCACCGGCTTTGCCCGGCCTTGTAGATCTTCTTAGGCTGATTTCCTGGATGTGGCCCACTTGGAACCGACCCGATTGTGGCCTGGGACTTGGAATCTATCCACTTCTCAACATGGGAGGGCAACTTCACCAAACATCCTGCTGATGAGGGTTCTTTCAAAATGGTTGCATGAGTTCCTGGTGCTCGAACCAACTTGCCACCTTGACCTGGCCTCATCTCGATGTTGTGTATCTTGGCCCCAATGTGCATAGCACCAAGAGGTATGCAACGTCCCAATTGTGAATTGATGTCAAAGTTCAACTGATTTGTGCTTGCGCGACGACATAAAAGTTGTACCAGCAGCTACATCGGTGGAGAGAGTGTGATGGGCAGTGGCACTGGTGATTGCGGCGGAGGACCCTATTGAAGAGGGTTGAGGAAGCTGCTTGAGCTATCCAACAAGTCATTGGATCCACTTCCATAGGGTTTTCTTCCTTCTCTTTTCTTCTCATGCAAGCTACAAATTAACCTAAGTGTTGTTGAGCCAAATAAAATAAAGGGAACACTCACATGTCGAGCTATTTCATGAGGCCATTGCCTATTAAAAGATATCTCTGATTGGGGCTTTTCCAATGGGTCAGGTCAGACAATGGGCAGGTTTTGGGCTTATGAATTTGGATTGAGCTTCAAGTTGGTTTTTTTTGTGTGTGTGAAAATCTTAGGCTTTGGGCTTAATGTAATCATAGTGAGTTCGTTATATGGGCTGGCTTAAACTAAAACTAAGGCCCCATTGAATTTGTTGGCCTGCAAATTTCCTTATTTGGAACAAAAGACGATTCACTCCCAAAGGTGATACCGGCCAAGGAAAAAAAAATAAGATCAAAGAAAAAGGAATGGAACAAGCTGGAAAGGTAAGAAGCCAGTGTGAGAGTAAATACTCTGTATTACTAGAACTATAAGCCCCGTTAGCCATGAACATTTTCCTGACACCTCCCGAATTACCGAAGAAAACTTCCATGCATCGGAGATACATCTTTATAAGGATACGAAGATAGAGGTAATTATCATGAATTCGAAATAGAGAAAATTGTACAACTATGTGCCGATCTCTCTCCTAGAAAAGGGAATAGTGTCTCAAGATAGGGAAGTTTTTTCTCGAAGTTACCATCTCGTACTTGACAAGTGATGTGCCCTTCCACTGCCCTGTCTCTTAATTATAACGCGAATGGTCCAGCCCTAAAAACCGTGGTCCAACCTATATAGCTAATAATGTCTAAAATGACACGGCAGCTAATTTCATGACCCATCTGGAGTCTGGACCATTTCAAGACAACTCCTTCTACACTAACTTGAAAAGGTCCCACAATGCCACAAATTGTGCAACCGTAGTACTCTAGCCACACACTCCACTCTCATAGACCAACCCTGCCATAAAATCACCATTATTGTTTCTGTCTTCCAAATGTAATCCCAAACCTCCAATGAGAAGCTAGCCTCATATGCTAATTTTGAAACTTACATTAGTTGCCTGAGGATTCACATCATGGACATTCAAAACTTGGCAATTAATCAGAACTTACATCAGTTGCCTGGGGTTTTTTTTTCTTTGCATTAGTTCAAATTCCACAGCCTGTGGAGGAGGTGTAGAGAAATGCTCTTTTCGTCACACAATCATTTTTTTATTTTTTGGTCGAAGTTTCACTTCATTGCAATTCCCCAAAAGGGTATAGAAAAATACAAACAAAGCCGGGCAAAAACACCGGTCAGAAAACCAACATGAACAAATCTAGCTAAAACCAGTACAATATAACATGAAGATCATGTTCTCGAGTCAAAAACTAAAACGTCAAAAGCCAACAAAAAGGCATATAGCCCACAAAGAGGCATTACGCCCCCACAATATTAACATGTTCTATTTATTGTTAAATTATCAATCAAAATTATTGAGTAGACAGAGTTACATATGAATCATGAATGTAGGTTTTAATTGATAATTTAACTTAATTTTTTTGACCCCATACACACAAATGAATGAAAAAGGCGGTTTTCATGTGCTGCCTTTGAATAAGGTCGTCCCACTACTGCGGACTTAAAGGAGGAGTTGCAAGATATCGATTCCAATTGTCGGAGGTCGTCCTCGTTCTTTGAAGTTTCTAAAGCTAAAAATGGGGTGTCATTGTCAGTAGTATTGAATTTGTTTTTGGAGAGCAAAATTATTGTAGGCATAAATAATTTACAACAATGACAGTCTTGTAATCAAATCAATGCTTGCATACTTAATTATTGTAGGCACGTAGAAATGACAAAATATCAGGTACAAAAAAGAAGAAGAAAATTCATGAATTAAATGTTGAAAGTGAGGTTTCAATGTATGGGGGTAAGAGAGAAGATAAAAAAAAGAGAAAATGAAAGAAACTTGCCTATCAAAATAATTAGAAACTTGTGGTTTTGTGAACATAGGCTTTTGATTTTATGAACTATGATATTAAAGAAAAGATGTTTTATTAAGAAGAGATGTACTAGGGTCACCTAATGACCATTGGAACTGTTTTGATAAGAGGTATTATGTTCTTAAGTACTTTTTTTTATAGACGCTTTTATTAGAAGCAGGTGAAATTTTTATTAAAAAACCAAGTGTTTCCTGAAGACTCCAAAAAGAGGTTTTATGTCCCAAAAATACTTGTAAATTTATTTGCCAATGCAGTGGCGGAGCTAGAGATTGATGTTAGAGAGCGTGCACTTGCAAAATATAAAAATAAAGAGAATGAGAGCATAAACACTGCAAGTTCTCGTAGAGCTTCTTGCACATCATTTTCAGACCCCTAGACCAATCCCCTAAAGTAAAAAAAATCAAGAAATAAGCATTTAAATTGGGTGTTGTTAAACGAACCATAAAATTAACTGAGTATACCCTACTACCAAACTATTTATTGAATTACCAATTCACCCTAATATAAAATAATATATTGAATTGTGAAAAAAATATATAATTTTAGTAAGTACACCCTACTCACTATATTCAACCCTAATTAAATTTCAAGTTGGCTAAAAACGAAAGCTCCCTTAAATCAATCCCTCAAATCAATTAGCAATTCACATGGCAAGAACAAAATAAAGTTAAATTCATCTCAAGGACAACATATGGGACGTTAATATTAACCTTAGGCTCCTGGCTTTTGGTACTCTCATTGAATGAGGAAATACATCAACTAAATCGGCATTTGTTAGCTTGACAACATCTTCAAGACAATTACAGTGTAATGCATCAAGGCAACCACCAATGGACGAATCATAAATGATGTTTCTGCAGTGTAAGCCCAGCAATTCATTGGCATATACTAAGGTAAAAATTAGGAAATAACACTACTACAAAAATCGAAATAGACGTCGGTAAAACGACGACGGACAAAATAAATACCGTCGTTAAATTTTAAACGACGACGGTAATATAAAAACCGACGTGGATTAGAAACTAAAACACCTAAAAATAGGAAATTCGTTTGGGTATTTTTAAAACACGACGCATGAAACTTTAAAAGCGTCGTCTTATGAAACATGCCAATCCGATAAGAAAACAGATAACAAATAAACAACGTCGGTATGTGTAAATATACCGACATGGTAATTATAGACGACGTTTTACATATAATACCGCCGTTTTGAACATCAACTAAACACGACGGTAATTGTATTATTAACAGATGTATCAAGTACTATTTAATACGACCGTAATTTGATAATTACCGACATGTAACGTTAAATAACCACGGCTAGAATACATACAGAACGCCGTTTAATTTTAAAAAAATCCACGTTTGTCTTTTATTATTTTACGCCGTATTAAAACATATACTACGACAGTTATGATAAATAAAAGGTGGTGGTAAATCGTTACAACGTCGTTATAATATAATAGCGACGTGGTTGTTTAGATAATACGTAGTTCTTCGTGTTCTGTTTCCGACGCCTCATGTATGATTCAATGACACAATTTTTTATAACTTGTCGTCGGATAATAAATTAAACGAATAAAACGATATTGAGAATGAAAATCGTCCAAACAACATCCAAACTATTTTCAGAAATTCAGTATTTTGAAAATTGGTGAAACCCAAAGGCTCTTTCAAAACCAAACTATTACCTGCAGATAGGTGAGAGTTAACGATGTCGTCGTTTTGGTATTATGAGATTCTCCAAAATCGCATACATCGTTAACATCGTTTTGGTGCCTCCAAATCGCATGTGGGAGAGATCCAAGGCATGAAGTGAGGAATGACAACTTTGTGAGAAAAGAAAATTTGAAGAAATTATTTTTATTAACCACGTCGGTTCTATTATAAATCATGATGTTTAATTGTAAACAATCAACGTCGGATAATATTATACTACTGTCGTATAGAGTTGTAGTAACCACGTCGTTTTCCTTAAATGAGCGTTGTATTAATTTTTTATACGTCGCGCCTATTTGTGAACCGTCATTTTAAGTTTTTGTGATAATATTTTTTTTCCTTTGGTATCTACGTCGGTATCTTAGAAATGAGGTCGTGTTATTTTACTTATACCACGTCATTTTTTATAATAGCGTCGTCTTATATAACATTTCGACATTATTTAAATATTTGCATGACCTACTAAAGTTTCACTGTTTCGAATACCGAGAAAAAATTTCACACTCCTCTCGCTTATCCTTCCCAAGGTGCCACTCTTCGTCTTCGTCCCTGTCTGAAACTGATCGTCTTCCCACACTTCGTCTTCGTCACTGACCAGAACATACCACTTCAAAGACGAGAAAACCCGAGAAAACTTTCGTTGCAAGAAAAAGGTAACCATTGCTTCGTACTTTTTTAAACGAGTTATATGTTTTATCTTTTGAAATTTTTATATGTTTTTTTCTTTTGAAAATCATTTTCGTTTTTCAATTTACGTACAAAGAAGGAAAGGGTATCGTACCAATACACTGTTTTTTGTATCATGTTAATACGACGATGGTGCCATCTTATTTGAGTCGTTTGAAGTATATAATGACGACGGTATTTAAATAACGACGTCATAAAATAAATACTAAAATCGTTTTATATGTTTGAAAATTATGAAATATTCCCATTTCCATGTTTTTTTTTCTCAATAGCAATAGATGAAAATCATTATAAATGTTAGTTTTGTAATTCATTTACTCTTTTCCAATTTGATATAATATAAAGAAAAATAACTACTTAGAAGTGAAACAATAATCTGCTTTTTGTTGTTCATGTTAATAAGACAACGGTAACTGATTATGTACGTCGTTTTATTAATTAAACCACGTCTGTAATTAACTACGAGGTGATGAAAGAGTAAAAACGTCGGTGTTTAGTATATAGCGTCGTGTGAAACTAAATATTACGACGTGTTTTAACCTTACCGCCGTTTTTAGTATTGTAAAATATGAAATATTTTCAATTTAAGTTTGATTCCTTAAGTTCAATTTTGAAAATGATTATATTTTTTGTTCATATAATTATTTTACTTTTGTCGATTTGAATAAACATGCGCAAAGATTTTTTCCAATTCATAAATATACCTGTGTTTTGAGTTCTTATCAATAAGGCAGCGGTGACATATTTTTTAAGACGTTTGATGTGTTTATCCACGTCGGTAAATAACTACCGACGTGATAAGTTTAAATTACGTCAGTAGTTGTTATATAGCGTCGTTTGATGTTAAATACTACGTCGTATTATTAAAATTACCGTCGTGTTTAGTATTTTATAATCTGAAATAATTTCACTTGCAGGTTTGATTAAGCTGTAAACATGGTTTCTCAATCTCAAAGTAAGGCTTCTAGCTTGAGCAAAAAGAAAGCTACCTTGGAAAAGGATCAAGGTAAAGATCTTGTAGTTGCACAATCTACAACCAAATCCTCTAAGGAGATGAAGTTTGTATCTTCACTGAGAAAGCTTGAGGCAATACGACTACTTTTGTTGAGGAACCAAAGTCGGGCGTGGTATAACCACAATTCCCGTGTTGTGAAAAGAAAGTTTCAGAAAATCAAGCCGGTGATTGAGTACAACAAAAGGGTCAACCATATGGCCTTGCACATAAGGAGATGCAGTCATACATTGGTGTCTTGACACGCTCCAGTCCCACTTTCTGACCTTAAATGGAAAAAAGTGGACAACGATGTAAAAGAGCAGATTTGGGAAGCCATTGACATGGCTTTTGTTGTAGGCAAGGGGGGCAAGGACATGGTCTTATCTTCTGCTGGTAAGAAATGGAAGGATTTCAAGTCTACACTAACTAGGCAGCATATCCTTCCATTCATCAATGAGAAGGAGAAGTTAAATGAACCCCTAAACTATATCCATTCATAGTGAAAGCACAGTGGGATGCCTTTGAAAGCTTCAAGGTTATCCAAAGAATTTGAGGTGTGCATCTTGAACAAAAGCAGAGGAGGGAGAAATGCGAGTACAATCATCGGTTGTCTCGACGAGGATATGTTGGTTTGGAGGAGAGTTTGGAGGAAACCATGCCGGGGTAGAAATCGATCGATCTACCTTATGGAAGAAAGCCAGAGAAGACAAACACGGTAACTTCCCGATCCAAAAGTTGCGAGACAAAGCAAAAATAATTGTAAGCTTCTAAATTTAGACAATTTCTGTTTTAAATTTGTATTAGACTGCATTTAATTTTTAATTAGACTTGTATGTGGATCTGACTTCTTGTTTTTGTGGACTTTAATGTGTCTTTGTGTTAGGATGAATTGCAATAAAAAGTCTCTGAAGGCACTCTCACTTTGTATCGGGAAGCAATGATGTGTTGATTATGGCTTTGGGTCCCGAGCATCCGAGGAGAGTTAGAGCTGCAGGGCTGGAGTTTCCACTCTGAAATACTTCAATTTACCTAGACAACGGAGGGTAAAGTTTGAAGATAAATTCGAAAAACATCTCAGAATTATTGTGCAAGAAGAGCAAGTGAAATTTGAGGCTAGAACACAACAATTGGTAGCAGGTGAGAGGGAGAATATCTTGAATCAAGTGCGCCAACTGCTTCCCAATTTTGATGCCACCATGATCAAACAGTCAACTCCTCCATTTCCAATCCAAGGTCAAGAGCAAAGTCCCAAAAATCCAATGTCCGACAAAGCAAGCTGCTGCAGGGCAATTGGTGTGAAAGCCATCAATTTTGAGGATGAAAATAACAATCTTGAACAAGGCGTGGACGAAAAATGGTAAGTTACCTCGATTTTAAATTTCTCTGTTTCTAAATTTTTAGACGTCGTTATTTATCGTTACTGATCGTTATAAATGTAATACAACGACGGTTATTAGTTCCCGACGTTTTAAATCACACACCACATCACATTTTTGAAAAAACCGTCGTTGAGGTAGACATTCCACGTCGATATAGAGGGTGACCTATTTAGTTTATTTCTCTGTCACTCTAATTTTCTCTGCAATTGATTTTTACGTATTTCTGCTAAGAATGTTGATAAACCTGAAATTTGTTGATCTGTGAATTTGAAAAAGGAAAGGATTTTGCGTCGTAATTATAATATACCACGTCGGTTTTAATTTACCGTCGTAAATGTAATGTAATATAACGTCGATTTTGTTTAAGAACCGACGTACGTATATAAATATCACGTCGGTTTTTGTGTTCATGTAATTTTTTTGAACATCTGTCTTTGTTTATTTTAAAGCAGAAGGCCAAGGTCATTGATGTTCCTGAGAAGGAACAACCAGTGGGAGACTTGCCTTCTTCTCTACAAGCCCTTTGTGCTTATGCTTTGAGACGACGTTGAGGGTTCATGATAGGATTATGACCTTTACAATTGAGAAGGAAGTGTTTGGAAATGATCGTGAAACCTTCATCTTGCACGAAGATATTAGTCAAATTGCAGCAATGGAAGAAGTTGGAGCCACTTGTCATTCTTTGTATACATGAGGTAATTTCCTTATCAAATTTTCATTTTAAACTCTGCTTTCTTTAAAAAGGAATAACTCATTGGATCATTTCATATATTTAGGTGCCTATTTGAAACATTGAAAACTTCAAATATGTTGAACATGGTTGGCCTTGTGGACCCCGCTCAAGTTAGTGCTAACTCTGGCTCATTAACTCAAAGATCACGTGCCTTAGCTACTAGACTTCAAAGGACGGATGGGGAACAGATTTTCTTGATGCCTTACAATCCAAGGTTAGTCCCCTTAACAAGATTTTCTTTGTATGATGCAGTGTATATTAAAGTGTTTAACCTTTATGTTTTTTTTTGTGTGTGTAGTTTTCATTGGGTCTTGTTCATTGTGAGAGCAAAGAGAGAGACTATTTATTTTCTGGATCCTTTGCCAAACCGAATGATTGATGACGAGTGCAAAAACATGGTGAACACGTAAGTTGATTTACTCATATGTGTTTGTATAGTAAGCTTTCTTCACTTAAGTGATCCCACTCTCTCTCTCTCTCTCTCTCTCTCTCTCTCTCTCTCTCTCTCTCTCTCTCTCTCCCTCTCTCTCTCACTCTAATTTTTCTGCAATTGATTTTATCTGTTTTTCTGCTAAGCATATGGATAAAAATGAAATTTGTTATTTTACGTCGTAATTATAACATTCCACGTCGGTTTTAAGTTACCGTCGTCTTAATTGTCGTATAATGTCATTTTATTTTAAGAACCGTCGTCTGTATATAATTACCACGACGGTTTTGTGTGTTCATGTGTTTAATTTTAACGACTATCTTTACGTATTTTCAATAACACTTTGTTGCCTTGAAACAGTGCTATCAAAACCTATAATTCCCACATAGGCGAGCACGGCAGAAATCACCCATTTGGAAAACTCTAAAAGGCACTCCAAAGCAACCAAGCAATGTAGAGTGTGGGTACTATGTAATGCGCTTTATGAAAGACATCATCGAGGATCCTGACTTTGGAATTTGAGATTAAGGTAAAAGGAAAAATTATATATTTTAATTTCTATGGTTTTTAATTTACCACGTCGGTAAATAAAAACCGGCATTATATTACCATACAACGACGGTTTTACCTGTCGGCCGACAATTTATCGACATCACTCGACATCCATCGACATTTAACATTTTATTTTTTATTTTTTTAATGGCTTGCAGTATCTGAGGAAAAGATCAATCACCATACCCCCAAGAAGCCATTGATGAAGTCGGAAGGAATGGGCAGAATTTGTAAGCCTTCATATGGATTAGGGGAATTGGACAAACATTAATCACAAGAATTAACAATTTTTGTAAATATTTTGGTTATAATTTACATGTTTTTTTTAGTAAGAATTAAAAATTTGTACAAAATTATCAAATCAAAAGAATTTTTAAAAAATGCGACGGTGCATAACCAAAATGATATGTATACAACCAAACCACGTCGGTACGTATCTGAAATGACATGTATACAAATATAACATGTGTTATATTATAAAAAGAATATTATTTTCATTCAAATAGACGTCAAAAGGTATTAAAACGTCGATATATTAAACAATAACGACGTCTAAAGATATTAAAACGTCATTAAATACACCGGTTCCATATTACCGTCGTCTAAAGATATTAAACCAGCGATATATACAAAAATAATGCTGTATAAAGTTATACTTACAATGTCGTTAAATACAACGGCGATATTTTTTTATTCCCGACGTCTAAAGCTATTAAAACGGCGATATATAGAAAAATAATGCCGTATAAAGTTATACTTAAAACGTCGGTAAATACAACCGCCATATTTGCCTTCCCACCGACGTGTAAAGTGATTAATATGGTGTCTATAAAAAAGTAATGACGTTACAAGTTCAATTTAAAACGTCGGTACATACAACGACTGTATTTTCCTTTTCGCCGACGTCTAAATAAATATATATCACGGCGGTTATGAATTCATACCGACGTGGTTTTATTTTGATTTTTATTGAAATTATTTTAAAATATTTGTAATAAATTTTAAAAAATTCCAAAAAATAAACAGAAATTATAATGCACTCATAGATATATTTTCTTACCACTAATTCTTTAAAAAGTGTTATTTGAGTCAAAAAATTTAAAATTTAATGCTTGACAAAAAAAATTATTGATAAATCACAACAACACTTGTAGTTTCGTAACATATTCTTATGTGGTTTGTGTCATCCATGGTTGTGATAAATTCAAATATATTTAAAATATGTTTTTATCATCCTAGTACACAAGGCATTGTAATAAGGAGTCCGTAGCAATTTTCGATTAATTTTTATCATGCTTTATTATTTTTTTATAATATTTTAAAATTTTATATAATTTAGGGTTTAGGGTTTAGGGTTTAGGTTTTATTGAAAAGACAACGGTTTTCTTTTTTATTTTCAGGTTTAGACAAAACCACCCTAATTAATTTTGTATTATTTTATTATTTTTTAATTTAAAATAATTTAGGGTTTAGGGTTTAGGGTTTAGGGTTTAGGGTTAGGGTTTAGGTTATATTGAAACGACGCCGATTTTCTATTTTGTTTTCTTTCAATTCCACCCTTGCGACACCGTTTCGAATCCCAACAACACCAAACATGGATATTAAATTTTTTTGTCGACGGTTTTATTATTTTAACGACGTGAAATTTTATTTAAAACGTCGTATTTTATATATTTACCGTCGATTTAAAGACCACAGATTTTATCAATTAGACGTCCATCTTTATTATATAGCGACGTAGAAAACGAAAACAACGTCACTATAAAAATAATAACTGTCGTTTAAAATTAAAAACTTTAACGACGGTTTTCTTTTGTTTCGTCGATGTTTAAAGAAGCGCGCAATCTGAAAATTTACGTGTGACCTAAAATTTTCATTTTTCGCTCTAAGTGTTAAATAATTTGCTTTCTCTCTTCAACTTTAATTTTTAGTTGTGCTCTCCACCTCGATCGAATGCAATATGTTCGAACCCTAATTCTTGACTCTAATTCTTAACCTATCACTCTGCTGCACTGTAAGTTCGAACCCTAATCTCTTGACTCTAATTTTTATTCATTGAATGATATTCTGTTCGGGTTCTTAAGTACAAACGTGATCTGACTTTGCTTTTTTATTCATTGAATGATGTTACATTGTGCGTCCTTTAAATGTTTTCGGGTTCTTGAGATAGGTTGTCTTAATCACTCTCTGTCATGATAGGTCTTACGCGTGATAGCTTTTCATAAAAATTCATTTGCTATGGGTCTTAATCAATATTTCAGATACGTGTTATATTTATTTGGTTCTCAATTTGATCTTGGAAATGGAATGGCAATCGGAGATTTACTTTTTTTTTTTAAAGCATACGATGTTTTATGTAAAATAACCGTCATCTGTAATCTTAAAATACGTCGTTTTATGTTAAAAAACCATCGTCTGTTTTATAAAATACGTCGTTTTATGTAAAAAACCGTCGTCTGTTTTATAAAATACGTCGTTTTATGTAAAAACCGTCATCTGTATCTTATACTTATTTAAATTTATATAATCTGCTTTGTAGCCTAAGACGACTGTTATTACAAAAAACCGTCGTCTGTTTTATAAAATACGTCGTTTTATTTAAAAAACCGTCGTCTGTAACTCATATTACTTGTTATTTAAATTTATATAATCTGCTTTGTTGTTCACTCTTTTCTTTTAGTAGCCTAAGACGACTGTTATTACAAAAAACCGTCGTCTGTTTTATAAAATACGTCGTTTTATATAAAAAACCGTAGTGTGTAACTCATATTACTTGCTTTTAAAATGTACATAATATTCTGTAGTGATATTCATTGCTTGTCTTTTTACTTTATTATATATTATAGGTTATAGTATCAGTGATGGATAAGTCATGGATGCATGCGGATAGAAGATCAAAGGCATATGAGTTAGGGGTGGAAGCATTTTTGGATTTTGCTGTAGGAAATCTTCTAACTACAACACATATTCATTGTCCATGTGTTAAATGTGGGAATTTTTGATTGTTTGGGGTTGGAATTATAAGGGACCACTTGTACTTTAATGGAGTTGAGCAAAGCTATAAGAATTGGACATTTCACGGAGATTCTTGGCAGTCAACTACTAATGCTAGTAGAAATGTGGATGAAGATGATAACCATAGTAGTGATAGTTTTGTTTCTGAAGAAATAGATATGGGTGATAATGATTTAGGTGATGTTGGATCCGATCCTTATGAGTTTGCCAATGTGATTGGGGATGGAGATCAACCCTTGTACCCTGGTTGTAGTAAGTACACAAAGTTGTCGGCATTAGTGAAGTTATATAATTGGAAAGCAAAACATGGGATGAGTGATGTCATTTCTGAGAATTGTTGATACTTCAAGGAGATTTGCTTCGAGAAGAAAATACAATACCTTCCTCTATGTATGAGGCAAAGAAGACTTTGTGTGCATTGGGGCTGAGTTATGAGAAAATCCATGCATGCCCCAATGACTGCATCTTGTATAGGAAGGATTATGAAGATTCAACTAATTGTCCTACTTGTGGTATCTCAAGGTGGAAGGAAGGCAAAGATTCAATTTTGAAATAGGGTGTCCCCGCAAAGGTGGTGTGGTATTTTCCACCAATTCCAAGGTTTAAAAGGATGTTTCAATCAAGTAAGACATCTAAGAGTTTGACTTGGCATGTCGATAGAAAATCAATTGACGGTCGGATGTCTCATCCGTGATTCCCCTTCTTGGAAACTCGTTGATGATAAATGGCCCGAGTTTGGTAAAGAGTCGAGAAACTTGAGACTGACTCTCTCATCTGATGGATTCAATCCCCACGCTTCTCTAAGTAGCGAATACGATTGCTAGCCGATTATCTTAGTTACATATAATCTCCCACCATGGTTATGCATGAAATGAAAGTTCATGATGTTGACTTTATTGATTTCCGGTCCTAAACAACTCGGAAATGATATAGACGTCTACTTAGAGCCTTTGATTGATGATTTAAAATCTTTGTGGGATGGGATTAGAGGAGTGTATGATGCACACATAGGAGAATACTTTACACTCGTGAGCTGCACTCACTGTGGACAATAAATGATTTTCCCGCCTATGGAAACTTATCTGGTTGTGTCGTTAAAGGATATAAAGCTTGTCCAATATGCGGCGATGATACGCCTAGTCACAAAGTTGAAAAATGGCCACAAAATCTGTTACATCGGGCATAGAAAATGGCTACCAACATATCATCCATATCGGAGGCAGCGTGCGACTTTTAATGGGAAACCTGAATATGACATGCCTCCAAAGCCATTAACGGAGAAGAAGTGCTACAAAGGGTTGAAGGTATTAATTACAAATGGGGCTCGAAAAAGGGGAGGTGGAGGTGAAAATGATGGTGACGAGTTTGTTGGAAGAAGAAGTCAAAATTCTTTGATCTCGAGTATTGGAAATACATTCTGTGAGGCATTCCCTCGATGTGATGCACATTGAGAAGAATATTTGCGATAGTATCATTGGTACGTTGTTGGAGATCCTGGAAAAAATAAAGATGGGATTGCTGCTCGTTTAGATTTATTGAACATGGGGTCAAGACCGATTTGCAACCCGAGTATAGAGAAAGACGTGCTCGCTTGCCTCCAGGGCCTTGGAATTTGTCAAGAGCAGAGAAGAGAACGGTTTGCAATTCTTTCTATGGTATGAAGGTCCCTGAAGGTTATTCTTCAAACATAAAAAATCTTGTATCTTTACAAGATTCAAGACTTCTTGGCCTAAAATCACATGATTGTCATACCTTGATGCAACAATTGCCCACTGTGGCAATTGCCTGCATTTTGGAAAAGCCTGCAAGGTATGCAATAACTTGACTATGCTTCTTCTTCAATTCTATATGTGCAAAGACCGTGGATGTTTCCTCTCTAGATAAGTTGGAAGAAGATGTAGTAGTTACTTTGTGTTTGCTTGAGAAATATTTTTCCCCTTCATTCTTCGATATCATGGTTCATCTAGTAGTACATCTTGTCAGAGAAGTTCGTCTATGTGGGCCTGTTTATTTTAGATGGATGTATCCGTTCGAAAGATATATGAAAGTGCTAAAGGGGTATGTTCAGAACCGTAATCATCTTGAAGGTTGCATTGCTGAGTGCTATATAGCTGAAGAAGCTGTGGAGTTTTGCACTGAGCATTTATCTGATATTAGAACAATTGGAGTGCCATTAAACCAGAAGATGGGACTTTCAAAGCCACTATCAGGTTGCTCAGTGACTTTAGTTGATTGGGACCTTTTGAACCAGGCACATCTATATGTGTTGGAGAATACGGAGGAAGTCCAACCATATATCGAGTATGACTTTTAACCATTATGTTTTAAATCATTCCTTATGTTTCTCTTAAATACAAGGGACAGTAATACTAGAATTTTCTCTTCATAAGCTCCTTTCATCTCCTGTAACAGAT
This sequence comes from Prunus padus, assembly GCA_024362665.1. Classification (NCBI taxonomy): domain Eukaryota; kingdom Viridiplantae; phylum Streptophyta; class Magnoliopsida; order Rosales; family Rosaceae; genus Prunus; species Prunus padus. The sequence goes on along the minus strand of JANFAM010000005.1, from coordinate 10,740,956 downwards.
GACAATTTTTAGTGCAGTGACCAATCTCATAGCAAACATCACAAATCTGATTAATATCGGTGGGATAAACATGTTGAGGTGCATTAGATTTTTCAATTTTTAAAGCAGCTACCTCTTTGGCCAAATTCTCATATCTTAATTTCAAATCGTCTTCCTCTTTTAATTGAAAAATTCCTTTACTAACAGAAGAGGAAGCAGACTTAGAGCGATCAGTACTTTCAAATGGACTAGGAGTGGTCCATTGATTAGATTTTTCAGCAATTTCATCAAGAAAATTTAAGGCCTCATCAGGATCTTTTTGCATAAATTCACCATTACACATAGACTCAACAAATTGCTTATCTCGTGAAAGGAGTCCATCATAAAAGTGACTAGCAAGTCGCCAATTCTCAAAACCATGATGTGGACAGAGACTCAAAAGTTCTTTAAATCGTTCCCATGTTTGATACAATGTTTCACTTTCTTTTTGAGCAAAATTTCAGATTCTTTTCTTCAAAGCAATTGTCTTATGATTTGGAAAATATTTTTGAAAAAATGCATGAGTCATATCATTCCAAGAAGTAGTAGACCCAGCCCTCAACGAATATAACCAACTTTTTGCTCTTTCTTTCAAAGAGAATGGAAAGAATTTTAGTGTTATATCTAGACCATTGTGTAACCTCCTACTAAAAGATTCTCCTTTTGAGTGGACTGATGCTTGCCAAGTTGCTTTTAATAAATTAATTGGAATGTTGACATCTGCTCCTATCATGCAACCACCTGATTGGAATTTATCTTTTGAAATTATGTGTGATGCTAGTGATTATGCTATTGGGGCTGTTTTGGGACAAAGAAGGGATAAGAAACCTTATGTCATTCACTATGCAAGTAGGACTTTGAATAGTGCCCAAATGAATTATTCAACAACTGAAAAAGAACTTCTTGCAGTGGTATTTGCTTTGGATAAATTTCGTGCTTATCCGGTTGGATCCCTATTGTTGTGTTCACTGACCATGCTGCTTTAAAGTATCTTCTCACCAAGAAGGATGCTAAGGCTCGATTAATTAGGTGGATCTTGTTACTCCAAGAATTTGACATCACCATTAAGGACAAAAGGGAGTAGAAAACGTTGTGGCTGATCATTTATCCCGATTGGTTTTTGATGAATCTTTTGAAAATACACCAATTAATGATTCTTTCCCTGATGAGCAACTTTTTGCTCTTTCTGAATTACCTTGGTTTGCTGATATAGTCAATTTTCTTGCTACAGGTCAAATTCCATCTCATTGGAATGCGCAAGATCGGAAAAAGTTTTTGGTTGAGGTACGCAATTTCTTTTGGGATGATCCATATCTGTTTAAATATTGTCTGATCAAATTATTCGTAGATGTGTGCCTAGTCATGAAATTCATGCTGTAATTTCTTTTTGTCACAATGGAGCATGTGGTGGTCATTTTTTTGTAAACAAAACCGCTGCAAAAATTTTGCAATGTGGATTTTATTGGCCTTCTCTTTTTAAGGATACTAATATTTTTTGTCGGACCTGTGAACGTTGTCAAAAATTGGGGGCCATAACTCGTAGAAATATGATGCCTTTAAACCCCATTTTAGTGGTTGAAGTATTTGATTGTTGGGGTATTGATTTTATGGGTCCGTTCCCTGCATCTTTTGGGTACCTATATATTTTGGTAGGAGTTGATTATGTTTCAAAATGGGTCGAGGCTGTTCCTTGTCGACTTAATGATTATAAAACAGTTTTACGGTTTTTGAAAGAAAATATTTTCTCAAGATTTGGAACACCTCGAGCCATTATCAGTGATGGGGGAAAGTATTTTTGCAATAAACCTTGTGAGGCTTTAATGAAAAATATGGTATAACTCATAAAGTCGCTACCCCCTATCACCCACAAACAAGTGGCCAAGTTGAACTTGCTAATAGGGAATTAAAACAAATTTTGGAGAAAACAGTAAACCCAAATCGCAAAGATTGGTCTCTCCGACTAACCGATGCGCTTTGGGCATATCATCTGCTTTTAAAACTCCGCTTGGTATGTCTCCTATAGATTAATCTTTGGGAAAGCTTGTCACTTGCTGTTGAATTGGAACATAAAGCTTACTGGGCTATACGAATGTTTAATTTTAATGTGGATGATGCCAGTTCACTTGAAAGCTTCAATTAAATGAGTTGGCAGAAATTGAAATGATACATATGAAAACTCAAAAATTTACAAGGATCGAATGAAAGTTTTTCATGATAAACATATTCTAAGAAAAACTTTTGAGCCTTCACAGAAAGTTCTTTTGTACAATTCACGTTTGCATCTATTTCTGGCAAGCTTCGTTCTCGATGGACAGGACCCTTTGTGGTGAAAAGAGTTTTTCATTTTGGAGCTGTGGAGATTGAGAACCCCATAAATGGTGATGTTTTTAAAGTTAATGGTCAACGCCTTAAGCCATTTTTGGAGAATATTGTTTTGCAGACGAGACCATCCCTTTGGAGACTCCTGTTTATGAGGATTGATCCTCTACACTTTCTACTGTCTAACCCTTTGTTTTCATTATCTTGTTTTTTTTATTTTTTTGTTTTTGTTTTGTAGACTCACTTGTTGCAGGAAATTTTTTTGGAGATCTTTTGGACACTCCAGGTGCATTCCTTCCTCACCCTTGTCTTTTATGAGCGTTTTTTTTTCTACTTTGCCTATTCACATTGAGGCCAATGTAAATTTCCAGTTGGGGGGGATAGATGTGTCTCTTTAATATTTTTCGCAACTTGTTAGAATTCCTTTTTAATTTCGTTTTTTTTATTGCTTTGTCTTTGTTTTATTTTATTTATTTTTCTTTATGAGGTTAGACATTTGTGATGTTTTTAACTTTACATTATCTTCTCAATCCTTATACCTACTGTCGTAAATTTGAAAGCACTAAACTTACATGTTGATTTGATATTCATGAGTGATCTTAAGATTGAGAACACATGAGCAATATGATAAGTATCCCGATTTTGAGTCTTTTTCATTTATTTCCGGTTAGTGGATAATTCATGATTTGCACTTTGAAATTTGCACAAGCACATAACACTTTTTATGGGGAGTAAGCTTAGAAACCAGTTGTATTCAATCTTTTTGTTCAAGTGTTGTTGGATGAACTTACTCTTTGACTAACTTTGGTTTAAAAACAAAATATATATATATATATATATATATATATATATATGTGTGTTCTATCCAAGATTTTACTTAGTAACCGGGCCTCTTGCCTAATCAGCAGTGAGTGTTCGCGTCAAGCGGTAGAGTTTTGGTGTGAGAATAGTGTGACTAGTTTAGCTTCATAGCCTTTTTAACCCGAGTTATTAAGCTCATAGGGGTGTCTTTTCACCTAATGCCTTAAAGCCTTTGGGTTTGAGAGTCATTGGCCTAACGCTCGCTACATGGGTAAATTAGAAAGCTTAATGGAGTTAGACATTGCACAGTCCATAAAAAAAAAAACAAAAAAACAAAAAAAAAAAAAAAAAAAAACCTTTGTTTGTTTTAGGTGAGAGAGTCTAAAAATCCTTGTTATAAGGAGGTTGGTATGATTGGAATTTAGCTTATGTCTCATGATTGTGTTAGTTCACTCTACACCAAAGGAAATTTGTGAAAGGTTTATTAACTTGTTATAAATGATTTGGACCTTGAGTTGGGATAAACTTGGAATTTTGGATAAGTGTTCTCTCTTTTAACATTGTTCATGAGTTGAAAATCAAAGCTTTGTGATGTGTTATTTCTGTTTATGATAGTTGGGTGTTGGATTTATTTTCAAAGTTTTGACTGAGTAAATTGTTTTAACCTCATACTTTGATGTTTGTGGGTATCATCCCTGGAAACCCTCACGAGACTATAACTCGTCCTCTCTGGGTAACTTTGAGGTTTAAAGGCTTGTTGCATATGCTCAATGCAATCGAGTTCCCTGCGAAAGTGGCTTATTCATTTTTATTTTCTTGTTTTTGTGTTTGAGCTAGAGTTTCCTTTGAGACGCTTGAATTGCTAGGCTCTAGCAATAAGCTAGTTGGGGGGTGTGATAGTAGCTGAAAAGTGCATCGTTTATGTCCCTAAAATATACCCTTAGAGCTTATTTATCTACTAATTTATTCATTTTGGTCTACTATATTTTTAATGTGTCAATTGATAAAGTTTAATATTATTTGACATTGACTTTGGCCAATTTTATGTAGGTAAATATTATTGGAATTATGTGGGCTGCTTACTGGAGTGTAAAAGAGATTAAGTAAAAGCGAAAACCAAGCCAATTGGTTGGAGACTCATCACATGCTAAGTAAGAGACCATGACTATTCAAAAGAGGAAGCTGACGTGCAAGCAGAGGACTGTGGAGAAGTTAAATGCAAGGAGGAAACTAAATCCTAAGGGGGGAGGGTTTGACGGAGATAAAAGCTTGCTCTGCCTCAAGGGATTGGGGCAGCTATTTTGGCGAGAACAATTTATTTTTTTAGGGTTAATTTTTTCTTTTGTTATGGAGAACTAACTCCCTATCTAAGGTTAGGGGGAAAGCCTTCGAGATACTATTTGGTTCCGTTAGTTTGATTCGAATGGAGCTTTAATGTTAAATTCTTATTTATGGATTTGTTCAATTTAATTTTAGTTCTTCTCTTTGATCGATTCATGGGTGCTTGATAATCTTATTCATAGGTTCAGTCATGCTTTTCCTATCGTTAAGTAAAAACGTCCATGCTTTTGAGATTTGAGACAAATTAGTAGATTACTTTGATTTCATTGGATTTATTTCTTGATAGGTTGCTGCTGTAGGTACAAGTTATGCTTGAAATCTTCTCTAAACGAAATTAAATTGGGTTTTAATTGTGAACAATCATAGTGAGAATCAAACTAATGGGATTACATATGTATTTTGAAGGCTTTCCCCCTAACCTTAGCTAGGGAGTTAGTTCTCCATAACAAAAGAAAAAATTAACCCTAAAAAAATAAATTGTTCTCGCCAAAATAGCCGCCCCAATCCCTTGAGGCAGAGCAAGCTTTTATCTCCGTCAAACCCTCCCCCCTTAGGATTTAGTTTCCTCCTTGCATTTAACTTCTCCACAGTCCTCTGCTTGCACGTCAACTTCCTCTTTTGAATAGTCATGGTCTCTTACTTAGCACGTGATGAGTCTCCAACCAATTGGCTTGGTTTTCTCTTTTACTTAATCTCTTTTACACTCCAGTAAGCAGCCCACATAATTCCAATAATATTTACCTACATAAAATTGGCCAAAGTCAATGTCAAATAATATTAAACTTTATCAATTGACACATTAAAAATATAGTAGACCAAAATGAATAAATTAGTAGATAAATAAGCTCTAAGGGTATATTTTAGGGACATAAACGATGCACTTTTCAGCTACTATTAGTTACGCTTTAAGGTATGTATTATTGAATAAAACATTGGAGTTTGATTTATTGTCATATCTATATTGCATTGAATTAACATATGATTAATTTGCAGGTTCAAAGGGAAATCAATGAGAAAGAAAATAATGGCGTATCAGAAAATTTGAGGTGGCTAGCAAGTGGTCCAAGCATGACAGTGCCATCATATAAGAGCTATCTTATTAAAGGTGTTAAATTTAACACCAAGGCACAAGATGATGTGCGGGCAGTTCAAAATAGTGGAGTTTATTTACTTGCAAATACTATGCAAGTTGCTAGTGCCAAGGATAAAAACCCTATTGTCTCAAATATGGGTTTTTATGGTGTCATTCAAGATATTTGGGACCTTGACTACCAATAGTTTACAATCCCAGTCTTTAGGTGTGATTGGATAGATAGCACTTCTGGCCTTGTAGTCGCATTTAACTCGGATTTACCCTTGTAGATCTGAGTAAAATTGGACATAGGAATGACCAATTTGTTTTGGCTTCTCAAGTCAAACAAGTTTTTTTGTTGACGACCCAATGCATCATAGTTGGTCGGTAGTGTTATCAATGCCTAATAGAGAATATAATGATGTTATTGGTGATGATGACTTAGGTGATGTTAGAATTGAGTGTGAGCCATTTACTAGAGGGATGCCAAATGTTGACACATTTGATGAACTAGCCCGTGAGTTTGGGAGTGAAAATATTCGAGATGGGTGTGAAGATATATGGATTGAATGATGCTATTGTGATTTATGACATTATTTATGCCCTAAATGGCTGTGTATGACATTAATTTTGCAAGAAATTGTAATGTATTTCTTTCACTTTCATTATGCAGGTTTCGGCAATATAACTTTCAGTAATATAAAAAACTGGGTTCAGATGCAAAACACGACGGTAATCTGAAAAATTGCAAAATAAGACGTCTCAATGATATTTAACGATGTTTACATCCATAATATATGTACCGACGTCTAAATAATAACTATCATGACCGGTCAATTCATTCAAAGATACGTAGATAACAACAGAACAACGGCGGTAATGTACGGACATTTGTGGTAATGTTTAGTTAGACGTCATTCAACGAAAATCAATTTATAGTTTCCGTCGTGGTTACATCATATTAAGTTTATATTTTAGTAACTTACGACATTGTTTCTACTTTAAACGACGTAGGTTTTCTGAAAGGGTCGTCTAAGGTTATCAAAGATGATCTTTTAAAATTAAAATTTTCATTGAATAGACGTCGGTTTTTATCCGAATAAGACGTTGTCAATGCTAACAACTTCATATTTGTAAAAAAACTGATGTCTTTCTTCTTTAACAACGTTGGTTTTGATTAAAGATGTCGTCTTTTCAGTTTTGAAATTTATTTTGCACGTCGGTAATACGTTAAGAACAAACGTCTAAAAGTATAATAACGACGGAATTAATTATATAATCGAAGTATAAAGTAGTAGCCACGTTTGAATTTCTATGACATAGGATATTTGAAGTCTTAACAACGTCTTCTTTAGAAATAAATACGTCGTAGAAAAACGAAATAACGTCGGTTATGGTTTTATTCATGACGTGGATAGTTAAAATCTACGTTGTTTTGGAAATTATTAATGTCGTGGTAATATAGATATAGACGTCAGTTTTAAAAATAAAATGGCCATCTAATATTTTTAACTACGTCGATCTACAGTTAAATTACTGACGTAAACTGACTTTTCAACGTCTCTAAGTTTATAATTTGTGTCATGGTTACTTATGTTTACGTTTGTATTTTTGTAAATAATGACATTGTTCCTTTGTAAAACGACGTTTATTTTCTAAAAGTGACGTCTAAAGTTATCCAGGTTGTTTATTTTTGAGTGAATAGACGTCGGTTTTTATTTATGTAGGATGTTGTATATTTTAACAACGTCAGGATTTTAAAATAAATTGTCGTGTTTAATTTATAACAACGGCGTATTTTATCAAATGTGTCGTCTTTATATGAAATAGACGGCGGTGATTTACCGTCGTGGTTTTATGCATCAAAAGATGTCGGTCGATTCCACGACGGTTGAAAAACAGAATACACGACGGTAAATTACCGTCATCTATCTCGATTTTTGTAGTAGTGTAATATCGGATGTAAGGATATCATTTATCATTCCCCAAAGACAACAAAATAAAATGCCCCATAAAGAAAATCAATTAGACCACTGATATATATTAATTGCCTATATAATTGATGACTTTTAGAACCATGTTCTCCAAACCACATTAATGCCGGCAAGTTTGCAAAACTTATCTATATAATGAAGCATAAACTTTTTGATCAGCAGCCAACTCTCGAATGGGTTTGGTGTTGTGTGATATAGTGTATTATGAGTATTTTTGGAGGTTAAATAGGGTGTACTTAGTTAATTTTTCATTTTGATTTAAATATTTTTGTGTACTTAGATCATAGGGTGTAATCAGTTAATTTTGGAGTTTGTTTAACAACACCCTTTAAATTACATATTTTATACATCAAGTTCTGATTGTTATATATATATGAGATCCTTGTATCCGCTTTCAATATTCAATTCAATTCATACACACAACATTAAATTATTTACACAGAGAGAAAGAAAAGGAGAGTGAAATGGCTGGGAAGAAGAAAAAGAAGGGAAAAGAGAGTGTTAGTATGAAATTTGTATTGTCATTTCCTAGACTCTAGCATAGGTTGGGAATTAGTGTGTGAATATAGTTTGCTCGAAGATTTAGTGCAACACATTCAATTCCGGATTCTCAAAGATTGACTGGATCGATATGAGGAACTTGCTTTCAGGTAAATCATGACATAATCATGCATTCATTATAGGATTCCTAGTTTGAGTTATTTTCACTATGTTAATCCTATTTTTAATAGGATTAGATTTTATCTCTTGAGATTACTCTTCTAGTTGGACCCTATTTTAATTTAAGTTAAAATATTATGTTTTCATTATTCTTGACTTGGATAGCACGTTCTATTAGGTTTCATTATGGCATCTTGTTATATTTAGTTTCCTAAGCTTGTATAAGGAGTGATGGGAGTAAAAGGTATTTGTGGTATTTGTGATAGTGCATAAGCTGGCAACATCAAATAGGATTTTGAGAACCAAATCTCATCTATTGCAAGAGAGAGAGAGACGTGGCTTGGTGGGCTTCTCTTGCAAACAGGAGAATATGTATGTATAAAAAAGGTGGTTGTTTGGCGTCATCTTGGGTGGTCTGTGTTTGGCGCAACACATATTGGATTAGGGTCATTATAGGATTGGTGGTCTTGAGAGACCATATTGGATCCGATTGTAGAGATATGATTGAATAGGATTTGTGGATTCATGGGTTTCTCTCTGACGTGAGAGAACTAGCTTTTAAATAAAATGTGTGCCTTTCTTTTTGAGACAGGGTTTTCCAATATTTTGTTTGAGCATCTAAAATTCTAAGAAAAGATGCTGTGCATATTTGAGATAAATCATCAAGTGTTCCATGTTTACTTGGTGATTTATCAAACACTTTTATCATTCATACTGCATTCATTTGCATTGTTCGGTGACTCATACGGTTGAGGGCATCAGACCGTGGTGGCGGTTTTACTCCGGCGAGCTTGAAGCAATCGTGGCTAGTATTGTGTTCAACATAAGGAGTGTCGAAGATCATCCCGTGACAGAAGTTGAGTTACGAAGAAGTCGGTAAACATTATCTAGAAGGTGTCTAGGATAAGTGTGTGAGTACTTCTTGTAATCATCGTTCTATAGTGGATTTGAGTTGGACCGAGGAGTCCCGTGGATTTTCCCCAGAGGTGGGGTTTTACCACGTAAAATAATTCTCTGCGTGTTCATTTATTTTACGTTCAGCATGTTTCAGGATTGATAAGTCATATCAATCCTGCTACCAAAGTTTATTTTTTGTTTATTGGTTATAATCTTTAATTGGCCTAATCACCCTCCTCTAGGCATCTTTAGTCATCCTACAAGTAATTTCAAAGAGAGAGAGAGAGAGAGAGAGAGAGAGAGAGAGAGAATGAAGAGAATAAAGAGTTGAGAAGGGGCTTGGGACCTTCTCGTCCCTACGTGGCTCCGCAACTGCATACATGTTCTCTATGTTAGGGATTTGTCGAGTCTTCACATCAAACGTCATATAACATGTTGCACCTGAATCATTTATCCACATACTATTGCGAGTAGGTGCATAATATGTTGGAGAACAATCAGTATAAAACCAAATAACAGAATAATAAACAAAACGAAATAAACTTTATTTATATATAATCAAGATCAATACAACAGTGAAATAAATTACAGAATACTGACTTGGATTGATGATAGAGTCCTGCAGAGTTGCAGTGTCCTTTAGACAGTATTTCTCCTCTACCCTTGTGCTTGTAGTTCGATAGGAGTCTGTCCACCAGGATTAAACTATCACAAATCAAAGCCTAACCACTTTGGCTTTGATTTAAGTAAGCTGATGGTATGATTTCTCTCAGGGAAGTGATTATGTGTGAGAATGATAATGTTGTTCAAAAAAATTGTTATTTGGTTTTATACTGATTGTTCTCCAACAATCTTTAGACAGTAGCATGGAACAATCAGGAAGTAAGACCTCTTATGCCGAAAAGCCCGAGAAATTCAAAGGCGCGATTTCAAACGTTGGCAACAGAAGATGTTGTTCTATTTGACATGAAGGTGTCAAGCGGACGGGCTGCCCAAAGACAAAGACGAGCCCAGCCCGTTTAAATTAGGCACAAAGACGGCAAGACGAGCACGAATATTAAATGGGTCGGGCCGGCACGTACTGCGAAAGCATGGGCCGGGCCGGGATCAAAAATGAGGTCCAATGGACCGGGCCGCCCATGGCACGACATGGGCGGGCTTGGCACGAGCCCGCTTCAAGCACGGCACGAGCCCAAGCCCACTTTAAGCACGGCCCAAGCACGGCCCACTTAACTTTTTTTCTTTCTCAAAAGTCAAAATGCAAAAATTTGACATCTAATGTCATTGTTTATATGGTTTTTATTTTATTTTTTATAATCATAAACATATATTTGATGTCTTTCATTTTAGGGAAATTACTTGGGTCCTTAATTAATTAAACATATCAACTACAAATTAATTAAACAATATTAGAGTTGATATCTAATTAGTACATATGACATATACGCTTCTCTTATAATCAAAGCAAGACATTTCTTCACATATAAAATAATAAGTTGTTTAAAGATAAAAAGTTGAACTGGACTTTGTGGAGTTGGACACTTTTTGCCCTCCGCCATTTCATATTGTTTGGATGTTTGATTGATTAATGTTTTCAAATAGTTCATCATTTCTTGCCTCTAATTATATTTTTAATGTTTATAATTTGAATTATCTAGTGGGAAAAAAAATCAAGTGAAAAAATTTCAAATTAAATGGGTTGGTTCTTAGGCCCGATTATGGCACGAGCACGAGCACGGCACGGCAGACGAGCCCGGCCCGGCCCGTTTCAATGTGGACATGGGCTTTGGGCGGGCCGGGATCAATGATTTTACTAAATGGGCGGCACGCACGGCCCGATAAATTAAATGGGCGATCCGCACGCACGAAAATATTAAAAGCACGAATTTAAATGGGACGGCCGGCCCAAGACGGCCCGCTTGACACCTCTAATTTGACAACATTAAATCTAGCCCACATTCTCAGACAGGATGCCCCTATGTCGAATGAGAATCCTGCAACCAGAGAGACTGTCGTTGCAATTGATGCATGGACACAATCTGATTTCCTGTGCAGGAACTATATCTTGAATGGACTCGATGACACACTGTATGATGTTTATGCAGCATTCAAGACGGCTAGAGAAGTTTGGGAATCTCTTGAGAAAAAATATAAAACTAAAGATGCAGGATCTAAGAAATTTGTTGTAGGCAGATTTCTGGATTTTAAGATGGTAGATTCCAAACTGTTGTCAAACAAGTTGAAGACCTCAGAAAATTATCCATGAGATTCTTCTTTGAAGGCATGAAGATCAATGAATCTTTCCAAGTGGCGTCTTTGATTGAAAAACTTCCACCAAATTGGAAAGAATTCAAAAGTTATACGAAACACAAGAGAAAGGAGATGAGTATGGAGGATCTCATTGTAAGGCTTCCGATTGAGGAGGATAACAGAATAAGTGAGAACAAGAATGTGGTTTCAAACATGGAAGCCAAGGCAAACATAGTTGAAGGAACCTCATCAAAACCAAAATTCAATCCCAAAAAGAACAAGAAGAACTTTGTTCCTGGAGCAAAAGGAAAGACTTCAAAAAGATTAAAGGAGCATCTTGGGTTTGTGGGAAAGCAGGCCATAAGGCTCAAGGCTGAGACACGAAGGGATCGAATCCCGCCAATCTCGCAAATCCAAACAACAATGACCAAGGCACAATCAGGCCAATGTGGTGAAGAAAACCTGGCTGCGGTTGTGTCGAGACCAACATGGTTTCGAATGACAATGAGTGGCTGATTGATACTGGAGCCACCCGTCATATCTGTGGTGATAAGAATGCATTTCTTACTTACCAAGAGATACATGGTGGTGAGCAACTATTTATGGGAAACGCCTCTGCATCTGCTGTTGTTGGAAAGGGAAAAGTGCTTCTGAAATTCACCTCTGGAAAGGAACTAACCCTCCTAGATGTGCTGCATGTGCGAGATATACGAAGGAACTTGGTATCTGGACCTGTTCTAAGCAACAAAGGATTCAAACTAGTTTTCGAATCCAACAAAGTTGTACTAACTAAGGGGGGAATGTTTGTGGGAAAAGGTTACCTTGTTGATGGGTTGTTCAAACTTAATGTATCTGCCAATTCTATCAATAATAATATAAATAAGGCTTCCGCTTATATTGTTGACTCTTCTTCTACATTATGGCATGCTAGATTAGGACATGTTAATTTTCGTTCCTTACATAGAATGTATAATTTAGGATTGCTGCCTAAGTTAGATTCTATTGAAAATGTTAAATGTGAAACTTGTACAGAATCTAAATTTGCTAGACAAAGTTTTAAATCTCTACATAATAGGTCCAATGAATTGCTAGGCTTAATCCATAGTGATTTGTGTGATTTTAAATCAACACCAAGTCGTGGAGGAAAGCACTATTATGTGACTTTCATTGATGATTGCAGCAAGTACTGCTATGTATATTTATTACATAGCAAAGATGAGACTTTGGATATGTTTAAGACATATAAGGCTGAAGTTGAGAATCAACTCAACAGAAAAATTAAAGTCCTAAGATCAGATAGAGGTGGGGAATATGAATCCATTGCATTTGCTGAATTTTGTGCCACAAATGGTATAATTCATGAAACGACAGCACCTTATACACCGCAACAAAACGGTGTTGCTGAAAGAAAAAATAGGACATTTAAAGACATGATAAATTCTATGCTAAATAGCTCTGGGCTTCCACATAATATGTAGGGTGAAGCCTTACTTACTGCAAATACAATCTTGAACCGAATTCCACATAAAACGAGTAACAAGTCACCATATGAAGTATGGAAAGGAAGGTTACCAACTTATAAGACACTAAAAGTGTGGGGTTGCCTAGCAAAAGTTCAAGTTCCTTTGCCAAAGAGAACCAAACTTGGACCCAAAACTATAGATTGTGTCTTCATTGGATTTGCATCTAATAGTACTGTCTAAAGATTGTTGGAGAACAATCAGTATAAAACCAAATAACAGAATAATAAACAAAACGAAATAAACTTTATTTATATATAATCAAGATCAATACAACAGTGAAATAAATTACAGAATACTGACTTGGATTGATGATAGAGTCCTGCAGAGTTGCAGTGTCCTTTAGACAGTATTTCTCCTCTACCCTTGTGCTTGTAGTTCGATAGGAGTCTGTCCACCAGGATTAAACTATCACAAATCAAAGCCTAAACACTTTGGCTTTGATTTCTGGCGAACAGTGGTATGATTTCTCTCAGGAAGTGATTATGTGTGAGAATGATAATGTTGTTCAAAAAAATTGTTATTTGGTTTTATACTGATTGTTCTCCAACATAATATTCAAGGCATAGCCTGTGGTCAATGAGACACGTACAATTTTACCTCAATTTCTTTTTTGATGCTTTGGACGGATTCAACAATTCCGGATATCCAACCAATTCCTAACACAATTCACGACTATGTTTTGTACCACCACAAGGGTTACACCATTCACTGACCTGCAAGAAAAATACGAAGTGCTCAATCTCTTCGAGTGTGGTATAGTAAGCAGAGACATATACTTTCAATTATGCTTCATGGTGAAACCTTATTGCTCAATTCATAAATTTGAGATTCATTAGATCCATCATAAAAGGCTTTTTTAACGGCAGCCGAAACTAACATTTGACCTTAAAATTCTTAGGACGCCATTTATTGTAAGCGAGATCTGTAGAGGCTGGTTGAGGTGAATCAACGGTCAAGTATCCATATCTTTCTACTTTCTTTCTCCTGGAAATTTGTGTCTCCATGACTGGAGACCAAAGAGTATAATTGGTCTCATTCAATATATTCCATTTCTGGATTGTAACGATCTGTGATGTAGAGTTGGCAACGGTTATGATGAAGAGGACGATATATATGTTCACTATAGATGAAGGAAAAATTAGGGTTTCTATATGGATGAAGGAAAACTAAGGTTTCTATATGGATGAAGGAAAAACTAGGGTTCAGAGCGGGTCTAAGATTGACCGCTCTAATATCATGCTAAATTACAATTCAGAGAAATTTTCTAAATGATTTATTCATTTTTTTTTTTCTAAAAGTATATGTATAGTCATTGACGGACCTATTAAGGCACAAAAAAGTGCATCCATTGCCAGAAAAAGTTGTGTAGGTGTTGCAAGTTTTCCCTGCTGCTAGGCTGGTGGTGGTGCACTGAAGTGTTTGACAAAAAGCCTCACCCAAGCTTTCTTTTCTAAAGAAAGAAATACGGAGGAAACCTGCGAGCAATTCGTGAGCTTTAAAACAAGAAGTGGCCATGCATAATTTTCGTGGCTCTTTATTCTTTTTAATTTTTTTTTTCTGTAAACAAGGGCTGATTTTAATTCCTTTTTCAAATGGTTCACTAGCAGGCCACATGTCAACTTCTAATTGGACCAACTTCGAAAATTTATTAAAAACTCATCCGTGCTCTGAAAAATTCACTGAAAATTACTCCGAACTTGTAATCACATGTAATTTTATCTCGTAACCATATTGATTTTGGTTAGATTGATGGGTATTGATTTCGGTAAGATTCATTGATGATTTCATATAAGTTTTGGTAGACTAACTGTGTAATTGACATGCATTTTTTTCATATTTGATATGAGTTCACTACTACAAAAATCGCAATAGACGACGGAAATTCACCGTCGTGTATTCGGTTTTTCAACCGTCGTGAAATCGACCGACATCTTTTGATGCATAAAACCACGACGGTAAATTACCGTCGTCTATTATTTGTAAAGACGACGCTTTTTACTCAAAACCGTCGTTGTTTTTATGTAAAGACAACGGTTTTTTACAAAAACCGTCTTGGATTTTTTGTAAAGACGACGGTTTTTGTAAAAAAACCGTCGTTGTTTAGAGGTAAAGATTGTTAATTATAGGAATAAAGACGACGGTTATTTATAAAAACCGTCGTGGATTGTTTGTAAAGACGACAGTTTTTTATAAAAACCGTCATTGTTTAGAGGTAAAGATCGTTAATTATAGGAATAAAGACGACGGTTTTTTTTTAAAACCGTCGTGGATTGTTTGTTAACTAATCTTTATTCTACAACAAACATACTTCTTACCAATTAAATATAAATATTCAATTGATACATGGTAATTAGTAATACAATCTTTTCCTAACAAGACCTATGTACTCCTAATCCAAGCCTTCCTCTCATCCAAACATACAAATGATGCACAATTGAAGTATCCTCCATCATCCCTGCAAATAAATCAAAATGACATAAAGATAAAAAAGTTAAGATTATAAACAAATAAAATTAGGTGATAGAGAAATTTTATAATTGGACTATATTTCCATAGAACTACATGGTTATATGCCAATGGTATAACTATGGGCAACAGAAAGTATTCAGAAGGTGCAACTATTAGTCTAGCACCAACACGCTTAACTTCCTGAAGAAAGAGGCAACTAAACATCATCAACCTCAACCTCGAAGAGAAGACAAAACCAAAATAAAGTAGTACAAGCATATGAGATTAGGGTTTGTACTTACGACTGAGCTCAGAGTATATCACCAATGCTTTGGGAGGGAAAGCTCAATCGATATGATGGAGAATGGAGAGCGAAAACTAAAAGGTTAGAATTTGAGTTGAAGAGAGATAGCGAAATGTTATATAGGGTTGAGGGCAAATTTTGAAAATTGAGGATGGCGCTCGAATTTTTCAAATGACCGCGTTTTTAAAGACGACGGAAAGTAAAATACAACCGACATATAATTTGACAATATAAACGACGGTGTTTAAATAATAGGGCCGTTGTAAAACTTTACTACGTCCGTCGATTAAAGAAAACGTCGTTGTAAATACTTTTACGACGCTCACCATAAAACCTTCATTTTAAATAAAAAATAAATAAGAGGGCTCTGGTTTTCCTGGGATTCGAGCAGCGTTACCAAGGCCGTAATTGACCAAAAGCAGTTGAGAGGAAACCGGCGTCGTTTTAATAAACTCTAAAACCTAAACCCTAAATCCTAAACCCTAAACCCTAAATCCTAAACCATAAATTTTACAAAAATTATATATAAAAAACACAAGTATGCAAAAATAAACTAAAAATTGCAACGGACTCCTTACGACAATGCCTTCTATATTAAAAGGCTAAAATCAGGATTTCATATATTTTTATTTATGGCCACCAATGGATCACATAAACCTTAGGGTTATGTTGTGAAAGTATAAGGACTATTGTGCTTTGTAAACAAACAATTTTGAATTCTCTTATCATTTGTAATTTTTATAAAAAAATTACATTTTTCAAAGCTTTAGGGGGAAGACAATCTCTCAATGATAGAATAGTAGTTGTCGGTTTAATTTTTTAAAATTTATTAAGAATATTATGAAATAAATAAATAAAAACCGACGTCTTAGACGATTTAGACGTCGTATTGTTTTTAAACACCAATGTTTATTGTTGTTACAACATTGCTTTAAAAGAAATTAATGTCGTTGTAAGTTATAAATGTCGACGTATTTTAAAGTTACAACTTCAATTTTTTATTATTAGTAAACGATCCAAATTAATTTAAGAACGATTCGACGTCGTAATTATTAAATAAACCATCGTGGATTGTTTGTAAAGACGACGGTTTGTTTACAAAAATCGTCGTGGATTTTTTGTAAAGACGACGGTTTTTTTACAAAAAACGTCGTGGATTGTATGTAAAGACGACGATTTTTTTACAAAAACAGTCGTGGATTGTATGTAAAGACGATGGTTATTTATAAAAACCGTCGTGGATTGTTTGTAAAGACGACGATTTTTTTATAAAAACCGTCGTGGATTTTTTTGTAAAGACGATGGTTTTTTTACAAAAACCGTCGTGGATTGTATGTAAAGACGACGGTTATTCATAAAAACCGTCGTGGATTATTTGTAAAGACGACGATTTTTTTATAAAAACCGTCGTGGATTTTTTTGTAAAGACGATGGTTTTTTTACAAAAACCGTCGTGGATTATATGTAAAGACGACGGTTATTTATAAAAACCGTCGTGTATTGTATGTAAAGACGACGGTTATTTTACAAAAACCGTCGTGGATTGTATGAAAGACGACGGTTATTTTACAAAAACCGTCGTGGATTTTTTTTGTAAAGATGACGGTTTTTTTACAAAACCCATTTTGCTTGGGCTTCCCTGAACACATGAAATCGTGCGAAAATAAGGAGAAGGAAGAGGTGGTTGAGAGGGATATGGTGAAAACCACAAAGAGAGTGAGATTTTTACCCATTTGTTCAATTTGATGAAAGCGTAGAGCAGGATCTTCAATTTGCTGGACAGGGAGAGAAGGAGGCTCAAAGATGTGATAGAGAGGGAGAGAGAGGGTTTGAACACAGATAGGGAGAGAGGGCTTCATCGAGAAGGAAGGAGACTTTTCATCGAGAGGGAAACTTAAGAACATTAAGCGGGGCGTGAAAAATTAGGTTGAGAGATGACTTAAGTTTAGCGTGTTTTGCAAACACGACCCTTCTTTTAAAGCGACGTCCTTGAGATAACTTAAGTTTAGCGTGTTTTGCAAAGATGACACTTTTTAAGTTTCATGTGTCGTGTTTTAAAAATACCCCAACGAAACTACGTTTTTTAGGTGTTTAAGCTACTAATCCATGTCGGTTTTATTTTACCGTCGTCTTTCTAAATACAACAACGGTATTTATTTTTTCTGTCGTGGTTTTACTGTCGTCTATTTCGTTTTTTGTAGTAGTGGTTTTTGTAAACCAATTGTGTAATTGACATGTATATAGACTATAGTCAATTAGTCATAGACATAACATTCTTATTTATTTTAATTATGAATGATATTAATATTGTTTAAATTGTAAGGGTATTTGGTTGTCTAAATTTTTTTTGGGGAGCTTTTAGCCTTTTAAATATTGCCCCTCCTTAGAAAAATTCATGGATCCGACATTGTGTACAATTAAGTAACTATAAAAAAGAAGAAGAAAATCTTTCAATTAATAATATACGAACATATTATATACCCTAACAATGGATGTCAAATAATCAGCAAATTATTAAGAATGAATGAATTAACCTTATATTCCAAAATTTCCAAGAATTTTTTTAAAAAATGTATAACGAGAAGAAAAAGAAAAAGAAAAGTTCAAGTTTCTAATTAACATGAGGAGATGAAGAAGGCTTTGTTGGCCTTATGAACACCACGAGAGCTGTCTGTGACAAGGACATGCAGACTTGAATAAGCTTCCACAGATTATGACCTACCACAATCACAGATCAAGGACACTGTTTCTTCTTCGTCCTGTTACATACTTCTGACCATTTCTTTTTTTAAATAATCTAACTGTAAGTAACAACATTAATTATTTTTCAAGGTATAACTTATAGTTTAATTTATATATGATTGCCTTACCCGACGAAGATACTATTTTAATCTTTTATTCAAATGAATTTTGAAGCTGTCATGGAAGAAAAAAAAAACATATTTGGACGGCTTTAATTCGAAGCAATTGTAGTTGAGAAATAACAAAATGAGAGTACCTTGAGTGATCACTCCATATATATGAACCCAAATGTGCCAAAGTGTATGCGTACCAACTAACTAGCTCTTAGTCTAATGATTTTTTTTTTCTCAATCTTTTAAAAGGTCGTAAATTCAAAAATTATATTGAAACTTAATTCTAAATATGTTTTTTTTTACTACAAAAGCAAGCAAATGGAGAAGGAGATACCAAAATTCAAATAATTTAAGACAAATTTGTAGTAACCCAAAAAAAATGCATATTATTTTTCTTATGTTGGTGAAAATAATATTATATTCATAATATTTTTGGGTATTTTATGAAGAACATGGACGATCTTATCCACTTAAGATATTTATCTTTTGGATAAATTTGGGCGATCTTATCTTTTTAAGATATTTATCCTTTGGATAAACTTGGACGATCTTATCCACTTAAGATATTTATTATATGGATAAACTTAGATAATCTTATCTTATTAAGATATTTATCTTTTGCATAAATTTAGATATTCTTATCCTTTTAAATACTTAAATTTATCATATCTCTATTACCATTATAAATAGGAGCATAACCTCATTGTTTCAAAACATGAGAGAGAGAGAGAGAGAGAGAGATGCTTGGACAAGAGTTGAGTACAACCATATGTCACATACTATTATTACTTGAGTTTAGAGAATGTTAAAGGTCCTTGAATAAATTTATTATTTTATAAAATAAAAGATTGGATTTAAAACATCTGAACTTGTTCGTCAACAGTTCATAATAAGAGAGTAAAACCTGTTTTATGTTTTCAACTATTTTAATGATTTGAGATCAATATATATTGTTGTGATGGTTATATTTCATAGAAAACAATGTTTAATGTGAAAAGACATTTCAATTGTTTTCGGGATCAAAATTTTTGATTTGATGGATACATGCAAGAATACCTGTAATCCCTCATGAGAGTGTCAATTATGGTATGTATCGTGGCAACAATTAGGGATTAAAACCCTTGGGTGAAAGACCCAAAAACAGATAAAGCTCTAGTTTGTCGCCATCTGGTTCATGTGCGAGTGATAATGAACGCATATCATACTCACAATGTGGGAGTATGGTGTGGCACTATGTACCTTGGTGGTTACAAGTAGTGTTCATACAAATGGGAGATTCAATGTATTCTCACTTCTGTCCATCTAATAATGATGAAATGTTGGATTTCTAAAGAGAAAGAGTTTTTGAAAGTCAGTGGATGACTTGATAGTTTGGAGAAAGAAAAAGAATTGTGATTGTGTTGTGGTATTTTACATTGAGATTACTATGGTAACACATGGAGTGCGTGTGCTCTGAATAAGTGTATGTGTGATGTTAATTATGTAAAAAGAATATATGATACTTGTTGTGGTTTACTCATACGAGCTGTAAAAAGCTTACTGGGTTTGTCATTGATGACCTTATTCGACGGTGTAGAGGTTAACTCTGCAGGTGAAGGAAATCAAGGATAGGAGTAAGAGGCTTCTTGTATAGTTTTGCAAGGTGTGTTTTGTTTCCCCTGTTAGTAACTGAAAGACTTTCCATGTGATAATAAGCTCTGAATGAGCAATTATGTAATAGATTGAAGTTTCAATTTATTATGTAATGTAATATATAACTCTTGTAAGACCCGTGTCTTGGGGAATCAAGAACGGTGAGCAATCCCACATCGCTCGGGGAGGGAATGGTGAAGTGCCTTATATGTGTGGGCATGTCTATTCCTAGCACAAGGCCTTTTGGGAGCTCACTGGCTTCGAGTTCATGGGAACTCCGAAGTTAAGCCAGTTTGCGCTGGAGCAATCCCAGGATGGGTGACCCACTGGGAAGATATTGCTTGTGAGTTCCCAGAAACAAAACCGTGAGGGCGGACACCCAAAGCGGACAATATTGTGCTAGGGGAGTCGGATCATGACAACTCTGAAGTATGAGTCTATATTAACATTGTCAGTTTAGAATGGTTGTGTACTGAAAGAGAAGTAAAATAGTTGTGGAGCATTTTTGTGCATTCCTAGCTTCATGTCCCAGATCATGTTGTTTGTTAACTAAGTAGGTTTTATTGTGTTGGAAATTCGAGTAGTTGCGAATGTGACCAACTGGTACACCAAGAAAAGGTTGGCATATACGATTTTATTTCAGTTTTAAGGAGAGATACATAGTGCGGGTAGTTGAAAATTGAAACAGATCAGAATGTCCCTTAAATATTATAGGCTTCGCAATCTTAAGGTGAATAAAACATAAACAATCACCATTCTTCATATCGGCCAAACCAGGTAGGTCATTTTGAATAAGACTATATATGTGGGGGGAGCCTACAGTGCATTAACAATTAATTTGGGTATGAATCACAATTTTTTTTAAAATTTTGATAAAAATATGATAGAATTTTATTAGTTCAATAAGAAAAAAAGAGTGCAAAGGACATAGACTGTAAAGAGAGTCATCCCAATAACAATATGTCAACCATGGGTAAAACTTCCCAAGTGATTCGAGCCATTTGAAAAGTTGAAAAGATCTAAAGAGAATCACACTCAAAAATAGAACTTTTCTAAAACCCCTTTCAACTGTCATAATTTCTCCAAATCTAGTCTAATGACATCAAAGACAAAAACTAGCCGCTAATTGGCATGACTATCTTAAAGAGACTAAGAAAACCCATCAAACTCAACTAAGTTTCTGGAATCATGAGAGGAAAGCCAACTGCTGCTAATCTTCCTTTAAGGCATGACATAGAGAATGCCACTTAGTTACTCCAGGGACTCAACACACCAATGAGCAGTGGATATATCATGACCTAGCAGCAACACCTCAAAGAGCAACCTCGCAAGATGAGGCACAACCAAAGCCAGCCCAGATCTGAGACATTTGATTTGTAAGAATATCAATGATACTAGCGATGCCATTTGTCAGCCGATTAAATAGTGAACTATTATAATGTTGTTAGAAAAGTGTTAGTGTTGTTAACATGTGGATAGACTTGTTAGAGAGGTTAGTAAGCCAGCTAATACTGTAGTTAGGCTGATAAAAGCTTGTATTATGCTCAGTTAGAGCTCAACAAAATACAACAATCATTTCTCATTCTTTGAAATTCTCTCTTTGCTTCTTCTTCTATATTATTCTTTCTTCAATTCTCCAATTCTTTGCTTCATCTTAACATTGTATCACGAGCTATAGATCGATCTTAAGTTCTTTTGCTAAGAACTTTTTCCTTCCTTTCTGACTCTAATTTCTAGCTTATTCTCCTTTCAGAAACATCTCACAGAATATTCTAAACACAATGCCTACTATATGTTCGATCAATTGCCTCAAAAGCATTTCTTCTTTACAATCTTGATTTTTCTCTGTATTTTTGCAATAATGGTGAATGCTATGCAACTTCAGATTGTACAATCTCCGATTACTTCTCTCATTCCTAATGTATCTACTTAAGTGATGGTGAAACTTGATGACACCAATCATCTCATATAGCACTTCAAGATACAACTCCTGCTTGAAGGTCATGGACTTTTGGGTTTTGTTAATGGCTCAAGGAAATGTCATGCGCGATTTAATGAAAATTATGATGTTGAGATTAATGATTATTAGGTCTCAAAGATGCACGATCGAGCCTTGATGCAACTTCTTATTGCCACACTTTCATCTACATCAATTTCTTGTGTTATTGGTTGTGCAAATTCTCTTGAGATGTGGCTTAAGTTCAAGGATAGATTCTCTACAGTTACAAAAGTCAACATTGTTTAGATGAAAACTGAGCTTCAGAACATCAAGAAGGGTTCTGAGACAGTTTCTCAGTATCTATAGAGGATTAAAGATGCAATGGATCATCTTTCTGCAGTTGGAGTTTCTTTTGATGATGAAGATATTGTAATCTTGGCTCTCAAAGGCCTTCCCTTTGAATATAATACCTTTCGCTATGTCATTCGTGGTCGTGACAATGTGATCTCTCTCAAGGAATGTCGATTTTAGTTGCTTGTAGAGGAAGCAATTCTTGAACAATTTCACTCTACTGCTCATTTTGTGTCTTCTATGATGGCCAAAGATCAATCTTTTAAAGGCAAGGCTCTTGTTCTTGATCAAGAATCACATTCTTAAGATTCTTCTAGTTCTGCTTCTTCTCGATCCCAGTGGTTCAATTCTAGAGCTAATGGCAATTGTCATCCGAACAATTCAGGTTCTTATCCTACTTATAATGGGGGTTATAGAGGTTCTAACTTTAGGGGTCGAGGCAGAGGTCAACATTCCTATGGTTCAAGAAACACTAATGTTTCCTCTCATTCAAGTCCTGGAATTCTTGGATATGGTCCAGACTTTGGCCATGACATTTCTATTTGTCAGGTATGCAACAAAAAATGACACATTGATGTTGATTGCTACTAGAGGCACAATCAATATATTGTTCCTTCTTCCTCAATTCAATCCCAAATTTGCTAGAAATTTGGTCATTCTACTATTCAATGTTATCACAAAGCAAATTTCTCTTATCAAGGCAGACCCCCATATTCAAATCTCTCTTCTATCCATGCCAACTATCAACCATTTGCATCACAATAAATTTTTTGGTTTGCTGATACTAGAGACACTTCTCACATGACTTCAGAATTGTCCAATCTCAATGTTGCAACTCATTTTTTAGGAATTGATACTATCACCACTGCATGAGGTTCATGTTTGAGTATCTCTCATGTTGGTTCTTTTACTTTAAATGCACCTAAGTTTGATTTTCAGTTAAAGTAGGTTTTGCATGTGCCAAAGATTTCTCAGAAGTTGCTGTCAATTTACATATTATGTAAAGATAATCTGTGTAGGTTTATATGTGCTGATTTATGTTTCTAGATTCAGGAGAAGATCACAGGGAGAAATCTTCTCAAGGTACTGTGTGGTGCTGGCTTATATCCTCTTACCTTCTCCAATCCATCACGACTTCAACAAGTTCCCTTCCAACCAAAGCAACAAACATGTTTTCTTGGACAACAAGTTAAAACCAGTATGTGGCACAAGTGCTTAGGTCGTCCTTCAAATAACATTACTTCTGCTATTTTATAACATTCTCAGGTTTCTACTTCTCTGGATCAATCCCCATCTGTTTGTACAACTTGTTTAGAAGGCAAATTCACAAATCTTCCTTTTTTTCAACCCTTAGAAATCTTTCATAGTAATGTGTGGGTCCCTTTCCTACACTATCTGTTGAAGGCTTTAGGTACTATGTTAGCTTTGTTACAATATTTTTGTTCAGTCATGCCTTCTTAGATACTCAATTCTCTGCCATTCTTAAAGTTTTTCAAAGTGATGAGGTGGTGAGTTTGTTATTAAAAGATTTACTCAATTTCTTAACCAAGGCATCATTCATCACAAATCTTGCCCATACACACCTGAACAAAATTGCCTAGAAAATGAAAACATAGGCACATCATTGAAACTACTATAACCTTGCTTCAAACTGCCACACTACCACCTAAATTTTGGTCTCATGCTTGTGCTACTTCCACATACTTACTAGGATATGCTCAACGATATAAAGGCTATATATGTCTAGATCCCATTACAAACAAAATATATGTAACTCGACATGTTTTTTATTTTTATGAAACAACCTTTCCTTACACACATTTGCACTCATTTTCTAATACACAACACTTCTCATCTCGATCCCATGGAATACTTCCATCTCCTTGTTCTCATATCTCACCCATGTCCTTAAATAATGTTGTTTTACAACCTACTAGAGCCACGTAGTGTTTGCAAACATATTCCTAGTGCATCAAAGTCTTTGGATTCCTCTCATTTACCTACACCACTTCCCACAATTCATATCTCTCAACCCTCATCCTTTTTACCAGTATCAGAGGTTGTTACACAGTCTCCAATCCCTGTGGAACTTGATTTTCATCCACAACTTCTTAATGTGGTTTTACATATACCACCAGTGAGCCTTCATCCAATGCAAACCATATCTAAAAGTGGTATTACTAAGAGAAAAGCTTATTCTGCTGTACAGACTATTGATCTTTCTGCAGTTGAACCTAGTACTTTCAAGGTAGCATGTAAAGTCCCAAAATGGCAATCTGCAATGCATGAGGAAATTGATGCTAGAAAATTATAATATTTATATTTAATTTTTTAATAATTGAATGGAAATTAAATTGTGGGACCTATGACCTTAAGTACATGACTTTTACGAATTGGTATATATCAATTGGGAATAGTCATGTTCTTAACAGAGGAAAAATAAAATATTATTTATTTTGTTTGTACAACATATACGGTGTTTTTTGTGAATAAAATAATAATATTTTATGTGAAAAGTTACATTATTTCATAGTAATTGAAACATTGCACATCTTGGACGTTTCAGAATAGAGAGTTGCATCTCTATTTGAAGTCGAGTCTGACGGAAAAGACAAAGTTCCTCTTCAAAAGAAAGTAACTTATGGTTGTAAAAGGAAAAGATACATTTGTTGATATTTTTCCAGTTACGTCTTTTCTGAACAGAGGCCTTGTTGCCTATAAATAGAGAAGGTCCTACGGCATTTCATTCATCGAATTGTCATCCGACAATAGCAGTTTTTAGAGTATTCATAGCATTGTATTTTCATAAATATAGTGAGTTAGTAAGAGAGAGTTCATACACAAGTTTGAGTTCGTTTTTCTTGGGAATTGGAGTGCTACTTCAACAAGAAGTCGATCGTTGTATCTTGGGAGATGTTTTCCAAGCAAATCCTAAAAGCACCTGTGAGGAGGCAATTTCGTCTTAAGAAGATAGAACCAAATTCTAGACTCGATCATCTGTAAAGTATTCTTAATTTTCCTTGTCGTTATTTTCTTGTCTTTATTTCGAATTTATAGTGAAGTTTTATTTTCGAAATTCTATAAATATAACAATTATCTTTATTTTACCAACAATTAATGCTCTTCATACCCAAGGAACTTGTATTTTAGTTCCTCTTCCAACTAATAAGAAAGTGGGATGTAAATAGGTGTACAAAATTAAGAGACATGCAGATAGTTCTATAGTTAGAGACAAGGCTAGGTTAGTTGCCAAGGACTTCAGTCAAGATGAAGGTATTGATTACTGTGAAACATTTAGACCTGTGGTTAAACCTACCACTTTCAGATTAATCATTGCATTTGCAGCTTAGTTTCATTGGTCTCTGAGACAATTAGATGTCAAGAACACATTTTTACATGGGCTATTGCAAGAAGAGGTTTATATGACTCTATCCCGAGGTTTTGAAAGCAACCTTCATCCACATAAGTTTGTTTGCAAGCTTCCAGAGTCTCTATATGGGTTGAAACAAGCTCCTAGAGCTTGAAATGACAGATTTACTAGTTTTCTACCTAGGTTGGGTTTTTATGCTTCAACTGATGATCCTTCTCATTTTGTGCAACACTCTTCTCTTGGCATTGTGGTGTTATTTGTGTATGTTGAAGCTTTAACAAGGGAATTTGAGATGAAGGACTTAGGCCAATTCAATTATTTTATGGGGTTGCAAATTACTTATAAGGACAATGGTTTGTTTGTTTCTCAGAGCAAGTATGTTCAGGATTTACTTGAGAAAGTTAATTTGTAGGATTTTAAACCATGTGTCATACCATGTCTTCCTTACCATAGATTGACAAAGGATGATGGGCATCCTTATTCTCATCCAGAACAATACAGGAGTATAGTTGGCTCTCTGCAATATTTCACTTTCACTAGACAAGATATTGCTTTTTCAGTGAATCAAGCATGTCAGTTCATACACAAGCCAATGGAGTCTCATGTTGTTTCTGTTAAAAGAATTTTGAGGTACTTAAAAGGTACTCTTGATTATGGCCATTTTAAGTTCGAAAAACTTCATTTACAAGCCAATAGTGATGCTGACTGGGCTGAGGACCCAAATGATAGAAGGTTCATCTCTGGATTCATTGTCTATCTTGATTCAAGTCCTATTTCTTGGGCTTCGAAGAAGAAACATACAGTTTCCAGGTCATCAACTCAAGCTGAGTATAGAGACCATGTTATTGTAGCTGTCGAGCTAGCTTGGATTAGGCAGTTGTTATTAGATCTACATCTGCCTCTCTTCTTACCTCCTCTCATTCATTGTGATAATATTCCACCATTGCTCTATCTTCTAATCCAATTTTCATTCCAAAGTGAAGCGGATTAAAATTGACTATCATTTTGTCAGAGAAAGAGTTACCATGGGTGATTTGAATGTGTAACACATTTCTTCTCTAAAACAGTTTGTAGACATCCTCAGCAAAGGCCTTTATATGCTCCTCCTTTCCAGCATCATTGTTCCAATCTTATGCTTGGGCATGCGTTGGGTATGGGTTGGGTTGGGTCGGTTTTGGTCCCAACTTGTAATCCAACCCGATATATAGTGGTTTATGATTTGTTGGACCCAAGACCTACTTATTATTAGGCCAACCCAACCCTTTTGTCATCGGGTTGAGCGGTTCGATTGGGTTAACTCAAAATTAAGCCCACTTTTAAGTTTTGGTTTCAACTCGTAACCCAATCCGTACAAAGCGATTTATTATTTTTTGAACCTATGACATGCTCATTATTAGGTCAACCCAACCCAACCCTCTAATGATCGAGTTAGGCAGTTTGGTAAAGTTGGCCCAAAATTGTGCCCACACCTAGATGTAAGAATATCAATGATGCTGATGCTGCCAAGTGTCAGCAAATTAAAGAGTGAACTATTAGAATGTTGTTAGAAAACTATTAGTGTTGTTAACATGTCGTTAGAGTTGTTAGCGAGGTTAGTAAGCCAGCTAAGATTGTAGTTAGGCTAACAAAAGGCTTGTAATGTGCTCAGTTAAAGCTTAACGAAATACAACAATCATTTCTCATTCTCTGAAATTCTCTCTTTGCTTCTTCTTCTATTCTCCAATTCTTTGCTTCATCTTAACATGATCTGCCAAAAGAAGAGTAGATCAACATAGGTCCACCAAAAACAGCTAATTTTTCCACTGTCAGTCCCTTTTGCTTTTTAATACTTTTTAATCAATTTTGTTCTTTTTTGTTCTTTCTCTTTCTTACTCTACTCTTACCCGACATTAAGGTTTTGATAACTGAAATTAAGAAAAGTTAAATAAAACAAACAACAACAAAAACCCCCCAAAGCCCCAAATTGGATTCATCCAAGTTTGGGATCAAGATGTTCCCCAAATTGATTTATTTACAAGAGCTGAGAACAGAACTTCTTCCTTCCCCCACAATGACGACAGAATGAATATGGCAAGATAGAAACCCAACACCACCTCTTGAACCCAACTTCCATTGTCTGCAATTTCTTGGCAATCATTTTTCAATATTTTTATTTATACTTCATTCCTGCGACAAGCTCTCTTGTTTTAAAGAGTCAGGGTGAGTTGCTTGGTGGAGAGAGAGAGAGAGAAAGAGAGAGAGAGAGAGAGAGAGAGAGAGAGAGAGAGAGAGAGAGAGAGATATGGATGCATGTTATATTTTTTAATTTAAGTTTTAATAAAAAATTTAATTTTCTTTTTTAAATATATCATTTATTTTATTTAAAGCCTTGTGGCTCTATATGATTGGATGTGTGGCCCATATGTGTGCCACATCAGCATTTTAACATAAAATGTGACGGAAGTTAACAGCATGGATCATTTTGATGTGTAGATGGTAACCTTAAGGACCATTAGTATCACAAAAAATCCTTAAAGATGAAAGTTGATAATTTCGCAAATCTCATGGACCATTTGTGATCAAAGCCAAAGAAATAATATAAAAGTGAAGTAAAAAGAAATTAATGTAGGGTAAGGGTAGAATAGGAAAGAGAAAGAATATAATTGATTAAAAAGTATTAAAAACAAAAGGATGTGTAAGTGGAGAAAAGGGGAGTGGGCAAATCATCTCCCTATGTATATATTGCAAGGAGTTTGCAGCTCAAGTGGTTAAGTATTTATCTTTGCACCTGAGGTCCTAGATTCCCAACTTCTCCAATACTGCTTCACTTGTATAAAAAAAAAAAAACAATTATATATTTATTTAAAATGTAAGAGGAAAAAACGAGATCTTTGTCTAAAGAAATTCCTTGAGAAAGGGTAAATGCAGAATTGGTGTGTGTATGTGACATGCACATTGGACCCCTATGGAAGAAAATAAATTTTATACACAAAAAGGGGCATTGATCCCAAAAGCTTAGGACATACACTTAATAAATAGAAGGTGGGTAGAAGATAGAAAATAACATCAATACATATATGGAGAAACAAATCAAAGAAAATTTTGGTTACACCCACAAGAGTAAGAATTTAGAAAACCATATGGGTTCAAGACATATGGCCTGAAAAGTGACTACACATACTTAGAATTTGCAAAGCAATTTGAGCTACCAATTAATTCTCATTATTGTAAACTCCGCAAGCTTTACCCTTGTGAATAAAATCTCTTCCTATTTTAATTTCCCTTCTTTTCTTTTTCTTTTGGCTTGGGTTTGGTGATGTTTTTGTTTGTATACATGATTCATGAGTCGTTTACAGAAGAGGAGGAAAAAGTCCTTCTGTTCTTGAGAGGACTATACAGCGATCCGTATACACATCATGAACATGTTTACTACTATTTACTACTATTTACTCATATAGTTTGAGATCTTAGTTGCTACTCTCTCGATAGTGCAATGTCTTTTCCTCTATTTTCTCTCTGCCCAAACAAGTGTATGGGTAACTGTCATATTCTGTATTATGTTGTCTATGATATTAATTTAACTTAGCCCCACGTGATACTAATACCTTCACCATCTCATGTACACCCCACGTGAAATTGTCCAGGTTACCTATTGTTAAAGTACCATGTTAGTTACATGAATTTATGAATTTCTTTTTTAGTACGCGATAATCTAAACTACAAGAGAGAGAGGGTTTCACACACATACTACCAAAACGCCAATGCTCAAATCTAAGCACCACTGCTTCATGCTCAAGATCCTTTCACACGGCTAGAACCCGTTGATAATTAAATTACATAAATTTTATATCACAGTTATGAGATTTTGAGGTCCTAATCTAGACATTAACAGTAGTGCAAAGAATGATTAATATAAAAAGGAATATCTCACAGAGAATTAATATTGAGGTAAGGAAATGAAATGTGACTTAGTTTCAAGTTTTCAACATCAATAGAGGGGGAACAGTGCAAAAATGAAGGGGTCAGAATTTAAGATGATTGCTATTACAAGATAGCTGCAGATGACATAGACCACAAGGCAGCAACAAACAATCTCAATCCAGCTTCCCATGTGAAATTCGTGGTGGCTTGATAAAACGAACATTTGGGAGGGTGTAGCAATTATAAGCACATATTTTGAATAGCCCACCAAAGCCTCAAATTATATTCCATATGGTATGCGCCTTGAATAGTCCAAACTTCAAAAACCCAATTAAAATATTGAGCACATGAAAATGCCCTAATCAATCCCAATTAAGTTGTTGTTTAATAAGACATGAAGGAGAGGCCAAGATACAAAGGAACTGTAAGGATGATGCCAAACCATACGTCAAACCATACATCACTCAAACATCAACATGGGGCAGCAAACGATAACCAATATTATATAATTTATATAAAAAACTTGGATCCTTCTCCGCAACGAGTCATCTTTTTAACAAATTACAGTTTCACAATGGCTCCTCCTTACTTTGTACCCTTTTTTATGCTTTGGTCCATTGCTTTAATTATATATGATATGTACCTTTTTGTTGTATGTGTAAGAACTAAGAGCCATAAGAGAAGCAGTGAAGCACACCCCATACCCTCTATTTTAAGCTCTGCCTACCACACCATTCTTCCAATTCTACTTCTTCTTCAGTGCTCTCCTACCTACACCCCTAAAAACACACTCCACCATGGAAGAAGAACAATTCAACTCTATAGATTCTGAGGCTCAAACCACGTCTTCTTCCTACTCAAATTCAACCACAACTTCTTCTGCAGAATCTGAAGCCCAAAAAGTCGGCAAGAGATCAAATCAACAAGTACTTGATCATGATCAAAAGGGAACGAACGATGATGATGATGACGATGATGAGGATCAAATCAGTCAAAAGAAAGCAAAGATCAATAGTAGTAATGGGAGGCAGCATCATCATCCAGTGTACAGAGGAGTGAGAATGCGTCAGTGGGGGAAATGGGTGTCAGAAATCCGAGAGCCAAGAAAGAAGTCAAGAATTTGGCTTGGAACTTTTCCCACCCCTGAAATGGCCGCTCGAGCGCACGATGTGGCTGCCCTAACAATCAAAGGCCGCTCTGCTGTCCTCAACTTTCCTGAGCTGGCTCAGGAGCTTCCTCGCCCGGCTTCTGCGTCGGCAAAGGACATCCAGGCTGCTGCTGCCAAAGCAGCTGCTCTTAACTACCCAATAAGCTGTAGCAGCAGTAGCAGCAGCAGCCGTGAAACCGACGCGGAGACAGAAGCACAGCTGAACCAGCACAGGCAAGCTGTTCATGATACACAAGACTCATCAACTTCACCATCAACCAATAACGACGACACATTTTTCGGCCTTCCTGATCTGCTGTTAGATTTCGGTCACCACAGGGATCATGGGTTTTGCTTCTCTGTGCCATGGCTTGAAGAGCCTAATAATTTCTTGTGGATGGAAAATTGAAAGCCAATGGGACAACAAGACAAGAGCATTGATTGAAGAATTGAAGATGGTTGAAAAAAGAAGCTTGGCTGGCAGCTTTGGTTTAAAGTTCATATTTGTTGCTGGCTTTTTGGGTGCTGGTCCAAATTGAGAGGACCACCAGAGTTTGCTCAAATTAGGAAGCTTCACTTCTTGAATCTCTACAGGTTTGGTTTTGGAATATGTTGCCAAAACTTCAGCTATAGCTTCATTATTTATTTTACTACTGTAATGTACCCTTTCATGTAAATGTATATGAGGTAAATAAAAAGTTCCATATCTAGGAGAGTATGGGCTTTTTCCTAAAAATAATCCATATCCTTTTTCTTGTTTAATTTATTTATGCATTTGACTCTGAATTTTCCCATTCTGGTAAATTTGGATTCTCTCCATCATTATAAAATTTCAAGGAAATATATAGTATAGCTTATATCAAAGCCTCCTTCTTTAGCCTCTCCTACCTACCAATTTATACTTTTTTATACAACTTATACTTTTGGAATATTATATATACAACTTAAAGGGATTCCAACTTAGGTATTTTGTGCTTATAGGGATTCCAACTATGATTCATGCGTATTTCATTTGAGTAAGATTTATCAGGTAAACTAATTAGGTATTTTGTGCTTATAGGGATTCCAGCTTAGGATGTCAAAGTTTGCTCTAGTCTCACCATTTACCGACCACTAAATCAATTCTGAAATTTACTTTGTAAGACTGCGTGTGAGATTTTACTTCACATTTATTTGTATTTTGTAAATGTATAATTTTTTTTTTGGGAGAGGAAGTAGTAAATTTTCATTAAAATTGTGAAAGGTTACAGACTCGAGCGAACAAACATAGCTTCATTAAAACTTTGCTCAGGAAAACCCAACTGGACAAAATCTGAGATGAAGAAAAAAGAGTGTCACACGCTCCATAAAGGCTACAAACAAAAACTCATGACAACTCCAGAATATCAGCGTCAGCTTGAAGAAACACATTGAGCCATGAAGGACCCTCTTCAAGTCAAAAGTCTATATACACACTACCTAAAGCAAACTTTGCAAGCATATCAGCCACAGTGTTACACAACATTTTGTAAATGTTTTTTTAGTAATTCGTACTTCATTCTCGTCAATTATGTTTTTAATAAAGTTGTAAAATGTAATGTCGAATTGAAAATGACTGGTGTCATGGTGGTGGCAGCATCCTATGTTGCAATTTAACTTCTTTTTCTTTTTCTTTTTCTGCGTTGGTTTGTTGGGATATGTTGCAATTAATTACTTGCAAATTGGGTCAGGTGAAGACAAAATATGTTGTGTTAATTAAACGAGTCTTTCGTATAATTCGTATGACATAATTCTCAAAGTTTAAGGTTTTCATACAACTAATGGGGTGCAAGTTGGATTATTAGTCCAGGTCTTTTGTGTGCTCTTAAGTGATCCTAAGTTCAAGTGCATATAGTACTCGTGTGTGCACCACAAATATACGACAAAATTCAATTTGTTTTTTCTATTGAAAATTAGAAACCACGTGTTTACTTATATTGAAAGCATCCCATAATCTTCCGTTAGTTTCGAATCTTTCGATTATTATTTTTTCTAATTTTATGTACTTGATATTATAATAGAGAGACAAACAGGCCCACCTAAATGAAAAAGCCATCAAACGAAAATTAATTAATTGGTCCGCATAAAGTTTCAGAAGAATCCAAATTAATGGAAGAAAAAATTACCAACAAAAAAAAACAAAGGAGGAAGAAGAAACCCTCTTTTCCTTGTCTATGTTTTGATGAGTTGGAAACAATGCATGGAATGCTTTTTATCTTAATGATTGAGATACTTGTATGCTTTTCATGCACATCTCCCTCTTTCTTATTCACTTTCTTCTTCTCAATCAGAGAGAGATTCCTTGATAAATAATGTAAAACCAATGACAGGCAAAAGGTCAATTCTCAGTTGGTAAGATCTCTGCACTATGGGTAGCTCTATCAGTATTCGAGTTCAGCTGTCAGCAGTCTTTATTGGTGTGCGATCCGTAATTTCCTATATAAATTCATATTGGTGGTACCTGGCAGTTGGGTGCCACGTGTAAGTCATCCCGGCTCAAGATTGTGGATATGCTCTGACATTAATGGTGAGAATAACCAATCTCTCTCTAAACTTTTTTTTTTACCAAAAAAAAAATCACTAAGGTTTTTCTCTGATCTAACTTTTACTTTGTTGTAGTGGTATAGTGTATACACGCAATAATAACGAATATCGCATCGTTTATCATTGTGTTCCTCCACACAGTACTTAGTGTTGAAACAAACAGTGCCTTTTTGTCCTAGAGTCTTCCAACAACTACATTAACTAAATAATTTGTATTGAAACGGAACCTTCATATCCAACAGAATTTTTAAAAAAAAAAATTAGGGTTGACATTCATGTCATGCGGTTTTAAATTTGACACATCTCTTCAACAATGAGAAGAGAAATATCAATTGATGAAGTATGTATATTAGTATGATAGTAACATACTAATTGATGAACAACAACGTTTCCAGAGTTAAGAAAAGTTATTTTCGATAGTGATTTTCTCCATATCGTTTCAGCTTTTCGGCTGGTTCATATTTTTACCCGTATCTGCCATATTGCTATTGGGGGTGACTTCTTTACAGTCTGTGTTCTTTGTACTCTTTTTCTTATTGATATTGGAACATTAAAAAATATAGTAAATGGAGGTAGGTGCTTTCTTTTGAATAACCAAAAAGGTTTTTTTAATTTTATAATTTTTTATTATGGCGTTAATAGAAATATATGTTTATGGGGTTCCATCTTATATAAGAACTTGTGGAGAAGCTTCTCATTGCTATTTTATCACTTTTATTGGTACCAAAATTTTCCAATACTTTCGTGAGTTTTGATTGGTTTGTATCTGGTAATTGAAGAGTCCAATCACACATGCATCATGCATGTAGAATATTAGCTACTAAATCACCACTCTTTTACTACTTTATGTTTGTGACAGAGACATAGTTGTAAAGTGAGCTTACTTAGGAAGGTACAATTAGCATAATCTGCATAAAAGCCTATGGTGTTTTTGTCCGCCTGTTTTTTTTCTAAAGGAATAATTATTTGAAATTGACAATTATATAACTTTAATTTGATGATTTTACCTATGCAATTAGGCTTCACTTTTGACTTCCACAAAATAAGAACAAAAGTAGGGAAAATACAATTTAGAAAAATAAATTATCTTCCAAAATCTACATAGACAATTAGGCAATTAGGCTGAGGTATAGATATATCGTGCCCTCTTTAAGAAGATTCAAGTCCACTACAGTGTGATATATGCCATGAATCGATGCAACATTATTAAAAGCATCCACAATCGTGCTCTTTATTTCTTAGTTAAAATTTAACTAAAAATATTTTTAAAAAGCTATTTTTAGAGCTTTCTAAAATATTTCAACTCCAACCATACTCCATAATTTAGAGAGTCATAAATGCTTTACTTCTTTTGTAATTTCATTCCTAATTTACAAAATGTTCATATTCAAATAATGAATATTGCCAAATAATAAACTATGAAACCAATTTTTTTTTAATTGCGATTATAATTTTTTTTTAAAGGGGTGCACTACCATTATAAGAAAAAAAGTACACTACAACATAAAAGTACAAGACACATGAGATACAATCGAAAATGACAACAAATATCTACGGGGAAAAGAATTGGTTTTCTACTTTGAAAGAATTGGCTGTCAAAACAAGAAATCATGTAAAAAGAATTATAAAAAAAAGTGTTTGTGTTTTGCAAAATACCTACAGGGAAAAGAATTACAAAAAATAGTGTTTGTGTGTTGCAAAGGATCCCGAGCCTCTACATTTACATGATGTGCATTTATCCATATTTCACAACATCTAAGTCATTCTAGTTATTTAACCGTCTAAAACATGACACATCATCTGTTTAAAATTGTTTTTCTTTTCTATCAGAAAAACTGTTTAAAACTAATAATTATTTTATTGTTTAAATAAAAAATAAAATAAAAACAACAAACCACTCATCACAATGGAGGGCTGCCACAAATCATCACAGCCATTAATGATTGAAATTAATTATTTGTTTTTCCTTTACAACAATATGCAAATATGCAAATGGGCTAGTGAGAGAGATGGCAGGTATCTTGGATGGTGTTGTGGTGGGTGGGTAAAGGTGGAGAGAGAGAGAGGATTGTAAGGCGGCTTGGGTGGGGTGTTAGCACTGGCGGACTTATGAATTTTTTAGCGGATGTGCAATTTGGAAAGGCTAAAATTTTTTTGTGGATTGAACATCTAAGGTTTTTTACCTAGATTAACCTTAGGTCCCTTCATGCATTCATATCATACATGAAAAATTGTTTTATGTAAGGATGTCATCTGATAGTTTCGTAAACCTTAGGAACGTTTTGTGATATTAAGCCATGTAAAAATATTGACTAAGTATGAAAAATGGTTTTTCGAATAATCATTTTCTCAAGATAATTTGTGGCGGCTTTTATTCCTTACACATCAAATAAGAAAACTTGATTTTATGGGATTTTAGTATAAGTATATATTGACTTAATGAGCCATCATTTTTAGCCTAAATCATATTTTGCACTAAAATCGATTTTTCATATTTTGATTTGGTGGGAATTTGATTTTCTAGTATTTTTATTTGAATCCAAATGGAGGGTACTTCCTTATTTACATTGTAAACTTAAGTAAATGGAGTAATATAAAAATCAATTAAAGTAAAAGGACAAAGACATTTACTTAAATGTTGAAAATGGAAATAAGGTAATATGTACATCAGCTAAGCAAAGGGGCAATTTGAAGCACCTAAAATGATTTTTCCGACAAGGGGAGGTGCAGCTGCACCTCCTTACGCCTTAACAGGTCCGCCAGTGGGTGTTAGGGTAGGGGTGGCGGAGACATTGGTAGTAGGGAGTTGGATTTCTGGTTCTTTTAATTTTGGATTTTACGAATTTTAATTTAATTTTTAAGTTATTGAATTTTACGAGTTTAATGATGTGTCATCTCTTAAGCAGTTAGATTATTAGAATGGTTGAGATGTTGCGAAATGCGCAATATGTAAATGTAGAGGCCTGGAATCCATGTTGCAAAATATCTACAGCGAAAAGAATTGAAAACAAAAAAACGTGCTTGTGTTTTGCTGGAAAGATGTTGATTGTTCGAGAAAAAAAGCCAAGGATCAAAGAAATTTATTGTCTTTGAACACTCCCACACAATCAAATTAAAGAGTGGAACATTTAAACTTCCGTAGACCCACAGGCAAGCTTGCCAAAGTTCTGTTTGAGAAAAAAGTGGGAATGGGAGGGGATAAGAGTTGGAAAAAGTTGAATTTATTTATATTTCTACTTCTTCAAGAGGCAATCCAATGTCATGGGAAGCAAAAGGCCTTGACTATCAAAATGTAAAAATAAAATCACGAAAACCTAATTGCAAATTCCATATGCGGAAAGAAAGAAAAAAAGCATAGCATCTCACAAAAATAAAAACTATATGTATACCCATTTGGCCTTTTTCCTTTCTTCGTTTATCTTTTTCCATTATGGCCAAAATAGAAACTTGTCGATATATATGAACATTAAGAACAGATTATGAATATTGGATTTCAAAGCTTTTACTGCGGCATTGGCATTCTTGTCTTGGAGAATACTACGGTAATATGGTTATGTAGTACATTTTGTACATGTGTTATAATATGGGTGGACGATAGGGTTTACTTCCCCCTATTTTAGAAAATAGTATCAATAAATATCCACTAATATTATAATACGTGTACAAAATGTACCACATGGCCGTACTAATACTATAAATTTATGTAAACTTTTACCAAAATTTATGTAAAGACTTACTATTATTGCACACATGATGCATTACATATGTATACATTTTGCAGCATTTCCCAGTCTCGTGGAGAGAGAAAACCTATCTCAAAATAATACATAGGTAATGAGAGAGGATTGAGTTGGCCGATGTTGATTGACAAGGGTTAGATGGAATAAAGCTAAATTCAATAAAGACAGATCGAGCATGATTCTAGTGATGATCCTCTCTATATTAAAATTATATGTATACATAATTAACATCATAATTAAAGCATATCAAGTTGATTCATGCATTACCACTATGCGAATATATATCACGTGGATTAGGTGGGAAATAATTTGTGATTACTTGATCATGATCAACTAGTTATGTTCTCATGGGTTAGAAGAGATGGAAGAGTAAGGACAAGTACCATGGGGTACTTTTATCATGAAAGTCCAAAAGAAGAAAGCAATAATGCTGAATTCATAATGGAGGAGGTAATGGAAGGGGGGGTATGTTGTATTCTTCCCCTCCAAGAAAAGGTAAAAAAGAGAGAAAACAAAAGGAAATAACTCATTGGGTATATAAAAGAACAGGAAAAGGGGTAAGAAGACAAATAAAGTACAAAGCCAAACTTGGAAGACAAGGTAGAATCCTTGCCCAGCATGTGCCTGCATGTAACCCCACTTTTTCTTTTTTTTCTTCTTTTTTCTTTCTGTTTTTGGGTATGGAAATTAAACTATTAAGTACATATTCAAGTATACCACATCAACATCCAAAAACTCAAGAGAAACTTTAAATGGTAGCAAAACATGATGCCATAATTTGGTACATGTTAGCTCGATGCTATCTTGTGCGATTTAATCTACGGGAACAATTTTTGCTTACCACTATTGAATGGTGCGATTTAATCTACATACTCATCTAATGATAATTAACGTGATGGTAATAATCACCGCCATTAATTGGCCGGCAGTGAGAAAAATGTTCATGGAAGTGTGCACAGAGTCCAGTAAAGTTTGTCGCCAATCTAAGCAGGTAACATTTGTCCAGCTTTCCTAAATGCTATAAAAATGCACGTTTTCAGGCATGCATGAACTTTTTTGCAAGAGTTACAAAAGGTCATTGTCTCGTTGGCCATGGTGGCCTTCTGATGCTATTGTGGTCTTGACATTTGCTTCAATATTATTAGCCAAAGAGTTTAGTTTAGATGCTGATCTTCTCGCGTTAGTCACTCGAAACCCTATGGACTTCGATTTTAAAAACATTTCTTATCCCGAACGTGAGAAAAATGGGACTGGTTTCATGATTAATTCATCAACATTTTTTCAACACGTGAAAGGGAATAGGACCAATACAAATCAAGGGATATTGTGCTTTGATAATTATTTAGTTTGTCAAAAGAGGTTTCTCTTTTGCTTCCATATGCATGCACTCTTTGTTCGTACTGCCTCTGAGTCAATTCAACACTTATGGAGTCTGGCTGGTCTTTAAAAAAAAATTATTTAATACAAGCGATATTGAGGAATGGGAGAATCAAACTTAAGACTTAGAATGCAGAAATAAAAACTCTTAACCACTTGAGTTCTGCCCTTACGTCTGATGGCTCGTTTAAGACAACCTAAGTTGACAAAAGCCAAGCCAAGTACTTGAACTATTGGGTAGATCCAATTTTCAGACGCAAGTCCAAGGATATATTGAGTATTAATTGGAGCCTCAATAAGATTGGACAAAGAGTACACGTTTCACCTCATCCTTCGAAGTTTTACTCACCGTCATGATCATGAACAATAAATCCATATCATATTCTATTATTATTATGCAACACAACATATCTCATATATATATATATATATATATATATATATATATATATATTAATTGCATAATTGCTAACTATGGTTTGTTTGTATCAATAATTGGTCAACAAAGTTAAAATCATAAAACACACAATCACACAAAGTTTCACACACATAATCTAGCGTGGTTCACCCAAGTTGGTCTACATCCTCATCGGTAGTTTTGGAATTTCTCTATAATTTTACATCCACGTTGGTAGCTTTGGATTCTCTATAATGAATACAAATTATACAACTTACATAATAGAAGCTTGAGAGCCTTTTGATAGAGAGTTATTGAAAGAAGTTGAGGTTGCTAGGTGGGACAAATACTCTCAACCCATATTTGGTGATGTTAGCGCACGTGTGGTCGTTGAGCTTAACATGTGGATAAGAAAGTTTAAGGTTTACTACAAAACTAATTCGTTATGAGAGGAGTAGTCCAACTCCTTATAAGTCTATGTTAGATCTCTTAACTTTTTAACGTGAGACAAATAATCTCAACAGTTATAGTGCGAGCATGAAAATCCATTATAGAGATAAAATATTTGGGCAATTTCTACATGTGGACTTTCACATGTGCTATGAATTGGCTTAACCAATGAAGTTTTTTTTTTGGACTTCTTAGATATAGGTCCATTTTCATCACGATGTAATGGATTTAGTCCACATGCTCTCACTTTTCAATTGCAGTCCATTCTCGCCAAGAAAGCAATTAGTATGTCCATAATTTTTAAGCACACACATACCTGCCTTCCTGGTAATAGTTTTTAACTTGGGTTTTTCAAAGCAATTTTTATGGAGTTTTATCTCAATATACTAAAGTGTGAGTATACTTGTTGTGTAGGTGGAAGTTTCTTTTTTCCATTTTCTGTAACCTTTTAGATAGGTACTTTTTATGTTAATTATGAAAGATCCATATCAAAGGTATTATATGAGTTCAATTACCTGGATTAGAGGCAATTTATGGGTATGAATATGTGCACAAGAGCTGGCTTTTGGGTTTAATTACCTACACTAGAGGTAACTTATGGATTTAATTACCTAGACTAGAGGTACTTTATGTGCACAAGATGTGTATGCATAAGTACCTTACCTATTGTTAAGGTATGATGTTTACATGAACTCTGATTACAAATTTTAAGGTCGATATACCTTGGAAATTTTCAAAATTTTCAAAATAAATTTGCAGTTAAATTCAAATCAAGTTTGATAATTAATGTCTTTCAAATCAATAATTTACATGTTTTGCAAATTCATAATTTACCTTATTTATGTTTTAGGGGCATAATTGGAATAGCAAAATAATTAATAAATAAATATATAAAACAAAATGTAAACATTAATAAATTAAAAAAGGCATGTAATTTTATGTGGCGCAAAATTTAAAAGATTTGGATCAACAATGCCTACATGAATTGCACCCAAAATCTCTCATAAGAATTGAACTTATGCCAAATTTTGATTATATATATATATATATATATATATTATTTTTTTGGGTCGAAGCTTAACGAATGGGTTGGGACAATGATACATGCTTGCATGGTACTTTATATTTTTTGTTGACAAAAGGGGGGGGCTAAAGCCCAAATATATGGAGTTTCCATTTGGACATGTGTAAGTAAGCCTTAAAATAGACTTAAGGCCAACCTGGAAACTCTTTGGGCCATATTTTAGTCGAGGATCTAGGCCCATGCCTATTCTTGGCTGATTGTCTTGTCTTTTGGGATTCGGCCAACTTGGTAGCCGGGCAAGGCAACACAAAATGCTGCCACTTAGAGTATTTCCAGCAGCTTGTCCTCAGCCCAGGCAACAGGGCCCAACTCATTTTTGCACTTCCAACCGTAAGCCCCAGCCCAGGTAATACATGGGTCCCATCAAACTAGGCCAGCCCAAAGGCAAGAACAGCCTGGGTTTGTTAACATCGATGATGACGTCAAGAACGTAAAAAATTTTTTAAAAAATCGGAAAAAAAAAAATCAAAAATTTCAGAATTTTTTTAAAATAAATACCTAGTCATATTCTTCACTTCCCATACCAAAACTCTATACAAATTTCTCTCCTCATATCTCATGTGAATAGTGGTTGCCATGACAATGGGTGAAAACACATAAGCCTTTTGCAATGGCTGCTACTATTCATGTGAATAGTAACAGCCCTTGCATTGCTCTTGCCTCCCCTAGCCTTTTGTCATGGCAAATGGGTGGAAGTGCTCTTAAGAGTCTTATGAGAGTTGACAAATAAATAAAGATGGTTTATGTGAGTTTAGCAAAATATTTGGAGGTCTTTTTAGTACAAGCGATTGGAGATGCAAGTTTACACACAAATATTTTTGAATGCTTGTGGGTTTTGAACTTCTATCCATAGAGCTTGAGGCCAAAGAACTCAACTAATTAACATTTTTGGAGTTTTTAGTTTTTTTCTTATGGAGTGTGTGCAGGGCTAAAAAGGCCATAATATACTATAAAATGTATCCATTCATGGTAACTTAATAGTACAAGTTTCTCCTTAAGCAATCATGTAGCTTGAATAAAATAAAATAAAAAATCAAATGTAAACATGACAAGTAGAGGTGTGCAAAATCTAATCAAATCTTCTTTAAAATTGTTTGCCACTTCTCATATGTTCTTAAGCTAAGTTATAATTAAATTGTAGATACCTCATCATATCCATCCAAATCTAACTTTCCTCTAATTTATTTCTTTAGCCTCCACCTCTCCTATTACTTCATTTTTAATTGTTGAAGAATGTAAAGTTCCACTTCAAAAACTGTACAAAATAAGATACATATATAATAAGATCTTATATTACTAATAGCATTGATGCCTTTTGTATAAAACCTCATATCTATTGAACTATGTAAGTGATTAAGTTAAGAACAATATCAATACTTGTAGTAATCGATCGCAGGTCTATCTCTCTGCAATCTTAACATGCATAACATTACTTTGTATCTTATTGTTCTTTATTATTAGATATGTTGTAAGAATTTTGTATATAGATCTTACACATATGAATTTATATTGATTTCATAGAAGAAGTAGGAATTTGATTGCTTAGTTCCTTTTCTCTTCCCCAAATTAAAAACAAAAAGTTGTTTACCAAACATGCTCAATCTTAAGATTCAATGTATGCAGTAAAGATCTTGTAATTCAAGTGGTTAAGAGTAATTACTTATTCAAATAAGGTAATGCGTTCAAATTCTAACTCTCACAACAACATCACTTGTATAAAAAATAAATATAAATAAAAATCAATGTATGCATACACATTTTCCCTTCACAATATTCATGTTGCACAAAAATAATCTAATATTGCTTGTAGTTCCAAAAATTTTACCACTATTGTCAGTATGACTTCTTCACAGAAACATATATTGATGATTGAGTATAATCTTTTCTTCTAGGAAAATAAAAATAAATTGAAAGAAAAAAACACCCTTCATATTTTATCACCTTGTCTAGCTGAAAAACTTGTTTGTTCATCACTAGAGAAATCTTAAATCAATTGCTTAGAGGACAAAAATAAAACTAAAATATTTTTAAAGTTCAGGAACATATATGATCCAACGATTGGCATCTAACGTCAACGTCTCCAGAGCCTTCCCGCCCCTTCTGATCCAGATATTTTGTTTCTTTTAAAATAAAAAGAAAACAAAAAAGAAACCTAGCCAATGAATTGGACCCCACAACGATGTCCACGTCACCCAAAGACTCCCAATTTAACGCCACGTACTCTCCTCCCTCCCTTCCCCCATAAAAACGCGCCACAGCTTTCCTTCTCTCATTTGAAACTTTGAAATCCTCTGTGTCTCTCTGTCTCTCTCTTCCCCAGCAAAAACCCTAGCGACCCTGAAAGCCTCTCACTCTCTTTCTCTCTCTCTACACTCGACCCCACCGCTCTTACCATGCTCCCGCACTCCTACGCCGTCGATACCCATTCCAAATCCCAAGAGCTCGCCTGCACCATCCTCGCCTCCTCCGCCCCGCACCAGATCTCCTCCACCTGCGCCTCCATCGAGTCCTTCCTGCACTCCCTCTCACCCGACCAAACTCGCCACTTCTTCTCCCTCACCTTCCCCACCCTCATCTGCAAGCTCTTCGGCTTCGACGACGCCGCTTCGTCATCACCGCCACCATCACAGCACCAACAGGCTTCACCCTCCTCTCCGTCCTCATCATCCAACGGCTGGATCGACACCGTCCTCTCATCCAACGACGTAGACCTAGCCAACAGGCTCTTCGCCCTCCTCGCCCCCAGCAGCCTCCTCTTCAATTGTATCTCCGCCGTCGACCGCCTCTCCCTCGTCAAATACGTGTTCCCCATCGAACGGTTGCCAGAATGGATCCGATTCATGCTCTCCTCTGAAAATTACAGCCCGGTATTATCTGATTTAGACCCAATTTTTAAAAATAGGGTTAAGGAAGACCCAATTAAGCCTAACTTGTGTCAAGTTCAGCTCAATGTGTTTGAATATTACATGTTTTGGCTCGCTTATTACACTGTTTGTCGCGGCAATAGTGAAAATTGTGACAATGGTTTGATAAAAAGGAACAAAAGGTTTAAATTTGAGAATTGGGTTTCGTCAATTTCGGGTTTTTCAGGCACTAGGCGTGGGGTAGAGGTTAAAATTGAGTGTAATCTATATGTTAGGCTTTTATATGCGTATCTTCGTGCATTTGTGGGCGTGACTGATTTGAATCAACACCTTCCATACCGAAGTTCGCTATTGCATTACGCTTCAGG
Organism: Prunus padus; assembly: GCA_024362665.1. Lineage (NCBI taxonomy): Eukaryota > Viridiplantae > Streptophyta > Magnoliopsida > Rosales > Rosaceae > Prunus > Prunus padus. The sequence continues at coordinate 10,697,293 of JANFAM010000005.1, read as the reverse complement.
ATATGATAGCTCGGTTGTAGCTCAGGCAGAGTTTTTTGTAAATGCTTTGGTAAACTTTTGGTTGGTTGATAACGATTTTTCACCGTTACCTGTTCATCTGTGTAAGTCATTTGGGGTTTCGTTTCCATTCCGGTCAGTTTTGGGTGAGACCCCACCAACCCCTGGGTCAGGAGAGGTGGTGAAGTTGCTTGTTAAGTATTTGAATCTGGGTTTGGTCGTACTCAGAGATGGGAATGAGAATGTGGAACCCTGTGGGAGTCCAAGGTGGAGAGTGTCGGGTTCATTTGACACCTTGAAGTCCAGGGATGTAATGGCGGTTTCACCCTGTATCGGGTCTTGGCACTTGTTGATACAGAGGCCGCTGTACAGGTTTATATTGAGGACATTCTTGTTTTGCCCAGTGGGGGCATCGACCAAGAATATCTCAGAGGTGTTTTCAGTTTGGATTACTTATATGGAACCTTGGGCTATCAGTTTGGATGACTTTTCAGAGCTTGATGCTGTTGTTGACGGATCGTCTAGGAATGGGAGAAAGGAGGGCTCGCAGCATGCAGCCTGTAGTTATACACCTTCGTGGCAGGGTTATGTGCTGGCCAACTACTTGTACTACAGTTCCTTGGTTATGCATTTTATTGGGTTCGCACACAAGTTTCTTCACACCAATCCTGAAATGGTAGTCCAGATGCTATTGAAGGTCAGATTCTAAACCATTTCTCTTCTTTCGCTAATCTAGTTTCCTCCTGTCTCCTGAGATTAATTGGTGTGCTTAATCATCGACATGCAATTTTGAACTGTCTGGTTGCACTGGATATGACTTCAGTCTTGAAAAATAGCTAACTAATCATAAATCAACATAAACTCTGTCTTATGTGGAAAAATGTCTGATCTGATGCTTCATAACCTTCCATTGATACCATGCCTTGTCTGTTGAGTTCTAAGTCTTTTTAACTGTGAATGCTCATACACTTTATAGCTGAATGTCTATGAATGAAGATTATATGGAGGTCCATGAATTTTATGATTGAGCAAATAATCATTTAAAAAAATGCTCATGTCAAACTATTATGATCACTTTCAATGGAATTTCACACTTTCAAACGTTGCTAGGTCTCTATTAAGGTTTTATTGAGCTTTGACCTGTCAAGACGCATTGCTATATATGAAGAGCTTCGTGATACTGGATTACAAAATTGGAATTTAAAGTAGTGAAGATCTTTAAGAATTAGCATTACTCCGATGGAGAGTGGGAATTTTTTGGTGATAGCAGCATGTTTGCCAAAAACTAGTACTAGATATTAAAACTTAATTTATGCAGATCCCTCTCCAATGACCTACGCATTACTTAATCTTTATTTATTTCTGAAATTAATAGAAAGACATTTTTTTCTTTCTGATTATAATTTTTTTTATAGGTCCTAACTATATTGACACCATCCAAAGAGCTAATGGACCTTATAAAGATGGCGGATACTGCTTTTCATTCCAAACAAGCAGGATCAGGCAAATCAATGCTTAATAGCTTATATAGATTTGTTACTCCAATTCGTGAACAACTGCTGGTAACTTCTCTATCGTCTGATTTGTTAATCATATTTTCAAGTACATGATGTGTGCTTGATTGCCCAACTGTTTGGGTCAGTGTTTGACTGTTTTTTAATTTTGGGTATGATTTGTTGGTAACCTTAGGACTGGGAGGATGGCTTGTCTGAGACTGATGCTGATGGGTCTTTCTTGCATGAGAATTGGAACAAAGATTTACAATTGTTCAGTGATGGAGAAGATGGCGGGCAACAGCTGCTTCAGGTTTTTAATTATTATTATTGTTTTCTAACTATGTATGTTTACAAAATTAAATACATCTATCTAATGAAATCTCAACCAATGGTCACTCTTTTGCTATGGCAGTTGTTCATATTACGTGCAGAAGCTGAGTTGCAAGCCATTTCTGGTGATAATGGTGCGGAAAACCTCCAATGCATAGACTCTTTAAAAGCGCAGGTAGGCTGCCTATTTGGCGGCCATATTGTAAAGGCACTGTCATTTTCCTCAGAAGCAAAACAGCCTATGCAACACCGTGATGAAATATTCATGCCCAGGAGAGTTGGCAACTTCACTTTGGCTGATATCAAATACAAGGGTGACTGGATGAAGCGACCCATCTCTGATGATGAGGTTGCTTGGCTAGCTAAAGTGCTTGTCCTGTTTTCAGATTGGCTGAATGAGTGTCTTGGACTAAACCGGACAGAAAGCAGCCAAGCAGACCCTACATGGTCTTATGTGGAAGTATCAAGTGATGTGTTGGGCAATGTCTGTGGACCTGCTGACACGATTAAGGCAGTGTTCGGTGCTGTTGGTTCTTGGCTACTCATGTTGGGCAAGGCAGTGGTGAGGCTAATGAGGAAACATGGTGTGAGGGTGAACCTCAGGATGTTGGCCTCAAAGAAGGTTGTAATGGTTTTGCTTTTGTCTGCTGTATATAGCATATTGAAGAAAGCTTTTGGACACTTCCATAGGGTGTAGATTGGAGTTAGATCAATGTTGTTGAAAAGAACGAAAAAGGTATAGAAGAAACAGGAAAAGAGTTTTTCTCTGATGAGGTTTTGTCACACCGTCTGTTGACTTGTAATTGCCACATTTGCATCAAGAGCACTAGAATTATACGGGTAAAGGTTTTACCTTTACTGTGATTTTGTTATATACTTGGCCCAACTCCTTTTTCTTTTTACCGTATTTGCCTGTTCATGCATGCTTTTGTAGTTGCATAGTGATGACTCCACTTTGCACTCGAGTTTGAATGCTTCAGTTTGTAGTTTAGATTAGATTAAAATAGAATATTGTTTGTATGAAATAAAAAGTTGATATCTTTAGCATTTTCCTTTAGCCTAGCATTGGACCACCAGTGTGGGTTCTCTTGGCTAAAAACCCTTATGTGCAGAAAAGAAAGGCAAGCTATTTGTAATCTTAATCAGAACCCAGGAAAACAAAGTTTTGTGTGTATTTAGAAACCCTTTAATCTCCACCAAGAAATAAAAACCCTTTAATCTATACTGGACTTTGATGATCTCCTGGCCCATTACTGTTATTTCCAAACAGATCAGAAGCTCAGCCGAAGGCCAGTACCTCAAACGGGCTAAATTAAATTGAACGATTGTACCTATGGGGCAAGGCCTGCCTTTTTCAAGTCTATTTGAAGCTGACGTCAAGAGGTTTTGACTTTGTAGTATATTTTATTTTCCCTCTTCGAATTGAGGGCTAAAGTCAAGAGTTATTTCATCGAAATAGAAAACTTTTGGTTATTTTTTTAAAATATCAAAACGGTCCCTATATTTTATATTCAATCCTCCAATTTAGTCTTTGTGTTTTTAATTTAACTAATTTGGTCAATATGTTCGACTCCGTTACCCAATTTAGTCAATGTATTTGTCAAAGTTGGAACATGACAAGAGGTTTCAAGTTTGACTATCGCCTCCTCTCTTTATTGGCTATATTTGAGTGAAAAATACACCGCTAACATAGTACTACCATATCATTGTATACTTTCTCCCTTAATTGATCGGACTTTTTTTTTCCCGGCAAATTACATTGGAAATATGATTTAAATGAAAACATTTCAAACCGAAGATTATATATTGTATGGGGTTCTATGAACACAGAAAACTATACGCAAAGGTCATCCATTGAAAAACAGATCTGATAAAAAGATATTAAAAAGTGACACAGCTTTAGGTTATGGTTTTGGGTTGCATCATTGCATGAAAAGTTCTGGATGGCATTTCGAACTTTATGGTTTGCCAACTTGCTTTATATATGTTTAAACGGGTCACTTTCACGTTGCCGTATGGTAATTTGACTCACTTTACAGGCTCTCCTAATCATATATATCCAAACATGATTATCTCTCAAACCATATACATGGTTGCATGCTTAATATATATATAGTTATTCTCTTATCCGGATGTATTAAGGTGCGGAACGTGCGGATATCATCAGAAATACGCAAGAAAGCAAGAAATAATAATACAAAATACATTGCGTACGTATGAGAATAACGTCCTGATATTCGCATAGGAGTATTTATATATATATATATATCCCAGACCAGGACTCTAGAATTTGGCTTAATTAGCTCTCGTTCACGATGTTAAAGTAAACATGTTGTCTCGTCACATGTGTTTATATAGACTATAAAGTTGACATAAAAAATATAAAAATATACACATTGGCAACGAGTACAATGCTCATAACCACTAGAAGTCTCTAAAACCAAAAAGCCATATATTAATTAATGAAATCAACTTAATTACATGCGTACCAATTTGTAACACTTGATGATCTGTAGGGCTGCCCAATAAACGAATTCCTTTAACCCTATTCTTGCAAACTGTTAAAAATAATGCACACTTGTGATGAAAACTCTAGAAGATTTGAGAGAAAGACAAGCTAAAGTTGGTTACTAGAAACATCCCAATAAATATCTTGTATTATAAACTAGATTTCTCTAGAATTGAACAAGTAAGTGGCTGAAAAAACTTTGTAAAGCCGGTGGCTGCAACAACCGACTTGACTAGTTAATATCTCAGCAGAGTTGCCGACTCAACAACTCTATAAATATGTATGCTGCCTACTCATGTATTCAAGCTGAAAAACAGAAGCTGTCAAGGAAAAAAGAGTGGCGAGCCAATAAGCTCACCAATCTAAGTAGAGGGCCAAATAGCCCAAACTAGTCTAAGAAAGTGTGATGGCCAATAAGCCAAAAATATATGAAAGGGCCAATTAGCCTACACCTATGTACTATTCTCCTCCAATCTAATAAAATCACTTTGTTCAACTATTTTCCTCTTGTCCAAAACCCCTTCATCCTTAAATCAACAATGGTATCAGAGCACCACACACCTCACACCTCCTAAAATCCAACACAAACATTGCCATAATAAGTCACGGATCTAGTCTAGTGAAAAAGAGTACTAACTTGCAGACCAGTGATTTTAGGTTCGAATTCCATGACAGCAAAGGGAGAGAAGTTGAGGGGGTTTTTTATTTTTATTTTTTGGTACCCTGACCAATTGCGTAAGCAATTTTATACCATGCAATGATATAAAAGAACGACAACAAAAAAATAAATAAATAATAATTGGCAAAGTTACAGAAGCTTTTGGAAGCAGCAAAAAGAAAGTGGAATTTTTCAAGGGCATTGCATGTCTTGCAATTTAACGACTTGGGAATATGGAGTCAAACAAAACGACTGCGTGTTAAACAAGGAAGAGAAGAAAAATATGTGTATATGCTCGTGTGCATGCATGTATTTTGATTCATGAGAAGTATCTCATTGTAGATTAATAATAGTTTTTTTGGTTACCAACATGTAGCTATGTTTTTTTTTACTTCAGATATATATACACATAAATTTTCCTATGCGGAAATTCAAACATTATTATTGTGCAGACGTCATGTATTTTTTACTACTCTCCTGCTTTCTTTTACATTTCTGATAGTATCCGCACGATAATAATGTTCGGATGTCTTCTATACGGAGAAAATTTGTATATATATAACTATATTGTAGTTTCTTGAAGGTCCAACGACTCTTTTTTTAAATTTTTTATTTAATGAGACTCTTCTTTTCTTTTTTTGCTCTATTGGAAAGAGGTCAAATCAACTGGTTAGGGTATAAAGCAACAAGTTAAGCATTTTCAGCCACTTATTAGTAAGAATTATATACGACTTAATAAAAGTTAGGTAACAATGAGCCAAGAAAGTCGTATAAGTCACGTGTGAATTCCTAATTTACTATATTCATTCAAACAAAGTGGGGACACAGCCTTTTTCTTTTCTTGTTATGGAAAGATTAAGGGCCTAGCTAGCTAGTAGGTTAAATGATTGAAACTTGATGCTTAACGACACTGAGTTCTGGTTGCAAGTTGAAATTCTTAATTAGCGGTTCAGCCTGCAATTGATTTAGATAAAATATAATTTTAGAAAAACCTAATCCTTTTTTGTTTTAAACCCATTAGGATCTTGTTGTACTCATTCGTTTTTAAGTGTTAGGTACGTTTCAACTTTCATGTATAAGTTTTTCTCATATCGTGTATATTTTGTGTCGACAAAATCCATTCCAAATGTATAATTTATAATTAAATAATAGAAAATGAGCACTTAATTATAAATCTTTCTTTATCATCATCTTGTAATTAAGAAGCTATAAACAAGAAGAGCCATCCCATGCACGAGTAGGGTCACCACTATAGCTATAACAATTTGATGAAATACGTACTAGCTAAGAGCATCTCTAACGACCTCTTCAACCACTTTGGGATACTCAAATAGGTGAGCCACATCAGAAAATTTCCCTCCAACAACCTCTTCAACTTCAATCATCAAATCTGCAACCTCATTCTCTCTCTTCAAATCTGCAACCTCATTCTCTCTCTTCAAAACATTTATTTTGTTTTGGGAGAATCAAAATCATTTTTGGTTGATGAGTTTGATGTATATTAATTTTAAAATATTAATTATTTTACATAGTGTTATCTTTTAAAATAAAGAATGTTATTAATTATTTCAAATGTTATTAATTATTATTGTTTTAAGTCAAATATTGTATTAATTGAATTGAAGAGACTGATGAGGCACAAAATATTAAAGTAGCAAATAAGGCTCTTCAAATTGCCACGTAGGTCAACAAACCTCAATTTGAAGAGTTTTTTTTGCTATCACTGTTGGAGATGCTCTAAAAGTATCCTTGGCCAGTAGGATTTTCATGCGAAAAATTATTCTTATCAAAACTCGAAAGTTCAACAGTATTTGAACAAGTTTCGAGTGGTGACTTTATTGAGGCATGCTCGGATTTGAGTTTCCAAAGCATTTTTCTTTCTGTTTTTGTATTTTTGCTACTTTCAATACCTAGAACTACACAACTAATAACAACAAACCTTCCTGGAAAAATCATCCAAGAAAGTCACGAAATAGGGAACTCCACCCTTTGATTTAACTGGTGTTGGCCCCCATCAGTGGCGGATCCAGGATTACATGGCCAAGGGGTCACAGCAGTAAAAGCTCTGAAATTTTTCTATGAAGAAACTAATACTAAAAATAGAAAGATAGTACTTCCATTATCTACGGAGAAGGACTATCAGTAGATAATTTTCTTTTAAAGAATTATTCCATAAATCTACACATCAATTAATGAAAATGTACACATTATTTTTTACCCATAAATCTACACATTATTTTTTACCCAAATTATCATATAAATATGAAAATGTCAATAACCCACTATCAATATTCAATATACCAAATTATCATATCAATCAATATTCAATATACCAAATTATCATACTCAATATTCAATATACTTAATCAATATTTCAATATACTCAATAAATATTCAATATACTCATTCAATATGCTCAATCAATATATTCAACATACTCAATAAATATTCAATATACTCAATGAATTCACAATATCAATCAATTATAAACTCAATCAATCTACATTATCATATCCATAAATTTCATTCCATAAAAAAAAATCAAAATCAACAATATATATTATCACTATAAATTAATAAATATCAATTTTGCTTATTTGGAATTAAAAAACGGCGGGCACGGCGGCACAAGGTGGTGGTGGTCGGCGATGTCACCGGCAAAGAGTTGAGACGAGGTTGTTGGAGGTTGGGAGGTTTGGAGATTGGAGGTTAGGGTTTGAGAGGGTGGGAATAGATCTGAAATTGAGAATGAATTATGAAAAGGGAGAGTCAGATGGGGGTAAGTGGTTTGGGTTTTTCGTTTTTTTTTAAAAACCTGGCCCAAAACGACGTTGTTTTGAGGCCAGGTCAATTAAAAAAATTTGACTCAGCCTTAGACCAAACGACGTCGTTTGGCAAGGCTGGTTTTAAAAAAAAAGAAGCCCACACATACAAGAACGCTGCAGCTGCAGTCAAGCAAGCAGAAGGCATTTTGTGGGGACTTTCGTCGAGCACCTGGTGTGCGCACACAAGGGGTCGTTCAACAGCGCTCCAAGGGGTCGTTCATGGAGTCCACAGCCAATTTTCAGGCATTCCAAGGGGTCGTCCGACCCCTCTTGTCCCAACGTGCATCCGCCCCTGGCCCCCATACATATGTGTGAATATAATCTAGCACGCATGTGCTCCTGTCATCCTTGTCTTGCTGCTTGAAAGCCACTCTAGATTGCTTTCCCATGACACAATACTTGCAAAACTCAAGCTTCAAGCTACGAACACCCTTCAACAATTTCCGATTGTGTAGCTCTTGCATGGATCACTCACTCATGTGCCCCAGCCTCAAGTGCCAAAGTTGAGTTTCATCTTCCGAGTCCTTGTTAGTGGATACAACTGCTCCATCTGTCACTATTGTACAACACAGTCTATATAGGCAATTATGTTGAATCTTCGCCTTTATAGGTGTGCGATCCATTAGGTTCTAATCGGCGAGGTAGTGGGCGATTCAGAGTCTTCCTTAATCGATTGTGAACTAAAACCCTTTTTAATTCTCCCTATTATGAGGACATAGTTATGTCATATCCTCGGGGCTTCCATAAACCGTGAGTGACGGGCTTCCATAAACCGTGAATGACGTCTAGCAACATGTCACGGTTACCCAAGCCAATATAGAATAAGGTGGAGAACCTATTCAGTTGTATTTGCAATGTAATACGATCATTCTCTAAAACAATGCTCTCTCTCACATTATTAGGGAATGTAAAACATGTCAAACTCCTAATGTGAACTTCAAGCTTATATGACTCATACAAGTATGATTGCAATCACCATTCTCAATGATACCTAATGCTTCGGTCGAAGACTCATGAATCATTTCGTTAGAGCATTCTCCTTCTTACTGAAGGTAGCGATCCCTTGTTGTACACTCACCTGCCTCCATGGATTGATTATGAACCTCAATCATACAATATGGTTATGCCCCTGAGGAGCACAACATTTTAGTAGGTCAAAAGTCCACGACACTTCCACAAGACAACTGTGGTGACTTAGGTCGAGGACTAATTTACATTATTGCAACTATGAAGATCTTATTTGACATGCAAGTAAAACTTCCACACAAGATCCCCGGTTGATCGCGCTCAGTGAATTCACTCCCTATTGAACACCTATTCACTTATCTTAGTGTGTCAACAAAAATAACTTGAGACCAGTCATCCTCCCAATTGAGCCGATACAGTGTATACCGGTCTTTGCGAATTGTCAATGCCCAGTTGACAATCCTATGACCACGAACTCTTCAAGTGTGAGTTATAGGGAAAGGTCTCCTAGACCTAACTTCTTTAGATCGCTTTCCTTATCTCATTGCCTATGAACTTTTCGTTTAGGTGGATAACCTAAATCAACTAATTGCCCTTATAGTTTACCTTAAAAGGTAATGAAATATCCTTAAAGTTACAACACATGTCTGGCTTTAGGACATATTTCCAACACCTACGTCCTCTTCGATGATCACCTTGACAAATCTGACTTTGAGAAATAAGTTTCAACTTTGGTTTACAAAAACAAACCTCCTTAGAAAACAATCCTCACTCTGTTTTTCTCTCTCACTCTTTACTCAACCAAACTTGATACACCGCTAACATGGTACTACCATATCATTGTATACTTTCTCCCTTTATTGATCGGACTTTTTTTTTCCCCGCAGATTACATTGGAAATATGATTTAAATGAAAACATTTCAAACCGAAGATTATATATAGTATGGAGTTCTATGAACACAGAAAACTATACGCAAAGGTCTTCATCCATTGAAAAACACATCTGATAAAAAGATATTAAAAATTGACACAGCTTTAGGTTATGGTTTTGGATTGCATCATTGCATGAAAAGTTCTGGATGGCATTTCGAACTTTATGGTTTGCCAACTTGCATTATATATTTTTAAACGGTCACTTTCACGTTGCCGTATGGTAATTTGACTCATTGTACAGGCTCTCCTAATCATATAGCAGCCCAGACCAGGACCCCAGAATTTGGCTTAATTCGGTCACGTTCAATATGTTAAAGTTAACATGTTGTCTCGTCACATGTGTTTATATAGACTATGAAGTTGAAATAGAAAATATAAAAATATTTACTTTGGGAACGAGTACAATGCTCCTACCCACTAGAAGTCTCTAAAACCAAAAAGCCATATATTAATTAATGAAATCAACTTAATTACATGCGTACCAATTTGTAACACTTGATGATCTCTAGGGCTGCGCAATAAACGAATTCCCTTAACCCTATTCTTGCAAACATTGCCATAATAAGTCACGGAACTAGTCTAGTGAAAAAGAGTATTGATTTGCAGACCAGTAATTTCAGGTTTGAACTCCATAAAAATAAAGGGAGAGAAGTTGAGAGGGTTTTTTATTTTTATTTTTTGTACCCTGACCAATAGCGTAAGCAATTTTATACCATGCAATGATATAAAAGAACAACAACAAAAATAAATAAAAATTTATTGGCAAAGTTACAGAAGTTTTTGGAAGCAGCAAAAAGAAAGTGGAATTTTTAAAGGGCATTGAATGTCTTCCAATTTAACGACTTGGGAATATGGAGTCAAACAAAACGACTGCGTGTTAAACAAGGAAGAAAAGAAAAATATGTGTATATGCTCGTGTGCATGCATGCATGTATGTTGATTCATGAGCAGTATCTCATTGTAGATTAATAATAGTTTTTTTGGTTACCAACATGTAGCTATGTTTTTTTTTACTTCAGATTTATATACACATAATTTTTCCTATGCGGAAATTCGGACGTTACTATTGTGCGGATGTCATGTATTTTCTACTGCTTCTCCCTGCTTTCTTCCTTGTTTATAATAACATTCGCATGATAATAACGTCTGAATGTCTCCTATGCGGAGAAAATTTGTATATATAGAACTATATTGTAGTTTCTTGAAGGTCCAACGACTCTTTTATTTTTATTTTTAATGAGACTCTTCTTTTCTTTTTTGGTTCTATTGGAAAGAGGTCCAATCAACTGGTTAGGGTATTAGGAAGAATTATATACGACTTTATAAAAGTTAGGTAACAATGAGCCAACAAAGTCGTATAAATCACGTGTGAATTCCTAATTTGCTATATTCATTCAAACAAAGTGGGGGCACAGTCGTTTTCTTTTCTAGTTATGGAAAGATTAAGGGCCTAGCTAGCTAGCAAGGTTAAATTATTGAAACTTGATGCTTAACGACACTGACTTCTGGTTGCAAGTTGAAATTCTTAATTAGCAGTTCAGCCTGCTATTGATTAAGATAAAATATAAATTTAGAAAAACCTAATCCTTTTTTTGTTTTAAACCCATTAGGATCTTGTTGTACTCATTCGTTTTGAAATGTTAGGTACTCATATAAGTTTTTTTGTTTTAAACCCATTAAGATCCCCCATTGATCCCGCTTAGGGAATTCACTCCCTAGTGAACACCTATTCACTTATCTTAGTGTCTCAATAAAAATAACTTGAGACCAATCATCCTCCCAATTGAGCAGATACAGTGTATATCGGTCTTTGCGGATTGTTAATGCCCAGTTGACAATCCTATGACCACGAACTCTTCAAGGTGTGAGTTATAGGGAAAGGTCTCCTGGACCTAACTTCTTTAGATCGCTTTCCTCATCTCACTGATAACCTAAATCGACTAATTGCCCTTATAGTTTACCGTAAAAGGTAATGAAATATCCTTAAAGTTACAACACATGTATGGCTTTAGCGCATATTTCCAACACCTACGTCCACTTTGATGATCACCTTGACAAATTTGACTTTAAGAAATAGGTTACAACTTTGGTTTACAAAAACAAACCCCCTTAGAGCATCTCTAACAGTAGTAGCAAAAAAAACTCTTCAGATTGAAGTTTATTGACCTACGTGGTAATTTGAAGAGCCTTATTTGCTACTTTAATATTTTGTGCCTCATCAGTCTCTTAAATTCAATTAATACAATATTTGACTTTAAACAATAATAATTAATAAAATTCTTTTTTTAAAAAGATAATATTATAGAAAATAAATAATATTTATGAAATGTACATCAAATCTATCAAGCAAATAAATGTTTTTAGCATTTCGATATGATTTTGATTCTCCCAAAACAAAATAAATGTTTTGAAGAGGCAATGTCAACTTACCAGTTTTGAAGAGAGAGAATGGGATTGCAGATTTGATGACTGAGGTTGAAGAGGCTGTTGGAGGGAATTTTTCTGATGTGGCTCACCTATTTGAGCATCACAAAGTGATTGAAGAGGCTATTAGAGATGCTTTTAGAACACAATCCTCACTCTGTTTTTCTCTCACTCTGCTCAACCAAACTTGATGCACCTTGTGAACACTCCCTTGTTTCTCTCCTTAATTGATGTAGTTTTGCACTTCTCTTTATAAGGGCATGAGAGAAGCTTCCTTTCAGCTGCTAGCTTCCAACACACCAATCATCCACCTTAACTATTTGTGGGATGAGAAGTTAATACCTAGAACCACACAACTAATAACAACAAATGAGTTCCTAGTTCCCAAAACTAATTGCAAAAGTGCCAAGAATGTCAAAAAGTCTTGGGTGACAGATTGCCTTGGAACAGGGAACACAAGGACATGAGAAGACATGACAAAACCGAAGAAAAAAGCCAGCTGGACAAATTTGATTTTGGGCGAAACCTCAATAACAAAAAATATAATTAACTTTTTTTTTTTTAATACAAGCAATATTTAATTGCTCTAAAATAAATTTACATCCGCTGCTCTTTAAAGTTTTTAACATAGATGTACAATAAAACCTTGATCGACAAATGTCACAGTCGTACTGTGAATAACAACCCTCGTATACTTAAATTAACTCATGCACTTCTCATCCCCAAAAATGAGTCAACCCTACTGGTTTTCAGTGTCTGAACAGACAAAGGCCTTTAAGTTTTATATATTGGCCAACCCCCACCCCACTATGCAGATTCGAGACGTGTCAAGAACATGTGGTTTTTCATCTCATCTTCACTAGGCCATAGGTGGCAAGCAAAATAATTGCCCAAAATTTCATTGGATGCATCACCCATGTGAGTCATATGTGCATTCATGCATTTGCCAAAAACATTTCAAGACTTTCGAGGGTGATGATGGCATTAATTATGATGCTCCTAAAATTAATTAGTAAAATTGAGTATTCAAACTACTAATTTAAAATTTTTGTCCTACTGTCAAAACTCTCCGATTATTAATTAAAATTTTGACGTTTTTCTAATAGAAACACTTCTAGAAGGTGTGTATAAGTAGAAGCGCTTCTTATAGAAGTCCTCTCAAACGAATTCTAAGAACATAAGGTAAATATCATATCTACTTATAGACTCACCTCAAACCAAAAGAATTTCAAATTTAGGATTACCAAAAAAACTAATGACATACAAAAGCCCCGAAAGATATACGTACCTATAGTCATTACCAAATTATTAATGATATGATTAGCAAAAACAAATACTAGTTATGTGCTGGTAGAGACGTCAATAGTGCCAGCTTCAATACTTGATTGTCTATCAATTATAATGCAGTCAATTATCACTTAGAGTAATGCAAGACAATCAATTATAGAAAATCTTGATTGTACGAGCGAAAACTAGATTAATCAAACTAGAAAAATTCAAGCAGGAGAAAGGGACGAGATATGTGCCTTGATACCAATCAAAAATATATATTTCAAAGGAAACGTCATGAATGAAATAAAAGCAATTTCCACAAGTTCTCTCTCCTTTAATTTAGTTTATCTAGTAGAAAATGAAAAAAATATTCTGACAATTTGGTACAAATTCACATGAGAAAGTAAGCCCAAACTTTGAGGAAATTTAAGAAGGAAGAAAATCATTAGGTGCACCGTTTAGTTTCAAGTGTAGAAATTTCTAGCAGTGCTCATTTATTTAGTTTATCTACCAAATATTATATTATATCACTTAAGAATTGATTATGGTTAACTAACACACAGAGACACAATAATTTTTTTAAAATCAACAAACCTTCAATGTGGTACAGAGAACCAAAGAGACTGAAGGGGGGACCATTTGTGCCCACCTCCCTCCCCTCCAATGTTTTCATCTTGAAAAAGCCTATAATATCTAAGTTCAGAGTTTTAGTTTGTTTTGACCATATATATGATCCAAATTTGAAGTTTTGCACCCAAAGCAAAAAAGATTTTGTTTTGTTTGGCTAACAAAGAGAAAAATAATTGTAAGGGTTTCCAGCTCAAGTGGTTAAGAGCATTCAGCCATGCACCCAAGGTCCTAGGTTTGTTTCTCCCTCTTTTAATATCGCATGTATTAAAAATAAAATAAAACTTGTTCATGGTCTCAACTATATATATGCTTTTTTTTTTTCAATAAATTTATGAAACAACATATAATTGGGTGTGTTTGGAAGGGACTGGTTTCTAAGGTCAGTATATTTTCATTTCCATATTCAAGGATAAGAAAACAATATTTATGATGATATCAGACAATTGTACAGACAAGAAATAAAGACCAACTTGGGTTTATAGGACACACAAAAATATATATAATAAGATTTATATATTCTACTTCCCAGTCTAACACAATCTGCTAAAGTCTTAACTGGTAGTTGGGATTTGAAGAGCTCTCTCTCTTCTCTCTCTCACTTGGAAGGGTAGCTAGATTGATGGACTGGCTGACTCTTCAAATTTCTTCTCAGAAAACAATACCAACCAAGCAGGATATAAACCCTTCTCTCTCAGTGTAGCATCAACCAACAGTCAGTCTTTCTCACTAATATCTCATCCAAGAGCAAATAAAACCCATCATCTCTCTGAGTCTCTCTATATCTTTCTTTCTTTCTTTGTTTCTCTGCTACACGTCATGGCTCCAACGAAGAATGATGGATCAACAGAAAGAATTATGAACAAAGGCGCATGGACAGCAGAGGAAGATAGAAAACTTGCAGAATACATTGAGATTCATGGTGCAAAGAGATGGAAGACAGTGGCTTCCATAGCAGGTTAGTTTTGAGCTTACATAGTGAAAAAGAAAAAATAATAAACAAAAGGGTTAATTGAAGCCAATACACAAACCACATTAATTTCTGCTTGATTTTAACTAAACCTGGATTCATTTGTTCAACTAATTCATTGTTCTGCTGCAGGTTTGAATCGATGTGGGAAGAGTTGCAGATTGAGATGGTTGAATTATTTGAGACCCAACATTAAGAGAGGCAACATTTCTGATGATGAAGAGGACTTGATACTCAGGCTTCACAAACTACTAGGAAACAGGTTAGTCATCATCCACATTTTTCGTGTCACGCACACTATCAATTTAGACTGCACATTCAAATAAAATTACACACCAATCTGAACTATCACACTGTCTGATAAGAGAACATTTCGAATCTAACATACGACATACATGTTGTATTGTGTAGATGGTCTTTGATTGCCGGAAGGCTTCCTGGGCGAACAGACAACGAAATAAAGAACTATTGGAATTCTCATTTGAGCAAAAAAATCAATCACAAGGATAAAACACTGCAGAATTCAAGAGCTCAAGAGACTGCTACACCTTCCCAGAAAGACAGTGGTACTGAGGGGGACGAAGAAGGAGGAGGAAAAGAAATTGTGAACAATTCGGATGTTAATTTCGATGTAAATGAGTTCTTTGACTTCTCTGCTGAAGGCTCCTATGGGCTGGAGTGGGTGAACAAGTTTCTTGAGCTTGATGAAGACACCATGAATTACAGTGAAAAGGTCAGCAATATTATGTAGTTAGTATTATGTGTAGGCTGTAGTTTTTCTCTCATGATTGAGAAATGAAGGAAAAAAAAAAAAGTAAAATTGGTGTATGATGAAAGTGTGATTCTTCTGTACAATTTAAATAAAAATTGCCCACTCTCCTGAATATATTTGTCCAGCCATTTATATTTATATTTTATTGGAGATAATTAATCATTCTTAATCTCTAGCTAGAGCCAAGTCTAAATCTTAATCCCCAACCCAACACTGTTCACGTTCTATCCATGAAAACCCAGCAGCAGACATCATGCTTGTTCAAGCTAAACATAGCATCTCCCAGCACTGCCATTCATTCGACTGGATTAGATTTTAATTTTAAGAACTCTGGTCTGGTCTGGTGGATTCTTGCTTCTAAGCTTGAGACAAAATGGCCGTTATGAAGAGGGTTAGAGGTTGACGGGAAAGATGAGACATGATAAGGAGTGGCGGAGCCAGGAATTGTTGATGCAAGAGGCACCTTAGAGAATTAATTCAAGTTTTTTTTTTCTTTGTGGTAATTTACTTGTTGCGAAGTTCTAAATTTTGGCATCCCTTAGCTTGTTACATATTAATAATTTAATAATCACTCGTATGAACAAAATAAGGGGAACAAAATATATAAGAATAGAAAATGGAAAAAGATTTGGTTTGACAAAAGTGAAGAATACACGTCAAAAACAAGAAGTCAGAATGTAATCCAGTTTCACTCAGCTGCATCGAAAAAATATGAAATAGAACTTTCAAGTCAAACCCCCTTCTCAAAAACAAGCAAAAAAAAAAAAGTTAATCAGACAAAAGTGTCTAATAATATATATTTAGTACCAATTTAAATTACAATGGCATGCCAACATGGTCTAGCCTAGTGAGAAATGGTCTTGACTTGCAGATTAGAGGTCTTAAGTTCGGACCCCCATGACATCTGAGTTATGTGCGTGTGTGTGAGAAACCCCCTCCCCTTTAATTTAGACTATCACTTGTACGCAAAAAATTATAATGACACTTTTTCAATGTAATTAAGATTCTGCATTTTGGACAGTCAATGTGTAGAAGGCATGAAACAGTCTTAACCATACCAGAGACAGCTTCTAAAAAACTTCAAAATAGGCACACACAAAAAAACAAAAGTTGGTGCATGGTTCTGGCCAATTTGGTTAGAACTTTTCTAGAAGTACATTTCGCCATTATTGACATTGAATTGTTGAGCTGAGCCATCACAGAAGCAAAATGGAATTTTAGCTAATAACTAGTCCACGGATAATTTGGAAACTTCCTTTCTTCATATTGTCCTGTATAGAGTGTAAATAGTTTGGTTTGCAATTAAGGATCAATGCACGTTGGTTCCTAAAGGAGTTACACATCAGCATCAGCCAACGCCGTTACTATTGACTACACATTCTATACATACTGCTAGCGAGGAGAAAATCTTAGGTGTAATCAGTTGTATGTGATAGGTAAGTTTTTCTCCGCGACAATGGAAGATCAACCTGTAAATGCAGAGACAGTCCATATACAATTATACAAAATCCAACTATCTTGTATGTATGTATGTATGTATACGATAACCGGTTGTATGTATACAAAATGTTTGTTCCAACATGATTTACATGTCAACATCAACAACTATGAACTATATTCCTTAAAATGGAAAATATGACTTGTATAATGAAATCATATAGGATTGTTTGTATATGGTAAGTATATGGTAAAACGGGCAATGATTTTATTTTGTAATGTACCATCTACTTGAAGCTTTATCTGGGTCCAATGAAATGTCACACAGAGCTATGGAGACTCCTTCGCCTTGTCATCTTTCCTGCAATGGATGAACAAGTACATTTGACAAATGGTTAACTGTCTGAGTAAAAATTTGGTAACAGTCATTTCACATATTTAACATCAAATGATGTCCTGAAAAGAGTTTGGAGAAGTTATGCTGTGGCTTTTGACCCAAAAAAATGAAAAGAAGTAATGGTGGCTTTGATCTGGACCAAAAAGAAGCAACCCCATTACACAAAGTGACAATATGAAACCAGCATTGGAGCTAGCAGTCACAAGAAAAACAGTAAAACATCATTTGCACTATTAAAGATGCATATTATCGAGCATACCTGCATCCCCACTTCTAATTTTGGCATCCACCCCCAGTCTTCCCAGAAAAAGTCCAACCATGTTTCAGTTCAAAGAACTTGGAACACTTTACCATGAAACCAGGCTGGAGGCACCAAATGCTGTTTGAAGTCCTTCATTAAGTCAACAGCCAAGTGCCTTAATGGACTTGCATCTTAGCCGCTAGTCTCAACTCTAATCAGCTCCTTGTTCAAACTCAGCCTATTATAGAAAATCAATATCCATTAAGGACATGCTAAACACATACTAGGATTCCGGGATTTGGATCTGGTTCAACCTGCTAGACCAGATTGAATGCAGAATCATATGGAATAAATCATATCTGACTGGTCTTGGATTCCAAAGGAAATGCTTCTGCACCATTTTCACATTAATTTGCATAGTAAGGTATCTTCTCATGGGAATAGCCACTAAAATCTCTCTTAACTTGGGAATATCCTTCTCGGCCACGGCAACGGAAAATTTGCTCCAATCTAGCACATCACTCAAAGGAGGGGGGAAATTATCGGCAATAATCACTGGGACACATTCATAGTAGATGGACTCGATGATCCTTGGGCTGTTCACTTCATACCCCATTGGGCAAATACAAAATTTACTTGATTTCATATGTTGGATATAAGACATCTTTCGCGAGACTCTAAGGGGCAGAGGCCCGTAGATTTTCATGTCTTCATGTTTGTCCCGCCAGTGCTTAAGAAGTGTCGGGCGGACTCTTCCATGCATGTTTCCTGCAAAGAAGGCAAGGAGTGGGCGCTGTGACACTCTAAATCCACCAACATTTCTAAGAGGCTTCCTGGGGGTCCTAATGGTAGTTTCTGGAAGTGAAACATCCTTCCTGGCAACAAATATTCCTTCCGAGGTGTCAGCATTGCATAGAGCTTTTATAGTATTTTTGGTTAGTTCCTCATGGGCGGTTAACGAGTAAGGGCCCTGCAAAAGGTCGACATAATGGAGGAATTTTAGTTTAAAATATTACCATGGCATCAACTTGTATACACTGATTGGTCTTCATACTAATGGATGCTTAAATATCAGATATTAATTGAAAATATATTTACTTTCAAAAATAATTTTCAAATTGCAAACCAGCAAGCATCTTTCGCATACCTACAGATATGCACACACCTTTTCAGCTATTATGCTGACGTAGAAGCATTTCCAATCAAACTACAAAGAGAAAACATATACAATAAAAACTGCCAAGGAATTCGGAATTCTTTCTTATACTTCCTAGACAATTCAAATTTGATCACCATAGAAATCTTAGAAGTAAAAAAACATAGAGAATAGTACAACAGACTATTACTCTTTCCAGACAGTACTCGAATATTATACTGCTACGATACAGATAGGTGCATTGTCAAATGTAAAAGGAGGACATACATCATAATGGCTGTTACAGAATAATTATATAGCAATTTTACTTTTTGTAAAATGGAAATATTTTACAACACAAAGGTGAAGCGTAGTTTGGAAAATCAGAAAAGTCAACTAGGTAACAAAACCATATAATTTGATGCCAGTAATGATTATTTCCATGCAATGAGAAAACATTAAGCTGTGTTAAAACATTACAGAATTTAGACTTGTGAAAAATTGAAGTTCAACCGTACTGTGTAGTCTACTACTATGCTTTTGTGATGAGATTAATTCAGTGTACAACTTACAGAATAAAAATGAATGTCTTCAATTCTTAAACAATTAATTACATTAGCACAATCAAATTGGAAAGAAGCATGCTGTGGAAAGGAAGAACAGATTACTGTACCCAGTCATGGCAAGCAACAAGGAAATGATCTGACCCATGTGTCCGATTCCAGAAAGGATACTTCGCTGCAATCGTGTTTGCATAGTCTCTCAGGAAAATTGAGAGTGGTTTCAAATTATGTGAATTCGGTACATAAAGTGCAATCCCCAATTGGCGCATACTGTAAGGAAGATAAAATAAGTGAGCCTTTTCTGGATCCCTTGTGACAAACTGCCTGTTTTCCTCCATCAACTTCATGAACCATCCTTCAGAAGCATAAATTCCTCTGAGATGAGGTTGGTGAAAAATGGGCCTTGCTCCATCACGATATATGTAAACTTTAAGTATCAGTTCCATCAGTTCATAGCTCCTGAAATTAAGGCAAAACTAGGGCTTTAAACGGTTCAGTAAAAAATAATTCTGATGGATTATTATCATAAGAACAGGAAGCCTGGTGAAATCAATGATTGAGTATACTGCCAGACATTCTAGCAACTATTGTTAGATATCTAGAAATACAAGTGAACATACACACACAGAGGCATGATTTTGAAAAAGAAAAATCAATAACACTAACAATAAGTATTTTCCCATGTTTATATTGTACTGTCAGTTTTAACGAGTATTCTTGCGTCTGAAAGAGAGAAACAGTGTTAATAACATAGATGCTCGACGGAGTTATAAATTTTACTGTAATATATAATTTCATAACTGCTCAAAATATGCATGTTGTTCATGCATATAAAAAAACTTCATGATGAAAATATGGATTCCTATCTTGATAAAATAATGTATAAGTTTCTGAAGGAAAAGAGAAAGCATGCCACGGCTACATGTTTTAACTAATGAATTCCATTCCATAGCCATCCAAAATTCACGTGACTGAGTTGCTCTTGCTTCACCATCAATTTCACAAACAAGAGGACAGAGTGTTCATCAATTATTGCAACTTTCGTATATACATCATATTTGTACAAGAAAATGGAATTGAACCTGGCTAGAGCAATACAACCAAGATAGCTTGTGATCACAAATATTGTTATATACTGAAAGGAATGTGTTTCTAATCTTTGGGTACATTAGTTAGGTAAAGTCTTTGGTACCAAAATAATGTCCAAGTTTCTGAAAAAGAAAAACAAATTGCTGCATGCTTTATCATCCTAGTGCTCTACTGTAACTCAACAAGAATATGTATGGCTCGTCTAATAGATTCTTTAGACTCGTATAAATTTCAGATAAAGGGAAGGATGAGTAAATTTAAAAATGAACCAAACCAAGATTTAGAAAAGAAAAAATGCTTCTGAGTGGAGATACAATGGGACTTTATCAAAAGTCACAGTATTTTAAAATTTCTGATACCTTATAATCTGCAGATTTAAATGTCTCAGGATCTTCAGGGCTTTTGCACTATGATATGATACATAGAGCTATTATAGAGAGGAAGAAAATGGGTAAGGGTTTCATACCGTCAGAGACTAGCCTGAATATGAGTGACTAACAAAATTTTGCGACCAAGAACATGAAATGAATGAGGTTCATAGTACTGAGAAACTTACAGATTCATGTGGTGAATAAGAAATTCAAAACAACTGAAGAACAGAACATGAGAACTAAGGGTCTTAAATATTTCTGAGAAACTTTAACACTAAAATCCATCTTTAAATGTTTCTAAAATATTTCACTACATTCACAAAAGGATGGGTAACGTATGTAACCTAATAGACAAAAATTTGGACAAGTGAAATTTGAGCCCAAAGACATCCTTAAACTCAATATCACTGATACTAACTTAGCCAGACCGCACAATGCAGATAAGATTTCCTTTAACCAGTTCTATGCCCAACCACTCTTACCATTATGCATCTCAAATCTTGCATGTAAACACTGCATATACCCGAGTAGGTGACCTATGAGCAAATATACTTTTTTTTTCACATGAAGGACTAAATGAACATCCACAATTCCTAGAAGTTTGTATTCAAAATATGTATCACACACACACTGGCATGCATATGAATGATTGACTAGGATGACGAAGGAAAAATGGTGATGGCATTGTGAGATTACCTTTTGAAAACAGAAATGTTTCGAAATATAGGGGCATATAGATCAGGATCATCCTCCATAACTGCTGGGGCATGCTCAACCTCTTTCTTTGCATACACAAGTGCCTCTTTTGGTGTCAAGGACCAAACGAATTTCTAAATACGTATGCTACAGTGTTAAGATCATTGGCAACATCTTTCTTTATCATAAACTCAATGAAAAAAGGAACAAGACTACCTGCATACGAGAAGGCACAGTTCTACGTGGAGGGGGAGGAGGAGGGACGACCTTTGACATGTTATCAACGTTCGAATCTTTTCTTCTCCTTCTAGATTTTCTCCTCAGAGGAACTAAGGCTGCAACTGGCATAATTGGCACTGAGAGATTCAAATCAATAGGAGGATTCGGTGAAACAGTGGGGGCACCAGAAATTATTTGCAATCTTTTGACCCTTGCCTCAGTAGAGGACTTATTCAAGCTGAGGCTACTGTTCAAGGGTTTATCTGATGGAATTGTGACCGGCAGAGAGAGGAACCACATATCCAGAGGATCATTAAGTATAAACATTTGCAACATGACACAGGATGCTGTCATGATGGCCCCCGCAAAAAATATCTTTTTCCAGTCAATTTTATACCCGCCAAAGAGCCGGATAAATTCTTTCATTAGGATCACAGCAAGGCTCTCACATAAAGTTTTCATCTCATCATACTACAAGATTTCCACCTCGCCAACATATAAAAAATTGAATAGAGAAGGTCCCAGCAACCATGAGCTTATTAATCTACAATTCTCCTAAATGAGAGTCCAGGTCCAGAAATTTCAGCTTTCGTAAACGGTCTGCCCAAATTTTCAAACTACCTACGTGTTTGATAAGGTCCAAGCCTTATCCCTCTCTCTGAAAGGTGTACACTCCACAAAATTTGGTAAATCAGCTTCCTAGTAAAGAATCAAAAAATGAGAGAGAGAGATTACAGAACTAGTCAAAATGACTGTCATCATGCCTTTGCAGTGATCAAAGACAAAATTATGGGAAACCATAGATAGTTCTACCAGAAGTCAGAACACAATATAAATACCAAGTGAAAATGAAACTAACTTTTACTGAAATTATAAAGCGGAGAGAAACTAAAAAAATTATTCTTCGAAGTTTACGTTACAAGCTCCTAGCTCATGCTTTTGCAAAACCATAGCATGCATTGTCAGACTGAAACTACTTAGAATTTTTCATCAAATTCCAGTAAAAAACAATTTGAATTCACAACAATCAGATTACATCATGTTGAAAATCTTGCTAAGTATCAAAATCCAATAGTCTGGAGAAAACCCAATATGCTAAATTCAATTCTGCACAGTTTAAGAACAGAAAAAAAAAAAAAAAAAAAAAAAAGAGCAACATTGTTCTTCGTCTAATTCAAATAAAAAACAATTGTTTTAACAGGAGAAACGAAAAGAATTATATTAATATGTTATAGACCATAAAAAATACTAACTTTTTCGATCATTTTAGTTGTTTTTGGCTAGTTGTATTAAAAAGGGGTCCCTGACTGAAATTTTTTTTCTTTTTTTCTTCTGGGTATTAAAGGAAATTCGAGTTCCAGAATTAGAAAAGCAATAGATTAACACAGGACCGATAAGTAAAACAACATATAATGTTATGTATGTGGGTAGAAATCATACCTTGATCCAGTGAGCTAGAGCAGAGTCATCCGAGCTAAAATGGGAACGAATCGAATTCGAAGAAGCTGATGGATCTAAGACACAGAAGAGAGAGAGAGAGAGAGAGAGAGAGAGAGATTAGGGAGGGAAACAGAGAGAGAGAGCTAGCGAGACAGACGGTAACGGTTCTCGACTTTTGGTAATAAAAATAGACCTTTTGAATATTTTGACCAGTCAATCCGTCAAGTTCAACTGCTCAAACGACTACTATAAATAAAAAAAATAAAACAAAAGACCAAAATAAATAAATAAATAAAACAATTAAATAAGAGGAGGGGCTAGTTAGCGATAGTTTAGCATTGCTAAACTTTTTGGCTTTAAGCTGTCAAGTGTTTGTCAACCAAGTTAAGAATTAATTAAATAAAAGTCTTTAGACCAAAATAAATAAATAAAAATTATATTCATGTCATCATTTCCTATTTTATTTAATTTAGAAAGATCTCCAATGCTCTTCAACCACTTTGGGATCTTTCGAATAGGTGAAATTTACATCGAAAAAATTCCTTCCAATAGCCTCTTCTTCAACCTCAGTCATCAATCTGCAACCTCATTCTCTCTCTTCAAAAGCGGTAAGTTGACCTTCTCTTCAAAACACTTATTTTGTTTTGGGAGAACCAAAATCATATCAAAAGGCTAAAAACATTTATTTTTTTATGGGTTTGATGTAAATTTCATAAATATTATCTTTAAAAAAGAATTTTATTAATTATTTCAAATGTTATTAATTATTATTGTTTTAAGTCAAATATTGTATTAATTGAATTGAAGAGACGATGACAAAATATTAAAGTAAAGAAATAAGGCTCTTCAAATTGCCACTTAGGTCAACAAACTTCAATTTGAAGAGTTTTTTTGCTACCACTATGTGGAGATGCTTACGTGAAAATGATATAGCACTATTTCGCTTATTTATGACAAATCATGACATGTCACGCATGATAACTTTTTTACGTGGTAATATGTGATTGGCCAATGATAGCAAAACAATGTTATCCCTGTTTATATAAGTTTTTCTTTTTTTTGTTGTGAGTTTAATATGCTATCGCCCTCTCAATAGAAAATGTTCTTAAAAAAAAAAGTCACCAAAAGAATAATTATATGAAAGGCTAGCTTTGCTAGAAGGTAGAGTGCATTTTAAGTTGGATTTTTAGCCATTTTCTTCGAACTATTAGGCAATTGAACTTACCCCCTGAATTATTTCATCCGATTTAGTCCTCAACTCGTAATAAATAGTCAATTTCCTTAGTTAAGTTTATCTAATTTCATCCATTTTTCTATTAATAACAAGGGCAAATTTGTAATTCTAACTTAAAATTCATAAAAATATTGTAAATAATTAACTTTTAGAAGAAAAAAATATTCTCCCCACAAAACCCCACCCCCACCGATTTCTTCTCCCCAAAGATTTTTTTGCTTATAAAAGTTAATTATTTACAATATTTGTATACATTTTAAGTTAGAATTACAAATTTGCCCTTGTTATTAACAGAAAAATGGATGAAATTAGATAAACTTAACGATAAGGGGAAATTGACTATTTATTACGAGTTGAGGGACTAAATTGGCAAACGAAATAGTTCGGGGGTAAGTCAATTGCCTTATAGTTCAAGGGCAAAACCGCACTTTACCCTTTTAAGTTTAACTCAAAACTTGTATGCACGGCATGGCATGGAAGGTGTCCCGAGTTGGGAGAGGAACTTGTTCTGGTGTTTGGTGATGGACGAGTGAAGTTCTATTTTCGGGACATTTTAACGAGGCTACATATTTTCATGTTGACATTATTGTTTGATTTATAAGGTTGATGAAATTTCGTTCACAGCAAAAAATATTTTTTTTTTTTACTTTAATTTAATCGTTTGACTTCAAAAGATTACCCATTATACATTTTCTTTGACCGGTTTCTTTCTATATAAATTGTACATTCTTATTGGGCATATAATTATAGAGGTAGTACATTCTTGTTTGAAAATATATAGTCAACGATGTGTTCCTTCAATTTTGGTTGTCACCAAGAAATTGAAAAAGTAAATGCAATTGTCGCTTGAATTTCAAAAGAGACAATATCTTCATAAATTGAGGTCCCAAAAATATTGAAAATTGAAACAAACAGAATAACTCACAAAAGGGTATTATAGGAAGTCGAAAAAGGAAATTTTTAGAAAGGGAGAAAATCTGACGTTAAGCTTGCTGGCATGGAGGTTGTGTTGTCTCAAGGTGACATATCAGGTGGAGATGCTCTTCGCACTACTCCCACAATGTCATAAGTTGTGAGAGCTTAATTAATTCATATAAAATAATTAATAAAAAGAATAATTTATTGTCGTCTTTGGATGTATCCAAGGTTGAAAAATCAAAAATCAAAAATCAAAAATAGAGAGAGAGAAGTCTAGCAAGACTTTTATTTATTATTATTATTATTATTATTTGCTACAGGTCTAGCAAGGCAACAGGCATACACAAAAATATATTTCCATTGGAGTGGGGGCTCTTCCCTCGCAAATTGACACACTGTTGGGCTCTAACTGCGAACATCTTAAACTGCATTCATCTTCCTTTCCTGGCCGGGGTGGTCCTCTTGGCTCGTGGCAAAATGAACCATATATAATCTTTCTGCAGCTGGGATCAGCCGACGTCACTCCTTCAAAAACAAAACAATCCATTTTTTAAAAATTACACATTTTCGACATTTTTAAATAAAAAAAAATTTAGTACAAGCAATTGAAGGAGAGGTGTTTATACAAATGAATTGGGTGCCTCGGGGTTTCAAATCTCTGCCCTAGTAGATGAAGGCGAAAGAGTTCAATCCACATTCATATTTATCAAACAAGGCATTGTCATGCATCTGCGACATTATTTAGAGACTAAAATTTGGGTCAACTTGAAATCTCATTCATGCTTACCGTTTGAGTTATTTTCTTTGACAATCGCTTTTGTGAACATAGCTGACGAAAAAACAAAATCTTGAGTTAATTATGCCAGTTGATATACGTAGAGATTTACAATGAGACGTTGAAAGTGTATATATATATATATATACCTGAACCAAGAAGAACAAGGATGATCAAAAAGTTGAGTTGCGGCAGCACCTTCGCCATCTTCACCTTACAACTAGTACTTTTGCAAAAACCGAAGAAAAAAAAAACCCTGACAGAGATAGCTTTAGACTCGTGGTTGTTGTTATGGTGGTGAGGTTGAAATGAATTTATAGAGTTGAAATATGAATTAATCACATAATTACTTGCAAGAATCAATATTTACATAACAAATCATGGTAATTAATTTTCAAAATGCTAAGATCATGTCAAACCAGATTTTTTTTCTTATGCGCCAAATGTATAATTAGATTTCTTGTATAAAAAAAAAAATGTAACAAATCAGATTTACTTATTTCCATTTACTAGCCCATCATTCATGGCCAAGATAAGCAATAATGTAGAAATTTCAAGAATAATAGACATTGCCATAATTTGCATTTTTGCCTATTTATGGTCAAAATACGTAATCTAGAAATTTCAAGAAAATATCTTGTTGTGTATGTGAAATGGAGGAACAAATCCAGTAAATCGTTGGAGATATTATCATGATTTTATGGGATAATTCTTATAGAAATTGTCTTCGATTTGCTTGAGACACAAGATAGCATATTTTTCGGAATGAATTTAACTTCATGCAATGCCAAATATTTGGGAAGTTTTTTTACTTATTTAGTAAATGCAAAAGGCAATAATGCCAATGTGCCATGAGAGTTCGAACCCAATAATGGCTATGGCAAACGGTACTACTAGACACCTAATCCTAGCAGAAGACATGTTAGTAGGGCGAATCGGCTGTCTTTGATGTAGGCGAAGGACATTGCCTTTGATAACCCGAGTGTCCTTGTACGACTACTTTGTCTTGCGGCGTCTGCTAATCCAATAATACGATCCATGGGGTGGCTGTGTTGCCTCTATTTTGATCTATTGCCGAAGCAAAATGAAAGGGCAATTGGCCGATCCCCGTGGCAAGCGGTTTCCATAAGGATAATGGTTGGAGTTCCACATTTTTTTAGCGAGATCTGTCTTTCCAAGTTTGAATAATTTCTTCAAGCTTAGAAATCTGGTTGATCCATTGTCGCGATAGATAACTACTAGAAATCCTTGCCATGATCATTTTTGGAAAGTGCCTTCTCTTTTTTGGTTGGTTTAAGGTGCGAGGGGGAGCGTGGAACTACTACTACGATTCTCATTATTCTAATTTTGCTTTCTACTAAAAAGAGGAACACCGAAAAAAAAAAAGGTTTTTAAAAAAATGCTATGAGGCAATTCATGACATCAACAAAAAAAACAGCACATTAATCCCGTAGCTATGGATGACTAAGACAACTCTAAGATCTTGTTCATAGTTTTGGTTTTAAAAGTTGTACTCATTGGTTTCGCAGCTAGGCCTCGAAACCCCCCTCCCAAAGAGAAAAGGAAAGCGTTGTTAACAGCAGG
This sequence comes from Prunus padus, assembly GCA_024362665.1. Lineage (NCBI taxonomy): Eukaryota > Viridiplantae > Streptophyta > Magnoliopsida > Rosales > Rosaceae > Prunus > Prunus padus. The sequence continues at coordinate 10,669,414 of JANFAM010000005.1, read as the reverse complement.
AAGAGCAGTCCGTATCACAAGCTGTATGTTTAGCAATTATTATACTAAAAAAAAGTGATAATACAAGAAACGATTGCTTAATTACGATGAATATAGTCCCTAAAGATGAGATGGAGTCCCCCAGGACAACTTTCTTTATAGAAGATGCCAGCGTTATAAAAGATGCTACTAGCGCATTGTACTAGCTGTAGGGGACTCAAGCCTTCATCAATTGAAAGGAATCAGCCCTTCACCTCACTCTTCAACTGTTATAATGACCTCTCAATTCTCCCCGGATTGTAGGATCACATTTGACATGCCCGACATGCTGTTGACCTGGAGAAAAGAAAAATATAAGCTTCTACCGTGTAGAAGGCATTATAACTAAAGTACGCGACCTTAAAAATCAACATCTAAATCTCGTTGCTACTCTTTCAGTCCTTTCAACGTTCATCTTCCTGCATGAGGGTGATTAGCTCTATCTTTCACGAAGCCAATCAAGTTGCTCATGGGAAGGAGCGTGTGGGGGAGAAGACCTTTATTCATCTCTTAGAACGGAGCCCGAGTTGAATCCGGCCCCAGGTTTACTTTTTTTAATTATGTATGACCTTCTCATCAACATACGTTTCCCGAATAACCATTAATTTAATGAAAAACCTGCGCTTGTTAGCAGTTGAATCACTCACTTCTCTCGCAGTGGGCCTATTTTCTTTCCCCCACCGACATGAAGAAGGGCTCATTTCACTAGCTCTTATTCTTGTGAAAATAAATAGATGGGTGCAGTTTCCCTTTGAATGAGTAGATTTTCCCGCCCACGTGCCTCATTTTACTCAATGCTCTTAAGGTCCGAAAAGAAGACTAAGTAGACAGGGGGCAAGGAAGTTAAGTTACAGAAATGGTAGTCATGGATTGGTACCGCGGTAGTGCCTACTTTGATTACTCCTTATTGTGATCTTTCACTCTAGGCTAAGAGAGTCTCTTAAGTGCTAGCGTAGTGAGAGAGAAAATAGCAATGAACCTTATCTAAACTATTAGTTCCCACATACCTAGAGCTTTCTATGCAAGGAAAAGGGTATAGGTGGATTGACGCATCTGAGCAGGCAGGGAATACTTAGTGCTTGGAATATGAATGCTATGAGGATTGGGTGAGAGAACAGGCCCAGGAGGGCTAGATATTGCATCATGTGAAAGCAGCGCTAAAATACCCATAAGAGCTGTAAACAAGTGAGATAGGCACGGATGGGGACATTCTGGGGATGTCCTTCATAAGCCAACACCTTCAACATCGAGTGGGACATATGCCGACACAAATTATATTCCAGATTCAAGATAGGGTACGATTGATGACCAGGCAGGGTGGGATGAAGTAGGGATGGCAGAAATCTCCGTCGGGTCAAGTCCCCGACCCTAACGGGGGGAGATTTTAGGGCAAAACAGGGATCAGGTACGGGGATCCCTGAATTTAAAAAAATCCCCGTTGGATATGGGGCGGGTGTGAAAACCAATTTATTCAATTAATAATTTTCTAGGTCAAATGATTTCCTTCCATTTGGGGATTATTTGATTTAAGGATTTATTCGATTAATTGGGGATTAATTGACCTAATTGGGAGTTACTCGATTTAATTGGGAGTTATTTGATTCCTACCACAATTCCCAATTAAAGGAGGAGTTACTTAATTAAATTAGGAATTGATTGGATACCTACCACAATTAGGGATTTGATTTACCCTAATAAATCAAATCCCCAATTAATCAAATCAATTCCAAATTGGGGAGGAATAATTCCTTCCCATCTTTTACATAAGGCTCCGGCCGCCCGGTTTACACCATAAACACATATATCTCCGTACCCTAGTTAGCTAGTGTTTTTCTCATAAACTCTCGAACTAATTTAGGCATCGGAGGGCCTTTGGCCAACACCACCCCGGGTGTGGTCCTCTTATTTGTTCTATTTTGCAGGGAGAAAGAGACGGCGAAGAAGAAAGGGGAATCTTTCCAATCGAATATTCTCGTGGGGAAATTTGCTCCCACAGCGGAGATGGTACTGGCATCCCCATCCCTGAACCCGACCCGATATATAAATACTTAAATAATCAATATTCTTAATACTTCCCATTTTAGCTAAATAAAAAATAAAACTAACCCTAACACATATTGTGTGGCATCTGCTCTCACCCTCTCTTATTTTTGTTTCCTTCTTACATCGATGTATCTTCTCTGCTTATTCTTCTTTTCCACCTCCTATCTTCTTTTTCTTTCTCCTCTCTTCCTCCCATTCTTTCTGTACACACATCTTTCTCTTAATATCATGTATCTTGTTTTTGCTATGAATTTTTGTTGTTAGTAAATTTGATAAATAGAAACCCATTTCAACTATAAACATTGTTGATAAGTGGAAATGGGTGCAAAGCAATAATTGGTATGATTTGATAAATTCTGGATTTTTAGATGCCTTAACTATTCAAGATGAGACCTGCCAGGAGCTCTTTCATTTTGGCATGGAAGAATAGGGGATTCGGGGTGGAGATGGGGGATAGCCCTCTGATGGGGATGGGGATTCCCCGAAACCTCTTAAACGAGGCGGGGGCAGGGATGGGAAGCGGGGATAGGGATTGTATTGCAATACCCGGCCTCTTGCCATCCCCAGGATGAAGTAAGCAATAAGCGATTGGCTTGGTTGAATAGAACATATGCGACCGATAATGGGATATTGAATTGAAATAACGAAAGCGACATACATACTAGATTGACTGGCGTGTGCCAACTAGTCTACTTCCCTATTTCTTGCCTTTTCACCTCCCCTAATTAGTGCACTTTTGACAGGACCCGACCCAGATTCCACCCCGGAACCCGTGCCGAATCCTGCTGACAACCGACATCATCCCATGTCGGGCCCACATACTAAAAGAATCCCTCTTCCCGAGACAAACAGACAAAAGGGGTCAAGAATTCTGTCGAAAAACGGGCAGAGTCTCCCCAGAAACACAACCAAACCCAAAAGTTCCAACCTGTTCAAAAACAGAAGAATATGTATAACCAACTGCCAGCATGCAATAAATACATAACAGGCCTCTGGCCAACAAGTTCAACCCTAATGGGCAATAACAGAGCAACTAAGAGTATGCAAGTTTAACAGCAGAAAATTAAAGTTAAGGTAAGGGACACGAGGTCCTACAATCAAGTTGACGCTCGAGAAGAGAAGTGCTCGGCCGGACAGTAACGAAGCACGACTAGGGCCTGGGGGGCGCAAAACAGAAAGAGTGTGAGTGGACAAAACAAAGTTTAGTAGTTCAAAACAACGTACTAACCCCACCGTTTGAAAACGATGCAAACCATGCAATTAAAATCCGTTGTATACAAAATTGATTCAAAAACCAATAACTCAAAATAATCAAAGAATAAAACTATTCCAAACCTTTTTCTTTCCTCGAGGCAAAACCTCCCAAAACTAAACCGCGTAGACATAAAAATAATTATAAACCGAAACAACTTGAAAATAGTAAGTATGAGAATATAATAAAGTTTCCATAAAACAAAACAATGTAAAATGTCCAAAGACCAAGATAAATCCAAGAAATTTAAAGCCACCACAAAGTAATATAATAATGACACTTTAAAAGACTTTAACCCTTTCTTTCCCACACTCAAATAACTGCATGCCCGTAGGCACTGCAAGCGAGGAAGTATCCTCATCGAAAGAAAATAAGAATACGAAGGTACTAACATATACATATAGACTAACACACGCGTATAGATATAATATAACCTCGACACCAAATACAAGTACCAGGGGGAAACAATCCAACATGGGATTGTTTAACTGGACACCGAGACAACATTCACGATGGTCTCATGCCCAGGATAATTGGACATCGGACGACATCGCAATGGCCTCGTGCCCAGGGTCAAGCCGTCCAACTGGGACTAAGCTCCCCGGCCCGCATGGCAGAGTCCTCAATAACCATGCATCCGAAATAAGTCATACGCGCAGACTACCCAATCAAGGGTCTACGGCTACACCCCGTTAAGGTATGCATCGGATCGAACCATACTCCATATCACAGTAACCATATCAAGAACAGGGGAGGTACATAACTCAGTGCCAACTGCACTCAAACCAACACCACACGATAATCCATATATATATACATAATTAACCACATGTACCCGAACCCCAAAATATCACACACCAGAACATATATACGTATAACAAATCCAATAACACCATATATACTCAAAATAAGGACATCACCGTCCCAATCATACAGTACTATAGTTAAAATAGACACAAGCGTCAAACGACGGCGTAACAATCCCAAAAACCATTAAAATGTCATAATCACGGAAAATGCATAATCAAACCATATTCAAAACCCAAGTCAAGAGAACGTCAAGTCAAACCCCAAGTAAAACATAAGCTCCAAAACATAGTAGGTACTACCCTTTGAAAATATAAAGTCAAACCCCGACACGTATTATTCAAATATACACATATATATATATTTATATATATATATAATATATATATAAATATACAAAACATAATTATCCTTTAAAATATAATACTCAAACTCAAGCGTTTGAAATCCCCACGTATAACTCGACATCCCTTAAATTCATACTTTAAAACAACATAAATAGTGGTTCAATAAGATATAACCGAAAGTCCAATCCCGTATATATATATGTTCCAAAACTCCATATCAAAGTAAGTATACATATATACTTTACAGTAGATATATATATATATATATATATATATATATATATATTCAAAATAGATATACATAATTATTTTCAAAGTAGATATATATGTAATATATATTCAAGTAGATATGTATAATTATTTTTGAAGTAGAGTAATATATATATAATATACATTCAAAGTAGATAAATATATATACATATATATACATATGATCAATTCCCGTTAATCCGACATATATTCTCGATAGCCTCATTAATCCGACATATATTCTCGATAGCCTCATTAATCCGACATGATCCTTCCAAGTTGATCTATATGTATATATATACATATATATATATATACATATATATATATATATATAAATCAACGTATAAGTAATTATAATTCATAAGGTTTAAACATTAAAACCGAACATGAAATCCACCGGACTATACTAACGCCCAAATACTCAATTCAAAGTAGATATATTTATATAATCAAAGTAGATATATAAGTTTCCCAAAAATATATAAAGTATAAATTCCAAAGGCTTAAAGTATAACCCACGACATTCGTAACAATAAAATATTAAAGTCCGAAACCCAACAAAACCATAAACTCAAATATTAAATATAATTCATAAGGAAAATCCATCAAATTCCACCGTACCCAAATCCGTACATAAATACTACCGGACGCTTGACTCGTCCCAAATTCAATACTTAAAGATAAGCATAATAATAAAATATAGCCAACAGGGCCCCACAAACAAATCGGCAACCCAAAACATATATAAAACTCAAATGCCAATTCAATCATAATAAACCCATCAAATATCAAATCAAGCTTTAAAACAATATTTAAATTTCATTTATATGCATCGCATTCAATTCTTTAAAATAATGCTCGTTAGAAAACAAAGTCCACTCACCGTTGGTCCCACGCTGCCCAACCCTGAAAGGGTTCCACTCGAGGATCACGAAGAGCTTGAGAACCTAGTTCAAGAACACGAGGATTAAGATTAACAACCGGACCGAAGCGATAACCTTAAAAGTCAACCTTAACCAAACCCGACTCAAGTGTACCAACACGTCGTACGAGGAATTCTAAGGTCAACGACGTCCGTTAGGAGACGAGACGACGTCGGGAGACGCTCGGTCAACCCTGGTCAAACTTGGTCAAACTTACCCGAATAGGTCAAACCAGGCCCGTGGGTCCCATGACCTCCAAACTTAGATCCGAAAGTTCCTACAGGCTCACTACAGCTTAGAGAACACGTCCTGGAAGTTTGGTCACGATCGGACGGTCGGATCACTCACGATCGGACGGTCGGATCACTCACGATCGCACGATCGGACAGTTACGGTTTAACTCAAACTTGAAGTCATTGATCCGAAGCATCCGGGTCTCAAAATCACGATCCGTCAACTCCTACACGTTCCTAAAAATACGGGGAACAACATACATGAATTCAGTTTCGATCCAACGGTCCGAACAAGTCGAACCCAAGCAACGCATAATAGGCGTACAATGGTTCGAGGTCCAAACGACGTCCGAATCGAAATCCGAACATACGCACGTGTTCATAACGACTCAAGGATTGCATTGGGATGAAGAACCGCCACCACACAGCCGCCACGCGCCGGCAGCGCGTGGTGGTTGTGTAGAGCGATTCCGGCCAACACCCAAACTTCGAATCTGGCAACGTGACCTATGCCATTCGAATCAGAACACCGAGATGAGCCAAGAACCGGCGGAACCCGGTCAAGAACCGGCCGAATTCCGGCCAAACCGCCGACGCAAACTCCGGCCAAAATTGAGTTTTAGATCCGATCGATTTGAGACCAAATCGATCGATTCCAAGCTTGAAAACAGCTAGAGGGGTTCAAGGGAAGAAGAAAGCTCACCTGGATCGCAGGAATTGGTGGCCGGAAACCACCGTACGAAGCCGGCGAAGTTCGAGCTAAAATCGGCCTGAAAAATCGATCTCATGGCTGCTCCGGTGGCTGAGCGAGGTCGGGGCTGGCTGGGGTGGGACCGGGATGGCTGGCCGGTCAGTTTGGGACCGGTCCCAGCTCCTGTGGCGAAGCGTGGCGGAGACGGCAAAGCAAAACCGCTGAGGCTGGCAGACGGGGGGTTTTCACTGTCCGAGGGAGAGAGAGAGAGAGAGAGAGAGAGAGAGAGAGAGAGAGAGAGAGAGAGAGAGAGAGAGAGAGAGAGAGAGAATTGACCAATCAGAATTTTTCAAATGTTTTTATCCAATTTTAAATTATTAAAATATTCCACTTTATCGTTTGGAAACCAAATTGATCGTGCCGCACGTCCCCGAACTCGTTTCGACGTGCCGGACGCAATGGCGCAACCCATTTCGCCAAATTGTCGTCCGAAAATTACGTTGACCAAAATGCCCTTTTAATTATTAAATTCTTAATTAATTCCAATTTCACTATTTTAATCCCTTTTTAATTCCTTTTAATTCTTTATTTGTTTAACTCAATTAATTAATTTATTTTCCTTTAATTTTGGGTCAGGGTCGTTACAACTTTTCTCCCCAATTCCCCGATGGAGAAGAAAGAGATCAGAAATGACCGGACTAGACCAATGAAAGAGAACCAAAGTTTTTATGAGTTAGCCGAGCGCACCAATTATAGCGCCTTTATTACATAACCAAAAGGTCGCGCCCTATTGACCAGCTGAAGAGCATCCTTATAAAAGAATGAATGGAAAACAGGCCCGGTCTATATTGCTAGAGTCACTGGCAGATCTAGTAAGGAGTCAGTGAAGGCACTAGCCCCCACTCAGTTTTGTTCTACACCCATGAAGGTGTCAAGTTTTCATGGTATTTTTTGTTGAATGGGGGCAAATTTTTTTGATAAAATGGCTCAAAGAAGGCTAAGGCAGGGCAAAGAAATGGTTGAGACTTGAGTTGCATTAGGCCAAACTTTACAAGTTGTTGCTAGGCTAGAGTTTACGAGTTCTTGCCCCTAGGAAGGATAATTCCTAAATTCGACAGTGGCTAGAGTTATCTTTACTTCACCCCTGCGTATTCCTCTATTCTTATATTTGAATTTTGTCTCTAAGCTTCCCCTTTAGTACCCGACGAGACTTATTTCCTCTCGCCTATAGTTGAATGGAAGTTTCATTAACTTTTTTTAGAAAAGAAAGATGTACGATGAGCATTGATTATATCATGCAGAAAAAAAAGAGAGAGTATATGTTATTTATTATTTATTTATTTATTCAATGGATAGCCACACAAGAATTAGCAAGAGTATCTAGCAAGGCAAGATGCATACACAAAAATATTTACGCTTTGTTTGTCCAGGAACCAATATGTCGCAATATGAGTCGGCTTGGGGATCAATCTCCAAACATTTCGTATTGCAATTTTTGTCATGGCTTTGTTTGCTGCAATATATATATCATACAACACCTTTCTGCACCCATTCTCCACTGCCGTCACTCCCCTATTATTAGTTGCAAAACAAAAACATATCAACGATTACCAAATAATAAAATTCATATTCTGAACTAGAAAATAAAAACAATGAATTGTACAAAATTACCATGACACAAAGTTAGAGGAATGTCATACTCAGGTGAATATGATGATATAGTGTCTTACTCGTTAAATTTGGGTTCACTCGGAATCACATTCATATTTCTCAAATAAGACATTGTATTAGGGAGAGTATGTATCTACCACATTATTTAGAGACCAAAATTTGAGTCTACCCGAAACTTCATTCGTAATGACTATCTGAGAGATAGTTACTTCGTTTGATAATCGCTTTGGTGAACATGACTGATTAAAAACCACCAACACAATAGTCAATAAAAACTTGAGTTAGTTAGGCCAATTGATTTACATGGAGATTTACAGTAGGGCGTTGAGAGAGTATACAAATATATATACATGAACCAAGTAGAATAAGGATGATAAGAAAGTTGAGTTGTGGTGGCATCTTCGCCATCTTAACCTTACAATTAGTCTTTGAAAACAACTCTTATTTAGAGCTTTGGACCTGTGATTGGCGTTATGGCAGCTTTGAATTTATAGAGTTGTAAGATGAGTTTAAACTCATGATTATGGCACTACTTCACAACAGTGGGTCAAATGTCTAATCAGATTTCTTATATAAATTTTGATATCAAATCAGATTTACCTTCTTTCCTCTTTTTTTTTCTTTTCAAAGACACTTTCCATTTAATATATGATCTGGTAACAACATTGTCAACTCCATAAGTAGAATTCTATAGTGAGGGTCTTATGTAAGGCGCTTAGATGAGTCCCTATCTCTTAATTGTTGAATCAAATTAGTTAGTTTGATTCAACGGTTTAGAGATACTATAGAATGACTCGTCCACATAAAGACACACATATATTGGACTCGTAAACAAGCAGATCACCTATTGGGCCTACACACTTATTAAAAGCCCAAACAGTGCGTAAGTAGATGATAAGGCCCAATAAAGTTCTCCTCAAGCTAACTGATTACAACGGTTAGTTAGTGGAGATTTCATCACTCCACACATTAAGCAAGTAATGAGTCGATAAATAAGGGTTATTCAATCCAATTATGCACCCTTCCTGCCATAACTCTTAAGGATATATGATATGAAGTTACAATAGGCTGGAGATTAACTTTACAATTGTCAACGGGTGTAACCTAACGGAAAAGAGCCTTGACTTGTAGACACGAGGTCTCAGGTTCAAGCATCCATGACATCATTTGTGTGTGTGTGTGTGAGAAATCTCCCACCCCCTCTAATTTAGACTATCACTAGTACTAAAAAAATATAAATTAAAAAAAAACTTTACAATTGAGCCCCCATTGAAGCTGCTAATTAAGATTAATTAAGCTTCCATTGTTTCCTTTGATCTTGGCTGGTCTTTCTGCTGTCCAGAAACCCATTGGATCCATCTAGGTCTTTCATCATCTTAGCTATTGTCCCATTTTTCTGTTAAAGTCGGGGTTTTGGGGTCAAAATCCACAAACCCATCTTGAAATCCATCTGCTCTATCTCTCTCTCTCTCTCTCTCTCTCTCTCTCTCTCTCTCTCTCTCTCTCTCTCTCTCTCCATCCATGACCAAAACCCAAAACCCCAGCCCCCACGAACCCATGACTCACAGAACCCATCCCCCTTGCGATTTTCTTCTTCCCCCCTCCCTTTCTCCCTGCATTCCCATGACCACCACCCTTCAAACCCCACGAACTCAGAACCCACGACCCCAGCCATTGACTAACGGTTTGGTTAAAGGAGGGGGTAAATTGTTGGGTTTCCGGGAGTTTGAGTATGAATTCGTAAATATCTCTAAAGTTGGGTATGAACTTAAAAATGATCATATAATTTGAGGAGTTTACTGTAGTTTTTCCTAAATAAAAAAGCAATTTGCCACAAGGTGTCGTTGGGAGTTGGGACGACTGGCAAAATGTGAACACGTCCAGATTTGTCACTCCAGCCTATCAAACTCTGCCACGTCGGATAAGTCAACGCGTACACGTTCCACTAACCCAGACTGACAAAATTGCCACTGTCAAAACTATAGAGTGCTTCCACCTAAAGGCATAATAAAACTTCCAAGAAAAGGTTAATTAAGTCACTTCAAGTTATTGAAAATTTTAAACAATTTTGTTGCACATAAAATTGGTTTATGTATTATTATTATTAGGCACAGATATATCACTGAAAATTATTTATTACTGTACCCCCAAAAAAGCGGTATAAATAAACAAAGAAAAATAAAAGACCAGAAGGAAAATGAAATTGGTTTTTGGTTCGTAAAATAAAAAAACAGTGAGCAAAATCAAATGACGTAGTGAGCAGTTGTTGAAATTGCCAAATTGAAGGATTTGATTTCATCAATTCTGCTTGATCTTCGTCCATTCAGAGCTGATCATCTTCCTCAGCGGTTTCGCCATGGCTGCACCGTTTTTCTCGACGCCTTTTCAGCCTTACGTGTACCAGGTACTCCTTTCCGTCTCTCTACAGTTCTTATTTTGTGTTTTTAAAGAACATTAATTTGGTATTTGACATCTGTTTGGTTTCCGAGAAAGCCTGGGAAAGATAGAAAGTTGATTCATGTCCGCATCTGTTATGTGGGTCAATTCAGTTGATTGCTTAATTGCAGAGACTGAATGAAACATTGGATTTTTCAGCTCTTTAGTTCGGGTTTTTAGGGTTAAATAGCTAAGATTGATCTGTGCGTATCGACTGTACTGTTGTGCGTATTTACTTGCAAAGTCTAATTCAATGTTTAAGATTCGTTTAGATAGTGTTCAGTGTATAGATATGTAGATGCGTCTGCCTTTAGCTAGGAAGAAACGATGGGTACACAGGTTTAGTAGGAAAATATAAAATGCAAGTAGACAACAAGTTGAATGCCATAAAAGGTAGATTGGCATGGATTTGCTCCATGGAAATGTTGATATGATAAAAGTTCTGATCTTTGGCTGTATGGCTCACGTGCATGATCTTGAAACTCATATTCCAACTTCAGCGATCCAGAGTTGGGTGGTTAGAGGTTCATTATGGACTTAACATGTCGGGTGCATTGACATGCCTAATTATTTGAAGTCAGGTGAGGTGATAGATACTGCTGCATGCATGGTCTGATTGCGCCACCATTAACCGATAACTTCTTCCCCAAACCTAGATACTCAGCCACTTGTTAGTGGCTTGTTATGGAACCAACACATTGACTTTGGGGCAAGCTAAGCTCAACTGCACACCGGGACGGGCATATAGCTCCAGGGACATAAGGATAATTATTTGACGGATTGCCAATCACTGGTGTATGGGAGTGTCAAAGAACCCTTTGGGAAATTGTTATGTCCAGAAATCAAACATATATTAGCATCTTTGACTGCGTTTGGACTCAGGGGAACAAAGTTGTGCATGCACAGAGCCACAAACTGCACATTTATAGTCATGTAACTCATGTTGTGTCTCTATTTGAGATAATGGAGTCTGTGCTAGTCAAGTTGGGTTTTTCAAAATACTTTTATGGAATTATGTGCATGATGATTATGATGCAGTTGAATTGAGGGAAATCTTACAAATTTTGGTTGAGACATTCTTGTGCTATGACTTTTATTCAAATTGACAATTATGTTTGTTTCTTGAATCTTGTGTAGCCATGCTTTCTATAAAAGAACTGCTTTACCATTGTTAACTTTGTCAATTATTATAAGAGACATGAAGCATACTCTAGTTTACGTTGCATTTGCTTTTCAATGAGTTTATATGAAATCATGTATCCCTTCTATACTATGTTTTTGAGGAAATAGGATTTATGTAAATCACGTATCCCTTCTATACTATGTTTTTGAGGAAATAGGATTTGGGGAAAAAAAAAATAACGGAAAGAAACTGAAGAAAGGTACCATACAGACAGTGGCGGATCCAGGATTTTAATCCCAAGGGGTCAACGTGTAAAAATTCCCAAATTTTTTTAAACTTGAGGGTTCATCATCAATATATGAAAAAACATAGCTCTCACCTACATGAAGAACTGAGGTAAGATAATTGATAATCAACTTAGCTATTTAACAACATGAAAACTATAAGGTGAGAGATATGTTTTTTCATGTATCGAACTTGTGAAATGGGAGATGGATTGCTACAAGATGCCAATAGCCTATACATCGAACTTGTGAAAAGGAAGCTGCTATATATTAGTACTCTAGCCTAGCCTTATTGCTGTGTACAATTTTAAATGGACAGTGGTATAGAGAGGTTGCATGAGTTGCCACATGTCCATGATTGCATGAAACACACCATGCAATTGGATGTTTACATATCAGCATCATCATAAAATAAATAACATAACTCCATACCAGGTTTGGAGGGTTGTAGATTGTACTGGGCAAGTGTAGTGCTCTGCTGCTCTCTATGCACTACACTGCCTTGCTCCGAAAAAACAAAAGATAAGAGAAAGCCAGAACCAAATTAAAAATCCTCATATATATCTCTCCGTGTACGTTCCTCTGCTCCCTCTTTCATCAATGTTCAACCCCCACGAACCATCTAAGAAGAGAACTGAGGGAGCCAAAGAGACGCATACAACGCATCTAAGAAGAGAGCTGGAGTCCTGCGCATAGGAGCTCAGAGGCTCTTTAGAGCATTTCGTCAACAGTTGGTGGCCATCTAGGGTCGCCACAAACCTTTCAAGGGGTCAACATCGGAGTTTCTGTGGAGATTTTCTGGCGTCCATGGGGTCAAGCTACCCCGTTTGTCCCTTAATGGATCCACCCCTGCATACAGTGGGGAATCTGTAACTATGCATTTATATTGCTACAAGTACCACCAGCACTACTATGAAGAACAATGGTGACTGGATATTTAATTGTATAGCATTGTTAACATATGCGGTAAACCAAGATACATGTTCTTTAAGAGTTTTATTTCTTCCTAGTAGGTCTCCGAAAATTGCTCCTACTGGGATCTGGTGAATAGTGAGACAAACTTTGAATTGAATACTTTCTGTCACAAGAAACCTTTTTTTTTTTTTTTTTTTTTTTTTTCGTGTTTGGAGGATTTTGTTCACTTATTTCCATTTTTTTGGGTAGAAACTTTGTAATGTTGATACGTGGTAATCTATAATACATTTTGAATTGAAATGTCTCGTTGTTGGTGGCTATTGGTAGTTATCTTTTGTTTATGCCCATTACTCTGATTTATGGTGTCTGGTTTGCTCCGTTCGAATTTAATTATGTGTAGCTTTAAAACAAAATAAAGTTGGATTGTGCAATTACTTAACAGTCTATGATGTTTGTGTAATGTTCTATATTGTGCTGTAGAGTCCACAAGATGATGTGTTACCTTTTCAAATTTTGGGAGGTGAAGCTCAACTGGTTCAGGTATATGCTTTAAGCATCCCAACCTATATTATTGTGTGTTTGTGTGTGTGTCTCTATTTTCTGCATCTTCAAATTGCTTTTTCTCACTAACCTTCTTCTGTTTGTGATTCTTGTGTTATCAGATAATGTTGAAGCCAGAAGAAAAGGTTATCGCGAAGCCTGGTAAGTTGCAAGCCTGGGCTTTTACTCTTTATAATGTGCATTATAATTGCCACAATCAAGTTGTCCTTTTTCTGCGAACTTAGAGAACATGTAATTTCTTGTCACTATTGCTGTGCAACTGATGAATGAATAAATTTTAGGTTCAATGTGCTTCATGTCTGGGTCGATCGAAATGGAAAATGTTTTTGTTCCTGAAAATGAAGGAGGCATGTGGCAGTGGCTTTTTGGGAAGACAGTCAGTAGCATAACTTTTCGTAATGCTGGTCAAGGTGATGGGTTTGTCGGGATTGGCACACCTACTCTTGCAAGAGTTCTCCCGGTTTGTGATTTTAAGCATTCCATATTTATGTGGATAAGGCATTTAAATTACTTTTTGTGTTGCTCTTGATCAAACCACAGTATATAAACTTAATTTAGTTTTGGTTACCTGTGCTTTTCTTCTTTTGACAGATTGATTTGGCTATGTTTGGTGGAGAGATTTTGTGCCAGGTATATAACTTGCCCGTCTCTGGTTCATTGAGTAATTGTTTCCTGCCAGTTTTTGTTATTCTCCCAATTTTCAATACACAATTTAGGATTCTCCATGCTTTCTGTTAGAATCAAATCATCCTTGTGTTCATGAACTGCATTTTTTATGGGACTTCATTTCTACCTTTTGTAGCCAGATGCATTCCTTTGTTCTGTCAGTGATGTTAAAGTCAGTAACACAGTTGATCAAAGGGCACGTAATGTTATTCCTGGTCCAGAGGTGAGATATTGGGGGAGTGTCAGAAATGCTTCTTTTTTGTTTGCTTTGCTTGCTCCTACAATCAACCAATTTCTCTTTTCTTTTTCTCAAATTTGTCTCTTCAATTCGTTTCTCAAAGCCATTTATATTATCTTTATCTATCTAACTTCCGTGTTAATATTACTATAGGGATTTCTAAGACAGAAGCTGTCTGGCCGAGGTCTCGCATTTATACTTGGAGGTGGATCTGGTATGCATTTCTTGATGCAATAATAAGTCTTCAAATTTCAGATCAGCCTCTTAAGAGTTTGGGACTGCCCCAAATTATTCAGAGAACTTTTATTTCTAGCATTAAGTTGAAGGCATTTTATGCAATCTAAGGTTTAAATTTTCTTAGTGGTTCATTTCCATGTTGTACCATGTTTGCCATATCCCGTTCAGTTGTTTTCATGGTTTCTAAATATCAATTTAAATGTGCAGGTTCATGTATTTGCCAAATCAGATTACTTATTTCTTTTTCTTTTTTCACCTTTCAGCTTTCTGTTTTTGCTCTAACCTGTTGCCTTGGATTCTAAACTATACTGTTTTATAGTTTCTTTTTTCTATTATGAGAAAATAAAGTTCAAACATCAATCCCTTCTTGGAAAAATTGAATTAGTTGGGATTAAGTTATTGAGGGACTTATGATCCTCAGACTAACCTTAGGGTCTTTATGGTTTCTCCTTTTGCTAGTTGTACAGAAAAATCTTGAGGTGGGCGAAGTACTCTCTGTTGATGTGTCTTGTATAGCTGCCGTGACTGGAACAGTCAATATCCAAATCAAATTCAATGGTACCATGAGAAGAGCACTGTTTGGCGTAAGTTGCTTCAATTCCTTGAAATTTGCACTCTTTTTGCTAGTGCTTGTATTTCCACCACATAGTTGGCTTGTATTACATTCGCAAAGGTCCAGAGCACCTCCTGGTATTAATATGGTGGGCTGCCAGTGCCGGCGACAAGAAAGATTCAGGAAGTGCTTGGACTACAGAGATAACCAAATTAGCATGATCCTTCTATAGTTGCACTATATCTAAACTATTGCTGTGCTGAAATAGTTTTTTTCATTGCAAATAAAGTTATTCTTGTATCCCCACTTCCATGTTGAAAACCCCTATCTAACATGCTTTCCGCCTCCCCAAATTTTATATCTTAGTTCTGAAGTATTTTATTTCTTTCTGTTTCCAATTTCCATGAATCAAGTTTTTCTAACAGTTCTCAAATCACAGAGTGACAATCTGGTAACGGCTGTTCTAACCGGGCCAGGCATCGTCTTCATTCAGAGTTTACCTTTTCATCGATTTTCTCAGCGCATTGCCAGGTAACATTTTCTTGCAACCATAAATTCTGTAGCATAGTCAAGAACTCGAGCTGAATTAGTTTCTTTTATCCTCCGCTTTCTTCAATTTCATTTGTTTGTTTTCGGCTTTAACAATTAGAATGTGTGGTCTTGGTTTACAGGGCGGTTACATCCCCAAACATGAGGGAAAATCCAAAGTTCTACGTGCAGATAGCCATTTTCTTTTTTCTGGCATATGTTGTGATTGTATCTTCCTTAATCTTGACCGATGTATGAATTTTACGTTTTCTTTTTCTTTTTCATCTCCTATCTACAGAGATACCAGTATCATAACCGTTCTTTTTCATCAATGACTGCTGTAGTTCGATTCGATTTCGATATAATCAGATCAATAGAAACAGAGGATTTTAGATTTTATTTTTTTCTTCTTTCACTTGGGTTTCTATTGTCTCCTGTCCTAAATTCTCAGTCAATCCTTGGCTTGAAGAAGCGTTCCTGGCAAATCAGTATTAAGTTGTAAATTAAAGTCTTGTGTTATTTTATTTGGGTTTCCATTTCACCAGCTGTCCTCATGAGAATGCTTTTCTGACATCCTCTTCTTACGTACGTTCATACATGATAGTAAATTTTATAGTTCTTAAGATTCAATGATAAGTAAACCTTGCAATACATGAGACATGTTACTTGGTTAATTATGGTCACGGTTTTTTTGGCTTAATTATGGTCACTATGTGAAATGGATTTGTATGAGTTGTGTCTCAATAGAAAAAATATTTTGTTTTGCAACGACAAAAGTGTGAGGTCTAATAATTAACCCATTGAAAAGAGTAATGCTATGCCAAACAAAATAATTCCCTATAAAATAAGTTTACAAAATACTACATCAAAATATACCAATATCACAATGAGACTAATAATTTTTTGGATCGACTACAGTAAACCTCCAAACCTATAGAGGTTATTACAAACTCATACTCAACTTTTGTTGACTCGTTTGACCAGTATATGAACTTTGTGAGTCCTTTCATAAAACACCCTATGTCACTTGGTCCGTCAGGAACCTCGTTAAATGATGAGGTGGCGTTGTTGATATGGGTTTTTTTTTTATGATGTGGAGAAATTTAATCAAGACACCCAAACGAAAATAAGTAATTTATTTTTTTGACGATTGAACTTCAAGAACTTACTATTTATTAAGTCATTTGTGAAATCAGTAACATATAACATAGCAAATTGTTATGACAATGCTTTTCTAACATCCTCTTTTTGGGAAATCCTTCACAATGGAAAATGTTTCAGTTCTTGAAAATGAAGGAGGCATGTGGCAGTGGATTTTTGGGAAGACAGTCAGTAGCATAATTTTTCGAAATACTAGTCAAGGTGAAGGATTTGTTATGTAAGGCATTTTTTTGGTGTGGTCATTGAAATTTTCAGAAGAGAGAGAGAGAGAGAACGAGATAAGACTGTGAAGATAAGACTATGAAATGAAGCAGGATTTTCTACATATCTGACTGTTTATGATGAGTCTGCTGTTTTTTTGTTTGGCTTTATTTCTGGTTTTAACAATTAGAATGTCTGGTTTTGGTTTTGGTCGACCAAATAGAAATGTCCCCTATTCTTTAAGCATTCTTTTCAATGATGTGGCAAGCTTAGAATGAAAAAAAAAAAAAAAAAAAAAAAGGAAACTGTATCCTACATGTTAAGAGCATCTCCACCCATAAGAGCAAGGGCAAGGGCAAGGGGGAGAGGCGGGCACTATTCATGTGAATAGTGACAGCCATTGCGCTTTGTTGCTTCACCCATGGAAGGGCAAGGTAAGGCAATTACTATTCATTTTAATTTTTTGTATTTTTTTACTTAAACAATCAAGTTGGATACGATTTTCGGATAAGCTTTTTACTTAAACAATCAAGTTGGATGCAATAAAAAAAAATTTGACATGGAAGAAAATAAAAAAATTGGAAATGCAAGAAAATATAGAAAAAAGGAAATGCAAAAAATATATAAAAATTTGACATGCAAGAAAATATAGAAAAAAAATGAAATGCAAGAAAAGATATAAAAAAATTGACCCTCAAGAAAATATAGAAAAAAAGGAAATGCAAGAAAAGATATAAAAATTAGAATTTTTGAGTAGAAAATGTTGGGTGGAAAGTAAAAAATATTGAAAGGAGATGAATTTGTATGCAAATTTGGTGTGGAAAGTGAATGGGTATGGTAGGTATTTATAGAAATAATTTCCATAATTTTATTATATTTTTAAAATTTTTTGCAATTTTTGCAATTTTTAAACCCAAAAAAGCCCAGTGTCGGATTGTGCAAAAAAGTCCATCGAAGCTCCGGTAGCGACACGTGTCAAGGAGAGTAAAAAAATTGAAAAGGCGTGCGACGTCATCGCTGACGTCGGCCTTCGAGCTTTGAGGCAAAAATTGCCCGTGGGCTTGCCCTGGCTGGTGGGACCCTCTCCTTGCCTGGGCTCGGGCTGCACCGCTTGGAATGGGATTTTGGCATACGGGCTGCCTGTTGCCCGCCGCCCCAACGCTGGACATGCTCGAAGGGATTAATTTGACAGATACACATTACAATGAGTTTAGATTTGACAGATAGATATTATATGAGTTTAGTTTAGGAGACAAATTTCCTAATTGATTGCTTGCAACACATTCTCAGGGATTCATTGTCCAAAAAAAAAAAAGTTTGTTTGACTTTGCCTTCTTTACGGTGCAAGGCAGACTCTAGTGTATTAATCCAACCTGCCTAACAAAATTATATGTGTGGTAATTATGGTAATTAGCATAATCTGGTATTATTCAAACCTGCCCTTGAGTGCAATGCACGTTAAGACCAATACCGAACTTGTTTATCAAGATCCATAGGGATTTTGTATACCAAAAGCACCTATTTCATTGCCTTTATAAATATATTGGATGTATGTACTTGCTATGTACCTATTCACCCAATAATCTTTTTTTTTCTTTTCTGGATATAATTCATTTATTTTTGTGCTCTATAAATCCAACCCTTTGAAATGGGTTGGTAATTGATAAAATTGTAGCACTTTTGGTTCAAAGATGTCTGGGACAAGAGTTGGAGCACAGAGCAGAGCTTTGGTCATCATATTTGGCCTTCTCTGCTTGCTTTCACAAAGTGAAGAATCCCATGGAACTGAATATGTAGTTGGAGATGACAAAGACTGGGACATGTATCCTGAGATATACGATTTATTCTCTGATTATAATCTATTCTTCAAAAGAAAATTTTAATTGAACTCATCATGTTCAACTAATTTGATCCTTCAATAAAAATTTGAGGTTATATTCCAATTTTGGTTATAATTTATTTTATCATGTAATCAAATTTTAAGGGACATTGCAACTTTGAGTAATACTTCCGTTAGTTTTGTTTTCCGACAGGCCAACTTAGCCACTCATAGATTAGCTCGTTTCGCCTTATCTTTAAATGATGCATCATTATGGTATTGGGATCCTCTTAATTAACATCATTCAAGATATGAAATGTTTCTTTGGTTTAATGTAGAGTTTTCTAGTATCGCAACCCATTATTTGGTTTGGCGGCTGTGGATAGAGAAGGGTACGAAAGTTTGCAGTCCAAAAGGTCATTTTCAGAAGTTATACTTGTCTGGGAACGATCATGTGGTGTTAGAGTAAGACAAGGGCCAGAACTACAAAAGAATACATCAACACAGAAGTTACATGAAAGCTAAACTCTATAGATACAGATATGAACCAGTAAATTATATAACATAGCAAGATACTAAAAGTGAATCAATGTATATATATATATATTCAGCATTTGCACAATATATGATTATGAACTCTCTTCACAAATTCAATTTAATTATGTAAAGTAGAGCTAAAGAATCTTTCAAATACAAGTGAACTTACAATATTTGCTGAGTTATGAAATTACTAGTCTAGACTAAAATGCCACCAATGTTAGGAAGAATATGGTGATGTCTCCCAGGAATGGCACGAGGAATGGCACGTGGAATACGGTGGGAGCCCACGAAAAAGGGATGCTTAAGTGCCTCTGCAGCAGTCGGCCTCTTGGCAGGATCCCAAGAAAGAAGGGAGGTAATAAGCTGAATTGCAGACTCACTGGCAGATGGGATGCAAAATGAGAGACTAAACCCAGAAAACTGTGGAAACTGATACTCAACCTGCCCTGCAAGAATTTGCCCTTCAGGCCATGACTTCATGGTTGGGCTGCCTAGCACACTACAAATCCAAAACAGCTGGTCCTCCACACTTTTACCCGGAAGCAGAGGGCGGAGGTTGAACATCTCAGCCATGATTACTCCCACAGCCCACATATCAACCTTGGAATCGTAGAAGCGTGAGCCGAGCAACACCTCCGGGGCTCTGTACCAGCGAGTTGTGACATAATCTTTGAAAGGAATGCCAGGCTGAATCTTCTTAGCAGAACCCAAATCCCCAATCTTGACCACACCTTGCTTCACCAACAAGTTTGCCGGTTTGAGGTCACGGTGGCACCACCCATTCTTGTGCATGTGATCTAGCCCAAGAAGAATTTGATGACACACATTCCTGATTTGTGCCTCATTGAATCTCTTCTTGTGCAGTTGCATAAATTGAGATAAGTTGCCCTCCATGAATTCAAAGACAAGGGAAGCAGTGCCATCAAAACCCATGAAAGCTTGTTTCAATTTGACAATATTGGGGTGGTTCTTCAACTGAGACAGAGACTCAACTTCCGCCATTTGGAGAAACTCCTCCCATGAAGTCAACCTCGATACCTCATTCTTCAGTTGCTTAATTGCAACAATCTCACCAGTCACCTTGTGCAAAGCCTTCCAGACAACCCCAAAACTTCCTTCACCAAGCGGCTTAAGGAACAAATAATTCTCCATTCAAACTATCTCAAGAAAACAACACAGACCCAACAAAACTTTCTCTCTTTGTTTAATGGAAACTCAAGAGCTTTCGTCAAATATGGAAATTGACGTTTGCCCAAAAGCAAAACCCAATTGATTTCCTACTGGCTTGCTCACTCACTCAAGGTGGAAAATACAAGGAGCCCGGCTATTATTTATAGCCTAAATCTTTCTCAATCCTATAAGGAAAAGGAGTTTCTATTTGACTTGGGGCCAAAGTTTTTCTACGGTCAACATTTTTATTTAGAGTCAAAGCTTTTCAACGTTAAAGATTTTATGGTTTAAATTTTAAAGTTAAAAAATAAATAAAAAATAAAAAAAGCATATTGAGCGTGCGACGAATCGTTGTTGGGCATTATCCACAAACGAAACGAAAGTCGTTAAACCGAACCTCAACCCTTTCAAAGACAAAACAAAAACAAAAAGAAATTAGAAAAAAACAAAACAAAACCCAACCCTCAGAGCTCTCTCTCTCTCTCAAATTTCTCTGAACCAAACCCTAGCAGCCTGGCTGTTCGTCATGATTATCAGCCTACACAGACGTCCTAGTGCTTGAAAACCATCACCAGTTTCACAAATTTCAAGGGGTTTTCTCTCTGAAAGATTTGGGTTTTCTCGGTTTTGGCGTGTCAGAAGCTCTCGGAATTCTTGAATTTTCCTCGGCGCTATATACGTAAGGCAAACCAATCGGCGATTTTGGAGCAATTGTACCATCCATTCGCTTATCACAATCGGTTCCTCAGCCGGGGTTTTCTGATTCTCTCAGGCTATAGATCGGTGCGAAGACAAGCGCAGAAGGCTTTTTCTAATTTCACCGACATCTGTGAAATTTGATTCGAATTGCGACGATTGGCGGAGGATTGAATCTCGCAACCTAATTTGATTCGAAGCATCTGTTCAATGATCGGTTTGTGAAGGAATTGAATCGAACCGAAGAGAGGAGGATTGGAGTATCGTCGGCGAAGAAGCTTCTGAAGAGCTCTCTCTCTCTCTCTCTCCCTGTTCTTCTGTGGTGGTTTGATTGTTCGATCTCAATAGAATAATCCAAGAAAAAAGAAAACGAAAAGATCTTCAATTTTTCGTACTGTTTGAATTTGTTTTTTTGGAGTTTAATACAAGGCCTTTATATTTTTATTGGCCTTTGAGTATCGTTTTCCTCAGGGCGTTTGTTTGTTCTTGTTGTGTTATTCTGAAAGAAATTTTTTTTGAATCAAAGACAAAACAAAAACAAAAGGATAAAGATCAAGCTTTAAGTAGATTGACTTTACAGAAGTCTGATACCGTTATTTCTTCTCTTGAAAAATACATCAATTGTACATCTATACTCTCTCTCTCAACATAACCAAATAAAATTTTGAGTTTTTACGTTGTCCTTCTTCTTTTGGTCTACACATCAATTTGGTTCATGTTGCATTTTTCCAACAAAACATTCGTTAAATTTTGTCACATATCATCAATTTTTGTTTTTTGGAGTCACATCATCATGTGACCAATTTTAGAGGGACATTTTCATCAAAATAGAGCTTATTCTAGTCATAAAACTCACCTTTTTCTTAAAAATGTCGTATTTTCTCAATTTAACTCGTCAAGGAGAAGAAGAAAAAAACCTTTTTGAGCAAAATACGTGAAATTTACTCTTTTTTATCATGGGTAGAAAGGATGTGTTTTGACGAAAATACCACTTTAAAGTTGATCACGTGACTAATTTTATCGAATATTTTGACGAAATGCTATAAGAGGGACCAAATTGATATGCTGAGCAAAACATTAAAAACCAAATTTATCGAATATTTTGACGAAATGCTATAAGAGGGACCAAATTGATATGCTGAGCAAAACATTAAAAACCAAATTGATTGATTTGAAAGTTGAAGAACTCAAATGAAGATTTTTGAAAAGTTCATCAACCATTTGTGGTAAAAACTATATATAAAAAATTAATGACCAAATGTTTACATTCATGAAACAGAAAAGTTCACATATACCATACACAAGTTTAACATTATCTTAAAATTCGAGTTTCTCTCCTTGTAAATTATCTTGGTCATTCATCGCGGGTATTTAAAAGAAAAGTTTAGCAATTAAAATATTAACTTCCTTTTTCTTGTCCTTCCGTCAGAATGGTTGAAGAAGATTGACTTGGGTGTCTGATAACAGCCAAGCCAATCCAATAAAATCCAACCACCACCCATTTTATCCAAATCAATTTGAAGACCCAACAAAACCAACACAGTAGCTAGCAAGTGAGTGAAAGAGTAGAAAAAACACAAACCCAAGATCCAATGGCTGCTTCAAA
Organism: Prunus padus; assembly: GCA_024362665.1. Taxonomy (NCBI): domain Eukaryota; kingdom Viridiplantae; phylum Streptophyta; class Magnoliopsida; order Rosales; family Rosaceae; genus Prunus; species Prunus padus. Next base: position 10,646,443 of record JANFAM010000005.1, on the reverse strand, counting down.
TATAGTCAAGTATGGGATTGTAGGGGTGGGCATGATGGGCAGAGAGCACCTCATCAACTTGCACCATCTTCGCACCGAAGGCGTGGCGGTGGTAGCCATAGCTGACCCCCATGTTCCTTCCCAAAAGCTTGCTCTTGATTTGGCACAGTCTTTTAATTGGCCTATAAAGGTATGGGCTCTTCTGTATTCTCTAACTGTTTGATATGGTGCCAATATGGTTCACCTCCAAAACCTTATTGTAAATTGAACACACTGATGCTTAGAAGATTATTGATAATCAAAGGGTTTATAGATATCTTTTTTTCTTGCTACTAATCAGAAAAGAGTTTTAAAAGGTTGAAATTCTAATGGGCAATGATCAGACTTCAATTCCCTAATTTGTTTTCCATGTTTGTGATCTATTTTATTAAGTGATATCTCAGAAATAAGGTTTATGACTTGAAGGGTTTTAAAGGTTTTTTCAGCACACAAGGAGCTATTGGACAGCCTGCTCTGTGATGTTGTGGTTGTGTCATCTCCAAATATGACCCATTATCAAATTCTGATGGATATCATCAACCACCCCAAACCCCACCATGTACTAGTGGAGAAGCCATTGTGTACAACAGTAGCTCACTGCAAAGAGGTCCGTCGATCTGAAGTACTGTTAATTCTACTTGCATCTCATCTTTTTTAGATATAACCCATTACATTACCTTTGATACATAAGGTCGAAATGGTGCCTTTGAACATAATCTCTCTCTAATGCACTACTTTAAGAAATTGAACTGATTCGAATGATAGTTTTTGATAGTCTTTATTTCTTGTTAACTGTGACTAAATTTTTGGGACATGAACTTTTGACACAGTGTAGGGAATGAATGTGTTAAAGTTATAGTGAAACTCAAATATCAGCTGAGAATATTTCTGAGGGATTCATGTTTTTCTACATTGTTGTAGATTAGTGCTAGATTTATCTGTGTCTTACTTAGTGCGACATCTATTTGTTATTTGATTTAGAGCATATTTTCCACATTGTAGTAGCTTTCTATGTTCAATCGTGCAGGGTTTAGCCGCATCTTGACATCTATTGTGTTATCTGATCTAGAGCACATAATATTTTACAGTATGATGTCTGATGTCTGACCCACTCTGGTTCTATCTTGCTATGTTCAATAAATAATGAGTGCTCGTTTCTTATTGAGTTGCAAATCAAGTTTCTAGAGTTGTCATTTTATCACTCAATGATTAAATGAAGATGAACTGCTCCTAAGTAGCAGGAAGAATGCATTGACAAGAAAATTCAAGACAATGTGTACAGAAATGGATTAGTTCTTTTTTCTTTGAGTTAGTATCCAACCCAATGCAAGCATCCTTTGAAGTATGAACATCGTTTCTTTTGTGCTCATCTTAATATTCAGTGCTTACACAAACACACACACAGATGCACATGTACATATTGGTGAATATACACAGATGTCACAGAATATGTTAATGCTTTATATCATACATTTTACAGCATATGTTACTATTTTCTTTTTCCTTGGGGGAGGGTTTTTTTCTGTCCATAAATAAGTGATTGATCTGCATCATTTAGTGTGTGTGGAATTAGGTTGTAAATGCTGCCAGAAAGAGGCAGGATATTCTGGTTCAAGTTGGACTGGAGTATAGATACATGCCACCTGTTGCTAAACTGATAGAAATAGTGAAGGGCGGAAGCCTTGGACAGGTCAAAATGGTGGCAATCCGTGAACATCGTTTTCCTTTTTTGGTTAAGGTATGTAATGCAAGTGAATTTTCAATATTCATCCTGTTGTAGTTCATCTTATGGAACCATGCTTGTAATAGGTCAACAATTGGAACCGGTTCAACATTAACTCTGGGGGGACTCTGGTAGAAAAGTGCTGCCACTTCTTTGATCTGATGAGGCTGTTTGCTGGTGCTAACCCTGTTCGTGTGATGGCTTCTGGAGCGATTGATGTTAACCACAAAGATGAAATATATGATGGAAAGGTAATTTAACTTTGACTGGGATTTGAAATATGTCATTCACTTTCAAGGTCAAAAGAAGAAGTATGTATTGACCTGATGTGCCAAACACAATTTCAACTATTGGCTTGTGTTTTGAGAAGGATTAGATTGCTTTCAGAATTAAAAAGTCATAGAGAGAAATTCAAACCAAACGTGCTTTTAGTTAGTTATGCAGTAAGGTTCACTAGTTAGGGCAATGGTTTTATTCAAATAGAGCAGTCCAGTCTTTGACTAAGAGACCATTGTCATGCCTGAAAATGGACTTTTTAAGCTTACTCAATTTCAAAGAGGAGGACTATGTTTGTGAAAGTTAAAAGCAAAAACATTTTGAATTGTTCTATTCTTTGGAGTACTAGACTATTCATTACATTTGTCTTTTTCTCTTGTTTTGCTTAGGTACCAGACATTATTGACAATGCATATGTTATTGTCGAATTTGACAATGGTTCTCGCGGGATGCTTGACCTTTGTATGTTTGCTGAAGGGACTAAAAATGAACAAGAAATATCTGTTGTTGGTGACATAGGAAAGGTAGCTCTCTGTCTCTATCTCTCTCTCACACACACAAAACGATGCCCTTTTATTAGATTAAGGCCCTTACTGCTGACCATTATTGGTAATGAACCAATGTGACATCCCACCATTGTCTCTTTGCAGTACAATCATTAGATTGCAATTTCCCTGACCTCTACTGAACGCAGCTGTCGTTTAGGTTATGCTTGCAGGGGGCTTTTCCTGTGATTTTTATTCAACTAACAAACTTTTGACAGGGGGAGGCCTTTGTTCCTGAGAGTATTGTCCGTCATGGTACTCGAGTGGGAGGGAGAGATGGTGTCCAGACTTTAAAAGCCGAGAATGATCAAATAAAGTGGGTTTCTGTTTTCCTCTTAGTTTCAACTGTTCATATTTTGAACTGCCCCTTGGGCATTGTTCAAGTATGTGGGAAATGTCTCACAAATGCCTACCCCTTTAATGTGATTCTGAATCAACTTATGTTTCAGATATGATGGGCTGCATCATGGATCTAGCTATTTGGAACACCTGCACTTCTTGTCTGCAATAAGGGCTAAAGCAAAAGTGCCTGCTGTAGATTTGCATGATGGATTAGTTTCGGTTGCCATCGGAGTTGCAGCACAGCTTTCCATCGAGAAGGGCCGATTTGTGACGATTGAAGAAGTCATGAGTTAGTGGAATTGTAAAGTTTCTGTATAGGTCTTGAATCTTTGTCCCCAAAAAAAGTATAGTTCTTGAATCCCTGATGTTGCTTTTGTGGGTTGGGGGGAAACTCTTGTTAACAGTTTCTCCTTTCCCTATTTGAAGCATATGCAAATTAATGTTTTGTTCATCTATTAATAAAATCCCATCAAATAGCTTTGACTGATTTCCTTGTCGTTAATTTTGTGAAATCGCCACTTCCATTTTATATGCATTCATCAATCACTACTTCATTTAAAAACAAAAATTAAGATGTCGAAATTTGGAACTAACTAAAATTAATTGTAAGTGTACGTTGACTAATGCAAATTTGGAACTAACTAAAATTAACACGGTCCTAACATGAATTTCTTGCTCATGAATCCTAAATTTGTATGAAATTGTTTATGCCACATGGCAGTGTCAAATGGTAAAATGAATTCAGTTACATTTACCTGCACTCGAGATTCTAGATTCGATTCTACCCCCAATATTGCTTGTATAAAAAAAAAAAAAAAAAAGTTGGTGTTGATTTTAATTTTGGCCAGAGTTAGAAAGGGGATGGGGAAACTCACACACGGATATCATGAGGCTTGAATCCAGGACCACTTGAGAGCATACCAAAAGCTTAATCGAATCCAATTAACACTCCATTGGTTTGTAGTGAATTCAAAATAATAAAAAATTATCAGTAATTTCATCACATACACCCTCATTGGCCGTTACCCTCGCAAACCCAGTGCAGACGTGACACGTGTTCCGAGTGACAGTCACTCGTATATGAATAGCACTCTGGCGCTGGCGCGCAATACAAAATTCGTTGAAGCAAAGAGTGTAGAGAGCAAATGGAAGACGACGCAGGAGAGAGATCGAGCATCATTATCGGCCTCATTGAGAACAGAGCTAAGGAGGTACGGTCTTCCAACTCACACGTAACCGCTCCGTTTCTTTGATTGTTTGGTTTCCGAGAAAGTGCAGGAAAGGAAGAGAAAATGGAAGATAACATACAGTTTATAAGTTTAGGTTAAGTACCTCAGTATCTGGCACCGAGAAAGATGTTTTGGCTTTATCAATCCGGAAATTGAAAATTAAAAAAACGTAGGATTCGAATTTAGCGCTTGGATGTTCAATTCTTGGTTATGTTTTAGCTGAACTCGTACTGGTCCTGCTTTTACTTCTCTCTCCATCTCTCTCTCTCTCTCTCTCTCTCTCTCTCTCTCTCTCTCTCTCTCTGTAGGAACTTGTAGATTTGTAGTGCTGATAAATGTTGAACTACTTAAAAACTGTTTTACATCCTGGAAATTTTAGATTTGAATATATGCATTAAGCAATTTTGTGAAGGTGTGATACAGTGAAAATCATCAATGAAGATTAGTCATGTTTAATGAAGGCCTAGGTCTGCGCCTACAAGGCTTGAGATTGCTGGTAAAATGAGGATATTTTGCATAGGAAAATTGTATATAATTATTTTACATAAAGAAATATAAAAAAAATCCTACGGCTGAACCAAATATGGTAACCTAACCTTGAACGTTTCTTATAGACTATAGTTTTCAGACTCATTAGAAGTTAGAACTGGCATCGTTTCCACATCTTTTTCTTGATTTTAAGTTTATAATTGGATTGAAGAAATTGGTTTGTGACATTGCACCTAAAATCGGAAAAAAATTTGCTTTTGATTATGGTTCCTTCCAGCTGATTAGCTGAAGGTTATCTTGTGGAGATGAACTAATTTTTTATTTTTTGTTACATAGAGATCAACTAATTTAGAATAGCTAGCTGACCCAAAGTATCCTGACAGGTGGGAGTTGCAGCCTTTGATTTAAGGTTGGCTTCTCTCCATCTTTCTCAATATATTGAAACTAGCAGCTCATACCAGAATACAAAAACTTTGCTGCAATTCTATGATCCTATTGTGATTATTGTTTCACCGAACAAGCTGGCACCTGATGGTATGGTTGGAGTTTCAGAATTGGCTGACAGATTTTATGCTACAGTCAAGAAGGTCAGGTTCCTTAATTATTAATGATCAACTGCTCTCTCTCACTTCCTTGTTTCTTGGTGTAACAGACTACTGGATGCCTATGAGATTATCTCATATACGATATTCACTTGTTTAATAAACTAAATTACTGTGCTCATTCTGCAGGTTGTAATGGCCCGTGGTTGCTTCGATGACACTAAGGTTATGTTAGAGATTCCTTATCCTCTAATATTTGCATCAAAATGGGTGGTTGACTCTTGAAGCTCACAGCTTAGAATGCCATTGTTGGGTTCCAGGGTGCTGTGCTGATTAAAAATCTAGCAGCAAAGGAACCTTCTGCACTAGGATTGGATACTTCTTACAAGCAGTATTACCTCTGCTTGGCTGCAGCAGCAGCTACAATTAAGTGGTACTTTCAGAACTTGAGCTTTCTAACGTTATGATGTTGCAAAGCCTAGGCTTTTTGGTTTTATTATGAAATAGGAAGTTCACCATATTTGGAATTTGGGGTTTAAGAGTTTTCTTTCAGTAATAAATTAAAGAACATGACATATTTTAATTTTTTTTTTCCCTGATGTCATTTGCTCTTATTGTAGATAGAGCATTCCATGTTAAATGTGCTCTTTTCACCTTTTCAGTTTCCTTTTGAATTTGTTACCAACATGCAAGTTTCACCGTTCTAGCATCTATTGCCCTTGCTCTTTTTTTTAGTAATGGATCTAATGCATGATGCACAGGATAGAAGCAGAGAAAGGGGTCATCATTACAAACCACTCACTTTTGGTATGAGTTAAATAATGCACGTTCCTTCATAATCTGTAAAATAATAACAGAAGAAAGTAGGAGTTTCTATATCAATAATATCCTGTCTCCTAAAAAAAATATAAATCAGCTGTCTCCATGGAGAGACAGAGCAACAACAATTTGTTTTCGTTCACCTTTCTGTTCACGCTAAGAACTCCCATCAGTACATACTGCTATCCAACCCTGTTTTGTCTTTATGAGGAAATAAACATTTACTTCATTGCATTTATGCCTCTCCAGGTAACTTTTAATGGATCATTTGCCCATATGAATATTGACGCTACTAGGTACTCTTCCTTTCCTGTGATTTTAACTCGAGCTTAGCTCCCTTTTATGTATCAAATAGATCATGTTTTTGTGATATTAGGAGAAATTATAAAGTATTTTAAATAAAGATGTGATGGGTTAAATGCATTTTTATTTTTAGAATCCTTGGTAATGACTTTTGTAGTTGAAATTTGTTGGCAGTGTTCAAAATTTGGAAATCATTGAGCCACTTCATTCGACACTTTGGGGAACAAGCAACAAGAAAAGAAGTTTATTGAACATGCTCAAGACAACAAAAACTGTTGGAGGGTATGTGTGGTTGTTCACCTGATTGATCAGTACTTTGTATATTTTTATAGTTGCAATTTCTCTTCTAAACTTTGTACTTTATGCTTCTTAGTGGTGGTCAATCTCTCCTTTATCATTTCTTGTCATTTAAATCTAATGTGGAGCAATTTATGACTTCAGGTCTAGACTTCTTCGTGCCAATCTTTTGCAGCCTTTAAAAGATATTGAAACTATAAATGCCCGTCTTGATTGCCTGGTCAGTGTTATTTATTCTCAAATATCTCTTTTGGAGCTATATGAGATTTAAAATATTTTTGAATCTGTGAACCTTCATTTCTCTGTGTCGAATTTAAAGTTAAAGGAAAAAGGATCATGTTATATGAATTGAAAAGTTGGGTTTGGCATAGACCATCTGCGGATATCATGGTTATAGATATAAAAAGCAAGAATACAATGATTATATAAGAATGGTACTTTTGGAACTGACATGCAAATGCACATTGTGTCTACTTTGTTTCCTTTTGAAATACACATAAGGTGCTGAATTTTTAAGTTACTGAACTGGAAAGTGCATTTTGCAGCTATATTGTTTATGATCCTCACTCTCCTTAATATTTGTTTTTAGGATGAGCTCATGAGCAATGAACAGCTGTTCTTTGGACTCGCTCAGGTTTTGAGTAAATTTCCAAAAGAGAGTGGTAAGAGGGAAGAATAAAGGAAAATTTAGTCCTGACAAAGTTAGTCCATCTGTTCATATCATGAACAAGTTGAAGTTATGTATGCTCTCATGCAGATAGGGTACTTTGTCACTTCTGCTTCAAGCCAAGGAAAATAACAAACAAAGTCATGGGTGTTGATTATGCTGGAAAAAGCCAGGTCTTGGTTTCAAGCATTATTCTCCTCAAAACTGCTCTAGATGCCTTGCCTTTACTCTCGAAGGTAAAATTTACAGTAACAGATGTTGATATCAAGCATTATTTTTCTTTCCGATACATTTACTGTGCTCAAAACATGTTCCAAAGTATCAATGCTTGGTTAAATTCTCAGGTTCTTAAAGATGCAAAGTGTTTTCTTCTTGCAAATGTTTACAAGTCTGTATGTGAAAATGAGAAGTATGCTGCCATTAGAAAGAGGTTTGCTTCCAAGCTCGATGATTCCAGTGGATCATCTGTAAATTTGTTTCTCCCGACATCCCTAACTGGTTTGAAGTTTAAATTGGAATCTGTTTTGTGTAATGAGCTCTATTATCCGATAGGGTCGAATTCAGAGGCCAGAATAGTCCAGACATCCTCTGAGCAATGAACCTCAACAGAAATATATCCATTATAAATTCCAAAACACTCACCTTTGTCCCTTTTTTTGCAATGTGAAATTAGATCACTTCTTCCCTGGAAAAAGAATCTCTTTACTTCTGCCACTAATTAAAACATATTGCCTTCGTTGTCCAATCTTTTTCTTATTATTTGTTTTAGCATTTTTCCTCTTACATAAGCAGCATATTTTACTGGAAACAACACATTTTCATGTATTAATATGCTCATTTGAAGTGTATAATTGATCCGGATAATGGGAAAGAATAATTTCATGTCGACAACCAATTTAAAGTTTATTTTTAACCTCTTGATATGATTTTGGTGCCATGATTATGGTCTTGCTTACAACCCGAAACACTTATGTACAATTTTACAGAGATATGAACTTAAACTCAGGTGTTGGGGACCAACTTACCTAACGAAGTTGATCATAAAGTCTATGAGATTAGATAGTAGCTATATTATTTCCATTAGATTAGATAGGGTCGTTCAACCCCAAGTGCCAGGTCCAACTTACCTGATGAAGTTGATCATAATTCTGAGATTCAACCCTGAGCACTAAAGTAGTTATCTTATTGTCATACCATTACGTATAATGCTAAGGCAGTCGTTGTTGGTGATTATAGTTTCGGTATGATAGAAATTTTCACACCTGTAGGTTCTTACTTGCTGTGTGATGTGTTTAATATCCCTTAGACATCGTTTTCTAAATCAAGTATGAACGGTATCACTCATTTACACAAGGCGCTGTATTTCTTTCAGGATTGGAGAGGTGATTGATGAAGATGTGCTTCATGCACGGGTTCCTTTTGTAGCCCGCACACAGCAGTGTTTTGCCGTCAAGGCTGGAATTGATGGACTTTTGGATATTGCACGGAGATCATTTTGTGATACTAGTGAAGGTTTTTTCTCACTACATATGCAGTTCAAATTCTGTTTCATTTCCCTTTTATTCATGTTCTATTTGTCTTTTGTTTTCTTATATTTGAGATAAAGGGCCAATTTAATATTCTCAATGATGAATTAACAGCTATACATAAGCTTGCTAACAAGTATCGTGAAGATTTCAAGTTGCCAAATTTGAAAATCCCATTTAACAATAGGAAAGGGTTCTACTTTAGCATTCCACATAAGGACATTCAAGGGAAGCTTCCTAGTCAGTTCATTCAGGTTTAGAATAAACTGGCTCTAAAGTACTAAACATCTCTTTACTAGTTATTTCTGATTCTCATATGCTTCTCTGACATAGGTATTGAAACATGGTAACAATTTACACTGCTCAACCTTGGAGCTTGCTTCTGTGAGTACTACGACCCAATTTTCTATTTATACCAAATTTACTTACTCTAGGTTCTGATTATTCTATTATTCATGCCATTTTGTCATTGCAAAATACTACTTTTAAGGTTCTATTTGTACTGCCTTATTGTCTGTGAACTGTTGGCATTTCCTTGGTTAGTTACAACATAAAATGGTGCCATTTCAACTACAATGAGTTGAGTTATGCTTGTCTTTTAGACTTGCATATCAATTTCAGGGCAGGTGAATGAAATTGGTAACGATATATTTGATTGATTTTGCTAAGAACTTCAATTCTAAGGTGGACTCAGTTCCCATCTTTATTTTGGACTAGCACATTAGGTTAAGCAGTTTCACAGAGATCATCTTCAGTTACAACTGTGAATTTTAGGAGGCGTAGTTTCAGGGTATACATCTCTTGAAGGAACCTAGCTAATCAAAGGGCTCATTCGTACGAGACCAACTCAAACAGCAATCTTAGATATAGGTGTTGTTGGTGCCTTTATTTCTTAATTTTTGCAACATTTATGTGTTGTTGTGTTCCATGTCAAAAGATGTTAGTCTCAAACATTGTTCTGCTAAGTCAATTACTTGTGGCGTTTTTTAAAACAAAAATCAAGGCCTTCAACATAAATAAGAGTAAGAAGCAACATGGCACCGTTTTATTAGTTGTTGTAACTTGTAACAACATTTTTGTGAATAAATCCGAGTTTTATTATAAAATTTTGTGTACATGTGTCTATTTTATTATCAAGTATCAATAACATTTTGTATCTTTGTAACTTCAATGAAGATTCTGGAAAAATTACATTTATCTTTCTCCATTGCATGAAATTTACAGCTAAACGTTAGAAATAAGTCTGCAGCTGCAGAATGCTACATACGGACAGAAGTTTGCCTGGAAGGTTGTGCTAAACTTGATAAGCTTACACATCTTCTGTTTCTAAGTTCTTGTTACTTGTTCTACATCATTACTTTTGTTTACTTTCTTCATGGCGCATCTAGGTGCGTGTTTGACCATTAAGTGATTCAATCTGAACCTTAAAAAGTCTGGGTTTTTACATTGAGCAACAACTAAGTTACTATTTTGAAACTGTGCTAATTATTTGGTAGAATAGCATATGGAATATTTGATTGGAAAACCTTTCTTTTCATCATGTTACAAGTTTCTTGATTTGGAAAGGAGAAGGTTGGTTAGATCTCAGTACGAGGTCCTGCAACCACCAGTCCCAATAGGCTTCATCTACTCGGAACATGAATATTTCCTCATAATTGGAAGCAAAAAAAAAAAAATTCAATGCATCTTTTATTTGGGATCATTAACGCTAACTAGATTCATCACAAGCAACTTTTTAATGATGTTATTCTCATAGACAGGAGATTCTTCTCTTGCTCTTTTTTGTTGTGTTTGAAATGTAACGTGTTCTTTTCGGATTGTCCAAGTATTAAAATTCAAAATTGTCTTATTATATTGGCCTTTGAACATCTTGCATATGCATTGCCGATAATACTAGCTTAGTGCGGTTGGCTTCATTTTGATCTTTTTGATCTTATTGCTGAACTTTTTGAACATCATCGTTTACCAAATACTCAAGTTTACCAAACAATGATGTTTAGACATATATAATGACCTTTTTTGTTCATGAAGCCTGTGATATCTTCTTATATATGTTTCAACTGTTGCAGTGCTGATACCAACGTAGATTACTGATTTTGATATCTTATATGCAGAATTAGTAGATGCGATACGAGAGGATGTTTCTGCACTTACACTGCTTGCAGAGGTCTTATGCCTTTTGGATATGATCGTTAATTCATTTGCACATGCCATTTCCACAAAGCCAGTTGATCGTTACACCAGACCAGAATTTACAGGCAAGTTGCTATTGTCTGGAATTATCGCTCATGACTTTGGATGTTCAATAGGGTAAATGCTTGATTCTATCATGTTTACTTATAGATAATGGCCCCATGGCAATTGATGCTGGAAGACACCCTATCCTAGAGACCATACACAATGACTTCGTTGTACGTAGTGCTTTATTTTCTATAATTGGATTACTTATGCCAGATTATATCAAACATATAAACCTTTAGCTATAGTCTCTCCTCATGAATTTGCTTGAGATTCTGCAGAAAAACTATAGCTATTTTCTTTTTTCCTTTTTCCTTGCAGCCCAACAATATATTTTTATCAGAGGCGTCAAACATGGTGCTTATCATAGGCCCAAACATGTAAGGAATTCTCTTGTCAAGTAATACGTGGAAGTGTTGTTTTCTCATGCATTGTCTTGCCGGCTTCATCCAGTTATTAGTTGTTAGAGGACAGGTTAAATAGTGAAGATGAAAATCATATTTTTACCAAGAAACAGTATTTATGTTTGACCATAAGCCTTATGGGTTTTGGACTGATATTTATATATTTGAGCATAAGATGAATATTCATATATGTTTAAAGAATGCGACCAATTAGGTTATCGTTTGCTTGAGTTTAAATACGGAATGTTTCTGCCAGGAGTGGAAAGAGCACTTACCTTCAACAAGTGTGTCTTATAGTTATTCTTGCTCAGATCGGTTGTTATGTTCCTGCTCGCTTCTCAACTCTAAGGGTTGTTGATCGTATATTTACAAGGATGGGTACAGTAGATAATCTTGAATCCAACTCTAGTACGGTAAATTTTTCGAACTTCAATATCAGAAATATGGATCCCCCATGTGTTTTAGTGATGCACCTTATTTCTATTTAATACGGAATATTTAGAAAGGAATTTTCTTATTATTTGTAACAGTTCATGACAGAAATGAAAGAAACAGCTTTTATCATGCAAAATGTCTCCCAGAGGTAGTACACCACAAGATTTATTTAACCCTTTGAATATACAGTAATATCCAGTAATATTCGGTCCATGTTGGACATAGGAGTCTGATTGTTATGGATGAACTTGGGAGGGCTACATCTTCTTCTGATGGATTTGCAATTGCTTGGAGCTGCTGCGAACATTTGTTATCACTGAAAGCGTAATCTCTTTTCCAATTTACCATTTACCAAGGTTCCAGTGGGTTACCTCAGATGAAATTTTATGAGTTTTGAGTATGGAAAAGTTTAAAATGTGGTCCTTTAAAAATTGATGCACACGGTTTTCAATATCTTAAACAATTGAACCTGCATATCTATCACTTGCATTAAAGCTAAATGCTTCCAATTGTTGTGAAAATCTATGACGCATGGTTCTGAACTTATTAAGCATGCATAAAGAATGGAAGAATCTATGGGAGAAAAGAAACCAATTAACTCATCATTTTTTACATACTGCCATATGATTCGTCTAGATAAGTAGGCATACCACAAGACGTTCTTCAATTACTTCAGAGGATTCTATGTAAATTGGTCGAATTTCCTTGAGACTACATTTTACTAAGACTGTACAGAAGTGAGACGCATTTAGAAATAATATTATTGTTTAGTTCTATCTGGTTTTGGTAGTTAAGAACTTATTATCTTTGTGGTCCTTTCTGTCAGTGCTTATCAACTACCATAGCTTTTGTTTACATTTTTCCAAGGATTTTTCTTATGAACGATGTCATACAAAGCCTAGTTAATGATGAAATTTTATTTGCAGAAGCTAACATACCATCCTACTCAATCTTTCTCAGGTATACTATATTTGCTACTCATATGGAGAACCTATCAGAACTAGTAACCGTCTATCCAAATGTGAAAATACTTCACTTTGATGTTGACATTAAAAATAACCGTCTAGATTTCAAGGTAGTTTTTCCAAGATCCTTTCACTCTAATCTTGATTTTATGTGACATTTGGTGGCTGAAAGTCTTGTCTGTTTGCATAGTTTCAACTGAAGGACGGAGCGAGACATGTTCCACACTATGGCCTTCTATTAGCAGAAGTGGCAGGACTGCCAAGCTCAGTAATTGAAACAGCCAGAAACATCACATCCAGGATCACAGAAAAGGTGAATTATTTCGAGTAACCAATAATTGAAAGTTATCTTATATATTCGCATTGCCATAAACAGTCTTCTTTTTATATTGGTATTTTTCCTCAAAATCTGATTTAAGATGAAATAAGGCCAGGAATTTCCAGGACACTGCTACCCCATGTCAGAAAAAAAGGAAGTGGTTCAGTCCCATTGCAATGCATCATTGAAATCCATATAATTTATCTTATACTTTTTTGCCTTCTTTTTATCAATGGATCTGAATTAATTTAAGAGTGATTCTGGTATTCTGAATGGAAGCCCTTCTTTATGAACCGTTGACTAAGGAATTTAAAATTTCAATGTTTAGGAAGTGAAGAGAATGGAAGTAAACTGCCTCCAATACCAACCGATCCAGATGGCGTACCATGTTGCTCAGCGGCTGATGTGTTTGAAGTACTCCAGCCAGGATGAGGATTCAATCAGAGAAGCACTGCATAATTTGAAAGACAGCTACATTCATGGAAGGCTGTAGTCTCAAGACCTTAAAAACCCACAATATTCTTTCCTCCTATTTGGGAAATGCCATGCAGAACATTGTTGTATTGGTAACACAACACGATGTCAAATTTATTCACCAAATGATATGGCGGTGTTTGATTTACTCAATTCTAAGCTCATTCAAAACCTCAATTATTTCCAACACCACATCAGTGACAGTAGAGAAAAGAAGTTATAAAACTCGCTAAAATTTCAACTCAAGTTTGAATTTTTGCATGCTCATAGCATAAAGTTCGTGAACCCAAAAGAACTCAACTCATTTCATTGAATTGGCTTGAGGTTTTATCTTCTAATTAAAATCTAATTCTAAAGAATTTATCATATTCTTTTTTAATTGAAAATAATGAATATGAAAATCAAATTTAATTTATTTCTGTATCCATTCCATTTAAGTTAGTTTTAATTTTTGCTTGTGTTTATATATATTGTTCTCACTAGTTATTATCATTAAATCGAGCCAAGAATTTGATATCCAACTCACAAATTCAATGCTTTTCTCGTTTAACTTCTTATCGAGATTTTGATGTCTACTGGCAACATGAGCAGGTCTACCGTCTACAGAGCAGTAGACCAAATAAATCTACTTGGCTGTGGAAACCGTACATCAAAACAAGCCAGAAAGCTGAATCTCCCAAAACAGACGCCACCACGTTAGAAAAATTCACCATTACAGATAATTTGAACCTTGCAACATATATAAAACTAATCACTTAACAATGGCACAAGAGACTAAAATAGACGGTAATCCATTCAAATAGAACATGATTCAAGTTTTTAAGTGCCAAAATTTCAAACTCACAACAAAGATTGTCTTCCTGAAAGTACCCAGAAACAACACAACACATAAGATAAAATGATCGAAATCAACGGTAACGACGAAGGGAGAGGGTGGTGTTTCTCTTCCAGGTAGCCCTGCGGGAAGGTCGTGCCTTGTGGTACAAGTGTCCCTTTCCACGCAGTCCCCTGTACTTCTTCCCAGCAGAAGTGAGCCCACGAAGCTCTCTGTGCTTGTGAACAGGATTGCAGAGCCAGTTGATTCTTGGGTCATTACGGATAGCATTATGTGCAACATCAACCAGGATTACCTCAAAGTACTTATAGGTGGAATCCTGCGTTCAAAGATTGCAAAACAGGAAATGTAAGCAGGACATCACAAAATCAAACAAACACCAAGCCACAGAAACAAATAAATAAATAAAAACAAGTTCTGTAACCCAAGTACATGAAGAGAGTCAAAACTGAGTCACAAACCTCATTGATCCAGTATGAGTTGAGAACCCTAAGGCCTCCCAACTTACGGCCAGCACGCTCCTCAGCAACAGACCTCTTGCTGCGCTGAAACTTTAGTTGTGTCACACCCTGGTTTGTGGGCTTCCCATATACAATACCCTTGGGAACAGGCCTCTTGCGACCACCACGCCTTACACGGACACGGTAAACAACATAACCCTGCACCAAATTTTACTATAATTATCAGCCAAATGAACGAATTCAATTAAACCTGGCTGGGGCACAAAGACCAAGAGGTGCATGAAAAATATAGGATACAGAAAATAGTGCACTGTATCAGAAGGAGACAATAGCAGAAACCATAGATAGAACTCGCTCGGCAGAAGATCAATTGATTGGTTTAGTATATAGCTGGTCTCAGGAAGGATACAATCATTAAAGGAAAGCAACATTTTTAGCTAAAATGCTTAAGCATCAGAATGCTGCTTAACCAGCACACATTCTGGATTAGGCCCACAGGCGCACAACAAAAGGAAACAATTCACAACAGGAAGCATGCATGCTGACTGAAAGAATGATATCCATCATTACGAAAGGGCATGAAATGAAACTAATAGACCACAAGATAAGCACCAGATAAGACAGTAATCCTACACAACCATAATTGTGATTACATAGAGTCAAAAGACAAACATGGGAATACATGTATATCAAATGGCCGGAAGCCTATTAAACTTGGTCAAGTTGAAACCCATAATTTAAACAATGAGTTGTGTATGGCATGTAATTTAAGAAATTATCACTACCTGCTTGGCCTTGTAACCCAAACGACGAGCCTTGTCAGGGCGTGTGGGCCTTGTGACACGGACGATAGAAGGATGCTGGCGATACTCCCAACAGCGCACCCTCTGGAGGAACCTCATCACATCGGATTGCTTCTTCCTCCATATCTCCGACACATACTTGTAGGCTCCTAATGCCCCCAAAAGAACACAAACAAAACCACATATTAAATAAACAGATCATTACTGAATTAATATATATCTATAAACATCTAAACATACACATCACAATCTCAAGCAATACCTATGTCTATCAGTTTCTAAAGATTGTTTCCAATGTTGTAATCACCCAACTCAAGCATTTCAAGGAAATCAATTTCAGATTAAACCCATTTTAAGCAATCAAAAACCAAATCAAAAAATGCGTCAATAACAGTCATTAATTTCATTCAAATTGTGAAAACTAACTTTAGTCATATAACTACTTTAAACTAAAGACTATCAGCCAAACTATTTAAACCTTGAAATGTGGTGGACGGGCTAGTACATATAAGGAACTGGAGAAATAACAAAAGATTTTAAGTTCATAAAATTTTCATCTTCTGTAAGCTTGGAAACCAACAACAAGAAGCTTGGTAAGCTAAGCATCAGACAAATCAAATGCATATCAAACAGATTCAGCTGAAGTTTCATTGTTTATATAAATAGAAACAGATGCATGAAATTCAAAATGTAAATGGAACAAAATCTGTGAGAGAGGGAGAGAGAGAGAGAGGTACCCATCGTATCAGAAATGAACTGCGAGGCACAGGTTTCGGCAGTTGAGCTAGGGTTTTCACCACACGAAGAGTGAGGGTGAGGGTGTGTGATGAAAGCGGGACTTTATAGCGGTGGAAGGTATCGTGAACTTCAGATCTGAGCCGTCCATTCTTTTTAACAAACCCTAATCTTTAAATTGTCTAGAAAAGACGATGTGTCGTATACGGCAAACGACATCGTGTTTTCCTTCCTGGTTTCTAGACAGGCTCTTTTTTTCTAGGCCCAAACTTGAAAATGCCCTTTTAGCCCAGCTCCTGGCTTAATCAGGCCAAATTTGAAAATTCCTCATTTTTAGAGGCCGGAAAGGCAAACACATAAACTGCGAGCTTTCATCGTCACAAACCTTCACCCTCACTTTTTGTGTAGAAAAATTATAAAATACTACGATAGTGGATCCCAAGCCTCCTAGCCTAATCAGGCCAAATTTGAAAATTCCACATTTTTAGAGGCCGGAAAGGCAAACAAATAAACTGCGAGCTTTCATCATCACAAACCTTCACCGTCACTTTCTATGCAGAGAAATTATAAAATACTACGATAGTGGATCCCAAACCTCTACATTTAACATCAACGCATTTACACGTATTTATAAAAATCTTAACCATTGAATTAATCTATTGGATTTTTATCAATCCACATCAGCATAATTGTATTAAACTAAACCTCGCCTTTTGCACCTAATTCTTTACCCTAACACCATATTTGCGTCTTTCCCCTCTCCCTTGTTAAACTACAGCTGCTCGTATATGACTTGAAATTACAGACTTTTCACAAATAGAAAACTCAAATATGAATTGGCAGACTAGAGAATGAGAAAATATCAAAATTTCCTGTGGAAACTGAGAGAAAAATTGAATTAGATTGATAGGTAATTCCTTATTTCTTCACTGCCCAATTAAATTAGAAGATATGTTGAATTTTTGGGACAATTGAATAAATTGAGTTTCTGGGTTAATTCTTTAATTCTTTCTTCACTGCTAGTTAAATTAGAAAATGCACGCATTGAATTTTTGGCACAATTTCTTCATTCATCGTGGCTTTGGGTTGATTATTGGTCCTTTGATTTCCTAAATAAGACAATACGATGTATAGTGTGAGGAAGGGGGAGGAAGGGAAGGGAGTGAGACGGAGGTGGGAGCCATGGCTGGCAATGTGGGGTAGGGTGTGGTTGCAAAATGCTGAGGACATAATAAGGTGCAAATAATTAGTTTTAGTTTAATACAAGTTTAATGATGTAGACTTATTAAAATCATTAGATTAATTTAATGATTTGTATTCTTTTAAATGCGTGTAAATATATCAATACTAAATACAGAGACTCGAGATCCCTACTATAGTATGGCTACGTTACAGCAATAACTCATTTCTATCAGGATTGGTAATCTCTCTCTCAAGAATCAGTTCCATTTTCACCGCAAACCAAAACGAAACAGTTTCTTTTTTAAGAATTTTTTTTGTTTAAAAAAAAACAGTTTGGCTGATAATAGTTTATGTGGTGGTGGATGAAATTGATTGATTATTGATGGTGGTGTTATTTTTCAATGTAGGAGAGTTTTTCGATAAAAATTGTAGGAGAGTTCAATTCAAACACGTCTGCCTGCCCACATCAAAACGACACCATCTTCACCGTCGTACATCAAGTCTCCACCTCTTAAAACCTACCAAGTTAAAAAAACAAACGAAAAACACACCCCAATTCATTACCTGTTTGTTACACCAAGCTTCAAGCTCCAAGCTCCAAGCTCCAGCAATGGCCGCCATCTCACTCTCTCTCTCTCCAAACCCTAGCTTCACAACCACCCCCACCCACAAGCCCTTCAACCCCTCTGTACCCCCACCTTTCTCAAATTCCCAACCGTATCCCCATCCCCCATCAAATCCCTCACCCACGCGCCCCTAACCCAAACCCCAACTCCACGCGCCACATTCTCCACACGCGCCGCCGCATCCACAACCCCATCCACCACATTCCACGGCCTCTGCTACGTCCTCGACAATAACATCGACACCGATCAGATCATCCCCGCCGAGTACCTGACCCTAGTCCCCTCCAACCCCTCCGAGTACGAGAAGCTCGGATCCTACGCGCTCTGCGGCCTCCCAGCCGCCTACTCCACGCGCTTCGTGGACCCGGGCGAGACCAAGTCCAAGTACTCGATCATAATCGCGGGCGCGAACTTTGGGTGCGGGTCATCGCGCGAGCACGCGCCAGTGGCCCTGGGGGCGGCGGGCGTTGCTGCGGTAGTGGCAGAGTCCTACGCGCGCATCTTCTTCAGGAACTCGGTGGCGACTGGCGAGGTGTACCCGCTGGAGTCGGAGAGTAGGGTTTGCGAAGAGTGCAAGACTGGAGATGTGGTGAGCATCGAGCTGAGCGAGAGCCGTCTGATCAATCACACGACTGGGAAAGAGTACACGTTGAAGCCCATTGGGGATGCGGGCCCAGTTATTAGGGCTGGTGGGATTTTTGCTTATGCTAGAGAAGCTGGAATGATTCCCACCTTGACTTCTTCTTAGATTTTTCCTTCTGAGTATTTGGGTATTTTGTGGTTTTGGGTCTTTGCCATTTGGTAGGTCTTGTGTTGGCTTTGCTATGAAAAGGCTGCCTTTGCATTATGATTTCTATTTTTCTATGTTGAAGCTAAGCTTAATGGTTACTGGTGTATTATGCTAATTTAGAAATAAAAACATGAATTGTTTTGTGAATTTACCTACCTCTACATTTTTTCATGCTTCTGTCAAAAAAAACTTGTCCGGATGATCCCCATTTCGATAACAGAATTCCAAAGATGTGATCTTAGAGCTCGCTTTAATAAAACTCAGTAATCACATCTTTGGACTTCTGTTATCGAAATGGGGATCATCCGTATATGTTTTTTTTGACAGAACAATGAAAAAATGTACAGGTAGGTTTTGCATCTTTAGAATTTACAGCCTGTTAATTTCATACTCCTGTTGCTGCAAAACCTTCCTGATGTAAAAATTTACAGTCTGTTAATTTCATACCCCTGTTGCAGCAAAACCTACCTGTTAATTTCTCTATTATTCCTACAGTTAGTTCTTCTCAGTTTTCTAATGATATTTATGCCTGGTGCTCTGGTTCCTAATATGTTACATCAGGAACTTTGAAGTTTCTAGGCTGGAATTGTACAGGATGTGCTAGGCCTTCTTTTCTTTTGTTAATTATGTCAAATCTACTTCTCAGAGGCCTGACTTAATTTGTTTCTTGGAAACTAAAACCGGGTTTTTTTTTTAACACAAGCGATAGTCTGAACTAAAACCGGTTTCGAAGATTTTGGTTTTGACTCTATGGCTGAAGCCCCTCCCCTCTGTTGGAATGATCAAGTGCTAAATCTATCCACTGAACTTTTGCATGAAAGATTCATCTAACTCAACTCAACATTTTACATTTGCTGGTTTTCTGCCTACCCACCAACGGCACCTACAACTTTGCCCATGGAATTACATGAAAATTCCTCTTAAAGGTCCTTCCTTCACTTGGCATAATAATCAGATTCATTTAACTAGAATTTGGGCAAAACTTGATAAGGTTTTTTTTAAAATAATCTTTACCTCAAGCTTTTATAGATATTTTACATATTGAAAATTTTGATCATAGTCCTATTCATTTTTCATTCAGAAATGCTACCTATTTCTATTTATTTCCGCTTTACCCTCTTTTTTTTTCCCTCTCTTACAAACTGAATGGAAACATCATTCTCCTACTAATCCAATCATGCTTTTCTTGGAAATATTTGTGATTTAACCTTTTTATTGAAACAATGGAACAAAAATCAAACTCACCATCTCTTTTTTATTTTTTGGTCGAAACTACACCATCTCTTTTGGGATAGAAAAAAAAAAAACTAGACAATATTTACGCATTTTTCCAATTCTCCTTCCCCTTGTACCATTCGGCGCGAAAGAAATTTGGTTACAAAACTTAAAAAACTAGAACTACACGAACAAATTTATTGGGTTCAACTTGCTCAGTCTAATTGGCTAAAATTAGGTAAATATTAAAGTATTGCCTGCTTCTGCTACTTTATTTATTAATAAAAAATCTTATTTCTATAATTAAATATGATATTGTTATTGAGAAACGGGGTTTACCCTAATAGAAAAGGCTCTTGGCTTAGAGACCAGTAATCAAAAATTCGAATCCACTTGGCATTTTGGTAGTGTGTGTGTGATAAACCACCCTCCCCTGTTTTTATCAAAAATGTTTAAAAAATATTTTCTGATTTGGTTAATGCTTTCTTTCATGGACAGGACACTCTATTTCCCAAATTAATCATACTTTTCACTTTAATTCCAAAAAATAATCCTCATGAATGAGTTAATCATTTCTGACCTACAAGTCTTTATAATGTAAGAGGATATAATTGATACTGTTTTTGAAGGTGGGCACAGTCTGGTTTACCCCTTGAATTGGAATCAAGACTGATAGTTACATACGGTATGGTTTTTATACAAAGTGTCTAGAGAAAACCGAATCAAACCAGACCTATACGGTTCCAGTTTGGTTTAGTCAATTTGCAGTTTGGAATAAGAGAAAAATAGGAAGAGGTGAAGAAGAGAGAAAGAGGTGAATAGATAAAGAGGAAGAGAGAGGGAAAGAGAGAGAGCTTGAAAAAAGAGAAATACGTTAGCGCAACAAGAATGACTATGGTTCACCGAAAAGACAAAGAAGTAGGACTAGAGTTGTTATTTAGTTGGGTATAAATTAGGATTAAGACATTTGGGTATTAATTGTGTTGAAGTATCTAGATATTACTTGGGGTTACTAATGTGATTTCAATATTAGTTAGGCTTAATGATTTTTTTGTTTTGTTTTGTTTTGCCGTAGTCAAGAAGGGGAAGGGGGTTTTTTCTCACAATCATATTACCAATGTGTCACGAGGGTTCAAACTTGAGATTATTGGTTTACAAGTCAAGGTCTTTTCCAACTGGATTAGACTCCGTTAACATATGCTCCACAACAATTGATTATCCGAGATATCAATTTCCTTCTTCAAGATTTCCTAGTGGTCAAAATTACCCATAAGTTTTGAGAAACAAATATGGTTGGAAAGCTCTGTAGCAAATTTAGATATAATCTTCCTAATATTTGTATTTGGTTTGGTTATTTTCCTTAGTGTTCAGGAAGGTTTTTTTGTTTATAATAGCATTTATACTGAAGAAGTAGAAGGGTTTAAACAGTATAGCCGCCCGGCTATACTCTTTGAAAATATTCGAATAGTTTAATAGTATAGCCGCGCGGCTATACTCTGAATATATTCGAATAGTTTAATAGTATAGCCGACGGCTATACTATTTGAATATATTCGAATATTTTAATAATATAGCCACTCGGCTGTACCTCTGAAATATATTATTATATTTAAAGAGTATTATATTGCATTTAAAAAAATCTTTTTAGCCTTGTAAAATTTTCTTTGTACTTAAAAAAAGAAATAGAAGATAATTGCTTTTTTTTTTTTTTGGGGGTAAAAGTTGTAAGAGTTTGATTTTTAGCTCATTATGGTTTGTATTGAGATCATTAGGCTGCCTTTGTTTTATGATTTGTTTTGTTGTTGCAAATTTGCAGTGATTCGTAATTTTTGTTTGTAAAGGTTTAGAGGGTTAAGATTTCAGCTCATTATTATGGTTTGAATTCAGATCATTATGCTTGCTTGCTTGCTTGAAGTTTGACAAGCCCTGTAATTTGCATTAGTGGTTTCATTTCATATTTCATTTGGGTTCTTTAAGTTAAGTTGTATTCATTTTTTTTGGTCTCAAATTTATTTATTTATTTATTTTAAAAAAATTTTATCGGAGAAGGAGAATTCGAACTTATGACATCTAGCGACGAACTTATGACATCTAACAATCGCTAGTCGATTGAACTTTCGGATAATTGAGAGAAGAAGATGTATGTATAAACTATAAAGCAAGCAGCCTTGAACTTGAAGAGAGAAGTCTCTTATTCATATTTTGTAATTTAGTATTTCATCACAGAAGAGGTTAAACAAAAATATCAAATATCAAATTTCAAGCAGGAACAAGCAAGCAATTGCTCCCGTGGCCCATGGGCCTCTTACATATACGGTGATACAATCACCTCCAAGGCCCAATTAAGGGAAGAGAGAGAGAGAGATAGCAAAACGAAAAAACAGCAAACTGCCAATTAGGCCCACTGTTTGATCTCTTCTTCTGATCTACTCTTATCTGATCTCTCTCTCTCTCTATCTATGCCTACGATCCCGATGATCCCTGGTGGTGCCTCTGGAGTGCCTGGGCTCTTCCTGCTCTGCCTTCGGCGGCGGTGAAGCCTCGTACCTCGACGGCTTCCTCTTGAAGTGCCTGTCGTCGTCACTCGACTCATACTCCATAGAAGCAGCAGCGCTAACCATAGCCTTTCTACTTCCACTTCCGCCACTCCCAGCCTTGGCAGTCGACGACGACGTCGTTTTATACTCGTCGTACGCCAATCCATTTGCCAACGACGAAGACGACTCCTTGTGATGATGCGCCGACGACGGCTTGTTATCCTCCGTCGCCGCCGGAGAAGCCGCGCGAGCCCGCTTCTTGCTCACTTCCCCCTCCGGAAAGCTTATGCGAGAAAACACGCTTGCCTTGTGCTTGCGCTCCGCCGCCGCTGCGGCAGCTGCTGCAGCTGATGCCGTAGAGGAGGAGGAGGAAGCAGGTTTGGCCGATGCTGTTGCTGTTTCAGTGGAAGGTGGTGGTTTTGCGGCGGAGGAATCAGAACGATGTCGTTTCTGGCGCTGCTGGTGGTCATCCTCGTGGTGGTCGTGGTAATCGTCATAGTCTCGACCTCGATCTCGGTCTTGGGCGCGTTCGCGATCTCTGTCGTGGTGGTCTGATTTTCTCTTGGGAGGACGGGGTGGCTGTGGCTCCAGGTCACGTGGGTCACGTGGGTCACGTGAGGGCCTTCGTTCTGGAGATGACCTCTCGCGTCTGTGACGATGCTGGTGGCTGTTGCTGTAGTCGGGACTTGGTGATCGAGCAATTGACTTCTGCAATGCATAACAAGAAGAAAAACAAAAAAGACCTAATAAGCCAACTTTTCCCGCAGTAATAATTTTCACAAAAATCATTTACTTTTCACTGTTACCCATTATCTTCTCTCTATTTTCATTTTTGGCAAGTGCTTTTACCTTTTTATTTTTACGAAACTAACAGCCACTTTTCTTAAACACCTTTGTTCCCCTTAATTTTTTTTGTTCGGTTTTCAAATTTTGGAAAACAAAAAACATCGTTAACACTTTGATTTTTTGCCGTTCGCTTTACAGCCTGCGATCCCATTAATTACTAATATCCAACTTTACAGCCAGAACTCAGAAAAGTAGAAATGGTTAACCAAAAATAATAAAATAAAATAAAAAACCATTGTTAAACACACTCATCTGTACAAAGTGCAGAAATTCAATTCTGAACCTGCAGCAAGCACTTGAGGATCATTAAAAAAAAAAAAATTAGCATCTCGGACCAGTGCAAACATGATCCAAGATGACTCCTGTTGGTTTTCTTTTTATTTAAAAAATAAATTCAATTCAGAGACGTTAAAAAAAACAGAGAAGCAGGTGATTAAATTTTGAGTCCTGGCAAATATAAGTTGGAATTAATGGGATTCAAAAGGCTGTATGCTAGGGTAATCTGAACATGTTGCTAAAGCAACAGAACAGAACTCTAATTGACCACAGTTTCGGCCACATTTAACCGTTTTCCATGTACTCTCGATCGATTCAAGCCACCGTGAAAAAGGGAGGCCAAACTACAATGTGTTCTCTCCATTTAATATCCCCATGACCAAATGTAGCATTACGAAGAAAAGAAATAATATAATGACAAAAAAAAAAGGACTGAACGAACAATAATAACTGATGAGGAAAACAGACTAACGTATCCCTTTGGCATTATCTGGCCAAATTGGTGTCCTATTGCCAACTTGGTCTCTCCTTGCAAGAGTGTTGATAAAAACCTTAAGAAAACCCTGCTGCTGCAGTATACAAATGATAAGAAGAGAGGGAAATTGGCACAATAAAGACGTACAGATTTGGATTTCATAGAAGCACCATCGCCGCCACCACTGCTCACTTCCCTTCCGTATTCCCGATCTTTGGAGAACTCCCTGCTGAAATATAAAAAGAAATGAATTACTCAACCATGTAAAAATAGATACTACAGCTTGGAAGGAAAAGCAACCAACTGCCATAAGATTATAGGCAAGTTGTCCATTTCTAAGAAGAATAGTACTATTAGATCCTATTATGAGATATTGCCCATATACTAAAGACTGTGGGACACAAAAAGGCAAACAGCTATACATAGCCCCACTACTGAAGGATTTCTCCTTTCAAATATCTCTTTACTCTCCCCAAGCAGAAAAAAAAAAGCATCATAATTTTGTTTCACATACAGATTGATAAACAAACACAAAGACACATCAGATTTGTGAAGCTTGCATCACACTTTACTTTCTCATAGTACCAACTCAACTGACCAAAAATGAATTCCGCATTTCAATCAAAATAACAGATCTCGCATCTATTGTGTCCTTACAATGGAATTGCATCTAAAATGGAATTGCATCCAACAGAAACTGAATTTAAAAAATCTTCACATAACATGGCTATCAAATCACATATAACAGATACTCATGTTTTCCAAGTTATACCATATGCATAAAAATTCCAAGAAAAAACAAATCCAGTTTTCAGTCTTACGTTTGACCTCGTCTCTCATTTTCACGCTTCCGCCTCAAATCAGCTTTTCGAGCCTCAAATTCCTCTCTGCTCATGACAGGGGGTCCAACATTCATGCCATTCATGCCATTCATGCCATTCATGCCATTCATACCATTCATGCCATTCAAGCCATTCATGCCATTCATACCATTCATGCCCATGCCAAAGTCAGCCAAATCCCTGAATAAAGTCGAAGATTACAAGCACATTAGGTTGTGGGGCCAAACGGAGGGAAAAAGCATTAAATTGTAACTTGCAAGCTAATGACATTATCTTAGGGCACTGGTTACACCTGCAAACCTACTTTTTCCACAAAAATGACTCCAAGGGCAAAAACCATTGAATTGCATGCATAAGAGAAAGTACAAGTACCTAGAGAGAGAGAGAGAGAGAGAGAGAGAGAGAGATTCAAATGAGACAAATGTATACCTCTGAGGCGGAACCATGGGCATCATATAACCTTGAGCACCGAATGAGTCCTGTGGACCAAAACCCCCAAATGGCATGTCCATGGGGCCTAGTCCATAACCCATATATGGCATAGGGCCACCATATGGTGCCATATATCCTTCCATACCCATGCCAGGTTGCATGCCATTCCAGTATGGATTATAAGCACCGGGGCCCATAGGCATCATATAGTTATCAGCTGCAAGATCTTGCGAGGTTCTCCATTGCATGTCTGCATTGAATGTAATAACATTATGGCATCTATAAAAGCACAAGGATTGAAGTATCCAATTCAAACTTATATGATAGATAGAAAGCTCTAAGTTCACAAAACAAAGTAGGAGGAAGAGCCATACCATTCGCAGGCATGCGAACTTTCTTCTTTTTCCTTTTCTTTCCTGTATTGCACATACAATGACAAACAAATAAGTAATCACTACATTTCCAACTTTTTTTTTGGAGTCAAACTAAGGTTTATTTTTAAGAAAAATCTTTTACTCAACATCCATCCAACTCCTGTTTGTCAAGAAAGCAAGAAAACACATAGAACTTGATATGCACCATTGAAAAATGCAAAAACAGAACTAGTAGGCCAACAGAACCAGAGAACTATAATTCCCAGACCACTACATTACCTGCCTCCCCAGAAGCCAGCCTTTGTTGCACTTCTTCCTCAACAAGTGGAGCACTCCCTTGCGATGCTGGTTCCTTCACACTCATTGACTCATGTGTAGCTTCAGACACATCAGCCACTTTTGTAGTCCTCACTTTCTCTAAAATCTGCTGTGAGGCAACAACAGGCTTTACCTCATCCGCAGTTTCCTGTATCTTCAGGGTTTCTTTATTCAAAGATAGCTGTAGATCTTCTCCCCTTGATGCAGCAGATCGAGTTGGAGAAGGAATCTTGGGTTGTGGACAGCGTGCAGACTCCATATCTGAATATTACAAATCACAAGTTTAATACGAACAGAAAATAACTACTCTGGTGTAAATAGAAAGAGAAGGAACATTATTGAAATACAAACCTTGAACTTGGAAAGTACTCCCAGTATTGTCAGCACTACTGTTACCCCCAGATTCCAAGATTCGATTGATTGTATCCCTGAGTGTCTTATTTGGCAGTAGATCGTCTGCCAGTGTATTTGTAGCCCCACAGACACACACTGACTTGGACATAATGTAGTTCCGGATACCTGATTATAAAGGCACCCAGTGTAAATACAAAGAAAATTTATAGTTAAACAAAAAAGATTACAAGGGATTAAGTTGAAATTCTTAAAAGCTGCAAAATTTAGGCAATAATATTTACATCATAACTTACACTTATCACAAAAGCTCTTAAAGCAACACTTGCTCGTTAACACAGCATCTTTCATTACTTCCTTGCACAACGGGCAGTGTAACTCAGGGGGTAGATCACCAACAGACCGTGTAGATGGTAAACCTTCAATCTCTCTCTCAAAAGCAGCCCTGTTTTCATATTAAAGATTATAGTAAGTTTTCATGCAAACAACTGGAAGGCAAGCATAACAACTATGAAATGTAGAACACCAGATCAGCTTACTCATTTGGCCTCAAAACAGCTACTGCACCACTTGGCAATGCATATGAGCCATCTGGGGTTGCCATCAGCATGGACTTGGGAATGCCAGTGGGTGGCTTCACTCTTTTTATGTCATAAGTTGGATCACCATTTGTAGGGCAGTGCTGAATAAAATGCCCTAAACAAATACAATATGTCAAATATAACTTATATAAGTGCATTCCTGATATAATCATTTATCACAAAGAAAGAAATAAGAACAGGAACATACCAGGAACCTTACACCTGTGACAAATATAGCCCTGTGGAGGTGTTTTCCTCTCCAACCCCCCTCCTCCTCGACCTCAATCAAGAAAAGAAAAATCAGTTTTGTCATGTAAAATAAGAGAGAGAGAGAGAGAGAGAGAGAGAGAGAGAGAGAGAATATGTAATTTTAAAAGACTCACCAAAACCACGTCCACCCATCATTCTTCCACCCATACCCCTGCCAAAACCTCTACCAGGACCAAAGCCATCAGGACCTTGCCTGCAAATACAACACAGAGATCATCCAACATTAGTGACCATGGATTCATTTATCACAGAACTAAATAATAAAACTGAAAGCATCTCACTGTTGCCAGTCCAAGGCTGGAGTGTCGATTAAAGCCTTGATCTTGCTATCTTCATCGGCTTTATTTGTTGGCTGAACATCCGGAGCCTGATAACTTGTCTGCACTGGCAAGACTTCAGGAATTTCATACAAATCACCTCCAAGATCATCCCAATCTGACTCATCAGGCTGTAACGCCAAAATAAACACACTATCACTAAAAGCTCTGACTGATTGCACAAAGCAAAGCACAACCACACCATTTTAAATGAAAGAGGATCTAGAGGATACTAAAGCTTACATATTTCATGGCAGATGAATCAGCTGCCAGAAAGCTAGTCCTTTCTGGTTCAGTATATTCCACCTTATCTTCCACCTTTGGCCTGCAATAAAGGAAATAAAAATAGTCTAACTCAACCAACCCTCGAAATTGGTCCTAATGGTCATAAGGAACACAAAAATCCTATTGAAGCACATAGCACTGCTTGGGCACACTCCACAGAAGTTACAATAACAGGTACTACCCATATCACAGGTTTGTTAAACACAATAACAATTGATACTGCCAACTCAAAATTCATAATGGAACTTACAAAAACATAACTAAAGAATTTAAAGGATCTGAGATAGTACTCTGAATCAGTAACAATTGGCATGCGAGGCCGTCCAGGTACGCGTTGAATTAAAACTGACGTATTTTTTGGAATCAACATTGCTTCATCAAGATACTCTGAAATTGCAAACCATAGAACATAAAGACTATAAAAACACTGCAAAGATATTGATCCATGAAAGCAAGGATAAAAGCTACCAAAATGCGATTCCCCAAACCATAACCCATGGTTCCAAGTTAGTTAAAGTCAGATTAACCATTCCAAAAGATCCCAGATTTCAATCTCACACACCCTGTCCTGTCCCCTCTCAAATTGAGTCAATTTAACATATAGGTGGTCAAACTTTGTTCATTCGATAACAAAACTAAACCACCACATAAGGTCAATCTAACTTAACTTTCAAGGCAAGGCAACTAGTGACCCCAACGTTAATTGAAGTATGGCAATGTAACATCCTCTATATAAACAACATGTAGATAGATAGCTACAAGCATTAAAAATAATAATAATAAAAAAATAAAAAAATAGAACAAATACCCAAAAATCAAATTTTGAAATCTCCAAAATCAAATATGATTTTACCACTCAACACACACTCATATCACCTGCTAGGACCCAAATTTGTGTTTAATTACAGATTGTTCAGAAGGGAATAACTAAATCAGAACCAACCTTCATTGGTCTGGGCGTTGGTGACCACAAGGTCGAAATCCGTACCCCTCCCTAAGTGCTTGGATTCAAATATTTTTTCTTTCAAAATACCAACTGAGATGAAAGGACCGTCCATAGCAATTGAATCATAATCTCTTGCACTCTTAAATTTATAATACACCGCCATGGTCAATACTTTTTTTTTCTTCCAAAAAAATAGAAATATGTATAATAATACCACAACAAGAACAAACAAACGCCCCGAGGAGAACGATAATCAAAGGCCAATAAAAATATAAAGGCCTTGTATTAAACTCCCAAAAACAAAAATCAAACAGTACAAAAAATTGAAGATCTTTTCGTTTTCTTTTTTCTTCGATTAATCTATTGAGATCGAACAATCAAACCACCACAGAAGAACAGGTAGAGAGAGCTCTTCAGAAGCTTCTTCGCCGACCATACGCCAATCTCCTCTCTTCGGTTCGATTGAAGAGATGCTTCGAATCAAATTAGGTTCCGAGAGCCACCACAGATGCAATCCTCCGCCGATCGTCGCAATTCGAATCAAATTTCACAGATCTCGGTGAAATTAGAAAAAGCCCTCTGCGCTTGTCTTCGCACCGATCCTTACAAATTGCCTGAGAGAATCAGAAAACCCTAGGCTGAGGAACCGATTCTGATGAGCGAATGGATGGTACAATTGCTCCAAAATCGCCGATTGGTTGGCCGTACGTATATAGCACCGAGGCAAATTCACGAATTCCGAGAGCTTCTGACCCGCCAAAACCGAGAAAACCCAAACCTTTCAGAGAAAAACCCCTTGAAATTTGTGAAACTGGTGATGGTTTTCAAGCACTAGGACGTCTGTGTAGGCTGATAATCATTACGAACAGCCAGGCTGCTAGGGTTTGGTTCAGAGAAATTTGAGAGAGAGAGAGAGAGAGAGAGAGAGAGAGAGAGCAATGAGCGTTGGGTTTTGCTTTGCTTTTTTCTAATTTCCTTTTGTTTTTGTTTTGTCCTTGAAATGGTTGAGGGTCGGTTTAACGACTTTCGTTTCGTTTGTGGATAATCCTTGTGGGGCCAGCCCAACAACGACTCGTCGCACACTCAATATGCATTTTTTTAAAAACTTATAAAATTTAAACCTTAAAATCTTTACTTTGAAAAGCTTTGACTCTAAATAAAAATGTTGACCGTAGAAAAACTTTGGGCCCAAGTAAAATAGAACAGCTTCAATTACGAAAACTCCTTTTCCTCATAGGATTGAGAAAGATTTCAGCTATAAATAATAGCCCGGCTCCTTGCATTTTCTACCTTGAGTGAGTGAGCAAGCCAGTAGGAAATCAATTGGGTTTTGCTTCTGGGCAAACGTCAATTTCCATATTTGACGAAAGCTCTTGAATTTCCATTAACAAAGAGCGAAAGTTTTGTTGGGTCTGTGTTGTTTTCTTGAGATAGTTTGAATGGAGAATTATTTGTTCCTTAAGCCGCTCGGTGAAGGAAGTTTTGGGGTTGTATGGAAGGCTTTGCACAAGGTGACTGGTGAGATTGTTGCAATTAAGCAACTGAAGAATGAGGTATCGAGGTTGACTTCATGGGAGGAGTTTCTCCAAATGGCGGAAGTTGAGTCTCTGTCTCAGTTGAAGAACCACCCGAATATTGTCAAATTGAAACAAGCTTTCATGGGTTTTGATGGCACTGCTTCCCTTGTCTTTGAATTCATGGAGGGCAACTTATTTCAATTTATGCAACTGCACAAGAAGATATTCAATGAGGCACAAATCAGGAATGTGTGTCATCAAATTCTTCTTGGGCTAGATCACATGCACAAGAATGGGTGGTGCCACCGTGACCTCAAACCGGAAAACTTGTTGGTGAAGCAAGGTGTGGTCAAGATTGGGGATTTGGGTTCTGCTAAGAAGATTCAGCCGGGCATTCCTTTCAAAGATTATGTCACAACTCGCTGGTACAGAGCCCCGGAGGTGTTGCTCGGCTCACGCTTCTACGATTCCAAGGTTGATATGTGGGCTGTGGGTGTAATCTTGGCTGAGATGTTCAACCTCCGCCCTCTACTTCCGGGTAAAAATGTGGAGGACCAGCTGTTTTGGATTTGTAGTGTGCTAGGCAGCCCAACCATGAAGTCATGGCCTGAGGGGCAAATTCTTGCAGGGCAGGTTGAGTATCAGTTTCCACAGTTTTCTGGGTCTGGTCTCTCATTTTTCATCCCATCTGCAAGTGAGTCTGCAATTCAGCTTATTACTTCGCTTCTTTCTTGGGATCCTGCCAAGAGGCCGACTGCTGCAGAGGCACTAAAGCATCCCTTTTTTGTCGGCTCGCACCGTATTCCACGTGCCATTCCTCGTGCCATTCCTGAGAGACATCACCATATTCTTCCTAACATTGGTGGCATTTTAGTCTAGACTAGTAACTTCATAACTCAGCAAATATTATAAGTTCACTTGTATTTGAAAGATTTTTCAGCTCTACTTTACACAATTAAATTGAATTTGTGAAGAGAGTTCATAATCATATATTGTGCAAATGCTGAATATATATATATATATATACATTGATTCACTTTTAGTATCTTGCTATGTTATATCATTTACTGGTTCATATCTGTATCTATAGAGTTTAGCTTTCATGTAACTTCTGTGTTGATGTATTCTATTGTAGTTCTGGCCCTTGTCTTACTCTAACACCACATGATCGTTCCCAGACAAATATAACTTCTGAAAATGACCTTTTGGACTGCAAACTTTCGTACCCTTCTCTATCCACAGCCGCCAAACCAAATAATGGGTTGCTATACTTGAAAACTCTACATTAAACCAAAGAAACATTTCATATCTTGAATGATGTTAATTAAGAGGATCCCAATACCATAATGATGCATCATTTAAAGATAAGGCGAAACGAGCTAATCTATGAGTGGCTAAGTCGGCCTGTCGGAAAACAAAACTAACGGAAGTATTACTCAAAGTTGCAATGTACCTTAAAATTTGATTACATGATACAATAAATTATAACCAAAATTGGAATATAACCTCAAATTTTGATTGAAGGATCAAATTAGTTGAACATGATGAGTTCAATTAACATTTTCTTTTGAAGAATAGATTATAATCAGAGAATAAATCTTCCCCCAATCGTATATCTCAGGATACATGTCCCAGTCTTTGTCATCTCCAACTACATATTTAGTTCCATGGGCTTCTTTACTTTGTAAAAGTAAGCAGCAAAGACCAAATATAATGACCAAAGCTCTGCTCTGTGTTCCAACTCTTGTCCCAGACATCTTTGAACCATAAGTGCTACAACAATGTTATAAATTACCAACCCCAATGTTTTGATATTTTAGATGATGTGTTTTTCAAAAGAAGAAAGTTGTGGTATCAGACTCTTTCAATCTGTAAAAATCAATCCACTTAATGCTTGCACTTTATATTTTGGTCCGTAAACTTAAAATTCTAGCCCCGCCCCTAATTAAAGACATGTCTACGGGAAGACTTGGCGAAACAACAAGTTGTCCATCTTGTACAACAACTTCTGTGCCAATCCCCTTAATGCAATTTCCTCTATGTCAACTTGGTTTTAAGAAAATAAATAAATCATCTGGGATGAAGTGTGAGATGGAGAGGAAGCAAGGGGATGGAGGAAGAAGAAATGGTTAAATTCAGAAAAATAACATACAAAAGATTAATATTGCAAAATTTCCTTCCTAGAAACTCTTCATTGCAAAGACAAACTACTGTAGCAACAAGCATATATATAGCTAGATGAATCACTCTGCATGAACAGCAATTCTCATTCCATATCCACAGTAATCTATAACATTACAAACTAAGTAGTTTTGACCCTTCTTTAACACCACATGATCTTCCCCAGAGTTGTATAACTTCTTAAGATGGCCTTTTGCACTACAACTTTGGTACCCTTTTGCATCCACAGCTGCCACGCCAAATAATGGGTTGCTATATTTGAAAACTGTATATTAAACCAAAAACAAATGTTAGGCAAATGGTTCCAAACATATGAATTATTCTACACCATGTATTTTTCAGGTTAAACTTTTTCTTTTGGACAAACTTTTTTCATAAGAGTTCTAAACCAAAGAAACATTACAAGAAATCAGTTACTAGTACATCTTGAATGATATCACGAGGATCCCAATACCATGAAGATGCATCATTTAAAGATATATAAGGCAAAACATGCTAATGTACGAGCAGCTAAGTTGGACTCTCTGAAAACAAAACTAACAGAAGTATTACTCAAAGTTGGAATGCACCTTAAAGTGCTTGTCTTTCCCCCATTTGGATACCTCAAACAAAACTAACAGAAGTATTACTCAAATTTTCTTTGAAGAATAGATTATAATAAGAGAATAAATCTTACCCAAGACATCTCCAGCCTTGAAGTGCTTGTCCTTCCCCCAATTGGATACCTCAGGATACAGGTCCCAGCCTTTGTCATCTCCAACTACATATTCAGTTCCATGGTGGGCTTCTTCACTTTGTAAAAGCAAGCAGAGAAGGCCAAATATGATGACCAAAGCTCTGCTCTGTGCTCCAACTCTTGTCCCAGACATCTTCGAACCAAAAGTGCTACAATTTTATCAATTACCAACCCATTTCAAAGGGTTGGATTTATAGAGCACAAAAATAAATGAATTATATCCAGAAAAAAAAAAAGATTATTGGGTGAATAGATACATAGCAAGTATATGCATCCAATATATTTATGAAGGCAATGAAATAGGTGCTTTTGGTATACAAAACCCCTATGGATCTTGATAAACATGTTCGGTATTGGTCTTAACGTGCATTGCACTCAAAGGCAGGTTTGAATAATACCAGATTATGCTAATTACCATAATTACCACACACATAATTTTGTTAGGCAGGTTGGATTAATACACTAAAGTCTGCCTTGCACCGTAAAGAAGGCAAAGTCAAACAAACGTTTTTTTTTTGGACAATGAATCCCTGAGAATGTGTTGCAAGCAATCAATTAGGCAATTTGTCTCCTAAACTAAACTCATATAATATCTATCTGTCAAATCTAAACTCATTGTAATGTGTATCTGTCAAATTAATCCCTTAACATGTAGGATACAGTTTCCTTTTTTTTTTCATTCTAAGCTTGCCACATCATTGAAAAGAATGCTTAAAGAATAGGGTACATTTCTATTTGGTAGACCAAAATCAAAACCAGACATTCTAATTGTTAAAACCAGAAATAAAGCAAAAAAAAAACAGCTGACTTATCATAAACAGTCAGATATGTAGAAAATCTTGCTTCATTTCATAGTCTTATCTTCACAGTCTTATCTTGTTCTCTCTCTCTCTCTCTCTCTCTTCTGAAAATTTCAATGACCACACCAAAAAAATGCCTTACTTATCCAAACAAATCCTTCACCTTGACCAGCATTTCGAAAAATTATGCTACTGACTGTCTTCCCAAAAATCCACAGCCACATGCCTCCTTCATTTTCAAGAACTGAAACATTTTCCATTGTGAAGGATTTCCCAAAAATTATGCTCTGCTCTGTCTACAAACGTCTTGATGATATCCACTCGGTAATAGTAATAAACAACAAAGTTCATTTAAACCAACAAAATCTGAGTGTGATGAATTTAATGAAGCATAGACTGCATGATGCATATGTTATGTAAACAAAGTTTCCTGTTGCTCATGCCACGTAATGAAGCTTGACAAAACGACTTAAGTTGTAAGTCTCACAGGCCTTGTGAAACAAACCTCGTTTTATGGAAATTATGAGCAGAGGAATTTCATAGTTTGGACAAGTTTCATCCACTCATATCCATGTATGTTATGATCTCCCAATAAATTTTAGAAGTAAAAAATTGAATAAGATAAGAAAGAAGAAAAATATGAATCGACTCACAAAAGGTCAGTGAAAACTTAGATTGAAAAAAGCTTAAATATAGACATCTAATGAAACATTCCTTCTAACACAAGCAGGCTGCAACCATAAGTGAATACAAATATACAAACTGATGCCATTCCTCAGACAAATAGAAATACAACAATAAGAAAAGAAAACTGAAATCCCATGCATCAAACAATGGCAGAAGGAGAAAAGAGGTACTATCTATAGATACCCACTGCTTCCCCTCATGTCTTCATATTGCTGATGCCATTGCTCTTTGTGTCAAGTATGCAGTTGCTACATGTTGAAAGTTTGTAGGTAAAAATTCACCCTGATGGCATGACATGTTCTTCAAAGTATGAACGTTTCGTGAGAGTTTTAAGTAAAAATTCACTTATTTGGGATTGTGGTTGTTACTCGATGTTGAATATAGTATGTTGAAATCCAGGATTTCCCTTATTAATTTGCTTTGTAAACTTCTTTCATTGGCAATTGTTTGTGACTGATTAGTTAACCAAAACAGATGCTAATATGTTGCATGCAGCATGCTTATGTATAAAACTTGTTTAGCCCTCAATATTCCTGTGGCTATACGAGATACGAATACTTAATGCAATTCCTAAGCGAGAAGGTGAGGAGAATTGGTTAGTTGTGTCGGGTTTATTTTGGGAGAAGAGCCAAGGAACAAAACTCTCTTTGTGAATTCCCGGTATATTATTACTCTTTCAAGATTCTCAAAAAGGATCCTTCTTAGAAGCATGGTGGGTTCTATTTATAGGGGGTTTAAACAAGATAATTTACGAGCCGGTCACCTCGGCTCGGAGCCGAGCCGTTTGTGTCACACCAAGTTGTTAGGTGGCGGACGGTCGGGGTTCATCCACGTTCTCTTCTCATGATGACTTCACATGTCTTTACTAGGGGCGGGTGCGAACAGAGTAGCCTGTTGCGCGGCGGTAGTCCCATTTGGCCAGGTGGTGGGTCAAGTGGTTCACACGTGGCTTTTAGAATTACAATGCATCACGAAATGCATTCTTTTTTATTTGATTTAATATGGATATAATTGAAAAATTATACAAACTTTGTTTTCCATTCCTACTCAAAACAAAAATGAGAAAGGAAACAAAGTGAAATCTCCGGGTTACTTTCCCGGCATTACCAAACGTGGGAAAGGAATCTTTCATTTCCCATCCCTTGGGAAATAACATGGGAAGTGATTTTTCCTCAAATCCGTTCCGTGAACCAGACAGGGCCTTAGGGATATTATTGCACCCTTCCCCTCTTCCATTTTCTCTTCTTATTTCTCTTCTCCTTACTCTTTCTCCCCCAAAACTAAGTTAGGATTAATAGTTCGTTTTTCCTCTTTCTGAGTGCTTGGACGAAATTAAGGAGATAACTTTTTTTTGTTACAAAAATGAGAGAGAGAGAGAGAACAAAATTGCATTAAACCTTTGTAGAATGATTACAAAATGTTAAGAGTATCACTTACCCCTTTATTATGAACAAATAAATCTCTATCTTAGAAAGAGTGACAAATTTATAGATGTACTTGTCATTATTTTGACAAATGTGAGTATTTGAATGAAATAATCACATAGGGGTTTGATTATTATATGTTGGGCATAATAATAATAATAATCAATAAGGGTACATCAATTTTGCCATGAAGGTTAAGAATTGATTAAAGCGAACCATCCCATTATTACCGTCCATCTGTTGAAGAAATTCTTCCAGTTCTTCCTCAGATGGGGTTTGCCCTAGTAAGGTCAATACATTGCGCAGCTCATCGGTAGTGATAGATAGTGCCTGTAAATAAATAAATAAAAATAAGAAAATTTTATTCAAAAGCACATGAACCATTTTCTTGAACATCTTTTTTTGTCAATCAAAAGGGTGAAATGATGATTAAGCGAACTCAAGTTCTATAACTAACCAATGAAATTTAAATATTAAGGTTGATTTGGTAACTTAATTCAACATTTCAACACACATATTTTCTTTTGTATTTCTACGATTGGTATGTAACGGTCACCCCGTGTGTATAACATGTTACGATCTTTCTTGTATTCATGAAATGAGAAAATTTTAGATGGAATCGGCTATATATTATCATGTGTTTAGTCATATAAAATCAGTGATAAAGACGAGAAATTTAAGTTGAGATGGTAAGGCCTAATATGCACATAAATATATAAAAAGAGGGATCTAACCATTGCCATCCTTGTCAAAAGTGTCGAAGGCTTTCACGAGCTCCTCGACTTGTTCATCGGTCAAATCGTAATACATATTTCCTTATGTTTTTTTCATAAAGAAATATATATAAACTTCTGCACTGTTTTTCTTTAATGTCTCTTTGAAAGCTCCGAAAGAAATGGAGCGAAATGGAGGTATTTAAAGTGTTCATCAAATTCTCTCTCTACGACTGTGAATGAATGTAGTTGTTTAAATGGATGGCAGTAAATCTTGCTGCAGCTTTTACCACAGTTATTTGTTTTAACTTTCAACCTCTGGTGAAAATGCAACACTCAAGTTTGCCATGTAAAAAACCACCATGAATTTGGGATTGTGATATAGTTGCCAATATGTTGCATGCAGCATGCTTATGTATAATAAGTTCTGTGCAGGTAATTTTTTGATGAAATAATATGGCATCAACTTTCTGCCAATTTTACCCAAAATAATATATATGCACATGAGAGGATGTGAGAAAAATATTCTCATGAGGACAGCTAGGGAAATGGAAACTCAAATAACACAAACCCCTAAGTACTTTTTGGTTGAAGTTAGGCATGACAACAGGGCAGATTGGGGCCGAACGTTTGGTAAACGAGGACTCGTAGGGGATTCGGGACCTCGGTATTTTTTTATAATTAAAATTTGTTCTTAAATGAAATAATGAAAAATTATAATGCAGTGGATGAAAAAAATAAAAAGACAATAACACAATACAATTTCGTGTAAAACAACATATAATCATACTCCGATATTGAGACAGAAGTACCATAAAACTAATAGCTAGTTGATGATGGTTGAATTTTCCAGGACTCGATCCGACAATAAACACAACTGCTACTCCAGTAAGTTTCCAAGACATTCTCATGAATAACAGTGCTAGCCCTGGGGGTAGGCAAGAAGGGCTTGGGTCATGGGTCACCAATTAAGAGGGCCCCAATTTTTTTATATTATATATATAATATTGTCCAACTTATTAAAAAAATGAAACAAAGCGATTCAATTTCTTCGCTTCCTCTTCCCAGATGGTTTCTTCTTTTCCCAAGCAGAAACAGAAACAACATGCTTTCCTCTTCCCACAAAGCGACTCCTCTTCTAGTTAGTTTCTCCATGGAAGAACTCTATTTAATCCATCACCATATTTTTCTCTGTTTTCCCCATCTCTCTTCCATCCCTCCATTATTTTCAATTTCTCTTATTCCTCTTTTCTCATATCATATTGTAACCCTGAGAATCAATCTCACACTAGAAAGCTCACAAATTGTCTTTGAGATTGATGGTGACCAAGAGGAGAGGAGCATGAGAAATTAAAAAGGTAGTCAGATTTATAATTTTTCTTTATATTTTTTCCTATCCAGCAAACTAATTTTTCAATTTCCAATAGGAACAAAACACAAAGAGATACGGAGTGGTAATCAGATTTAGTTGCAGACTCTTTTTAATTTCCTTGTTTTTGGAAATCTTATGTTGTATGGTTGCCGTGTGTGGTACTCTTTCCTACCCCGGGGTTTTATCTCACGTGGTTTTCCTCGATAAGGTTTTAACGATGCCACTTTTCCATGCCATCTACCCTTGACTCTTTCCTACTATAATGCATACTACCTTTTTTATTCACACGCTCTACGCGCTACGTAAAATCATTTTATTTGTTGTTTTTTCGCAATTGTATACTAAAGAAAAGGGCCTCATTTAATTTATCGCCTAGGGCCACCCAAAAGTCAAAGCCGGCCCTGATGAATAAGGTGCCTCAAATGATGAATTTGGGGATGGATATTAATAGGTTGATTGAAACCCATGAAGAGCTCAATGATGATGATGTGTGTTGATCTCTAGAGAGGACTATGGCCCCAGTATTAAATTCTCTGAACGAGCAATGTCTCGCCTCAGTAAACCTTGGCAAAATGCACTAATCATCAAGTTGCTGGGTCGCTCTCATACTTATAATTATATGCAAACAAAACTGCAGTAGAAATGGAACCTTAAGGGTGGATGGAAGCTAGTTGACTTGGTGAACAACTACTTTGTAGTCAGATTTGACTTGGAGGAGGACCTCAACTTTGTTCTTACGGGGGGACCTTGGATTGTTGCAGGCCAATACTTGATTGTGCAAAAGTGGGCACCTGGATTTTGTCCTGCTACAGCAAAAATTACCCAAATGGCTGCCTGGATTAGAGTTTCTGCCATTTAGCTAGAATGTTTTGATGTGTGGGCACTTAAGAGACTTGGGAACGTGCTGGGGAAGCTCCTAAAAATTGATACCCTTAACACTTCTCAAAATCGTGGTAACTTTGCTCGTCTTTGCATTGAGCTGGACCTTTCTGAGCCACTTGATGCATTTTTACAGATTAGTGATGCTTGGTATAATATTGAATACGAAGGGCTACCGGATATCTGCTTCATGTGTAGGAGATATATGGTCACAACAAGAATAACTGCGCTATGCCAAATAGACCTGTATCAAAGAAGAATGGTGAGGTGCACAATACAGATAAGATTATTCCACATGGCAATGACTCAGATATGGGCAAAGATGCAAAAATGGGCAATGAGAATGATGTTTTGGTCAATGAAGGCCTACGTGGCCCATGCATGCTTGTGCCTCCAAGAAGAAAAAATAGAAACAGAGGAAAGGATTGGAGTGGCAAGCCTAATACTACAGGCTCAAGATTCGATGCTCTAAGGCACGAGGGGGAGAGTTCTGGTAAGAAGGATGCAAATGGGATTGAGATTGTTGACCAAGCAAAAATGGGACAAGCTGATATGTATAAGAGGGATGCTGGTATTATGTGAGGTGATTTGATACTAATATGGTCCGTTCAATTTTTTTTTTGGTTGAAAATGGCTTTAGATAGAAACCCAAAAGACGGGCAGGCAAAAGCCAAGAAACAACAAAAGTACAGAGGAAAAAATCTTGATCACACTAGCTCAAGCGCAAGCCTAGTCAAGCGATCAAGGACCCACAAAAAAACAGTAAAACAAAACTAGCTACTCAGCCCCCTTCCCTTACATGAGGGCATGGGAGACCGTCAGAATTCAAAACACCAATCAGAGATGGTGGTGGCCGATTGGCCCAACTGTTGAGTTCCACCACTCTACTTCCAATCGAAGCCGCCACGTGGGCCGCCTGATTCAAATTACGAGGAACCCAACTCCAAATCACCTTGTGAAAATTCAGACACAAGATATTTATCTCATCAATCTGAGGCAAAATACTCTAAGTCTTGTTATTGATGGTACCATGAATCCCATCCAGCAAAACTTGAGAATCACTTTCCATGCATATCTTTCTATAGCCCCAAGCTTGGGCCATATCCTTCATTAATCATCTCATAATTGGGTTTACTATCATCACACGGTGAAATCCCTTATTTTTAAATCAAGTTTATATAATTCAGAACATAGAATAAAACTTTTGGGTTCTTGTACTATTGTCCCATGAACTTCGATTTGTGTCTCGTTTTGATGCATGAACTCTTATTTGTCACAATTATTAGTTTGTGATTAGTACATACTTGAGATAAGTAAGCACATTACACGACAATGACAATTTGGTCTAGTGACACTTAATGTCTATTTTATTAGAGGATATTTTGAGTACAAATTTTATGGATGACAATTGTTGATTAATAAAAGAAGGTCATAGACACTTTTAGGGGCATTATTGCACCCTTCCCCTCCTTCCCTTTTCTCTTCTCATTTCTCATCTCCTTACTCTCTCTCATCCTTAAGATGATTGGGCTATCCACAAACACCCACCCCCAAAACTAAGCCAGGATTAATAGTTCGTTTTTCCTGTTTCTGAGTACTTGGACGAAATTAAGGAGATAACTTTTTTTTGTTACAAAAATGAGAGAGAGAGAGAGAGAGAGAACAAAATTGCATTAAACCTTTGTAGAATGATTACAAAATGTTAAGAGTATCACTTATCCTTTTATTATGAACAAATAAGTATCTATCTTAGAAATAGTGAGAAATTTATAGATGTACTTGTCATTATTTTGACAAATGTGAGTATTTGAATGAAAATAATCAGAGAGGGGTTTGATTATTATGTTGGGCATAATAATAATCACTGAGCATTCATGAATTTTGCCGAGAAGTTCAAGAATTGATCCAAACGAACCCTCCCATCATCACCGCCCATCTGTTGAATAAATTCTTCCAGTTCTTCCTCAGATGGGTTTTGCCCAATTGAGGTCATTACATTGCTCAGCTCATCGGTAGTGATAGTGCCTGTAAATAAATAAAAATAAATAAGAAAAGTTTATTCAAAAGCACATGAACCATTTTCTTGAACATCTTTTTTGTCAATCAAAAGTATGAAATGATGACTAAGGGAACTTGAGTTCTATAACTAACCAATGAAATTTAAATATTAAGGTTGATTTAGAAATTTAATTCAACATTTCAACATATATATTTTCTTTTGTATTTCTATGATTGGTATGTAATGGTCACTGCGTGTATAACATGTTATGATCTTTCTTGTATGCATGAAATGAGAAAATTTTAGATGAAATCGACTGTATACAATCAAGGGCAGAACTATGTTTTTGGAGGATTAAATAGAGCCTAGTAGATTAAAGTATAAAAAATCTAATTCTTTATGAAACATGTACACTTTTTCAAGTCTGTTATCGAATATATATTCAATTTGATAATATGTGTTTTGGGTTGCATTTAATATGTATTTGTCTTATGTTAAAGCTTTTTGAAAATTAGCATTTAGCCCTGCACTCAAGATCCTAAGGTCCTAAGTTCGATTTCCCCCTCCTCAATATTTCTTGTATAAAAAAAATAAAAAAAAACTTATTAGAAATAAGTCAATGGAACTATAAACTAACGTGGTTTATATGATTTAACGTATACTTTTATTTCTAAAAAGACTATAGAAACTGGAAGTAGCGAAAAAAATTATCATTATATTTTAAGCTAATAACTTTAGTTAGCCCATCCGTTTAAAAATTCCTAGTTCCCCCTTGTATACAATCATGTGTTTAGTCATATACAATTAGTAATAAAAGACGGGAAATTTAAATTGAGATGGTAAAACCAAATATATATATATATAAAGAGGGATCTAACCATTGCCATCCTTGTCAAAATTGTCGAAGGCTTGCTTGAGCTCCTCGACTTGCTCATCGCTCAATTCGTGAGACATATTTTCTTCTGTTTTTTTTATAAAGAAATATATATAAACTTCTGTACTGTTTTTCTTTGATGTCTCTTTGAAAGCTATGAAAGAAATGGAGCGAAATGGAGGTATTTAAAGTGTTCAAATTTCTCTCTCTGCGACTATGAATGAATGAATGTAGTTGTTTAAATGGATGGCAGTAAATCTCGCTGCAGCTTTTACCACAGTTATTTATTTTAACTTTCAACCTCTGGTGAAAATGCAACACTTAGAATTTTGACTCGGTTTGTAGGGGGTCTGTTGGCTTGGCACCTCCTCCATCCAAATGTTTTCTTCATTTTTATTTAAATGTTCATTTTACATAATTTACTTTATAAATTTGTCTAACACCACCTCAAATAAATTAAAATCTCAACACAAAAGGAATTTGCACTCTAAAAATAATTTCTTATATTTCATCAAATAAAATTTATGGCATCTCCTCAAGTACAAAATATATTGATTAATGAAAAATAAGAAAATTGTTATGGACTCAAAGTTGATTGAGTTACATCTTCTTCATGGGAAATTCTATTTGGAGCTAAATTATTAGTATTATTAATCACATTTATTTATTACATGATGAGTGAAAAATTGCATGCAAATGGAAGCACTTAATCTTCATCATTAAGAAATAACTCAAGTCCATCTAGTAAGCAATTAAACCCAATTTAAATTAGAGGAGCTCTCTACATTTGAACTCCAAACATACTCCCTAGTTTAGGAAGTCTTAAATACTATAATAATCTAACGACTCAAGATATGACATGTCAATTTTTAACTTTTGACATTTATCTATTTAATTAAATCCAACTTAACATCATTAATCCTAAACCCTAAACCACAAGGTGGTAAATTGCCACCTCCAGGTTGACTGACCGCCTAGTGCCTAACTAGCAGGGGTTCGAAATTAGTTGGGAGCACTTTGTGGTTAGGGACAAGCCGAACCCCGTGGGATTAATCCCACCCTTCGGGTGTGGGGACACCTCGTGGTATTTACCCAAAAAAAAACCTAAACCTACCCATGACACACCCACCCCAATCACGGCAACCCCTTCCCTCCTATCAAAACCATATAATTAACTCAAACTTGAAATATTCCATAAATTGATGGGTGGAGACGCTTCATAATTGTTTATGAGTGTTAGGTAATTTGGTTTGGGTTAATTGGGTAAAAGGCCACCATGATAACACCTAGTTCTTGCTTTTTATTGCATTATTATGAAAAACAGTTTAGCTGGTTGTTTGTTAACATGGCTGTTAATTCGTAAAGAACGAGAAAGGTTGGTTGTGAGGATGGAAGGGGTTGCCGTGAGTGGGGTGGGGTGTGTTATCGGTGGCTGATAGGTTTATGGTTTGTTCTTTATTGTTTTTTATTTATTTAGACTTAACGTTGTTAAGTTGGAGTTAATTAAATAGATAGGTGTCAAAGGTTAAAAATTGAAATGTCATATCTTGAGTCATTAGATTATTAGAATGGTTAAGATCTTGCGAAATGCGGGTAAATGCATAGTTGCTAAATGTAGAGGCTTGAGATCCTAGTTATATACTCATTCTTAACACTAGTGATATAGATAAATCGTACACCATTTAATTTCTGTAGAACAAACCCAAAAAACCACAAAAGGATAGTTGGCCCTATTGAATTTAATTTTGATTATTAAATTACTTTGATGCCATGTTGAGTGTTTTGGGTTTTTTATGAGGTTTTGGGGTTAGGCTTGTTTTAAGAAATCGATGGTAGTTTTGTAATTTATAGGAAGTTCAAAGCCTCTATGTAATGTTGTAAATGCGGTTTGGATATGTTTCTAAAGTCCATTTCATGTAGAGTTTTATATATATATATAATTTGGACTCTTATATTGGTCATAATAGTGAAACTCCCTTTAAATTATTGATTTATTTTTTTGTTATGTTTGTATTGTAGGATTAGATACTTGAAAATAGAAAATTAATTCTTTACTTTATTTAAAATTAGATAACATTGGGTAAGACATCATAATTCTTGAGGTGTTTGATGAGCTTGATGTTTTTGTGTAAATATAATCTCACACACTTTTTATTTTATTTTATGAACAATACAAAATATTAATGTCTGCCATCACTCGTTATTGCCTTAAAGTGTTGTTGCTATAGCCATGGCCTTGAATATGCACAGGGTGCTTTGCCCGCTTGGTTCTGAAATTTTGACTTGTTAACATACCTCATAATATTCCAGGCCAAATTACCCAAAAGAAAAGAGTACCTATAAATTAATCACATGAAACCATGAAAGCCAGTTGCTAAGAAACTGTTAACAGTTAGGCATGTGTTCCACCAAGGTCATCGTAGTTTCAATTTTAGCAATTTTATTTTAAATTTATCAATTTCATCGTTGGAACCCTCATTTCTGTTAATTGAGTGCACAGCGTAGTCACGTGTTGCACACATGTTCATCTAGTTTGACCAAATTTACACTAAGGTCACTCTATGCCACTTAACATGTGCGCAACTCGAATTCATGCCGTCCACTCAATT
The DNA here is from genome assembly GCA_024362665.1 of Prunus padus. Taxonomy (NCBI): domain Eukaryota; kingdom Viridiplantae; phylum Streptophyta; class Magnoliopsida; order Rosales; family Rosaceae; genus Prunus; species Prunus padus. The sequence goes on along the minus strand of JANFAM010000005.1, from coordinate 10,601,544 downwards.
GAAGGAAATAAGAATTCGCAATTGGATTCATCCACTCAATGGAAATAAGGATTCCCCACCGACGTATTTTCAAACCTTAAGAAACAATGCAAACATTGTTCTTACAATTCCTCCCAGTCCTGTTTAACAACCATTTCATACTTCTCCCAATTTGGGTTAACTACCAGCAAAAACTTAAAACCGTCAATTCTTACAGGCATGTCTTGCAGTTAAACTGAACCAGAAGAAGATGATAAAATAGACAACCACAAGAACCGCAACATGCATTTTATTTTGGTCTCTCTCCCTCTTCTTCTCCAGCATAGAATATACAACTCACAAGAACCATTCAACTTATTCTAATAAACTCTTCTAGCATTTCAGACAAAAACCAAAAACATGAAAGCAATGACAAGACCTAGAATTGCTGAATGCCACTACTACTCAGAAAATTTCATTTTGAACAGTCGATAACTGGGTATTCGCACAAGTAGGATACACATCTCAGTCCACCAGCTGATCAAATCCAAACAAAACTACATTCAAGTTTATTGGTGAGATTAATAGTGTCACACCCACCACCTTCATACTCAACTCAGCTAACACTTTTATCCCGACTTATTGGAGTCATCTACTGCTTATTGCTGCTCGGAATTACTAAACTGTATCTTCTCTCGTGGATCTTCCTATCATTACTCACTCATCCCACCACTTCACATCAACCAAAAATCACTTATACATCAAACACTTCAATGTATCCACTCTCTTAGTAATAAACCAATTCAAATTGCATCTTGTAAAAGCATACCAGAACACACAAGGAACCACAAAAAGCATGTCCTGCCTTATACAATGATAGACATAGAAGACATTCTAATCATAAGTATTGTTTCTCATACCCAAACAGATTCAGATCTAAATTATCATACAACTCAAAACGAAAAGTATATCCAGCAAATTATCTACACAACCTTATAGCAATATGACATGATTGTTCAGTGGAATAAAAAAATTGTGAAAAATTATTCCAGGCAAGTGGGTATTTGATAAATGATACGCATCAATTCTAGCTGCATAACTAAATCAAGAGGTACAAAAACAGAAAACCAAATGCATATATCATTGTACAAAACCTAGTTAAAATTCCAAATAACCCATATAACAGATATGAAGTTTCAATGAATTTACATATGTAAATGACGGATCCATCAATGGCCTTTGCTGCTTTTCAACTTCACCACTCAATTACACGAAAAATCGAATCCGAAATTCCTGGAATCTCAGTATCTCTCTATATCAAAACTTTGTTCCTGAAATACCAATCAAAACAAAAGTCCCAAATTTGATTCAGAACAAATACCTAAACTTGAAGTTTGCAAATTTAGGAAACTGGGGCAATTTGAGAAATATGGGAAATTAAGGGGAGGGGGAAATGGTGAAAATGGAAAAATCTGAAAAAGGCACACCTACGTCTGTTTGGAGTAGGAAGAGGAAGAAGGAACACGCTTGTTACGGAACATCATGTAACCGACGGGTAAGACTAATCCGATCATCATGATGGCCGCTCCGATCACGTATCTCAGTGGGCTCGGTGGTTCCACCTCTATCAATCTCCTGAACTGCACCGCACAGGATCACAGCCCCTCCATTATTTTTAATTTTATCTAAATAAATAAATATAGATCTGGATCATGGGAGAAAAATAGAGAGAGAGAGAGGGTTACAGGCATTGTTGGGGCTCCGAAGATTGAGAGAGCGAGAGGCCGTCCGACGGTGACGGTGGCGGAGGATCGTTTACTTCGACGACGGGAATGAAAGGATCGGCCTTGAGCCCTTTGTCAGGAATCAATCGCTCATCAATTCATAGTCGCTTAACTCAAGTCGTCACTTCTCGTCGTTTGGTAATGTGGTCTTACTTTTGGGAGCGTTGGATGGGCTGAGCCCAGCTATGTGGGGCGAAGGGAGAGCCCAATAATAACCTTAGTCAGTTCTCTACCAAGCCCAACTTTGTTTTCTTCTTGCCTTTTTTTTTCTTTTTTTCTTTTGTTCTTTTATGTAATTTTCTTTTACTCAAGCGATATTGGGGAAGGGAAGAATCAAACGCATGATATGGAGTAGGCACAGAACCAAATAGTTTCTTGGATGTGCTAAACATGAGATATGCTTTTATCCTTTTTAAGTGTTTTCAAAATTCCACGGGCAGTCATTTTGTATCTAGTAATATGCATTCCGCTAATGATCATTTAATTCAATAACATTAATTGGGCTCCTCTTTTATTAAAGAGATGATACACTAGTTGGATTAATGCTCTTTACAATGTGATCAAAGATCGCAAGCGATTGGTGTTTAGCTCAAGTGGTGATCCAAGAGAGGTGTGGAAGAGGACTATTTTAGTCTCCCTTGTTTTTGGAAGAAACAAAAATATTAGTTAATTTCATTTTTTTGGCAAGTGGCAGTTGGTACTGAGTCACTGACTCAGTCATGACTCGGTTGCAAAGCAAACGACACCTAACAGGACGACGTATTTGTGGAGGTGAATGCCAAGCGCGCCACCATTTGCATTGCAGATAGATAGAGCGATAGATAGAAATGAGCCTCGTCCAAAGAGCCTCTCCAAGCCTCCCCAAACTTTTTGGATTTGCAAAGAAGTCCTTCAAGTCCTTGAGATTTCCGGGTGAGCCCCTCGATCCTTCGTCTTCTCCCATCCTCTCCTACGGAATCCATGTATTCCATGCCCCCGTAAGTCCTCTCATCTTTCTCTCATCTCGCATCGCAGTAGCTTCATTTTCCTTCTTCTTTTTTACTCGGAAACCAAACGGGGATGAGAAAATCGAAAATGGGTGTGTTTTGTAAATAGGATGCAGTTGGGATTGTGGCCAAGCTCTCGGATTGCATTGCTTCTAAAGGTGGAAACATACTCGGTGCCAGTGTCTTCGTGCCCGAAAACAAGCACGTCTTCTATTCCAGAAGGTACCTTTTGCTTTTGCTGTTTGATATTTTTTGCCAAATTTCTCAGATTTCATTTGCAAACCGAAATAAATAAATAAGTAATTTGTCTGGTTTTGTTTGGATGGATTGATTGATTGATTATGGATGGATTGATTGATTGATTATAAGTGCCAAAGCTTGGAATGAGTCTCATTTGATTGTTGTTGGAACTGTGTAATATTGTTAGGATGAAAAATCTAGTGATTCAATCAATGAAGTTTGCTAGCTTTTTTATTATATTTATTTAAAGAAGAAGAAGAAGAAGATTAAAATATGCAGAGTCAGCTTTTCAAAGTAATGACTTCGAAAGAAATGGAGCATGTCGATTTGACAGGTTGCTTCCAACTATCCAACATTAGTTTTTCCAGAGCCAGCTATTGTTTGATGCAATATGTTGAATTGTACGAACTCTGTGATTAGATAGAACCATGAGACAGCTGAAAATCTAACTGTCTGCAACTTGGCAGTGAATTTATTTTCAATCCCATTAAATGGCCAAGATCGGAAATGGATGAGGATTTCCATAAGCTGTCGACAACGTACTCTGCGATGAGATCTGTTGTCCAGGTTCCAGATCACGACCCCAAATATAAGATTTGTGTCCTTGCCTCAAAGCAGGTGTACCACACACAAATATTCTTATATATGTACACACCTAGACACCCATGTTCTTATAGGTTCTAATGTTGTGTATATTAAAACTGTCTTTATGTTGCTCCAGGATCATTGTTTGGTTGATTTGTTACATCAGTGGCAGGAAGGCAGACTTCCAGTAGATATAACTTGTGTTATAAGGTGAGGTTTTTGGAAGTTTCAGTATTGTAGTTCATATTTTGGTTTTCATTCAGAACTTTGAACATGGTTGCACTTCCTCGTTTTTCTTTTCATTCCAGTAATCATGATAGAGGTCCAAACACCCATGTGTCTCGCTTTCTTGAAAGACATGATATACCTTATCATTATCTGCAAACAACCAACGCAGACAAAAGTGAAGGGGAGATATTGGAGTTGGTTCAAAATACTGATTTTTTAGTTCTTGCCAGGTACATGCAGGTAAATCAGGTTACAGAATTCTGTGTTCTCACCATTTCATTTCAATTATCACTTTCAACTTTCTAAAACAGCCATGGGTAAAAGGTATTGAAATTGAAGTTTGCAGTGCTGACTGGAGGAACAAGCTTCTTCTTCTTCTTTCATTCTAGAACTAGAAGTCAAAGGATAGTAAACTTTAGTACCAAAAAGGATAGTAAGCTTGAAATCTATCAAATCCATTAGTGTCCAAGGAAGAAAACAAAAGAATAAACAAAGTAGACATATTGCAGATTTGTTGTAAAAGATTAATATTGTAGTATTTATGAACTAAAGCATTGTTTTCATTTCCACAGGTATTATCTGGCGATTTTTTGAAGAGCTACGGAAAGGATGTAATTAACATTCATCATGGCCTTTTGCCATCATTCAAGGGTGGAAAACCATCTAAACAGGTTCACACTTCTTGTCCTTCTATGTGTTAAAACATATTGTTGCCATTTGAAGTATATCTATGCTTCCATCCTAACTGTCTATACATGTTTAATTTGGTAGATTATGTTCGCAGGCTTTTGATGCAGGGGTGAAGCTTATTGGTGCAACAAGTCATTTTGTGACCCAAGAACTTGATGCTGGTCCTATTATTGAACAGATGGTAAATACAATTTTTTACTGCTGCTTTTAATTTTGCCCCTGTTTAGTTTTGACATCCTTGTAAAAGCTGTATTATTGGTTCTGAATCTCTGACCATACAGTCTGATTTTCTGTGGTGATTATTCTCATTTTTGCTGCTATTTGAAAGTTACAACCTTTTTTACTTTGACTTCCATAGAAAGCTTTGGTTTTTCCTGGGCAAGTGTGAGATGGGAACATGATGACATCAAGTTAAACAACTGAACCAAGTTACATAGAACATGGATCACATTGAAAAGGACGACTTTGCTACCCACCAAGAGCATGGTGGGTGGGATAGTCGTAGTTCAGATTATATATCTTACTATTAGAAGTTAGAGTGCTTTGAAATGCTCAATAGTCAGAATCTTACTAAAACACAAACTTATGTGAGCCTAAAACTTTTAGTAAAATGCTTTCAATGGCTTGATCCCTCATTAATATTCTGTTCTGGTAATATGAAGCATGATTATAAAATTTTATCTCATAACCTGATAATGTCATTACTCAGCTTTGTTGTTTATTGCATCACATTGTATAAATTTTTTGTAGAGTTTAATATTTAGTGGTCGAAAGAAATGAAGAACTTGTGTAAACCTGCTGATTTCTGGCTTCTGTAAATTGTTTAAGACAGACATGCTTGCATTTTAGATTATGTGTTCTGTGTGCAATGCCCGTCTGTGGGGCCTGGAAATTAGATTTATTACCAAGCATTGATATTCAATTATGCGTATATTGTAACTGTAGCAGCTTATAGAGTTTACAATACATTCAACTTCAATATGCAGGTTGCAAGAGTTTCACACAGAGATAACTTGCAGAGTTTTGTGCAGAAGTCAGAGAACCTCGAAAAACAATGCCTTACGAAGGCAATCAAATCGTACTGTGAGCTGCGAGTGTTACCTTATGAGGATAACAAGACTGTTGTATTTTGAGAGAAAAAAGAACATACTTCTGAGGAGAAGTGACTGGCATCTGTTTGTACATTGTATCATTCTTATAAGAAGTTGAAAATACATATTTTCTGCCTTCAAGGGCACACAAATGAAAATGATAGTTCTTGAGGGCCCACATGTTGATTATGAAATTGGCTTTATGCATGTCATAATCATATTTTGAGTCATTTTATTGGGATGATTTTGTTTGAACTCCTTATTTGCGTAAACTGTGCGAACTTAAAAGGCAAAAAAGCAAATGGTAGGGTCTAATTTAGAACCATCCCTTTTATTTTGTTTCTATAAAACGAGAGATTTTCTTCTGTGTTTTTCTTTTTTTTCTTCTTTTGGCATGCAATCAATTCACTCTTTAGCACCAGCTGAGGGAATTTCAGCCATTCCCCTATCATAGGGATTAATGGCAGTATTCTTTCGGTAACCTTGATTTCAAAGCCGATTCTCCTCGCAAGGCTAAAGAAAGACTTTGTATTACTTAATGATCAATGGCTTAAAACAACAGGAAGACAAGACCATGTTGCGTAGCAACGTGTTTTCTTATACATGTATGCACTGTCACTCATTGGCAAAAAGTAAAGAAGCAAGACAAGAAATTCATTACTTGGTAAATTTCTGTGCATATTATGATGATTCTTCAAGAATTCTCTTAATCTTTTCATTTGGAAGCTGAAATTTTTGCTTTCTTTTGTTTACTTTTAAATATGAACAAGTACCTGTAGCAGCTGCTGCTGTAAGAGTCATAAGATCACCAGGACTTTGAATGTCCACTGCTGATCTAACAGCAGATGCCACTCGGCCATTTCAATGCAATGCGATGCCAGCAACTCTGTAGCCAAAGCCAAAGCCATGGTCGTTTTTGAGCCAGAACCACTAGAGTTTTCTGCTGCAGTCAGTAACAGCAGCCAAGGCTGCAGCAACTCCTGCAATGGAGACAGCAGAATGCACTCGTGCTCTTACTACCCGTTCCTTATCTTTCTTCTTCACTGTGCTACTAGTGAACTCCTTATGGTGGAACCATTTGCCCATTGACTTCGTTCTCCGATTATTAATAGACTTTACAATCTTTCCTGTCTGCAAGAAAGAATCAGAACAATTAGAAAACAGAACTGAACTTGCAATTCAGACTTACAACTATTGATAGAATGTGCCATCCCACTCCTTAGTTTCATGAATACTTAGGCAATTCAATATCAAGCCATGAATAAAGGGGACCAAATTAGGGACATACTGCACATGCATATATTCGTTGGAGTTAAGGGAGACTAGCTTACTAGTTGTGGCACAAGAGTTGCTTCTGGGAATTTATCAGCACTTTTTTCAAGAAAAATTTGCTTCTGCTTTTGAGCAAGAGCCCTTGAGATTTCTGAGGCAGAAAGACTCCATGACCTTGACAAAAACTCCATTGGCTCCTGTGGTGTTTGTGGCTGAGGGATTGCAGGCAAGGTTGGCACTATTTTCATCTCCTCAGCTTCCTCTACTACATGTTATAGCCCATGCAAAGAACCCGCACTCTTCCAAGCTGAAAAATAACCACTTTCCATTTTTTAATTTCAAGTTGTGTCTTTCTACAGACAGTTTTAAATAATAGTAGCCGAGCCTATAAGAGGACGCCACATGGCCAAGTAAGGCTGGGGCACTCATATACCGACCTGACCAGGTTGACCGCCTGAGGTACTGTTAATAGGTCTTAGAGCCGAGCTTATCAGAGGACGCCACTTGGCCAAGTAAGGTTGGGGGTTCTCATGTACTGACCCGACCAGGTTGACCTCCCCAGGTCCACTGTGACGTCATGTGACCAGAAAGGTAGAAGCGCTAGTATACCGACCCGACCAAATTCCTGTCAAACCAAGTCACTTCATGCACCTAATACCAGCATGGTGGCTGAAAGAGAGCATTTAATGCGTTTCACATCCAAGCCAGGTGTCGTCTTACTACTTGGTCCCTGATAATCAGCATAGTGACTGGTGCTCATAACCACTCTCTGATCCCAGCATTGGGAATGGCTGAAGATTTTCCCCTTTTGCTAGATTGAAGGAGATTGGAATGGCTGAAGATCTCTCCTTTTGCTAGATTTAAGGAGATATGATCTCTCCTTCTCCCTCTATAAATACTCTTCACATACATTGAGACAAGGGTAATAACTTCATTCTCCAGAAAACTCCATCTATTCATTCTCAAAAGAAGATCATCAGTTCTATCTTTAACTTAGACATCAGAGTGGATTTGGCTAGTACCATACCAGTCCTTCCCCCCTTTTGATAGTCTAGCTGCTTGAAGTGTGCAGGTTATCTTGGAAGATCGATTCAACTCAACAGCTCGGGGTACGTTCAGGCCTTGACCCGAGTTAGGACCCTCGTCCAACAAAACTAGTCTCCCTATCAACAAAAATGTTCTAATTAATCAGAAAAGCTTTTCTTCTTTAGGGGTGGGCATAAAAATCGATAAATTGATTAAATCGACAAAACCAACCCAAAAATTTGATTTTTTGAAGAAAAAAATGAAGTCAACGTCAAGAACCGACCCGACCCGATTGAGATCGGTTCAGGCTTTGGGTAAAAAAATTTCAACCGTTGGACCTGACCCGAACCGCCTAATATTTAATTATATATGTGTGTGACACATGGCGTTGAATGATTGGTCCAGGGAAGAATTTATGGTGGGTTTGCTCGCACTAGATAGAAGCGCTCTCATAATTTTTTTCAGTAACCCTCACCTTCTCTCTCACTCACGCGGCCTCTGTCTCTCTCTCCCACCTCAACAAATCGGCGGCGACATCGCCCTGCTCTCTCTATCTCGTCTCTCTCTCTCTCTCTCTCGCGCGCGCTCGCTCTCTCTCTCTCGCTCTCAGTCACTCTGCTCTCCTCTCTTCTCTTCTCTCTCTCTCGCTCTCACCCACATCGCGACGGTGACAGTCACCTTCTCTGACCCACCTCAGCGACGGTGAATCTCTCTGGCCGCCTCTATCCACCGCCAATCTCTCAGGTAATTTTGCATGTATTTTGTATGAATATATTAATCCTGCCAGTTTAGTAGGTTTCATTTGCTCATTTTGTAAGTATGACATACAAAATGCAAGATGTCATTCCCCTAAACCATTGCAATGTTCACATTTTCAATCGCAAGCATGCTTATCCAATATTTACATTCAGTGAGGAACTTACATTTCCTCCAGCAGACCTGACAATGGAAGATAACATCCTAGCAGTGGGTTGAACATGAGCTGCTATGTATACATCATAGCCTTTAAGCAAGCCTTGGGGACTTGCTTTCGCTCTGAGAACTGCACCTCTTAACTCAGTTCTATATTTGAGCGCATACTCTCTATCATCTAATATGTAAGATGATTCATCTGAAAAAAAGAAATCCAACAATGGGAAAAAAAAAATGCTTAAGGTGTTACTAATACCACAAAACCATAGTCAATTCAACTCACCTACATATCTTCCTTGACGAAAGCTTTCTTTCAACCAGCTGGGAGAAACCATCCAAGCTCTGCACAGCACAGAAAGCTCTGTTAAATAAAATATATTTATAGGATAAACAATACTAGACTTTTCCTAATAAATTACGCCTATAAACAGAAGGATATTAACTTGTTGAGTGTTTTTGTTTGCTTTCTTTTCCTGTTTCTCTGCCACCAAAAATAGTCTTTCTAATTTAAGTGAATACATTTTCGGATTTTATGTTTGTTGTATCTTATCCCATAGAAAGTAATGATTTAATTTTTTAACACCTCAGGAAAGAAATGTGACGTAAGCGTCAATAAAGTTTCTTCTGTTGTTTTCTTTACCCCTCGACAGGATCATAAGATGAGCAGACCTTCAGCACTCAAACGGAAACAGCCAGACTCTAGTTCTCCGTCGGAGTCTTTGACAGAGCATGAGAAAATCGTATATAGTGTAATCCGAAGCAAGCAAGATATGGGAATTTGGACACGAGACATGAAGAAAGAAGCGAACCTCCCCGACAATCTGGTTGGCAAATCCATAAAATCACTCCAAGCCAAGAACCTGATAAAAGAGGTTGTAAATGTCCAAAGCAAGGGGAGAAAGCATTATATGGCTGCAGAGTTTGAGCCCTCCAAGGAGTTAACTGGCGGGGATTGGTATTCTAATGGGACCCTCGATAAATATTACATAACCTGTGTAAAAGATGGGTTTGCAAAGATCATATATCAGCTCAAGGTTGCTACCTTGGAGGGAATTTCAGATGAAGTTAAAAAGAGCGGAATATTCAAAACTTCGTTCACAAAACAGCAAATTGAGGAGATTCTGAGGGTTTTGGTTTTGGACAAACGGGTCACGGAGGTGAAAAGCACTGGGATGGGGGAGTTTGGTTCATTTCCCGTTGGGAAAGTTTGCTATAAATCCACAAGCAAGGGAGGTAGTAAACGGGAACCCAAAGTAGGGGCCATGGCTTCCATTCCATGTGGAGTTTGTCCGCGGATAAGTCAATGTACACCAGATGGTATTATTTCCCCAAGGACTTGTGTCTACTTCACCAAATGGTTGGATTTCTGAACTACTTGTATGCAGAGACAATTGTTTGGTACGCTTTTGGAGGTTTTCTTCTTTTGTCCATGTGATGTATGGAGTCCTGCAGAAGCTTGATGCCTCAAAATTTTGCTTCTAAATCTTAGATATGATGTTTAACGTCTTTGAGTATGTCTTTTTACCTGGTTTAACAAAGTTGGTTTCTGAATTTTTTTTGGCTCAACCAGGTTTCCTATCTTTCTTTTTTTGGTGCTCAATAATAATGTACTTAATCTTGTCTGGATTTTTATCACAAATAGTCCTTGAAGTCTGCAAAATACTTAATTTTAATAAATTTTGTTTTTGGCGATCAATGTCGTCCTCTAAGTTTTGTCCCGTACACACCCAACACCCCCGCCCAACCACCATGTGCCATAATCACCACCCTCTTTCTCTGTCTCCTCCCGATCCAAGCATCGACCTAAGCCCCCTCTCTCCCTCTCCCTCTCAATTTCTCTTTTATTTATTGATCTGCATGTTTCTTTTTTTAAATTCTAAGGGCACGTTTAATAACCATTTCAATTTCAATTTTAGTTTTCATTTTTTGTGCTAGAGTATAGAGGAAAAGGATGGAGGATGGAAGTGTGAGATTGAGATTGGAGATAGTGTTAAGAGGGAAGATGGGAGGGGGAGGAGTAACAAAAGTGAAAACAATTTCAAATAGATTTCAGTTTTTAGTTTTTGTTTTCACTTTTGTTACTCCTCCTCCCTCCTATCCTCCCCTCTCATCCTCTCTCTCATTCCCACTCATTAGTTTTCACTTTAGTTAATCAGAAATTCTAATGGTGACTGGTGTGGTGGATTTTCTGCTAATATTGGGCTTGGTTCTATATTAGAGGCGGAAGTGTGGGCTATTCTTTATGGTTTGAGGCTTGCTAGCAATTCCAACTATTTTCCATTGATTGTGGAATCTAACCTCTCAATTGGTTGTTGTGTTGGTGAATGCTTTTAGTTGTGATCCGTTATACCCTCTCTTTAGCCTTATCCCTTGTTGTAAAGCCCTCATGGCGGGTGGGTGTGTCGCATTCAACATGCCTTCACGGAATGCAACTCTGCCACTGATATGCTTGCTCTCTTGGGATCTCCAAGACTTTGGGTCTCCATATTTGGGACTCTCCCTATGAGATAATTAATGTTTAATGATTTGTGTAGGGTTTCTACCCTTAGATCTGTTACTTTTAGTCTTTGTGTTGGGCTATAGCCCTCCTTGTTACACAAAAAACAAATTGATTATCAAACGGCCCTTAAGTTGTTTGATAACCATTTTATTTTCAGTTTTATTTTTTTTTTTAACTGAAAACATGTTTGGTAGATTTCATTTTCATTTATAAAAAAAAGTGAAATCTAGTTTTCAAAATCACCCTTATTTTTTAAACCAACTTGAAAGTGTTTTCAGTTTTTAGTTTTCGTTTTCAATTTTTTTGCTCTCCTTTTTCATTCACTATTTTTACATCACCACACATGAAATGCACTCTAGTTACTAAAACTCAGTATTTGGGACCTCCCGACTTGAACTCGGCAGCTCGATTCTTTCTTTCGGCAACATACCCAATCCAAGCCTCAAAACCTCCAAATCCAAAATTCACCAAAAGCAGCATCCTAATTCCAAAAAATTCACCGAAATATACTACAGACTCTTTATAACATGCATTTTCTTTATAATTTGACCCCAAAAAATTCCATTTTCAAGTTCCACAAAAAACTAAAATCAGTTATCAAATAACTTTTGTTCATTTTTTCAGTTTTCACTTTGTTTGAAAAATGAAATTAATTACCAAACAAGTTTTCAATTTTTAATTTTTAAAAAGTGAAAAATGAAAACTAAAAATTAAAAACTGAAAACTGAAATGGTTATCAAACGTTTTTCATTTTCAAAAGCATTGTTTTATATAATTAGATTTCTGAGTCGTACGTGCACGCCATCCCAGCAATTGTATCGTCAAGAGCAGTTCCTTCTTCTTTGTCGCTTGTCATCTTGCCATGGCGAACACTCGTCCTCCATTCCTTCTTGGTTGTGGATTTTCGGGTCTCCTACCTGGTCCTATCTGGTTTCCTCTTGGTGGTGCTTGTTGAGCAGGTCGAGGAGCCTGGTTTCCAGCGTCGTTTCTCGATGACTATTGTCGTGGTGCATTGGTTCCACCAGCTTGATTCTGATGTGGACAGTTAGGTCTAATGTGACCTTCTTCTCCACACGCATAGCAGGTAGTGGTACGGTTCTTCTTTGGGATTGGTTCCTTGCTACTAGAACCTTTATCTTTCTTTTCCCCAAAGCTCATTTTCTTGGAATTGTTTCTTCTTTGATCCTCAAATCTCTCGGGGTGTGGGTTTCTTTTATGGCTTAAGAGATAGCCTTGCTTCAGCACATGTGCATTATTCACCATCTCTTGGTATATTTGATCTCCTTGAGCTGTCACATGTCAGCGAATATCGTCCCTGAGGCCTTGTCGAAACCTCGTCGACTTCATTTCTTCGTCCGCCATTAAGGTAGGTGCAAAGCTTACTAGGTCAGTGAACTTTGCTATGTACTCTACCACTGTCATCTTGCCTTGTTCAAGGGTGAACAATGCCTGGATCTTAGTTTGTTTAAAAGCGGTAGGAAAATACCTATTGAAAAAGTATCTTTCAAACTCGTCCCAACTGATGTGTTCAGCATACACCCCCTCTTGGTGAAGTATTGTGTCCCACCAACTGCTTGTCTCGTTCTTCAGCATTTGGGTTGTGAACCGGACGCGATACTCTGGTGGCGCATGCATAGAGTCTAACTTTCTCTTAATGTGCTTAAGCCAACCTTTGGCTTTCTCGGCTTCCATTGCCCCTTTGAACTTCATCGGTTTCAGTTTTAAAAACCGTTCCAGGAAATAAACATGAAATTGATGTTACTTTATCATAGACATGAAATAAAGTTTCTGGCTAATACAAAATCTGAGTTTGGAATCTGACTTTCATAGAACAAACAAAACTTCTCATGGCACTATGCACAAGCATTCATATGTGAACACGAAATTTGCATATCTTGTAGCGTACATGAACAGAAAATCGTATCGTTCCCTAATGTCTTTGATCCCTTGTATAAATCTTCTTACTTGTAACAGAAGTATATTGCATTTGCATTATCAAAGGTCATATACACAAGTGCTGAAGTGACTCATATACTATTACTGATACTTAAAAATCCCAGGGAGTGCTCAGTTTCTCCAATGTAGTTGACTCGACGAAGAAGATTTTTGATCCCATCAACCCATTTCTGCTTATGAACCTTGTTCTTGCACTTGAACTCTAGTAGACCCTGTCCAGTTTTGAGCCCGAAATAGACCTCTTCTGAAATTTCCCTTTCTTTCTTATATGGCCAAGCAGAAGTCTCATCACAGATTCCATAAACAACACCTAACACATGTACATTCAGATGTTATAAAATGCTTGCTAAAAAATATATCGGTCAACAAAATTTCTACGAACAGTGCTGACTAGTTTCCAAAATCAGAGAGGAATGAAGACAGAATAGTAGTGTAAATAGAACACACAATTTGTTAAAAAGTCAATCAGCTTACTTTTATTTTTCTTGGAGAAGGCTCCTCCAACATGTTTACGCTTGAGTTTAACTATAACCTGAAAAGACAAAGATACAAGTCAGAAACTTGCCAACGCTTTCTCCTGATCATTCCTTCCACTAAATTTATTTACCTGAGATTTATTGTTGATGTAGACAGAGACACGTTTCCATTGTAAAACACCTGTATACACCAATTTCATCAAACCCATATGAATTAGTTAAGTCCATTTGACACTTCCAGGTTTAACTGAATTCATGACTCAAGAGAAGCAACATCAAGTTTACAAGCACAGAGGAATTAATTAACGTAAACTTCTACGAACTGCAAGAATTAAAGCTTCTGGTACTTGATATTTTGGATTTCTGTACAAAACTTCCCAATGTCAACGGAACTTATGAAATTACAAAGTTTGTGTCCTTACTAGAAGCCATGTGGTAGGCAATGCAATCTGTTTATATCATGCGGGGTCTCTCACATACTTTATAGATGAATGAATCCTGTACTTGTTATATTAAGTTACCTTTTCCTGTAAGTTGCAGTAGTTCCCCAACACAGGGAGGATCCTGCTCCTCTACTTGACTATAAAAAGCACCAGCTGAAGGAATTTCAGCCATTCCCCTATCATAGGGACTTATAGCAGCATTCTTTCTTGCTTCTTTCGGTAACCTTGATTTCAAAGCCGATTCTCCTCGCAAAGCTAAAGAAATACTTTGTATTACTTAATGACCAATGGCTTAAAACAACATAAAGACGAGCGTGTCAATGTGTTTTTGATATATGTATGCATTTTCACTCATTGGCAAAAAGTGAGCAAGCAAAACATGAAATTCATTACTTGGTAAATTTCTGTGCACATTATGATGATTCTTCACAAATTATCTGAATCTTTTCATTTGAAAGCTGAAATTTTTGCTTTCTTTTGTTTACTTTTAAATATGAGCAAGTACCTGTAGCAGCTGCTGCTGTAAGAGTCATAAGGTCACCAGGACTTTGAATGTCCACTGCTGATCTAACAGCAGATGCCACACGGTCATGATTAGCTCCGGCTAATTCAGCCATTTCAATGCAATGTGATGCCAGCAACTCTGTAGCCAAAGCCAAAGCCATGGTCGTTTTTGAGCCAGAACCACTGGAGTTTTCTGCTGCAGTTACAGCTGCCAAGGCTGCAGCAACTCCTGCAATGGAGACAGCAGAATGCACTCGTGCTCTTTCTACCCGTTCCTTATCTTTCTTCTTCACTGTGCCACTAGTGAACTCCTTATGGTGGAACCATTTGCCCATTGACTTCGTTCTCCGATTATTAACAGACTTTACCATCTTTCCTGTCTGCAAGAAAGAAACAGAACAATTAGAAAACAGAACTGAACTTGAAATCCTGACTTACAACCATTGATGGAATGTTATGGTGGAGGACAAAGGTATCAAGAAATACTTATTTTCAAGTAGCATAAGCACAAAATTCATTATCTAAAAGCTATCCCACTCCTTAGTTTCATTTCATGAATACTTAGGCAATTCAATAGCAAGCCATGAAGAAAGGGGAACAAAATTCAATATATTGTAGGACCAAATTAGGAAAATACTGCACATGCATATATTCATTGGAGTTAAGGGAGACTAGCTTACCAGTTGTGGCACAACAGTTGCTTCTGGGAATTTGTCAGGACTTTTTTCAAAAAAAAATTGCTTCTGCTTTTGAGCAAGAGCCTTTGAGATTTCTGAAGCAGAAAGACTCCATGACCTTGACAAAAACTCCATAGGCTCCTGTGGTGTTTGTGGCTGAGGGATTGCAGGCAAGGTTGGCACTATTTTCATCTCCTCAGCTTCCTCTACATGCTGTAGCCCATGCAAAGAACCAGCACTCCTCCAAGCTGAAAAATAACCACTTTCCATTGCTTAATTTCAAGTTGTGTCTTTCTACAGACAGTTTTTTCAAATGTTCTAACTAATTAATCAGAAAAGCTTTTCTTCTTTCTTCTTTGTGATCATTGGTGGTGGTCAGTTATATGCCTTTAGGTCCTATCAAAATGTCCACAATTGATGGCTTTGGCCTGTTCCTGCGGACATCAATTGAAGGTAAAAGTTAGCATATGCTACAGTGGAAATACTTAAGATATCATTAAAAACATAACAAAAAAGTTTCTACCAAATTGGTTTTGGTTGTTCAGCCAAAACAAAAGAAAGTCAGTGAACTGCTATGGAGACTGGTGTAACAAAAGCAACACTAAAATCTACTTCAGATTACCAAAAAATGAGGGTTAGTTTTGGATTGAATTTGGAAGCATACACCCTCTCCTTTTTGAAGCATAACTACTTTTAAAGTTCTGCTTTACAAAGCAAAATACTTCCAAATGCCAAAAACACATACTTGAATATTATAAAGCATTGGCAGAGGTTCGAAACTTCCACGCACCTAATGAATATTTGTGTAACCCCTTCCCCTCAATCGCTTATACTAAAAATATATATATATATATATATATATATATATATATATATTATAAAGCACCGCTCTCTCTCATATATAGTTGAAAAAGACTGTTGGGAAACAATCAGCAACAAAAACCCAATTGGGAATTTTGTAAAATGGGCTTGGATTTTGGAAATGGAGGCTTCATAAAAAAACGAAAAACCCAAGTGAGAATTAGAAAGAGATTGATTGCTAACCTTCCAAATTTCCAATCTTGAAAGCTCTATGCAAAGAACAAATCAACCCATTTCTTCTTGGCCAACAAAACTCCTTATATATATATACACATTAAGGAGAGCCAGCCAGCCACACACAGAAACAGTGAGAGACAGAATATGTTACACGAACACATACAGGAACCTAGTGCTTTGAGCTCCCATGAATTCAGGTCGGGCTTACATTAAAAAAAAAAGATTACAAACCAAAAACAAAGAAATGAAAATTATGAAATTAGGATTCACGAAACTCGAAAACTTGGAAACTCCAGTTTAAGGAACAGGGGACAAAACACAATCCTGGATAAATGGGGGAATGGTTTCTTAACGCACGTACAGAAAAGCACCAGAGCCTATAAATATGATCAAGAACCCATAAATATGATTAAGAGCCCATAAGGGATGGATTAGACTATGAATGTTAATGTGTTAAGGTTAGAGGAAAGGACGAAAGTTGTGTTTTTTTTCTTTTCTGTGGTGGATCAGCCGTGGCCAATAGCAATGCATTAAGGTTGACTGGACGGTGGGAACGGTTTGGGAGGAAGGGCTTTTCTTTTTTATCTCTCATATTCCCTTCCTTCTTCCTTCTTCCTAGCTCCTGGTCCCTACGACCCTTGGTATAGAATTTTCCCTACGCTACCTTTTGTGGGCCACGCGTTGAGTGTTTGTTTGACTGGCTCAGATCAATTTCTTTTTTTTTCTTTTTTTTTTCTTTTTTATGATTTTAAAAAAAGTAAATAAAACAGCTCGAGGACGAAAAAATATCTTCTAACATTCAGAAGAACTTTATCATCATTTTGGCAAATAGAACAAGTTTAACAATGGAGCAGATGTCAAAATAGACTTGTGCTAGACATTTTGGCAAATATGTTTAAATGAAACTCATTAAATCTGCCAACAAGGAATGTGCGTGCCACGGAGGATTAACTTTGTTGCTTTAATAAAAGTTTAGAGTCTCATTTAACTTCAACTTTAGGCATCCAAACTGAAAAAGCTATTGAAGCCCTTCACGCAAGGCATAACATTTCATGACTTGGTTCAATCTTAAGGACAAAGTAGATTATGTAACTTTCGGGAGTAATATGAGATATGTCCATACTTTAAAGGGGGAACCACAACAATTAAGCATCAAATTAATGAAAGAATCAACGTATCATTCTGTAAAGCACCATGAAAGTTCATAGTATTGAGCTTAGTACTTCCTAATGGCGACATTGCGGATTTTGTTATGCAGGATGCCAAGGTATTATTATAAGGTGATCACTTACATTACTTGTTGTTTTTGCGGAGAGAATAACGCAATGATTTGGTCATCATGGTCAAGGTAGGCAGCTGTGCACATACCAAATGTCTCAGCTGAGGACATTGATCACTTATTAGCTCTATCTTTGCCATCCAAGACACCTAATGTATTGAAGTATGGGTTGGATTTGGATATCCAACAAAAACATGTGCCACAATTGACAACTATGTTATACATTTATTAGTGACTGTCCCCCTTGACAGCTATGTTATTGGTAGCAAAAGCAATGCTTTTTTTATTAGTTTCATTGTCTTAGCCTCAGCTTCTGAATGGATATGTGATCACTTCTTAGTTCTTACCTACCAAAGATTCCAAAGTCTTCAAATTTTGAAATTTTGTGGGATGGCACATATCAATTATCATAAAGGTATCCTATATATTTTCCCTCTTATGTTCTTCTCCTTTCTTTTATGTATGATAGTGATGACATAGTTGATTGGGGTTTTCTAAAAGATGTTGTGCTTTCGGGTTTGCTAAGGCTCTTTTATGCTAATTGCCAAGAGTAAGCATCTCTCATATGCCTCGTCATTGCAATGGGGTTTACTTATTGTTTGGCTCACTTTGCTTCGTCTACTGAAAGTTACATTTGTTGGAATGAGAGTTCTCTTGTTATTTTTTTGGTCGAAGAGTTCTCTTGTTCTTATTCAGGCCATTCTAATTGAATGTTGAAGCAACGGTTAATTTTCTTCAATAAGATATTGTTTCTCAAGAAAAGCTTTACTTAGGTCTATCTTTCCACACCGATTGTTATGCAAGAAATGCCCAATCTCATAAACCACAAGAGTATTGTCCGAAATGTGCCAATCTAGAATGAAGGCACTCTAGAAAAGGGAAATAATATCAAGTAGCCATCATTTCAACCAATTCGCTAAAAATTTCGCCCCAAGTTTTGTATAACATGTTACACAAACTGATTGGGCCTTTACCTTAGGAATTAACACCATATGGGTGAAGTTGACTAGTTTTAAAAGTCTTTCTAGTGAGAGAAAAATTGAAATGAAACTCATGAAAGTTACCCCAAATTTTAATTTTAAATTTTTTAAAATTTCTATATGCATAATCGGCCCAATATATTGAGTTTTCACAATGATGTCGAAAATTGATTATAGAATATAGAAATTGTATCAATAAATTTGTTAGGCAGATTTTAATCAATATACCTCGCACTTGCTCATA
The DNA here is from genome assembly GCA_024362665.1 of Prunus padus. Classification (NCBI taxonomy): domain Eukaryota; kingdom Viridiplantae; phylum Streptophyta; class Magnoliopsida; order Rosales; family Rosaceae; genus Prunus; species Prunus padus. The sequence continues at coordinate 10,582,675 of JANFAM010000005.1, read as the reverse complement.
TATGCATGAATAGATGTGTTTAAAGGAATGCTAGCATCAATTATTCAGTTGGTTATATCTAAGATAATAACAAACTATTGATATATTATGAAACTCACATGCATTAGCGACTCACATGGATCCCGCACGTGCAGCATAATTCACCATGTTTAACAATCTTGTTCGAGGCACTTCTCAAAAAATAAAAACGAATAACATTCTTGTTCGAGGGATCTCATTCTGATAACGAGTTGACACTACTGATTTGATTAACCAATGACATTTTGATATAAAAAGTAAAACCAAAATGCATAAAATTCATATGGAAACAGAAACACTGAGAAAGCAAAAGGAATATGGGCTGTCCTGTCACCTTCCACTACAACCTCCTTGACTTTTTACCAAATTAGGTTTAACTTTGCATGCTACAGAAGAGATAAATGTCCACATTATAGAAAAAGAGTGGAAAAGGAAGCAGCGAAGACTGAAACCCATCGTTCTAGTTCTAGTGCTGTTTATCCTCTCATTACATAAAAAAGTACAGCACTTTGCATCAGATAAAGCAGGGATAGTATAGTGGCCTCAACTTTAATATATCTGTTCAAATTTTGGACCCACACCCACCAAAAGTAGAGACATACAAACAGTTGTGGTGAGAAATTCTTTTTTTTTTTTCTGGGTTAAGCATAAGTTGAAATTAAATATTGGTAGTAGGGTTTAAAACTTTAAATGATGGAGAAATAAGCTTTCGTTAAAGTGGTTAAAAGCATTTTTAGCGGGAGGAGCTAGCCCGAGCAAGAGGCCCCTAGGCCCTCAATCTCGTTTCCAGCGGCCAAGGTTTGTCAGGGCAAGTAATGGGCTTCACTATCTTTGGCAAGCTCAAAGGCAAGACTTGCCTCGGCAAACTGATCTCACGCTCACATTATTATGACGTCAACAATCAATTTAAATACCCAAAAAATGAAGAAAAAAAAAACCAAAAATTTCAGAATTTTTTTTTATAAATACCTAGCCATATTCTTCAATTCCCACACCAAAACTCCATACAAATCTCTCTCATCATATCTCATGTGAATAGTGGTTGTCATGGCAATGGGTGGGAATGCATCAAAATTACTAAGGCAATCACTATTCACATGAACAGTAATTGCCCTTATCTCCCCCCATGCCTTTTGTCATGGCAAATGGGTGGAAGTGCTCTAAGAGCATTTATTCATGCATCATGTCTTAAATTATATTTCACACACCCAAGGGCGGAGCCACACTGGGACCAGTGTGGTCCCGGGCCCCCACTCAAGTTTTTTTTATATTTTAAAAGTAATATACTGCTATGTATTTCTATATGTATATTATTTCAAATACTTTACGTTTTGATATGTATTCACATGTGTTGTGATGGACCTATTAAGGCATAAAGAGGTGCTTCAAATTACCCATTTGCTCAGCTGGTGGTGGTGGTCCAGGTGTACAGATTACCTTATTTTCATTTTCAGCATTTAAGTAAATATCTTTGTCCTTTTACTTTCATTTATTTTTATATTACTCCATTTACTTAAGTTTACAATGTAAATAAGGAAGTACCCCCTATTTGGATTCAAATAAAAATACTATAAAATCAAATTCCCACCAAATCAAAATATGAAAAATCGATTTTAGTGCAAAATACGATTTAGGCTAAAAATGATGGCTTATTAAGTCAATATATACTTCATACTAAAATCCCATAAAATCAAGTTTTCTTATTTGATGTGTAAGGAATAAAAGCCGCCAAAAATTATTTTGAGAAAATGATTATTCCAAAAAAACATTTTTCATACTTAGTCAATATTTTTTACATAAAACATTTTTCATGTATGATATGAATGCATGAAGGGATCGAAGGTTTTTTTTAGTTTGTGAAATTTTGATTTTTTCTTTCTATTGGGTTTAATGGGGGAAAAAGCTTGAAAGATATTTGCTAAATCGCTACTCTTTGTCTATCTCTTGCAATTTTTCTTGCTTAGAATGTATTTGTCTATCATTTTGTCGAGGACAATTATGATTGCAACCAATAAGCAATATATTTCTTGACATATGTGATATATATATATATAAATACAATTTTTTGTATATATTGTGAGTTCGAATTTTTGATTCTTTATAATTTGTAAGAGGCCCCCACATACACATGAAATCCTGGCTTCGCCACTGCACACACCCTCAATATCGCTTGTATAAAAAAAAAATTTTAAAGGTGGAGCTTTGTATTATCTTCATATGTAAAGAATTGGACTCTCGTTTTCTTCTATTTTCAAATCAACAGGAAAAAAGAAAACTTTTCTTTAAAAATTTGGATTTACTTGAAAGTAATTGGGACATTTAAATTATAGTGACCATATTAGAGATTTCTATATTAGGAGTTTAAAGTTTTTCTCTAAAAAAAACTACGTGAAACGCGGTAAAACCGTAAAATGATGCACCACAATTCACAAAACTCATTTGATTCAGTATATTTACAATTCTTATTCACGGCTCAAAGTACTTTTTTTTTTCTTCATGGAATTGATAAGTGCAATCATAGGTACTCAACCCAAAAGCAAGAATAAAGCCAACAAAAACAAATAACAACAAAGCAAACAACAAGAGAAACCCCAAAGCATAAGCATATCAAATTAAGCATAATCTTCAGATGCTGGGACTGGGCGGTAGGACCCAATGAAAATGTCACCATAGACGAGCCCGGCCAGCCCACCACCAATTAGTGGGCCGACCCAGTAGATCCAGTTGTTGGTGAAGTCTCCGCTAGCAACAGCCGGGCCAAACGACCGGGCCGGGTTCATCGAGCCACCGCTGAATGGGCCGGCAGCAAGAATGTTGGCCCCAACAATGAACCCAATTGCAATGGGTGCTATGGTTCCCAGTGAACCCTTCTTGGGGTCAGCAGCTGTGGCATAGACAGTGTAGACCAGAGCAAAGGTTATGATGATCTCAAATACCACTCCTTCAATTGCACCTACCCCTGAGGCAAGAGTATGGGTTGGCACATCCTGCCAAATCCAAAGCCATAAAACCCAAATCAGAAAACTGAATTTAAGATAGATTGAAACTACGATTTAACATATTATGTTATCGGATTGTCAATATGAATATGTTACGCTGCTATCGTAACATGCCAGATATACGATAAGATAAACTTAATTGGGCCCAATTTGATTAAGTTTTAGGGTCATTGGCTTTGGGTAAATTGTGATGTGATTATCTAAGAAATATACCAATTGAGTGACAAACTTGAGGAGAAAGCTGGCAACGATGGAGCCCAAGAGTTGGGCAATCCAGTAGAAAATGCCAGTGAGGATGGTGATGTTGCCTCCAATGGCCAATCCAAGTGTGACAGCTGGGTTTAAATGGCCACCTGAGCTGTTTGCAGCAACAGAGACCCCCACAAACAGTGCAAATGCATGGGCTATGGCCACCGCTACCAGGCCCGCAGGATCCAAGGCTGCTGATGTCAGCTTACCTGCACACAAATAGTCATTGAATTATTTGCATAAAAATTCTACCATATCATGTATGAAACAATTTTTAATTAATTACACTATTAAGTAATAATCATATTAGTTTTAGCAGATCTATAAGTCTATGGCATTTTATTCTTTTATGAATTTAGACTACTAATCAAATTTGATTTTGTGCATATAGTGTTAATATTAATCTTTTGTGCGTGACTGTCATGATTCAGATTCATAATCTTACCTGTAATACATGACATCTTTTTATTTAACTGGTTTACGTAAGTAATTTCATATAGCAAATCTATAAAAGAAAGCGTTAATCACGCACACTTGTAAGGAAGTGCAAGTGAGAGGTCGATTTCGACACTCTTCATCTTGCATAATTACTACCCTACTACTTAAAACTTAATTACCGTAAGCAATGGCAGAGCCAACACCAGCAAACACAAAAATAAGGGTGGCAATGAACTCAGCTAGATAGGACTTGAGGGAGCCAACACTAAACGAGTCACCAAAGCTACCAAAAGCCAACTTCACCATTTTTGCTCACTTGAAAATCAAAAGAAATAGAACCAAAACACTAGTTTGAGTTTAGTGGATGCTCTTCACATTCTTTGAGCATCAACTTTATATATAGAGTGCTTAGAAATATACTAGGCTATGCAAGAAGGGCCAATACTGCCGGCGCCAACCCTATGTGCATGGGACCCTATGAGCCGCTGGCACCGTCTGATTGCATGCCGACCAACCGCCACATCATTTTTAAATTTTGGAAAGAGTTTGTTTAATAGAGGGCATTATGAGGATAAGACAACTAAATTAATTACTCGTTGTATTAATTAATGAACCGACATTAAGTATTATAACTGTTTTAAGGAGATAAGCATGTCAATTCCGATGGAATATTTGATTATCAGCCTTGGGCACCAACCACTACATTACAATAGAAATTGATTTTATAGAGGTATGATCATGTCGTTTGGTTTGAGTATATGAATATAAAATAAAGTTGGTTTAATTTTTCAATTATACCCATATGAAATTAAATTAAAAAATAATGCATTTAATGCTATATTGTAATTCTAAATTATTAATATGGACAAAATAGTCATAAAAAATTGCTTTTAATGCTGGCCCAATTTCCCATGGAATGGAAAATGAAACCCAAGAGGAGAGGAATGTTACATTTTTCCCTCATTTTTCTCATGTGTCAGTGGCAACCATTTCTCATGTATGGACTTCCTAAACATGGGAAAGCAATTGATTTCTCATACCCTAACTCATTTCCTATGCATCCACAATAGGCTTCCTAAACCACCTCCTTAGACGAATTTTAGAGAGGAATTAGAAAAATACAACTCAAACCATGCTCCCTATCCACTTTCTAAAATAAGGAGACTTCTATGAGCTCTTAAATCTAAGGAGAGAGAAAGGACTCCTAGTAGCTCTCTATAATTTAATGTTGCTTTGTTTTTTTGTATATTTTAAACTTTTAATTAATGCAAACTATTTTTTAATATTATTTTGTATAGAGATGAACCAATTATATTGAATTAAAAAATAATTATAATATTTATGACTCTCTAAACTAGGGAGTATGATTAGAGTTCAAATTTTATAGAAAGCTAATAAAATAGTTTTTGTCTGTTTTTAACTAAATTTTAACTAAAAAATAGCGAGCATGATTGTAGATGCTCTAAGAAAAAAAAACTCCAGCATATCATAGTATTTGTTGGGTTGAGGTCAGCTAGAATATTACTCAAACAAATATATGGAAATTTGAGTTATACTAGTTTTAATTTGCACTGCAGCAGTACTAGTTTTAATTCTCAATTACTTTAGGAATCCTGTGTGCCTGTGTGATAATTGAAGAGCAGCTTCTCGACTTTCGAGTTGAGGCATGATTTGGCATTTTATAATGAACAATTATGATGGTGCTTGTGTTTAGTTTATTGTTGTTTCATGGTTAATTAATTATTGTGCTTGAGCTTTTCCAATTATGAAATCATTTAAAACCAAGTTTGGTCCATATAACTATTTGTTTGGTCCTAGCATTCGTGTAGTGTATGTGAGTTTAATATGTTATCACCCCTCTCAATAGGAAATGTCCTTTAAAAAAAATCTATGTTTATTCTTGAGAATTATTATTCACACACACTCTACCCTTATTATTATTTTTTGGGCTTTTTAGATCTAGGTCCAAAACGATTAGCTGTCATTGAGTTTAGTCCTTACTATTTTGATTTTAGACGCAAGTCCTTTGACTTTTATTACTTTTTTAGTATTGTCGATTTTAACTTTAAGGTAAATAAGGAAAACACATTGAAAATCTAAATTTAATGTATCATTTCATTGTAATTGAATTTCATAATTTAAAATTTAATTATTTCCTTGTGAATATTTACCTAATATATGGATAAAATTCAATTTAATCAATCAAGGCAAAGACCTACATATTATACTAATCGATGAGGCAAGCACCCACATGAAACTATGTACCTATGCATTAGGTAAACACCCTCATATTGAAAACGCAATATGTTTAATACTTATCAAGTTGATTCGTGGTGTTTAAGCATAACAACAATTAAAAAAGTTGATAAAAACAAGATAAACAAGAGAACTATTGATGACGTTCTTATGTACCTAATATATAGGTAATATGAGCTAATGTGCTTTATATGAATATATGTGTATATATATTGTACCTGGTTATTAGGTAAATAGGAGATTATGTACCTTATTACTCGGTAAATATGAGATTATGTATATAAATACTAGGTAAATATGATATAATATATAATTTATCTCACATATAGGTATTTCATTATTATTAATTTAACCTTTTTTTTTTGGTTGCTTCAATATACCTAATAAAGAGGTGGTAAACAATAAGAAAGAAAGCCAACGATTTTATTGGGTTAAAAGAAAAAAAAACAACATTAATATAGGCATCCTCTTAATTAGAAATGATAATAGAATTGATGAATGCAATTAATTGAATGGAAAAATTAAAAAAGGAAACAAACAATGAATTATACAAAATCTTCATCTTACCCGTTTTAGATAATAAAAGTATTTAATATGAACAAAAAATGGAATCTAATCTACGTGGCAAACTAGTCGAAGGACTTGTCAACAAACAATAATTGGAGGACTAGACCCAACTATTGGTTGGATTTTTGGACCTCTATCAACCTTTCTATTATTTTTTTATGGCAAAATAGTTAAGTATATTTGTGGGACTTCAATTATATGAGACTTCATTTAGCCAGTGTCCACACTCTATTTTCACATAAGTAGTCACGGGTTATAGATATGAGTTATGCTAATTGGTCAATGCAATAAACCAGTCCCCTTGCATTCAAGTTTAAATCCATCTCCTCGAAAAATCACGTGCTAGCCGCATCAAGGGCATGTTGTTAGAGCGAAGGGGTACACACTCGTTGCACGTAAGTATTTTCTCCCAAAGGATGATACACCATTGACTTCAACCTAGCAATGCGATAGACTTTGAAGTTGTTTACCTAGGTCCTTCAAATTCCTGTATGGGCTTGACGTCCACCTAGTGTCAAAGCAGCCAAGCAGAGCCATAGACTTTGAACCCAAGCTCAACTAAAATTGGATTAGTTTTGCATAGTGCATTATCCAACTCAAGCCCAAAACAAGAAGAAAAGAAAACTCTTTAGCCGATCCTTGATTTCATCATGGTCCTGTGGCAGGCTAAATCAAGTGTTTGGTTTTCTTTATTCTTGGGCTTGAATTGGCGGGAAATAGGCACGACCACCGTCACCTCCGGGCCCACCACGCAGATTCTAAATCGAGAGAGAGAAAGACTAGACTCAACAGCTTAATTACTCAAATTGAATGCTGTCAACGACCCAAAAGTGAAGAAATTTATTAATGTCCCAGCAGTGGCCCTGCAAGCGACCTTTGTACTTGGTACTTCACATTATTTGCTTTTCAAATTATGAAAACCTCTTCAATTCTTCAGGATCATTCAAAGTTCAAACTCTTAAATTCAAGCAATACCTGTGCAGAAATACTCTATTATAATTACTCTCTCTTTCCTTCTTAACCCATTTCACATATTTATCACATAATCTCTGTCTGCCAAGTTTCCTTTTTGTCTCTCGGACTTGTTCTTCATAGTTTGTGTACAGGAAAAGTGTGTGTGTATATATAGTATTTGGTAGTTGAAGAAGGGAGGAACCGCGTGAATGCTTTGTGGATTTTCTTAGAAAAAGTATATATAATAGGAGAATGGTTGGTTTTATGTGTAACATAGCTGAAGAAAAAGAAGAATTTGAAGAACAAGCAGGTGGGAAGAGAGAGAATGGAGATTCTTGGGCAAGCTCAGCTGTTCATGCCCAGCACAGGCGTTCTAAGAGGTGCAGTTTTAATACTCAAATCAATGTTGTGATTATTATTGTTAAGTGCATCTTTTGTTTTTGTATGAGGTGGATATTTGCATTTCTATCTCCTTCATTTCATGGTTGGTTATGGATTTTTGTGTGTTGTATTATGATATATGATGATATAATCTGTTAGGTTAGTATCTATTTTTTATGGCTTTTAAGTTTTTAGTTGAATTTTTTTTTTCTAAATCCCATGATTTCTGTAATTTTATTACAAGGAAATGTATTTTCTTTATGTGTGCTGCATCAGGGAAAGAAATTTCCACTCCAAGGGGTTTGACTGTTTGAGTTCTTTAGGTATCCTTTATTTGTTTTTCTTACAAGTTTTAATTTGTGTTTTGTGATTTTTAAGTAAGATTGTTGGCATATCATAGAACAATGTGATCATAGATGTGTGTATTAGGAAGAAAAAGATTTAGTGAGTAGTGACCATCAAAAGACTTGGGTAAGGCTGTTTTGCAGTGATTGAATCAAAGAGATTGATCATTTTCTCTTCTCATACATGTTGGAATCGTCATGTTTCGGTTTCACTTTTGAAATTTATGTGGTTCTCCTTTTCCTTCCAGTGTTTCTGACAGGAACTTAAATGACTTCACTTGTCGGGTCCAAAATGTACTTGTTTTATGGGCCAAGTTAAGCTACAAACCCCATTCGGCTTTCTTCTAACCAAAACAACCCATTGGGCTTTTACTTTGATGGCCGCGTAAATCCAAGGCCAGGCTCTGAAAAGTGGCATACTGTTAATCATATCGGTAGACGGAAATGCTATTTTATAAATTAAGGTACAGTTTGGCATTGATGTGTTGTAAAAATAATCACTGTCAGATTTACTGTGCAAGAAATCAACTGTGAAATAAAGCAGTTTGGCGTTTAGTAAAATTTTTGTTAAAAGTGATTTTGATACAATAATCAATTTTCAAGCATTCGGTAAATTTTTGTGTAAAATTGTTGTGAGCTGTGTATAATGACGAAAAAGATGTTGAAATGACTTTTCTACTCAAGTTTTAGGTAAAAAAAATAAACGCACTTTCACTTTCACTTATATAATTCTTGTGTTAAATATGTTTCTTACTTCCATCACACCCTAAAAATGATTTTAATCATAAAATAAAAAAAGTTTCATGTTGAAAATTAAATATTTTTCTCCAAATCTTCTAAACTATTATTTGAAATTAAACCCAACATATTCCATTAATAATAAATATAGTTTCTTGATGAAATCAATTTTCTTTAACTCCTGTGAGGATGAAGATTGAACTAAAAAAAAGGACAATCAAATCAAACCCTAAAAGCTAAAGAGAAAGAGGAAGAATAAAAATGAAAAACTATAAGAAATGAAGCCTAGACTAAATTACATGGACATGGAAGAACCACACCAACCGATAAGAACAATGGCTCAAGAAAGAGTGAAAAGAAAAGAAAAGATAGAAGCCCAACAATTGGAAGAAGAAGAGAAGGACGTGCACACATAAAAAGGGATGGACATAACAAAAGAAAAAAGAAAAAAAAGGGAAGGACATTTTGTGGAAATTGTCAAAAGAAATAAGGGCATGTTGGGTAGTTTGTAAAAATTCATTAATGCCCAAATCGGTCCCCCAATTAATTCTCAAGAAAGCGGAAATAAAAAGCACATTCCACCATGATTCTCCAAACTGAGGTCTTTGGCAGCGATTTTCACAAATAATCACTTATCATTCCTTTTACCAAACAGACAGGCACACGCTTTGCTGTCAAAGAAAGTGATTTATCAAAATAATCAATGTCAAACATGCACTAAATTTGTAACCTCGAACTTAGTGACGGATATAAGAATCTTACCTCATAGGGTCATAGTGTAAAAATTCAAACAAAAAAAAATTAAGATGAAAAAAACATTGAAAATGAAGCGATAGTACTTTCATTCATAATTCATGTAAAAAACAACATTACAAGCTACACTTGTCCACGACGAGATTTATTATTTTGAAAACGTAGCATTATAACTTTATTTTCAATACAAACAAAAACATCTCTCTCAATGTAAACAAGCAAGTTATCACTCAACCATTGATCCCCCATTTGTTTCAAAGTGGACCCTTAATAATATTCATGACTGAAAATGCCCTCTTGACTGAAGCAGTTGCAACTGGTAAAACTAAAGCCAATGTAATAAGTAAATACACATAATTGAATACTCGATACATCCTTGTCTCCACCATTTTTTTCGCAGACCACCAATCCCTTGTAATAGAGAGAAATCACTACTGAAGGCACATGATGAATATAAAGCTCAAGTTGATCTTCAAGTGCCAAAAGATCCTCATCTGAAAAGTTTTAGGACAAAATTGAGCAAGACGAAGTAACTTTTGTTTATCAAAGCTACAAATGAGCTAATCGGACTCAAACATGCCAAACAAATAAGCAACTCGGTATTTACCTCGTTAAAACGATCATCTAACACCGTAATTTGCTCATTAATGACATAAATAAAGAGCTCCACACGATAATGATGACGATTTTTTTTTATTGGAGCATTACGCCTTGACCTCCCTAGCAGTATGAATGCCTTATCTATGTTAGGAACATCAATATGATGTTTGTCACAAAAGGAAGATACCTCATCAACCAATACATCAAACCCATTATTCCTTATCCAATGTAGCTTTTCCTTGCATGATTTCACTAAAGCCATTGCATTCACAATTTCTTGATCTTTCTTTTGCAATGCTTGTGACACATCATTTGTGAGTCCTAATATAACTTTCATCATTTGTGACACATCATTTGTGAGTCCTAATATAGGTTTGCATCAAGAAACAAGTCTCTCATTAACTTATTTGCTTCACCGGCACTATCATTGAGATTATCATCAATAATCATTTGAAGCACATGAATTACGGATGAAAACATAGAAATAATGCTGATCAAGGTACCATTATGTGAATTCCATCGTGTGTCATCATCATGTTTGAGACTTGTTTCTTGATGCAAACCTCACCCAATTATAAGACAATCATTTTCAAAAGCTATCACAAACTCTTCTTGGAGTTGCGCTCTAAGTGCATCACGCCGCTTACAAGACGCTCCAACATGGTTAACCACACTATTAGCCATTGTGAAAAAAGAGGCAATGTCAATATTTTTCTTTGCCACGACAACAAGTGCTAGTTGAAGTTAATGAGTAAAGCAATGAGCATAATATGCACAAGGTTGTTCTCTCAAAATTTTTGTTTTAAGGCCATTCAACTCACTTCTTATATTGCTAGCTCCATCATAACCTTGTCCCCGTAGCTTGGAAAGGCTCAAACCGTTGGAAGAAAAGAATGTGTCAATGGCATCCTTTAGTGAACTTATCTTTCAATTACATGCCCTTTTTCGTCCACATAACGCAATATAGAAAAGAATCTATTACTGAAAAATTTGCTCTTTTACTGAAACATCACGTGCTTCATCCACCAATATAGAAAAGAATCTATCTTTTAAACCACTCATGATAACATCAAGTGTTTCAAGGGCACATGAATTGACAATATATTTTTTAATGCAAGGAGCTACTAACTTGAGATTCCTTGAAGCATTTTCCAACACAACTTCTTTAACTTTCTCATAATAGTCTACAAGGAATTGCAATAGCTTCAAGTAATTTCCCCTATTGCTTGAAGTAACACTTTTATCATTGCCACGAAAAGAAAGACCTTGTCGTAATAAAAACTCATTGCCATGAACTATTATTTTTTTTGTACAGTATGCCAATTCTACCGGACTTTTTTGTTGTTGTGATTTTCCTCTAACAAAAATTAGGAGGAATGAAAATCCCTAGATCACTAAGTTAATTAATTCCAAACTGTTGTCTAAGAAATTGAGAGAGAAAAAACACCAATTCATTACTAATCAAGACCGAAACAAACCAAATTTTGTGATACATGTCATAATCGGACGCGTTTATTTTCTAAATTATCATTTAAAGATCAAATTTGCAAAAAATAAAATAAAATTTGAAATCATTTAGTCATCCATATGTATAAACCGTTGGTAAAATATGATAATTGCTATATTTACAGAATTTCGAAAATAAAACTTCACTATAAATTCGAAATAAATACAATAAAATAACAACAAGGGAAATTTTAAGAATTCTTTACAGATGATCGAGTCTAGAACTTGGTTCTATCTCCTTAAGACGAAATTGCCTCCTCACAAGTGCTTTTAGGATTTGCTTGGGAAACGTCTCTCAGGATACAATGATCGACTTCTTGTTGAAGTAGCACTACAATCCCTAAGAAAAGTGAACTCAAACTTGTGTATGAACTCTCTCTTATTAACTCACTATATTTCGGAAAATACAATGCTATGAATGCTCTAAAAACTACTATTGTTGGATGACAATTGGATGAATGAAATGTTGTAGGACCTTCTCTGTTTATAGGCAACAATGCCTCTTTTTAGAAAAAAGATGTGACTGAAAAATATCAACGTATGTGTCTTTTCATGTTACAACCATAAGCCAAGAAGTGCAATGTTTTAATTACTATGAAACTTTTCACATAAAATATTATTATTTTATTCACAAACAAAATAAATAATATTTTATTTTTTCTCAGTTAAGAACATGACTATTTCCAATTGATACATACCAATTCGTAAAAGTCATGTACTTAAAGTCACGGGTCCCACAATTTAATTTCCATTCAATTATTAAAAAATTAAATATAAATATTATAATTTTCTAACATAAACTAAATGGACAGTTTGTCACATCCCGGATTGGCTCCGTCGTAGCACGATATTGTCCGCTCTGGGCCCTGCCCTAACGGTTTTGTTTCTGGGAACGCACGAGCAACTTCCCAATGGGTCACCCATCCTGAAATTGCTCTAGCCCAAACTCGCTTAACTTCGGAGTTCCCATGGAATCCGAAGCCAGTGAGCTCTCAAAAGGTCTCATGCTAGATGGAGGTGGGCATGTACATATAAAGCACATCACCCCCTTTCCATTGGTCGATGTGGGATGTTACAATCCACTCCCTTAGGGGCCCGATGTCCTCGTCGGCACACTTGCACCACATGGCAAAGTGGCTCTAATACCATTTTGTCACATCCCAGATCGACTCCGCCGTAGTACGATATTGTCCGCTTTGGGCCCTGCCCTCACAGTTTTGTTTCTAGGAACTCACGAGCAACTTCCCAGTGGGTCACCCATTCTGGAATTGCTCTAACCCAAACTCGCTTAACTTCGGAGTTCTCATGGAATCCGAAGTCAGTGAGCTCCCAAAAAGCCTCATGCTAGATGGAGGTGGACATGTACATATAAGGCACATCACCCCCTCTCCGTTGGTCGATGTGGGATGTTACACACTTCATCATAAGCTATGTTGCACGGACACGGGTACGGGTACACGGAAACACAGAATAGAGACACGAAAAATCTCAAAAAACTAGGACACGGTGACATGGCAATTAAAATAATAATAAATCCTAATAAAATTATAATAGTATATACTTATATATATATATTTAAAAATAATAATTCATTCTCAATACTTCAATGTCACATAATTTAAATAGGGTAATTTTCATTTTACTACAGTAAAGTTTACCCACTTTCAGAGTTCGATATAGCAAATTTTTTTTGTCTCAGTCGCATACATAAAATTGATTTTCTTATCACTTTCATACATAATGTCAGTCTATCCGTTAACAAATCTGTTAACTGTTGACGTGGCAACAAATGTGCCACATGGTCCACTCGTATGATGCCATGTGGTCCACATATATTATTAAATAAATAAATAATATTTAATTAAATAAATAAACTTAAAAAATAAAAAATAATAATAATAAAACCTTTCTCTCTCTTTCGCCCTCTCTCGGCTCTCTCTCTCTAGTGACCCGCCCTTCTCCTCTTCATCTCAATCTCCTTATCTCTCTTGCGTGACCCATTCCTCCTCCTCTCTCCCTCTTTCTTTCTCTTCCACAACCACAGCTCTGCAACCCCTCCCCCCAGCTCTGCAATCAACACTCAGTTCAGAAAGCAATCAAAATCCAAAAAGAATTTTGACAAGAATGTGGGTTCTAGGAAAAAGTCGTGTTTGCTCCATCTGCTCCAGTAGCTTCTCTGTTGTGGGTTTTGTTGGTCTTCTTCTCCCATGGCGACGGCGGTGTCTCTGGTTTTGGGTTTTGAGGTCAGAGAAGAGAAAGGGTGGGTGAGATTTGAAGTGTTTACGCTGATGTTGTTGTTGTTTTGGAGTTGGAGGCTGGTGATGGTGATTGAATTATTGAAGGGAACCACTGGCAAGTCATTGGTTCTTGCTTACGGTTTTTCCGGGTGTATAGTTCCATTTTCTTTTGTGATTGAAATTGAAATTTCTGTTTTTTTTCTTTTGCGATCCAAGTTCTCTCTCTCTCTCTCTCTACGTCATTCCTCCATTCCCTTCTCTCTCTCCCCCAAAATTTATCAAGACACCCTACCAAATACCAGAACCTAGAACCCATCCTCCAACTCGCAGAACCTAGAAGCTATCCCCCCAGCCTTACCCGAGATCCACCCCAGCCTCACTCTCTCTCTCTGCAATTCAAAAAAAAATTTTTAAAAAAATTCGAACATTTTGCCTCTTGGGGGAGTGGGGTTGTGGGTTGAGGTTGGGGGATGGGGGATGAGGGTGGGTTACAGGTTGGGTTGGGATCTGGGTTTTGAGGGTGTGGGATAAGGAGGAGAATGGTGGGTTGCTGAAGAGAGCAAGCAGAGAGGGAGAGAGAGAGAGAGAGCCGAGAGAGGGCGAAAGAGATAGAGGTTTTATTTTTTTTATTTTTTATTTTATGTTTAATTAATTAATTAAATATTATTTATTTATTTAATAATATATGTGGACCACGTGGCACATTTGTTGCCACGTCAGCAGTTAACATATTTGTTAACGGATAAACTGACGGTATATATGAAAGTGATAAGAAAATCAATTTTATGTATGCAACTGAGACGAAAAAAATTTGCTGTATCGAACTCTGAAAGTGGGTAAACTTTACTGTAGTAAAATAAAAATTACCCATTTAAATATTATGTTTTTCACTTTTAACCCTTCTTTTTAAAAATATTTCAAATATGTCCACCATAGTTTCAAACATTACGTTTTCACCCCTGTTTTTATTTTCAAAATTTCAAATTGGTCCATGTCTTGTCTTGACTGTGTCAGCGCCGTGTCTTGACTGTGTCGGAGCCGTGTCTTGACAGTGTCCAACGCGTGTTGGGGGTGTGTCGGAGCCGTGTTCTCGTGTCGGCGTGTCCGACACTCCAGCAATTTGGAATGTTCGTGGAACATAGATCATAAGGATCTTAATTGTACTAAAAGCGTCTTTTTTATACAAAAAGATTACTAAACGACCTCCAATTTAATTGATTTTTTGCATAAATATTCTTTAAATTGCAATTTAAAAAATAAATTGTTTCGATTATGATATTTGATCCCCGGCTCACTCGTATTTGGCAGGGCTGGGTGTAGTGGCTAGAGATGCTATCGGATCCTTTTGTGGTGGTTTAGCGACTCCGTTTCATCGCAACTTGGCTCTGGTTGCAAAGGCGGCTGCTGGCCTTTGCGCTTTCAAGTTTGCTCTAAATAGTAATTTCACCGAGAGACGGATTCGAAGATTCTGGTGGATGGAGTCAGAGAAGGAGAAAAAAAAAGGTGTTTGGGCTATCCAACCTCTTCTTGATGAGTTTAAGAAGATCTCTGTGTGTTTTAGATCAGTTCATTGGAGCTGGGTGCCAAGGAAATTGAAACGCGCAGCGCACAAGGCTGCATCGATTGGAATCAGAGCGAAGCAACTGGAAAGTTGAGCTATCAGGCCACCTCCGTCTCTTGTGGGAGTTTTACTGTCTGATGGCCTCCCTTGTCCTCCAAGAAGATTTTCATAATTTCTGTTGTTTTAGTTTTGCTCTTTTGTGACTTAGGCTATTTGTCTCGGCTCTCTGTCTGGAGCTTAGTTTAGCCTATGTCTTGTTTGCTGTGTTCTGTTGGCGCTGCTTTGGCGTTTTGTTTAATGAAGTATTTTTACATACCAAAATAAAAATGTGGCCTCATACAATATTTTGTCTTTCACTTCGTTAAAGACAAAGTTCATGGACTTATCCGGTGATTTTGTATACGATTCCATCTATATCTAGTTTTAACATCTTCCTTTTTTTTTTCTTCTGTTTTTTATATAAGCTTGTGAGCCACATCTATGATGCACATGGTCCATACATTCTCAGAGATGAAATCACAAACTCAAAGGAGATAAGAAGATTGAAGGAGCTGAATGCTCGTATATGGATTTTCCATTTGTTGCATTGCTGCCAAAGAATTGAATTAAATAAAGACAAGGCCAAGCATGACATGAGAAACTTCTTGGAAATTTCCAATACCAAACCAATAGGCCCTACACTTGGTATAATATGGTTACGATTCTGCATGCAAATGATGCTAAGTAGCTCCTCATAATGTCATGATGTTTTTTTATTGTTAATTACTATATGTTTATATTTAAGAGTTTTTCCCATAAAACAGCACATAACAAAGCAGATAATTGCATAAATTTTCTTTATTTTTTTGGATTGTACAAGTAAATAAGTCATAAGAAATTACATAAATAAAAGTATCATTTTCAAATAAAGTCCTTCACTTTTCTTTTATCCATTAGGGAAATAGGGATTAGGGAAATAGGGATATTCAAGTCGAAAATCTCTTCAAATATTGGAAAGAGAAATTCTACTTGATTAATAAATACTTGATCCACTTCTATTATACAGGTGATTAACGAAGTGATCAATAAATGTGGTAAATGTTTAATAAATACTTGATCCACTTCTATTATAGAGGTGATTAACGAAGTGATCAATAAATGTGGTAAATGTGGTATAAATAGTTACGATTATTTTATGACCAAAAGTTGGATAAAGGAGTTGTTGCATATATTCTAGTTACTAACAGTGAAGGGGAAAGTTGAAAGCTTAGGCATGTGACACATGTATTCTATATATACTGATGTCAAACCCAAAACCTCACCATATTTCATTTCATATTCCCAGCTTTAATCTCCTGAAGCTTAGCTCCCATGGGTTTTCACACGGCAATTGTAGCAACCACACTGAAACTCAAAGCCCTCTCCACCTCTCACAGCACCCTAATAACCCCACTGCTCACTGGCTTGATCTGCCCTTTTGTGCTCAAGCTCTCTTTCAGCTTCAGCCTTGTTCATCAAACATACTCTGATTTCATCCATCAGTCAAGGCTCTTCTTCTTCCAGCTCAACCAGATTGCAGCAGCTGATAATTTTGATGATGATCTTCAACAGCAGCAGCCAGCTGCTACTAGATTCTTGCAGCGAGCTCTGAGGCTACTGCAACAGGCTGTGACCCATCAAAGAAACTCACAGGCATCGGAATTGGATGAGCAGAGCATCCATGACCTCTCCATGGTTGCTCTTTGAGCTCCTCTGCATCTGCATGTACATCTACCTTACTGGGTGAGAATCTATAAATAAATATGTGCCTGGCTTTTTTTTTTTTTTTTTGTTTCTTTTTCTTTTCTGGGTTTTGGTTGTTTTTTTCTTCTTTTTTTGGATGTGAAACTGGACCGAGTGGGAATTAAGATGCCTAATTACTAGTTTTGGGCACTGTGTGGATTAAGCATTAAATTAATTAAGAATTAAGATGCATATCTGGTGAGTAATGTTTTGCTTTGTACCACATTATTACATTTAGCTGACCAGTTTATGTAAATTAAATTAAACAGCTTAATTATATCCAAAGAAACAAAAACAGAAAGAAAAAAAAAAGAAAACTAAAAATTAAAATTGAAATGGTTATTAAACGGGCCTAAGCAGTTTAGTTAATACTAATTTGTAGTCTTTCACCTTTTACAAGACATGAGTTTCTATCAAACATCAGAAAGATCCGTAGAATTCCTGAAATCTAAAGAAGAGGGGATGAGAAAGGCGGTGGCACCGAAAAGATAAAAAGTTGGGAAGGTGAAGGCTAAAAATTATTATAAATAGGAAAATATTAGAGGCACCCATTTTGGGCACCAACTTGAGCACCAACTCTCTAATAGAGCTTGGAACATGTTGTATTAGCGGGTTCCACCTCTATTAGAGAGTTGGTGCCCAAAGTTGGTGCCTCTAGCACCACCCTTATAAATAAGGCTGATTTAAAATATAATATAATTTAAAATTGAAATGGTTGTCACGTCGTGTGGTCATAAGTTGTCATGCCACGTAGAACATTAATGAGGTTGTGCATGAATAACACCTAAGTTGTTAGGTTATTTGGTCATAAAGTTGTCATGCCACGTAGAACATTAATGAGGTTGTGCATGAATTATACCTAAGTTGTTAGGTTATATGTGGTGATAAGATACCACGCCACCTCAAATTAGAGCCCACGCATGAATAACATGTAAGTTGTTACGTCATTCGATCAGTTACATGCGGTCATAAGTTGCCACGCTATCTCATTTGATGACAAATTTTTGTTTCCTCCCAGTCCTAAAAAGCTAACCCATCAACTTCCAAATATTTGAGTTTGGTTAAATCATGTTCTTCATTTGATAGTTCTTCGGATGTTGGAAGATAATAGATCTTTTGGGATTTCTAGAGGAATCTGTTTTCAAGGAATAAAATATCCATAATATCCTCGATATTTCCACGAAATTTCCGTATTTTTGGATTACCGATATTTCCGATACTATCAATATTTTAGATATCCATGAACTAAATATATCGATAATATTGACGACATGGACCGAAATATCGATAATATCCCGATATTTCCATCGAAATTTCTGTATTTTTGGACTACCGATATTTCTGATATCATCGATATTTTATTTCTTGCCTGTTTCTGCTTGGAATAAGAAGCCAAGCACAACTGATTTCGAGAGAACTTCCTTACTAGCATGAGACACAAAACTCTCTACCCACCCTTTGAATTTGTGTTATCCGCTTTCTTCAGGGGGTTCTACATGGAGGGCGGCCCGGCCCAAAGTGTTCCATAAAAAATAAAAAAGAGGTACATATCTTTAGTCCAGCTCAAAATTTAAAATAAATCAATAAAATAAAAAGCTGCCCTGCCTAGATTCTCCCATATTATCTAGGATTAAAAACATTTTACTCCTTTTTCCGTTTGGTTCACGGAACGGAATTGAGGGAAAATTACTTTTCATGTCATTTCTCAAGGGATGGAAAATGGAAGATTCATTTTCCATGTTTAGTAACGCTGGGAAAGTAATCGAGAGATATCACTTTATTTCCTTTCCCATGTTTATTTTGAGCAAGGTCTAAAATATTGATGGTTTCGGAAATATCGGTGGTTCGAAAACACGAAAATTTCGATGGAAATATCAAGAAATTATCTATATCGATAAAATTTGAATAAAAACCAGGGAAATTGTAATAAAAACTTGGAAATTTTTGTTGAAACTTTAGAGGACGTTTATTTAATCAATTATTAATTGCTTTATCACAAAAAAAAATTAGAAGGAAATGCATTGCATGATGAATTTAACTGATTTAAGTTGATTATATAGCGAGCTGACAAACACTGTGAGTGTAGAAAATATGTAGTAATTAATGAAAGAAGATTAAACACACCATAATCATTTATTTATAATGATTTACTATAATATTTTACACTTTATACATTGCATGGTAAGATACATAAGTGACTTTAAGCGTATAATTTATTAAATGATGTGCGGAAAAAATTTTGGAAATTGGGGCATCAAATTCCCGAGTTTAATTTCCATCAAAATATGCGTCATTTCACAATTTTCATGGTGCCATTTACAAAATTTTGTCATTTATCAAATTCGACATATATAAATCCAAACACTGAAATCTTCAATTGCTAGAAATTTAAATTCCGTCATTTTAGAATTCTATGTAATTTTCAATTTCTTCATCCAAATGGAGGGATAAGGTTCAAATTTGAGTTATTTACACTAACACCCCCGGAGGCTTTCGGCTTTTTCACAAAACTCCTTGAGGTTTTAGAAATTATAAGACCACCCTCTGATGTTCTAAATTGTTTTCACAAAACTCATTTTCATTGATTTTTTTATCCAAAAATTGATGATTTTATACACAAAAAAATTCTATAAATGACAAAGTTGGCCTTTGAGATTATATTACATATACTTCATTGCGGTTAGTTTTTTCATTTGCATAAGTTTTTTTTCTCAATGAAATCATCAATTTTTGGACAAAAAATCAATGAAAAGGGGTTTTGTGAAAACAAACTGAAACCTCAGGGGGTGTTCGTGTAATTTTTGAGACATGAGGGGTTTTGTGAAAACACAAGAAATTTCAGGGGTTGTTAGTGTAAATAACTCTTCAAAATTTTCATTGTCTTCATCATCTTGATATTATCGATATTATAAACCAGGTAATGCCTAAGGACATGTGGCAGCTACACAGGCCATACCCATGAGTCTCACATCGAAATATCACCCCAAGGTCTGCCATACATTCCCCTATAATTAGGGTGCTTACTCTAATACAAAGGTAATGACAATTTGATTACCATAATCATACTTGTTTTCTCCCTTCTTATCTGACATAAGTATCGGAGAGCTTTCTACCGGTACCACACCGATGCCAAGGTCTTCACCTTTGTCTTCTCTTCTTTGCAAGTCAAGCCCTGCTAGCCGAAGGTACACTAGGTACCGAAGGCATCTCATCTTTAAGTTAGGCTCAATCTTGACCGTCCATGTTTTAGCATCAACAACTATTAATATTGTAGTTTTGACATGTATTTATTTGTCTAAGAGTATCTCCAATCGATGTGTCAAAAGTGCCACATAGACATTTAACGGTTAGAAATAACATCTCACATCACTCCAACCGATGTGTCAAAGCTGATGTGGAATGAAGTTTGGAGGTTGATATGTGATTTTTGACATCCCAAAAGCAAGATGTCAAATGAATATTTTATTATTTTTTCTTTTCTTTTCTTTTTAATTAAAAATAAATCAACACTAAAATGTAATAAAATAATAATTTAATTTGACATATCAGGTGGAGTGTAAAGCTGTGTAAGATGTCAAACTGCCACATCAGCTATCAAATTTAAATTTTACGTTTGGTATTTGACATCTCCCTTGGAGATGCTCTAAGTAGTCCATATTTTCAATTAATGAAAATTGGATTGATTCATATGTTGGGCTTATAACACTTCTTTCTCCTTTTAAACATAATTATTTATTAATATTTTTGTAATGGAAAGGGTCTGTGAACCTGATTCCCAATGAAGGTTAGGACATGGAATCCCCGATTTGATTAATGCAAGTAGGAAGATGGGGATGGGGGCAAATAGTTAACAAGGATGAGGTTGGAAATGTCATACACAACCCAACCTCGATTCGCCCTATTGTCATCTAACTTCGTTTGTGACACTAATGACATGCAAAGGACTAAGCCCAAAAGGGCAACAAAACTAACAAGCTAAAAAAACAAAACTAAAGTGGACAAAAGAAACACAAACAACTATTAACCCACATCACTACGATTAAGAATGATCCCAAGCTAAGTCCACAAAACCCAAAATACTAAAACAACCCATAAGCCTAAATTAATGTCACCATCATCAATCCCACTACATCTAGACTTTAAGCGAATGCAAAACATGAGACGAATACAAGGAAAATGTGATTTCTAGCAATTTAAGTGTTGCGCATAACAGTGAGCCAATCGAACAATCACAACATAAAATAACTGGGTAGATTGTAGTAAACTCCCTAAAATGTGAGGTATAACTATATTTAAAGAAGATGATAAGTTTTAGAGATAGGGTTTTAGGAGAATTATTTGATTGAAGAATTAGATGGGAACTTCAATATGAGCATGGTTCAAAAGAAATCACCACAATTAGCTTCTTATTTAAAACTCCCAACGACAACTTTACCACAAGTCAACACGTGGCCTAGCTGACCCAGCAGCCATCAATTCGCAGGGCCCACCGAAACCTTCCCACCCACATGGGTTGCACCAGCTGTGTAGGGCCCACCGAAATAGTTTTGGGTCCATGCAATACTTGGACTGGTATTTGGGTCCAAGTTTGGGTTTTCCCAAATTTTGGCCCCTTCATTTTTATGGGTTGTGAGTGTTTTGGGGCTAAAGTTTGGGATATTTTGGGTTTGGCCCTATGGGTTGGTGATAGCCTTATGGCACCGTAATTACTAGTAGGGTAAAAAATATCAATGGGGCGGAGTGGGGAACCAATTCCTCAACGAATGTAAGGATGGGAAATTCCCAGTTTGAATTTTACAATTATGGGGTGGGAAGGAAGGAAAATGCTTAACGGGGATTAGAATGGGAATGACATACCCGATTCGTCTCATTGCCATCCTTAAGTTCAATTGAGGGATTCTTTTCAAATAAGCTTATTTGAGGGACATATCTTTGAAAAATAAACATTCATACCATTCAAATACAATATAAAGTGGGCTCACAAAGTGTCGTTTAAATGATTTTTTATATATGCAAGGGATAGTCTTAACTACTCTAAATTAATCTAATTTACGAGAAGGGTGACTCGAACTTGGGTGCAAGGGGTGTGCTCACTGCCCTGGGCAACTAGTCAAACCCACGTTTGCTAAATGGAAAATTTATTGTGGGGTATTCGAGCACAAAGAGATTGTAATGAAGGGATTATAATGAGGGGTATCTTAATAATCATTCGATCAATTGCTTAGCTATTATTGAGCGGTTAGATTGAATCATCAACACACCCCCTCATTATACAATTTCACCTAATTAGTATAAGGCCAAAGACCAAGTACCTAATTTTACAATAAGGTAATTAAAAAAATCAAAATTACACAAAATGCTACTCCTTCTAAGTTAAGCACACTATGTCACATGTCCACCTCCAGTAATCTCTCTTTCGGCCAGTCGCCACTGTTTGTTGCCCATCACTGGCCTGCCGCTGCCATCTTCCGACCAGCCACTGTAGCCATCTTCCAGCCAGTCATCACCACCATCTTCCTGCCATCCACCTCATCCATCTTCCGGCCAGCCACCTCCTCTAGCTTCCGGACAACCACCGCCGTCCCTCGTCGCCGTCCCTCGTTGGCTGCTGGTCAACCATCTATGTTTCCCTCAACCTAAAAAAAAGAAGGAAATTTAGTGTGCTTGAAGAGACTCGAACCTTGACCCTCAAAGAAGGGTAGCCTCATTCACAAACCACTACACCAACCTTGTTTTTGTGATATTTTGTCATTTATGCAATATTTATATTAACAGTCAATTGTTTTAAAAAATAAAATTATTTCAACATCGATACGTGCAAAATTTGTACCAAATCCCTCATGCTTAGCTCTAGAGTTATACAAAACAAAATAGTGTAGATATCAATAATGTAAACAAAAACTATAAATAAAAACAGAAATTGCAAACAAGAACAAAAGCTGAAAACCAAAAAATTCATGCCAACAGCTAGTAAGAAACAACCAAAACCAATAAAATCATATAATCAAATTAGAAACTACAATGCAGCACTTAGTAAGCCACATCCCAAAATAACTAAAAACCAAAAACTACATGACCGCAGCTAGTAAAAAGAAACCTAAACCAATCAAATCAACAACTGAAAACAAAAAAAATTCATGCCAACAACTAGTAAGAAACAACCAAAAGCATATTTAGCTAGTAAAAAATTCATGCCACAGCAGTCACCTTCTTTCTGTTGTTTAGGTAAGCGTACTCAAAAGCATATTTAGCAATGCGCTCTGAACAGAACTTTGTGATCACCTAGCAAAAGAGTAAGTATAAGTGAAAACAGAAATTGCATTGCAGTTTATGTATACAAACAAGAATAAAGTGCAATTCAGAGAACACCAAACAATAACCAAAACATAAACCAGCATAAACAAGCATTGCAGAAGTAGAAACTTCATTGCAGAAGCATAAACTGCAATGCAGAAAAACAGAAACTGCATTGCAGTTTATGTTTACAAATAAGTATAAACCGCAATTCATAGAACACCAAACAAAAACTAAAACGTAAAACAACATAAACAAGCATTGCAGAAGCAGAAACTGCAATGCAGAAAAACAGAAACTGCATTGCAGTTTATGTGTAAACACAAGAAAAAACTGCAATTCAGAAAACACCAAACAACAACAGAACGAAAATTAAGAATGTTGCAAGTGATTGTTTAGACAAAAGTTAAAACAACCGTGATCAGAACGTATTGAAAAAAAATACATATACAGATTTTTGAAGCAATAGTATCATTAAGCAGATGTTGAAAGTCAAAATATACACTCTAACTTGACAATTATGTTATCATTTTACACATAATATACACTTTCATGGCAGTAAGAAATATGTGATATGCATACCAAACAATAAAGGAGGTAACTGCAACACATGTACAAGGGTGTTTATAATTACGTAGCATCTTTCATTGTCTGAAATTTTTGAGATACAAGTGGCCCAATGATGAAATAGGAATGGCTTGGAATACAGGGGAAATGTGGAAAATGACAAAATACAACACAGAGTTTGGTATTTTCTTCCTTACAGGTTCCACCATTTAAATGGCTTAATGTACCACTGGATAAACCATATAAGGAAGAATTGAGCCTTATCTTCACTGAATAAGTATCAGCCATGGAGGTGATGGTAGTTTCCGAACTGGATATAGAATATACCGAGCGAGCAGTGGAAAAAAATTGGCTGCTCTAATATATATGTGAGCTCTTCTTAGAAGCATTTTTAATCTCATTAGAAAGATTAAAAGACTTTTCATCATTGGAGGCAGAAGAAAAAAATTTATGTAGATAAAGACCTAGAAAACAATGCCATTAATTATTATAAATTGATAAACCATATGTCATTGATATGTTGTGTAAATTGATAAACCATATGTCAATGACTCATTAACCATCAATCATATGCAAGCTTAAATCAATGACTTATTAACCATCTGCCGTATTGCATGTTAGAGTTTATCAATTTATGCTTGCAACATATTAAATTACTGTAATTTATGAACAAGCATAGACATAACAGAATGCTAAATGAATTTAATCGCAGCATCACCAATCAAATCATCTTAGGAAACATCTAATTCGGAAAACCTAACCTAATTCAAGCCCCAATTTTCGAAACCCTATACTAAAACACAACAATCGCGACCAAGAAGAAAATCGTTATTATGGTTCAGATAGGGTTTTGACGTACCAGAATGAGATCAAATAGGGTTGACTGGTCATTGCGCTCGGTGCCGATCTTGAAATAAGCAAGATAGCCTTCGTAATGCCTTCATCTTCAGCTAGAAGACCTTGGAGTTGTCGGTGAAGGGCGAAAGGATGAGCTGCGAAGTCAAGCAGCTTGAGAATTCCATCGCAGGTGAAGGTCGTGGTCGTCGTTGCTGCGGAGAGAGAGAGAGAGAGAGAGAGAGAGAGAGAGAGAGAGAGAGAGAGAGAGAGAGAGAGAGAGAGAGAGAGAGAGAGAGAGAGAGCTTTCAAACAAAAAGGAAACCAACGAATTTGGGTCAGGCTTTTAACCAAAAATGGTATAATTGTCTTTTCAATAATTAATATAAGGTTGGCCAACGAATCTGGGCCTCATCTTTGGCCAAATCCAAAACAAAATTTGATTCCTAGGTATTAAAACCCAAACAAAAATACTATTTATCTCAAACACTAATTAGTAATGATAGTTATGTCTAATACCTAATTTTTCTTATAGAAAACCCTACTAGAATATGGTCACATAATATAACCAATTCATGTATTATAAATGGGTGGATGACAAATTTATAATTTCTCTATTTTTAAATTATAAAATTAATATGCACGTATATTATACTACATAAATTGATTATATTATGTGACCGTATTTCAATAAGACACAATAATTTCTCAATTAAATAAGTAGGGCTTATCAAAACCTCCGTATGGTAGAGTACGAATTGAATTCCTTCTGTCCACATCACCCCTTCCATAATCTATCTGATGAAAAGGAAATGGTCACTCCCTTCTAAACTTTTTCTCAGTTTAACTTTATTTCAAATTTGTCAACTATTATATCAACCGGTCCAAATCATTCGGTCTTATACCATATAATATTACAATACCATTAACCCTAAAAAAGTCTTAAGTCTACCCAAAATCAGCAGAGGATTATTCGGGGACATATTCGGGCTAGTTGAGCAAGGCTTGCATAAACCTTCACTAGGTTTACTGCAATCCCAATGAAAATCGTGATTGAAATCATGACCATCCATTTTTGTTTGTTTTAATATAAGTAAGTCTGCAGCATAATGCATGCCATTCCACCCCCAT
Source organism: Prunus padus (assembly GCA_024362665.1). Classification (NCBI taxonomy): domain Eukaryota; kingdom Viridiplantae; phylum Streptophyta; class Magnoliopsida; order Rosales; family Rosaceae; genus Prunus; species Prunus padus. Next base: position 10,556,487 of record JANFAM010000005.1, on the reverse strand, counting down.
TTCCGGGCATCTAGGATCTCATTAAATCCTCGAACTGTAAAATTCATGTTTAGCCACTTGCCTAATATATATGCATGTTTGGGTCGGTTAATACTAATCATAATTATTTTCTAATAAAAGTAATTACAATAAGAATGAATATATGAGCAACATATATATATAATATATTTGATTTTTTTTTTCCAGGAAATAGTGACCATGATTACTTAAAAATAAACGGTTTAGATCATAAGATCACGTTATGGAATGAGTCCAAACGAGTGGTACCGATTATATATATTTCATCTTCCTCCAAAACAGGAAAATGAGTTTTTCACACACATATTTTCAAGATGTTATGAGAATTCAAATCTGAAATTATTGGTTTGCAAGTTAAGACTCTTTTTTACTGGATTAGACCCGTATCTTTGTTTTTGAACAAATGGTAGCTAGCTATAAGGAATCATGGATTGTCCTTGGACTAGAGAGAGAGAGAGAGAGATGTCACCTTTGTTATCATCGGCTTTATAATTGTTTAAACTCGTTATTATATAAGTAATGATATCTATGTTTGCAAGCTAATCATCTATATGAATATCCGCTTTGAACAGATCACAGAAAAGTACGTCATAGGCCAACCCTACCTACCAATCCAAAAAAAGCAAAAAAAGCATCATCAATTAGTGAGGGGGAGTATGGGCATACGGCAATTTTTTCGATGCCCTATCTATCTACATAGAGACACACACATCGTCCCAAAACTAACAATTATTTTCTTTTTGGCTTGGAGATGTAACTAAAGTGGTCCCGCCCGGCATGCTTAATTTGTCTCTCTGATTTTTTCCCTAATATGGCAAAATTTCTTGGGTTTATTTTTAATAAAAAGGAAGGTGTTTCGAACTTAAAACGCTTTAAGCTAGCTGTCATTAAATCTTAGCAAGCTCAAAATTAAAAAATACAGTAAATCTAGGGTTCATTAACTTTGCGTCAAAAACCATTTGATTTGGTCGCATTCAATCTCTACTTCGTTAAAATAGAATATAAATTCAAATATCGTGTACGAAATGTATGAAATTACCTTCATAAGATCTGCTTTATGAGGCTACTTTGGATGCACGAAGGAGATGGGTTTTTTCCCCTCTAAAATCCGGTCCAACACCACGTGGCAGATCCTCATTACTTGCGCTTTTTAAAACCCGAAAAAAGGTAGGCCCCACTATTAAATAACAAAAACGACGTAGTAAAAGCGAGCCGTACTACTTCACCTGCCTTGTAAGTAGTATGCCCCCAGACACCAAACCGATAAGCGTTAAATTATTTCCTTTACAATATAATAATACGGCCTGATTCTGGACCGTTGGATGCGGAGACTGAACGGTCCAGATGTCGCAAAGAGCCTCTCTATAAAAACAGCCTTCCCTCGTTGTTTCCTACCTATGGAGAAATATTTAAAACTCTTTCTCTTTGTCTCTCTCTGTCCGTCATCGGTATTAAATAAAGTCCTTCACTTGCAATGGTGATCAAGGCTTAGAGAGAGGGAGAGGGAGAGGGAGAGAGAGAGAGAGAGAAAGAGAGAGAGAGAGAGGGAGAGCGAGCTCAATGGCCAAGGGCAGCATTGGAATTTCCAAAATCCTCCTGCTGCCGCTTCTCCTTCTTGTTCTCGAAACGACGGCGTTCAGCGAGAACCACCAGCTGAAGCAGCAGCAGCGGCGGCCGCGGCAGTACTACAGAAATGCGTACGCGACGATGATGTACATGGGGACGCCCAGGGACTACGAGTTCTACGTTGCGACACGTGTCATGATCAGATCGCTCTCCAGGCTCCACGTTGCCGCCGATCTCGTCGTCATTGCCTCCCCGGACGTTCCCCTCCGTTGGGTTCAGACTCTGTAAGTCCTCTTTCCCTTTTTTGTCTTTTTCCTTTTTGGCCGTAACGTGCCCGTAGGGCCGTCCCGGCGCACGTTAGAAAAAAACTTGGGGTTTCGGCGCACGTTACGCTGTGTAGAGCTACCAAGTAGCGAAGGGTTAGTCAACTAGAAGTTGAGCCAATTAGGTTTGCTGTGCGTTGTTGGTGGTTGGTCAAAATAGTCAACGGCTTTTTTTATGGATGGATCGGGACCGTCAATTTTCGGTGGTCTTAGATGCAGCTTAGAATATGCCCTCTGGATTTTTTCCTTTTTCGGATAAGAATGCGTGGGGGGTGCCTTTTCGAGTCACAGCGCAACAGCAATGCATTTACCAAATGGTCTTAACTTAATGGGTAGACTGGCCAGTGATACCGTGATGGGCGTTGCTTCCCATTTGCGTGACGTGGCGTGGTTTGATTGGCGGGGGGTGGTCGAAGTCGGTGGAATCCAAAGACACGGCACCGTGGGTTTTGGTGAACCTCGTCCGTTGGTCTAGGTTGTCGTGTTTTCAACATTTGCCTCTTTTTTCTCTTCATGGTTGGTCTTTTAAGAAGAAAATAAGAGGAGAGTCGGCAAAGATTCCAGAAATATCATTGATAAAAGCCAAAAAAACTCGATTACATGTTTAATTTGCGCGTATTTATTTTTGTAATTTTATTTGTTGAAATTGTGCTTACTTGAATTCCATTAATGTCTAAGTTCTCATCATATTTCTATATGTAGATAATTCTATATAAGGAAAAAAAATCAAAATAAGGGTTTTGTTTATTTTTATTTTCTGCCCTGCACGTGACTTGCTTAGATAATGATGACAAGAAAGTCATGGATGATAATCTATGATTTGTCTGATCCCCCTTTCCTTTGTTTACATCATCAGAACTTGACACCCTAGGAGGATCAAGCCCATTCTCACACCAAGCCAAGGCCTTGGGTCCTACAAGTGAGGAAAAAAACAGTTGGAAAGATCATAGATTTTTATTTAAAATAAGATTTTGTAACATATTATAGATTTTCATAGTGCAATGCCTGTGTCGACAGAGTCTAGTCCACTAGAAAAGGGTCTTGATTTGCATACCAGTGGATCTCAAGTTCGAATCTCTACGGCGTAGCATGTGTGTGAGAAACCCCCTCCCCTTGTATTTTAGACCATCATTTGTATTAAAAAAAAGGTGTGGTGCCTGTTACTAAACCTGTCACGTTGGAGAGTCCAATAAATTTGTCTCTCTCTTAGTTTGATATGGTGATCTGAACTGCGACTCCACTAATTTGACTTAGAAGAACTTGAAATCATGAGCGGCATATTGATATATTAACACAAGTTTTTGTTATTGTTTGACTCAGAGAACAAGAAGATGGGGCCAAGGTGGTGAGAGTGGAAAATTTGAATAATCCATATAGTAACCAGAACAATTTTGACAAAAGATTCAAGTTAACACTCAACAAACTCTATGCGTGGAGCCTAGTGGACTATGACAGGGTGGTCATGCTTGATGCTGACAACCTCTTCCTCCGAAATGCTGATGAACTATTCCAATGTGGACAATTCTGTGCAGCTTTCATCAACCCTTGCATCTTCCATACTGGCCTCTTTGTGTTGCAGGTAAACCCTAAACCTTCAAGCATAAATGTTTGAAATGTTTGTGAAACCATTTTAAGCCATTTAGTTTTGTCTTCTTATTTCAAAGTTTCACATTGAACTCTTGAATGAGATCCTCAAGATTTTAGGTTATGATTTGAGTAGAAGTAACTAACACAGAAGAACACTCGCCGTAAGACGGCTAGATGCTATTATTTGAAGATGAAAGAATGATGTGCAATTTTTTCCAAATCATAATCTGCCTTATATCTTAAGAAATAATTGGGTTATATAGGAAGGTAATATTAAGGCATTCATCCAAGAAAACTTTATGGTTGAATTTTTCTCATAGTTTACCTGAAAAGGAACCACTTCGGGCTTCATTTGTTCATGATATTTGCAGCCATCAATGGAAGTATTCAAGGACATGCTTCATGAGTTGGAAATTGGAAGAAATAATCCAGATGGTGCAGACCAGGGTTTTATAGGCGGTTACTTCCCGGACTTGCTTGATCAGCCCTTGTTCCGTGCACCTCCTAATGGCTCCAAACTTAATGGAACCTACAGACTACCTTTGGGCTATCAAATGGATGCTTCTTATTATTGTAAGTGAAACAATAAGCATTTCTAATTTTTATCTTATAGGGAAACCAAAGATTATATCTTAGCCACCCCCTACTTTTGCTTGTTATAGATCTCAGATTGCATTGGAGTGTACCCTGTGGACCCAACAGCGTGATCACCTTCCCCGGTGCACCATGGTTGAAGCCATGGTATTGGTGGTCATGGCCTGTTCTGCCATTGGGCATTTCGTGGCATGCACAACGCCAACGAACTCTCGGGTAAGACCACAAACCGTTTCTGCATTAATTGATCACATCATCTGCCACATCATGTAGCCCATCAATGTGGTGAAATATATGCATAGGATTTTTCTTTCTGATCACCTTTCAAGCTGGCAAACCTAACTGTCACTGTCTTCCTCTATGATACAGGTATGGTGCAGAGATGCCAGTGGTGCTAGTCCAGTCGCTAATTTATCTGGGAATAATAGCAATGACACGTCTGGCACGACCAAATATTTCCAAGTTGTGCTACAGGCGCTCAGACAAGAGCATTACCTTAATACACACTGTCCTCAAGATGATAGCGGCGTGGTCGATTGTAGCTGCGTACGTTGTACCTTTCGTGCTCATTCCTCACACGATTCATCCGCTGCTAGGCTGGAGTTTGTACTTTCTTGGCACTTTTGCACTTTGCTTCATAGCAATCAATGCTCTGTTGCTGCCAATGCTGCCAGTTCTAGCTCTGTGGCTTGGATTTCTCGGCGTCCTCTTTGTCATGGCATTTCCTTGGTATCCAGATGGTGTTATAAGAGCTCTCTCTGTATTTGCCTATGCATTTTGTGCAGCACCATTCGCATGGCTTTCAGTGGTTAAGGTCATGTCTTCTATTCAAGCCGCAGTTGAAAGGGAAGCATATTTTCCGAAAATTGGGTGAGTCTTCTCCACGTCTGAGCTTTGAACTTTGAAAGCACATTGCCAACTCTCCAGGATGAAGTGACGACAAGGACTGAGAGACGGTCTAGTTCGACAAAATTCGGGCAGAAATGAGGCTGTGCTTTTTCCTTTTAATTTTTGGGGACAAGGGGAAAAGGGGAAAAGGGTCAGATGGAAGCTTGGTTTTGCATGAGCTTCCATTGTTTTTGTACCATAAACTTCATTGATAAAAACTAAAAGGTGTAGCACATGCCAGTTCGCATGGCAAACCGTCTGTAATTATATAAGATCGCTTTTATCAGATTTCTTGCATGTTTTGGCTCTAACAGTTGAGTGTAACAATGAAATTACGTTTACTAATTTTGCCTGAGGAAGGTGACACAAAAATATTCTCTTACTATGAAAGGTTTCATTGCGTGGAAGATCGATCTTTCTAAGGTTTGTGATCGTTTAAACTGGAAGTTTATTGAGTATGTTCTAGAGGAATTGGGATTGCCTGCTCAATGTATCAAGCTGATTATGTCTTGTGTTAATTTCGTGAGATATCAAGTTTGTGTCAATGGGGAGCTTACTGAAGCTTTTATGCATAGTAATGGTATTCGGCAAGGAGATCCTCTCTCTTATTTGTTTGTGTTGTGCATTGAGAAATTATCTCACATCATCTTTGATTCTGTGAATAGAAAGTGTTGGAAGCCTGTGAAGACCTCTCAATCAGGGCTTGCAGTCTCTCATTTATTTTTTGCTGATGATTTGGTGCTGTTTGCTGAAGCTAGTATTAAGCAAGCTCGAGTTATGAAGGGCTGTCTTGATTTGTTATGTCAAGCTTTCGGTCAATCAGATAATTTTGAGAAATCAGCTATTTTTTGCTCTCCCAATACTAGTATGGAGTTAGCAAGATAAATAAGTGGTATTTGTGGATCTCATTTGACTAATAATTTGGGGAGGTATTTGGGTATGCCCCTGTTACATTCTAGAGTTACGAAAGGTACCTTTACTGGTATTGTGGATAGGGTGCATAAGAGATTGGCTTATTGGAAAAGTAAATTGCTTTCTTTTGCTGGTTGAACCACTTTGATTCAAGCTGTCATGTCTGCTATGCCCGTTTACGCAATGCAAACTGCTAAATTGCCTATGAGTACTTGTGAGGAGTTAGACAACCTTAATAGGAATTTCTTTTGGGGGGGAACTGATCCGAAGCATAAGGTTCATCTCCATCAGTGTGATTTGGTGTGCAGGCCTAAGAATAGGGGTGGTTTAGGCTTCAAGAATTCTGCCAATATGAATCCAGCTCTGCTTGCTAAGATTGGTTGGAGAATTCATGACAAAGATCAGGGATTATGGTTTAAGATGTTTGAGGATAAGTATTTAAAAGGCCAATCTATTCTTAATCCTTCCTTACAGTAGAAAGGTATTATATAAGGTGCCCAGCTTCATAGACAAGGTATGAGTTGGAGACTTGGTTGGGGTGATAATGTTTGTTTTGGAAGGATCACTGGTTCCATTAGGGTCCTTTGCTGCACCAAGAAAGAGTGCTAAATGTTGTTGAGCAGGATTGTACCGTGGATAGCTTTTTTAAAAACAGATGGTGGGATATTGATAAATTGAGGGGTGTTGTGACAGAGGAAATTGTACAAAAGATCATTAATTCTCCTATTGGGGCTGGGAGTAATTTGCAGGATACTCAGATAATGCCACTTCTGATGGGATGTTTTCAGTTAAATCAGCCTATGGTCTTTTGTTTAAAAATTATGGGAGGTCTGATCCTGGTTTGGGTATTCTTCGGAAGCTTAGGGTTCCTCCTAAGCTAAAAATATTCTTCTGGCTAGTCTTGCAAGGGAGAATTTTGACAAATGAACAACGGCAGTTAACTAATGACCCGTCTTGCAATTTTTACGATTGGTTTTCTGAATCTGTTGTGCACCTATTGAGAGATTGTCCTAGAGCTAAAGAGGTTTGGAGGGTTGTTGGCTTGCCAAGCAAAGTTTCTGCTCTTTCTAATGCTGATGTCAAGTCTTGGCTCATAGGAGCCAAGGTCATCTATGTTCTAAGGCTAACTTGGGGGAAGGAATCCCTTTGCTGGTATATCTGGAAGTGGAGGAATCAGAAGATTTTTGCTGAGCTTGAGGAGTTGCCTAATTGTCCTCAGAAGATTATTCAAGTTGTTGTGAAGGAGTGGCTTCGTTCCATCAATTGTGTCAGTCCCAAAATTACTAAAATGCAGGTTGAGGATGCATGGGTGCATCCTCAAATTGGAGCTTTTAAATTAAATGCGGATGATACTTGTAAGCTGTGTTCTGGGGCTATTGGTGCTGGGGTGTAATCCGTGATTCCTTGGGAGATTGGGTTGGTGGATTTTCTATTAACTTGGGGACATGACAGATTTTGGAAGCTGAATTATAGGGGTTGTTTTTCGGTTTGTAGCTTGTTGTGGCTAGAGGGATCACTAATCTGGTGATTGAAAGAGATTCAATGCTTGTTGTGCATCTCATGAAAAATCTTGATACTATTGGAGGTCATCCCGTTGCTGATTTGTTATCTAGTTGCTGGGATTTTATGAATTTGATCAGTGTTTGTGATCTTTCAACATGTCTATCGAGAGCAGAATTGCTTGACAGACTATCTTGCTAATGGAAGCTATAATATGGGCATAGACGTGTGTTGGTTTGACTCGGTGCCTCTTTGGGCTGGAGCAGCTTTGGTTGATGATATGATTGGGGTCTCTAGGCCCCAAAATATATTCTCTTACTATATGGAAATCTTTTGTTTGTTTTATTATTGTTTTTACAAGGTTTCCCGCAAAGGAGTCGGAGATATCTCCTTTCTATGTGACGACCTATTATTGTTAACAGTGAAATTGTTTGGACTAAAGCAAAGTTGAAGAAGCTATATGCGATAAAAAAGAAGTGGGATGAGAGGCATATTTTGGCGACGAGATAAGATTGATGTGGCTATAATTAAAACTGAAGCAAGTTCACACAAAAAAAAAACAAAACAAGTAGATGATCCGGATCCTTTCGCCCACCAAACTATTGGGTGAAATAACCAACAATGAAATGTATCAAATGCCCGAGTCCCGTATTTTTTACCGTTCTAGCTATCGGTGTTAGTGGTACTTCTCTTCCACAAAATGCTAGGCGAGGTCCCAAGTGAAAGATTACCAAAAAAAAAAGACAGAATACGATACAAAATTACCAAGAAATGAAATCACAACAATGCTTAAATTGTCTCAGAACTCATCCTTGTGATAGAATAGAGCCGCAAAAGCAGCCATTCCAATTCAGACTGACTTTTTTTGTCTGAGGGGATGTACAAAGTATACCACTGGAAAGTTGTTCTAAAAAGGGTAGTTAAATTCCCAACCAAGCACTACGATTTTAAGCATCGATTTCTGCATATCTTTATAGTGGCCAATGCCACAATACATCTTACTAATGAATCTATCTTTGTTAACTGGTTGAGCCTTTTTCTTGCCTTTTCCAGTTTTTTCTACGACCACAGATGTAGCCTTGGTGAAGACACTAAATAAAAACAAACGAAAGAAAAAACAATGACAGAAAATACCTCAGTCCACATCTCCCTGCCATTTTTCGAGAACCATGTTGTAATGTCTATCAAGTGCTCTCACACGGCGAAGGAGCTTCCTGCTTTGATGAGAAGTACCATTTCGAATTAGAATTATTGCCCTTTAAATGTAAAGCCTTAATGAACACAAAGAACTATAAAAGTGTAACAATGGATTACCTCAGTGAGTATGATCTCTGTTACTCATTATAAAAAAAGACTAATCAGCTCAAGATTTTCAGCACTAAGAAGCTCAGGAAAATGAAAGTTTCATCAGAAATATCGTTAGAAGCAAAAGAAGTTCTTTTATGCAACTCTCTGCTGTCGAACTAAAGGTTAAGGCCACAAATTCAGGTTTCTAAAAGTTGAAGTCTGACCATGTGGGTGCAAGACAATAATTTCAATGTAGCAAATACTATTGCACAAAAGTATATAAAGTAATCTACCTTGCACTAATGAGAAGAGAACTCTTCACTGTGAACTTTACCGGATATTATTTGTCAATCGAACCCTAACACTCAAAGTAAAAAATGGCGGACACAAGCTTGTGACCCCATGCTAAAAGTTTAACATACCAAATTGATATCCGATCAGTTTAACTACACTACTTTAGAAATTGTTAATTAAAGGGTTCAAGCGTCATTATCGAACATTCCATTAAAATATAAAATACCTCTAAAGAACCTCAATAGTCTAAACAACATACGCAAAAAGGACACGAAATATGTTCAAATACAGTATGTATTCAAAGCATAATTGTATATGCATAAATATAGTGTAAATACACAACAACAGCCAAAAAAAAAATCCTCTTCAGTTCAGGTCTCCAAATTTTTTCCGCATGGAGCATCTCGGAAGAACGAAAGTTATTTATTGATCATCATCAGAGGCAATATAAAGTCATTTAATATATAAATGATAAAACACAGAGAGAGAGAGAGAGAGAGAGAGAGAGAGAGAGAGAGAGAACAGGACACTGCTAGCCCAAGATGGATACATTTAGCACCATCCATAAGCAGATATGAAACTCGTTATAATTTAAAAAGAGCTACATCCCCTGATTGTGAGTTGATTCTTACTTGAAAATAACAAGCAAAAAAAATTCAAACCCACCAAAAAAGACACAAAATATTTTCAATTACAGACAAAGTATATAGTACATATATGCTGTAAACACAAAAACAAGCCTCTTCAGTTCAGGTCTCCAAATTTTTCCGCACGGAGCATCTCGGAAGAACGAAAGTTATTTTTCAATCATCATCATTAGAGGCGATATAGAGTCATCTAATACACAAAACAGAGAGAGAGAGAGAGAGAGAGAGAGAAGTTATTTTTCAAATTTTCATAAAGAAAATAGTAACAATAGCAATGTGAAAAAGGATTAAACAAAATCATAGATCAAGGAAAGTTAATAAACAACTTAAAAGTACAGATTGCTCAGACCTGACCGAGAGGTGACTAGGGTTTATACGAGGGAGGCGGGAGAGGAGAGAGAGAGACGAAGAAACAGACGACAGGATTTATGGGCTGCCTGGACTATAAAGTATAATGTTATATGGGTAGCATATGGGCCGTGGCTTTTATGGATCTGGGAAGTAATGCGAATGGGAGGTAGTCCGGCTTTGAGCCCAAACCGCTCACCCTAAGATGCTGGGCTTTGAAAGAATAACAACGGTTACCTACTAGTGAGGGATAAGGCCCTTTGGGATCTCTAGATAAATTCAACGTTATAGTACATAATCCCATTTTATTTGGCCATATTTGAAAAAGAAATTAAATATGTAATCTAATACGAAAAGATGTGGATAAGTTAATAAAAAATTTACAAAAGGCCTCGGTGCTATTAGTAGTGGGCCTTCATTTTATGCTTGTTTGTACATTGAACCAATGCATAAGCCCACCAGTCACACTTATGTGTGTTGGTATTAAACCAATGTAGGTAGGGGCGGAACTAGCCCAAGCCTGCCCTGGGCTATAGCCGTAGGGAAGGTTTTGGGGAAAAAAATAATTAAACAGATATAGCATAATATTTTAAACTAAAAATAAATAAATATATATACAATTGCATATTCTACCACACCAATAAGCATAGTCAAAGGTCTTCCACATTTGTATTTGGTGTCAAAGTTTGTCCCAAACATCAATTTTAATCCTTTTCCATTAACGTATCTTCAAAAGAGAAGCATTTTTCTAAATAAAATTCACCATTTTGTGAATAATATGGCTCTAATTCCATTTTTTTTGTTTACAACTAACGTGATTTATATGATTTAATGTGTACTTTATTTCTAGAAAAACTATAGAAACCGTTAGTACAAAAAAAAAATCATTAGATTTTAAGCTAATAACTTTAGTTAGCCCGCCCATTGAAAAATTCATAGTTCCGCCCTGGAATGTAGGATTACCCCACCGACACTTATGCAATGTTGGTATCGAACAACCACATAGACCCACCCACTAGCACCGATATTGTCCCCAATAAAGCCACCTAAGTCCAATAAATTGGTCAAGCCCAATAGAGCATTATTATAGGTGTAGGATTTTTATCTTAAAGGCCTTGGTGCTATTATCAATGAAACCCCCATATTTAAGGTGTAAATTACTTTTAAACTTCCATGATGTGGGACTTTATAAAAAGGAATAATGCGGTAATTAATTGGTAACAGCCCATGTAGCTCAGTTGGTTACGCATGAAGCTCCTAACCTTGTTGTCGTTGGTTTGATCCCCATGTAGGAATGGCAATTTTTCCCGCAGGTAAGGGTTTTCACGGGGATTCGACCCTAATGGGTCGGGTATGAAGGATAAAAAAGGGTATAAGGATGAGTACATGGAATTTTTTGGGTATGGTGTTCGGGGAGGGGCGGGGATGGTATTTTAATCCCCGACCCACTCGAACCTCCCCTTTTAGAATATATATACTATAATAATTAAATATGATATTAAAGTGATTGTGCCCACTAAATTTTATATTTTATATTATTATACTATATATTTATATAATTTGTAGGAATCTTAAGCCACACTACTTATATATTTAGTTAAGTTCTAGTCAATATGTAAACATTCTTATATTGTCTTATACGTATATATTATATATATTCATTATCTTGCCCTAATTCTTTTTTTTTTCTTTCAACAAAGTAGTTATTGGTTTTTTCTTGGTAATGGGGCGGGTCGAGGAACCCATTCCCCAACGAAGGTTGGGATGGGGAATCCCCGATATGAATATTGCGGATATGAAGGCGGGAATGGGGAAAAAAAGCTTAACGGGGATGGGAATAGCATACCCACCTCCGATTCGACCCATTGCCATCCCTATCCCCAAGGTGGGGGCCAGTATAGGTTTTTGAAAATCCTTGTTGACCCATAATAATGGGCTCATGCCATGAGGCCCAGGCTTCCATCTTACAACCTATAATTTTTTTCCTTCTTTCTTCTGTTTTCTCTATTTTTCTTGAAATTTTTCTTACTAACATTGTCGATTGATAATGCTTGGGATATCTTTGTAGGTTTGCCAATGATGGGAATGAAGGAGGTTTGATAATGCTTGGAATATCTCTCACTCCTTAGAGCACTTCCACTCATAGTGCCATGGCAAAGGGTAAGGGTAAGTAACTCTATTTTATTTTGCTTTTCCACCCATTGTCATGACAAGTAAAGGCAAACACTATTCACATGAGATATGTGGAGAGAAATTTGTATAGAGTTTTGGTGTGGGAAGTGAATAACATGGCTAGGTATTTATAAATAAAAAATTCTGAATTTTTTGTATTTAAATTGGTTGATGACGTCACGCTAATGTCAGTAAACCTAGATAGCAGCTCATGCAATTCTTGCCTTTGGGCTTGCCTGGGTAAATGTGGCCCATTTTTGCTCAAGCTGCCTTTCATTGCTGGGGGACTTAAACCCAACCTGGATTCTCTTTTGCCCTGGCAAAAGTGAGCCGCTGGAAGTGCTCTTATATTTATACATCATAAATAGGTTATTAAGGTTAAATTTATTTAAATGCACCATAAATAGATATTAGTGTGTGTCTGCATATCTTTTAGGGTGCTGTTAAACAAACCCTAAAATTAACTGACTACACCTTACTACTAATCTATTTATTGAATTACTAATTTACCCTAATATAAAATGACTAAAAAAGATACATTGAATATTGAAACAAAAATAATTTTAATAAGTATACCCTACTCAACATATTGAACCCTAATCAAATTAAAATTCAAAGTCTGATTCCAAAAAGCCATCGTTTTCTTTGCTGCAGAAAAACCATCATTTTCTTCCAGGCAAGACAGAGGATGACGATTATAGCAAAGAAAGTATGCTCTTTCTCTCTCATGATATACAAATTATACAAGAGCATTCACATCCTAGCTCAGGCTCAACACAGCATTTGCATGGAATTTAATATAAAGAAGAATTTAACGAAATAATAACATGGTTTATTTCCATATTGCTAGAAGACAACCCCTTACATGGTGCTACAGTCTTATTTTTTTAATATTGTAGTGACAATTTATTAACTATTCTTCCCCTGGAGTTGCAGATAAGAACATCACTTCAGGTTTTAGCCTTGCAACGGGAGAGTAACTCAGTAAGCTTACAAATCTTCTCTTGCCTTAACTTTTATGAATTGCTATAGATTTGATATATTCTCCTACTCCAGGTAGATGTTAAAAAAACAGAGAACTGCATTTCCTCCAAATTTTGTACTCACTTGACGGGTTCACACGTGATGATGATAGCTCTTGCCTGCAGGGACGCTGGCTTACGTTTTGCAGGTTTGTCTCAGTAGTCTAGTCTGTAACTCTGCATTAGACTGGGCTTGAAATATACTGTTAGTCATTGATGTAAAATATAAGATCCTCATCTTCTTCAGATGAGAGGGCCCTAGTAAGACAGCAACAGTTTTCTGGATTTCCACATTCTGAATGGCACTAGCTACACAAAATGAAATATATAGGGTGTACTTAGTTAAAATATGGTGTACTTAGTTAATTTTACATGGGTGTATCAGGGGTAATTTTGGTAGTTAAATAGGGTGTACTTAGTTAATTTTACATTTTGATTTAATTATTAGGGTGTACTTATATCATAGGGTATACTCAGTTAATTTTAGGGTTCGTTTAACAGCACCGATCTTTTATTGTTCTTTTGCCCATGGTTAACATGTAAGATGATGATACATACGTATTCCTTTTCCATTGGCTTCATAGGTCCCAATCTTGTCATTGATTATATACATTCTTATGGACTATAAAGGGTATCACAGTGTGGTTTCAAGGAGTACCAAAAAAAAAAGTTACATGGCTGGTAACAAGAAAATAGAGAGGCAAAGTTTGTTGACATGGGTTTGGATTCTCCTATTCAGCTATATTATTGTAATTTTGTGGCCTACTCCTTGTTCAAAGATGATGCAAATGCCGAGGACTGTAAACCCACAAGAACTTACCAAAGAAAAATCGCTTGAATCTTTCTTTGCATGTCTCTCCCGGTCAAATTGTCCTTTTTTCGAACAACAACTTTCTGATTATTGTTGAGAAGTATACACAAAATGTCAGAAATTGCTCATGCACAAAATTCATGTATTATATATCATTAATAATTATTCTGAATCACTCACGTGCACATATGCTCTTGAACAACTCACTATGGTAAAATTCACGTATTGCATAATAACTTAGTCAAATAGAGGACTGGAAATCAAGTGGGTGGAAAAATAGACTACGAGTGGAAATAACAGCACTCTTGCATAATAACTCAGTCCAAATCATCATCATGGCTATTTCGTCGGAAAAAGGCAATCGGTGTATAGGGTTTTGGTTAATTTGGCTCTATGTCCAATTTGAGGAACTGGGGTTGGGTACAGGCTCCAACATTCAAAAATTTTGGTTTTCGAAAAGGTGGGGCCTAACATGATCCAAAAATTCATGAATGTTAGAGCTACAATACAAAATGGTATTTAGCCATGCCCTGGGCCATCATTTGTCATCCACACCACCACCACCACCGCCCCCAACCAACAACACCAGCACCACAGGATGTTGGACAAAGAAGATAAAGATGACCGTTTGAAGGAAGCAAGTATTAGAATAATAATAATGGCACTAAAAGATTATATAAATAAATACATAAAAGAACCATTAAAGTCGATAAGTTCTTTCTTTTTTTGTCTCAACTTTAAGTTAAATAAACTTCACATGGCAAAGTTTCCTCCAGCTGGGGACCATTTGGATGTTCTAAAATTCTTGAACCTTGCAAATATAAATAAATAAATTATTACTAGATATTTGCCTTCTTTTTTTTTGGTAAATACCACGAGGTATTTCCACATCCAAGGATGAGATTAATCCCCATTCTAATTGCCTTACTCCCCGATCACAAAGTCATTTCTAATGGATTTCAAACCCTTGCTATTGAGGTACAAGGTAAACAAAATTTTTTCCCTATGTAATTTTGCAATAAATAAATAATTAATCCAACAATTGCATGCAGCGACAGTGTGTGCATTGTTATTTTAAGTTTGTCGCGATCGGGAGAAGATAATCATTCTATCATTACAAAAGTGAAGTCATGATCAGTTAATTAATCCGCCATATGCACTTTCCCTAATCTTCATTATTGAAAACAATTGTTACCCATACGGTACCACTGCATTGGATCAGCTTAAACAAAAATTAATTGCAACTTAATTAGTAACCCATCACGTTCGACTCCCCCATTGTCGTTTCGGACTTTTTTATTTATTATTATTTATTTATAGGAAATGCTTCCGATCATAAACCCTTTTGTTAATTAGAAGCAGTTTTCTTATAAGAACGTACGAGTTTCTTACTTCTTGGAAAATTAATTGAAAATATACTTCCTAAATAAGTGCTTTTTTAGAAAGCGTTCCGTTTTGGATTTTCCCAAATCTATGTAAATGTGTGATATATTAAATTAAACCACTAAAATCACCGAAATCATTCGCACAGTGAGCTAGATAACTTTAGAGTACATATATAATTAGGATGTATCGTTATCTCTCTCATCACTGCTGAGTTGTGCATGCAAATTAAGCCAAAAACATATTTGACCCCACGTACCTATCCAAAGGCCAATTCAGAGCATAACGAGACCAACCCAAGCGAGGGAAGCCCCCAAAAAAAATGACCGTTGGAAAGGACTGAAATTTGTTTCCATATATATATAGTACTTGCATTCCATTATATATATGTTCCTTGGTATATCTTCGATAGCTCTTGGCTCTTGCTATCGAATCTCATAACCTCCGAGAGAGAGGGAGCAATCTATCTATCCACCATTTTCGTTTCTCTTTCTATTTTCGTTATTATTATTATTATTATTATTAAATTTAATGCTATTTTAATTAATTCAAACAATTAATGGCTTCTTCTCTTTTATCATCATCATCATCATCATCTTCTTACTTCTTCTTGGTGTGCACCACACTCACTGTGTTTTCCTTCTGGTTATTTCATGCAGCGCCAGCGGTGACAGCGGTGAGAAGCTCTCGCGTACTGCTAGTCCACACTACTAACAACAATGGTTCAACATCAAACTCTACCAAGAACCACCACAAGTGGGTGGGGCCCACTGGCCACCGCCGGATCGCTGTCGACATAAACGGCTCCGGGGATTTCCTCTCCGTCCAAGCCGCCGTCAATGCAGTCTCAGCAAACAACACGGTCAATGTTCTCATCCTAATCAGCCCCGGATACTACAGGTCATTATTAATCATTATTGTCATTAACAATAATACTAGTCAACAATGTCCTCAGTAAATATGGCACAAATAGTAACAGACTCTACAATTCATATCGTCAAAAAAATTGTAATATTAATTAATGTGGAGATAAATATGATATGGGTATGCAGAGAAAAAGTGGTTGTGCCGGCGACAAAGCCGTACATCACGTTTCAAGGAGCTGGGAAAGATGTGACCGTGATCGAATGGCATGACCGAGCCAGTGACCTCGGCCCCAACGGCCAGCAGCTGAGGACTTACAGGACAGCTTCTGTTACTGTTTTCGCCAACTATTTCTCCGCAAGAAATATTAGCTTCAAGGTACGTCACGAGTAATGCTAGAAAGATCACGTTTTTCATGTTATATTACAACTAATGTGTGTTTATTAGAGCTAACTATATAATATAGTTGGATTTTTGCATGCATGAATGAGCATTATATGGATTTATTTACTTATTATCACAGAATACGGCGCCGGCTCCGATGCCGGGGAAGCAAGGGTGGCAAGCGGTAGCATTTAGGATATCAGGTGACAAGGCATACTTCTCAGGGTGTGGCTTCTATGGTGCCCAAGACACACTTTGTGACGATGTGGGGCGCCATTACTTCAAGGATTGTTACATTGAGGGTTCCATAGACTTCATTTTTGGGAATGGTCGGTCCATGTACAAAGTAAGTAACTATCTAAATAATATTAATGTTGATTTAATTTTGTTTAATTAGTATTAATTTTAACATGTATTTTGCATGCTATAACTATTTTTGTCTAAATTGCCATTGTCTTGTTGAGCTCTAAGCAAAAAATTTAGTGCTTTTGTCTATGAACACCCGTGACTCTTCCATTTTGAAAAAGAAAAGGATGTTTGCCTTTTTTCTGCTGCATCTTTGTGACAGAGTGATGTCACTTTGGTGCACGTAAAGTCAAGAAAAGTGAGGAAGCTTTTTCCTTCACCAGTTTTATCTGTTAGTGGGAAAAATGCTATTTGCATATATATGATGTATTTGTATTCAGTAATTGTGAATCGTTTATTGATTTATCGATCTATCTGTAAATAAAGAATTAACAATAACATTACTCGTATTTTAATTATTTAAGCAAACTTAGGTATGCGAGTGTAATTCTTAGCGACTAAATTGTTCTTACAAAACCTTAATAATGTAATTCTTAGTGCCTCAAGAAATTTAAACAAATGGTCTTATCAAAACAAAAAAATTACGGCTTTTTATTTTATTTTTCATTCTCTCAATATAAAATCATTATTGTTAGTGCTTTACGGTGACGTTTCGTTTGCAATGAGTTGTTTGACTTTTTGACTGATCTACTATTGGCTGGTTCTGGTTGGCACAGGACTGTGAGCTGCACTCGATAGCAACCAAGTTCGGGTCAATTGCGGCCCACTACAGAAACTCAGCGGATGATAAATCAGGCTTCGCTTTCGTGAACTGCCGAGTTACGGGTACGGGTCCTTTGTATGTGGGTCGGGCCATGGGCAAGTACTCCCGGATCGTATACTCCTACACCTACTTTGATGACGTGGTTGCTCATGGTGCCTGGGATGACTGGGGCAACACAACCGCCAGCACTACAACAAAGTAATTAACTACCTTCAGCTTTTAATTACTTTTTTTATTTTATGACAAGTGCAATATTCTAAATCCTTCATATAAACTGATTTTGGAAAGAGGAGAATCAAACTTAAATTAAGAGTGCCTTAATTATTTGAGTTAAGAGTCCCTTATTATAATGTACTCGGATGCAAATGAGTAGATAAACACACTGTTCCGATCAACTGGTCTTACCGACATTTGCTCTAATTACTTGATTTCTTCTAATCATTCTTTAGTGGGCCCATCCTTTGTGTTTCCCTTTTGACAAACACGTCTGTAGGGCCCATTTTAATTTTGTTGAATTATAGGTGTTTAAGCTCCTAATCATTGTCATGGCATCAAACCCTAGTCAACAAAGACAAGGCCGTAGAAAGCTTAAAAAAAGTGATGGAAAAGCCAAATATTTCAAAGATTTCTTGTCTCGAGATAATTAAAAACCCAACTTTTTCTTCTACTATTTTTATTTTATATACTAATTTCCTTCCATGAAGTGAGAAATTCATCTTAAGATAGGGATTCAAAAAGAGAAATACCGTAAGACCAATATACAATAAATACCAAAAATTTTGGACCTCAACTAACATATTAAAAATTTTAATTTATTTTTAAAAAGTAAAATATTTTAATGTCATGTCATTCGTGACTAAAATTTGGAAAAAATAAGTGGGCCAACCTGACTTTTAATGGGATTTTTTTTTGGTGGCAACTGCAGGAGGAGTGTGTTTCTGGGAGTCTACAAGTGCTGGGGGCCAGGAGAAGAAGCCCTGCGTGGGGTGTCATGTGCCCCTGAGCTTGATTATGAATTGGCCCATCCCTTTCTGGTCAAGAGTTTCGTCAATGGAAGGCACTGGATTGCACCCTCTGATGCTTAGCCTTTGCTAACATCTCATACTTCTTCCAAATCCCATTCTTTAATTCATTCTTTAATTCAATTATTGTAAAATATATCTATTCCATCAACATACTCTATCAAGGGGCTGTTCCTTCTAATCGCTTTATGCCGGAGAGAGGTAGGCTACTTAAATAGTCCAACAACCAAACTCTTACGTGTGTAAATTTGCTCGCCTAATCCTAACAAGTATCCGACATTTTGTATCCGACATTTTGTACCGTGTACCTTTTCTTCAATAATATGATAACGTTTTGTTCAAGGCTTTTTCATTAAGATTTGAGTTTGAGTGCTATTAGACCAAACGATCAAACAAATCTAAGAAATTTTCCTTACCATATAACCCCCAAATTTTATACAAGCTTTACGTGTCTCAAAACCTTGCTCTGAAACTGGGCAGCTAAAACAATCATAAGAATCTGAAATAATAAAACTGCATGCAATTCAGGCAATAACCAATTTATTTTCACAAATTTTGATAAACAAACATCTGTGTGCGCCCAGTGGATAACAGCTATGGGGATATGAAATTAGCACGGAGGAAAGACGGTTGCTCTCACATTATACAACAATTTGTCTGAGACTCTAGCATCTCTGGAGACCTGCAAAGGAAAGCATCGTGGGTCAGTTGATAGAGCTGACCAAAGTTCTAAACGATTTCTGCAAATTGATGGTGCCACAGGGAAAGCATGTTATACTGAGTATTTCTCACACCCTACCACCAGTAATCGTAGCTGCATTCAAAACTATGCCAAGAAGAAAGCTATCTGATTTCCTTATGGTAACACAAGTCATGTTCAACTTAGACGTGATAAATAGCGTAACTTATCGTCGCTCCAAACTGAATGTTCTATTTAAATGGGAGTCTCAGTGTCTCTCTGCTGCAGTACAGATTCAAGTTCTCACAGCTTTAAGGAAGAGCCCACCTTCTAGACTTAGTACATAAATTTCCTTTAATAGATAGTATAAAACTCTCAATCTGAATAACACTGAAGAACAATTGATTCCTTAGCTCCAATACTTAACATAAATGTGTTCATAGACCATTTTCCTGATGAGATGCCCTCAGCAGTTGTCCTCCCAAATAAATAACATCTAAGAACAACAGTATTCGCATACAGAAAATATTAAAATGGCAAATGTGATCATCAGCGAACTCAAGATGTGTGAGCACTTTAAAAGTTGCATACGAACTAACCATTCAGATTTTCATAATTAACACAGTAGAAGACTTACAGTTGTCCAAGACTAGCTAGGTCAAAATCAGGAGCTAGCTCCTGCACAATATCATTAGGTGGTTGGCCGCATTCTTGCATTTTCTGCATGAGCTCAAAAATCCGGGTGAAGTTTCCAGAATCCTTTTCGTAGACTTCATTAAGATCTTTTATGAGTTCGTACTGGTGAAAATAACGTTCATGTTCTTCTTTACTCAAACTCGCTTCATGCTCTTTCAGCCACTTTGGATATCTTTCTCCAATTTCCTTCATCGGTTCATGAAGAATATCCTTAGACAAAAGCTGCTGCATCATGGTCTCAACAATAGATTCCATGTCCTACACAAAAATAGGGGGAAAATTAACAATAACAAGATATTACTGCTTTTATTAACAGGTTGTACACCAATTTGGCTAAGCATCAAGTAGGAACATGAAGGTAGTGCATATTTACGAAAGAAGCAGAACATGTAGTAGCTAAAGCATGCCAATATGGCCAAATCCTAACACCACCAAAAGGATGTATACAAAGAAATAGGAGTTTATTCATCTTATTAACATGACACAGGTTTTAAACCCAAATTGGCACAAATTTTGCAGAATTCAAAAGACAAAACATTGTACACTCAAATACAAGTTACGTGAACTAAAAATTTTGGAGGAAGAGAAGGAAAGTACAAGAAAGAAAAATATATGAAGACATTGAATATAGGTCTACTAAAGTTTGACTACTTCTGTACATAAGCACACACCCCCCCACACTATTATATAAAGAAAACGAAAAGACAGTCTAAAAGGCACAAGGCATATGCATTTCAGAAACATACTTGTCCACATGCAATTTTAGTTTGGAGTCTCATTCAGTAGATAAATCTTGAAGTTAGCTATTGTTTTGTTGAAACGATGACCAAAACTTCTAAATATACTTCTCCAAATAAACTGTAGAAGCCACTGACTGAGTGCCAAAGCAATTAGTAGATTACCGAGCAATGCATATGATGAAACAGTAAATGAAAGATTTTGTATATGGAGAACATAGGGCACAAGTAAATGAAATATCTATTACCACCAGTCTTTGTTGCCTACCATGTAATAATATGTCAATACTAGGACCCACATGCAACCAAGCGTACGACCAACCAATAGATCCTGCTTTGTCTCATCCTTCTCACAATGGTACCAAAAACTTAAGATAATACCAATTGCAAGGTTAACCTTCTGCTACAGTAAGTAAGCCTCATAGTTTATTTTGATGGTTAGCACCTCGAATACTATAAACATGAATTAGACGATATTTTTTTTCACGACATGCAGAAAACAATTAAATTTCATATCAGGGAAAGCTATTATGAAATTACACACCAATACCTCCTCTCTTCATCCCAACCCTAAAAAGAAGCAAACACACCAGTGGGTCCTAGACATAGCTTCCAAAAAGGGTATTTATTTTCTAATCAAGTTTCTGAATTGATCATTCCTCTCCCTCTGAAAGGAGCTTGACCCGATCAAGTTAGGAGCTAGACTAAGAAGGGATTCATCACCTTCAATGCTTTTTAGGAAAGTGCTAGCTGTTTTCTTGAGTTTTATGGACGGACAAATTTTAGTAGGTGTTGTGCGAAAACACTCCAAGACCTTGTCGTTGATGGACTATGCGACGGCACACATACAAACCCCTTGAGAATGGAAACACACACAACCTTGAGAGTAAAGCAAACACACAAGAACACAAAGATTTATAGAGGTTCGGCCTCCTGCTTATGTCCTCTTGGTGATCCACCCGAGAAATTCACTAGTATGTAAGAACAACTTTGGTTACAATCAAGAACCCCCTTAGCTCTCACAAGAACCCTAGATCTCTTTTCTCTCACCCTTGGAAATACTCAAGAATTCACCCTTGAATTCTGTCTTGTGTTTCTCCCTTGAAAATTCACTCTTGAATTTTCCACTCTATTTTGTGCTTATGAAAAACCTAGTTCTAAAGTGCCTATTTATAAGTATAGGGTTTTAGTACAATCATACAAGGAATAGGAAACCTAAAGGATCCCAAAACAAAGAGAAAACCCAATCCAAATCTGACAAGGATTCCAAAACAAGGAAAAAAAACCTAGTCCAAATCTGACAAGGATTCCATCATTCCTTCTATGGTGAGCCAATCTTCAACAGTAGGTACAATATTTAGCTCATAGTCCCCATGTTCCAAGGTAATATGTGTTGTTGTTCTAGGCTGGGGTTATCAGTGGGTCCTTGGTTACACTTAATCTGAACATGAATTCCTCGAACTTATCAATGTATTCAACGACCGACATATTCCCTTACAAAGAGACTAGCGGTAGTCCAGAAAGCACTCGCAAAATGGTTAACATTTGCATTTCTATTTCAACCTTTCTTTCAACTCACTTCAATGGAAATTGGTTCTGTGCTATATCCATTTGTTTTTCAAGGTTAAACTCCCAAAGAGTTTAGTTTGGCACACCAACTTCGTCTTGGAAAATCCAACTTTGTGACCCTTAGATATTTGATACCGCTCAAACTACGGGTCCAGGTCACATACCAAAAGGCTTAGGATTTAGTTTATCATTAAAACTATGAGCGTCAATATGATTGCTATTACCGTATCAAACATAAAGCTAAAGTTTAAGTAGTATGTGCTTTGTCAGAAAATTGATCCAATATGATTTACCATTAGCCTATCACAACCATGCTTAAACAAGACTTAACAGTAGAAATTGGCAAAAAGATATCAACCCAGAATTCCAATTCTTAGAAAACAAAATTGTCAGAACGAGTGATACTCAGCAAGCAATATATAGTTATTCTCAATAGCAATATACTTGAAATCAGAACACAGGGGTCATATTAGACACAAGCATTGCAATGAAATTCAAGTTAATAAAACAAATTTCAGGTACAAAGGAGGATAAGTTCCATGTTCTAAATTCTATCAAACACCAACCTTAATCTAAATACCCATGTATCAAATTCACAACTATAAAATCGGGTCGATTACAATTCACTAACCAATAACAGCTCAAATTGCATAAAACTCAACCAAACAGCTAGAAGAAAAGCATGGCATTGATCAAATCCCAAACAAACAAAAAAAGCAAATCAAAGAAAAAAGTAAATGAAAAGCAAATTACCTGAGACCCAGCAAGTTCCTCGAACTGCTTCACCCAATCTTCCACATCCTTACCCAAATCCTCTCCGCCAGGTTTCGTACTTGTCACAGATTCCAGTCCCTTAACAGCCTCTCTAGTCTGCTCTCTGAGCTTATCAAGAGCCTCAGTAACATGGGATTCCTCTGAAACCTTTTGTTTTCCCTTTTTCTTTGTTCTTATTTCAGGTAATCCCATGCCAAGTCCTTGAACCCCAGCAGGCAAGGAAGGTGGTTCTTGCTTGTTCTCTGTAGATTCTTTACTTCTATGACAAGAAAAAGAATGTAAATACTCAACTTGGGGCAGAAGTTTCACATAGTTCCGTTAAGCATACTGATATTACTACAAATATATAATTCATTATACCCGCCTAACGCTTTATTTCACCATTTTCTTCATGGGTTATACTTATAACAATAATTTCATTTAGTTGAAAACGCTGTGTAGCAACTTGGGCAAAAGCAAAATACAAACATCCATGATGTGATTCCCTTCCTTTCTATATTGAAAACCAAATGTTGAATGACATATTGTCCTTGGTTTTTACTTTCATAAACAATTCTAGACAAACAATTTTGAAGAATTACAAACTGCCTTCGGAACGAAGAAAATAACGTTTTGAACACAAACACAATGTGAGAATTTTGAAGAAACAAACACCCGCATGAGAATTTACAAAGTAAAGCTTGAAGCTTTTGCGAGAGAGAGAGAGAGAGAGAGAAACCTCTGAAGGGAGGGTTTGTTGAGGTTGAGATTCTGGAAGTCATCTAAGGCACCTGAAAATCAATTCAAAGAAAAAATTACAAAATTGAGAGAGAGAGAGAGAGAAAGCAAAGCTTCTTGTATCTAATACGTACTATCGAGGAGTTCGTCTAAATCATCAGAGTGATCAGCCATAGATGAAACTTGAAGCGCTCTCTCTCTCAACTCTGTGTAAAGTCTCAACTGCTTAGCGTCTGGGTGTCGATTGGAAAGGAATTATGGAAGAAGTACGGAATTGATGAGGGATTGAGAACAGGCAAAGCTGCAAAAATGACGAATGGGGCGGTCAATCTATATGGACTGGATATGGGCCCAAGGTTTTGAGCTTTCAACTCAAAAGATATTTTTCTTTCTTCTCTTTTTCGCCAATTCTTTCTTCTCTTTTTTTCCTAGATAAATTGCACACCTATCTTTTTTTTAGTACAAGTCATAGTCTAAAGTTACGGAAGATGAGTATTTCTCACACACACAACTATGATACCGTGATATTCGAACCTGAGACCTCTGATATGCAAGTCTCCCTTTCCACTGGATCAAACCCGTTGGCTTGCGCACACAATTTTAGTAGATAAATTGCACTCCCTATGTGCGTGTGAGAGAAGAAAGTGGGATAACAAGGGGCCAACTGTTTGAGCTCTATAATCTCACTCAATTGAATGCACAAGAAATATTGATAAAATGTTTAACGTACAATACTACCTATGATATATATTAGATTTGACCCAAAAAAAAATATTTATTTGAGGGACATCCTTATAGGGCACACACCATATTGTATTTCCTAATCCGAGCCTTCTATTTGATAGATATTCATTCAAAGATCAGCTATACAAAAAATCACTTGAATCCGAGTCAACCACATTATATATGAACAATGCTTGACTATTCACCTAGAATGAGTTGCATTCTTTGGTACCTGTGAGTTATAGTTTGACACGTATATAAAAGTAACTTATTGAAAACACAAAAAGTAAAGCTTTCATTCATTTTTCAAATTCTAATTTGGAGGTATAGATGACTGATTCCTTTCATGTAACAAGCCAATTATTTCCCTTATATGTATGTAATAGTGGTTTGGAATTTGTTGTTGTATAATTCACATCTAAGAGCCCTAAGGGCCAGCATTGTTTGTTGAGTCAAATATCAACTAATTCCTTATAAAGTAAAATTATTTAGTTTTAAGATTCGAAATTTAAGGGTAATAGAGAAACTATAACCTCTTATTTGCTCACCTACGTAGGGCTTAGATTAGATGTACCAGCAAATACTTTCAAAGAAAATCTCATTGTAAATTTCATTTCCTCAATGACTTACAGATGATTCCTTCTTTTATACAAACAATGCCTCTGGCTTTCCAGCCAGTTAAAAAAACTAAACTAAACTTCCTAACTGGAGACTGCTGAGCTGCTCATTGAAAAACAAAGAATGTTGATAGATATTTAGATTTAAGCTAAACTAAACTTCCACAGGAGAAAATTTTCAATGGGGTAAAATTCAAAAGAAATTCCATGTACATGACATGTAGTATTGCTATTTAGGCTATATTGCTTCATTCGTTTACAAAGTTGGACTAGAGTCAGCTTCTAAAATTGTCATGTGATAGAGGATTTGGTCCCTGATCTTTAGTCTCTGAAACACCAGTCACACAATTAGCCTCGATAGTAGCTGCCTGCTTGATGTTCGGTTCTTCTGTGACAGACTTCTTTGTGGTTTCCATAGCCATTGTAACAGTATTATGGTTTCCACAATTCAGGCAAGCCTTCTGACCCTCCGATCTCAGGATTTTCTTGAAATTAGGGACTTGAACTTGTTTCCACCGGTATTTCTTGGTACACATGGGGAGGCATGTATTTCCCTTCTTGGGGATGGAAATAGTCTGAGCAATTGGGTTAGGGGGGGTAAAGAGCTTGAAGCCCGACTGGCCCACATATAGCTTGGCTACTTTTAAATCGTTTGAAGTTAGCAACATGCTTCTTTCCAGAAAGATGGCGGTCAAAAATCCCCTGCCTATCACACTTGACGTTGCATATATCGCAGATTAGCAGAATAACAATCTTAGTTTCAGAAGTAATCTTATGCTTCTTCTTGGGCTTTGGACCATGCTGCTGCCCCGGGATATTATTTTGCTGTTCAGTTTCCGCAGATTTTACATGGATAACAGCTTTAGTGGGTAAATTTTCTGTTGGTTTGTTCTGTTCACCATCTTGTGCACACTGAGTCAAATGAGACACTTCCAGATTTGAATTAGATGTGCGATTCTGTTGGCCCTGTAATTCATCCCCTGATCTGATAGCATTTTTCATCTTTTCCATCTTTTCCATCTTCTTCATGTTCTTCTTATGTCGCTTTCCATTCTTGTGATTCTCAAGAATTTCCAAACTATTGCATGTGGCCTTACAAATTTCACACCAAGCAACCGGGGGACTTTGGTTGTTCCGAACTTTCGTTTTGTTTGGAACTTCTGTTTTAAGTGCTGACGCTGATTCTGATTTCTCAGGTGGAAGTGTTGTTGGAGCAACTGAAGATTCTGGATGCGAAGATGTTGAAGGGAAACCATGTTGTGAGAAATGCTTAGGGCCACCACTACCATGACCATGTGGTCTTCCAATGAAAGATGGGCCAGCTCCACCAGGTCTCAGGTGGTTGTAGCCAAAATTTCCTTGGTGTCCTTTGAATGGCTCACCACCCCTTTCACCACTACTCCTGTATGGAGGCAGACCAACCTGAAAATTAAATCTTGAAAGAATAAGAATGTAGAAAGCTGGATACAAGCCAAATGAAAAAGAGCAATGATGTTTGCAATCTTAGAAAACCGTCTGCAACTTAGAATATCAATATTTCAAACTGACCCACAGGGTTTGCAATTAGAAAGGACCTTTTGTGACTTAGAGCACCAAATACATTAGCCAATACATCGCTCCAAACCCTTCAGAAAAGAGCAAGATACATAGCAAAAACAGCCTCAACTTCAAAAGAAAGTCAGATGACATCAAAACCATAAATTTGCTTCTAACTTCTGCTAATAATACATATACCCAAAACCAACGTAAGGGATTTCAGAAAAAGTACAGTTAGACAAAAATGATAATTTGGCAACATTGAGGAGTAGATAACCACCAGAGAGTTTTACAAAACATCTAGATGAACTTAAAAACTTAATCAACAGGAACTAGACAAACCAAATTCAGGAAGCCAATCAAACGTAGTCTAAAACAAACCAACAAATCTGCCATGTTCTCTTTGCACAAAAGTTTCCTACAGATCATTATGTGAATTGAGTGGCGATAATTCTTCACTCTGCATACAAAGTTGCAGGTCATTTAAATTAATAGGGGTAGTATCCGCACCATCTCCAGTGCCTTAATTTTGCATATTTGAGCAAGAAAAGAAGTTAGAATAATTCAGATCACCCAAACATCAAACAAATTGATGTAGTACAGCCCGCAGGTATTAGATTAAGCACTCAAACAATAGAACCGAGAAGAATATAGGAGACCGAGGAGACGAAAATATAGATCGAAGGGACGAAAGAAATGACAGAAATCCGAGAACCGATAAGACAAGACAGAAATCAGAGAGTTTCAAGAGAGGGTTTATTCAATATCCAAATCTGAATTTTAAAGAACTACATGGGGGTATTTATAGCAAACTAAAACCTAGACATAAAAGGATAAAAATCCCTTGCTTAAACAGAAATCCTAACCCAAATAAAATAAGAAACTTAAAACTAGAAATCTGGAAAGTAGAAATCCTACTAGAATTTGGAAAACTAGAGAATCTTGGAAACTAACAAATACATTAGGAAACTAATAAATTTAGGTCCTACGCGTCCTGCATCACAAATCCTCCTTTGGTTCATGTATCTGCACCTATTTTCAGTTTATAAAGATTATCTACAAGTATTTTATTGTTTCAACCATAGAACTCGAAAGAGATTTGGAAGAGGATGGTGAGAGTAGGAAATAATACATCGTTGAGTTTGCAGAAGCAACTACATTATGGTCATCTCGCGTCACATAGTTCATTAGTGTCTTATCATCCAAGCTCCCAAACCAAACACAATGAGCAGTGTTTCAAAGCAAGTAAACAAAAATATTGAAAACACATCTAAACATTTTGAAAAGGAAAAACCCCTAGTGTTTGATTCCAGAACATGTTGTTAATGTAAATGATGTCCTGATAATTACAACCCCCTTTCCTCAAGTACTGATAGGAGTTTCTTTAATATAGAATATGTAAAATTTGAACCTATAAGGAAAGGGTACCTCACTTAAGCCAGAAAGTCCAAAAGATATCCTTCCCTTACTACTTATTTCCAAGTCTCCATGATCACAAAATCTTTGTCCTTCCTGGTTTAAACCACCAGAGAAATAGAAGGACAGAAGAACCAACCATTTCATGCAAAAGATTGTCCTTCCTGGTTTGTACCTTATATATGTAAATAATGGGGTTCCAAATACAAAAATGGATCAGATAAGTGAAGCCGAAAAAACCCAACTAATTTTTGTCAAGCATATACATAAAACAAACAATCAAAAGCAATTCGATGACAATGCCACCAGTCCAATCAATCAAAAGCAAAACATTGTACCGGTTGATACAAAGGCCTCTCTGCCACTGCTCCCACTCTGGACCCTGAAAATTGCGCCAGTCGAGACAGCACAGCCGCGGTGGGGTCCAGCCCCGGAAGGAACAGAATCCCAGGTGGCTGGACCAGTCCTGATTGAGAAAGTTGGACAGGTTCTGGTGGATAAGGTTGTTGTTGCTGCAGCTGCTGCTGCTGCTGCTGGTAGACATTGGTATAGTTCGATTGGTAATAACCTTGTTGCTGGTGGTCGTATTGTTGTTGTTGTGGGTGTTGAAAACGAAAGCAGAAAGCTTGGTTTGATTGGTATGCAATAAAACCTTGTTGTTGTTGAAGAGCTTGGAACTGTTGATGAATCAGCTGTTGTTGTTGAGCAAGGAGCAGTTGATGTTGTTCCATGGTTTTATTCCGTGGTCTTGCCTGTAGGGAATGGTTGACTGTTTAGGGTTTTTGGTGTTTTGTCTGTTAAAGGAACTGTGAAACTGTCAAGGCAGAAGGGTCTAAGGAGACGATGATGCTCAGGGCATGTGGGTTTTCGACACGTGGTGTCTGGTTTTTTGTTTTTATTTTTCTTTGCCAAGTCTATTATATATATTCGGAAGGTGTATTCAATTTAGATTTTAATGTTAAGAAGAGTAGTCAAGCTTAAAACTTTCTTCGAAATTTTTTTCCGGCAAAACAGAAAGAGATTACTAATCCAGGTAAGGGCTCCTCCACTTAACTCCTCCGTTCCTTGTCTCCTTCTTTATCGTTTTCTTTTATTCGCATTCAACTGTTGAGGAGCAGTCAGTGGTTTGGGCAGAAGTTTTGCCTAGATGATATTTGATGAAAGGTTTGAGTGAGATTCAATGCAAACCAAATATGCTTTCATAGTCTTTTAAACTTCAGAAACGATGTTCAGATACAGTACCAAACAAATTTCAGATTGTTCAAAACGTAAGAATACAAAGTTTTGGAAAAGGAAGATTTGGATCATGAAGCAAATGCAACCTAAGTTTCCAATTTGTCTTGTTATTCTTTTCAGTATCATTTATGTTTCATTTTATTGATTGGAGAGCCATTATGGGTTTGTGGGGGTTTCTCGGTGCTATTGATTTCTGAGTCTTTCTTGAACCTATCATACACTTTGTGTTTGGTTAGTTGTAAGTGAATGTTTAATTTTTACTTAAAAAGTATATGACGCAGCTTTTAGCGTTGTGAGTGTCTATCGAATATGTTGTAGGACAAAACAATGAATTGTGTCCAAGTTTTTCTTTTCTTTTCCTTTTGGTTTACTGGGTTTGTTCCATTCTTGAGTTTGGAGGTTGTTTGACTCGATGAATTGATTATCAATTTATCATTGTCTGCAGGTGCATGCCGGATGGCATGGTTCTTGATTATTTCTTCTGTGATTGTACTATGGGTAGCTTCTTTATGGAAAATTCTGCATGGCTCATATTCACCTCCGAAGGGTACCTTCTTGAATAATTTGAAAGATGGTGGGTAGTCTGCCACTCTGCCCGAGCTTGCTTATTTTGCCGCATTCTTTTTGTGCATACTGGTTAAGTACACTGTATTTATTGAATCAGGTGGCAGTGTCAACAAGAGAAATGTTTTGCTGGTTGTTGCCCACCCAGATGATGAGTCCATGTAAGCGTAAAAAATTGATTATCATATGGCTTCAGTTGTAGCCGATTTCAGACGAGTTTTTGAGCTGTTAGTTTGCGTTGGTGCTTCTCGAATGTTGAATGGGTTTGAGGCAGAATTTATCCTGGTCGCATAAATATCAGCTCGCCTCTGAGCCCTTCTATGTTGATGTTTGAATTTACTTCAATATTGTTCCATGATAATTAACAAGACTAAGTGGCCCAAAAAGGAAAAGTGGGTGTTGGAATCTAAAACTACTTACTGACTGTCTCATGGTCATGGCCTACTTTCATTTGTTTGAATAGTTGTCCCCCTGTGTGACTGTTGAGTTTTATGTTTTGATGACGAGGTCCGTTTCTTTTTGGCCAAATTGTATAATATGATACATTGAGGTTCTGTATTTATGCTGTGTTCAAACCGTCTGCCGCATTTCTGCAGGTTCTTTACTCCAACCATAAACTATCTCACCACGAGAGGGCATAATATTCACATTCTTTGCTTGTCAATTGGTAACACACTCTCATCTGTATACAACTTTGTCTCTGCCTTTTTTAAATTGGTATGTACTGGCTTGTTAATCTTTTCCCTTTTTTTCGTTTGTTAATCTCCATGTAGCTTATACCATAAACTTGTTCACAAATTTGGAATGTGGTGGACAGACTGTTTCTCTTAACAGTCCCTTGAAGTAGGATGGATCAATTTTACGTAAGCACAACACTAAACTATAAATAGAGGTCTTTCAGATAATATGACAACAGACAGACTTGTAGATATATACAGTAAGGCTGAGGTCGTCATTTGATATGAAAACTATTTAACTCTATTAAATTGGTTTTTACAATTCTCTTATTTTAATAATCTTTTCTTGACTACTTTGAATTTTTTTAGGCATAATGAAGCCTGATGAAAAAAAAAAAACCAAAAAATTGATATTAATAATTGATACACAGGTTGTGTTTACCTAAAAATGGATGTATAAATTTTTTAGTAAAGGTTACTAATAAACTAAGTGAACATATAATAAGTATGTGTATTATAGACTTATAGTCACCCTTACACTTAGAATGCAGTCGAGTACCAATTTATCCAAGGGTTGTTTCTCCATCCATTAATGTATCTAGAATAAAGGCATGCCCATTCTTGGGATGGGATAAGAATTTCCCTTCAGATCTTTCTGTTGGTTTCATAATCCAACTGTGTTACAGTAGTTTCAGCCTTTACCACTACTTATTGTAACTTATTGTTATGTAGTTTGTCCTGCCTTTGTTCTGTACTGTTAGAGGTGGATTTCTTATCCCCTCTTTATCAATATACGTTTCTATTAAAAAATAACTTTCTTAAGAATAGTGTTGGTGGTACAGATTGAATTATGTCTCGTAAATTGTTAATCCCTGCCCTTATAACTTCCTAGTATTTTTTTATAATGAATTCTCAGTTTTGTCTGTTGTGCAGGTGATGCAGATGGTAAAGGAATTACTAGAAAAGAAGAGCTCTACCAGGCTTCTGCAATCCTCAAGGTGATATGCAATCTGGAACAAGAGAGTTGAGGCTTTAAAATGCACTTTGTTTAATGTTGTGACCCAAAATTTAAGCGTCTACACATGTGTGGGGGTCCAGTACTAAAGTGATTTTAGTGTTAACTTTATTTTGTCCAATTCTGAAAATCCTATTAAGTGTTGTTGCCTGCAGAACTTATGTTTTGTTATCTATGACACATTGTGACGTATTCTCACCAGAACATTCATTTAGACTTCATAACATGTGAAATTGGATATGCAGGTTCCACATCAACAAGTGAAGGTTCTGGACCATCCAGATCTCCAGGTTCTACTAAACTATTGAATTAGTATCATTCCAAATAGTATCTTGAGGCATCTATAACACATTCTTCAATCTTTAGGATGGTTTTGGAAAAGTTTGGAACCATAACATATTGGCAATGATTATTGAAGAGGAAATTAACAGTTATGGCATTGATTTGGTAAGATAATCCTTCAGACCTAATAGTTTGCTTTTTACCTTCACCTGCTATTGTAGTTTCTGGACTACTGAAATTGATCACTACTTATGTTCTTGTCTTTTTGTGGTGATGTGATAAGCATCATTTGATGGATTACTGTTTTTTGTATAAAGTAATGCCTGCTCTTATGGTTCAATCTTATCTCCCATTTCTAACATCAATTTCACATGGGGTTTATCAGATAATTACTTTTGACAATTATGGAGTTTCAGGCCATTGTAACCACCGTGACGTCCATTATGGGGTAATGTAAGTTGAGCTCCATTTTTCAATCACATTTTATCAATATTTTTAAAATTGAAAGGCAATTCCTGTTATATAAATGCCTACATATGTTAGATATTTATGACATGGAAATAAATGCTACTGAAGTTTCTCAATAAAAAAGGTTTTCCACCTAGGTCTGTTGTGCAACCTTTAAGAGAGTAGTCAAGTGATGAGACTTATCCTGCAAATTCTCACACTACTGTGACTGCATAGAATAAGATACTGATCTGCCTGCCTTGAATGAATTTGAAAGTACCTATTGTCTTTCCCATTTTGGTGCATGTACATTTTCAGGATGGCCAATTTGTAGTTTTATCTGTTTAATATGGCATTGGCACGCTAAAGTTTGGTAAAGTATATTTATATTTAATGTTTGTTTGTGTTGTACTGTAAGCAGGAAGCTCTTACATGAATCGTCACAAAGGAAAATTGAAGCTTGGGAACTTGTATGTTCTCTCTTCATTAGATTTCTTTTTTCTTTCATTTGAAATCTTTGGCATCAATTTGATTCTGCCCAATTCTAATGATTGACAAGTTCTTTATCCTGTCTATAATCCGCAAGTATCTTGAAATTCTGATTTGTTCTCATATGTCACCTAAGTTTTTATACAATAATGTCTTGTTTTGGTTATATGTTTTATTGGATGGGATGATAACTTTACATATTGCATTCTTTACTCTAATGCTAGTTAATACAGTAGCACCTATCAAGCAGATTTGCTGTTAAACCAGTGATTTTAACTTTTCTTTTGCTGCCCTATTTATTTTTCTCAGGTTAGTACAAACATATTCCGCAAGTATAGCGGTCCAGTGGATATATGGCTGTCCAGTTTATATCCCATGCAATGCTCACATGAAGTGCTGCATTGCTTGTTGAATGAGCAGCCTAGAAAGAGCTTCCGGGCGATGGCACAACATTCAAGCCAATGGGTTTGGTATGCCTTCTACTTTTTATCGATTGAAAATAGTTGGGAACCATTTTTGCTGTGAGATCTCAACCTACGTTTTCCTATTTTCTTCCTTTATTTTGCTTGTGAATCTTCTTCAGCTTTCATCAACCAAATGCAATCCAAGTAATAAGATAGTCAAATGAATAGATTTGCATTTTATATCTGCAGGTTCCGCAAACTGTTTGTAGGATTTTCCAGTTACACCTACGTGAACACGCTTAGAAAGATGAAGTAGCTTGTGGGATCAGTTTGGATACTTGCCTCTTGGTAGATCTGCTGCTTAGCTGGACATATGTTTTTTGTTCTTGTATATGCTCTGTTAGTGTCTCTTTATGAGATGTTTCAATCGTAAATTGAATAGAATCCTTGCACTCATGCAAAATTTTTCATTGCATCTGAGACCGACAACCTTTCTTTGTTTTGATTCAATAATAAAATAGCAATATTATGGAATAGCATAGCTCTATTTTGTTCTGCCCTTTCACTACTATCCACGACAAAACAGTGTCGATTTTACCTGCCATTTGGGATCTTTTTTCTTCTTTGATAAAACCTTTAAGGCAGAATGGGAACAGCTGAAAATTCTTTGGACGTGTGCATTCCTGGTGCGGATGTTTTTGCTAGGAGTCCAAATAAGTTCAAGCCGGCAGAGCACAGGAACAAAGTTGGCATGGAAGCCTGATGCATTCTTCTTTCTTTCTTTCAACTTTTGTTGTAATGTACTTGGCCTGAAAAACCTCTACAATGTCATCAATCAACAAATCCCCCAAACCAGTCTTAAAGAAGCAACAAAGAAGTGTTTTTAGAAAGAAAAAAAAAATAATTATATAAGATAAAAACAAGGAAACGTAACGAATTATACAAGAAAAGAAGAAATGCCCTGTGCAAATATTATTATTTCATAGAATTTCAATGGAAATAAAAAGGAAAGTAAAGAGAGACCTCATGAAATCTATAGAGAAACTTGAAAACAGCAAAAAGATCAAAATTTCGAAAACAACATATCACAATTTCCATGAGAGAAAAGAGAACAAAATATGTGATTAAAAAAAGAAGAAAACATTTAAAATTGGTTAAAAATACCTCTAACTTTAAGTTGCACATAAAAGACCACGTACTTGCGAAGCGTTTTAGAAATAGTGGTGGCCGAAGCTATTAGCTGTACCACATCGAAGATTAACATTATTTTGGAACCCTTTATATACAGTTTGCTTCAAAAAAGGGTAGTCTCTTCCGGGACATCTGATAAAATTGGAACGATACAGAGAAGATTAGCATGGCCCTGCACAAGGATGACGCGCATAAATTGAGAAATGGTCCAAAGTGATAGCATGCCAGAGTGTAGTTAACAACTAACAGAGAATGTAACTAAACCATGAAAATATTTCATTCACAGTCAAGGAAAAGCTGTTTATTGCCCCATCATTACAAAGGATGAACATGTCTCTTTTTCTTTTGGTTGAATGTTTCTTTTTGGGTCTAATTCCCAATGTTAATTTTTTACAGGAAGCAAAATTTGGGCTCGTAATCGAATCTACATAATTTGAACATAACATAACAACTCGAACGGAATACGAAAGATAATGAGATGTAGAAACATGGTAATCAAATGCGCATTTGGCTAGAAATTTTGAATATTAGTTGTAAAAATCAAATTAAGCATACAAAAACTTCTCTACATTTGATTAGGATTGAATATGGTGAGTAGGGTCTACTTAATAAAATTATATTTGTTTCACATGTAACATCCCTACCCAATTTATTTCTTTTATCAAATTTATTTCTATTTCTGAATTTACAATTTTGCCCTTGGGGTAGGGTCACTTTAGTCACTTTTCAATCCGGAAGGATTTTGGGGAATTGAGCGGCACCATTGCGTAGAGCTCGTCAATACAAGTTCGTAGACATGCGGCACGCTCAATTCCGAGTTGTGACGAGCTTGTAGAGGTCAGAAAACTGAAATGACGTAAAGGGAATTTCGAAAGTTGTCAAAAATCCCTAAATACCCGATCGGACCTCTCTCTCTCTCTCTCTCCTTCGCGAAAACAGACCGGCCACTTTGGCCGGCATTTTCTCCTCTGTCCGGCCACAGTAGGCGATGCCACCACCACCAAAATTTTCGTCTCTCTTCCTTCTTCAAAACCCAGCCCTTAGTTAAGATCGAAACTGATAGGACTTGCCCTAGCTTCCCCCTCGGAATCCGTAACGAACCCTGCTTCTCGTTTGACACTTACCCAACGCCGGACCTACTTTACTAAAATGCCCTCTAGCCCTAACTTTGAAGGATAAACAAGTCGACTTCTGTCGAAATTCCAGCAGAGTCTCCCTTAAAAAAAAGGACTTTTCTCCAATTTTCCACTTGTCAAAAACAACAGCAGATAGTCCAACATGCAGCACACACAAAGCAAAGCACACAATTTACCAGAGAGCCCTCCGACCTCAACCTCAACCCTAGGTGGGCATTAACAGAGTAATCTAAGGGATTATACTTACAACCCGAGAAAAAGGACAATAAAGTAAAGTAAAGGAAAACTCATACAGGAGCAGATAGCCGCGATGCCTCGACGTGGTGGTCTCGACCTCGGAGTCTAGGAATTGGGGGCCGCAAAACAAAAAATGTGAGTGGACAAAAACAAGATTTAAACATACGTTTTTAATCAACATAGTAACCCCCTTCGTTTTATAAAAATACGTTAAACACTAAGCAACAAATCCTTTGTATACGTACAAATATGCAAACGGATACTTGAAAATAGTGCAACTCAGTACACCTATAACATAATATACGATAGAGAAAACCATTTATTTTATACTTCTCAGTTTCTTAGAAAAACACAAACTTAATCACTTAATTCTTAATGTAAAACCATGAAATCGAATCTTCCAAAAATTTTCCCATTGGTATAAAATATAAACAACATAATCAAAATAACTCCTTTTTTCCCGAAACCATACTCGTCCAACCTCAAATCCAAATCTCAATAAAAAAATCCATACATGTGCATAGCAGTCTCAATGCACATGCTCAGAAAACTCAACCTGAAAAGTAACTTCACACATATATAACACAAACGACTTTTAAGCCAAAGACATCCCATATACGTATTTATATAACAAAATCGTATTTAAAAGCAAGATAACCCATAATCCTGATAAAGCATAACGCAAGACTTAAACTGGACCTTTTTCCCTTTCCCAGACCATCCTTTCCCAAGACTCATGTCCGAAGGCACAAGTAGCGAGGAAGGATCCTCACAAATAAATAAGAAAGAAAATGTATAGTATAAGTATATATATAAGCAAGAGCATTACACCAAAACTTGTATCGGGGAAACAATTCAACACAGGGATTGTTTGGCTAGACCACATGGAAGACTCCTCAATAACCATGTGGTTAGGGACGAGCCATCCAACCTGGGGACTGGGCTCCCAAACACGCACAACAGAATCCTCAATACTCGTGCGGTTGAAACTAAGTCCTATGTGTGCAGACTGCCTGACAATGGCCTTTGGTAACACCCGTCAAGGGTGCTCGAGACATATCCGAATTTCCATCTTTTCCAATATCCAATACCAAGTAACCAAGTTCTGGGGAGGTACATAGGGTGGTGCTAATAGCACTCCAAACTAACATAATCCACAACCCAACTCATACACATATATCATAACCATATCCCAATTTCCAAAGTATTCCATATGTACCCAATCCCATATACAGACATTCGGACGTTTATAACGTCCATAACTCAATTTCCAAGTATATATATATTGTAGTTTTGTTTTAAAAAAGCCTGCATGTGTGGTACTCTTTCCTCGCTTGAGAGTTTTCCCATGTGATTTTCATGAGAAGGTTTTAATAAGGCCACTGTTAACACGCCGGCCCTTGTGTAATGTTCGTGGGTTATTAATGGAATTTATCTTCCTCTCACAAAAACAAAAAAAAACCCAAAAAGAGAAACCAAACGTAATCGCTAACATATATCTTCCCCACTGCTTAATTGGTGGTGGGTTAATTTCAGCTCTGAAATCTGCCCAAAAGACATTTTCCTTATTTTCATCAAGAACTGTTTCTGGATATTTTGCAACTTAAAAACGACGAGTAAAATCTAGGGGTGGGCATCCGGACGGGACCGAACCGGATCGAAAGAAAAAAATCGATTGACCAAAAAGTCAACATGCTATATTTTTTAATTCTTAAAATTTAACTGAAGGTTTGCTATCTAAATAATATTTTTTTACATATTTTGTAAAATCTAATGCTATATTTTTAATTTTATAATTAATATTTTTCCAAGTCAACTTCAATTTGACCGGATGAATAGTACCAATTTCGATGTGAGCTTGAAACCGAACCGGACCGCGCCCACCCCTCCGGCCTTTTTAACATTAATTCAATGTCACAAAGTAATAGCAATACATAACCAAATAACAAAACAAGGCATCTTATTTTTCTCTCAATTCGATACACTATCTTTTTCCCTTGAGAAGATCTGTAGACCCTTTTATCTACTTCAAGGAACGTTTACTGTTTTTAAACAAATGAAAAAATGATCTGTACAATGGCGCCCATGCAGGCTTTTTGTCAAAGGAAACCAGAAAAAAAAAAAAAAAAAACCAGCTCCCAAGCCTTAAATGGGGGCAACTCCCCGGGCATTAAAATAAAATATCGGCTCAAGAATAAAGGAATTGCGCCAATTACATCTGAACATACAATATGTTAGGGTGGGGAGTAGGGATTTTGAAAACGAAAATAATTGTTCTATGGAACTTACTTCTGGCACATACCCACCATTTTGACTTTTTGAGAGATCCAGGAGCAGGAACATCACAAGTATTGTATTGATCACTAGGAGCAAAACTTGATATTTACATCTTCATTACTTCGGCTCAAAGTTCCACTTCATGAAGGTCCTCACCAAAACTGCCACCATTCATTGGCACGTGCATCATAGAAGGCTCACTAGGCCTAAACATAGCTGGGGACATGCCTAATGCCTCCCCTAGAGGTTTTATTTCCCCCATTTTGGGAGGAGGGCTAAATACATCATTGGAGCTTCCACCCCATGAGGCCGTCCGTCGTGAGTGGGGTGGAACAGAGCCATTAGCATTTGTAGCAACTCCCATGCCATGAATATTACCCATGCTCGGGAACCTTTGCATGGTCGTTGAAGATGGGGGCAGAGGAGCCTGGAATGGGTCATTCATCACAGATGTTGAGGGAACTTCTTTAGTTGCAACATCTTCTTGCACACTTTCAGCAATGGCCTCCATAGTCTGTTCACTTGATGATCCTAAGGTGGGAATGAAAAACTTTGCATTGGCAGCCACAGCAGGCTTAACTGATGGAACAGAAGGTGACTGGAACAAGTTTGCTGGGCTTCCACCACCTTGGTTGAATGTGTCAACATATCTGCCAAAATTCCACAAACAATATAGTCTAGTCAAATTCATTCCCTCATTTGATAAATACTGGAAATTTTGGTGAAAGGGCATAACATTGCCTTTGCTCTGCAAAGGGCTTGTGAAAACTCAGTCCCAGAGAAAAAAAAACCTTTTGAATGAAAGGATTTAAATTGAGAGAACTTTAGAAATATTAACTTCTTAGGTTCACAAAATCCACATAAATTTCTAATGGCCAAATCACGTCCAAGTTGATTGGTAGTTAGGTTGGACGATCTGGTTCTCCAGTTATGCAAAGAAAACCCCGGTGGAGTGGAAGTCTGTGCTTTCAAAATAAATTTCCCAGTTTGGTTCAAACAATATCATACCACCAGCTATTTAAGAGATGGGCATTTCCCTTCAAAATTTCAAGTTTTCAAGCAATTCTAACAAGAAGGACAGAAGGGAATTATAGTAATTCAACCAAGGAAATTAAAGATGACCCTCACTTAATGCACAACGTGAGGGGGGTTGGAAGGTTGGTTGAGAGAGACAGAGCGAACTTGTTTACCTGGACCGAATACCCAACCGTCCACGAGCTGAGAATTGATTTGAGCTGGGTGGAATAGGTGGGGTTCCTGAAGTTGGTCCTGGAGGGGTTGAAGTTTGTAAATCTGGGCTGCCCTTAGTGGGAGACCCTTCTTTCTTCAAAACAGATTTCAAGTTGTAATCAGACACACCATTGTGGAAGGCCGTAGTTGTCGGAGGAGGAGGCAAGGCAGCTTCTTCAGCTGGGGGTTCAACACCTTCCTCAACCCATCTCTTAAGTTTTTCGTCATAGTAGAACTTATTTGTTTCACCCAACTTAGCCTTCAGTAACAGATAGAAAATTTGTTAGTGATGATTTACCAGAAGAGTCAACATCTGTACTTCTTTCTCAAAATGTTTATGAGAAAAAGAAAAGAAAAAGAAGGGGAGGGGGGATGAAGGAAACCGTAATATATGAAAGTAAAAACTACCTGTTTGCCTGGGCGAGGTCTTAAGACTAGACCCACAGTCTTTTGCAACAGCTGTGACCCGAAACCAAAACGAGCAAAGCGAGAAGTACCCCCTGAGGCTTTTCCTTGGGCATCAGGTGAAGCTGTTTCCTTTGATGAATCAACCTGAACTCATAATGAGAAGAGATGTCAAAAAATTGTATAATCAAGCACACAGAAATCAAAGAGGTGATTACTTGCATATATGGGTGTTGTAATGCACTGAGCATGTGTGCGCACGCATGAGTGAACTTTACACATGGAGCATTTTACACACCTGTCTTGGAGTTCTACCAAAGTCTGGCTCTGAAACACTTCTATTATGCATTGGCTTTCTATTGCCATCAGCTGCCCACTCACTTATGGGTTCCATTGAAGCAGAAGGAATTAACGATGACATGGCCATTGTTGATTGACTAGCAGATACTCTAGGGCCCATTGGCTGCTGGTAATGGTCATTACCTTGAATACTTCCTTGGTATGTGGATGGTGCAGGTGGCGGTAGGCCCCCAACAACACGATGTGCAGTACTATCAAACAAGTTGAGCAATTTACCTACAAACTTTGTAGAAACCAAATTTACAGAGTATCCACCCTGAAAATGGAATGTGCATTCAGAGGGATTAGTCATATTAGCTTGAAAATGATGAACATACAAACAATAGCACAAAGAACTACCTGCTGATGGGTTTTAATCCTCTCCTCAAGAGATAATACTAGCTGCTTCCACGTTTCCACTTCTGGTGCTCTTCCGGTTTTCAAAGACTTTAGTATTGTTTGACAGTACCTGTATTACATGCACTTTGTCAAGAAAAACAGATGTGAAAGAAAGCACCAAATAAAAGAAAAATGCACATGCTTACTTCAACGAGTCAGAAACTCTTCCAACTTCAGCAAGCATGTGCGCATATATGAGCTTATATGGCTGAAATGGTAGAAGGATAAACTGAGAGTTTCCAAGCACCCTTGAATATTCATATAGT
Source organism: Prunus padus (assembly GCA_024362665.1). Lineage (NCBI taxonomy): Eukaryota > Viridiplantae > Streptophyta > Magnoliopsida > Rosales > Rosaceae > Prunus > Prunus padus. The sequence goes on along the minus strand of JANFAM010000005.1, from coordinate 10,515,738 downwards.
TCAGTCCTCTGTCAAAAGACCATAAGGGCAAACTGAGTATAGACTCCAGAAAGCATTGCTTAAAGGAATTAATACAATACTCTCATTAAGCAATTATTATGTCTCATTGCATATGAACAAGCAAATAAGAATCAGTTTTCGAAGGAGAGAATTTATATTGAAGCTATAAGTGAGACACTAGGAAGTCGTTACTTTTCGCTCAAAGGGTAAAATACAAGAAAAATAAATATCAAGTAGAGAAGAAAGATAAATGAACAGGTTAGGGTCAAAAAAATCGAATTAGGAATTAGCGGAGGGGAAAGCACTAAAAAGAGTGACAAATGAGATTAGACACTGTTGATCTAGTGTCCAAGACCTGGCTTATGCTAAGATTTAAGGATGTTACAAAAAAACATTAACCTTCAACCCTGAAATCTCTGATAAAGCTACCATACAAAGTTACTTGGAGTCCAGATTCGCACTGTTGCATTAAAGCGTGCATTCAGGCACGATCCAGGCGCCAAAAAATAACTAGCACAAGAAGAAGTTTCTGAAGAATAAAATGAAGAGATAATGCATAAAAGATAACAGCATTCGAAAAGCACCTGAATGGCCTCCGGACTAGCATAAGTTCGAGGTGATTTCCAGTGATCTGCTCCAATTAGACATAGTCTTGCGCTATCGGAGTATGACTCAAAATTTGCTTCTGCCACTAAATAGCAGATGTGTGCTGCAGTAATCTGATACACAACTCATGTGAGATTAAGTGATAAAAAGTTAACATACGTAAAGGAAAAAGGTTACATGTAACCGTATCATACCTCACTCCTATCCTTCCATAAGCAATCTCCAAGATGAATAATTACGAGTTCATCATCTTTTGTTCTGTTGGCAGTTATCACAGCCAGATTCTCCTCCCAGTCATCAAGCATTTTATTTGCACCAAACTGTAGTTGCATAATAGAAACAAAAAGCATTTTAAGGCAAACGTACTGCTAAAGAATTCAGAAAACGAAGATGAAATTAGAGAACTTCTTATTCCAATCGTACTACCAAGTGCAGCACTACAGGTAACGCTACGTTCAAATTTAATCGGATGTCCCTAAATGGACTACACTACATGTATAGGTATGAGAAGCAACATATTGATCGAAGAAGCAACTGTCTTCTAATCTTCTAGCTTGCAACCTTTATACGAACCTCCTCTCTTGCTTTAGTGCGATTCCTCTTTTCTTTTAATTGCTATTGAAACTAAATGCATAATTACTTTTGTTTGTCTATTTATTCACTTTCTAAAGGAAACTAAAAACAGGTGAGCTTGCTAGTATCGTATATAAATCGCTAAAGCCTATCCTAATGGGCAGTTTTTAAATAGATATCTCACCTGTGCAGGTTGTTGAGGCGTATTAACAGCACCGGGTAGATTGATCTCAGATGTAGTGTCCACGGAGAACACTTCAGCAGGTTGCCCGGCAATGAGCAGGCATAATGTCCGCAAGGGTGATCCTGCAACCAGCTGACGAAGTGCCATTTGCTTCACAGTATCAACATAGAACTGAAGTTGTTCCAAGCCGCCATCCCAACCGGAGGAAAAGGAAGAGAAAAAAAGGGTGAGATGAGTGCATCCTTCGGTATAAACTGACAATGTACCTCAAGAAAGTAACATCTGATTGAAGTCTTCGAATTTAGCATCAATGGCCAACAAACCTGTTCCCCAAGCTGTGAAGCAATAACAAGCGCAGGTCCCCACAACTGACCTTCTTGTGCACATTGTAAAGCCTCTTTCTTTCTACCAGAAACCAGAAGATTTTGTACCTCAGAAGCAGTTTCCTAGGTCATACAACCACCCTATTACAAAATGAAAATTTTGATAATTTAGAGAGAAGGGGAGCTGTTATCAGAGTTGTTTATCCATACCCGCATTTGTCCTTCTGAAGGCATTTTCTGCACGCAGTGACTAAGTGCACCGTATTCACTGAATTGTACACCATTGCTCTTTGCGAATGCAAAAAGTTTAGCAACTGCTGATTCTGGAGTGTCACTTTCCTATCAGAAGAGAAGCCCAAAAGTATAAAAGATACATATTAGTCATATCCCTATGTGGCTCTTAGAAAATACTCTTGCTAGGAGAAAAGTTGAGAAACCATTCATGGGAAGATATGCCTTTATCTCACATAAATACACACAAACACACACACAGAGAAAGAGGTGACACTATGCGTGACTAAATGCAGGATAACTTAAAAGAAATAGAGTCCAACTTAAGAGAAGTTTCAAAAGCTACAAGTACCAAAGGACAGGAATGTGATTTACCCTCGATACATTGTCGGTTCCAAAAGGAGATCGAAGTTTTCCATAATGTTGACAAGCTATCTTAAGCAAAGAAAGAAGCAACCTCAATACTTTGCCTTTCCTATAGTCCATCTCTGATGATTCACAGTTAGCAATCCTCTCATCAATCCATTTGTTCAACTCTTTGCTTCCAACACTCCCTCCAACCAAGGGACCTGGGAAGGATTGTTGGCACAAAGCACGAAAATAATCACAAGTACTCATTCCAAAACTTGAAGCATCAGTCTTTTCCGTAAAAACTTCTATCAAGTTCAGGACAGAAACTGAGCCTCCTACAGGATCCTTCACATAACAATAAAACATGCATAATTAGGCCTTTCATGGAACAATGTAAACAGAATAGTTGTATACTCCATTTGGCCACAGGTCTGAGAAGGAATTTGGGACCAAACATAAATCAAGTCAGTACCTAATACAGGTTATCAATCGATAAAACGATTCTTTCTAGTTTCTAACTTTCTATCTCTATTCAGGAAACCAGAGGAAGATTATATAACCACTTCAAAAAAATTTGGTTTTTTATTTCCTTCCATCAGCCTTTTGTCAACCAAATGGAGCCTTAATTAATCTTAAAGAGAGAAGGTTTCAAGGCCTCACCTGACTTCCATATGACGAATTCGTGAGACTACTATTGTCCTTCATTACAATGAGTTTTCCACCAAATCCGAAAGTTACTAGGGCATGTGGAGGACGCCCAGCAGATGATCTTCCGACGCTGGGAGCATATGAAAACTGATTGCCACTCTGGAAAGGTTGCTGGGAATAATTTAAAGGTTTCTGATTGCCATAGTAATCATCTGAGAATTGTGCTTGTTCGCTCAGCTTTGCATTTCCTTGATTAAACTGCTGGCTAAAGTTACCACCTGGGAGGAAACTCTGGAACCCGACAGTCCCATTAGCCTCACCATGACCTTGACTCGCTTTGTTGTACAAAGGAACTGCTCCGAAAGAATTTAATGACTTCTGCTGGTCCTTGTTGACTGTTGAACCAAACGAATTACTCATCTGCTGGTTTCCACCAAAACTTGATAAAGCCTCATTGTTAGTTCCAGTCTGAGCTTGCCACATATTTGAACCCTGTTGATTGTAATTACTATAAGACCCAGCCCAGCTGCTGTCTTGACCTTGGCTACCAACCCCTTGCGACCCATAATTGCTATCTTGCCTGTACTCACCATATAAACTAGTATCATTCTGGGCTCGAGCAGTCGGTTGCAGAGAGGAATTATACCCCTCCAATGAGCGCCATTCTTGCGCAATTGTATCATAGTACCAACCCGGGTATTCAGGATTGAAAACCATATGTGCTGGGTACCCATTAGTCCCTTGTGAGACCTGATCCCAGTTTGACAAACTACCAGTCGTGCTAGTTTCAGTCACTGTTCCCGCAACGGAATGAGCCGTTTGATGCAAATAAGAAACCTCAGTTTTGTTATCAGAAACAGTGGTCCAATCACTGGCTGAATCAGTGCCAAAGCTCCCTTCAGCATTTGCAGGCACATCGAAACTGTCCTCTTGATACCATTGCCCCGTGTTAGAGTCATACTTCCACCCTGGATAAAGACTTTCCCAATACTCAGTACTATTTAGATCCTGCTCATTTCTACTTTCCTCCACAGTTGCTCCATAAGCTTGGCCCTCTTGATATTGCTCGTTATTAACCGAATGGTTCAAACCTTGTGCTGTATGATCTTCATTACTGGTTGCAGTTTTTGATTCAGTACTCAAATTTCCGTCTACTTTCGGGGGGAAATCCCCAGAACTATCTCCCAATTCATTGAAAAAATCTGAGTACGATCCAAACCCATGAATCCCATTTTCTGCAGAATCAGCATGAAACGAACCCCACCCTATCTCCTTCACCCCTGAAGCTCCAGAATCGTTACTCTTGCTCACTCTGGAATCTGACGTCAATTGAGATCCCGCCCCATCATTATTGGACTGAACCACTCCATCATCAATAACCGAATTCTTCGACTCTATTACAGTACGGAACCCGAATGAATTCGACTCATCGGGACCTATTTCATCTTTTGTTTTGGTTATGGCACCCAAATCCTCAGATACAGCTGCAGAATCACCAATAGTCAGATTGGCGAACGCCTTATTTTCGTCGTCTTTGGCTTTGGCTTTGGCATTGGCACCAGAATCCTCAGATACAGCTGCTACCGAATCACCACTACTCAGATTGGTGAATGCCTTAGCGTCATCGGAATCGTTTCCTTCGTTGCATTTGGGGCCTGATTCGGCGGGCCCCAGGTCATCTTCAACCAATTTATCAAAGAAATCCTCGTCGGTCTGATCCTCCACCTGAAATGGAGGAGGATTTGAAGCCATCGACCAAATCCCACAGGCAATTCACCCCTCAAATCCCTCAAAGTCCAAAAAAGCCACGAAATTGGAGCTCCAACACGACGAAAAACCCGAGATCCAGAGCCAAACACGCAAAAACCAATCTCAGAATCACCAATTTAAAAAATTCAAGCCTAACAAGAAGAAAATACAACCCCGAAATGAATGAGATCTAGGGTTCCTGAGCTACCCTGCAAATTCTACAGTGATAAATCAAGCAAAAACAAGATCGCAGATTTTCTTTTTTCTTTTGCTTGCATTCAACGCATTGCGTTAAAAATGAGAAAACTGTAAATTGAAATAAATAAATAAAAATAACTTACAGATCGATGGAATTTCAGAAAGAAAATCCAACAGAGAGAAAAGAGGGAAAGAAATGTGTGTGTTTGACAGAAAGAGAGAGAGTCAGTGTAGAGGAAAGCCCTCGATTTCGCACCTCCCACCCACCAAGTCCAAGAGCTTCGCTATTATAATTTTAGTATTTTCTTTTTAATTTTCTTTTCAATTTTCATTTATGGCCTTTTTGCTGCTGTTTTAAATTATTATATATATATATATATATATATATATATATATATTTGTCTCATTTTTCAGATTTTCGGTGATGTTTGTCTGATTGTTGTGTCATAAAAGAAAGAAAAAAAAAAAGGGGTTTAGGAATATTGCCTAAATTTTGAGCTGACTAGAGCGCAAATTGAACCGAAAATCCGGCCGAACCAAAACCAGTTTGGTCTAATTTTTCTTTTCAATTGAGAATTCAGTGGAAAATTGAACTGGAACAGCCACCCCAAATCGGTTCGAAGTTCACAATTAAAAAAAGAAATATTAGCAAAAGTCGAAGGTATGGGGTTTCGAGAAGGTATGAAGTTTCGAATCCCTAACCTCCAACACTAATTGGATAATTTTCACCACTGACTAACGAACTCACTTGTGTTATGGAATCACAACAAAATGCATTTATTGATCGAGTTCCCATTCCATATAATTAAACTATATATATACAAAAATTCTCCTATACGGACGTCCGGATGTTATTATTATGCGGATGCCATGTATTTTCTACTACTCCTCCCTACTCTTCTTCCTGTTTACAATGACATCCGCACGTTATCCGTACGATAATAACTATATATATATATGCATCTTATCCTGAACTTCTTCGTCACTCCTCTCTGTCTATCATAACTTCATTTTCTTCTTTTCTCCTACTCATCGTTTATCTTCTTTCTCTTCTTTTCCTCTCCTCTTCTCCTCTCTTCTATTCCTCTCCTCTTCTCCTGTCTTCTATTCCTCTTGTTTACCCCAAATATGCTAGCCTCAGAAATAGGCAAGAGATTATGTGAAATTGGGATCATGTCACTATTAACAGTGTAAAACTCTAATAAACTTGAATGAGAATGTAATAACTTGTGCACCAAGGAACTGACTCTAATCAAAACAACTATGAATTGAATGTGGAACTAGTTCAATATAGGTTCTTTCTATGCCTCAAGACAAATGAAGACTTCAATATTTCTCTAATACAAAATGAAAGGAATGAATGCCAAATGGTATAAAGGGTATAAAGGCATCGCACAAATTTTTGATGTTTCTTACTGATGCCGTTGATTATACTTTAGCATCTATGATATATTACACTAATGCGTAAAATAGTTTTCAAGAAATTTTTTTAAAGTGAAATATTTAGCACTGACGCCAAAATCATGGTTGACAGCTATAGTGATTTTTTTGGCAAAAAATTTGGGAAATACACGTAGATGATCACTTTGCACAAATTTCATTCCCAAATGATCACTTTACAAATCTTATTCTCATATAATCACTTAGGGGACGTGAAATTACCTAATTGCCCTCCATATAAAAGCATATCTATCAACCCTTTACCACCTCTTTTCTGAAAGCCAACTTCTCCCAAGTCCTCTCCTTTCTGTTTTTGCAGTCTCACAAATATTGGCAGAACTCCAGGTTGTGAAGCATGTTGCCATTGTGCAATCCAATTCTCTACCCATCCATCGTCATAACCCAGTTGTCCTCAAATTTGGAACCCTAGTTTTGATCGTAGAGAAGCCTGCGCAATGCACGACCTTCGTTGTGGACCTCCACATAGAAGAGACTGTCATGACTCCACAACGAAGCCATAGTAGCGACCTCCGTCGTCGTTCTCAACAGTTGTGAATTTTGATTTTGCTTTTGTACTGTATGTGTCTTATAAATTCATTCATCCCCTTTTCTTCACACATGGGCAAAAAAGCTTAATTTTTCGGTTTGAAGGAGTTCTGATATGTTGAAATTCATAGTTTTTGTTATTATATGCAGTGGGATCTGTCTGGTGAACTTGAATTTTGTTTAAAATTGACTGAATGCTTGTATAAGGTAGTGCAATGTCTTTGATAATGGCCAAAATAATAGCAAACAGAAAAATATGATGTTATCTTTGTCTGGCCTAAACATAGGTTTGTTAGGTTAGTTTTAGCCTCAATTTAATGCTTAACTGTGGAATTTGAGGTATTTGAATTGGAATTTATTGCCATTCTAGGTTTGTTTTGGTAAGAAGTTTAGTTTGTGTGTTTTGATTTCCAATTTGGTAATTGAGATTCATCTTATACTGCATAATTCCTTTTGTATCACAACCTGATCCTTTGTTGAAGGTGTTTAATTTGTTGAAAACCCTTATAGATTAGATGAATCATATTGCTGACGCGGTATGTTTATGTGAGTTTGTTAAGAACTTGGAATCCATAACAAACAATACTCACAAACATATATAGAAAATAAGAGAAAATAGACAAAGTAATAAAATTTCATTGTTCAAGCAGCTACAATTTGTAGGATGAGATTTGTGGATTGATAAGATGATACGTGTAGTGGAATGATAGTTGTGTATGTTATTATTCGATCTAATTTTTGTGGTTCAATGTTATTAATCGGTCTAGTAATTATTGATGTTATTTGAAGAAATGGATATTGTTGGAATATTGGTATGCTACAATGGAAGTTGGGTTCACAAGGATAACATTGAGAGTTATGAAGGTGGGGAGGCTAAAGGCATAATAGTGTCACGGAACGTAACCTTTCTCGAGCTTGTTGACCGCATTTATAAGATCATGAATGCAGATCCCTACAAATACATTGTCACACTGAAGTATTCAGTTCCTCTATCCTCATCTATCTATAAGCACGTAAAGGTTGAAGACAATGATGATGTTCAATATTTTCTAAAGTACAACCCAAATGTTAGGCCTCTAAAGTAACCCCTTTACTAGCAACCCTGAAAAATATAGAAGGTCATGGTATTGAAGGATGCAATGGCATTGTAAGCATTGAGAGTAGCAATGCTCCCGCTACATTTGTTGTGGAACATACAAATGAGGTAATTGGGGACAACGAAACTGAAAATGGTGGAAATGGTTTTAATTGGAGTGATTGGGTTGAAGATGTTAATTTTGAAAGTGTCAAAAACATAGTTGTTGATTTGTGTGGACCTAGCAACGAAGAGGAACCGTACTCTTTGCCAAATATGCATCCTCATTAGGAAAACAATTTTAAACCCTCCACTGTGCAGGTTAGACAGGTGCAATTTGAGCCTCCCCAACAATCAAGTTGGACTGAAATGCATAGAAGCCGGGTTCATTTGATGCATGGTCAAAGTTTGCAACATATTGATTATGGTGGAGACCTTTCTTGCATAAATTGGGAAGCAAATTTTAAGGTTGGCTGAGTTTTTCCAAAAAAGATAGCCCTTTTAAAAACCATAAGTTTACCAGCAATTAGAGGCCACTTTCGATTGAGAACAGTCCAATTTGGGAAGCGTCGATTGTGTGTTCGCTATTGGCAGCTTCCTTACCCTTTGCAACTTCGGGCATATAAAGCTGGATTACATCAGTTTAGGGTTATTAAATACTATCCATTTCATGAATGTGATCTAAGGTATGTAAGTAGTCACCCTCCTTAAGCTATTACTGGATTGCTATCCAATTCTGTGAATTGGAGATTGAAGGATTTGCGCACCATTTATACTCCAGATGATATCAATAAAGATGTGCAAAAAAAATTTCGGTGTGACCATAAGCTATGCTATAGCTTGGAGAAGCCGAGAGTTAGCTTTCAAAACAATTAGAGGGTATGCAGAACAGTCATATTCCCTTCTCCCTTACTATTGTTATGAATTGGAGCGTACAAATCTTGGAACTTTGACATACATTGAGACTGATGCAGCCGACCACTTCTTATATTTTTTTTATGTCAATTGGTGCATGCATAAGAGGATTTAAGTAGTCAATGTGCCCCGTGATTTCAGTTGATGCTACCCATTTGAAGTGCAAGTACAAAGGTGTTTTGTTTGTTGCGACTACATTTGACGGAAATCGTTATATATATCCTGTTGCCTTTGGGATTGGAGATTTGGAGATAGATGCAGCTTGGGAGTGGTTTGTCACAAAACTACATTGGGCAATTGGTGATTGCTTGAATCTTGTTGTCATATCTGATCGAAATGTTAGCATAAAAAATAGGTTAAAAGAGTTTTTCCTAGGGCAACACATGTTATTTGCTTTTATCACTTGAAGGGCAATATGAAAGCCTCATTTCACTTGAAGCAGGGGGATCCAATATTGGGGTTAATTTTTTTTGTAAGGGCAGCCAAGTCTTACCGTCCAGCGGAGTTCAAGCGTCACTTCTCCATGATAAACAACAAGCGAGTGCGAACTTAACTACTACGTGCAGACCTCCATAAGTGGTCTCAAGCCCATTGTGATGGACGGCGATATAATGTGATGACAACTAATAATATGGAGTCCATTAATTCTGTTCTTCATTTTGCAAAGATGCTTCCGGTGGTACACTTGATCGACGAAATTACAAATCTGCTTCTCAATTAGTTTAGTCAACGTCGAGATTTAGCAATGAAATGTCAATCTATGTTGTGCCCTGATTTAGGCGAAAAGAAGTTAAGGAAGATGTTAGACACTGCTTCAAGGATGAATGTGGTCAAAATTAATGATGTGGAGTATAATGTTCTGGATGGTGATATGAACGGTTTGGTGCACTTGCAAAACCGTAGTTGTACGTGTAGGAAGTTTGACTTAGAGCAACTCTCGTGCAAACATGCTATTGTTGTATGTCAGCACTTGAAATTGAACCCTTACTCCTTTGCCTCTTCGTACTACATGCGAGCTACATGGGCAGCTTCATATGCTAAATCCATTTATCCTGTACCACCTTAAGGGACATGGGTTATTCCCAAAAATTTGAACAATATAAAAATCCTCCCTCCTATTTCAAAGGTTATGCAGGGGCGTCATAAAACGCAAAGAATAACTTCTAAAGGAGATGACTCGCGTGAAAAAAAATGCCCAAGGTGTGGTGTGAAGGGCCACTACCAAAATACATGCAAAGAATCTATCCCCGTCACCAACAAGTAGCAGGTTGCATAGATGTTAGAATTGTTTACTTTGTATGGCTCTTTTCATAAAGTGGGAAGTTGAGGAATAGGTTGGGTGATGCTGCAAGGATGAAAGTCGGTAAACTCAAAGGTCATGGGAGGTATACGGAAGAAGGTAAGAAGTCCCTTGCAATGAGAGGTCACTATTAGCATAAATTGGTGAAGATGCGGTGCCATGGGCCATAATGAAACCAGCTGTAAAAACAATGTTCCACTGGCCAATGTGTCTTAGAGATTATCATTGCTATTGGTTTGTTATGTACCGTTAATTTGAATTTCATTTGTATTGGATTTGGTGTTATCTGGATTGTGATTCAATCACATTGCCATAATTTGGTTTCCATTGCTAGACAACATGATATATTCCTTAATTATATTCACACTATCGCAATAGTATTGTCCTTTTCTTGCCATAACATTGGTATTATATTGTACCTTTTTTTGTAGTCGTATTGGTATTGCAATGTAAACTGTCTATGTCCAAAATGAAAGGGCCTGGAAGGCTAACTAAAAATGCATCCCGTACATAAAACTCCTTCCTATGCAATTATTATGCAATTACCGTCATACTGGTAGTACATCATCATGGAAAATGAATATTTCTGCCATAACTGATCTAAGATACATCAAACCCCTTCCATTACATCCAAAACCTAACCAACATTAACCTGCCAACTATAAATGACCAAACCTGCCATCAAATTTGGTAAACATCAAGAAAATTACCATTACAAACATGAAAACAGAGACCCAAAACCATGGGTTTTTCATCTTGCCTTTTCCAAAGTTTATTTCTTGTTCCAAGCGATTTATTTTCCTAAGAAAGCCTGGAATTATTTGCTTCGATCTGTCACACACCTCTAGGCCAGCCCATTCCTAAACTGTACATCCATTCTTCTACATAAATGGAAACAATTTATTTAAACACAGAGGCGCACCATCAAAATTGGAATCCACGAAAATCCCAAATTTCAGCATCCTAAGTAGACAAATAAACTTACCCTTTCACATACTTGAAACCTCCTTCCAGGATGTGAAACCGTCCATGATGTATGCGTTTTAACAACGTTCCCACAGTAGCAGAGTCGTGAACATAGTGAACTCACCTCTTCCATGTCCCATCAAGATCTTGAAGTTAACTCTTGAGCGTGCAAGCAAGACCTAACTGACTTAGCTGCATAGCTACGGAGGTTCCTCATACTCATCTCTTTGTTTTGTCTTTATGAACTCCTCTTTGAGTTGTGCAATAATTAGGGTGCTAAAGAGGGTGAGCTTGTATTAAATAGGTTTCACTTGCGTGTGCACAAATTGAAGGGAAAACCGTCTGAGCAGACCAATATCAATAATGGACTAAATGGAGCTCCAAAATGTGGTGTTGCGTATCACGACACTTTCTTCCTGAGTTTTGGATTAAATGTCTTCCACTGTCACGGTCGGGGGCAAATCCGCATTTACTTTTTATTCATACACTTATTTTCGTACAAATACGACATTGTATACACTTAGAAGTACAGCACAATGCCATCCATCGTTTTTTGTTTATTGGTATTTGTTATTGAGCTATTGGTTTTCTAGTGGCACATTATTGCTTTTCTAGTGGCATTGCAATGTAAACTGTGTATTATTTTCGCTTATGATTGCTATTATATTGTACTTATACTACCTTACGTATTGGTTTTGCAATGTCACTTTACAAGTATATGTACAAAATTAAAGTGTGTGGAAGGGTAACTACAAATGGATTCCAAACATAAAAGTGCTTCCAATGCAATTATTAGGCAATTGCCATCATACTCCCACTACCCCTTCTTTTGTGATTTCAAATTCAGACGATGCAGGGGACAAATGTGGGGCAAATACAAGGTGAAGTCTCCTATGTGATTTACATGACATAGTTGGTGAAGTAGGATTAAGAATGTTCACCCCAACAAATTGCTCATGTCTTGACAAGAACACCCATGAATCGACTCAATGTGCCCAAGCCAATCCTAAAGCTGGATTCACTCGTCTACCTAATGTATGGAAGCACTCCAAGTTTCCCAATCTCACCCCTTTGATACCATCATCTGGCCCAATGAAATCCATGACCTGGTTCGTCAGAATCACCGCCACCCCAAACTTGTTTGCTAAAGCCTTCAATCTCTTGGAAATCTTGAAAAAAAATTCAAAACGACGTTTCAAATCTGCAGGTGTTCTGTCATACTGTGACCGGAACAATGCAGCAATGGAATAAATGACAATGAGCTTCAAAGGAAAGCGAGTGTGATCAATGGCAATAAAAGCTTCTATGTTTCGAGGGATACGGATAAGTTGTTGTGCATCATGAACGGAATGAACATAAATGTCTTCCAAAGGGTCCGCCCCAATAAAGTTAGGGTGTGATGCCTGATAAAGCTTGGCTAGTTGTTGTAATCTACGACATGAGAAGCTAAATTATATGTATATGTAGAGGGAGGAGCCTCCTAGTCCGCCATGGCCGTGTGGGATCTGAGCTCGTACTGTTAGTTAGAGACAAAGTTGCGTCTTCCCGGAACCGCTCTCTCCTACCAATTACGTTATGGAGTTGTAGGGTATCCCACCGCCCAAACATGCATCTAGAATTGGGCATTCGATGCTTAATTTAGGGGTTGTAAGAGGAAGGAGCAGAAGATTTTGTGGTGTCATTTTTGTTTTCTTATTGGGATACATTCTTAACACATCACTTCTATATATACAGTAAGAATAGCTTGTATGTGTCATTTTAACTATTGTTATTGCTGCTATAATCGTGTTAACTGTTGTTGGAAAAATGAAAGTGTGTACTGAGGAACACAAAAGAATGCTCCAAATTACATCAACTGCAGTTTCGAAACTTACATAATACAAAATAAAAAAAGGGCACCTCATACTTACATAATACAAAAAAAGGCCACCTCATACTTCCATTTTACACACTATTTCCACTACATTTGACAGGGCCCAAAGTCATATTAGAAGTCAAACCTTTCGTCTGTGGACACATTTAGAGTTGCATACCCTTCAATTGCAGCTATTTTAGTGTCCCCTCCTTCAGTAATGGAAATAGTTGGGTTTGGGTCCATGGTTGTTGGGTATTTAGTGTGGGTTGGTGTCGGAATTAGTGTGCCCAAACTGAGAGTTATTGTGAAGTGAGTGAAATTTCTACACAAGGTGTCGGGTTTGAAGAAGTGAATGTGATGGAAATATCTGGTTGATGCAGTTGGGTTACAGTTAAATATTAGGAGGTAATAATGAGAGAGAGGAATTGGTGGGATTTTTTGGGGGTAATTTTTGGTAGGAGTTGTTGGGCGGGACGTCATACTTGGTCTTTGTGTAATTGGGTATATCACTATTTTCCAATTTTACTTTTTGTTGTAAAATATAATTTCCAAATTTCTTAGTTATTCTTTTTTCATGTTTTTACAAATTTCCATAATGTGGCAAAAGTACAAAATGTCCCAAGTTCTGAGTAGGGTAATTTGACAAATTACCAATTTAGACGTTTAAATAAGTGTAAAAGGAAATTATTTGCATTCCGAATTTCATTTTTGCTTTCTTCCAATTTACTTTATTTCATTTCCCTTTTTAAATATTTGGGGATTTTCCGAATTGTCAATTTCAGTTGCAATCCTTTTGATGTGTTTTCCGGCCATATTGCGTTTTATTTGCCTTCAATATTGGTCAAAGAATCGTATATATATATATATATATATCTATTTTGGTGTATTCCTTTTTGTCATATGGAAATTCCCTATTCTCGTCTTTTTAGGGAATACTTATTAATTTATAAATATTTCTCTAGTTTGCGTAAATTGGGAATTAGGTACCCTTAATGGGCTTATTATAATGCTCTAACCGACAGAGAGGAGTAATGGGTGCACAATGACGTCTAACTTAGTCCTTCAATTCAATATAAAACATAGTACTTCCTAGATATAAGAGAGCCATGCTGTACTAAACATGACAATAGACGTCTCACTTACTTCTTCAATTCAATATAAAATAGAGTACTTCCTATATATAAGAGAACAATGTTGTATTAATCCTGACTATATTGTAGTTTACCAAATCAAAACTACACACTGAACCTAACGTTAGATGTTTTGCAGACTGGAGGTGTGAATTTTCCCTACCTATACTTGAAGATGTCAGACGTAGCACCTCCAAACGACCATGTCAGTTACCCGGGAGACCATCCATAGCATGAGCCGTTCCTATCTCCACATAGGACTCCAAATAACGATCCCACTTCATCTGAAAGTGAGGCTGACAACAATGATCCGCTAGACAAAATATCTGAAGTGAAGCACCACCTTCAATATTTGTCTAAGGCTACGGATTGGTGGGAAAGCAAATGTGATATTCATGGGCAGGTGATGGGAAACATGACGAACAAGTTGAACAAAACATATGCTGGAGAAGTGAAGCAAACTATGAAAGCAAAAATTCGGAGCGCAAAGTTAGACTCCCTGAAGTTAAAATTGGTAGAAACAAAGAAATATGTTGTCCAAAAATTCACACAATCTAAAGAATTTAACCATGAAATGGTTGAATATTTCAACAATGGGTTTGAGATGTTCCGAGATTATGCTTCGGTCATCTCACCAGACTACAATTGAAGTGAAATCGATGTTGTTGGTGTCTGGGAGGTGCTGAATAGGTGTGGACATGGAATGTCTGATCATAACCTCAAGCATGCAGCGAGGAAGAAGACCAAGGACATGGATCTATTGATGGACCTTTAAACATTTGGATTTTGGTAAGGTTGGTGCAGCTGGGTCAGGGTAAGTGCCGGTTGGAATCATTTTGTGGGGGCCACTGTCATCTAAATGAATGTGGTACATTGGTTATGCCTCATGGTATTGTAAGGGTTGGGTGGCAAATTATTTATTTTGTATAAATTTAAAGTACTCTGAACCGAATGTGTGCGTATTGTATGTTTATTGCCCTCATATTGGCACCTTAATGTACTTATTTTGCTGTTTTATTGCTACTTTATTGTGTGGGGAGACATTGCTTTTAGAAAAGGATTTCAGAGATTCACAACTATGACAACACCTTTACCATTATTTCACAAAGCTCTTCGTTTCCTTATATCCAATTATCGGAACATGACTACGTATAAAAGGCGATGATAATATCAAATCTGTACATAAACTTAGGTATAAATAAAGTAATGAACATGAATACAATCTCTGATGCTACAAACTCTTTGTACCATGTTGCATTAACAAAGATGAGCCACTTTTGTACATTCATAAAAGATAACCTCTACATCTGTTTAAATATACAGCTATACCACACATGTCAAGTAAAGAATGTGAAAAAAACGCATTCTAAGAAATGAGAAGTGAGTACATCCCTTGTGGTATGGATTACAAGTACTTGCAAATTAGGTTACATAAATGAACAAGTGACCATATTCCTACTACAAAATAACAACACTTGATCTGCCATGTGTACAAAATGTCAAAAATGTATGTGGCATGTAAAGCAATACATCACATTAGGTTTCAGCATTTACAATATGGCGAAACAGCCTGAAACTTCTTCCACGTAGGTCCACAGAATTAGTGAAGTCAATAAGTGTATGAACCTGGAAGGATCACCAAACTGATAAGGACACATGTACCACATCAGCATTCATATAAAGGGAAAATTGAACATCCAAAATTTTAACTAATAATTGTAATAAGTAATTGTATTAACCATTCATAATTAACATGAAACAAGTTTTGGATGCTACCAAGTCGGAGTTCAAAAAATATGAGATACTTAAATGAGATGCCACTTGCAAAAGATGTACGTTTTCATATATAGTTTTCAATTCCCCAATTCCCTAAACTTTGATGCACAAAATTAGGCCATGTTGTTCATCAAACATGGACATGGTGGCAAAACAATGTAAGTTGTATTAAATGAAGACTGAATTCCCAACACAGTACTTAAGTTGGCAAGTGTTAGGTCGGCAATCAATGGCTAATAAGTCCACAATAGATATGCTTTTATATGGGGGGAAATTAGACAGTTTCAAGTCCTAAAGTGATTATATGTGAATAAGATTTGTACAATGATCATTTGGGAATGAAAGTTGTGCAAAGTGATCATCTACGTGTATTTCCCAACAAATTTTCACTCCCTTGCAAATATTTCAGACTCCCTCTTGTATTTTTTTGGTCAAAAATTAAACCTTTGTTTACATTTCACAGAATCTGAAATTCAGAAATTATTTACATTTATGCTGTTTCATAAATTTCCAAACTTGTAAACGAGTACCTGCTTGCTGTCATTCATTGTCGAAAAAGTTTTGGGTTTTTCTCTTACTCCGCAATTTGCTTTGTTGGGTTATGGGGATGTCCTTTTGGTTCGTAAGAAAGTTTCTTTCTTTCTTTTCAAAACAAGTTTCTTGGGGTTGTACTTAGTTTTATATGCAACCTCACTCTCTGTTTTATTTTTGAAATAGTGAAGCAAATATTATGAAGGCTTACTACTGCTATATAAGAGGTGCATGCGGTCTTATGTTATTCTTCTTTTTCAACTATTTGCATGCTCTCAGGTTTGATATGGGATTGAAAATGCCAGATCCAAGCGGAGCACTGCAGGCCCTCACCATTTATATGCTCTTTTCATGTTTATTTCAGTATGTAAGACTTATGAAACGGAAGGACACAATAGATTCGATGCGGTAGATATATAAAGGCAACGGAGAATATCCATTGCCTATTATATAGTAATAGGCAACAGTCACGAATACCACGGTAGTTATGCCACATAGGCTACAAATATTATCCGTTGCTAAAAGTCAATTTTGGCATAGTTTGATTAGATATTTAACTATTTAAGTATGTTTTTATTGGAAGTTTGTTAGGTCAACATCGAAAAAGAGAGAAGGGGGGTAAGGTTTACCCAATAATCATACTTTTATTTTATTTTATTTATTTATTATAATTAAAAGCACCCTTATTATTTACTTGTAATACCCTTATAATTATTATTATTATTATTATTATTTATAATAGATGTACGTTCTGCAATTTGTTTGTCTTGCACTTCGATCAGAACAATTCATCCGTTTTTTAGCCGTGTCGTCATAGCAAAGTACAACCTCCAACAAGAAATCATCGCCGTTGACTCTATGGCAAAGAAGGAGAGGTGAACTGCGAGTTTCCATTTGAATAGCATTCATAAGCAAAACATCTTTATATGGCGTTGTGTTTCTTGGAATGATTTTGTGTTGGGCAAAAATATCCTTAATCTTGTTTTCTTCCCACAAATCACATGCTTTTGACAAGTAAGTACTCTGGCTAAAAAACTTGGCACATGTACCGTGTCTTTTGTACTCCATCGCCCAAAACCAAATATCATTGTCTTTTCCAATAAGTACTCTGGCTAGAAAACTTGACGCTGCTGAAAAGAGCACAAGAAGGAGTAGTTTTAACCATGGAACAAAATATCCATAATATCCCGATATTTCCATCGAAATTTCCGTATTTTTGGACTACCGATATTTCCGATACCATCGATATTTTAGATCTCCATGGACCAAAATGTCGATAATATTGACGACATGGACCGAAGTATCGATAATATCCTGATATTTCCATTGAAATTTCCGTATTTTTTGTAACATCCCAGTCCTAAATTAATATTCAAATCTTAAAGTATTCAAGTAAAATACATTTTTACCCTCGGAAGTATAATAAACTAAATAATTATGTTGTGTTGACTAAATAAAGAAAATAAATTGAAGGGTTTAAAACTAAATTAAATTAAATAATTTGAATTAATATAATTAATTAAGGAGAATTTGGAAATTTAAAATAATATTTTTGTTCAAGAAAGAAATTGGGGAAGTGAGCCAAACCGTTATGTCGGGCTCGTTGATACGAGTTCGTGGGTATATTGTGGGCTCGAATCGGAGTTATATCGAAGAGTATACGGTTAAAATTGTGCTAGGGGCAAAAGGGTAATTTCTAGGGTCAAAAAATTTTAAAAACAGAAACCTCTCTCTCTCCCTGCGTGCGATAACCCCCCTCTGGTTTTCTCTTCCGATCGGTAACCCTCCATAACCATCCTACGCCACCACCATAGCACACCGGACCGGTGCCAAGAGGACCGGCGCTGCTCCGCCGTCGCACCCCAGCCACTCCCTAGCTGCCAGCCGTCGCGAAGCCGTCGGAAAACGCAGGAAAACCATAGATTTTGACTGAAACTTTGCCGACTTCGTTCTCCCTCCTCCGGCCACCAAATTGGACGATGGTATGCTTTTTCACCTATTTTTCATGCTCTAGCTGATGGTTGGATAGGTGCAGATCGAATCGTAGCGTAGGTAACCCAAATTTCGAATTTAGGTTTTAGCCGGTTTTGAAATTAGATTTTGGGCCATTTGCGGTCAAAATTGGACATTCCCATAGTTGAGAAAAATGTTCAAGAGGTCGAGAACTAGCTGTAGGTGGAAGGACATCTCTTGGTTTGGAGTTTGTCTGAGTGACGAATTTATCGCTTTATAACTAACCGAAACTGCCAGTGCATGTTCCCACGCGTGGGTTCACTTTTCACTATCAATCTTTATTCCTAAATTATCCTTACGTCATCATGAGTGCGTAGACGTGCTCGGATTTCAATTTGGAGTTCGTATGACAGTCGAACGGATTTACGCCTATTGTGCGTTATCCGGGTTCAAGGAGTTTGGACCGTCGGATCAATTCGAATTCTTAGTATGTTGTTCCCCGTATTTTTAGGACCGTGTAGGAGCTGACGGATTGTGGATCGGAGCCCCGGATGCTCCGGATCAATGACTTATAGTTTAGTTTCACGAAAACCGTCCGATTATGTAATCGCAAGAAATCCGACCGCTCGATCGAGACTAAACTTTCGGAATGTGATTAGTTGACCTCGTTGGACTTTTAGGAGAGTTCAGACCAAATTTGGAGGTCGTGGGCCCCGCGGGCCCGGTTGACCAAAATGGGAAATTTGACCACTAGGGTTATCGGGAGTTTTCCGAGGCCATTTAATCTTTCGGAAAGTACTAAAATGGTCCAAGGACTTTGGAAATGTTTGTTTATTGAGTTTTATTACCGAGATTCTTATTATTGTCTTTTTGTGCTTATTACTTGCTATATTAATACCTTGAGGTTATACTTTGCTTATTCAATGGTTAGTATATGTTATTAATTGTTATAATAATTATTATAATTATTATTGGGCGATTGTTCTCATGATTCAATTATACTGTGTTAGTAGGTTGGAATTAGTGAGATGTTGATTATACATGGATATATGAGTACGGGTAAGGATTAATTAAATGGGTGAAGATATGCTATACTTAAATTATGCTCGATGTTTAGTTGGGATATCGAATTGTGCTGAGAATTAGAATTGGTGTAATTCTTGGATAATTATTTTAGCGGGCGTGGTCTCCTAAATAATGATTTGTACATGCCTTGTATGTCAATATTGAGAATTATGATATTGTTAAACTGTAATATTGGATAGATGTGTTTTGATTGAAAACTAACTTAGTTGAGTAAGTGGAGATTTGGATTTCTAAGAGTTATTTATTATTATTAGCAGAGTTATTTATTATTTGGTATTATTGTGATTTATTTAATTGATAAGGTATTTATATATATATATATATATATATGTTGAATGATTTAAAACTAAATTGTTGCCTTCGGAATTATCGATGTCTTCGGACATCTCGGTTGCCTTCTGAGTATTTGGTTGCCTTTGGATATAATAATGTCTACGGACATCCCAGTGGCTTTCGGATACAAAATGTCTTCGGACAAGTGTTGCCTTCAGATAATGATATGTCTACGGACAGTTGTGACTATCGGTATCGGTTATGTCTGAGCGCGTATGACATTACGCCCCACGTGTCTCAAGGACGCCCGAACCGTAAGGAGCGAGAACGCGGCTCAGGTTTGACTATATGTCCCCTGAGTCTTGCGAGGACGCGGCTTGGGTTGACTATATGTCTCCTAAGTCTTGCGAGGACGCGGCTCGGGTCGACTTTGTGTCGCCGAGTCTTGCGAGGAAATGTAATTGACGGTTTAATGGAAATTATATGCAATTGATGGGCTGCGTTCTCGGGTTGACTTTGTGTCCCCGAGTTCAGCGAGGATATAAAAGGATATTGTTCGCCACCCTGCTTCTATTTTCTACACAGGGTTGGCCAGGATCCCTAGCCACCTGCCCGATTTTACTGCACAGGTGGTTAGCCAGTTTCCCCCTCCCCGGTTGCCTTCGGAATAAGTGGTATACCCTTAATGGGTGATAACATATATGTTCACGCGGATGATTACAGGTATGGCTTAAAAGTATAAAGATTGGTTAAATATATAGTTGAATGGGTAAGGGTACATTAATTATAGTTGAAGAGTTGATATAAGGAAAAGGACTAAGATGATAGATTCACATACTGTATGATATGAACTTGTGCCTTGTGGAAGAGCTACGTGTGGCTTGATCCCTCACGGAGGGTACGTAGGCAGCCTAGAATAATCTAGGTGCAGCCACGAGAAAGAATATTATGAAATTTGGTTATGGGTTTGAGAAATGAAGCTTGTTTGGTGATGAACTTTACTTATAAGATTTCTTCATGAAGTGCTGTTAATATTGATGCTATTGTCAAATTGCTTTATTGAGAATTGATAATTTCAATGGATAAAAATGTTAGGTTTGAATTGATGTTAATGCTTATGTTTGGTTTGTTGTTGGGCCAGAGGCCATTTAGTTCAAATGCTTTTAGATGTGTGTGAATATAATTTGTGCATGCTGAACGTTTGAGGATATTTAATTATGTTATTTACAGGTGGAAATTTTGGGGAATGATCAAATTACAGGGGAGACTCTGCCGAATTTTCGGCAGAAATCGAACCTTGAAATTATTTGAAATTTGATTAGAAGGGCAATTTAGTCATTGTACCCGACACCTGCTAGGTGTCGGACACGCACAGGGTTTGACACGAATTTCAAAGTGGAATTTGGGTCAGGTCCTGTCATTTTTGGACTACCGATATTTCCGATATCATCGATATTTTATTCCTTGATTTTAACATTGCCAATATCTCATATATTAATGGCATGCTGATGATCTGATATCTCATATATTATGCCTTACATATATATATACTAGCTGCTTAGTTCTCACACACAGTATTTATACTAGAAGTTGTGATCACTTTTTTGCAGTGGTTCGTTCAAGTCATGGACATGTACTGCCATTAAGCGTGTATGGTGTCAGGCATGACTATATGAGCTAGTAATAGTATATAGGCCATTACTATGCATGTGTTGTGATGGATAAGTGTTAAGCATGCCATTTTAACAAACATTTGTAACCTTTATATGTCTCATCATCCAACGGCTCAAATTGTATCTTATCAAAATACATTATTTACATTATTATTAATATTATTTGGTATCAAGAACAGTAATTACATTGCATAATGTGGCTTCTTTCTCCACTAACTTTTGATCTCCTCACATTACATACACTCTCCTCTAGTCTCTTTATCACTCTCTCCAAACTCGTCTCACGTATTCTCATTTAGAGAAATACTAGCTTATATGCTCCCACAGTAGGGATGGGTTAGGGGAAGAGGAGATCGGGCTTGAGGAAGATGGATCTGGGTTGTGGCTAATCTGCATCATGTTAAGTCTGAAGCTCAGTTCAAGAAGTGGCGGACCACTTACTTCGATCATTCCTGATGACGTGTATGTCAAGCTGGTGGAGTCTTGACTGATGATGCGCCTTGTGTGGATGCGAATGATCCAGATGCTAGAATCATCATATTATATCCCTTTTATTTTTCCTTGGGCTTCACGTTCCTGCTATCAAAGTTTTTTAGGGAGATGTTTTGCGCCATGGAGTGTGCTCTAAGTCAGTGTACTCCAAACGTCTATTGGGTGATCATGTTCTTTTAGAATCTGAGCCATTTCTTCAAGGTGGAGTTGACGGTGCGAGAGTTTTTCTACTTCTTCGAAGTGAGACACTACGAGAAGTATGCTCAAGTTCGCATGCGCAATGCCAAGCTATTTGACAGTCTAAGCCAAGAAGATCACATATGGCATGCCGATGTGTTGAAAGCCAGCGGATGGTGGGAAGGCGAGGTTGGCGATGGTCCACTTGTTCCCATCACCTATTGTGATGGTATGTCATATTGCTATTTGATGCAGAGAACGACATCTACAAGAGACTGGATCTTGGGCAGACATGGTTAAGGTCCACTAGGTGGTATGCGAAATGCTCGAGACATTTGATCGGTGCATAATTACATATCATTTTGTACCCTTCTAACTTATGATTTGGTTATGTTTTTGAGTTAAACTTGTGCTTTTAATCTATTTTGTGTTTGTTTCAGTGTAATAAGTTTGGGACTCATTTAATGCATTTTGGAGTCAAGTTAGCTCAAAACGGTGTCTGCAGATCAGTCAACTTCACGGATTGGACTCTACTTGCTCAAGAAGAACCAGATAATGAGCCATACGTCATTGGAAAGATACGGAAGTCTATTTTCTGGATCATTTTACGGTTCATGATTCCGAGTCCTCTAGAGGAAGTTATACAAGTTTTGGCAGCTTAAGGTCAAAATCGGCAGGATCTGCGTTACTGGGCCAAAAATGACTTTTGAAGGCCTTCCTGAATTTTCCTTGAGTTGGGCTGCATATGCTTGGAAAGATAAGACAAAGAGCTTCAAGATCCATATTTTTGCAGATTTGTTAGAGTGAAGGAACAAGCCCAAATCAAGCCCACAAGCTGACTGCAATGCATTGTCATGCATGAGCTAATCATTTTAGTGGTGAATTGAGTGGTGTAAGTTGGTGAAGTGAGTGTGATTAATAAACTCAATTGTATAATCAGATTTATACTTCCCCTAGGCCTATAAATAGTGAGTTCTCTTAGTTTTCCTTTTTAGTTCTCAATTGTTGTAACAAAATCCTTTTGCTAAATTTTCCTTTAAGTTTTTCTTAGTTGTAATTTATTTTTCATTGTAATGTAATTTCTTTTCTTAAGTTTTCAAGTTTAATTAGTTTTCAAGTTTCAATTATAGTTCTTGTTCTTATTCATTATGCTTATAAGTTAATATGCTTGTTTGAATGATTGATCACCATTAAAACTTGTATGTTAGCTATCTTGGTTTGAATTAAGAGTAGACACCATGCATTAATTCAAATTGAACTATGAATAGGAAGAGTATGTATGGACATTCGACAACATGGATTAGATACATGCTTGGTTGTTTAAAACATTCTTCTATGCTTAATGGATTTCTAATGCTTAATTTAGGTTCGACAAGAAGGATCTAATTAGGGAATTAGGAATACAAGGTTAGGACCAAACACCATGGCTTAATCATACTTTAGCTAGAATCAATCTGTGAATCTAAATTGAACTTGGTAACTAATTTGCTTGAGTTAATTTCTTTTATTTCTTTCTTGTTGTATTTATTTTATTTTCATTTCTATTTTGTGCAGGGAATCAAATTGAATCAATCTATCATCAATCCTCGTGGGATCGACCTCGTACTTACACAAGCTATACTATCCAACGCCTCGTGCACATGCGAGTTAAGAACATTCCGTTCAAGTCTCCTACTGACAAGCTCAAAAACTGTGATCTGCCCTGTAAAGAGGTCCGCTTGCAAACCAGTTCATCTGTCGAAAGGCAAAGAGATGCTGATGTTCCTCTTCGAAATTCGAGTCATGCTCCTCTGCCTAACCATCGCGATCCACCTGTTGATAGGCCTGGGCACAGTCCGATTTAGTCCAGTTCTCAGGCAAAACTAGAACCAAAATCAGTACTGTTCATCCGGCCCAGTCAGGTTCGATTTGGGTTTTAACTAAAATGCCAAAGAAAAATGGACTAACCTGAACTGATTTAGCCTAACTGATATTTTTACACAAAGCAATGGAGCAAATTGACGAATCCATACAAGAAAAATCATATCTGAACCTTAAAAGATACCAAGAAAAAAACTATCCAACAAAACAGATCCAATCGATGCACCAAAGGAGAGTAAGAAACAAAAAGAGAAATCAGACAAAGTGGAGAGGAGAGGAAGAGGAGAAGAAGAGAAGAAGAAATAAAGATCTGGTGAGAAATGAAACAAAAAAATAAAAAAATGAAAAAAATAAGAGAAAGAGAGGAAGAAATAATCAGCGAGAAAGAAGAGAGGAAAGAAAGAATAAATGAGATGAGAGGAGAGAAAAGAAAGAACTCGGAGAAAGGAGAGGAAGAAAGAATCTGTGAGCAAGAAGAGATAAGAGAAAGAACTCGGAGAAAGGAGAGGATGAAAGAATCGGTGAGCAAGAAGAGAGAAAAGAAAGAAGAAATCAGAGAAAGTGAGAGAATACGAAGAAGAGAGAGAAATAAGAGGGATAAACAAAAATGTTTTGTTCATGGGTATTGACTATTGTGACCTCAAAAAGTATGAAAGATTTCATAAAAAAATAAAAAAGAGCCTTCTCTCTGACCAAGACATCAACATCATGAATGCACACCCAACTTGCTTTTTAATCACAATGTTTTAATACAAATAGGCGTGGGACCATAGAAAGTGAGAGAATAGGTGTGGGATGAGACCTCAAACAAAAAGTAAGAAAGGTTTCATAAAATAAATCAAAAAGAGTCGTTCTCTTCTCTTTGCCCAAGACATCAACATCATGAATGCACACTTAACTTGCTTTTTAATCACAATGTTTTAATACAAACACAAATAATAGAACGCCATGTGTAAGTAAAATATATATTTAATATGACCGGTCCATTTTTTTCAGTATAAGAATCGGAATCGAAACCATATTAAATCGGTTCGGTCTAGTTTTTGGTCAACTCAGTCCGATTTTTGGTCAACTCGGTCCAGTTTTTGGTCAAACCAATTTTTTCGGCCCAGTTCGGCTCGATTTTTCGATTTTCAGATTTCTCGGTTTGAATGCTCACCCCTAGCTGTTGAGCCACGAGTAGTTAAATATGGAGCTGATTCGACATCGTTGACTCCTTTGAAGGCGAAGATGGCGTTGGCTAAGAAGGTAATAGAGTCATCTGATGGGGTGAAAGATTCTTCGAAAACGTGAGCGGCTGATCCCAAGGCTGACAAGTCTAACCTTGTAGTGGATGTAGGTGTGTTTGATCTACTCAAGACGAACTTCTTGTCAAGCCCGTCTGCTTGTGCCAAGCTGGTTAGACTGGTAACCTTAGCACATTCTCAAGTGTTTCCTTAGAGAAGCAAAAGGAAGTGGTTGTTCATTTGCTTAAAAAATGAGTAGTTTTTGTTGTTGAGGCCATCCGAAACTCGACTACCGTTGCCCCATCTTCTGCTCAGCTCAACGAGTTGGAGAAGAAGAATGTTTATCTGGCTCACAAGCTCTCGGCCAAGTAGGTCCGTTATGAAATGAGGATGTCTGAACTGAGGGAGATTATATATGAGCTAAAGAGTTCCCTTGCTGAGAAAGATAGTGAACTCAACTCTTCTCCTACTACCTTGCATAGTCGAAAAGAGGCCAACTTCCATCTCGAATGAAAGAATGGTGACATCTCCCATAGTTATGATAAGCTTCTGGCCAAGTTTGGTGCTTAGCACAAGACTTCTGAGAAATCCAAGTTTGAAGCTATCATTGATGCATATAAGCTAAGCTACTTGGACTACATGAATGGGACTGCTCCTTACTATGACTGAGCAATCTGGATGCTGATGACGAAAGCGCCGTTGTGTGGCTGATCAAGGCTGATCAAATCTCTCTTTTGGAAGCGATCTCGAGATCGTCTTCAACTGATAGAGGGCTGGCTAAGACTTGGGAGATAACAGTGGCTTGTTTAATCTTCCTCCTATTTTCTTTGCTGGTCAACCCGGACTCCTCGGAGTCAGCCAAGGTGGTGTAAGTCATGATGATCTTCTAAGGAGGTTCCTCGGCGACATCGCGGTCCTTGATCTGCTGGATGGCCTGCTTTGCTATGAACTCCGTGCAATGACCTTCTCTCACCAGTTCTTCGAGGTTCTTTTTCCAGGTAAAGCAATTATTTGTGAAGTGCACGTATCCCCCATGGAAGGCACAATATTTTCTAGTATCTTTCTTGTCCGGGTCTCATTTCAAGAGCGGCGGTCTCCTTACCCAGGGCTTGTCTTTTATTTAGGCTAGGATTTGATGTATGGGGATGGAAAACTTGGTGAAGTTATCATCTGTCTGTGTGTCTCCTTAGGACTTGCGTTTGGCACCGCTCTTGTTGCTGAATCTGTCGCTTCTCTGGCCTGCCTGTTTGGGTGGTTGGTTGGCCTAACTGGTAGACTTATTAGCGGCGATTCGATCGTCATCCTAGAGCACATAGTGTTCTGTTGTCACGAAGACCTTTGTCATAGTCTGGCTTTGAGCGATAATCAGCTCGCGGTATAAGTCGTGCTTGGCTGGTAAGTTCTTCTTGAAGGCTGAGGACGCGATTCGATCATTGCACCTTATGATGTTTTCCATTTCTGCCTTAAAGCTCTTGATGTAATCTCGAAGGGATTCATCGGATTCCCTGTGGCTTGTTGATGGGAATTGGTTCTTCGTGAGTGGGTTGTAGAGCGCATTTCTTTGTGAACCTCATTGTGAGGGTCGTTAGGTTGACCTCCTTAAGAGCCTAGCCTCTTATAAAAATTTCCTTATGGGCCCAAGCAGGCGCCAGTGTCGGGTCGAGAGCCCAGCCTTTTGCGCACACTGGTCCTTGAACTCAATCTAGATCGGAGACTTCGTATGCTTTGAGCTTGGCTCACGGATGCTTGTGACATGCCAACATGCTGATCACGTGCTCGTCCTTCTTCTTGACCACTTGCTCTTGCTCGACCCGCTTGGGACCTCTAGAACTGCTGGCCGGTGTGTTCGTCCATCATTCTCTCTTCGCTTTGAGGTCCAAGGCCAAGATCTCGGACCAAGTTTATTTGGTTGAGGAGCTGTCTCACCAAGCTATTTTGGTCATCCATTCTCTAGGTCAACTGGTCGACTTTAAGATTGAGGTCTACATGACTTCGTGGACTGGAAGAAGAGAATTGCGTGAAGCCCAAATGTACACGAGTTAGGGTTTCGTTGGAGCTGTACATGGGAGGGTACGTCGAGCACGGAGGCAGAGAAGGGAATGGACGCACTTGCTCCAAGATCAGGCCGAAGTCGACGACGACTCAAAGTTGGTCGCGGGTAGCCACATTGGGATGGAGCGCGACAATGCCGTGGTGGTGGAGAACATTGGATCTGGCCATAATACCGTGGGGGTTGCAGAGGTTTTCCAACCGAATGTCCGTGTGGCTCTTGCCCGAGATGTCAGAGAGGTGGAGGTGGTCCGACATTGTGTTCCGAGATCGCACTCTCGGCCACTGGGCCAAGAGGAAGGGCCGTCACGGGGGTGGCTCAGCGCAGCACCATCCTGGTGGTTTGGATCCGTCGCGGATTGAGTCGTCTCGATGGTTTTGCTTCTCATGCGCTTGCTTCCAACCATGGTTGTTTGGAAGGCTTCAATTGAGTGATGTATAGGAGGAAACGGATTCAAGAGCACGCATTGAGTATAATTCGTGCTCTCAATGAAAGCATCAAATGTTTGTGCCAATATTCCGAAGTAGAATATCTGCTTGGAGATCCTTCACCTTTTGAACTTCTTTCTCTCTCTTCCTCTATTCCAGTAAAATCAAACTGGAGTAAAAGACCACACATGAGGGGTGTTGGCCAAAGGTCATCCGATGCCTAAGTTAGTTCGATTGTATCTAGGAGAAACAATAACTAAGAAAGGGCACGGAGTTTTCTCTATGGCGAGAATCGGGTGGCCAGAGCCATGTGTGGTGGCTGGAGCTGTGTGAAAAAATATGGAGAGATGAGAAAGGTGTGGCCGGCGGCAGTGATGGTGTCGTCAGCTTGGAGAGAGAGAGAGAGAGAGAGAGAGAGAGAGAGAGAGAGAGAGAGAGAGAGAGAGAGAGAGAGAGAGAGAGAATGGAGTTTCTCGGGTATTTTTGCTAGGTTTTGGATTGGAGAGGAATTTTGAATTACATTGTGTGTTGAATGTAGCCATGTATTTATAGGGCTCTAGGCATCTAGGGGTTTTTAAGAATATCTTATTTGGAAGGAAGATACTATTTCCCTAAATTGTAGAGATTGAGTCAATTAGGGATTTGATTGGGATCAAATCACTAATTGATAATGATATCTCCAAATTAGGATAATATCCTAAATTGGTGATATTATCTTTTTAAATAAATATAATATTCTTATTTTTAGTATCAATTAATTGGCTAAATAAATGGGCCAAATTAATTGACCTAAAAGATATTCTTCTTGTCCACGTGGTGTCTTGTGATTGGAAGCCAGATAATTTGCTCCCACAAGAACCATGACCACTTGTGGAAGAAGATGCGGCATGCATGGTCCTTGCAACATGATAAGCATTCTTCTTATCAAAGTGCCATATTAAATTGTCTTTTACCCTCCTCAAACTTAGGGGAATGGAACGAATAAGCTCCACCTCTTCAGGAAAAAAGAGGTTATGCAAGAGAGGTACATTCCACGTTATTGTATTATCATGAATGAGGTCAGCAACTTTAGTATGAACACAATCTGCAGGTTTTGGTGAAAACACCTGAAAGCACCTTTATTTCATATTTTAATATATGATTTGTTGGAAGAAGAAGCCACCAATTTAAAGTCCATATATGTAGATATCAAGATAGGAAAGAGGCTAATAAATGGTTTATGTCAAGTGGACCTTGACAAAAAACAAGTTAAGTGGGACGAGTCGGACTTAAAGCAGGCTCGGGCCAAGCACGGCCCATGTTGGGCCGTGTGCCAGCCTAGTCCATTAGGCTTATTTTCTAATCATGGCACGACTCATACTTTCGTCTTTTACACGGTCCGCCAATAATTGTGCTTGGGTCGTGCCGTGCCCACAACTAAAAAAACTCCATATAAGCCACGGATATACTCGTGACCAATCTTACACTTAGTCACAAACAATCCATGGCTAATGGGTGTTGGCCACGGATTGGCCTCAAATCACCAAACCGTGGTTCAAGCTTGGTGTTGCCAATACTTTATGACACGAAAAGCACGCTTATAAAGTGTAGGTCCCACCATATTTTCTTACTCTTACAAAACTCTATCTCCAATTTGTTAAAGTATATATAAATCTCTACTATTATAAAGGGAGGCCAAAACAGTTGGGGTCACAGCTTTTACCAAAAAAAACTGGACACAAACACCCTTGAAACAAAAAAATCTTAAGCCTAAGAAAAATTTATTTAAAAATTAACATGGGTAGTATTGTAAAAAAAAAATAAATAAAAATAAATAAAACAACACATAAAAACCCGCCCAAGCAGTTACCTTCAGTTTCACCCCACTTTCTCACGCTCCACTATCCTCTCGATGAAACAGCAGTTGGTTTTAGTTGTTTTCAGTTTTCCAGTGTTGTCTCTTCTTCTCCGCTTTTCTCCAGATTTTATTTTTTGTTTTTTGATGTTGTGTGAACTCAGGCCCAAGAGGAAAATGGAGAAAGATGGAGGAGAATAGCCACAACGACTGCATCTCAATGAGGAGGACCGCACGGATTCCTCACTTAATTCTGTTTTCTAATTTTGTGGGTTTTGATTATTTCTGTTTTTTTTAGCAGAGCATCAATGAATGGGTTTGATGTCAAGAGTGCGAATATCTGTGTTTGGTTACTTAGAAACCGAGCAACCCCATTAACGTCAACCAACGAGTACACTGAGAAACCGAGCACACAGAAACAGAAGGAAATCACGGGCCAAAAACAAAGCGAAGAAGAGCGAAGAAGAAAGAAGGCTACGAAATGGGTTGCCGAAGAACAAAGAGAGATAATATGAAACAAAAACAAAGCGCATGTCGGACCCAGGTGAGCAAAACTTTTCCTTTCTGATTGTTCCTGTTTCAGATTTTCATTTGGTTTTGGAAACAATCTGTTGGATTTGGCTTCCTTTGTTCTTTTTGTGATTTGGGTTTGCCTTTTGTGAGAAAATCATATGTTTGGACTGAAGATAAGATCATTTCAGGATCTGTGTTGGGGGTTGTTTGTTTTTGCAGTTTGTGGATTTTATTGTCAATGGAAAATATGAGATTTGTGGGTGCGGGTAAAGAAAAAGATTACATTTTTTTTTTTTGCTATCTAATTGAGAGGTTAGAACAAAATTGAGGGTCTGAATTTCCCCTTTTCTCATTGTTGTTAGTTTTTCAGTGGTTTAATCACCGTTTACGGGTATTCTCCATGTTTGAATGATGATTTGGGCAATTTCATTTGTATTTTTTGGAATTTGAAGTTTTCTTTATTTTCCTGTCAATGGCTTTAGTTTTTCTGTGCAAGGAAGTTAAGGTAAAAAGTGTAAAAAAATCATGGATGGCGTGCAACTTATTTTTTCTATTATGATGATACTTAAATCCTTGATAGTCACAGATAGTCATCAAGTAGTTTCATTGTAGCAGATGGCAACGGACTGGTTGATATTTTCTGATTTAACAACTAGAATGCATTTTCACCCATTGAGAACCTGAACTTTGAATTTTACAGTGTTGTTAGAAATCTTTGAATTCCTTTATATTTGCACTTTATTTGAATTCTTACCGAGTCTATATTTGTTTGTCTTGACATTTCCTTTATATAATTTGGGCATTCTGACTCTCAAATTTTTTTCTATTGGCATCCATTCAAATTGTTAATTCTTCAAGTGCCTTGGTGCTTGCTTCTATTGGCCTTTGTTTATCTATTGATGTTGTACTAATTTCAGGACAAAGAAAAGCTACGTGTTGACTATGAAAAGAAGTGCAAGAGATTCAAAAGTCTAGATTATCATGGAGCTGAGTCTGCTAAGATTGATGCCACCCAGGCTTCTGTACGAAAGTTGCTAACAAAAATTAATGTTTGTATCAGAGCTGCTGATACCATATCGAGCAGGATACATAAATTGAGGGATGAAGAATTGCTTTCCCAAGTCACGGAATTGATTCATGGGTAACAAAATGCTTCAACTTCTTTTACTAAATGCTCATTACTTTGGTTCCCTCCCAGTAATATTTGCAGTGGTTCATAATTAGTATTGGATGACCTGTTTGAAATATGTCCTTCCTCTGTTTCTTTCATCTTATTGGTACTAAGAATTCCTTTATAACAAACTGAAAAAGACACAATTATCAGTCTATTTTACTTTTAGTTTGGTTTTGAATTCATCAAATGCAGTGTTGTTTTCCTTTCCCTTGCCACTAAGTATATATGTTTGAGTGAGACCACCGTGTATATATGTATCATTTGGCTTATCATTGTTCTATTAATTGTGGAGGAGTTTAGGAAAGGACATAGTGGATTTGACAGAAGATCTTGAGATCCGAGGATCATTTTATTCTATATTAGTATTGTGATCTCTAACATTTCTAAACACACAAGTTTAAGTTGTAAATTGTTTTTGTAATGTGGTTTTTCATTTGTTTTTCTGTCAATATTGATTTTGAATTTTCCATTAGTTTTGATGTTCTTCTTTTTCTGCGGATAAAAGAGATTTATACTACTTTCATTTGTTTATTTTCTCTGGATTTTTGTTTGGGTTTTCATTGCTTTGGATTTTCTTTTCTACCTTATGAGTTTTTATTGCTTTTGGTTTTCAATAAATTATCCTTTTGGCCTAATCCAATTGTTTTGATGTTAACAGCAATGTAAGATTTGACGATGGGGCAGAGGCTGAGGATGCAAAGCAAGATTTCCAAGAGGGTGGAATTTTTTTAAAACCCCATATAAATTTTCTGCAATTTTTTATGTTATTTTAACAGACTACGTTTTCTGCAGTTGGAGCAGGAATTCTCAAAGGGGAGCTCTTTTAGTAGGGCCCCCTTGGACTGGAAAGACATTGCTATCAAGGTAAGAGTAGGAGCAAAAAGAGCGATGGATTTATTTAACAAGGCCAAAAGCCAAAAGCCATGCTTGGTTTTCTTTGATGAGATAGATGTTGTGAGGAGGCATGGAGGAACAAGAATCAGTGGAGGAAATGATGAGAGAGAGCATACACTCAACTCAAGGTTGTCAACAAGCACCTGCATGATGTGGAGTTAATTTCACGAGGAACAAGTTAATTTACAAGAGAACATTTTGGAAATAGTAAAGAGAGATCAAGAAAATCACATGTTAATTTCACGAGGAAGAAGTTAAATTACAGGAGAACATTTTGGAAATAGTAAAGCGAGATCAAGAAAATCACATGTTGTATATACTAACTCTTATCTTTGTTTATTTTTAGTGATAAACCAAGGCATAGTGCGTAGTGCCTACATTATCTGAACACTGTGTCGTCTGTTTTATCAAATTGTGTTGCTTAACTTTTTTGTTTGTTAGCTTCCACCGATTGAATATTGTCAAGAAATTCATAGACGATGTGTCGCAGAGCAGTGTAGTGCTTAAGTGGTCTTCAATGTCTGTCTTTCATTTCCTTCACATTTTGCCTTATCATGCTTTGGGAAACGTATTTGCATCATGACCCTCTCAGTTTTTGACATTTTCCACAGTTTTCAAATCCTTACTGCCCTAAATTTGCGCACAACGTATGTGTTATCATTTTTACTACTAAACTGATTTTTTTTTTTAACATTTAGGTGATTTTTAAAAAAATTAAATGTTCACATGTCCGGCATTCATTGAGTAATTGGAATACTAGCTTCCTTGTACACGCGGAATACTAGCCTCCCTGCACGCGCTTTCGCGCATGCGAGAGGCTTTTTTTAATCACGCGCGCTACGCGCTACTTATAAAGTTTCATTTTTATTATTTTGCAATTGAATTTTTCGAGGTGGTCATCTTAAAAGTTTTCCTTATTTTTATCGCCTGCACTTTTCTAGAGACACGTCTCAACAGCTTATGCTTGATAAAAGAAATTAAAGAAACTGTTGAGACGGGTCTCTAGAAAAGTGCATGCGATAAAAATAAGGAAAACTTTTAAGATGAACATCTCGAAAAATTCAATTGCAAAATAATAAAAACGAAATTTTATAAGTCGCGCGTAGCGCGCGTGATTAAAAAAAGCCTCTCGCACGCGCGGAAGCGCGTGCAGGAAGGCTAGTACTTTTTAAAGTGTCAATCATTACCAAATGATAGAGAACTAGTTAATATATATAGTTTTTTTATTTTATTTTTTGTTTAAATCCGTGGCCAATCTCTGCCATTTTATTTCAGATTAATGTAAATAATAATATATAATGGATGTGCCACTGTAACCGTGGCTATACCTTGTAATAATATATAATTTTTTAGGGTGTGTTTTTTTAAAAAAAATCACCAGGTCGAGCTATTAGGAATTAGCTAAGTAATTCTACTCTTATTACATTTGTATACCACATTCTCATACCACCTTATATGACAGATGAGGTGGACAACCAAATCACTTAAAATTAATTTAACATTTTCTTTTCTTTATGATTTATTGACACTTTCTAATTGATGTGGATATACACCTCATCTGCCACATAAGGTGGTATGAGAATGTGGTAAAAGTAGTATTACTCTTTATAAAAATACCACATTATTTATCAGTTAAAGTATACTGTATTATAAAACCGTATAATATACCATATCCAATGTAATATTTTAATTTCATTATTACTCATTTAAAAATATATATCCTTTGCAATGCCTGCATCATACATACACAACACAATACTATAATTATTATCTATGCCTGCTGGCCGCTGCAAGAAGAAGAGGCTGCAACGGATTGTATATTTCACCAATTCACATATGTAGAAACAGAAGCCAGTCCATCCATTTTGTTAGGCACTGAAGGTTCCTCTATCCAATTATCTTCTTCAGTCCCGATGAAGCATAGCAATAGAATTCTGTAGATGGATCATAATAATATCCCAAAATAAGTACTGTTTTGACTCAGCATCCGTGGTTAATTGTTTTTCAGCCACAAATATACCGTTGCCATGTGTTTGGTGCCACAGATTAACACCAAGTGTGTGGCTAGCTATTACATCAGCAATGGCCACAATTCAGATGCAGTGGTTAGGAAAACAGTGACTACAACTCAATTTTCGGGATGAGCTCGTGACTTGCTGGGCCGGCCCGATTCACTTGACACCTCCAAATGGATGGATGAATTACATTCAAACTTGGAGAACCAAGGCTAATTTTGGTTAATTATATGCGGCTGCCAACCAAAATCATAGATTGAAGAGAGTGAAAATTTCTACAGTTTTAAAAATAAAATACAATAAAATGGATGAAAAAAAAAAATTCGGGATCTATATGACCACAAAAGTAGGGTACGTTCCCTATTTTCTAGTTAGTGTTTGTTTGATGATTTGTAGGGCTCAGCGTCAGTTATTTAATCATCTTGACATCGAATTTGTTGTTAATGGTGCTGGGTTTGACTCGGAAATAAAATGATGATGAATGATAGTATTGATGATCTCCCAGAGCTTTTATTGGTTGAAATCATTTGTCGACTTTCTTGTAATAAGTTTGTTTTTCAATGCAAGTGCGTGTCCAAGCGTTGGTGTGAACTCATCTCTAGTTCTCATTTTGTTGGGCAATATGTACGTCGCCAACGTGATTTGAAAAAGCCCATTTTAGGTACAGTAGTTGTACACAATGGAACATTCTTTCCGGTGGAAAGGATGATGGTCTGATGAGTTTGCAGCTACCCGTTATTTCAGAAGCCGCAGCAGAACAAAAATTATTTGTGGTAGGGGCATGCAACGACTTACTTTTGTGCTGCCCAAGCAAACTTGATCAACGTGATTATTACATTTGCAATCCATACACCAAGCAATGGGTTGCTCTTCCTCCCCCTCCTCGAATCCATAATTACGTATGCGTAGGGTTCATTTGTGATCCCTACTACAACTACAACTCATCCTCCTCCTTCGATGATGATGTTTGCATTAATGCTGAATATAGGTGGAGGGTTGTGCGAATACGTCCAGAGTTCTATGTGGACATCTTCTTTTCTGAGACCGGTGAATGGAGAGAGTCCGCTAATGTGGTATGCGGCCAACGAAAGTATTTTGATATCGTAACTGCAGGCGTTGCTTGCAATGGGAAGTTGTATTTTTCAGGTTCCGATTGCCATACATCCTCCTATATTCTGGAGTTGGATCCCTTCCAAGGTATCAGTAATATCAGTACTAGTACTACTTGTAATGGTGATGGTGATGGCGATCATATTATTGTTTACAAATGTCGGTTCAGTCTGGCGCCTCTTGATATGTCGTCTGACTTGCGGGGAAATTCCATTTCGATGTATCTGGTTCTTGGTGCATGTCGAGGGCGTTTGCGGGTGAGCGAGTTTGTGATTGGTAATCATTTGAGTGTCTGGGAGTTGGATGCAGGCGATGATAATTTGAAATGGCGTTTGGTGGTCGATCGACCAAGTTCCCTTCTTCCAGATGGATTCTTCCAATTCTGAAGATCCTTTGATTCCTCTAGATGAGTGGGCAAAAACTGTGATAGGTTTCCACCAGAATATTGAGGATATCATCTACGTAGATGCTAGGAAAATTATCAGGTGCAACCTTGGTGCAAGAATGTTAGAGTTAGTTCCAGAGATTCCAAGTCGGGGCGTGCATTGGTATCTCCATTACATCCACCCATTTGTGCTCCCATGGTGGCCCACACCCGTTCCTATCCTCTGAACTACTCTACTATGGCGAAAAGTGTGTAGAGCTCTAGCTCTGACTCTAGCATTGATGCATGACCACCTTCTTCCATTCTCTGGTTACTGGCTCCTTTGGCTTTGGCTTGTGTTTTCCCTTGGTTGATGTGTTCGTTTTGGTGCTTCGAGGGTTTCGATTTTGGTATAGTGGGTGATTATTGTTTGACTATCTTTGTGTTTGTGTGCTTATGTTTTGTGATGTTTTTTTTTTTTTTTTGTAGTTTGTTTTTGTGTTTTTTTGTTGTATCTTGCATATTCATCCTCTGAGATGCTGAAGGATTCCTCAGGCATCCGACAATTTCCTTTAAATTGAATTCAATTTTGGACATCAATAATATGGTTGACAAAATTTCATTGGTGTTTATGATATTTGGTTGTCAAAGTCTCCATAGTCTGTATTATTTATATGGGTGAGGGAATTTTGGGGAGAGCACATCTTGCTGCGAAAATGAGATGAATGTCAGATTTTTTTTACATAAGCGCGTAACAACAGTAGTTAAAAAAAAATATCTATAAAAATAATGTAATGTGTTATATTTTAGGTTGTAAGATAATTCTTTTTGAGGTTGTAAGATAATTCTAATGGGTAAGATTACAGATAAATAACTTTTAAATGCTTGCGCTTAGGGGTGGGCATGGTACGGGATGACACGGGATGGAGGTCATCCCGGTGTCAATCCCGGGAAGGGAAATCGGGACGGGACGGGATGAAGGTTTTTGAAAACACGTTCGAACCATACCGGCCCCAAACGGGACCGGTATGATTCAGTATCAATGTTGATACCGTAAAAAACCTGCCCCAATCCTCTTCCTGACTTTAAATTTGATTATAATTATAAAAGCTTAAACTGCATGTTTTTCTCATTATTTTCAAACGGTGGGGTTACAGTTTTGTTTTTTTAAATAAGTACAAACCTTTATTTTTGTCCACTCACACTCTTTCTGTTTTGCGCCCCCCAGACAGTAGTGGTCCGAGCCGAACAATCAAGCCAAACTTCACCTTTCAAGCCCCGAACCTAAGTAGGATTTCATTTTGTAAACTTGTTTCTAAATTTGTATTCGGATATGTAAATCTAAAATCTATCTTAGATGTGCTCTGATATTGCCCATTACGGTTGAAATTCTAAGACAGGAGGCCAAAACTGAAATTGTGTGCTATTAAAATTGTGCATGCTGCTGTTTGGGTTTTGTTTAAGTTGTTTTCTACAGGTTGAATTTTGGTTTAATCCATTTTTCAAGGGAGACTCTGCCGAATTTTCGGCAGAGGTCTCGGCCCTCTTCTCTTCTAAATTTTGAAAAGAAAAAGTTCTAATTTAGTTTGTGGGCCCGACATAGGTTGGATGTCGGAAAAACCACAGGATCGATCCCGGGTTCCAAGGAATTCGGGACCGGTCCTGTCACCACAACATGGGAAAGAGCCCTTTTTCTTTTAATCATGGATCTGGCTTCACGTAGTGAAATGATGACTTCTAATATTGATGAACTCTCAGAGCTTTTATTGGCTGAAATCATTTGTCGACTTTCTTCGAATAAACTTGTTTTTCAATGCAAGTGTGTTTCCAAGCGTTGGTGTGAACTCATATCTTGTCCTTATTTTGTTTGCTATTTCGTACGGCTCCAACGTGAGTTGCAAAAACCCATTTTCAGTACACTAGTTGCTGCAAAGACTGGAACGAACACTGGAACGTTCTTTCCAATGTTGGGAACGACAAGCATAAGTGGAGATAGAGAGGAGGAGAAGGAGGAGGAGAGATTGTGTTCCCCTCCGATTCTGAGTCTGCAGCTACCCATTATTTCAGGAGCAGCATTATATGTGGTAGGCAGTGGTGGTTCCAGGATTCGAAACTCAACCGAGCAAAACTTATATACTAAACTCGACGGTACGAGTGAATTTCATTAGTAAACATAAAAAGATACACATAGTGAGGGGGGGACGTAATGAGCCTTACCCTCAAATGCATCTATATCTACAATACAAAAACTAAAATAAAAACAATAAGTAAATGCAATGCAATACAAAACAAAACTATTTAAATCTAAAATTTAACCCTACGAGGCTTAAAACTCTTAAATTCCTCAATTATTGATGCATTGTCAATAGTATTGGCAAACTCTCTTTCAATATGGAGGATCATACAATCAACAAGAAATTCATCACCTATGGTGCTTCGAAGTCGATTCTTAATAATTCTCATACATGAGAAAGCTCGTTCCATTATTGCTGTAGAAACAGGAAGATTCAACACCAACTGAATCAACCTGTCAATCAAATAGTAGTTTTCCCCCAAAGTTGTTTCCATCAATTGTTGACATAACTAAGGAAGAGTAGTGATTTGCTTAAAGCATGGAAGGCGTTTTAAATCATTTTGAAAATACTTGAGCTCTACTTCTAAAGCTTTCAACTCATGAGGAAGGAAATCAGCAGGATAGAATTTCTCAGCAAGTTTACATATATGCTCAATATTGAATGACATGAAAGAGTTATGCGGATCCAATGCTGAGCTAAGGGTATGAAGTTCAACTGTTTGCTATGGAAATCTATCATTTAACTCCCTCATCATGCAATCTATAACATCATTAAATACATCAACGCGATAGGCATGCTCAATTGTAATAAAATCTTTTTGTTGACAAGAACGATGTGTGCCCGTCATATTACGAGCACCTATATCAGGAACATCAACACAATGTAGTTCACAAAATGATACCACACTCATGAATAAATCATCCCAGCCATGTTCCCTCATATCTTCAAGTTGCATTTTTGTGTTCTCAACAAAATTTAAAGCACTTACAATGTCTTGAGTTTTCATATGAAATGCTTGACAAAGAAAATTGGTCAATCCCATAATTTTTTCCATAAAAACCAATGAAAACACAAACTCAAAAGGCATCATAGCAATATAGTTACTCTCTGCATCGCCACGAAACTGTTGGTTAGGTCCATGATCATTGATTTCCAAAAGAAGTAATTTAGTCTCTTTAAATAGACTCATCAAACTTGTAATAGAGGCAAAATGAGATCCCCAACTAGTTGCTCTAGCTCGTTTCAAAGTATGAGCTTGAATAAGTCCTTTACCTGTCTCAAGTTCCCTAGAATTCAACAACTCTTTGAGTTCAGTTTTTCGAATTAAGTTTAACTTATTACGGCGCTTAGCAGAAACACTAACAAAATTCACAATGTTAGTCAACATTAAAAAGAAATCTCCATACAACTTTCATATATTTAGTTATGCCATTTAATGCTAATAGCAAGTAATGAGCAAAACAATGCACATAATATGCATATGGACAATCTTGAAGAAACAATGCTTGTAATCCATTTCATGAACCACGAATATTACTAGCACCATCATACCATTGACATCGCATGTTTTCCACTAGAATGTCGTTATTACCAAGCACTTTGCATATCTCTTTTTTAAGAGTCAAGACATTAGTGTCTGCAACACTCACAATATCGAAAAAACACTCATGAATAAATCCATGACCATCAACAAATCTTAGATTAATAGCCATTTGTTCTTTACCCGATTCATCAACAAGAATACAAAATTTGTTCTTCCCAAGTTCTCTACAAATTGTCTTCCTCACCTTGGTAGCAAAAATATGCAAAATTTGTTTTTGTATGTCATTGGAAATATACTGAGCATTTTGAGGAGCTTTATCTAGGACAACTTTCTCAACTTCCATATTCATTCTTGCAAAACACTTTATGATTTCAATGAAATTGCCTCGGTTAGATGAGTCAATCACTACTACAAAAATCGAAATAGACGTCGGTAAAACGACGACGAACAAAATAAATACCGTCGTTAAATTTTAAACGACGACGGTAATATAAAAACCGACGTGGATCAGAAACTAAAACACCTAAAAATTAGAAATTCATTTGGGCATTTTTAAAACACGACGCATAAAACTTCAAAAGCGTCGTCTTATTAAACATGCCATTTCGATCAGAAAAAAGACAACAAATAAACAACGATGGTATGTGTAAATATACCGACGTAGTAATTATAGACGACGTTTTACATATAATACCGCCGTTTTGAACATCCAATGAACACGACGGTAATTGTATTATTAGAGACGTATCAAGTACTATTTAATACGACCGTAATTTAATAATTACCGACATGTAAAGTTAATTAACCACGTCTCTCTTTTCTTATTTTACGCCGTATTATACATTAGATTACGACAGTACTTATAAATAAAAGGTGGTGGTAAATAGTTACCACGTCGTTATAATATAATATAACGTCGTGGTTTTTCAGATAATACGACAGTTCTATAAATTATATCGCCGTTGTAAATCATTTTAACGTCGTTTATATTAATTATACCGTCGTTGTTATTTAAAACAAGCGCGACAACAAAAGTCGAAATAAACGTCAGTACAACGACGACGGAAAACATAAATACCGTCGTTGTATGTTTCAAATTCGAAACTTTCTAACTGAAACGTCACGCTTTATCTGCGAAATTGGACACTGAAACGGCGGCTTTTAGGTTTCCAAGTCGAAATAAAGGCCCTTTTCGGTTTCCAAGTCTTAATAAAGTCACTTTTAATTTTCCAATTCTAAATATTTCCTTTAAATTGGAGTTTTTATTCCAAACGTTCAGTCTCAATTCTCACATCTCTGAATGGTTTCAGTCATGCAAGATGTCTCTCTTTGGAACTCAGTTGTGTTTTTACACCAAACCAATCTAAGAACTTCGGTTTGGTGTAAAACAACAACTGAGTTCCCGTAAAGATTGCATATTTAGTTTCTTGTTTAACACAAATTTCTATTTCTCTGTAGTTATTTTTATTTAAGACGTCGGTTTTGTAACTAATCGACGTAGTATATATTTATAACGTCCCTATTATTTAAAAATCGTCGTTTATATTATAATTTATACGGCGGTTTAATTTTAGTTTCCGTCGTTTATATCCAAGTCGGAGGAAATCCAAATAAGTTATGCTCCCATCTTACGGCTTTTGTTTCTTGTTTCTTTTTATTAAATCCTGTTATAGTTGCAAAAGGTTTATAAATGCATCTCTAACTATAACTTGCTTCTTTTTTTATCTTGGTTTTGCAGTGCAAGAAGGCAACGATAACTCATACACACAAGAACAAATTGATGAAATTCGGATCGAATTATAGTTTAGTATTATGGATATGATATTTTGTATGGATATATAGGAATGAAGATTGGTAAATATTTTGTATGTAATTATTATTGAATCTTCAAGTTTTATGAAACAAATTATTCTTGAGTATATTTATTGTTCACAAAGCATTATGGTTGTTTTTTTAGCAAGAAAAAAATCGTTGTAAAGAACCATTGGAAGCAAAAAAAAAAAAAAAAAGATAAAATGTAAAATTACTCCATCTTTTGATATAATAAACGACAGTTCTTTCAAAAAAAACCGTCGTCTTTACATTAATAGACGACAATTCTATCACAAAACCGTCTTCTTTATATAGAATAGACGACATTTCTTTCATAAAAATTGTCGTCTTTATATATAATAGACGACTGTTATTAACATACGTATCAAGTGCTATTTAATACGACCGTAATTTTATAATTACCGCCATGTAAAGTTAATTAACCACGTCCGTCTTTTATTATTTTACGCCGTATTAGACATTGGACTACGACAGTTCTTATAAATAAAAGGTGGTGGTAAATCGGTACCACGTCGTTATAATATAATATAAGGACGTGGTTTTTCAGATAATACGACAGTTCTATTAATTATATCGCCGTTGTAAATCATTTTCACGTCGTTTATATTAATTATACCGTCGTTGTTGTTTAAAACAAGCGCGACAACAAAAGTCGAAATAAACGTCAAGAAACGACGACGGTAAACATAAATACCGTCGTTGTTGGTTTCAATTTCAAACTTTCGAACTGAATCGGCACGCTTTATCTGCGAAATTGGGACCTAAACGACGGCTTTTAGGTTTTCAAGTCGAAATAAAGGCCCTTTTCGGTTTCCAAGTCTTAATAAAGTCACTTTTAGTTTTCCAATTCTAAATAATTCGTTTAAATTGGAGTTTTTATTCCAAACGTTCTGTATATCTCAATTCTCACCTCTCATGCAAGAATGTCTTTCTTGCGAACTTAGTTGTGTTTTTACACCCAACCCATCTAAGAACTTCGGTTGGGTGTACAACAACAACTGAGTTCTCAAGTAGGATTGTATATTTAGTTTCTTGTTTAACACAAATTTCTATTTCTCCAAATTTTTTTATTTAAGACGTCGGTTTTGTAACTAACTGATGTAGTATATGTTTATAACGACCGTATTATTTAAAAACCATCGTGTATATTTTAATTTATACGACGTTTTTTATTTTACTTTCCGTCGTCTTTAAAAACGCGGTCTTTTGAAAAATTTGACCGCGAATTGTAATTTTTCGAATTTTCCCTAAACCCTATATATATAACATTTCGCTATCTTTCTTCAACTCATATTCTGACCTTAAAGTTTTCTGTCTCCCTCAGGTTGCTCCAAGTCATTCCGGCTGCTCATATTCTAATCTTTCATTCCGATTTTCAGTTTCTCAAATTATTTGAAGTTAATTTGCTCCAAGTCAGAGGAAATCCAAATAAGTTATGCTCCCCTCTTCTGGCTTTTGTTTCTTGTTTCTTTTTTTTTAATCCTGTTAAATGTATCTCTAACTAAAACTTGCTTCCTTTTTTTTAATCCTGTTTTGCAGTGCGAGAAGGCAACGGTAACTCATACACACAAGAACAAATTGATGAAATTCGGATCGAATTTCATATGTAGCCCCTCTTTTTCTAATTATAGTTTAATATTATGGATATGATATTTTGTATAGATATATAGGAATGAAGATTGGTAAACTATGTAATTATTATTGAATCTTCAAGTTTTATGAAACAAATTATTCTTGAAGAGAACCATTGGATTATTTTGAGCTGAATTTATTGTTCACAAAGCATTATGGTTGTTTTTTTTAGCTAAAATCGTTGTAGAGAACCATTGGAAGCAAGGAAAAAAAAGGGAAAATGTAAAATTAAAACATCTTTGGATATAATAAACGACAGTTCTTTCAAAAAAACCGTCGTCTTTACATTAATAGACGACAATTCTATCACAAAATCGTCTTCTTTACATATAATAGACGACATTGTTTTTATAAAAACCGTCGTCTTTACATATAATAGACGACTTTTATTTCATAATAGACGACATATTTCACAATAATAGACGACTGTTATTTCATAATAGACGACATATTTCATAATAATAGACGACTGTTATTTCATAATAGACGACAGTTCTTACAAACCGTCGTCTTTACATATAATAGACGTCATTGATTTCATAAAAACCGTCGTCTTTAGATTAATAGACTACGGTTTTGAGTAAAAGCGTCGTCTTTATATATAATAGACGACGGGATTTTACCGTCGTGGTTTTATGCATAAAAGATGTCGGTTGATTCCTCGACGGTTGAAAAAGTAAATTTATGACGGTAAATTACCGTCGTCTATTGCAATTTTTGTAGTAGTGAATGGATTCATCGTGGCCTCGAAAAGCCAATGCTTGACTTTCTAGATACCTAATACCCTCTATTATGGTTGTAAGTCGCAACCGATTGTCCATCACTTGTTGATTTGATTGCTTTTCTACCACTTCTTCAATATGAACATATTGATTTTTTAAGCTAATCCACTTTTGCATAGAAAAGATGATGTGGTGAATTTAGCTTGCCTACATGATGTTGAAATGCACATTGATTCCCACCAATTCTCTTCCAACTTTGAAACCCATCAACAGTAAAGGCCGGAAATGATTGAGTTCTATCAAATATGAAACAAGGAAAACAAAATGCCTTGTTCTTAGCAACTGAATACTCAAGCCAAGAGAATTGGCCAAACTACTTTTTATTAAATCGACGTAAGATTTTCCCTTCTAAGTGGTTTGGATAATCTTCTAACTCGGGTTGACATGGCCCTAAAAGAATATATGCTCTTCGCACATTATCTTGTTCATTCACCAAATATTTGCATATTAGATGATGTAATCCTAGATCACGTTCAAGATAATTGATATTAAAATCTTGATCATCATTGACTCTTTGATTCCCAACTCTTTCAACTTGAGGCTCAATAATGGGAGACTCAGGAAGATTTTCCTCATCACAAATTAGAGTAGATAAAGAAGTGCTAGGCATCGTATTAGATGATGACCCATCGTTATTTTTCTTAAAAAAGGACAACAAGCTCTTTATTTTCTTGGGGTTCCGATTATGATCCGACATAATAAAAGATAACATATAAATAATATGTAGAAATGATTTTAATCAAACATGTCAACAAGAAAAAACTAATTCTCATAATAGAATCAATTCATTTAATCAAACATACCAACACACAAATCAAACAGC
Source organism: Prunus padus (assembly GCA_024362665.1). Lineage (NCBI taxonomy): Eukaryota > Viridiplantae > Streptophyta > Magnoliopsida > Rosales > Rosaceae > Prunus > Prunus padus. The sequence goes on along the minus strand of JANFAM010000005.1, from coordinate 10,471,531 downwards.
TCAACAATACCAACAACAAATTAAACATCTCAACAAAATTCCTAAAATCAAAGCCCTAATTAATTTCAACAAAATCTCCAAATTAGAATTCATTCCAAATTAAAACGTAGAATATTTTCTGTTCAAATTAAAGAGCATACGATAATTAAAAATGAGAGAATAAGAAGAATACTTGTTATTGCTTGCCAAGAAGAGAAGTTGCAACTTGCTAGTTGCAAAGAAGTTGAGATGAGTAACGTTGATGGTGGCTGAAGGTGGAGACAGAGAGAAGTTGAAGTTGAGGGAATAGTTGTAGACACCGTCGGCATGCAAATAAACCTGGAAATGGAGTCGGGTCGAAGGGCCTCTTAGTCAACCGACATTTATCGGTTGGGCAGCACAAAAGTAAGTCATTACAGGCATCTACCCTCAGTGGCGTTTCCAGCTATGGACTGGCTGGGTTCAGGGTTGATAAATGTCGGTTGACTAGGGGGCCCTTCGACCTGGCTCTATTTCCAGCTTTATTTGCGTGCCGACGGTGTCTACGAATATTCCCGCAAATTAACCGTGGTCTTAGTTTGAATGTGTGGGAGTTGGAAGAAAATGAAGATCAAGAATTGGTTGTTGCATAAACAGAAGCAAAATGGCGTTTGGTTGTGGAAAATGATTATTTTGACGATCTCAAGTGCTCTTCTGAAGTTAATGAGGATATCATTAACTTCAGAAGAGCACTGTTAGGTTTCCACCCGAATAATGAGGATATCATTTATTTCCGCAATATTCAAGGGCTATCATCATGTTCATCATGTTCAATAGATTGACTTCAATTAATTAATTAATTACCCACCAATGTCATCATCCCAAACTCAAGGAGGAAGACATCGGGATAGAGAGATTAATTTGTTTTTAATGTGTAATTAATTATTATTTTTTCATTATTATTTTTTAAATATAATAAAGGTAAACTTGGAAAATGAAAGTTAAATTGTCACGACCCGACTCCCCTAACACGATATTGTCCGCTTTGGGCCTCCGCCCTCACGGTTTTGTCACTGGGAACTCACGAGCAATATCTTCTCAGTAGGTCACCCATCCTGGGATTGCTCCAGCGCCCACTCGCTTAACTTCGGAGTTCCTAAGAATCCGAAGCCAGTGAGCTCCCAAAAGGCCTCGTGTTAGTTAGAGACGTGCCCACACATATAAGGCACATCACCTTTCCTTCCCCGAGCGATGTGGGATTGCTCATGGATTGTAAGACCCGTGTCTTGAGCTTGGAAGTGGTGGAGGTTCCGGGTGTGATGTTGCATTTTGCGGGGCACAAATCAAGTGTGTTGTTGCCCATGAGGAACTACTTTTATGAGTTCGTGGACGGTGGTGATGGGCCCGGGAGGAAAAGGAGGAAGGTTGGTTGTCGGATGCTGATGAACGGCGGTGATGAGGCAGAGATGAGCGGTGGCCTGGGGGTATTTTAGGAAATTACCAGCAGCAAGGGTTTGAGGTGGTTTATGATTTGGAGAAGCATAGGGTTGGGTTTGCAAGGAGGCAATGTGCATTGCTTTGGGACAGTCTAAACCAACGTTAGATTTGGGAGTTGCTTTGGGTGGTCAAGGTGGATTGACTTTTCTTACTAAGGTCAAAAGGGATTGTTGACTTTGACTGCATGTGGGGGTGGTCTGTAAATTCCTCTAAATTAGTCGGGTGTTTTGAACAATAAGGTGGGTGTGGTGGGGGTGTTTTGAGTAATAATTCTCTGCTGCACTTAATATTTATGCTAGGCAGACCAACTTTAGATACCAACTTGTGTACCATCTCTCTAATAGAGGTGAAGCCCACTAATATAATGGGTCACACGCTCTATTAGAGATATGGTACACAAATTGATATTCAAAGTTGGTCTCCCTATCATTTCCTTTGCATTTTCTGCTGAGAAATTGTACATGTAGATTGTTTATATTTTCTTTTTTGATGAATAAAAGTTTAGGGGGAGATTGGTTACTCTTACGACTAGCCTCAAGGTATACCCACAATCTCGAGCCGGAAGGACTTATGCGTGGCACTCAATTGCCAGCTGCTATTAATATGGATCTATGTAGGAAATTACAGATTGCGCACCAATGAGGACTGTTGGCAATGGAATTCGAATATTGATTGGATTACACACAATACATGAACCTTACTGTGGAAACCAATTTATTCCCTTAATAATTTCATAGGTCAAATGATTTCCTTCCATTTGGGGATTATTTGATTTTGGGATTTATTCGATTAATTGACCTAATTGAGAGTTACCTAAACTAATTGGGAGGTTATTTGATTCTTGCCTTAATTAGGGATTTGATTTAAATCCATAATCACACCAACCTCACTAAATCACACCAACCTCACCAAATCAGGAAGAATAATTCTTTTCCATCTATGGAATTATTCTTCTGAAACCCTAGCCTCAGAGGCCCTCTATAAATAGATGGCTACGCACAATGATGAAGGTACGTCTAAACTTCTCTCTCAAAATACTGCATAAATTCTATCTCTCAAACCCTAGTCGCCATACTATTTCTCTCTCCCACGCAAGGCTCCGACCACCACACACGGCTCCGGCCACCCGGTTCACATCATACATACATCTCCGTACCCTCTTGTTAGCTACCGTTTTTATACAAACACACGTACTAACTTAGACGTCGGAGGGCCTTTGGCCAACACCCCCCAGGTGTGGTCCTCTTATTCCTATTTGTTTTGCAGAGAGAAAGTGAAGAGAAGAAGAAGACGGGATCTTAGACGAATATTCTCGTGGAACGAAATTTACTCCCACACTTACCAACTGAACCAATGAACCCTCATTGGTTAGATTGTTTATATTTTCATTCCCATGAATTGGATGCAAAAGATGAAGTGCAGATAGAGAGGAAGAATCATAGATGAAAGAAATGTGTAAAGTTTAATATTTAAATATATGTGTAATCTAAGTCAACTTTTGACTTCTCCACAGTGAACTGGCATCTACTTTGCATAAGCATTAAGCAAGCGTTTTAATTTCCAATTAGGATTTGACTTGGATCAGAAGCTTTAGTGGGGAGGAAGCTTTGTCTGATTTCTCAATGACTGGCCATAGATAGTCCATAGGCCATATAGGACACCAAACTTAACAGAGGTGGGCGCGTCATAATTGTTGCTCATTATTGTTTGTTCTGTCACATTAGATTTTCAGTCTCAATCATGAATAAGATAGAATCATATGTGCTCAACAGAAACATGAAGAAAGAGGGAGATTCGAACGTGTAACTGTTTGTACTAAAAATGGTATTTTTGCACAAGATGGTATTTTTTTGCCTAAAATGGAAGATAATGTTCCATGAACATCAAAATGGCCAAAATGTGGCTAGACATGCATTGCTGCAGTCGGATGGAGTGAGCCCAAACTTCAATTTCCAGTGCTCAAATCAAGTTTCCTTCATGGAAGTTGTTCATCTCTATGTCTACTGCAACATATCCAAATTTGGGTTTATTCAGACAAGTATTGAATCCTCAGGGCTGAAAACACCAGCTGCACAGCGCCAGCAAAAAGCTTATAGCAGCAATTCGGGCCTATTTCTAATGCTCTAATGAATTGTCTTTCTTCGTGAAAGTTGTTCATTAGTATGTCTACTACAACATATCCAAATTTGGGTTTATTCGGACCAATGTGGAATCCTCACGACTTCAAACATCAGAAGCATATCAGCAACAGCAAAGCTGACAACAGTGGTAATTCGGGCCTAATTAGGGCCCAATTCGGGCCAGCTTCCAGTCCTCAAATGAATATTATTTCTTCATGAAAGTTGTTCATTTGGATGTCTACTAGAACATATCCAAATTTGGGTTCATTCGGACAAGTATTGAATCTTCAGGGAATTAAATCATGATTTCTGTTCGTGACAGCAGTCTGTGACGACCAGTCATGTGTGACCATGCTAAACCAGATTTTCTATTGCTCAAATGGAATTGAGTTCTTTATGAAAGTTGTTCCTACTTATGTGGGAACAACATATCCGAAATTGGCAGCAATTGGATCAGTCTAGCATTCCCAGTTTTATTATGCATCAAGGCATGTTCGGAGGAGAAAGTTTAATATTCTTTGTGATGAAGAATATTAAAATGAAGTCAAAGCTCAGATATGCACGTGAAATGCTACAGCAAAGATTGATGGAAGAGAACGAAATAATGCAAGTGGGCTTAAAGAATGAATAAAGAAAGAGGTAGAGATTGTGATCTTTATCTCTCCATTGCTTTATTCATTTAGTCAACTACTTTTGGTTGTCTCTCACCAATCAATGGCAAGTGGATGAATACTTTTGATTTCTTTAAGTCTAATAATTGACAATCCCTGTCAATTCTCATCAAAGCCCATCAACTTACGAAGGCAAGTCTGCACACTCAAGTTTCACACTTCATCCTCCACCACCATTTCTGAAGATATTTTGCCTATAAATATGGAAGCTCCACAGCAGCAATCTAGGACTCTCTCTCCAAAATCAAACTCAACGTCTATAACTTGAAAAACCTTCAAGCCTTCAAACAACCTGTTCTCTCCAAATAGCCAGTTGACAACTCCTGCATTTATCTTTTATTTTCTCTGCCATCTTCTTGGTATGATTTTTGTTAAGCAATCAGGCCTAGCTTCCTTGTAAAAAGCTCAAACTTGTAACAGATTGGATAGAGAAATCTCCAGTCACCTTGTTATCAAGTTTCTTAACTACTGTAACATGCCTTTTCAAAACTAAATGGAGAAATCTTTAGTTTTTGCTATAATTATCTATCATACCAGAGCTGGATAGAGAAATCTCCAGTCTTTGAAGAACTTTACATTTCTGCTGTTTATCTTCCTTGCAATTTACCTTCCAGCAATTTATATTCAAGTCTTTACTTTTACAATATAAATGTTTATTGCTGGACAAGCCCAGAACAAGTCAACTAAGTATTAGCCCTATCCAGGGTTATCTTAGGTCTGAATTAGGTTTTTGAACCCAACCAAGGGTACGATAACCACAACTTCAGTTTTCTCTGTTTGGCTAGGTACCCTTCGTATCTTCCAAGCTATTTTCGCACTAGATAAATATTGAAGTCCTCTTTATTGAGGCATAGAAAAGAAGCTGTATTGGGTCAGTTCCCCTCCCAATCCACAATCAATTGATTAAAGTCAATATCGGAGTGCACTTTCCATTCTTACAATTCTCAGTCTGTTGGAGTTTCTCACTGCCAACAGTGGCACACCTACGCAATCGCAAGAAGCAAACTCCACGGCCAACCACTCACGCACAACGGCCAGCGGGTCTACTTTCGGGGTAAACAGTAACACTTTCGAGCATTCTAAAGAAAAATATCATAAGAAGTAGAAGAACTTGAATGTTACGGGAATAAAACTATTTTATTATATTTTCATTCAATCACGTTCCGCCACATAGAAAGCCAAGTTATTATGTGTGACGGAATATAATTTGTTGAGAATAACAAAACAATGATATCCTCGTACTATACAAATTTGTCTCCACCAAAGATGCCATCAAACATTTAATTTGAGTGCAATTAAGTTTAAGGCTTTGAAATTCATAGCGTACACCCTCAGCCAAGTCATGAATAAAAAGTCGTCATCAAATATTCAAACGAGAGATGAATGTGAATATCTTTCTTTCTTTCTTTCTTTCTGACAAGACCACTCATGATGACTCATACGTAATGATAGTGAGACAATTAAATTGTGAGTTACGTTATAGGTTTTACAGCCATGCTTCCATGGACGTATACAATATATATATATATATATGTCTCTGCGTGCTTGGATAGTTGGAGGTAGTCTTAATCATCCACCAACAGTGGCAGTTCCAGGATTCGAAAGCCGATCAGGCAAAACTTATATACTAAACTCGATGATACGAGTGAATTTCATTAATAAACATAAAAAGATACACATAGTGAGTGGGGACGTAATGAGTCTTACCCTCAATTGCATCTACATCTACAAATACAAAAACTAAAATAAAAACAATAAGTAAATGCAATGCAATGCAATACAAAACAACACTATTAAAATCTAAAATTTAATCCTACGAGGCTTAGAACTCTTAAATTCCTCCATTATTGATGCATTGTGGATAATATTGGCAAACTCTCTTTCAATGTGGAGGATCATACAATTAGCAAGAAATTCATTACCTATGGTGCTTCGAAGTCGATTCTTAATAATTCTCATACATGAGAAAGCTAGTTCCATTGTTGCTGTAGAAACAGGAAGAGTCAACACCAACTGAATCAACCTGTCAATCAAATAGTAGTTTTCCCCCAAAGTTATTTCCATCAATTGTTGACATAACTGAGGAAGAGTAGTGATTTCCTTAAAGCATGGAAGGCGTTTTATATCATTTTGAAAATACTTGAGCTCTACTTCTAAAGCTTTCAACTCATGATGAAGGAAATCAGCAGGATAGAATTTCTCGGCAAGTTTACATATATGCTCAATATTGAATGACATGAAGGAATTACGGGGATCCAATTCTGAGCTAAGGGTAAGAAGTTCAATTGTTTGCTCTGGAAATCTATCATTTAACTCCCTCATCATGCAATCTATAACATCATTAAATACATCAACACGATAGTCATGCTCAATTGTAATAAAATATTTTTGTTGGCAAGAACGACGTGTGCCCGTCATATAACAAGCACCCAAATCAGGAACATCAACACAATGTAGTTCACAAAATGATACCACAGTCATGAATAAACATCCCAGCCATGTTCCCTCATATCTTGAAGTTACATTTTTGTGCTCTCGACAAAATTTAATGCACTTACAATGGCTTGAGTTTTCGTCTGAAATGCTTGACAAAGAAAATTGGTCAATCCCATTATTTTTTTCCATCAAAACCAATGAAAACACAAACTCAAAATACATCATATCAATATAGTTACTCTCTGCATCGCCACGAAACCGTTGGCTAGGTCTATGATCACTGATTTCCAAAAGAAGTAATTTAGTCTCTTTAAATAGACTCATCAAACTTGTAATAAAGGCAAAATGAGATCCCCAACGAGTTGAGAGGAGTTGATGGTGGCTGAAGTGAAGACAGAGAGAAGTTGAAGTTGTATTGATATTTTGCAGAGGAGAGAGTTTCTGTTTTGCTGAGGATGCACGGGATCCCTTGATTCTTGGCTGGCTGCATATGTAGTTTAAGTGGAGAATTGAGATGGGCTAGCTGCTTTGTATTTTTTTTTTTTTGCCAAAATTTTGGGCGGGGCTCTGAAACGCCACTATAATATTTATATTCCCAAAAAGCTTACGCGACGTGATAGCTTACATAATTTGCAACGCGATATAAAGCATTGTCCCCAATTTAACCATTTGTAAAATCCAGTAAATGTGAGGTTTTATTACAAAAGGTAAGTGTTATTAGTAGTGGAACCAATTATTATATGTTATATTTTATTTTATCAAGTTTCTAACCTATACTTTACGTTCTTCAACTAAAACTCTATTTAAAAATGTTCCATTCTCTTGCCAAATAGAATCTCTAATTGCCCTTTATATGCCATCTTAGTATTTTATTAAGGGCAACTATTTTCAAAATATATATTATTTTAATTAACTTATGCTTGTCGTAATTGTATTTTAGTTTTTAAAGCTTTGTTGTATCCTATATAATGTTGTATGGTATTTGGTGTTTCCTATAGTATGGTATCGCGTATTGTGTATCTGTATATCCGTACTTCATAGGAGCTAATTTTCACATGACAAGACACGAACATGCGCAAACTCACTATGTAGATCTAATTATGATACTAAAATACATTGTAAACTCAAGTGAGTGGTGAACTCTAATTATTCAAGTGTCGTTGGGGTTGTGCCGCGAAACGGTACAATATAGATTCGAATTTTGCCATCATCAAGAGAAAGGAAGCATTGGAGTTTGAATAAGCTTATGCTAACATTTTGCTTAGTAGTTCAGTTTGAATATCTTTGATATGATCTCACTTTGAATACACGCGATACTCTAAATTATAAGAGGGAGGGGTTTCTCACACACACTATCAAGGCGTCATGGAACTCGAACCTGAAACCATTGATCTGCAAGTCAAGACCATTTTCTACTGGGTAGACCTGTTTGCGATCTGATCTCACTTTGAATTGAATAGAATTAATTAACATACTGATGATACTACAGGCTACCTCGAATGAAACAAATCGTTACAGAGCTATCTACACAGGTTACTTGAAGCTCAGGCATTCGAAGCTGCAAGCAAAGCACGGAATTGGATACCCAACCCAACATCGTTTCACCTTTTCTTTTCTTTCCTTTTCTTTTTTATTTATTTATGTTTTGTGTTTACCTTCTTTTGCTTGCTGTTCTCTCCTTGCGCATTTTTCATAAATTTCATGCACAATTGTTTGAAATTCAACAACTCCCTACACTGTAATGTTGTAATGGGCTGCCCTTGTCTCTGTAGCAAAACTGTTTCTTCCTGTAATTGATGCAAGAATAATTAGTTCAACTTCTTCCCCTTCCAAACTCATACCAATTAACATTAATTGTTTATGTTCTAACCATTAAAGTTGGATTCTTTAAGGGCAAGCTTTTGGTCTTTACCTATGTATAAGTCAAAAGAAGACAGGGATATAGTCATATCTAAAGGTGGTGGAGATGGAGATGGAGATGGCGATGTTGCCTCAAGTTCAGGGAAGACCAAAATTCTTCATCCACCCATTGAAAGCCATTGGCATCTCCCTCCTCAAGACAAACACAGGCCTTCATCTTCAATGTCAAACTTAGGCCTCAAGACAATGATCAAGTTTCGCGACTCATTCAAGAAGCTTGGAGGGAGTAGCAGCAGCAGCATCAGCAGCAATAAGAGCTTGAAAACGGTTCTCGGAGGAGTTCGTGATCCAAAGGATGAAAATGTTGTAGAGTGTTTCAGAGAACTGCTTTTCCTTGAGGGCCAGCTTCCTCCACAGCACAATGATTATCATACCCTTTTAAGGTTGGGAACATTATTTGACATCAAGTGTTTCCAAATTTTCTATTTCATTGATAATGTTTTTTTCTTTCTTTCTGAGATATCATTTTATAGGTTTCTTAGAATGAGGGACTTTGATTTTACAAAAGCAAAAGATGCCTTCTTGAGTTATCTTAAGTGGCGCGAGGATTATATGGTTGATGCAATTCCAAAGGTGAAATTTCGAACTATATTTTCCAACAGATACAGAGGATAATGATATATTTCATATTGGTTTTACAGCATGACTTATTTCAGAAGCTTTAATTTTGGTGTGCTTATAGCACAGAAATGCAGGGATATCATGTTATGTAAACATTACAGTGTATAGAAGCTTGAAGCACAAGTTACTCTAAAGGCTTGTTTTAAGATAAATTTGAAGATAGCAAGCATGGGCTTAGCCAAGTTGGCTAGAGCGGATGTGCTCCCCACTCTGCACCCGAGTTCGAATCCCCCTCCCTATAGTTTAAATTAGTTTAAAGTAGAATATCGCTTGTATCAAAAAAGATAAACCACCACACCAAGTCTATATTAATTACTCTAAAAGCCTGTTTTAGTTCTAGCTTTCATGAGATTAAATATAAAGTTTCAACTAAAAAAAAATGGAACAATTTTAACCCATAAAATTTGACTGCAAGCCATATATAGATTGTACCATTATCATTCTACATCAACTAGTCTCACTACAGCAGGGCACATTACTACAAGATTTTATTTCCCTATTTTTGGCTAATCCAATAGTAGATGTTCTGATTTTGCAGGAGTTTAAGTTTGAGGAGTATGAAGCAGTAAAGAAATGCTATCCTCATGGATATCATGGGGTAGACCGGTACGGTAGACCATTGTACATTGAAAGAATCGGGGTGGTAGACCTTAACAAGCTTCTGCAAGTAACTACCCTTGAAAGATTTGTCAAGTATCATGTGTCGGAACAAGAGAAAACATTAAATTGGAGATACCCTGCATGTTCACTTGCAGCCAAGAGGCATGTAGCATCTACAACAAGTATTTTAGATGTGCATGGAGTGGTGAGCATCTTTTTCTCATGTTTGATCTAGAGCAAACTTTCATACAAAGTTGTTCATCCCATATGTTATTTCACGAAGATTTGATTTTGCTGGCTAAGAAAAATAAAACAGCCTCATCATCAAATATGTTATTTGAATTGCAACAGTGAGTTCTAACATACTTGAAATTTGTGTTTGGTTAGGGATTGGCTAATTTCTCAAAGCCTGCTAGATATCTCTTCATGGAAATTCAGAAGATTGATAGCAATTACTACCCGGAGGTACGTGGGTTGTCATTGTCCCTGCAGGGATGCTATGTGAACAACAAGATGGTTGGAATGGTTGATTGGTGAGTCAGGAGATTAGTAATCTAGATTCCAAAACAAAAAAATTAGCAAAATTAGTGATGAAGATGTCAATAATCTTACCATTAAGTCCACGTTTGGTGCATAGGATTAGATTAGTTTGGATAAGTTCAAGGTATGTTGAAGGACGAAACAAGACCCAACTTCCAAATTTTTGTCCAAATTGAAGTTGATGGACTAGTCATGAAGGAAATTTATCCCTTCAAAACCCCACAAGATAGTAGGATATTAGCACCTTATAACTTATCGATTCTAATTCCCACAATATTAAAAATCATTCACCTCACTTTCATTTCTTATTTCAATACACATTGAATCTAGTGAGTTATCCAATTCAATCCAATCCTAAACACCAAACCTGCCATAAGCTATCATAGTCAACTTAATTATCGGGTATCAGAGGGCGGTATATTCTCATCGGATTAAAGGGAATGCCAAGTCCCTACTGAAAATTGATGAATTACACTCTTTTTTTCTTTTTTTGAAATGAAATGAATGACACTTCATTTTTAGATATACTAACAGAAGTCTAGTGTATGTGCTCTTATATATTAGTCAATGACTTTAGAGCTATTGATATTTTTCAGACTCTAAATCGCCTGTTTATTGTGAATGCTGGATCTGGGTTTAAAATGCTGTGGAAAGCAGTGAAGGCTTTCCTTGATACACGCACATTAGCAAAGATTCAGGTAAGGGTTCTTTTCTCTAGGGTGGATTAATTTCTAGCCAGAAAGTTGTTCTCCTTAATCCCAGTGGACTAATTTTTTTTGAGTCTTCGAGATTATTATTTCAGGTGCTGGGATACAATTACCAAAGTAACCTGTTTGATGTTGTTGATCAAAGGTAAGCATTTCAAGCCCAAGGTGGTACAAATTTGCACAGATATTTGTATAAATAAATTAGAAATGAGAGAAAAAAAAAAGGGTTCTTTTTCTGATTTATTCTTCATAATTAAGAAAAAATAAATTCAATTCTCTGCAGCAATTTGCCAACTTTCCTGGGTGGAGGCTGCACCTGTTCTGATTATGGAGGCTGCCTTTTAAGTGACAAAGGACCCTGGAACAATCCAGATATTATAGAAATGCTTCAAGTGATCAACTTTTTTCCTTCCCAAGTGTTTTACTTCAAACTTTGTTGCATTGCAGTTTAAACTTTTTAACCATGTGCAGTTAATACAGTAGAGGGTAAATAATACTTCATCTATATTTTCAGGCAATTTCTGCAGACAATAATGGGGTCAACGATTATGAAGAAAATGGTCATTTGGATTCAGATGAGGGGCTTTTACGCAATATAGTAAGCACACCAAATATAACCAATGCCTTCCTTCCTTGCATACTTCTGCTCTCTGCATAATTCAGATATATCTGTTTCTTGATAGTTTTGTTTGATGTACTCATTTCAGTTGCAGCACCATTGTTGTTTTTCTTTTTAGAGAAATTTGTTTATGTGTTTCTTTGTCCCCGTTTCTCGAATTTATAATGCTCTTTCGGATTTACTGAGAAGAGAATTAAAGAAAAATATTTCATTCTGATATAATGCTTTTTTGTGTGGAATTGCACCACAGAAAATCAAGGCCTTGGAAGCAGAATTTAGAGAGGCCAAAAAAGTGAGTTCTAAAATACTTGTACCTCTCATTTCCTACAATTCAATCCACAAAAACATGTTAACTGTTGTTGTGTTGCAGAAAATTCAAGCATTAGAAGCTGCACTTGAGGAAGCCAAGATAGTGAGTCCTAAAACATAAAAAATTTCTTCATATTGGTACTAGCCTTAAACATCTTTAGTGAGTCTTTCATTATTTTCTCCTCACAGGTCTTGAAAGAACTTGGCCAGCAGGTAGAAGAGTTGAGATCAACTTCTTGGGAAGGATAGCCCAGCTCATCAAATTACCAAATAAATGTGTATCTTTCTAGGGGAGCGCTATTCATGCTCCTACGGTCTATATATAATTTAACCTCTCTCGCACTCCTGCGAATGCACTCTCGTAGGAACGCAGAGAAGTTAATATAAGGGAGCACGAATAACGCTCTCCCTTTTCACAAACCAAACAATTTATATTTTCAAGGACCTTTCTTCGCTCTTGTTTCTGTCAATAAACCAAGGGATTGTCATTAGGGACGGTACAATTTAAGTTTATTCATAAATCAATGTTTGGCTGGCTGGCTTTGGCTGGCTTTGTACCAGCCCAACTGCTATGTATTGATGGTAGCCTAACCTTGGGCCCAGACAGGAAATAATAATAATCGCTCTGTATTGATGGTCCTAGTTCCGAGTGTGGGGAGCCATCCCTTTTTAATAAAGAAATTGTCGCGTAATTAGAATCACATCTTACGACTCAAATCACTTTATCTTGTAACATATTTTTCATCGATGTTATAACACGTGTATTAATACTATATGATGATTTTGCAGTCGCTCCCAAGGTTTTTCTATTTTTTATGAATTTTAATTCAATGTGAGTGAGTTGGATCAATATGGACTGCCACTCAAGCATAGTTTCATGGACAAAGATATTTCCTAAAATGATAAAGTTTTGCCCAACATTTTTGGAGTCAACATCATCCCGACATATAGGACAAACTAACCTTTAAAAAAGAAGCCAATGATATGATTGAGCTTTGGTAATGAACTACATTGTCATTTCATCTACCATTTAGCAAGCACAATTTGGGCCCCGTCCCCAAAGAGATGTGGCTGATAATTGTTGCAATAATTCAAGGAGGCTCAAAATGAAATCAAATCCTTGGAGGAGTTTTGTTGAGTGCCATATCTCAAAGACACATGCAATGCGAGTAGAATTTGAGATGAGAAATTCTTCAATCATTGATTATAGATAGAAAACACACATGATCCCCATTACCACTTAAGAAAAGAGAATAATCATCTTGCTGTTGTCGACACCCAAAGGTCACATCTCCCTTTGAAGTCTTTTTTTATTTTTTTTTATTTAATTTTTAAGACAAGCGATAGTCTAAACTACAAGTGGATGGAGGTTTCTCACACACACTATCAAACAAGATGTCATGGGGGTTCGAATATTAGACCACTAATAATTTGCAAATCAAGACCATTTTTTACTATGTTAGACTCCGTTGACATCTCTCTTTGAAGTTTGATAGGGAAAATTTGTCATATCCCACATATACCAATGAACATGCTCCATTTAGGTATAGAGTCAAAGCTAGAGTCCTTTTCCACCCCGTTGGCATAAATTTTGAATTCTTACTCATCGCTAGAACAACATAAATTTTGGACGGGCTAGATGGCCAAAATGGTGGATAGCCCTTTGCCCCACCCGTAGACATGCTCTTAGGTAGTTTTGTTTATTTTATAGGGAATGAATTGCCATATGAGCTTTGAGACTGATGTTGAGGTTGTGCGTTTTCATGGATTGGAAGGGCATTTTAGTCTCTTTAAATTAAAAGTTGTTTTTTTTTTCGGAGAAATTATGGGATTGCATTTATAATTCAGCCAAAAAAGTCACTAGCCACAAAGGGCCATTACAATAACGGAGCAATCTAACATCAAAATTAAGACAATCTAAGGCTCCTCCACTAACGATCACACACGATCGAAGAAATTCTGGCATAGGCATCCTAACTAAGAGAGCAAACTCATAATAACAAAAAATAGATAAAGCTTGAAAAAAACCAAGACATAACAATACAAATAAAACTCTCACAAGGAAGAGGTGGAAAACTCTCACAAGGGAGAGGTGGAAAGCTCTCACAAATGAGAGGCGGAAAGCTCTCACAAAGGAGAAGTGGAAAACTCTTACAAAGAAGAGGTGAAAAGCTCTCACAAATTGATAGGTGAAAACTACACAGAAAATCCAAAGAGTCACTTCAACTTATTCCAAATATAAAGAAACCGCAAAAATGATAGTGGTAGAGATCCGACACTGAAATGCAGGTAGAGATCCGATGTCGAGATGCATCCGCCTGTAATGAGTAGAGGAAAATCATTACAAAACGAAGACAAAAAAAGGAAACCTTCTATCTCTGAAAATTGGGGAAAAGAGGAGAAGGGAGGAAGGGAGAAGGGGAAATGAGGGGAAAGGGGAGGAAGAACAGTGACTTCCTCCCCCCTCAAAGTGAAAATGGTTGTAGAGTCTTTTTTGGGAGAGAGATGGCTAAGGTTTTCGATTTGGCAGATAGCCACCACTACTAATTAAAAGTTGGTTTAACGTTTGATTTCTTAAAAAGGTACTATTTTAAAAAGATTAGTATAAGAGAAGAGGTTTAAAGTTTTTCTATAACATACTCATTAAGAGTTTTAAAAGAAAATCTAAGAATGATCTCTTGTTACCAAAAATTAATCTACAAATAAGTTACAGGTATGAGTATGGGACGAATTACTCTAAAAAATTAAGAGATATTTAGTTAAATACCCATTCTTAGCACTAATAATATAGATAAACCCTACACCATTTAATTTATATAAACAAACCCAAAAAACCCCAAAAAAATGAATTTAATGCCCTATTGAATTAATTTTAATTATTAAATTACTTTAATGCCCTATTGAGTGTTTTGAGTTTTTTTATGAGGTTTTGGGGTTGGATTTGTTTTAAGAAAATCATGACAGTTTTGTAATTATAGGAAGTTTGAAGTCTCTTTATTATGTTATAAATGGATTTTGGGTGTGTTTATAAAGTACATTTCATGTAAGTTATTTTATAATTTGGACCCCAATATTGGGTATAATAGTGAATCTCCCAAAAATTAGTCTAATCCATAGTTTTTAAGTTATTGGATTACACTATACAATCTATATATTTTTTAATTCTATTTTTTAAAAATAATTCTTATTTTTATATGTGCTAGTAACCGCACCAAAAGTATGAAATTAGAATAATTTTTAATATCCATTCTATATAAATAAATATGCCATTAGTAATGAAGAACATTTATTCCTACATCTGTAGTCTATGACTCTATGTTGGATTTCGATGTTGTCCAATATCGCTTGAATAAAAAATAAAGTATTTAGTTCGACCTAAAAGGAAATTAAAAAGTAAATTAGGAAAAATAAAAATAAAAAGAAATGGAGAGAGTACGATATCCTCCCTCCTATGATATGCCAAAATAAGGGATCGAGAAAAAGAGAGAGTACGAGCTGTTATAAATGCACATTCATTCATAAAATTCATAAGGATTAATCGTTTTATTAATCCCTGAACTTAGACCGGATTTGCATTTGAGTACCTCAATTTCCAAAATGGTACCCATGGTCCTTTAACTTTAGAGCATCTCCAACAATGGTAGCAAAAAAAACTCTTCAAGTTGAAGTTTGTTGACCTACGTGGCAATTTGAAGAGCCTTATTTGCTACTTTAATATTTTGTGCCTCATCAGTCTCTTCAATTCAATTAATATAATATTTGACTTAAAACAATCATAATTAATAACATTCTTTTTTTAAAAGATAATATTTATGAAATTTACATCAAACCCATAAATAAAAAATTGTTTTTAGCCTTTTGATATGATTTTGGTTCTCCCAAAACAAATAAATGTTTTGAAGAGGCAAGGTCAACTTACCAGTTTTGAAGAGAGAGAATGGGGTTGCATATTTGATGACTGAGGTTGAAGAGGCTGTTGGAGGGAATTTTTCTGATGTGGCTCACCTATTTGAGCATCCCAAAATGATTGAAGAGGCTGTTGGAGATGCTCTTAGTTTCGTTTGGACAACTAGTCCCACTGTTACTTCTGTTAATTTTTTCTGTTAAATGCAGGGGCAAAACGGTATTTTTATATTAAAACAAAAAAAAATGAATAAAAAACAGTATATTGAAAATAACAATAAAAGAAAATCACATAAAAAATCAACCAAAAAAAAATCAAGTTTGTGGGGAGTAGAAATCGGGATAGAGGGGGGAAGAGAGAGTTTAATTTTAATTTTTTAGTTTTTAAAATTTTTTATTAATATTTTAATCAATTTTGATACAAAAATACCATTTTACCCTTGTATTTAACAGAAAAGTTAACAAATTTGACGGCAAGACCATTTGTCTAAACAAAACTAAAGTTAAAGGAGTACGGATACCATTTTGGAAATTGAGTTACTCATTTACTCTCTCATAAATCATCAAAAGTCAGAGAAAACAAAATTATTTCTTTCAGAAAAAGAAAAAAAAAAAAAAAAAACTTCCCCTCTCATAAATTCACAATCAAATTCATTTCTTCCAACTTCCCAACAACACCTCTCTCTCTCTCTCTCTCTCGATCTCTCCGCCTATCTCTGTTTTTGATTAAGATTCAAATTAAATTCCACCATTTTTCCACAGCAAACCCAAACCAAATCGATCAAGCAATCAATCCAATGAGCACGGGCGAGCTTCTCAGCATCGAGCCTCTGGAGCTCAAGTTCCCCTGTTAGTAAAATTTTCGTAACGCTCTCTTCGTTTCGATCTGTTTGCATTTGTAGAGTTTGTTTTTTAATGTTTGCGGTATTCGTTTCTGTTTACATTTTTTGTTTTTTTGTTTGTTTTTTTTCTCTCTTCAGTCGAATTGAAGAAGCAGATCTCGTGTTCGCTTCAGCTCTCGAATAAGACCGATACCTATGTCGCTTTCAAGGTGCTCCTCTTTTGTTTTTGTGTTTGTTTTTATATATTTGTGTTTGCGCTTTCAAATTCTTCTGCAAATTGTAATAATTACATCATATTTTTTGTTTTTTTGCTTATATTCTCCATTTGGTTGTTTGGAAAATGTAAGGAAAGAAAACGAAAAATAAACAAAAGTAGAATTGAGAATGTGGATATTCTATCATTTGATTTTCTTTGTTTGGAACCTGAAATGTTACTGCTTTCACTCGATTAACTTGAATTGTTGTTATCTTTTTAATATTTACTGCATGCTAGTTTGTAATGGAGTGATTTACGAATGTTGTAAATCAGACAGCATTAAAAGAAAAAAATTCGGATATGACAATTGTTATGTTTGGTTTGTTTTTCTTCCAAATATCAGATTGCTGGTAGAAATGAAGCTTATATTTGTGAAGTTTGTAGATTTGCTTTGGATGTTTGATATTGATTTGATTATGTTCAGGTCAAAACTACGAATCCCAAGAAGTATTGTGTTCGTCCGAACACAGGAATTGTCTCGCCTCGATCCACATGTGATGTTATAGGTGCATATTAATTATTTTGTTCGACTGTATGTATAGTTTATATAGAATATGGGATTTGAAATTTTCGATGATTAATTCATTTATTTGTTTTTGTTGATTTAGTTACAATGCAAGCACAAAAAGAGGCTCCTCCAGACATGCACTGCAAGGACAAGTTTCTCCTCCAGAGTGTAAAAACCAATGATGGTGCAACTCCAAAGGATATTACTCCAGAAGTGGTAGTTATATAATGATATTACACAATGGTGTGAATACTGGTGTTTTTGTGTACTCTATGCCGAATGTTATTCATTTGTGGAATTGATGTTGTGTAGTTCAATAAAGAGGCGGGAAATGTGGTTGAGGAGTGCAAATTGCGAGTGGTATATGTTTCTCCACTGCAACCCCCTTCTCCAGTTCCGGAAGGGTCAGAAGAAGGGTCTTCACCAAGGGGTTCTGTTATGGAGAATGGAAATGTGAATGGTGCTGAGTTTTCCAATGTGAGTACTTGAGGTAGACTATATGATGATTTCTTATCCTCAGTCAGCAGAAAGATATTGATTGGCGTGCCGTTTATTGGTGATTACAGGCTGCAAAAGCATTTAGTGATCAGCTTGAACCTCAGGAGAGATCTGCAGAGGTAAATGCCTACTCAGACAACAGATCTGATTATGTGTGTGCACTTGCGTCTTATACCTTATCCAGTTTCTGAGTTTTTCTTGTTTGTGTTTCAGAAATCTGTTATAACTTCTGTATGTTCTTAGGTCAGATGTCTGTTACATTAATCTCTTTTCCGTTGTTCTATGAGTATCCTTACGACCAAGAACCATGTAAATATTTATTAGAAAAAATTGAAATTAGTTGTTGGACTAGTTAGTGTGACAATAAGCTTCATATGGGTATTAACATCTTATGTATCTATTTGGTAGTTGGGTTGAGGTTTTGTGATGCTAATGCAACTTGTCTAGCGTGATATTTGTTGCACATACATGCATGCTCTTACGAGCATACATACAATGGCTATATGGGCTTTATTGTACTACAATTATATCTTAAGATCAATCCTTTTAGAATGTGAAGAAAGCTGTTGTTCACTATTCATAAGACGGAAGAAGATTTATTGATTGGAATTATTCGTTAGAGAAATGACTTTAAATATCTTGGTTTTTCTTTCCTCGTTCTGTCACCAGCTAGAGTTTATCCTTACCTTAGTTTGGGGCTTGTTAGGAAATAATGGAAATTTTGGACTCCATCTTTTGGTTTATTGTGGTTGTTCCTTGGATCACTTTAGTTATTGCATTTGACTGCCATTGAGATCTAGTTGTGGCCTCTCAAAGCATCATACTCACACTAGAAATATCAAGCTAGCTATGCTATGCTTTTAATTGGACTAGAAATCTACCTTTTTTTTTTTTTTTTTTTGCATACAGATAGTGGATTTAATCTTTTTTTGTTAGAGACTTTCTTTTGCCTTTTCTCTTCTTCCTCCTGATAGTTTCGTTTCTACCAATATGGCAATGCATAATCTACACAGGTTTGTAATGTGACCCTGCATTCACATGTGCTGCTGTAATATTTCTTATGCCTTAAGTAGTAGGTTGTCTACCATATAACTAGTGGTGCTTGCGATGGTAGTTCTTATACTTCTATTTTTATAATTGCAGGCAAGATCACTTATTTTGAAACTGACAGAGGAAAAGAATAAAGCAAATCAACAAAGTAACAGGCTTCGCCAGGAGCTGGTGAGAGCTTAATATTCTGTAGAAATTTGTCCTCTTCTTTACCCATTATTTATTTATTTATTTGGGAGAGGGGATAGGGGTTCCTATCCTTGGGCAAGAGTATGCTTTGTATGCTTAAACATGATTACCTTTACATGTTTTCAGTTATCATTACGTGTATGTTTGCACTTTGTACATTGTTAGGGATAGTGCTAAAATGAAGAATAAAAAACTTCTTCTTTACTGTGTTGAGATTTCCTTATTCAACTCTTTTTACGTTTCTCTTCTGAAGGTAGGCCCTTGTCGAGGGAGGTTGTAGTGATTTTCCCATCCTGTGATAGTAATATAGTTTTGCGAATTGCATTCCATTTGAAGTATGGATTTTTCTCATATGAAGCTTAAGGATAAGAGTGCGGTACTTAGTATTGTTACTTTCTTGGAGATGTTTGAGGTTGATTTCTGAGTAAATGTTAAGACAGTAGCTATTTCTTGGACTTTTTGTCTTTTCTTCTGCTACCTAAATCACTCTCTTTTATCCACAATAAAAAGGCTTTATACTATTTTCTTCCATGGATTTCACTATATTGCATTGTTAAGTCTCTTGCTTCCCAAATTTTTTTGTGCTTTTCTTATTGTGTAATTGTGTAGGAACTCTTGAAGCGTCAAGGGAGCAAAAGTCGTGGTGGTGTTTCGATCCTTTTCATCATTATTGTTGGCTTGATTGGCTTACTTTTGGGCTATCTCATGAAGAAGTCGTAAGCACTCGGTTACAAATCTTGTGTCGAGCTGTTTCCTTCCGAGTCATTGAAGAATGATGGTGGAAGGAAAAACTGAGGGTGGCTCATTTTTAGTTAGCTTTGCGAAAGTTTCCAAACGTGTTTAGGTGGGGCTCTGGATCTCAGGTGCTGGAATTCCAGATTAGTGCGTGGTAAACTTACATTCTTTTTGTAACTTAAGAGGATAATTTTCACTTTGTTTCTTTTGTGTTTCAACTTTGAGAGATTTTGGTCAACTGTATCTCTGATGGTTAATAATTTTATACATCTCAGTGCGATGTAAAACATGTCTTCATTTCTTCTATATTATTTTTCTTTGTTTCAAGTTTGTCGGTAATTATCTTAATGAATCCCAGTGTCTCATATTTTGTTTTTTTCGTTTTTTGGGAATGTTTGGGGGTTTGCATCTAAACTAGGAGGTCTTTGACTTAATCTCTACAGTAAAACAGTGGGTTTAAATGGGAAAGGAATAACAAATGTGGGTTAGACCAGTTGACCAAGATAGTATGTCATTCCTATTGCACTCGAGTTCAAACGTCTCCCCATACAGTAGAGTTGTTTAGGATATCGCTCGTGGAAAAAAATAAAAATAAAAAGGGAGGGGGTGGTGGTTGAATAATTTTGCGGACTTTGTCATAAAAAAAACTAAAAGAGGTAGCCTCATGAAATCAAATGAAACCAAGAATTCTAACCTAATTGGATACAATTCCTAATTCTGCATGAGACATATATGGATCAAGCTCAAATCTAAACCAATGCCCTTCTAGGCTTGACACTGAGAATGATACATTTCTGAAGTACAAAATTTGGAAGAATTGTGTCTGGTCTGAATTTTCCGTGGTCTGACGTGGCTTTAAATTGTCTAATGAACAAAGTACAATGATTAACAAGAAATAACATTTTCTATTGTTTGAGGCAGACAATGCCAGTCATGCTGGTTTTGGCGGTTTTGAACAGGAAAGTAGCCGGAGTTTGTAGATTTGTACTCCCGAGTCCCATGTGAAAACATGTGACTGCGTAACAAAGTGCACCGATATGAAAACATAAAACAAAATAAAATAAAGCGGATATAATTATAAATTGCGAGAAAGAGATCAAATGCGCCCTCTCCATTTACTAACTAGCATTCGGTCTACTCATATATTTTTTTCAATATTGAAAGATATCTTAAATTCGAATCCTCATTTCATAAAAGGTAAAAATAAAATGTATTTATTTTAAAAATCATTTTAGTATGACATATTACAGTCTCGATCTCTTGGACCACAGGGATTCAAGAGATTTGTGGTCACAATTGTGACAACCCGCTCCTAAATTAAGAGTAAAATAATAAAATATTAAAGAGAAAGACGAGTTTACTCCTGAAATAATTTCATAGGTTTAAATTTAACTTTTAGTGTTCGGGAGAGAATTTGGGGAAGCGAGCCACACCATTAAGTCGGACTCGTCGATACGAGTTCATGGGTATATTTTGTCTCGAATCGGAGTTGTATTGAAGAAAATACGATAAAATTATGTTGAGGGGCAAAATCGTAATTTTGCAGGCATATTTTTACAAAAACCTCTCACCTCTCTTCTCTCTCCCCTCGAAACCCCCCGGTCTGTATTTGAGCCGTCACCTCCCATCCTCTATAACCACCGGCACCGACCACCACTACCCCCGGGATCGGACTCAAAACGTCCAGCCAAACCTCACCGACAACCCCCAGCCCCTCTCCTGTCGTTTGCCGCCGTGATTTTATCGGAAAAACCCCGAAATCGCTCGGTTTCAATCAGAATTTTGCCGGCCTCGTTCAGGCTGCTCCGGCGACACACGGCATCGATCCAAGTGTGTTTTTGACTCTTCTCAACATGCTCTTCCTGTTTTTGGGATGGGTTTCGATCATTTATGCCATTTTGTAACCCGATCTAGATATTAGGTTTTGGCAGGATTTTGGATTGAATTTTCGGCCAGATTCCTGCCGGTTCTTGGCTGGGTCTTCACGGTTTTGAACTCCTCAAGTAGCCCTGATCAGTTTGGTATAGATCTTGTGAGTTGTTGCGACGAAAACATGATCACCTGAAATCGCTTTAGACACCCACGCGCTGCCGTCGAGTGTGGCGGCGCGTGGGTACTGTAGCAGTTGTGATTTTTGGCCCAATGCGATCCTCTTGTCGTCCTAAGTACCTAGGAACTTGCGGATTCCAATTCGGATAACTTTTGAACCCCGAACGGATCTAGCCTATTGCGCGAGTACTGGGTTTGTTAGGTTTGAACCGTCGGATCGTAACGAAACTTAGAGGATGTGTTTTTGAGAATCTTAGAAACCTATAGGAACTTACGGATCGTCCTTCGGAAGTCAAAAACCTTACGAACGACCGAAGTGAACCCAATTAACAATTTAATCGAATATTTAATTCCGGAGATTATAAAATTAATCTGTCAGATAAAATCAAGCCTAGAGGGCTTAAAAACACTTCCTACTAAGTTGGAACACTTTTAGGCCCGGGGTCGGGATTTTAATAAATTATCGTGCCGAGCTATATTTAATTAATGAATGGTTTTAATTTGCAAATAGGTACTCAAGCTCCACCGAAATCACAGGAGGGACCCTTGAAGGGCCAAGCAAGCTCGGAGAACCAGTGAGTGGACTTTTATTTTATAAACGAATTTTATGCAATAAATGTTTTATTAAAAGTTTATTATGGATTTAATTATTTCCAAATAATATCTTTAAGTTGCGTAATAGAATTTAATTGATTTTCTGGAATATTCATTTATGATTTCTATTCCGAGAAAATATTAATTTCTTGAAATGAACTTTATGATTTACGGGTTCAAGCTTGAAATTGATCTCAATTGTTTATTTGAAATATTTGTTATGAATATTGTTCCGAGCATGGAATTGAATTGGAAAATGATATTTATGTTTAATATTGTGAAAGTTGAATGGCTCGGAAAGGTGAGGATTTGTTTTATATATATGAATGATTTATGAAAGGATTTTAAACCACCTTCGGTACCCTAGATGTTGCCTCGGAAAGGTTATGTTGCTTACGGATTATATAAATATTGATATTGGTGATTACCCGGTCTACGGACCTATTGTGGCTCAGGCTCACTAAGTGTCCCCTGAGTTCAGCGAGGACGCGGCTTAGGTTGACTATGTGTCTCCTAAGTTTTGCGAGGACGTGGCTCGGACCGACTTTGTGTCACCGAGTCTTACGAGGATATGGAATTGACGGTTAAATATTGAAATTGACGGAATATTGGAAAAGGGTACGCTTAGGTGGAAATTGAAAAGTCTATTCGGAAATTCTTATTTTAATTGCTTTTTATTGAATTAAATTGGTTTTTGATACTAAATGAGAATTTCTGATTTCGAGAAGCTTATATAAATATGTATTATACAAGCTTATCTTTCTGGTACGATTATATCTATATTTGTTTTCTAAATGTTTTAACAAGGGGGTTAGTATGTTTTTATGCTATTTTGTAAAACTTTCTTTTTGTCCACTCACCTTTTCAATTGTTTTGCGCCCCAGGCTATAGACTGTAGCTGAGCACCACCACCGGCCCATCATCACCACCACCGCATTCCCACGACTCTGTGTAGGGTCCACGACCAGAAGAACTTTGTAAACTAAGTACTTTAGTAGCTCTGAAATTGCCCAACGTATTGTGAGGCATGAGGCCGTACATTTTATTTCTGTTGATGTGTGAAACTTATCTTTTGCTTGCTGGAGGTTGTGGCTATAAAAATGTGTTATTGCAGGTGAAAAGAATTTGGGAATTGAGCCAGTTACAAGAGAGAAGTCAAACCTTAAAACTTTGTCTTTCTTGAATTCTATTATTAAAGGGCAAATTGGTCAAGTGTGTCCGACACCCGATTCCAAAGCGGAATTAGGGTCAGGTTCTGTCACAATTCAACGGTTCACCCACTCTTGCGCTCATTTTAAGAAACTTTTTTGAACAGTTGGATTTAAATCCAATGGTGAGTGACCACAATCGGAACTGTGACATATTATACAAAAACTCATATAGAGCCTATACAAAACTAGCCACTTGTCATTTTCTAATTAGTTCTTATTGTGTTAAAATTTTATAAGAACCAATTAGAAAATAAAAAGTGACTAATTTTGAAATTTTCACTCCAAATAAGTATAAGGGTTTTGTATATTAGGTCATGCTAAAATAATAGTAATACCCTTAAACACCTTAGACCCACATAAATAATATGAATTTTCCTCGGTACCTATTCTAAACTAAAAATATTTAAGTATTGTTTTAATTAAGGACCAGTCCAAATTTTCTATTTTAGTAAACAGTTTCAATTTGTAATATATGCTTATACTGTTTTTTAAATTTTATTTTATTTTATTTTTATTACAAGCGGTATTGAAGAAATCCAGAGCATTGTCGAATGCAAAACATCCAAATTCAAGACATTTTTTTATTTCGGGTTTTGCATTTATAACTTGTAAATCTGAAAAAACAAAAAATCCGATCAAACTGTTTGTTTCTAGAACCTTCACTAGTATCCCTGTATACTCTGGAACTTTCTCCAAGCCTCTCTCTCCTTTCCCCTTCTCCACGTCTCCCCTGTCAATGTGTCTGCTATATAAAAGTAAAACCATGTGCCTTCAAAACCTCCTCAAAATCCAACACATACAAAATACAGTATCCTTTTAGAAACTGATCAAACCAAAAACCCAACACAGTAGGAAAAAGCCACTTCAGTCTCTTTTCTAGCAGCACAAATGGCTTCTTCAGTTTCGATCCTTCTCAGAAGGGCCTCAGCCCCAACCCTCTTCTCCAAGCTCTCCAGCCCCATTCGCTCTGCTTCAGTTTCTCCCCTTGTCTCTCGCTCCTTCAACTCCAACGCCCAGGTCACAAGCTACGATCAAGATGATCGTAGGGTCCCTGTTGATCGCAGCACCACCGACAGGTCTCCCTCTCGCCGCCGTGACCTTGGCCCCACCTTCTTCTCAGGTACTGGTCATCTGGGTTCGTTTCATTTTCACAGCATATATTTTTTTGAATACAAACGGTAGTCTAAACTACAAATGCTGGTTTGCAAGTCAAGGTCTTTTCCACTAGGCTAGATCCTGTTAACTTTTCAGACCATTTCTAAACTAGTTGGTTTTATTGCATAATATTGAGGGTTATCTCAATTGGGTTTACCTTTTTTTTTTCCCTGGTCAGATGTTTCAAAGTCCCAATTGGGTTTTTCTTCTTAGCCAAATATCTCAATTGGGTTTTTGTGTTTTTGTGAATTGCAGATGTGTTTGATCCATTTTCACCAACAAGGAGTCTGAGCCAGGTTCTGAACATGGTGGACCAGTTTATGGAGAACCCATTTCTTGCAGGGTCAAGAAGAGGCTGGAACGTGAAGGAAAACGAGGAAGCTCTGTTTCTGCGGATGGACGTGCCAGGCTTAGACAAAGAGGATGTGAAGATCTCTGTGGAGCAGAACACGCTGGTTGTGAAAGGAGAAGATAAAGACTCGGAGGATGAAGAAGGTGGCCGCAGGAGGTTCTCTAGCAGATTGGATCTGCCTCCCAATCTTTACAAGCTTGATTCGATTAGGGCTGAGATAAAGAACGGGGTTCTGAAGCTGGCGATTCCTAAGGTGAAAGAGGAGGAAAGGAAGGACGTCTTTGAGGTTAAGGTCGAGTGAGAGAGTGTCTCAGACAGACTGATCTGTTTTGTTTTCGTTTTGGAGTGTGTACATTTTCTTTTGGTGATGTAGTTTTGTTTAGACCTAGTTCAACATGAATAAAATAAGATGTCATGGTTCATGCTCAATTTAACTAAATAAGTCTAATCATTACAATTCTTAGCAGAAAAAGAGATCACTTTCAAATCATTTTTCATCTTACTTGTACGGGCTTTGCATATGCAAATGTGTGTTGGTTTTTCTTAACCACATTCTTGGGGCCATTGGTCTATTCTCATTTTCATCTTACTCATTTTAACCTAGAAAAATGCGATTATACAGACTGCAATTACCCCAACTAGCACTTAAATACGAAGTGAAATAGACAACGGATTAGCCACTTGCAGGGTATCAATCCACTATATGTAATATCATTGTAACACCATAGAAACAACCACAACATCCTTGGATACATCAAGAATCCAAAACGTTAAACACCAAAACTATACAGACTACAACAAATACAACTTGAATCAGAGAATTCAAAGTTCTGGTTAATTAAGAACACTTCCGTAAACTCACCTCCTAGAAAACCTTCTATCCTTCAAAGCAGCTCCATCTTTTCGGGTCTTGTTCAGAATCAAAGCGCGTTCCCTTTCTTTCTCTCGCTTCTCCCTTTCCAATCGTTCTTCCCTCAATTCTTCCAATGTCCTCTTCCCATTCTTGTTCTTCATCTCCCCCTTTGCCCCTCTCAACGATTCATCACCGTCGCCACTGTCATCATTTGCATCTGCACTCAGCCTTTCAAGGTACCATGGCAACTTAACTCCTTTACCAGCAACTCCATAACCCAACCTATACTTCTCATCTTCTGCAGTCACAACCCTGGGCTTCTCCTCTTTCTTCATCTTCTTATTCTTCTTAAACCAATCTTTACCATCACCTCCCTCATTCTCTAATCCTTTAATAGGGTCAAAAATCTTAATCCCTTCAAACAGATTAATATGACCTGGCTTTGATTCCACTGCAGCAGGCTTCTCCCCTTGGCTCACCGGAGCCAAGCCACGGGCAGTCCGGAGCTGCTCAAGACGGAACTCAGCATCCCGCTTTCGCAACTGTTCACGCTTGAGCTGCTCTTCTTTGGCGGCAGCTTCTTCGTCCTGTCGCACCTTCTCTCTATTATCAAAGTTGTACACATTCCACCGCTTCTGAGGCAGTATATTCAGACCACCATGACCACCCATGACTACTTCAAATTTCAAATTACAATTTCACCTGCATATATAATACGTAAAAACGATCAATTGGGATTTCGCCAGAAACGAACAAAACTAGGGTTTCAGACTCAGAAAGAGATACAACGGAATGAAATCTAGGGTTTCCGAGGCTATATAATTGGCTGCATAAAATTGGGGTCTTTCAAATAAAAAATATGCTACGCGCAAGAAATACAATTTCAAGGTAAATGCATGAATTCGCATGAGGAATTCGAAGATCCAAATTAAATTGAATTTTTGCACAGATATATGTTAGGGTTTTGGCAACCAAAAAAATTGGTGAAATTCAGAAGACCTGCAAATAGCTTACTAGAATGGAAAATGAGTTTCTCGTATCGATGCAATATGAATATGAGAAGCAAACATAAATCGTAAGAAACAAGAAAATCAAAACCAAAAACGAAGACGAGAAAAGAACTTACAGCTTCAACTTCAAACAAAGGACCAAAGCGAAAGCGCCAAGCTTCTCAAGGGCCAAAGAAGGGAACGTCTCTCGTTTAATCACGTTCGTTGGGTTTTTACCTTTTCTTTTTGGGAAACTCTATTGGAACCTAATTTTTTGCTCTTTGGACCCAACAACCATAAAGGTTTTACAAAATTTCCTATTGTACCCTTATCATCAAATTTTCCCTTTTCTATATTTTTCCCCTTTCCTCTTTTGTTGCCATTGTTTTGTAAATTTTCTTTGTTCTGTCATAATTTTAGATTTTTTTAATAAAAAAATTTGGGCTAAAATTATATGAGTTCGTTTTTACTATGAAAATTCTAATATTTCTAATAAGAAATTCTAATATTTCCAGTTGAGTTATTAATGAATAATTACATGTTATTTAACTATTAAGATCTTAAATATTCTTATAAGATAGATTTGAATGACTATAATTTGAAAAGAACTATATAAAGATATAAAAATAGTTTTTCTATTTAAACCCCCACTTCTCTTTGTTAACCCCAAATTCTAAGCTCACCCTAAATTCTAATTCTAATTTTCACAATTTCTAAGAAAACCTCTCTATCTTCCCAAACTACTCTAAAATACACACATAAGAAGAAAAATAATAATAATAAAAACTCATCAACCTCACAGCCCGTTATCTTGCCTCTCACCACTATAAGTTCACCTCAACATCACATTACTTATGATCAAACAATATAATATTAGTCAATGATGTCATGTGCAATGTTCTTCATTTTTTTAAATAAGAGAAATGATGTATTGATAACAAACAAAATTACAACAAGTCTTTAATCATAGCATCCTCAATCATTCTGGGATGAGTCCCAAACCAATAAATAATCTCACATTACATACCTCAATTGACGACCCACAAGTCACTATTTGCATACCGTATTTGGGATTTGTGAAGAGAAAATGAAAATATAGTAGGTTTCTTAGGTTGAAAGAGAAGAGTAATCTAGCAATAAGGTGTATATGAGTTTGTGTTATTCTAAAACTTAATATGAAGAGTGGTGGGGTGTGTGTATAGATATACTAGAATTAAGTATTAAGTTGGATGACCTTTTTTGTCTTTTTACATAATAATAAACTTAAGAACTTAATGATAGTATTGGGGTGAACAAAGAAAAGTGTGGGGTTTAAATAGAAAAACTCTATAAATAAATAAATAAAAAGAGAGAGATATGAGTATTTTAGAATTTCATAAACCGCCCCATAAATTCTTTAATTTTTTAAAATTAACATTGACTATCTCGCCCCCAACCTTAAAATTGTACAAAATAAATTAACGTCTATACTATTGTTGAGATGTATAACCTTTACATTTGTACGTTCTCATCAAATTACATTACCAAGAAGAAAAGAATAAGTTGAAGAAATAAACAATATACAATGTACATGCTTCTGTTCTGACTCGGTTTTGTCGTCCTTTCGGTCATGTTTTCTGTCTGGTAGATGTACCGACTGTGCGGTTGTAATTTACCGAAAACCCATTACGATGTTAACTTTCTCTATACAGCAGCCCTTCCTGCTATGCAGCTCCAATGTAATTTTTACAGGAATTACTAGGAGTATACAAAGAGGCACCACTATGAGTCTATGATCAACCAAAAAAGTATGGTCTTTCTCGTGACCCCTTTAGAAAATGAAGTCACTGAGCTGAACACGCTTGTCTTTCTGGGAACTCTTACTGATGATATATGCACTTTCTTCCACATTAGCATTCATACAGTTCATCCTATGCCTGTAGCATTAACAAGTCACCAAAAAGATCAATAACCCGATGTCGAAGGCCGGTAAAGGCCAGAAGGTAACAGTACAGATATGCTTACCAAGCAAAGTGATCTTCGCAGCAAATAGAACCCGATATGATTGAAAGCCCTGTGCCTTTCCTGCAACATACGTGCATATTTAATTTATTGTACACTAATGGATCACCAATTTATTTATAGGACAATGAAAAGAAATATACGCATCACAATCTCTTAGGATCATTTTGGATCGTTTTGTTGATCATTTTATATGTGTATATCTATTCCATCTTCTCACTCAAGACTCATCTTTTTATTTTGTTTACAGAAATTCAATCACTAGATTTCAGTGGGTAAGATGTCAATTCAAAGATCATATCAGGTATGACCCCCACAGACATACCACTTTAGAATTAACATACTAAACTAAACCTAAGTTCAAACAAATTAAAAGGAACAGCAGTCCCCAATCCTTCTGAGGGAAGGCCAAACTACAGGTAGCAAAATCTATAATCTGAAAAATAAGTGAAGAAATAAAAATTAATTTCTAGCATACTAATTCCATACCAAGTTGCAGTATACATGTCATAGAACTTATCAAAAGCTTTATCGAAACAGTACTGGCATGTCAAAAGATCCTTGATGTCAGTCACCTTGCATGTTGATTTACAGCATTTCACCTACACCAATCAATTATAAATTATTAAGCATAATACAAAAGAGCCACTTAATGATTGGAGTCATAGATCCCAATGTATTATGATTTAAAATCATGATTGCAATCTTGAGTCACAAAGCAGCTTTATTTTATTTACATGGAAGCAAAATTCAATACATGAGAGAGACCAGATGTCATCGTCAAAGGTTCTAAGGGGAAGATTTTAAAAGAAGCAGAAGGAAGAGCTTTACTAGAATTTCTAGATCCTAAAATAACCAGCATATATTAACTTTTGTCCCCTAAGCTGAGTCAAAGAAGTTTATGTTTATTCATGTTCTATGTCAGTACTAGTGTAAAATAATGCAACAAGATGCTATACAAATTGGACCATGTCAACTATACCAAAGGTCATTGCTGGTACAGCAACTTTTCCTTCTCTAAAAAACTCTTAGGTAACAGTGAACCAAAGTTAGTACCCACCACACGAGAGAGCTTATGAGAATAATATTGTCGATGAGATGGATTTGCCTGTATATGCTCATTCAAATGACCTGCACTGGAAATTAGGATTATCAGTCTACCAATGCTCTGGTGCCAGAGCATGGAATTTAAACATGAACTAAGATGTTCAGAGAAAAATATCTAGATTAATCTGCACGCCAAGGATCAACAATTTCCAAGCCCTTTTGACTCCCTTTTTGACTATGTTGATGAGATGTTCTTTTTTCCAATGATAACTGAACTTCTAACTTCAGGATTTAAGCCTCATCATTATGTTCAAGTGTTCAATAAAAGAAACAAACAAAGATAACAGAAAAGAAACCCATGAATGGCAGTGTAGCAACAACAACAGAATCTAATGAATCAAGTCGGAGCATAAAAATATAATAAGTGGTCGAAGTATTTTCTGAGGAAGAGCATTTCAACTTCAAAACTGTTTTGAAATGCAAAGCTAAGTTACAAATTCTGCCTTAAAAGTTTCAAAAGAAAAAGAAAATTCAAATACTATGTGTGCTCATCAATGCAATTTCCCTTGAGAAAAGGTTTATCTACTAATATTGATTACTGACACACCATACACATTGCAACATTAATCAGTCCAGTAAACAGAAAAGTGAGATAAAAATTGCACAAGGGAAACAAAAAATTTGCTAGATGTCAAGAAATGCATAAATGTTCAACAGTACAACCTTATGGTATGCCATAAGTACACTTAATCAATCCACAAAGTAGAACTATAATGCTTACTTGTCACAGAGTGGAATGCTACAATGAAGGCATGTGGCTAAATTTAGTGAGCTATAGCATTCATTGCACTTTGCAGCTGACATGTTTTTGCCTATCTGGTGGCATCTGCAAACACAAAAAGGCCACAAAAGGGATCCTGAGTCCACTTTGATTATGTGATCAATAGAACAAATAAATAAATTATGTTCTCCAGCCAAGTATAAGCTTATGTGAAGAGATAATCTAAAAGACACCACAGGTAGCTTAATTAAATGAAATATAATGCAATAGTGGTCAGCAGAACAAATTCAATACAACTGGATAACATTCTGACTTTAAGTAAACAATCCACTACTCATTTTGCTCAATGAGAGCCGAAAATCTATTCATTTCAGGAAATCTTGAACTGGTGGAGATATCCGATGTCAAAAAGCATTTACCTAACCATCTTAACAATCCATTTAGACTATATAATATATATTCCTACAAATATTCTTTTTCAATGTTAGATCAAAATGAAGTTGCTGATGAGATATGATCATATAACTGCTTGCTGGAGAGGTAATATGACTCCTTAGCTCAATACAGGATAGAAACATCCACTAAATATACTACAATGGATAACATGAGCTACGAGTCAGTACTTTTACTTTCTATGGCAATGAGCACTTGAAATTTTCTCCTGCATAACAGCTTTCAGTAGACTCAACAACACAAGAAGGTCAGGCTAAATGCAATAAACAAGAGGAAGGAGGATCCCTAAACTTTAAAAATTCATTTCCATATTTTGGCAAATAATAATATCAGTGCTAGGCATCATTACCTACATAAGACAAGTCAAAATTCCAAAGCACAAAAACCAAAAAAAGGTAAATTAGGAAAAATACTTAAAAAGAAATTCCAAACCTTCTGTACAATGCAAGAAGGTCAGCAGGTATTGAATTGGGTTTGCCTTGGCCCAATGTCACCTGGACGAAACATAGACTTTAATGAGTTATACCATCTATTTTCCCCTTTTTCTCCATTCATTACAAAGGCCAATCATGGAAGAGGTAAGGTGCGTGTTTACTATAAATATAACCAAAATAATTAATAGTGAACCTGGTTACTTGTCATCACCAAACAATCTTCAGCAAGGTGTCCAGGCCTTCTACATTTCCAACTACACATACAAGTTCACAATCACAGGTGAAAAAGAGCTAAAATGATCAGAACATGTATTTTATACTGGAATAAGTGAAATTATGCAAACAAATAAAATTGCAACGAAAAATATAACAGTGGCCTCTCTCTGGTGCATGGACTCTATTTTACTGCCATTTTTTACACTTGAGAAACTTAGACGACAAACAAACAAGATGTCTAAGGAAATAAATACCATTCATAAGTAGAAAGACTGGAAATCTTCTTGGACCAGCGATGCCGCTCATAATCCCAAGTGTCCTCACCAAAATCAGGCATTGGTAAGGTAAATTTGGGTCCAGATGAGGAGACATCTTGTCTTTGATTGCTCGAGGGCTCCTGAGAAAATAATTTATCGGAGGACTTCAGACAAATGGAAGCAATAAATAAAACACTACAACAAACTTGTCATGCTAAGTACCTTCACAACTTTAAGAGCTTCCAATAGATCAGCTTTGCACTCCATGCTGCAGATGTCGTCATTGGTCTATTAAAACAGACAAACACCAGTTAGAGTCTAGAGATTACTACCATGCAGTGCAGGGGTGCAAAGAGACTCCATGAGTAGAAGTTTATAGATTTGTAAATGCAGTTCACATAATATCATAACCCACCACGTCGCATATATATTCTCCATATTTACCACATATGACACAAACAGGTTCTCCTGGATGAGGGAAACGCTGTTCACTTCTGCTCTTTACTTGATCAGATTCATTTATGTGACCTGAAAGAAGCATGCCAAGAGAAAGTAGCGTTAACAAGGACAAATTAATGAATTTCTTGGCAATTAGCCACCTCAAGTTACAAAGAAACAAATTTTTTAGGAAAAACTATCGATGAATCCATATCTCTATTTGAGTTGATTCACCCAACCCAATCAGATTATCACACTCTATAGTAAGGGAAATTATCAGCAAAATTGAGTAGCTTTACGTATTTCTTTATACAAGAATAACTAACCAGAACTTGGAGAATCCTGCTTCAACTCACATTCAGAAGTACTTTCGTCACCTATATTTTTCACATTACCATGTTTATCAATTGGCTGAAAACTATCAAAATTGTAGCACTTGACAAGCTCCTACTAGTGACAAGCAACCATCGTTGACTAATATCAGAGAATGAAGAGTGAGAAATAGAAAAAGAGAAAGCTTACTGTCATATTGTACCAACTTTAAGCACGAAGTTCCCGGCTTTCCCTGCCAAAACAAGAAACCAAACCTCAAAATGTGACCTTAATCAATTACAAATTTACAATGCAAACAAATTAACAGCAGCAATTTCAATTACCAAAACATCACCAGTCAATTCCTCATAAGCCTGCGATGCACTAACTTCTTTTCTGCCCATGCATTTCACAAACTAATATAATAAGCAATTTATTTATTTATTTATAAAAAGCAACACCTGCAATTCATAAACCATGGAACAAATTTGAATTTGATAATTGAAACTAAAAATCAGCTCTTGCCTTCTTTTATCTATGTAATCCTGGTGAGACATAGGCCCATCGTTCTCTTCGATTTCACGGTTCTGAGTCCGACGACGAGGCGGCGATGGCAGTTCCGGATCACGCTGGCGTTTACGACATGCCGTTTTGCCATCAGCAGCTGCTGGCCGTTCTTCAATCGGAGGAGCATTTCCAGTGGCGATGTTGTAAGCTGAAAACAGAGGAAATTGAGTTAATTCATATTAGAGGCCTGTTGGGTCGATGAGGAGAAAAAGAAAAAACAAGAGAATGGTAGCTACCTTTCAGGTTCTGAAGAACGGAGGAGAGACTGAGGTCCTTCTTGTAAGCAATGGAAGGGTTCTTGTAGAAATTTGTCCTCGTCCCCATTTTGTAGCTCTCTGCATATCGAAGAGGTGTAGTTTGATGAAGAAGAAGAAGAAAGGGGTGATGGGTCAGAAAGCTTTGGGCCCTGCAGATGGGCTCACCAGGCCAGCTGACATGGAAGCAGATTTCAACATGAAGTTCTCAAGCCCATACTTAATGCAATGCTCTAGTCGACAACAAAAAGAGCGTTTTCTTGTATTCATAATTCGCAATTGCAACATAATTAGCATTTTACTAGGGTTGGCAGCAATAATAAAAAGTTATACAAAGAAAATAGTTTATCATTTTTTGTTGTTTTAACAGCTAAAGTAGGGACGTTTAGAAAAAATTATGAATTCTACAATTTGTGTTCGTGTTTGAATTTTCGCACCTGTTTAACGATTTGTTTCGTGTCAACCTGTTAACTTAACGCATCATATTAAATTCAAACCGAAAATGAAAAAAATAAACTACCTTCTAGGTCAATCAATAAGAGTGTAGGTGATAGAAAGTGAAGTTTGCGAATTAGCCTCATGTTCAAAATCAATTGCGTACAGTGTAATAAGGACATAATTAATTTTTCTCACACCTTCTCTTACATGTAAATTAATATAGATAATAATACAAATATGTTAAAGAAACTTGTTGAAACATATTTCTATGCTTTATGTAGTTGATGGAAAATGATGAAAACAAAAGAATCAAAGTTAGACAACTGCGAATGTAGTTATTGAGCACTCTATCACAATTTTGAATTATCCGTTGGAGATACTCTTACATATTATAATATCAAATTGTTAATTTAAATACAACATTACCCAATAACTATACCCAAGCTTGAATTATACATAGTTTCCAATATTTGATAAAACTGTCTCCTAGCCATCTCATAGAGTGCTGGATCCGATAACCTTGGAGTGGGGATGGCAACCAAAGGCACCTCCTTCTTCAAAACAATCCCAAACTTCTCTGAAAGATCCAGCTCCTCCCCTTGTGGCAATCTCCAGTCAAAAGAATGCAAAAGCGTACCAAGCAAATGCATCACCATCCTCTCAGCCATAGCGATCCCGGCGCATATTCTTTTCCCAGAGCCAAACGGCAAATAGGTGAAGTCCCTTCCACTGTAATCCCATTTACTATCCAAGAACCTGTTTGGATCAAACTCCAATGGTTATCCCAGTTACAAGGGTCTCTGTGTATGGCCCAGACATTGACGAAAACCCGAGACCCTTTCGGGATGGTGTAGCCTCCAACGGTGCAGGTTTCGGTTGGGGAGTGAGGGATTAAGAGTGGCAGGACTGGGTGCAAGCGAAGGGTTTCTTTCATGACGGCTTGTAAGTAGGGTAGTTTATGAATGTGGGATTCTTCTACAATGTTTGCCAACTACGGCGTCTAGTTCTTGCTGGGCTTTTTGCATCACCTCTGGTTTGTTCATGACTTCGGCCATGGCAAACTCTACTGTGTTGGAGGATGTGTCGGTTCCAGCCGTCACCATATCCTGTCCACAATATTGAACACCAAGGTCATATCTTAATGCACTATTTCATTCAATGAAGCATCAAAACTTGCCCTTCATATCCTCTCTAGTTGCCCGAATTAACTTCTTTTTTGGCCAAAGTTAAGAAGGGGGAGGGGGTCTTCTCACACACACTGTCAATGTGTCATGGGAGTTCGAACCAGAGAGCATTGGCCTGCAAGTTAAGACTATTTTTCATTGGGCTAGACTTTGTCAACATTGCCCCAATTAACTTAGTAACATAATATTTGGTTACTTCAATTTAAAGGGATTTTTCATTTGGTTAACTATGTTGTTTTTTTAATTGAGCCACTTGAGTTGTAAGGATGATGAGTTTCAAAGTATTACTCCATTAATTAATATTCAGATTGAACCCCAAGCTCTTAAGTTTCAAAGGCCTTCATCATGCATAGACAAACATCTTGACAGCTAAGGATAGACAATGGGTAGCTATAGGTACCCACACTAGGCCTCGTCAATGGGTCGGACCAGATTTTAAAGAGGAGAGAGAGAAAATAACGGGTCGGGTCAAGTTGGGTTTATTCAGAAAATTCAAAGCCCAAATCTGGCTCATGCGCTTGGCCTGAGAAAGCCTATTGGGCCGCGTCGGGCCAAAATGGCCTACTTTTTTTTTATTGGCTTTTTTTTGTCAATTTTTTTTCTTCTTCTATGTTTCCCTTTTTTTCATAGTTCTCTTTTTACATTTGTCTATATGTTTATGTCTCCATTTTTTTTTTCTTTGTTCATAACTTCATAGTTCTCTTTTTTTACATAAATATGAAGATATAGTTACACAACCACAATATTAACAATATCATATTTTATGCCCTACTTCATTTTTTTAGTTCTTACAATGATAATAAATAATGATTTTTTCCATCTTTCATTTAACTTGAGTTTTTTTATATTTATTTATATGTATGTAGGCCCATGAGCCGGGCTTTAGACACCCAAGCTCAAACCCAACCCACTCAACAACGGATCGGACCGACCCATGGCCCATAACAAGTTGAGTCAGGCTTTTTTCTCAATGGGCCAGACGAGCTCCCATCAACCCATGGGCTGGCGAGCCTAATAATGACCCGTAACCATCACATCCCTAACTTATAATGGATTCCCATATCACATTATCTAAAATACAACCCAAAGGCTAATATATTTATATATATATATATATATATATGATAATCTAAATTACTTTAAATTAATTTAATTTTGAGAAAAATTTAAATTTGAGCGCAAGAGAACATGCACAATATGCTAATCAACTGACTTAACACAACATATACTGACACTCCATATTTGATAAATACAAAAATTTTAAAAATAACCTAAAATATGCAAATATATAAAAATGAATTGTCAAGAATTGCCTACCTACCACATACAATAAATTTTAAAAAAAACTAGAACAGAGAAGAACATACCACAAGCAGGGCTTTGACCGTGGGTCATGGTGAGAGGCGTCTTAGGCCATCTCCAGTTATAAGGCTAAATGTAGTCCAAGGCTAAAAATTTAGCCCTCCAAAATATTAATTTTTTAAAGAATAGTGCAGGGCTAAATTTTTCCATATCCAGCTATGCATGGCTATATTTTACGGCCTTTCATATATTATTATTTTGAGAAAAACTATGTGTATAGGGCTTTTTCGTTCCGGCAGCAACAAATGGACTGGGTTGCCGTAAGGAGTAAATGAGCAAAATTACCTCATGTGTTTGAGTTCAAGAATCAGACCCCAAGAATGCTTCGAAAGGTTAGTGGAGCCTTAGGAAGCACCCTGGTTATCTTCACCAACAAAACAAGTCACTTACAGATGAATTCTTAGCTTGGCATGAGAGGCTTGTGGCATGGAAGCTGAGCATTCATGAGTTTAGCATTTAGAGAGAAAAAGCCTGGTTTTCCTATGAGAAACAGGGGTTGACAGTGAGGGGATAGGGAGTTTCAGGAAGATCTTTTGAAAGGAGAAAGGAGAGAGAGACGTGGGAGGAGAAATGGGTGTTTTAAGTAAATTCCGGCAGCTTGACGAAAGCTTTGTCAGGCTCTGGAATAGCTTGCCAGAAGGGGAAAATGGGAGGAGATGGAGGGATAGGGCTTGAAATTGTGGAGTTTCAGATGTGAGAGATGTGCTTGCTCTTTGGGTGTGGGTTGTTTTTGATGGGTAGGAGATGGCCCTTTTTATAGCCGCTGGAAGCTCTTTCTTCCCAAGAAACCCTAATGGGTTCTCTCCAATTTTGATAAGTCTCCCCTTTCATTTCTATTCTCTCCTTTCGATTCATCCTATTTTGTGAAACCCTCTTCTGTCCAAACACACAAAGACAAGATTTTTGGGAGCTCCAAGGCCTTCCCGTAGCTGCTTCAGTGTTGAATTCCTATCTTTGGCTACCACTTCACCTTCTTTCTTTCCCTCTTTCATGGCCAGAGCTGGTGGGAGAAAGAAATAGGTAAGAGCGCAGGTTTGAAGGGTGCCCTGCTCCTAGCAACCTACGCAAGCTAATACCCTTTGGTTTTTTGAATGTTCTATCTTGGGGGTTGGTTTTGCCCACGTGCTGGAGCCTCCCAGCTACCTGTGCATAGGCATATTCGTTGGCTTCTATCGTGGTCTGTTCTCTAGCCATGTGCTAGAGATCTGTAGATATTTTTCTTGGTTACTTGGGTCTTCCTAAGGTGATGGGTTAGTCTACTAAGGGGATGAGCCAACCTTCTAGAGTGATGGGTTAATTTAATAGGATGATGGACCAATTTTCTAAGGTAATGATCTATCTTTTCTCTCTTTCATGCTTACCCACATATTTGGGCTCAAGAAATGGGCTCGAGTTTTGGAGCTCCCAAGCAGCCCAAAACTTCCACTTCTTTGCTCATCAATGGGCCTCGTGAATGCTCGTAACCATCCATACCACAACCCACTTAGCAAGCCCTGAGCATTTGCCTAGCTTGGGCCCACTTAAGCTTGCAGAGTGGCTAGGTGCGAAATAAGGATTTTCCGCTTGGCATTGCATGTTGTTTAGCGTGCTTGTGCTTGAATTCTATCGTATTTAAGTCAAAATGACGCTTGATGGGATAATAAGCATGGGTTCATAGAGCCGATACATTTCCAAGGCTTGTTACGACTTTTTTAGCATGACGAGTTATATATTTGCTTGGCGTGGCATGTGGGTAATGACTCGCACGAGCGTGCATGACAACCTTCGCATGCCCAAGTCGGGTTTCTTCTCACTTAGGTATCGCACTAGGCCAGAAATACATTTGGGCCTACCCTTGGATTTTTTGGGCCTCAACACTATGGTACAACACTCATATATTCCACAACTATGTATTGCTTAATTTAATTAAACTACTATTTAGAGACAATATTTTTTAATTTATATATATATTTTTTAAAACAAAATGAATTTAAAACATTTTAAAAGGTTTTTAAAAATAACTTTTCAATCAATGGTTACGATCTCCAACGATCATAAACCAATTTTATATATATATATATATATATATATATATATATATATAACAAAACGAATTTAAAAAGGTTATTAAAAATAAAAATAAAAACCTAACGGCTAGTGACATCATCGATGATGTCAACGAGCCTTTAATATTGGCTGTTGGATTTGCAGTTGCATGAGATGTTACGTGCTCTTGCCCACACATTATACTTTCTGCTCTTGGAAAGCACTTGCACTAGGCCCATAAAAAAATTTGGCCTAGACCAAAGCTGGGCTACATTTGGTCTAGTTGGATGGCTAACAGGTGAAGAAGAAGTATAGTAATAGATTTAAAATATTAATTTTATTTTGAAAAATAATTTGTGGCGCACAGGTGAAGAAGAAGAAGAAAAAGAAAAAGATGTTTTGAACAAAAAAAGAAAAAAGAAAAGAGAAGATGGAGAAAAATAGAAACCATAAGGTGAATTGGGCCTAAAACAAATTACGTTGATATCAGGAAAATGTTTTCATTCTCATCTTGACAATAATAACTAATGTTAACACAATTATTATCTAAACAATAAATATATCCAAACATTTTCTCAATTTGATTTTGATTTTCCATTTGCCTTCATTTGGAATGGATGAAGAAGTGTATGAGATTGCATTCATTTTTCGTAGTGAATTGTATTCTTTTATTATGCAGAATATTGTTTTCAACTGCATGTTTGCCCTTAAATTCGTATTCTCTTTGTGGTTTCATTAAATTACTATATTTCTTTGGGCACTTCCTTGTCTCTTTGATTCTTATTCTTCATTGTCAAGTAAACATTTTATGTATGATTATCTTGGTAGTGACCTATTGTTTTTTCGTTTAGCATTTTCAACTATTTGAGAATTTTAACTATGCTTCTATGAAGATGCTGATACTTCCTTACAATCATATGACAAATCAATAATAGGCTTTAATTTTCTGAAATTGATTAAATGGCAGCAAAGGAAGATTCATGTAACAATTAGCAGGGACAGGGAGTTGCTGTAGGATTCTATGCAATATTGAAGTGCTTCCACTACAACAACAAAATAAAGGTGGGAACAAAGATTGGCTACAAAGTTGAAAGATTGGCTTTTTTTTCCTTCACGAGTGCTAAGCACGACTTACAATTTTTCTAGATGTCTGTTCGTCTTAACAGTTTACTCTCGATAAAAAATAAATAAAGAAACTGTTGAGACGAACATCTAGAAAATACAGACGATAAAAAAAAATTAAGATTACTATATAAAAAATACAATTAAAAAAATCCAAAAAATTATAAGTCATACATAGCGCGTGAAGGAAAAAAATTAAAAAAAGCCACAAAGATTACTCCAAATGCATGAAAATGCAGACATCTTAAATCATGGTGGGGTGTTATTGAGATTGGTAAAAATCTCACGTGGGACCCATGTAGTAAATGAGGCAGCGAGTTCTGACTTTGGTTTGGCTTTTGAAGGAAGTCATGTGTTGATCTTGCAGAGCAAGGTGTAGGCTTGGCTTGTAGAGGAAGCCATGTTACATTAAATGAGTGGTTGAAATTGAAGACACTTTGGTCTTCATTGGTGCTGCCGACGACATAAGAGGAGTGTTGGAAAAGCTTTGCTTTTCACGTTGAGCAATGGCCTATTAATATGCAGCAGCTGAGAGGCTTGTGCATGCAAGCGGTGTGTGCTTGTGTGTCAAACCAAAGAGGGAGTTGAGAGGCTTACGGCAAATGTAAGTGGGAGTGGGCTGCTTGTGAGATGCAAGGAAGCAGTCCTATGACCTCCAGGAAAATCAAGAGGGGTTTCTGTTGGGTTCACTTGAATATCAAGTGGTGAGCAACAACTCAGGTTGTGTGTGTTGTTTACATATAAGGGAGTTGTGGTGAGAGAGTATGGTGTTCAAGAATATTCATCCCCGAATCCCGATTTTTTTTCTTTCAAAAATATTTATCCTACATTATAACACTAATTTCACTTTAAATTATCAATTAACGCAAACTCAGGGACTAGTTATTATTAAACCGGAGGTGAGATAAAATAGAGTACGAGAATAGTCTAAAGATTGAACAGAAGCAATTCTAAACATAAAATCCAAATGGTTGTTATTTCAATGACGATTTCAAGGTTTTCATTCATGAATTGAACCAAAGATAGGTATTAACATGAGAGATGTTTATTCATGTATTTGGCCAACAATAACTTTCAGTTTATTATTCTATCCTATTCTCTCACTCTTACTCACTATGGTTATTTAAATCAAATCTTAGACAAGACAACCATGCTTTGTTTGGCGGAAAGCATGCAAACATGAAGGATTAAATTAGATTACTGGATTATAAACTAGCTCGTATTTTAGTGGTATTTTTATTCTAAATGTTAGAAGAGAGGTTTTACATTCGACCCAGCTTAATATTTAGTATTCAATCAATTTTATGTAGTCTCTACAATTTTTGGATTTTGTTATCGACTGTCTTTTTACATATATCTGTTAGAGATGTGGTAAATATCCAAATTGTTAATTAACATATCAATTTGATATAATGTGTTTGAAAATTTAGCGCCTCCATCATGATTTATGAGCAATTTTTCAAAATTGTCGTCCACCAATATTACGAGATGTGGCAATATTACGTTCACAAACACAAACTTGTCCTCTATCGTTACATTACACACCTATTACCTATATAATACACGAGTGTATTTTAAGAAACTATATGATAAGAAGGACGAGATACTGACAAATTAGTACTAAAACAAAGCCTAAACTGCTCCACTTGACTCCATGATCAGTAAGCAACAAAAAGAGTTAACCTGCTCAGGCTGCTCTCAATAGAAAAATCCAACAACAACCAAAAACAAAAATATACTCAAATTCATCCAATTGATAAAAAGGGGAAACTCCTAATCCAATAAGATAAGAAAGATCGCTTAGTCAAGGAATCCAGAGAGTGAAGAGAGTGAGGTTTAAGCCACTAGTGGCTTAGATTAAGTCAATTAAGTGAAGTCCGCTGGGATTCTTTCTTAGATATATCTTTCGAGCCTTCGGAAATCCTCCCTTTTTGGCTTCACTTGAGCGGTTGACGCAATCCAAGAGGAAGAGGAAGCTAAACCCGTGGCGACGAATAACCAAACCCCTTAATTTGTCGAGTAAAGTAAATAGGGAAGGTATAGGTTTGCTATGAATGACCCAAGATCGAATACAGGTAATAATATCCGCAAAAGAACGTTCTCCCGTGCTTCCGGACATGCCGAGCTCCACATATTCATGTACGTAAAAAGCGGGGGTCGATTATGTGAAAGATAGGATCAGTAAATGGAAATTCACCGAGATTAAATTTAAGTGAGATCTTCAATAGTGGTACCGAGGGTGTCTTTAGAGTATACCGAATCAAGATAGCTATCCTTCTTCTCTTCTCGACACAAAGAACGAA
Organism: Prunus padus; assembly: GCA_024362665.1. Classification (NCBI taxonomy): domain Eukaryota; kingdom Viridiplantae; phylum Streptophyta; class Magnoliopsida; order Rosales; family Rosaceae; genus Prunus; species Prunus padus. Next base: position 10,429,155 of record JANFAM010000005.1, on the reverse strand, counting down.
ATTTCAATCAAGATAGAAAAGAAGTGATACAATATTTCTTTCTTCCTTAGCGCAAGCACTAAGTAAGCAAGCTACCTCTATCTTCTTTAGTCAATTCTAATTGTTCACTCTTAGTTGACCGTTCACTGGGGCTTCCTCTTTGAGTGGAAGCCTGCGCTGCACCCTGATGTTGAATTTCTTGATCGACGAAACGAGTTATTGCCTTTAAGGGTTCTTGCCCGAGATGAGTTATTGCCATTTCATTTTTACGGGGAAAGGAACAGACTTTAGTTGACGGAAAGGAAATGTATATTGATACGTTCAATCTCGTCCCAACATAGCCCCCACTCTCTCCTTACGATGATTCCAAATCCAGGATAGGAATCAAAAGTTATTCCATGTATGCCTATGATGTAGCACCAGGCGGATTGTTAGCTAGTGTGTATCATCTTACGAGAATACTGATATGGTGTGGATCAACCGGAATAGGTATGCAAATAAGTCTTTGCCAAAGGGAGGAATCAAATCCTAGAATCCCGTCTGCTTTTCCGGATTTTGAAAAGTGAAGATTTTCAAGAACGGAAATCTTTTGATATGTTGGGAATCTCTTATGAGTTTCATCCACGCCCAAACGTATCTTGATGCCTCGAAAGTTGGATCGGTTGGTTTTTTATTCTATTGCCCCAATTTCTATGAAATAAAGGATGCTCATTGAATGAATCTTAACTTATACGACTCAGGATATTCTATAAGATTATTACGTTACATTTTTCGATGAAACAGTAACTGGACTCTCGCTCGTATTCTATTCTGGAATAAAAAAGGGCTTCATTTATATTCCTAAATCTGGAAGATATCATATCTATTTGGGATGAGCAGAGCCGATTTCACTTTAGTAGAGACTTGGTTCGGTATCTTTAATGGCGAGGAGAGTTAGACTCCGTTTCAAAAGAAAGGGATTCTCACATAATGACGATCAAGTACCAGTTGAGGAATATAGATAAGAATAAATTGGGCCAACTCATGAGCAAGTTGGAGAAAGCGCTTGATGAGCCCCTCCAAAAAGTAGAGTAGTTCCGGTGCAACCACATATATCCTACAGAAAAGTTTTGATGTTTCAATGAGTCGGTACCGATGTTTCGACCAAGGAACAAACAACCGGAAAAAACCATTCCCTGCAAAAGGGATGGGACCCCGACCACGCTTATGACTCGTCCGTATCGTCTCTCATGCCGTATCCATTCTCGTTTAGGTCGACCGCTCTACGATGGCTAAGCTTTTTCGAGAGAGGCAGACTTGGACTTGACCGACAAAGGTTTCAATTCTAATTATTAATGCCATAGTTATACTCCCGCCGCATTGATATTCTTTGAACAGCGGTTGCGCTTTGAAATCAAGGTAGTTGTTTACTTGCTCAACCATAATACCAGGGCCCTATCAATGACAGTAAACTGTGCTATAAAGTACTAGAATATCATCCCGTATGGCTTTCTCCTCTCTCTTATCTTCGATCAAGCTACTTCTGCTCCTTCATACGTGATGAGAAATTCCCTAACGAAAGCTAGCCTTCTTCCATCGGATGCATTATCTAAAGGGCAGAGGTTGGGTAAACATGCTCTGATTCCGTAGTTCCATTATTGGATTAGCTTACATTACCAAAGGTTAGAGGAAATGTC